>OX459198.1:13350235-14694600 GCA_949775195.1 Diarsia dahlii
GGAGACAAAATTCATGAACATTTACTTACCAATTTTATTTGGTAGAAACACATGCCAGCTACATGGGAGTTACAGGTCTCTCGTTTTTCAGCTGCTAAATTCGTCGTAGGTATGGCTGTTGTTAATCATGTATGCTTTACAAAATACTCGGAATATTTAACGTTGCAATTAGCTGCACCTTTGTGTTCCCTGTAACATAGCTGAAATAAATGATCGCGTGAACGCAGCGCAGCGCGGCGGTTACTTTGTTTAGACGAGCAAAAACCACGACCACACCAAAACATGATCTGCCTAGCCTTTTCACAACTACGTTGTGGTCGGATTCAAGTATAACCGGGTGCAGCTGGATAGATATGCAATTAGTACTGGGTCTTCTTGGTCTAACGACCCCACATACCATATTGTCAGAGTTTCTAAACCACCTCAAGGGCCTCTGACATGGTTTTACGACCGCCATTTTGTGGCCGGGACCACAAAATACCATGGGGTTTTTTTTTAAGATTTTTTTTTTTGATTAAGAAAGTTCAAAAAGACTGTGCAAGATTCTAATTGGTCGTTTCCAATACAGAAGAACTGTGTTCTTCACAACGGTAAAAGGTGACCAAGCGCACCCACTGTGAACACACCCGTAGAGGGTGCAACACAATATTATGAGTTTACGACAGCTCCTCATCCTAATTAACAACGTCTGAGACGGTTAATTAAATATATCTTCGTAATGAAAGTCAACGTCACACGACGTCATGGAACTTTAGAAAAGATAGCGCAGGGATTGTTCAGCCAAACCACAGCTAACAAGGTATTTCAAAATATAATATGCAACTTAGTCTGCAATGAGATTGTGGATATTTTCAGCTCCGACGCTGAGCATATTCTGCTAAGTATTCTTAGCAAGAATATGCCCAGTACTTGCTTTTATAAATTCGGTCAAAATAACCAAATGTTTCAGTGACATTGATAATTCCATGTACTGAACTTTTAATTTTTAACCGACTCCTAAAAAAAGGAGGTTCTCAATTCGGATGTTTATATATATATATTTTTTGTTTGTTCGGGCATAACTCCGTCACTTGCTAACCGATTTGAAAATTTCTTTTTTTGTTGGAAAGGGTATACCCTTTCCAACAAAAAAAGAAATTTTCAATAAATTTCACTTTCCAAATGGTCCCATAATTTTTTTAGCGAAATCGGACAAGCGGTTTTTGAAAAATCAACAAAACTCAAGAAAAAATTACAATGTCCACATTATGACTTACGTGTGAACCACTAAAAAGTGAAAAATAAAAACTTTTTAACAAAAAATTAAACCGACTTAAAAAAAACAAAAAAGTCTGTTTCTGAAGTCGGTGGCAAAAACATGAAAAAAGTGGCACAAACAAAAGTCACCGACTTCAGAAACTGATTTTTCTTCTAAAGTTTATTTTTCACTTTTTTGTGTTTTTTTTGAAGTCGGTTTTATTTTTTGTTAAAAAGTTTTTATCAATTTCAGCTTCAATAATAGTAATATGGATAATATAGTTAGCAAACCTCTCAGGAACAAAAATCCGTTTCGGCAAGCATCACCTATCTTCGAGATCATGAACACGCGATGACGAGATCTAATAAAGAGCTATTACAACCATAGTTGTACTTGCCTATTTTGAATAATAGGGGACATAAATGATAGATTAGCAAATGCAAAAAATACAAACACGTATTGTAGGTCGAATCGAATCTTCTAAACCGTCAGGTCAGAAAAAAAAAAACATTAAAGAAACAATCTTCGCCATCAGCACTTGTTTGATGGCTTGCATTTCTCTCTTCTATCTCGGACTAAAGAAAAAGAAACTTGAGAGAATCTGCAAATCCCTTTCATACACACGCTCAATGATAAGTGCTCAACTACTCAACGTCTACGAATTGAATAAAACTATCGAATAGAAGAAACTGGCATTTGGCAAACACTGGAGACTTTCAAATTGACCCAACTGTCTTATTAACAAAACTGTCTTACCAGCGAAACTGAAGAATTAAATAATCTGACGAGTGACATAATCTACTCAGTGACACGTAGACTCCTCTGTGACATCCGTGCTAATTTGGAACACGAAGATTACCGAAACACACCTTCTCAGGTTTAGCTGCATGTTTTTATTTACCTATGTATTTTCTTGTAACTGTCTCTATGCGGGTTGTTCGAAAGAGATACCTCGACACAAAAGGCTAAGAAGGAACATGGGTGATTTTATCTGACACTCCCTTCCGTTCTGCCCAGAGCGGGAGGAGTCATTTGATGATATCCCACTACCTCCAAATAATAAGGTAGGTAAGTACTATCTGATGAAAAGTTACGCGCTGCTACGTATACACGATTATAGCAGCTGACATTAGGATTAACAATTTTAATAGTACTATGATCACAACATGTGCCAACGCCGCTTCCAAATAATGACAGTAAGTACAAACATTAGAACATTTTAGACTCAAATACGAAAGATAAGATCGCCTTGGAGATATTTCCGTATTCTCAGAAAGATTTGCAAACGAAATGGAGTCTTCATAAAGATTATTTACGGACATTAGAATGGAAATCGCTGAATAATTACAATAAACAGAGAATAAGGTCAGGAATGTCGTCGTTACATTTTCAGTGGCCATTTAATTTAGGTAACAATTTTGCTCTCTGAAAAGTGATTAGTAAAATACCTACAAATATCTCAGTTGCTTGAATAATTTTGAGGTTAGTAAATTTTGAATCGAAGAAATGAGGTAATCGCTTCGCTGAATTTTCGATTTCAAATACCAGGGTTATCGATATTTACGAATGTTACGTAAAAAATATAATCGGTAAAGATACAGCAGCTAGTGGAATTACAACAGATAGGTAAGTATTTACTTTAGGGATAAGGAAAGGACTTGCTGGATTTGGACGATCAACACGTCTTTTCTTTAACACTTCTCGTCCACTCCTCACGATGAAGAAATAAAAATCGAACTTGTCTGTTCCCACCTTTAAAGTAAACAAAAGAAAATCGCAGCGTTGAAAAAGAAATACCAGTGCAAGTTAAATTTCCACTAATGGGACAAACATTTTTCTTTCTTTGTCGTTGCATCACTTACAAACTGGTTGACTTTGATGGCATTCATTATCACAACCAATTAGCTAAGAAGGGTAACTTTTACGTTATGCTCAAAGAAATTCTACCAAAGAAGATATATTTACGTTTCGGTTAGACTTATATATTAATGAGCCGTTGAAATTATAATGAATAAGGAAAACATGAAAGCGTTTTTTTACGTTTTATCTTTTTATCCCAAGATATTCCATTCTACGTCTTCCTGCTTATAAGAAAACTGGTCATGCGGAAATAAAAAGTACTTTCTGTTACAAGAAAGTACTTTATTTTTTTGCTGCGTATATACCTGCAAGGGTTGCGAGTCAAGAAGGAAATATTACCTAACTAGGTATTGTTGCCAGCGGCTTCGCCCGCTACAACTCGAAAATTATGCCACGGGAAGATAAAATCGGGATAAAAACTATCCTATGTGTTAATCCAGGTTATAAACTATCTGTGTAATAAATTTTATTCAAATCCGTTCAGTAGTTTTCGCGTGAAAGAGTAACAAAGATCCATCCATTCATGCAAACATACTTACAAACTTTCACGTTTATAATATTAGTAAGATGTCTGTACCTAATTAAATATATAAGAACTTTATTTCAGACCCTCATCATACAATATACATAGATTCATATTTGTGTCAGTAAATACATCCACAAAATAAAATAAGCACAGACGCCAGCACATTAAGCTACCCGAAACTGTAAAATGTTCCCAATCAACTTTTAACCTAATACTTTAGGATAAAGTTAATTTATTAAATCCATGCGTCATGTTCGTGAACGGGCGCTGTCAGTGGAGACTGGTCATCTCTTAGTTAGTTACCATGGTTTATTATATGTTTTTACTCTGGACGCTCTTAACTTGCACGTCTTGCTACATAGTTCTCACATAATATACCATCTCGACATGAATGATGTAATGTACCAAGATTTTGTAACAATATTCTGATTTAAAAGAGTGTCCCATGGAGTTTCTTGCCCGTTCTTCTTCATGAGATCTACGTTAGGGAACTGGCAACTACAGTACTTTCACAAATTATTATGCCTTGTGATTGTGACTGTAGCTTAGGAGTGCAATGCGTCGTTTCGGGAGTTGCTGCGTCGGGCTGCGCGGCGCCGGATGTTACCGGTGGCGAGTGCTGTGGGTGCGGGGGCGTGCGGCGGCGCGTGCCGTGGCGGCGGGTGCGCGAGGCTCCGGGTCGCGGGGCGGCGGTTGCGCGTTGCGGCGTGCATCATTCGTTGTTCCGTGATTCGGGGTCTCGTGCATTCGTTGTTGCGGTGTGCGTAGCTGCGTGCTTTCGTACTCGCAGTGTTCGTTGTTGCGGGCATTCGGTGGCGTATGGTTCGGCGTGGTGGCTTTCGGAATGACGTATTGCATTCGTAGTTTCGTTTTTTTTTTGTGAAATGTTCTTCTGAGATTCAAAAGTGTCTGTAATGGCTTAATTGAAATAAATGCTTTGAGTTTGAGTTTTGAGTTTGAAAGAAAGACACGTAAAAGGTCTATTTTTACCCGACTGTGGCGAAGCCCAAAAGGAGGGTTATGTGTTTGACGTGTATGTATGTAAGTAAGTATGTATGTATGTAAGTATGTATGTGTGTATGTATATATGTATGTATGTCCGTTTCTTTGTTCCCTCATAACTCATAAACGGATGAACCGATTTGAATGAAATTCACGTCGTTAGATTCGTCTTGATGGCGCGAGTTATAGGGTACATTAAAATTAAAAAACAAAGAAAAATTGCGGGTTTTGGGGGCCAAATAGCGGAGTACAAAAAAAAAAAACCAATACCATCGAGTAGGGTATCAAAATAAAGGGTTTTAAGAGGAAATTACAAAAATATATAATACTTATATGTTTAAAAGAAATTCAAATTGAGAAATCCTATAAACAAGC
The DNA here is from genome assembly GCA_949775195.1 of Diarsia dahlii. Lineage (NCBI taxonomy): Eukaryota > Metazoa > Arthropoda > Insecta > Lepidoptera > Noctuidae > Diarsia > Diarsia dahlii. The sequence goes on from OX459198.1 coordinate 13,355,236, forward strand.
ACAAAAGTTAAAACATTTGCGAAGAAATTTACGCGACCAACGAAAGAACAAACACAAAAGAACTAAAAAGTTGGAAATAAAAAAAGTAGTTAAAAAACTAAAAAAACCCGACAGAAACTGAAAAGCAAAAAACAAGCACATCTTAAATTAAACAAAACTTGGAAGCAGGCGGGGTTCATTTGAATATTAAATTATGAAAAGAAAAAATGCAAATAGAATGAACCCCGCCTGCTTCCAAGTTTTGTTTAATTTAAGATGTGCTTGTTTTTTGCTTTTCAGTTTTTTCAGTCGGGTTTTTTTTATGTGGTCATTGTGCTCATATGTCAAGCTCTACATTAAAATATCTCTATAACGTGACACTTTATGGTACCATGTTACATGACACTTTTTGTTCGTCTAGGAGTCCTCTACCAAAAAAAAAAAAAAAAAATCAAGATCTTGGTGGGTCGAGTTTCCATACAAAAAAGTTCAACCCCCTTTGACAGGTTGTAGTAGCTGGCTTCTGTACAACCAAACCTCAGAACCAAACGCAATCAGACTGACATAGTGACACGTGAAAATTATGTTTTTTCCTACTCCTTCGCTATTCTTTTCTGATTAATGTATTAGTGATTGATAATATGTATTAGTATTTTCCTATTTATGTATATCAATTTATATTACATAATGGTTTTCTCCTTATTATTATTTTTTGTACTCTACCACAGTGCTGTTTTATTTGACCCTAAGGTTGACTGGTAGAGAATGCCTTGTGGCATTAAGTCCGCCTATGTACCACTCTTGTGCATGAAGTTTAAATAAATAAATAAATAATTTCGTTGCGGGATCCAAGACAGTTAAATTGCTTCTCTTGGATTTCGTCGAGCTTCATTGTCTCGGCGCTTTTCTTGTGGTCGCCACTATTGATTCTGGCTTACAGGAGTTACAGTGGTTTGGGAATAGTGTGGCGGGCTTGTCCCAATAAAAAAAAAAAAATAGTGGCACGTGGAGTGCAATACAGTGTTTACCAAATGGACCGTCTAGCCAGCCCCCTTTAGAATGCTGTTGGTGCTTGCCCAAATACAGTGCAACAATAAAGCCATTTCTGAAACAATCTGAGCTTCCCAAAAAAAAGGAACCGACTTTCAAAGAAACACTAAAAAACTAACTTTACTTTCGGAAGTCGGTTTCCTCTTGTACACCGACACTTGTCTTGTACTTTGTTTCATTGACTGTTTTGCCACTACAGGTTCAATAAAATGGCGGCGGCGACCTCTCGCGACCGGAACAACTCCTCGCGTCCGGCCCTGGTGCAAGCCATGGTCCGGGGCGAGGAGGAATGGGACGCCGTCGCCTCCTTCTGCGAAGCAGTGATGCTAGCGAAAGAGGTGGCGGAACGAGAGAGGGAGAGAACCTCTCAACGTCCCAGCCGCCGCGGAAGGCGCGGATGGCGCTCCGGGCGTCGGGGGCCACGTGATGGCTTCCGGCCACCGTAGACGCGGGCCTGTGGCCTGGCCAGTAATGGGCTAGCTCGCCGTCCGGCCCTCGTCATGACGGCAACAGACAGTGTCGGCGGCGTGTTCGTGTTCCACACGCGCCTCAAAGAGATGTCAGCAAGGAGGGGCCCGCAAGGGCCGACCGCGACGCCCGTCGGGGCCGCGGATTTTAGTACTAGATGACGTGGCCTCGGCACAAGGGCAAAGAAGGAACAGAAGTCTGACACTCCCCTTCGCTCTGCCCAAGAGCGGGGGGGGGGGGGGGGGGGTCATTTGATGATTTTCCACCCACCAAAAAAAAAAAAAGTTTAATAAAATTCCTACATACATACTTTTTCCATTTAAAAAAGTTCAATGACTAGGCATTAAACTTTTGCGACCACACGGTCGCAAGCGCGACTGCTGAGCATTAGGTCCATGGTTCGATTCCCAGGTGGGGTTCAGTGTAACTGGGTTTATTCGTCGGGAAGTTCCCTGCAGCAGCCTCGGGGTCTGAATCTGTGCTCGGTTGATGGCAATAGGCTCGCCCCCTGTTACATGGGACTTAAACATAATTGGCGAAATGTGGTACACCTCTGCCTTTAATACAGGTACTTCGGGGGTTAAAGCTATGATGTAGGTATGTTATATCATGTAGTCTTTTTCTGAACTAGATTGTTGGTAATGCATCAGAAAATATATAAAACGCAAACCGTGAGGATTTCACTCGGAATGACCTTGTTTATTTAAAAGGGTTTTGCAGTGTTCTCTCAGGTCGTGACGTCAAGAGTTAGAATAGGGCTAGACAAGAATAGAAACTCCATTGAGAAAATGTTGGGTAGGTATTCGAATTGTAAAGATTTCACTGCACTTTACTATGGCTTAAATTCTATACTAGCTTCTGACAAAAGAATTGGATAAATAGCCTATGTCTTAATCTAGGTATCTGTGTACTAACGTTATCCAAATCAACCCACATGATTATAATCCCAGCGTCGAAATAATTAGCATGCCATGCAATCAAACCTATACTCTATATTCACACTTGTTTTGTATGTGTGCATATGCATGAGGGCGGGAGGGTGGGCCCATTTGTGCATGTGCATATGCATGACGGTGGGTTTCGTGTCCTGCTTTCAGACCTGGATATATGTCTCGCGGTATTAAAACTACATATATTTCATAGCATTTAATTTTATTCAGGGGGTTGAAAGGGGGGTACAAAAATCTTACTTTTGGTCGCGATAACCGGCATCGGTAGCGATAACCGACATCCGCGCGGTTGAAACCGCGGGCATCAGCTAGTTCTTGATAAACTTATCCGAGTTTAATGGTGGGGGAAGTTAATTATAAGTACCTATGCTCATTGCTCAAATACAAAAAGGACAAAAAATATGGTAAGCATCTATACAGAAGCTTGTTTACCTACTGTTACTAAAATTTAATTAAAATGATTAAATAACGGCTCGACGTTCTTGGAAATAACTTATTATTAAAAATCATTGGAATATTAAATTATGTCTAATCAGATTTTTCAATTCATCTATTTTCCAATTGAACTTATGAGAGTTAATACTTAGACTCGAGAGGGCTAGGGTAATAAAAAATATTTATTCATAGTAAAATTATCAAACTAAGTGAACCATTAATCTGTTATTAAACTTAGTTTTCATACTTTTCTGCCATTTGAAAGTAGCTTTTAACTTTTTGGTGAATGTTTTATTATCCATTTTCACTTTATGAATTAAAAACTAATTGATTTCAAAGGAGAAAAGTTTAAAAGCTCAAAGCTTCAAAGGCACAATAGGGTAGACTTTACCAAAAAATTGTAATTGATCCGTCAGATAGATTTTCAAAAATATTGGACGCATATTTTGTCTATTTTCACGTAAACAAAAAATGGAGACGATACAGTGCTTCGAAAAATCGTGTGACGACACAGTTTTGCACATTTTTGACACGTTTTATTTTCGTCACTTTTTATTAATTTGATTATTAAAAAGTGACGAAAATAAAACATGTAAACGTGTGTAAAACAAAAAACACGTATTCAATATTTTCGATATTCTAACAAACGGACTAAACAGAATCATGTTTTTTTAATCAGGAAACATCCCTATTGAAACCAATTGAATCGTTTGAAGGGGTGACATTTGAGTATTATAAATACTAATTGATAAAAATACCTATTTAAAAAATAAATTAAAATTTATTTATTTATTTAATACTTATTAAGATACATATTAAATTAATTAAAAACTATAAAATAAACTAAACTAACAATAAACTATAAAAAGGCATCGAAATACTGCTCCTCAACGCTGTCAGCCGGTAATGTGCCCAAAAGACTGGCGGCATTGCCTCGTTGTATGGCAACACTTAGCCTCTGGCCAAGATAAAAGCCAGCCCTTGGGTCACGAGAAGCGTCAACTAAGCGTTTCGAGATTTCCTTAAACAGGCTATGAGCACTCGGACCCCACGGCCCCAGAGTTTCAACCCCAAACGGCTCGAAAATATAGTTTCCGCAAAGGTTACTATATTTACGCCGCTTGAGGTTTTCTGCAGCCGCAGCGGCTCCACCTGCGCAGCACGATGAACTTGGAAGATGTGATGGCACAAGAGTATCGACACATGTTGCGTCCCACACTAAAGGCCTACCCATCTTCCAAGGAAACAAAGACATGCCGTCCGGTCTCTTGCCATCGTCGCGTGCCAAGCCATGGGGTTCTAAAACAGCTGGTACGCCGACGGCGACAAGAGCACGTCGGATGATGTCGTTTAAGTTCGCGTGCCGCGCGAATCGGCCAGCACTACGGCTGCATGACAGGCCGTGGTGACCGAGGCTGTTGACAGCTTCACCACAATGACAGCGATGAGGAGAACAGCAGGCGACACCAAGGCGCAAAGAAGCAGCGAGGCGGAAGGTCGTGTCGTCGAACAAAGTGCCTATGCTCGACGACGGCAGTGTGTGAAGCCAAAGACCCGATTCCCATTCACCCACAGCCAGCAGGCGCGCACGCTCAGCAGTAGTAGCAGACGTGTTGACTAAATTGTTCTGAACTACTCTGCGAAGCGGCTCATCCCACCGTCTCTGAGAAAATGGATGGTCGGGTGCTTCAGTATTTGGGCAAGCGAGTTTCCAAGCCTCGATAGCCTCAGAGAAGCACGGCACATCAAAATTAATCAGTGTGGAAGCCAGGATATTCTTGATTAACTTCTCAGTGCCGTGGACCAAGGATATGAAAGCCTAAACTTAAACTGGAAATTTTGCGGACGCTGAGTCCTCCCATGCGTATGGGAAGAGTAGCTTGTGCCCAAGCTCGGTCATCCAATGCCACATTTAAAATTGATGTTAAGGTATGTTTGATAATTTGGTCCATTCTGTCCAAAAGGTGAGTGTGACTCCATAAAGGGGAAGCACGAAGGAAATATGTTAATTTAGGCCCGAAACAACAGTATCGAATTATGGTGATGGCCGAATGCATATTAATTTGGAGTAGTCTTTCCGAAACATCATTGAAATTTTGAATTTAGTTAATAAATTATTATGATGCAACGTGTTTCGGACGTTTTATTCTTATCTAAAATCATAGTCTCATGTTCTTTTACGATACATACATCTTTACAAATCAATACTACTGAAGGGTTTAATTGTAATTTTAAAATAACAGCTTGTAAAAAATTACAATAGCTTAATGTTTGCCTGTCTGTCTGTTTGTTTCGTCTAATCTCCAAAATGGCTGGACCGACTTTGATAGAACTTTTAGGTACTGGCAGATAGCTGATGTTATAAGGAGTAGTAAGGCTCCTTTTATTTTCTCTTCTGGTTGTGGTGGTGGGTTCTGTGCACAAAAATAAAAACATTTGAAATTGTTAACAAAATCCGATTCACATGGAGAACTAACATTTTTATTAAAAATTATTTAACGTGTCTGTGGGCAACTGTTACTTGGAAATAAATATTGACATTCATAATTTTACGAAACGTTTCAACACACGTTTATATTGATAAACATTATTTTAAACAATACTTAAACTATTCTTATTCTTTCATAAATAATATGTTTTTGTGAATTCATACATTTCAAATAACATTTCATTACTCTCTAAAGTAATGTGAGCTTTCCGGTCATAATAATACAATAGTTAATAGCTGTGATAAAGTTAAATTAATTCGTGCCATCATTAGCGTTGATGTTTGTAATTTTTTAAATAAAAACGTTGATTATAATATTGCAACAGTTGCAAGTTTTCCATGTTGCTTAAAATAACATAACATTACGCCTCCCTCTCCGAAAGATTAGGCAGTGGCGTAATATGTACCTACTACCTAAAATTTAGTTAACATTATTCATTTTCGCTTCAATCAGTCTTACCAAGGGGTATCGTATTACCCAGTCAGTACTTACTGGATTGTGTTGGTCAGATAGGCAGTCGCTCCATATATAAAATGCTGGTATCCAGCTGCGTCTGGTAAGACTGTAAGCCCACTCCAACATGCTTGAGAAGAGGCTAGGCATAATTATGGTGATTCATTTTCGCTTAAGGTGCCGTTTCAATGTATATTGATGATTCCATCTATACTTCTATACTAGTCTATCTATACTAATATTAAAAAAGAAGTAAAGTTTGTGTGTTTGTTAAATTGTAAGGGGTAATCTCGGGATCTACAGAACCGATTTTAAAAATTCTTTCACCAATAGAAAGCCACATTATTGCTGAGTGTCATGGGCTTTTTATCCCTGTATTCCCACGGGAACGGGATCTACGCGGGTGAAACCGCGGGACGTCCGCTGGTCGTTAGATAAATTGAGAGGACAACAACTGAAAATATTACGACTACGGCCCTCTATAATTTATCTGAAAATGGGACATAACAATATTTGTGAAAAACAACGTAGTTTTCACGACAGATGCTGATAGCAGAAAAATATGAAAAAAAATCATACCAAATTGTCAGATGTCGAAAATTGTGAGGACGGGTTGCCGTCTTTCAAACGTAGGTTTTATTTTGTAGGTCTCTGGGGTCACTGCACAAGGGAAATACAGCCTTTTTGTCTCATTATCACATACAACGACATCACGCCTGTAATTCCTGAGGGTTTAGGTAGAAATGTACCTATAATAGTACACCGACATTTCGTCAACACTTCGTGGTTGGCGTCTCGTAATTTACTTTCATATTTCCTAAGGAAAAAAGATTCTTAATAATGATAGATAAACGAACAGGAAATTCCTCCAACCCGTTCCTAAAAGGACGGAAATTATATTGCTTTTTTCTGATGCTGAAGTGGAACGAATTGGCACAAACAATGCTTTATGAGGCCAATATGACTAGATTATATTGATTCTTCAGATATTAGGTGAGCCGACGGTGAGTGGGATAGGTTAGACAAAGAAGAAGATAATTGACTCTTCTAATGTCTGCATGTGATTTGAGAATAGTTTTCGATTATAATTTCCGTCCTTAAGATAAGGCAATCACTGCGGCAGTCAGTATTGAAAGTGAAGGTTAGTGAGGCTAGCAGTTCAGAGTCGAGATCTGGTACACTTCTCTGTGCAAGTTGTCTAGGTTCAGACAGTATGTTTTCAAATCATCGTAATATTCTAGTCTATTTTGGGTCGGCTTCCAGTCTAACGGAATTTTAAAATAAACCTTTTTAATACAGAGGTATCACTTAATACTGTTGTACACAAATTGAGCCTATTTATATCAAGTAAGTACATAATATAGATAAGCCTACATTTGTGACGCCTCCACCATGTAAATAACTAGATTTTCCTGGAATCATCTATTTTCATCATAATTTACTATAAGTAATGTTAGTTGTAGGTAATGAATTTTCGTTAGATAGAAAGTTGAACACGTCAGTATCTTAGTAAGAATTTATAATATTAAATTCGAATTTTCATAATAAGCTATTATATTGCATAGCTTCTATCGCGGGCCTTGAGCGTGGAGAGCGAATCCAGAAATTCCGTAACGAAAACATTCAGTATTCAACCAGGTTGCTATGGTTACGGAAAATAACAAGGTTGTCAACTGAGGTTGTCAAATTAAATAATTTATAACCTCACGTGTAAAGGTGTAAAGTTTTTCTGTTTTGTCTCTCTGCTTTCTCCTTCTAAAATATTCTTACTCGTATAATTTGTGTACAAAGTGTTTTAAATATGAATAAACAAAGTGCATTTATTAATGAAGAAAGTCACGAAAAAATAGTGAAAGATAATGAGTGAGGAGTGAGTACTCTATATACATTTATTTTATTATTATTACGCATCTATCATACGTTTTATTGGTTTTTGCATTACTATTCTGCGAATCGGTCTTAGAAAACGATTCGTTTTCTTATAAAATATCTAAAATAAAATAAATAATTTTCATATTTTTCAATGTTATGACACTTACGTCAGGCTGACAAGCTGTCAATACTTTTTTTTTAAATTTTCTGTCATAGAGTTTCCTACTAGCTTAGTCTATGAAGGTTACTTTTGATTTACTTATATAATTTAAATTCTTTTTAAAAAAATACTGCATAAATAAAATAAATAAATAATTATTTGCATAAGTTGATAAAAAATGCTATGCAATAGCTTTACCGCGGCAGTCTCCGAGTGCCACATCAACTTTTTTTATTTATTTTCCGAGGATAAAAAAAGTTTCAATTTTGTAAAATTAAGATTATTATTGTTAAGATTTACCTCAGGCTTTTTTTCGGCGTATTATGATGCTCTAAATAGAATTACATAAAAGTTATGAGAAATGTGTAGGCAGGCATTATATTGTAATGAAATGAAATGAAAGGAGGTGTCTGATGAGATGACGAGTAATAGAGAAGTATGGTAGAAGAAGCCATGCTGTACCGACCCCAAATGAATGTGGATGTTTCCTGACTAAAACAAATATGTGTCGGAGATTGCAGTCTCTGAACGTGGATAAAATCAGAACTACTGGAATGTCGAGCAACTATTGTCGTGTAGTTCAACCTCTTTAGTAGTTGCTTGGGTGTGTTTAGTTCTGGCACGATTTATAACGACAACTGTCAGATGAATGATGACGGAGGCGCTCGTCAATTTAGAGGAGCCCGAGCCAGCAGGGGCTTCTGGGGCGGACGGCGCTGCGTTTGATCGTGGTCGTGTTTCCTACTAACCTCACTGCATTCCATGTGGTTGACTTCATCGTTTATCATGAACCACTGACTGTTATTTTGCGATATCCATCCTGTCTTATCATCGTCATCATGAAGAATACCGTATTCTCCGATATCAGAAGTGGCAAAGAACCTTATCCACGTGCTTGGTGCTCAACTGTCGACATTTGTTTGACCGAGCAGCCATTGGAAGGCGGAGTCTTAATCATTGCCCTAAGCAAGGCGCTGAAAGGTATCACGTCGACCTGGTGGTCGCATGTATCGCATGCGGAACAAATAACGGTATCGGTACACAATCAAATCCATTATTGGGTAAGTATTGCAACAAGCCCGACGGCGACGTGTGGACAGAGGCTCTGTGAAGTTCGCAGCGTCCTTGGACAGCTACAGCAACCCGGTGAGTCGTACTCATGTTGTTTGATTCTGGCGCAGAGTGTTCTCTTGTTGAACAGTGTAGCTTCTAAAATCTCGGGTAAACGTGCACTTTCAACCGTGCAATTAAATTGGTATTGGTAATAATTCGAGCGTTTATAACACCGAACAAATTCTTAGCGTTGTTGTGATTGATAATAAATAACGATTTGACGATTTTATCTTGCGTACTACCTGACGACTGTATGAAATACGACGTTATGATCGCACGCGTAATTTGGCCACTTGGCTATTCGGTACATTTCACTGAATCAACCCTACCCATTTTGGTGAAATGAAAATGTAAATTGTTGCGATTTACTTCCTTTATTTGAGTTTTACAATGTTGATTCTGATATTACAAACGAAAACAAATACCGGTTGACGTCCTTTCTGAACGCGTTTTCGAATACTTTTATCGTTGGTTTACCGTTAGCTTGAATGACTACTGGTTAATTAAACATTCGATTAGTGAATCCAGCTCGTATGGTAAGGTGAACAGCAAGTGTAAGCGAATAAGTCAGTGAGATATTGAGAGCTAACTTCATTCATTTTATTGGGCGATAAGTAGGACGGAGACAAGTGTATGTGTAAAGACTACCGTGAACTACATCTTAACATAGTGTCTGATCTATTCCCTCTGCCGTTGATGGGCGATCAGATTGCACGATTATCAGGCGTTTACTATTACACCTGTCTTGATTGCGCGAGTGGCTTTCATCAGAGTCCCGTCAGTGAAGATAGTATTATTGCTGCATTCGTCACCCCTCACGGGCAGTGAGAGTACCTAGCGATGCCGTCTGGTCCTCGTAACGCTCCGAGCGTATTTTAGCGTGCGTGTCTAAAGCACTTGGTGAACTTTCTCATCGTATGCTGCACTTTTCATGAACGACAGTAATTTATTTCTGTCACGTGATAAAGAGGAAAGTCTGACCCGGTTGCAGGAAGTTCTTGCGGCGTTCACAAAAGCAGGCTTTTCTTTGAAATCTTCAAAATACTCTCTGGAGAGGAATGGTGTGTGTGGAATTTGATTATGGTGTCTCAAGTGGTGCCCCATAGGGGATGAGTCTACTTTAGCGAGTCTGAGTTCAGATCTTTACAGATTTCTCAAGAATAAGACGTGTTCCATTGTTCATTCTCATCAACAGTAAAAAGTTTGAATGGAAAGCTGAGCACGAAGTTGTCAGATAACGTGATTTCGATTATAACGAGTAAACCCGTCCTCATGATATACATGCAACGCAGAGCTTCCAATCGAACTTCATACTGACGCGAGCGCTGAGGGTTGTGCTTGTGGTGATCCTTTCCAAAAGCTCTCTCGATGGTAAATGGTGATGGTGATTGCATGTTGTCGAGTATTTCAGCAGGTGAACCGCGGGCGGAGTCAAAGTACCAATCCTACGAATTAGTAACTCTATCGGTCGTGAACGTTGTGAATCACTTTCGACATTATCCTACAAGGTTATTGTTTTACTATTGTCACGCTGGTGGGCTTTCCTTCAGACTTTCTATTTCGACATTGAGTATTGACACCATTTTGCTGAGCTTAACAAGACTCCTATTCTTAAAGTTTCCATCCAAAAGACAGAGGAAAGGCGTGTAGAGTTTGCGATTCTATCTGAAAATTGGCATTTCGCTGAACAGTTCCAAGACTCAGAAATTCAGGACATCGTCTCTAAGTTCAAAAACGGTTAGCTTTTAGCGGAAGTAGTGAAAACTTATGTGTTACGAAAGGTGTCTTACTTCAGTTCTGTTCTTTTATATTACCTTGAGCTTTTCGTTGGTCCTTGGTGAATCTTGTTCATGAAGCCCTCATGCATCTTAGTTGGGAAAAGAGTTTGGAGAAGCTCTATAAAAGATATTGGTTCGAGCACATGACCAAATATTGTCAGTTCGTGGAAAATTGTATTAGACGTAGAGTCTTAAAGTCTTCTTCCGGTCTGGTGCAGATGAGTTGCATCCGATCCCAAAAGTGAATGTCCTATGGCACACGGTGTGTTGTGTTACTCAGAAAAGTTGACTGAGAATAATTACGTGAAAGAGAATGTAATAGTTTTCATAGACGCGTTTACGAAGTTTGTGTTATTGTACCATTGTCTACGTCTCTATGCAGCCTGCACTATTAAAGCTTTGAGTTCCAGTGTTGCTCTATTTGGTTTGCACTATTATCACTGACCAGGGTCGTTGCTTTGTCAGTAGAGAGTTGACCTCGTACAAAAATAAGGCCAAAGTGGTTAATTTCAGTGTTGGTGATTTGGTCAATTAAGAGAGAAACCAAACCAAATTAGAACCCAAATTTAAAGGTCCTTTCAAAGTTGTAGAGTCACTTGAAAATGATCGCTATGTTTTAAAATCACTGACAGGAAATAGAACGTACAAGTACGCTCATGACTGCATTCAAAAAACTGCCGCAAAGTGGAGTTTCCTCTGAGCTTAATCCTATTATAGCGAGAGCAATGAAGACTAAAGAAATCTCTTTTATTTGATTGTATGCACACTTGTAACTATTTGGCCGCACTGCACGTCTTGTCGTAATATCTGTAACTGCAGTTCGAAGCTGGACAGCGGCGGTGAGCGGCGGTAGACGTTGTGGCGGGGGCCAGGGTCTTGTAGAGACTAGATAAGTTTGGCCGACTTGGACGGACCAGGAAGTCACGAGGACTTTAGGGCTTGGTTGGCCCAGGGTGACATATGCCACTAGATAGACTGAGTTTTGGGCCTGGTCAGCCCAGGGTGACATATGCCACTGACTGTAAGTGTTTGGGCCTGGTTTGCCCTGAGTGACATGGGTCACTAGACTGTAAGTGTTTGGGCCTGGTTTGCCCCGGGTGGCATGTGTCACTAGACTTTGTGTGTGTGAAGGGCTTGGTCACCCCTGGGTGGCATGTGTCACTAGACCGTGAATTAAGGGTTTGGTCAGCCCAGGGTGGCATGTGCCACTAGACTGTATATGTGACTTTTTGCTAAGGGCTTGGTCAGCCCTGGGTGGCACGTGTCACTAGACTGTGATTGTGGGCTTGGTCAACCCCGGGTGACAGTTTGTCACTCTAGTACTATGAATGTGGGCTAGCAGTCAACCCCGAGTGACGGGCTGTCACTAGGACTGTGAATTTGGGCTTGGTCAACCCAGGGTGACAGGTTGTCACTAGGAATGTGAATTTGGGCTTTGTTAAGCCAGGGTGACAGTGTCACTAGAATAAGCTGCCTGGGGCAGCTGGGTTACAAGAGTGTGTGCAATTAGTGAAGTATTGCTTTGTTTGATTATGCACAGTACGACGCGAGTTTTTGATTGTTTTGAATTAATGCGATTGGACCTTTGAATTAGATTTGCTTTCATGATTTTATGACTCTATTGACAGAGGCATTAATCTTGGTCAGGTAGGCCGAGTCGATAGTCTAGTTTAAGTTTGTGTTCTCGTCGGTACAGATACCATATCACCACCACACGAGGACGTGTGATAGTCAGTTCTGGCCGTGTCGGAGATTGCAGTCTCTGAACGTGGATAAAATCAGAACTACTGGAATAATAATAATAATAATAATAATAATAACGTTTATTAAACAAAAGAAAGAATACAGTTGAGTACAAAAACGGTGAGCCACAAACTAAGCATAGCTTGTATCTTGTGACTCGGGAGTGCGAATTTCACAAGTTTAAAATAGTTACATCAAATTAAGGACATAAAAAGTAACAATAAAAGTTACAGAGTAAGAAATTAGAACTTATGAGAGCTTCTGTAATGTGCTCTGAACACAACTTAAAAAATAAGGTTAAAACAAAATAAAACAATTTTTGCGTAAATTGGTTTGTTTTATGGTGTGTGTTGTGTGTGGTGTGTGTCTGTGTGTTAGTGTGTGTATTTTTGTGCGTGTTTGTGTGTGAATTTGTGTGGGCGTGTGTGTATATAAGGTTTTTGTGCAAATGTTATACCAAGGCTTCGGTGTCGTCATAAGACAATTTTAGTAGTGCTGATCTTAATATTTTTTTAAACGTGATGGTTGTGCAGTCTCGTAGGTCGCAGATTTTAATTACTTTATTATATGTGTTAGGAAAGGAAAACATTATACAACGTCTAGCTAGGTCCGATCTGATATTTGGTACAGGTACTCTAAATACCCGCTTGTTTGATAAACTTTTGTATTCTGGCAGTTTTCTTACTGTTGCATGATACTTAAGCGATGCTTGCAGTATGAATATTTGACGTACCCTAAGAACTTCAAACTCCTGGTAGATAAGGTCTGTGGGGAATCTAAATCGTTTTTTTAGTGTAACTTTAATTAATGCCCGTTGTGCCCTCTCTAGAATAATTAATGTGGTTTTACCAGCCCGTCCCCATATACAGATGCAGTACTGCATGATGGACTGGCAAAGTGCATAATAAACCATGCGGAGTACATCGATTGGGGTACAATCTCGGAGTTTTTTCATTACGTGGATCATTTTTCGCACTCTGGAGGATAGAGCGTATATATGGGCTTTGTAAGTTAAGTGGTTGTCTAGGGTTATACCAAGATATTTTATTTCATCAGTACGTTCTAGGACCTTACAGGGACATGAGTGGTGGGAAGCGTTGTTATGTTCTTGTGAGCAAGTGTGTATTTTTATAGACAGAGTACGGGATGGGCTGGAGGCACTTGTTTTGGAAAAGGCAATGTATTTACTTTTACCGACATTCAATGTCAGTAAATTTGTATCTAAGGAGTGCGCTATCTGAGAGAGGCCCCGTTCCGCCAGGCGATACACTCGTTCCCAACTTGAGTCGTGGAATATGATGGCAGTGTCGTCGGCGTAGCAGATCACCTCAGCGTTGCTAATTGGGAGGCTTACTAGTTCGTTTATGTACAGCGTGAAAAGGGTTGGCCCGAGGGTACTGCCCTGCGGAACACCAAACGTGACAGGTAGCAAGCTACTTTGAAGGTTGCCTATTTTACAGTATTGGTACCGCGAATTTAGGTAACTACGAAACCAAGCTAGGGGTGTACCCCTTATTCCGTTAGCCTCCAACTTTTTTAGAAGTAGTCCGGGAGACACGGTGTCGAAAGCTTTTGCCAAATCAAGAAAAGCACCAATACAACGTTTACCATTTTCTATGTGTTGTGAAACTTGATTAGTCAATAGTGACACCGCGTCTTCAGTGGACCTTCCTCGCCGAAAACCGAATTGTCTTTCCGAGATCATTTGGTTTTTGTCCAGAAAATTAACCAACCTTTTATTGACTATTTTCTCCAGTATTTTGGAGACTATACTTAGCAAGGCTATAGGCCTGTAGTTTTCTGGCAAGTCTTTGGGACCGCTTTTATAAATGGGAGATACTGCAGCAACCTTCCAGGCGTCGGGAAATACACCTGTTTCCAAACTCAAATTAAATATGTGTGCAAGTGGTTTAATTAAGCTTGTTTTGCAGTTTATGATGAGTGGAACTGTTACCTGATCTGGCCCCGGAGCACTATCTGTTTTCAGGTTGTGTATTATGTTAGCGACTTCTTCTTCGTCTGTCGGGTGAAAAAAGAACGATTGTGAGTTAACGCTCGGTGTTACGTGCGAATCTATTAGTGCTTGGTGAGTGGATGCTAGTTTGTCGAGGATCTTGGCAGCATGTTTTGCCCCTACTGAGACAAAGTGCTGGTTGCAATTGTCTAGGGATGTTGTTGGAGATGTACTGGATGCTATTAAATTGGTTGATGTATTTTGAGTGTTGCAGTGCTTGGTCTTGCATATGTTTTTTATTGATGCCCATAGTTTTCTGGGGTTGTTCTGGTTAGTTTCAATTTCCTGTCTGTTGTGTAACGTTTTGAGATTGCGAAGAATTGGAATGTCGAGCAACTATTGTCGTGTAGTTCAACCTCTTTAGTAGTTGCTTGGGTGTGTTTAGTTCTGGCACGATTTATAACGACAACTGTCAGATGAATGATGACGGAGGCGCTCGTCAATTTAGAGGAGCCCGAGCCAGCAGGGGCTTCTGGGGCGGACGGCGCTGCGGTTGATCGTGGTCGTGTTTCCTACTAACCTCACTGCATTCCATGTGGTTGACTTCATCGTTTATCATGAACCACTGACTGTTATTTTGCGATATCCATCCTGTCTTATCATCGTCATCATGAAGAATACCGTATTCTCCGATATATGTATTAGTTTAGTTTCGGACGGACTGTTTAGTCCGTCCGTAGATTATCGAAAAGTATTGGATACGTGTTTTTTGTTTTACCCAATAAATAAAAAATGACGAAAATAAAAGTCAAAGATCATGAGCAAAGGCTTGAGACGACACTGTCTGGTAATTACAGGAAAACCTATAAGAAGTTGGTGCAAAAAAACACATGTAAAATCTCTCAATATCTACTAAAATGGTACGGAACCCTTCGTGTGCAAGTCCGACTTGCACTTGGCCAGTTTTTTTTGTCAACTACACTATTGGGTTAACAGTATAATTATGTTGTTCCGGTTGTGGCAAATATGTCACCTTAACATAAGACTTACCCTCATCTCTGGTCTGAAACCATTTTTCTATTTGTCATAGAAATAAGAAAATAAGTTGACAGGGACGGTTTTTCATGTTGGCCCTTTCCCAAACCCTCAACAATAGCCATACCCACCGTCTATACCTACGATCGTAAGGGTATGTCCTGAGTCAACAATCAACCTGAAAGTTGTTTGCAGAAATTACCTGAAATCCGTTCGTTTGAACTTTTTACCGACCGTAGGGGTACACGTGTAATGTCCTTGTGTGGAGACCGCGAATCGGCAAGTGTAACGTGGGAAGCCCTCAGGCTCAGGGTGAAGGGACGATCTTCCCGGAGTGGCTGGTGTCGTGTCGCGTCGTGCAATTGAAGAGGCCTAAACCAAACAGTTCATTGCTGTATGCAAATGGTGGTGGCCTTTTTTACCAAAATATGCATTAGCGTGTAGTTCGATGGCATTTTACGGAGCGATACCAAGAGCTTCTACGAAACGAAGACCAGGGAGGTAGCACGTGGACCGCAAATGATGAACTTAACTTATTGTGTTTATTTTAATCGTATTATTATTATAGCTACCCTTAATAAATTGTCCCACTGCCAGGCAAAAGCCTCCCTCCATTATTTCCAACGATCACGATACCGTGTTTCTTTTAATTTTAACTTCAATAACCTCATAATTAATTTATTTTAAATTCAAATCTATAGTTAGATACATTTAAATCTCAGTTAATCTAGTAATTTTGTTCAACTCATTAAGACTAAGATTCTTTCTCCAAAACCAATTGCAATCGCAAATTGACCAAAGTGAATTCCTAGATACATAACCATAACTTGTTGTACATAGGCAGACTTAATAAAAAAAAAACAACATCATAACGACATCCGCAAGAGAACCAAGGTTACCGACATAGCCCGAAGAATTGCCGAACTTAAGTGGCAGTGGGCAGGGCACATTGCTCGCAGAACGGATGGTCGATGGGGTCGGAAAGTTCTGGAGTGGCCACCGCGAACCGGAAGACGTTGTGTTGGAAGGCCTCCCACTAGGGTGGACCGATGACCTGGTGAAGGTTGCCGGGATCCGCTGGATGCGAGACGACACCTGGTGCCTATGTCCAGTTATAGTGGAAGTCAATGTGGCGACACCTGGTGCCTATGTCCAGTAGTGGAAGTCTTTTAGCTGAATTGATGATGATTATAATAAAAAAACGAAAAACTTGGTCATCTTTCTCTCCGTAAATAAAAGATCCGCAATGACCACGACGGGGAGAACACGTGTCTCCCGGCTTTGCTAAGGGTGTTTTTACACCCGTAACATCTACTCAAGTGTCACTCCTCGAATGAGCTAGACTGATGTATTGGTATCTGTTTCATCGCGTTTGTGCAAAGCCGTAATCGCTATTCGTTTTGTATGGCTGATTTGATAGAGGTTTTTACTAACACAAACTGTATTATTAGTACCTACGTATATTTAATTTTAGGTTGAGGTATTTATCTAGCTTTGTTACCTGAAAATAAATAAATTCTATTCTATTCTATTTATTGTTACCATGTAATATAAAGCTTATGACGGTAGGATTTCAGCGATTTTTATATCAAAATATTGGTGTGACAATAAATTATTGATTTCATACTGAATAATTTAACAGTTTTCGTGGTCCATATACAACTTGTTAGCTTCCTATTTCACCAGAATCCTCACATTCCAATTAATTATTTATTATATTTTAAACTAAAGGCACGCTAAACTAAATACGACTGCGTGCGGGATTTCATTAGGAAAAAAGTAGTTAAAAAACTAAAAAACCCGACTGAAAAAACTGAAAATCAAAAAACAAGCCCATTTTAAGTTAAACAAAACTTGGAAGCAGGCGGGGTACATTCTATTTTCATTTTTTCATTTCTTTTCAATATTCAAATGAACCCCGCCTGCTTCCAAGTTTTGTTTAATTTAAAATGGGCTTGTTTTTTGATTTTCAGTTTTTTCAGTCGGGTTTTTTAATTTTTTAACTACTTTTTTTATTTCCAACTTTTTAGTTCTTTTGTGTTAGTTATTTCGTTGGTCGCGTAAAATTCTTCGCAGATGATTTAACTTTTGTGCTTGTTTATAGGATTTGTCACTTTGAATTTCTTTTAACTATATAAGTGTTATATATTTTTGTAATCTCCTTTTAAAATTCTTTAATTTGATACCCTACTCGATGGTATTGGATTTTTTTTTTTTAACTCCTCGATTTGGCCCCCAAAATCCGCAATTTTTCTTTGTTTTTTTAATTTTAATGTAGCCTATAACACTCGCGCCATCAAGACGAATCTAACTACGTATATTTCATTTAAATCGGTTCATCCGTTTATGAGTTATGAGGGAACAAAGAAACGGACACACATACATACATACATACATACACGTCAAACACATAACCCTCCTTTTGGGCTTCGCCGCAGTCGGGTAAAAATACCTAAATAAATAATAATCCGAACTAATTGGGAGACATGGGTGTTCGGAAAAACGATTTTTCGGATAAGCGAACTTTCTTATAATATGTATGATTTATCTGTCTTAGAAAGGACAATACGTTCACGTTTAGGCATTTTAAATCGAGAGTTTACTTTCACGCGGCAGTTTATCGAGTAGCGGCTACTTGTAAGAACATTATGAGTGCAATTAAAAAGTCGCGACAAGTGCTGGAGCACTGTAGCACGGAAGACGGGTGAGAGATAAACGTGAATTGGGCGGGCGTAGTCGTTCGGATAAGCGGTCGTTCGGTGATCGACGTTCGGATAATCGAAGCTCCACATTTAAAATCAATTGTGTTTTTGATCTGTGTATGTATATTAAGGGAAATGGAGAGGGCTATGTTCGGAGTTTCCTTACGTGATCGAATCAAAAATAATCAGAAAGAGCCAGTAGGCATTGCTCGCAGAACGGATGTCCGATGGTGCTGAAAAGTTCACGCCTTGTGTCCCTGGGTCACCGAAACTAGTGGGAACAAGTAGGGTTTTTGTCGGTTAGAGTCCAACATAACCCTCCGCTCGCCCCAGGCGGTGGGTATATGTATAAGGTCCCATTAAAATAGGTGGCCAAAATTTCAGAAATCATTCAGACCACCAAAATAAGGACGATGGTAAAAAATATAATAAGAAAAACGCATTTAAGTACCTACTTCTAAAGGATGAGTTTGTTCTAGAGCGCCGGCAATTAATTATTTTCAGTAAAAAAAAAAAAACACTTTATTTGATGTTTTTTTTTGTTTAGATATCTTTGGTTAGACCTACTGAACGCTGTGTTAAAATTTGTCCACCTATTTTAATGGGACCTTATAGATAAATATCCATGAGGATATTCCTGCACAAAATAAGTTACAGTTTTATTTGTGAAATAAGGGCAACAGTACCTTCTTTACTCATTACTTAGTACAGTCACGTCTAATAAGATGTTCTCACAAATCTCACATCAGGCCAACATCATCACACTCGTGTGAAAATCATTCAAGAACAAGGAAAAACCCCAAGTATTTCTTCTAATATTAACTTTGTGAAACAAACTGTTTTTGGTTCTCGCGAACCTTCGACACAAAATAAATAAATACAAAATCGGTAAACGCAATGCAAACCGGTACAAAACAACTCCTCATTGCTCGTAGCTGTTCATCCCATAATAAGGTTTTTCGACTCTGTGGGAGAGTCTGATACTACCATAATTATTCGTTTAGTCGTAGAGACAAAATGACACACCTGTATACGGGCATTAATAAGCTTTGCTGGTTTCTATTATTCTTTCTTTATTGTGTAGTTCTTTAACTTGGTGTCAGAGTTCTATGCCGCCCATTTGTCTCTGACTTAGCTTTACATGCCGTCGACAAATATCTCTCAGGTATTTTGGTTTCCTCACGATGTTTTTTTTTCACCGAAGCAAGTAACAATAAATAATAATTATACTAGACGCACATGATCAAAAAATCACAGAGCTGCGGGTCTTTTTGTTTTTTTTTTGGTGGGTGGAAAATCATCAAATGACCCCCCCCCCCCGCTCTTGGGCAGACTTCTACTGACTAAAAGCCGAACCCATGTTCCTTCTTTGCCCTTGTGCCGAGGCCACGTCATCTAGTACTAAAATCCGCGAGAGCTGCGTGTCTTGGGTTCGCACTCAAGTCCTATGACTTGATAGTCCAACGGTCACACAACTATAAGCAGTAATATATTACTGCTTAAAGATAATAATAGTTGAATTGCGCAAAGTTAGAATTAACTCCGTGTCAAAATTGAAACAAAACCTAATAGTTCTAAAATAAAACTTTGTTTATATGTACTTAGAAAATGGTTAAACTTTTAAATTTGGGCGATAAAATCGGAATACTATAAAAATAGCGCACCACGATCTCGAGTACCTACTTAGTTATACTCGACATATTAGGTGCCTTCATTTTCAGCTCAGTAAAATCTGTTTATCTATACCTGCTAGCTATAAACATGTGTTATGGTATTATGACTACCTTCTTACTATGGAATCTAAGGTAAGTAGGCACTTTATTCGCAATCTGTAATATTATTTTAGAAGGTAAACATCCATAAAGCTGTCTCGCTAAAAGTACCCGAGTGCCATAAAATAAAATGATGAATATTTCAATAGAATATGTCTGGCTGAATTTATTTATAGTAAGTGAATAAAGTTCCGTGTGGTGTCGGACGTAAAGAATAGCACCATCCCATATCTTCCCGTGGGTGTCGTAAGAGGCGACTAAGGGACTTACCAGAGAATGGGCAGCAGCGTTCTCTGTGTCTTTGTAACAACCATACTGCGATCGCGAACCCGCCTGCCAAGCGTGGCGATTATGGCAAACCCCCCCAAAAATGCCTGGGGGAGGCCTATGTCCAGCAGTGGACGTCTTTTGGCTGAAATGATGATGATGATGAAGTGAATAAATACTTTTTCATCTCAGTCAAGGGTTAAACTATTTCTACATAATCTGATACGATTGGCAATCGATTTACTTATATCGAACAAATTACTTTAGAAGTAACTTGATCGAAAATATATTTTCTAATTCTAGCTTTCGAAATAATTGGTCTCGCATATGCAAACTAGTGGGAGGGAAATTATTCCATTCAGTGCACTCTGCGAAATTAATATGTAGGTAACAGAGGTGATGAAAAAGTAAAAGAACTTCTCGCCAAAATAAAGATGGTTCCCATTAAATCGTTAACAGCAGCAAAAGTTTGCAAAAGTTAAATAAACCTTTGAAACCCCAAAGCTAAATAATTCAAACTGTTTCCGTAGCTTCTGTTTACCCTTTTATGAGAGCGACCTGAGTTTTTGTCGAAATTCATATTCCACAAGTTGTTAACTTATACCAAGTTAAGTAACCGTCAAGTTCTAGTGACAACTCTATTTTGCAGTTCAATAATACTAACAACAACGGTAGGTTAATAATAATCGTTTTTCATCTCAATTTCAAAATTCTGCTAAACACAATCTTCAAGAAATTAGTACTTGGAAAGAATCCTGTAACTGACATTAGACACAAGAGATGAGATGAAATACAAGAGCATGTAATCAGTGCTCAACTAAATTGGTTATCAAAACTTTGCAAACGTGGATTGAATAGAGTGAACGAGATTGATTTTTATCTCAAACTAGCTTTTGCCAGCTGCTTCGCCTGCGTGAAAATGACGATTTTCCATACAAACTTTCATCCCATATGTAACTCCCTTATGGGTTGAATTTCGAAAAATCCTTTCTTATTCCGTGTCTACATTATGAAGGGAACCTCTGTGCAAAATTTCAGCTTTCTAGGTCTAAGGGTTTGGGCTGGGCATTGATGAGTCAGTCAGGACTTCTCTCTTTATTTATATAGATATATATATTAGATATATGTAGATTGACATTAGGTCACCATTCCCCTAATTTATTTGTGGCCGCTACATGTTTTATTCTTCCATAGGTCATCATTTTCATCATTTCAGCCAAAAGACGTCCACTGCTGGACATAGGCCTCCCCCAGGCATTTGGGGGGGGTTTGCCATAATCGCCACGCTTGGCAGGCGGGTTGGCGATCGCAGTATGGTTGTTACAAAGACACAGAGAACGCTGCTGCCCATTCTCTGGTAAGTCCCTTAGTCGCCTCTTACGACACCCACGGGAAGATATGGGATGGTGCTATTCTTTACGTCCGACACCACACGGAACATCCATAGGTACTGTTCTGCTAGTCGTCATCTCAGCAGTCACCTTCTTTTTTATCCATATCATTCTCCTCACAGTCCCTTCATCGTTTTTTTGGTCTTTCTCTACTCTGCATTCATACTCTCTCTCGAACTCTCCTCAATCCTTCGCATAAAAACCAGAATGGCGACAGGCGCCCGTGGTGCGGTGTAATAAGGAGCTATGAACTATTTAATAATTCCATGCAGCAAACACAATAACGCATCAAGGAACATAATTCACCAAACAAATAGGACGCTTTAGATATTAAATACGTCCATTTGCGTCCATGGCACGATGACGTAGCATGATATTTGTATGGATCAACTACAAATCCGAGGCTTTTTGTTAGCATAATCGCCACTTCTAATGTGACCGACTTTTTGGAGCCGTTCAGATTATTGCAAATTACAGCCTACAGGTTTTTATTCAGGGCATTTCGTCTGGGTGGACGTACACGTGCTTCGAATTTCTAGTTCATACTGACGAAGTAACGGAAGTAAGTAATCAAATGATATTTGTATGAATAATGTAGGTAAGTAAGACCTTTCGCTGAATTTAAGTGTTACATATTAATGGGCTTTAGTTGGTAAATCAGACTGGCACTTCGTGGAATAAAATTTTACAGCGACGAAAGCCATGTTGCAAGGTTCATATAATGAAGGCAATAGAAGTGCCTGTATTCGTTAATTAAATTTACCAACACTTGTGTTTTTCAGGTACTGTTCCAGCGCAAGGTTGTAAAAATATCCGCACTTATTTACGGCACTTCCGACTTTCCTACAAAGTAAAAATGTCGCAGGTCTTTATAAATGGTCTTTGTTACGCAAAAGTGATTTTACTTGAGAAAATGTGATATTTTAAAATAATGCTTGCTGCATAAAATTTCAATTTAAAGTAATAAGCGAAGTAAGCTCACACCGGCGCTGGAATATGAATCGTAAGGCGTCGCCTGCCGATCCTTCAGTTTTATTTAGTTGCCTTTATAAATTCGTTTGCTTATACAACGTCTTTATGAATTGGGTCCCATTTGAATAGTCTATTTTAATCTTATTTGGTTTGCTCTGATCTGGTAATACGTTCCGGTGTAATATTACTAATATACCTATTCATTTGGAAGCAAAATGGAGCACGGTTTAATAAATTGATGATCTTAAAAGCGTCTTTAAATTGCTTTTTAACCGACTTCCCAAAAAGGAGGAGGTTCTCAATTCGATCGGTATGTTTTTTTTTTTTTTCTATGTATGTACACCGATTACGCTGCGATTTATGATCCGATTTACGTGATTATTTTTTAGTTTGCTGCGGAATAGTTGCTATTTGGTCCCATAAAAATTTAGCATGGTTTGGCCCAGTACTTTTCATTATAAGACCATTTTTCGTTCGTTTTTTTATGTGTGTTCGCGAATAACTTCGTCGTTTATGAACCAATTTTGATGATTCTTTCTTTATTGGAACGGAGATATTTCAAGAGTGGTACCATGATATGGAAACCAGATCCTGGTGATGGAATCCCAGAGAAATCGAGGGTAACCCTCAAACATAGGCACGTATTACGTGTTTCGTGCTTTTTCTGACGCTATGCAAGCATAGGTTTCATGGTAAATATTTATTTAAGATACACAACTAAAAATGAAAAAATAAAAACTTTTTTGCAAAAAAAAACAACCGACTTCAAAAACACCAAAAAGTGAAAAATAAACTTCAATAGAAAAATCAGCTTCTGAAGTCGGTGGCAAAAAAAGCCAAATCAAACAAACAAATGTCACCGAGTTCAGAAGCTGATTTTTCTTTTGAAGTTTATTTTTCACTTTTTGGTGTTTTTGAAGTCGGTTGTTTTTTTTTGAACCAAATTTGGTTTGCCCCTGTTACATGGGTCTTAAACATAATTTGTGAAAAAATGTAGGGGTACGGTAAGGAACATGTCTGCCAAAACCCTTCGGGAATTACGGGCTTGATGTTATGTTATTTGTTCTGATCTGGTAATGATGTAATATTACAAAGATTAATTATTATATTATGAGTTAGCTGGATGTAAAATTGAGCACGGTTTTATTGATGCCATGATCTTAACATACCTTTTATCTTTAAACCCCATATATAGGCCTAGTACCATCTGCTGGGCACAGATCCAAGCTCGGTACTACTCGCTCTAGGAGGGAAAGGTTTATATTGTTGTACCAAAATCTATTGTTTTATCTTAATCGAATCTTATTGTTTAGTTTTCCAAAGCAGGTTCGTTAGATACAAAATATGTGAACAATTTTCTTTAAGCGAGTTATATACTTCGATGTATTATTCATTAACCAGTACAGCAATAAATAATCACTGTACATACATACCTACCTGAAAAAAAAACAGCCGAATTAAGAACCGTGTCCTTTTTGGAAGTCCTTTAAAAAACTCATCCAATGCTAAAAGTGACATTAAACGATTTTATTTTTAATCGACTTCAATAAAACGAGGTTTTTCGAATTCGCTTTAAAATGAAATCGTTTGTTGTCATTAAAATATAAACATTGAAACGAGATAGGTACATCCAATCAGAATTGAGGCTAACGAGACGCTCTTTGTTCGTTGATTTATATACATCTAACCAGTATTTTAGGGTGATTTTCGCCAATGCGGCTTGAGTAATCGTTGGATATCTCTGAGTGCCGCAGTTAGTTTAATTCGACTATTCAAAAGTGCCTGTTACTGGCCTACTTGAAATAAATATTTTTGACTTTGACTTTATCTCTGACAACAGCAAGCCAACTGCAATCTTATTGTAATGAGAATTAAGGTGATGATAATTATGACAGATTTATCAGTGGCAGCAACGCAATAAATACTTATTACAACTAAAAATAAAAAAAAAACTTTTTTGCAAAAAAAACAACCGACTTCAAAAACACCAAAAAGAGAAAAATAAACTTAAGAAGAAAAATCAGCTTCTGAAGTCGGTGGCAAAAACGTGAAGTCAAACAAACAAAAGTCACCGACTTCAGAAGCTGATTATTTTTCTTAAGTTTAGTTTTCTCTTTTTGGTGTTTTTGAAGTCGGTTGTTTTTTTTTGAACTAACGTATTCATAGGTTTATGTTATGAGGTGTTAAAAGGCCGAAGTTGCAGAAATGTTTTATGCTTTCTTTTGTATATACAAAACGGTAGCTGGAATCTCCCAGGATTTTCTTATCGCCTCGCATCTCTGAAATAAAATTGTGGTTTGTACTCGTATTCCCACATTTTGTGATTAGTTTTATGAGATCCTGTACTGAAAGCTTTTCTTATTTAGTGCCTACTTTCTGGGGTAAACTAATATTTTCCGTGACGTGACTTTTAAAGGCAGTCTTACTTTCGTTTGCTTCCTAATAATAAACGTAACTGGACTTAGTTAAGAGAAATGGATCCAATCTACCACGTTTGGTGCTCAAGCCATTTTTGGCCATGTGGTGGATTTCTCTTTTCGCTTAATTACTTTCTTTTAATTGCAAAAAGTATTACTTAGTCTACGAAATATAGTAGCTAGCAACGAAGTGGCAGTGAGGTCCAGAAAAATCATTCTTTTCTGTTCCGGAGTGAGATCGGTCACCAAAATTCTTGAAAGATCTAAGCGCCAAGCAAGCCTCTTCCTCCTCGTTCGTAGTCTTACGTACCTACAGAAAATTTTCAGTCTAAAATTCATTTAGCTTTTTTATAAGTTGTCACTTGTAAAGTAGAACATACAACGGTCCACAAACACATCAAACTCACTCCTGTATATATACTTACAGCAACGTTTAAACACCTTCCAGTTTCACAATGAATTATGTTAATGTTCTATTCGTTGCGACACGAATTTATTGTGTACCGAAGAAGCGTGCAAAGGAAAGTATCTTTGCAAAACATGGCTGAAATTTGTTGACATATTTTTGTTCTGTAGAAGAGTGATTGATATAAATGCTCTTAAGCCTAACATTTGGTACATTTGTAACAACAATATTTTAGGCTTTGTACAGGAGATGCTTTAACAGATTGCTCAGTTGCTCTAAGTATATATGAAAGAAGTTTTTGCTTCGAAATCCTTGGACTTGTTAGATTTCTTCTTCAACACTGAGTAGACGTTTTCTGTTCAAAATGATGTCTTGCGTTTTTAACTTACAGAAAACATAGATTAAACAGTGGTACAGAAGCCGATTGACATCAGTCTGTGGGTCACAAATCCAGACTGCATAGATGTTACTGAAAAAAAATCTTATGGAAAAACCCAATAACACTTCGCTTGCCCTATAGGTACCTAATTGTTAAATACGACGTTGTATGATAATGATACAGACAAGTCTATAATAAATGATAAAGGCCCTATATTTTTTCAATTAAGTGAGTAACAGGCTTAAGGTAGATTAACTTTATTCAATTAATTTAACATCATAGTTTCTCACAAAGGCACTGAAAAATAGACTATGATTTATCATTTTGTAAAATAAAACAAATTGATTAATGAAATAAAGTTTCGAACAAATGAAAGAGTAAAAAACAAGGGCAAAGTTTTGCTTGCCATTTGAGTTTCAAGATTAAATTACCCTGAAACACAGTAAGGAAATAATCAACAATAACCTTTTTATTGAAATCTGATATTGCCAAAACTTTTTGTTGTTTGTACTAATTTAATAAAAAATACGACAGTTCGTACACAAATTGTGGGTCACCCGGGTGGTGGGTACACTCACGACCGTTGAGATATATACAATTATACTCGTAGCGAACTTAGAATTTAAGAACTCGTTTATCGTGAATTAACGTTTTCTACTTTGAGTTAAGACCAGTTTCGTAATTGTTTGGCTTTCCAAAATACTAGGTTTTCTGAAACCGAAAAACACTTATATATATAGCGATTTTCTCGTACTGATAGGAGAAAATCTCTTTTGCATTTTGCTAAGTGCACAGATTTTATTGTGATGTTTCTATTAGGTACCTACATCTCTAGTCTTTCTAACCTTTCAGGATTACCTACAGGTGTGAATAAAATTGATAATTGAAATAAAATAGATTCAACAATACCTTTTGACAACTATGTGAATTTAAAGAGTTGGATATTGTTCCTGTGACTTGCCACACCATTTAATTTTCATCCATCTAGTTTTAATTCTGTGTCTACACCGACATTGTTAGGAATGTGTGTACTATAAATGTTTCTAAGCATCGTCGCATGGTTTTTAGTGTTGTCTTTAATGTAGTGTATATAGCAATAATGATTTTTCGAATTCGAATTCTATATAATTCAAAGTTTAAAACTCAGTTTACATACAGCCAAATATAATAGTCGTTGTTTCACAGCATAATCAGATTTCCATTCAAATAAATATGACATCATGACAAAAACTCCGACTGAAAGCGAGTGTTGTTGTTCCAAGTACAGTGAATGCAGAAGGCTATAGATGGATTGCACTCAATTATTCGAGTTTGTTGAGTAATGGTACTCATCTTACTTAGACTACAGCTGCATCCTTTCCTTACATAGTATAAAACAAAGTCGCTATTTTTGTCTGTTTGTTTGTCTGTATGCTTAAATCTTTAAAACTGCGCAACGGATTTTGATGCGGTTTTTTTTAATAGATAGAGTGATTCAAGAGGAAGGTTTTAGTATATAATTTGAACGACATCCACGCGGGTGAAGCCGCGGGCATCAGCTAGTATATTATATTAAATTCTCAAGAGAATACAATGGCTCTCTTTTGATTACCAAGTTCGCTTATAATATTGTCTGTGAACGAAGTGTCCGTTTTGGTTTGTTTTATAGTTAACTAATAAGATAATACTATGATAAGTTTTGCTTTAATTTTTTTCCTATTTGGGCAAAGTACCTACCTATGTATTTGCTTCGTCTACGTTCATACCTACATCTAAAAGGGAGCTTGTAATAATATTGTTAGCGATATATAGCGTAGTGTGTATCTTCATACTCGTAATTTAAAAGTTTACAACACTCCTACAACGCCCTAAAAATCGTTTTCATATTTCCTCTGTGCGAACGGAATATTTAAAATAGAGTTAATTACAAGTGGTCATAGAATGAGTACTGGACGTCAAAAGTTTTAAAAGACTGATCTGTGCTAGTGAGAACTAGTTTCGCAACAAAGTTCGTGGCAACATATCTGTTTCTGTATAGTTTTAATTGAAAATTGAATGGAAGCAACACCGGTCCGTATTACTGGATGCCAGACTGTGCCAATAAAAATAAAGAAACATACTTCTTAGTTTATATTATGTTCAGTACCTAGCTACATAAACATCATACAGTATCATGTCTTTATATAACCTCAACCATGTTACCTAATCGGAGGAGCTCGTGGCTTAATAAGAACTGCCACTCGGGTCGATCTTTAGGTAAAGCTGTACTTGTCTAGGTCGGTCTGTGGATGGGTGACCGCCCGACATACCGAGTTTCCTCCGTGCCTCGGATAGCACGTTAAGCTGTAGGTCCCGGCTGCCATATATAGATCTTTGGTTGTCGTTACAGTTACGTTAGTCAGTGAACTAAAATTCTGACATCCAGTCTTACCAAAGAGTACCGTATTTTTTATTGTATCATATAACGTGTCTTTATTTATCCTCAACCATGTTACCTAACAGTATCATTATCTGCCGTAACAATTTATCCATGAAATGCATAATTATAAATACCCACAAGCTTTCATTTCAGGTGCTAACTGTCCCAAAATAATAACATAACGTTTATTGTTACCTACTCGATGCCAGGCGTTGCCAATAAAAATAAAGAATCAGACATTACAGTTGAAATTGTGCCCAGTGCCTTATACTGAATAGGGGATCGGACTGGGTCAAAATAATATGATTCTGTTTAGTCCGTAAGTTAGATTATCGAAAAATATTGAATACGTGTTTTTTGTTTTATCAAATCAATAAAAAATGACGAAGATATAACGCGTTAAAGATCTTGGAGTGGGGCTTGAAACGTCACTTGTGTTGTCAAAATGTACTATCATATGACAAAACACGAGTTTTCGAAGCACTGTATCGTCTTCATTTTTTGTTTACCTACGTGAAAAAAGAAAAAATACGTGTCCAATATTTTTTGGAAATCTATCTGACGGACTAATTAGTTTTTTTTTGTCTGATCCCCTATTGTATATCCATAATAATATTATCATCTGTCGTAATAATTTATTCATGAAATGTATAATAAGGGATCGGACAAAAAAATCTAATTAGTCCGTCAGATAGATTTCCATAAAATATTGAACACATATTTTTTCTTTCTTCACGTAAACAAAAAATGAAGACGATACTGTGCTTCGAAAACTCGTGTGACGTCACAAGTCAGTACATTTTTTACCTACAAGTGACGTCACAATCCCCCACTCAAGATCTTTCACGCGTTTTATCTTCGTTAATGTTTATAAATTTGATAAAACAAAAAAAACTGACAGACTAAACAGAATCATATTTTTTGAGTCGGTCCGATCCCCTATTATGTTGCCTTACGAACTGTCAAATTACTCCCTGAATTTTCCTAAACCGTCACAAATGATAGGTAATTACTTACTGCCTTTCTTAATAAGTATTATTACTCTTAACCGATAAGTGGAGTTACGTCGAAATTGTACGAATAATGTATGTAATCGACGAGAATAATCAACCCAACTGATTGAATCGCTCGCTTGTCATGCTAATTGAATTGCAAGCTTTTATTATTGCAACAATAAACTGGGATAATGGACATAATTATAAAGAATTTAATCATTGTAGAGTGCCTCTATAATTTTAATAATTTTATTTAAATTACTTACGCTATGTTTACTTGCTTCTGATGTGTAAACATTCATTGTCCAGATGAATCATGCATTAATCATGAGCTAGTGATCAGTACCTACGTCATTGGTGTGGGTAGTGCAATAAGTACCGTTATTTTAGATTTATATACGTAATATATAACGTGTCATTGTTGAGATAAAGAACAGCTTATCTCTAATAATTATTTATTAGGGATACACAATATATATAACGTAATAATATGTTAATGGTACACATACGGTCGTTTAATTGGCATGCACCATTATGCAGTCGCCATTTAATAAAAAAAAAAAGCATCTTTGTGTACTTTAGCTCAGAAAACTGTATACAATGGCTGTATACAGTTTTCTAAATCTTTTCCACTTATGGAAGTGGAAAAGATTTAATAATAAAGCTCTTTGGTTAAATACCATGGCTATTGTTTTGTACATTTTATCGGTCTGACCTCAAAACAAATAAAAGTGTAGAAACAAAAAGTTTCTACGGTTTCAATAAAAATCGGTGCCAAAACTTAGATCAAGTGGGAGCAACTCTAGGAAAAGCTTCAGTGGGCAGTTTTCCCGCGGAGCGAATGTCGGCTCGCTCGAGTTTGTGCCCCGCCTTAGTGTTTCGTGGTTCATATTGCAGACTGAAACTCGTGGCGCGTCGAACGCTCGTCTCGAACGCGTCTTATCCATTCTAAGCTCGCGTATACAACGACGCACATTTTCTTTTTTTTTAATGTAGCTAAAGTTAGGAGCAGTGATCGTGTTTTTATATTTTTATTAAAAATGTTTTAACAACTTTTTGATAACTTTTGTGAGTTCGGACTTTATGCTGAGTTTTTCGCAGTTGTGGTCTGTTTTACAAGTGCTTTTAAAATTTTTGAATATAGTTTCTTACGAGTGTTTAAAGCTTGTTAAGTTTTCGTTGAGGGAATAAGTGTTTGGAAAATCTCGACTCATCAGTTTTGTAGGTAGGTAATATTTAACGTATATTTGTTTCTTTGATTGAACCTCTTTTTACGACAAGACAATGCCTTGTAAGAACAACTTTTTTTCAGGTCATAGTTAAGTATCCATAGAAAATTTGTGAAGTTAGTAGGTACTTCATGTTTGTGTATTTATTTAGTTACCTATTTCACTACCTGCATTATAGTAGTTTTTCTATCAGGATTTTTTTTTTCTGAATAGCAGCCGCGGTGTCTGAATTTGTGCCCGGTTGATGGGAATAGGCTCGCCCTCTATTATATGGGTCTTAAACATAACTGGCGAAATGTGGGTTTAAGTACAATTAGTTATACCTGTACCTAACCTTTCGAGGATTATAGGCGTGAAGATATGTTATGTTGTAGCTGTAATTCGGGATCTAATAGGTAAGTTAACTTTGACACTACTATGAATCTGAAATTGAAATATCTTAGACTGCAAGTAAACTCTAACCTTTCAACTAAAAAAAATACAAAAAACCGACGGGAAACGTAAAAAGAAAACGTTTTCGTTCAAGTTTAAAGTGCAAGCCTAATACAATTTTCTTGGGACTGTTTTGAGCCACGACAATAGGTTTTCCGTGAACAAAGATAGAGGTAGGTCTACATTATTTGGTTATTCTGTTGTTCTTCTATTTTGAAAGCTCGGCTCGCTGGAAAAGCCCAATTATTGGAAGGCGTATGTTGTATGTACGTATATGCATCCGTATACCAATGAATAATACTTACTTACATACCATACAGATGACAATTTTGTAAATAATATGATTATATCGACCTGTGCCTTCTCTGAGCTAGTTTTTGTGTTTCTTCTCATAATAGTAATGGGAATGCAAATCTCATCTAGTTTTTTTTCAAATTTTGCATGACTAGCAACAGACGTGCGTATATGACCAGATGTGTGACCGTGGACAAGGCAAAAGAGGTAGGTATTTAAGGATAGAAGCAGGCATGGGAAAATGACATTAGTTTATTTATGTTATAAGGCTTTGTGACATCGAATTTAGTCAGAATCATCAAAATTGTTCGTTTCTTAGACTTTCACGAAACCTGATTTCAACTATCACAATTGTTGGGAAATGTTCACTACATCCTAAGCACATTTTCAAATAGTTTTAACAAAGGGGCACAACTTACGCACATGGTACTACTTATTTATATTGAAAACAACGCCTTCGATTGTTATTATAAAGATGTGTGGACATTGATATATTTTTAAAGCGATTTAAAAAAATCTTTAATGATATTTTTCTGGTCACAATGGAAAATTGATTGGCACTTCTGCGAACCATGATGAAAATGTGCATTGTTATTCAGTTAAATTATTAGTTATTGGATTTCGGCAGGCTATCCTATGACAAGCGTATTGCATACACATGTAATTTGCAGTATTTTGCACACGTTTACAGTTTTGGGGTTCTGTAGCAAAAAGGTTAATCGAATCTCCTATCGTGAGAAGACGCTGTCATTCTGTCTGTCACAGCTGTCTCTCGGAATTATCGAAGTAATTTAGGACGCAGTGAAATTTCAAGATTAAGAGAATATTTTAATGAATCTTCTAATGTTTGTAAAGTGTTCTTCCAACATCTTTTCCATTTTTATCACGTTCTTATTTAGGAAGAACTCTAAAGTGGTAATTTTTGTTTTTGATAAACTTTTTCATGAACAGCCATGATAGATCGATGTTTGTGCGTGAGGCCTGTTATTTAAACGCCGTCGAGGATCTTTTAAATAAACTTTAGTACGTATCTATCTAAGTAGGTAAGGATATTTTTAAATTCTATGTAATATTTAAATTCGTTATTTGTTTTGTTTTTATGTGTTCTATTTTCTTTACTTCTTCTCTACTTTGTCTACCTACATTTTCTTTACCTACTACGTTGCGTACGTTTGTCTTGTAGTCGCAAGCGCGACTGATATGCATGAGGTCTTAATTAACGTTTCATAATCATCATCATCATTTCTGCTGAAAGACGTTCACTGTTGGACATGGGCTTCCCCTAAGTGTCACCACATTCGGATCCGCTAGATGCGAGACGCACGACGAGACCGGTCACGGTCCCGTGCGTCTCGCATCCAGCGGATCCCCGCAACCTTCACCAGGTCATCGGTCGGTCGGTGGTCGTGATATTTAAGTAAGATTAATTTATTGATTGAATGTACCTTTTTCGACTTAAAAAAGAAGAAGATATTTGCCCACCAAATAAGTATGCATCGTTCATGCATACTTAAATGAGTTTAACATCAATTGTAAGAGTAACAATGATAATTAAAGTTAATTAAAGCGTTCAGCTGGTTATTAAAATAGTTATACACGATATTTAAATTGAATTGTTAAATAAATTATAATGAGTCCTAACTTTACAGCTGGAAAAACATGTTTAATGAACCTTATAAAAATGTTCGTAGATTTTTTAGTTATTCTTTATTTGCTCATGAGTACTAACTCATTTAAGAGACTGAGCTTTATTTTGCGAACCAATAATAGGCAGTAATTATTATTTATAAGATTGTTGTTCAAAATGAAAACTCTTTTACTTTGTAACAACTTTTCTTAATCCTTTAAGTAACTGGTTAAGTGTTGTTTGCTAGTTTGAAGTGCTTCTTTAATTGGGTTTTAAAATCATTGGCTCGGTTCGTCTATCAACGGCCACTGTGCTCATTGGTAAAATACCTACCTATATTTTGAGGAGCGGTTTGCCAAACGTTATCTCAAAATATTTACTTTACCTAATTATTTTTTAAGAACGGACGGAACCATTAAAATTTTATTAAATTAGTTTTTTCGTGGATTAAAGATATGAGTTCCAAAGAATTATTGTCTCAACGATGTACAACGATTTTTTAATGCTTTGTGAAAACATTTACTTTCAATTTAGAGACCAATTTAGATGCTCTAGAATTGTGCCATCTGGTCGATTCTCTCAGGTGACACATTGGTGATATATTCAGCCAATGGTGCCACTATTTTATGGAAATTCAATTTATTACCCTCTTACTCGCTTCCGTGCCGGAGTGGAAACTTGTATCTAAATCTACCTTTTTAATAAACAGAAACTCGAGTTTCTGTTTATTAATACACACTTAACCCTACCCGGGGTCCAGCAAACCCCAGAGGTTGTATTTTTGTAGATATTTTTGAAATAACGTGACGCATTATTACGCCGCTTTAGCTAATTCTTAATTACCTCGGGAGCCATGTTTTCACCAGTCGTGCATCAACGCTTAGACAGTATTTTCGGATTTATAGCTATTTATGGCCTGTCAGACCCCAGGATTGTAATAATGTAGTTTTGTCATATTTTTATCATATATATTGGGGAACACCCTAAATTCAAATCATGCCTATATAAACACCATTACTACCCAGGATACGGATAAGTAATAGTGTTTCTCATGGAATGGGTAGGGTTTAATGGTTAAGTAGGGTTACTTTACGGTAAAAAGATGCCCAGTGGAAGGTAAAACCAACTTTGTAAAATGAAAAAATATGAATAAGGGAACTCGTCAAACTTTATTTGAGCATTACTTAAGGTGTTTCCTTCAAAGTAGCGCGAAATTCACATTCCGTCGTTCGTTACGTATTTTTTACGATTTTGTTATACCATAAATTATATGTTATTTCTTCCTATCTATCTAAGTATATGTATTCTGTTTGTTTTTGGTGGAATTTGGACAATAATGCTAATGTAGTCTGACCAGTTCCTCAGTCATTCTCAGTTCAGAAACTGGGTTTAAGGATTCCTTTTTCCCGCTTTGTTGTCGTAAACAGGCTAGTTATATAACATTATAACATCACGCAAAAAAAGGTTATGCAGAGGTGTACCCATTAGTACACCCACATCTCGCCAGCTATGTTCAAGTCTCATGTAATAGGGGGCGGGCCTATTACCATCAACCGGGCACAAATCCAGTGGCAACTCCGTGGCTGGTCTACCGAGAAAAAATTACTTATACAAAATAAGTATGAAACAAGATTTTCAGGATAGAACAAAAAGAAAAGCCGTAGTCACACGGTATTAAAGTGTTTAGGTTGGTACCTAAATATAACGTGTGACTACGGCTTTTCTTTTTGTTCTATCCTGAAAATCTTGTTTCATACTTTTTCAGCGTCGTTTTTTTTTGTCGTAGTTGGGTTTTAGTTTTTTAGTTTTTTTATTTAAACAATTTTGGTGTTAAATTTTTTTTTCACTCTTCACTTTTTGTCCGCTAGAGGGCGTGATTTTAAATTTGAGCAATATTTTGGAAATGTACAAGTGAGGACCTTTCAAATGATACCAAACACGGCGTATTTATCTCCATTTTTATTTATTAAGCCTTACTTTTTGTTCGTTAAAGGGCGCCAAATCGCTTTTTGTGACACGTCACGTAGCCTATGTTCAGCGGAAAATTAAGACGGTTCTAACTATACCTCATATGTCGAGTTCCGATACGTGGATTAGAAGCTATGAGGGAACAGATGAAGATACTCACATACATACAAACATACATACATACTTAAATAGCCAGTCAAAATCATAACCCTCCTTTGGCTTTGCTGTAGTCGGGTAAAAACCCAATTACACTTTACCCGACCTGGGAATGGAACCCAGAACCTCATGCTTGACAGTCGCGCTTGAGACCACTAGACCAACGATGTAACAGTCTAGTTAAGTTAACAAAATACGATCACCCGGTAATCATTTTACCGAGCGTGTTTATTTTAGTAGTGGACCCGTGACAAAATCCCTAGGATTTGCAATAGCAGTGGATGTGCTAGCACAGGAAATTACCCTCGACATTTTCGAATTTAATCGAATTCAACACTAATCTGTGCTAGTTTCACACTCACTAGCACGGAATTAAGCGCTTAAACCAATGAAAATAGGATGCCAATTGGAAAGCGACAACACGAAGTTTTTGCTACCTATTAACTGATAATTTGACGTGAACTTCCTACTCCATGTTTATGTATGTAGCTTAGTAAGAGGAGAACCTAAAATATAGAAGTGCTAGTCGGTATTAAACAACTTACATTTCTAGAACGTAATTGGGTAGGTACCTAAGGTACCTTCTATAAATATACGTTTTTCAGTTTATGCTAAGTTAGCTGACACCGCCATCGATCAATAATTTATGATACAAGTTCTCTCTAATAAACACTTTATTTTAGACCTGTAAGACTTGATTAATTTATTTAAAAAAGTGCAAAGAGAATAAAAATAATAATTAAAACTAAGAGTAAGTATAAGAGTATTTAGACAATGACGACAATAAGACACTTAGTCGTCAAAGTACAATTAATAAGGGAATGTGCCCAGAAAAATGGCAACATTGCCACGTTGAATGGCAATGCTAATTGACCAAAGAAAGAGCCAATCCACTAGTCACGAAGTGTTGCGCAGTCTAAATTAGTTTAAAAGAAACTTTGAAATCAACAAGCTGTTGAGTCTGAGTCATTGCATTGGCTAATTATTGACGTCACCAGTTCTTAATAGCATACAAAATCTATGGGGAATCGCGTTCAGACAGCTCATAAAAAGTACCTATGTCAATTGTTATCTCATACCTACCCATATAAAGGGTAGTTACCATCTATTAATTACGTCATTATGAACTGATGACGAATTTCTGAGTGCAGGAGACAGATTTTTGTCATCAATTATTAAAAAAATAACATCCGTTCCAACATTTTGGCCGTATGGATATTGCACTTTTGATTCTTTGGTCATATGGACCCGCTTGCAATTGGGCCCACAATAAAACTATGAAAAAATTGTCATCAATTAATAATAAAAAAACAGCTGTTCCATACATTTTGGCCGTATGGATATTGCAGTTTTGAGTCTTTGGTCAACTGGACCCGCTTGCAACTGGACCCACAAAAAATCTATGAAAAAAAAACAATTTAAAATGTGATTTATTCGACTGAACCCGTGGGTCCAGTTCGAGTGGGTCCAGTTGACCAAAGAATCTTTGTTAAAAGCTTACGCCGAAATTATATTAATTATTATTATAATACGCGTATGAATATTTTAATTTGACATCAATTCTAACAAATTATGTCTAAAACGTTGGAAACTTAGCTCAGGTTGATAATATCAAGTTCATAGTAGTTTATTAGGTAAATATGTGTTTTTGTAGTGTCTGCAATAAACAGATTGTGACTTGGCTGGGCTGTGACGTTGATTGATTGTTATGAGCTCCGACGCCGCCCCTTGAGATACTTTTAGTACACCGTGTACATATGTACATCTAGGTCTCTAGAAATTAATACTTACTAACGAACCTAGCCCTTAAATCCATTACGACAGTCAATGTCGTGATGAATTGGGATCCGAGATTCGATCTTCGACGATCTTATAAAGGTATCGGAGTCAGTCTGGATGGATGGAAGAGCTCGTGGCTAGTCAATAACAGCTCCTCGGGTCGTTTTTTAGGATAAGCCACGCTTGCATAGGTTCGTGGATGTATGACCATCCTTTACATACTGAGGTTCCCTTTGGACCCGGATGTCATATTTTGTAGATCTTGTAGACTTTGTTTGTGTGCGGAGAGAATATAATTTGTGCTCTTTATCGTTGTACGCCTACCTTTTTGTCCGGAGAAAAAGGTCGGGGCCGCGGATTTTAGTACTAGATGACGTGGCCTCGGCACAAGGGCAAAGAAGGAACATGGGTTCGGTTTTTAGTCAGTAGAAGTCTGACACTCCCCTTCGCTCTGCCCAAGAGCGGGGGGGGGGGTCATATGATGATTTTCCACCCACCAAAAAAAAAAAAAAAAGGGATCCTGAGTAAATGAGACTTTTATTGGCTTAAAACCGTGGACCTGTACTAAGTACTTATTTAGGGAGAAAAATATACTTTTTGACAAACTTTTAATTTTAATTTCACCCAGATCGATGACGGGCGTGATGGTCAGTTCTAGTTTCTGCTTTCTATGAGAAAACGTTTATGCAATGCAATGGGACAATTTCTGTCAAACCTTGGCAATCGTGCGTGTTCTTGTGTGCTGTGTGTGTGTGCTGTATGTGAACTGTGTGTGTGTGTGCCTTCCCACAGAACTTCAACTGATAACTGATAACTGAATCAGCTGGTTGTGCGTCGTATAAAAAATCAATTCAAAAGTTTTAATGATGAGTGACTGCTTGGAAGTGGGTAGGACGACGAACATTTCACAATTTTATTTTTGGCAATATTGTTTTAAAGTTGTAGAAGAGACATTCGTGATCGCTTTTACTAAGTAATATGTTAAGCTTTGCACTTAATACGTTGTTTTGCAAGCGCCTTAATGAGGTTTCGTAATTATTCGTAGGTACCACACAAGGTAAGGTTTCCAAGCAATTTCCATGTTAATTTTGTTCTATAAGCTTATTTTACGCAAAAGTTTTATGGTTCTGTAATAAAACTTGAAACTTAGAATGTCATGTATTTAAGTAGTAAGTAAGTCTGACATCTTATAAGCTTCGTTCTTTTGTGAGTCCTTGTATCATACTTTATTTAAGCATTGTATTGCATTGTTGTTTGGTATTTATTGTTAAAATCCCGTGACGATTATCGGAACCAAACTCTTAAATCAACCAACTTTTTCAGACTAAATATATTTCCCCATAGAAGCTTTTTGCTTGCTAAAAATCTTATGCATTTAAAATCTTAATTTGCGACGTACTTAATTGTCCCATGGCCACTCCCGCACGCTCTCCAGATCTCACTTTATAAAGCCGCCTTTTCACTATGGGATGCTTCGATGGGATGTAATATTCCTTCAAATGACCTCTAAATATCGCTCAGTCGGTCGAAAACAACATTTTATAGTTTGGGATGTAATATACATTAAAGCACAGTGTGAACGGTCACGTACAAAATGTATGCGAGCGATATTTAGAGGTCATTTGAAGGAATATTACATCCCATAGTGAAAAGGCGGCTTTAGACGTTTCTTTTTCGCAATTGTCCTACGCCAGTTTTAAAATATGAAGGGAAAATGGATTATACCTAAAAGTCATTGACCCGCCCACATTTTCTGTGATAAGCGCAAGGGTTGCAAGACTTTTCCGAAATATTTGGTATGGTTCCGTCTGTTATTTATCAGTGTTTTTTTGGCTTCGGCCGTCTACGAAACCGGAGTTTCGTAACTGGTTTCGATGAAGGATTTTTGTTCATATAAAATGGGTAGTAT
The DNA here is from genome assembly GCA_949775195.1 of Diarsia dahlii. NCBI lineage: Eukaryota > Metazoa > Arthropoda > Insecta > Lepidoptera > Noctuidae > Diarsia > Diarsia dahlii. The sequence goes on from OX459198.1 coordinate 13,393,808, forward strand.
TTAAGGCTTCGGCCGTCTACGTAACCGTAGTTTCGTAACTGGTTTCTGTAATACAATACCTCCTTCCTACTTCTGTTCTCATAACAGAACGGCAACTTACAAACATTAATTTGAGTTACTTAAAATACAAAATGAGTAGCTTCATAATATTTGAGCGACCTAATATTTGTATGAGTGACAACGTTACGTCCTACATTTTTTTCAATATTTAACAAATGATTTATTTATACTGAACGGCATTTTATCTTAAATGAAGTGTTTCCAATAGAAAAATCACTTTGAAAAATACTATAATGAGCAGAGTAGGTACTAAGCACACACTTTTTTTCGAAAATGTTCGTATGAAAAAACTATTTGAAGAAACACTATTAGCCAAGAAATTTAATTATTTAAGGGTAGGGTAGGGGTTTAATTAAAATAAAAACAATGTATTCCGAAAAAATAAAGCAATAGGTATTTACTTAAATCAAATGAAGAAAATAAAATAAGAAGCGTTGACTGAACTCACCTAATAAAAACAAGTAAGTACTTAGTTTTCATAATAATACGAAGGAACATTAATAGGTTATGAGGAGCCCTACTACTTAACGTCACTGGTAAATAAGTGCTGGCTTGGACTAAGCGGGACGGCCTCGTTTTCTTTTTTGCCCAATGAATGGGTATCATTTTTGCTTCCAGAGGTGGTGTTGTAAGTTTGACTCGAATAGCCAGACCCAAAACGTGTTTGGATACATATTTATTGAAAAAATCGGGACAGTCTCAAGAGCCTTTTTGCGAGTCCGAATTTGGCAGTGTGGTTTTCTGGAAAGCAACCGACAGTTTTTTATACTTGTCAAAAGTTTGCCAGCGATCATTGTAGCTTAAATTTTTCGCATTATCGTTGTAAATCAAATATATTATATTTTTGGTAGAATCAGATGCTATCTTTATTTTTATGCCTTTCTTCGTAAGCTTCCGTCCATTATCGAACCTCTATAGTAAAAAATCAATCATGGTAAAAAAATCAAACAATCTGTAGTTTTCATTTAAAAATGTTATCAAAATTTGTGGGTAACTTTAATATTAAAATAGAGACGATTTTTGTATTTCTAGTCGCTCACTTAGTAATTTTAATATCTGAAATGGATTAATCACAACTTACTTTTTGTAAGCTCGTTCTGGATTTTATTATTAATCAATATTCGTCGTTAATTTAGTTTATTTTTCGCTTACTCAAATTCATACCGCTCAAGTTATTAAAACAGTATATCATCATCAGTCGCTTAGTTATTCGCTTGTTGCCCCATATAAAATTAGTATCATGTAAGCATACACATTGAACGAGGGACGGGTGCGCCAAAGTTCACCTAAATTTTCAACTCCGATAATTGGAAATCCGAAAATGTTCTTCCTAACATTTTTCATCCTAACAATCACAATTCTTAACTACTCTGTCTGTAATGTTCATATTCCGAAGCATTTAACTTCATAATGTCAGTAGCAATAAACATCTATTATACTTTTATTTGTTTTCCTATATTTTCTCAACATAACCATCTTTTACACACACTATTATTTAAAGTCATATATCTTTTTTGTTTAGATTTCTTTTTATTCATAATCAGTATTTTAAAGGGTGTAAAAGTACCCTTAACGCAAACGAAGGGCACTTGTTCTCCCCACCACTGCGATCACTTTTTTGTTCTAGACCATACCTGGGAACCCCCTAGTTTCGGAGATATTGGGGGTCAAAGTTCCAAATTTTTAACAGCTGTTTTTGTAAATACTAGTTTTTCAGGTCAACTTTACATATATTACCTACATGACCCATTTACTATTCAAAGCGTAAAATGTGATTTTTGACCCCAAAAAAAAAGTCATTTCCCAGCAAAAAAAAATGCGTAGGGGTACTTAGTTTGATGTTAATGTAAATGTGTATTTGAATAAGGCTACAATTTAAATGCTCACCAAAAAAGATTTTTAGACCCTAGACTAAAGTAGGTACAGTAAAGTACCAAATAAAATATTTTAACTTCAAATAAAATAAACCCACCCTATACCGAGATGACTAAAGCAAACGTTTTAAATTCCAAAATAATTAGACACTCATCAGAATAATTGTACGTGTTGTATTTATATTCTTTTTGCCTACCAAAATGGATTAATGCTCACCAAATCAATTAACCAAAATTATAATACGACCGAAATTGGGAACTCGTCATTAACTAGTGACGGACACTCGCTTGTTTTTAGTGATCGGACACCGACCCGGCTGTGTTTAGTATTCCGTGCCAAAAAAGAAAAGTACTTATGGTTTCACTCTGGTGTCAGTCTGTCAGTCACACGTGATTTTTTTTAAACTGTCTGAAAGAATTTGATTTGAGAATACTCTTCAAACGTGATACGTTTAGAAAGCTGTAATTATATTTTGATGTGACATGTGTTTTCTAAACGTACATAGGCGGTATACTTATTACATTTTTTTTTCTTTGTATATTTTAACCACCGAATATTCCTTAAAAACAACTACGTAGTCAATCAGTAAACAGTATCTACTCGATCAAAATAAAGGAATTCAATCAAAGTCAATGTACATAATATTGTCAGTAAATAATTTATACACAATGATAGAGTAACAGTAACGGGTCAGGAAAAGGTAGGGCCCATCCATCACGATCAAATAAAGCGAAAACGTACCTATTTTCTCAGAAGGTATCTTCATGTATCATGTATCTTAAATCACCTCGGTGGTGGGAATTGAACGATAAAAGTCTAGGAAACTTGAAAGGTTTCAGATGTTTACAAATCATAACCATTAGGACGGGCTCGAGTTTAAAATATCGTTCCCTCGTGATTTGTCATGTTTATTTAACGATTTTTAGTATACTTTGACACTTTGGATTGGTAAGGGAATAGCACGTTTAACCAAAAATACGCGAAACATCACACGCACACTCAAAATTGCCTGGGCCTGTTGTTGTTTTTGTTGGGCCTGTATCAAACAGGTAAAGGCCCTGCCTTATTAGTGATGAGCCAACGAACACAGAAGAATTTACATGAAGTGATTTTATCGAAATTTGTTTTATTTTTTAATATTTGGGACGAGAATCGAATACTGAAAACCTCCCTTCAATATGTCCCTCATTTAACCTAACACACTGTATACTAAGGTCTGTCTTTTTTTTTTGGAGGGTGGGGAATCATCAAATGATTCCTCTCGCTCTGGGCGGCGAGGTAAGGGAGTGTCAGACTTCTAGTGACTAAAAACCACCCATATTCCTTCTTAATCTTATATTCCGCGGTATCTCTTTCGAACAACCTGCGATGAAGCCCCGGCAGGTAAGTCTTAGATGGAGATTGATATTTGAGCATCTTCTCAGATTACTGGCTAAGAAAGGATTTTTGGAAACAGCTTCTGATCGACTCTCATGAATTTGAACCCTTTTAATATCCACGGGCACAACCTATACAAATCAAGTCACAGTCCACCACTAATTTTTGTAACTATAGAGTTGTAACTCGCACTGCGTTTGGAGTACAAATAACCCAATTACCTCACGTGGATGTCACCACAGCCCGCGAAAGGGTTACTGAAGTGGCAGCACATGTCACCTGCAAAACGTGATGTGCATGGCAACAAGTTCAGGATAGTCGGTTGTCGTTGGTACCGACACATACGTGCAAGTTATTTGTTTTCATGTTAAGCAAGTTTTTATGCAAACAGTGGTTGGTTCCGCAAAACCCTTTTCAATTTATTAGTTTCATCATCATCTTCATCGTTTTAGCCCGGACTCGGAATCCGAAATTTGGCATCCACTGTTCTCCCCTCCTTTAACCTTGACTTCCTTTTTCCATTCTTCTCTGTTCAATAATATGCGTTCCTCATCTATCAGGTTGGCACACAATTATGTTGAGCAATCGGCGCTAATGATAGTTAGATATGGGCTTATCAATATGATAGTTAACTTACAAACGTAGGTAAATGTTTCATAATCGAATAGAGTGCTATATATTTTCATTAGAAATAAAAAAGAAAACAGTGTAAAAAATACCTTAGTCAGGCTAGGTCTATTAAATAAGATTTTAACAGTTTTGAATGGAATATTTCAATAAATATCAGTAAGATTCCAACTACGAGGTATTCATTTTCTGCAGTACATCTTATTACGAGGTATTCATAGCCCGGCAGTATTACCTATCGGAGTCTTTAAACGAAGGCACGTTAAACCGAAGTTGAAAGGAATTTTTCGGTGCCCGATAAAACGATAAAGAATGGTCGTAAAGCAGGGTAGTTATTAAACTTATTAATACGATGAGCGAACGGTCAGTTGCCGTCGCTTTTTCTTCGTCAAACTGCCAATAAGAGCCGCTATTAAAACAATTCTATCAAAAAGTATATTGGTCATAAAATTATATCGGTCGTAAACTGAACATCAGTAAGTCGTGTTTATTGACAAATTGTGTTTCGAGAGGTGTTTGAAGATAGTATATTTTCCGAAAATACTCGTTTCTTGTGACAGCATCCACGATATTAGCGAGGTACCTACTTGTCGTTGTCTATATAATCTGTCTTTCAGATCAAATTCTGAACCACTCGAATAGAAATTAATACATCATCAACCAATCAATCAACTGTGCTGTGAACCCAAAAAATGACTAAAAAAGTTTGCGAGCCTTCGCAGTGAGTTCGTGTGTAGGGAACTGAATAGAGTTGTGAGTGAGAGTGGTAGCGGTACCGAGCTCAAACGAACAAAAAAGAGGATACATCGATTTGTTTGTTCATAAACATTCACCCGCAATAACTTTAGTTTGTCCGTGATTATGGTGTTTGTCACAGCGTCGAAAAATCGGTACCTAACTCAAAACAAATATCCCGTTTTCAGGTTTAATGATAATATTTTGTACCTATGTCAAATAATGGGTCTGTTAATCGATCAAGATTGATTTAGATTTGAGTAGGGGTTATACATTAGAGTGGTGGACTGCGTCACTGTCACTGAACCGTAATCTAACTCAGTTAGCAAATACATTCCAAATTCAAGATGATTTCAAATCCAATCTAACTCTGGCTCACAAGCCAAGTGTATCTACATAACTTCAATTAAAATAGAACTTCTATGATGGTGACGTACTTTTTGTTTCAAACTTGAGAGTAACTCACAGGATTATTATGCTAGAAGAAGAGATACCAAAAGAAAACCGTGGTGTTACTAAACGGGAGCAAACCAGAATAATTATGATGCTCACTAGACAGATTATAAAATAAACCTATTCGTAGATCGTACTGGTTAAGTGATTAACAGTGCAGCACAGCAGTAATTACTGGAATAGACGTTATTACTATTTAACTTAATATTACAAACTCAATGTGTATATTCAATATCCGGAAGAGATAATGTAATAGGGGATCGGACTGACTCAAAAAAATATGATTCTGTTTAGTCCGTCAGTTAGATTATCGAAAAATATTGGATTCGTGTTTTTTGTTTTATCAAATCAATAAAAATTGACGAAGCTATAGCGCATCAAAGATCATGGAGTGGGGCTTGAAACGTCACTTGAAGGTACAAAATGTACTATCATATGACGTCACACGAGTTTTCGAAGCACTGTATCGTCTTAATTTTTTTGTTTACGTGAAAAAAGAAAAAAGTGTGGTCAATATTTTTTGGAAATCTATCTGACGGACTAATTAGTTTTTTTTTGTCCGATCCCCTATTGTGAGTGAGCCAGTTTCTAAAATAGAAAAAAGATTGTATACTTACGAGTTTTACAAAATGAAACAAAACGAAAAATTATAATTATCTGCATTTCTAATAATAATCAATCATTGACTGCCTCGTTGGTCTAGTCGTAAACGCGACTACGCTGCATGAGGTTCTGGGTTCAATTCCCAAGTCGGGCAAAGTAATTTTGGGTTTTTAAATTAGATTTTTTTAGTAGCAGACATAGTATGAATTTATGCTCGGTTGATGGTAATAGGCTCGCCCCCTATTACATGGGACTTATATACATAACTGGTGAAATGTGGGTGTACTAATGGCTACACCTCTGCTTAACCCTTCGGGGATTACAGGCGTAAGTTGAATAGTTTCGCAATGGCGTGCAATTTAAAACTCGTATTTTACATCATGGAAACAAATAGTTAGAACCATTATCAAAGGACGCCGCACTTTATTCGCAACTGCCACTCACTCACTACCGTCATTTATCTTTGCAAGGTTCCTCTTTTGTAAAACCCTTTTAGAGGATATCAAAGACGCTTGCTACACACGTTTTTCTTTGTGAATGTGTAATTGGAAAAATATTTCCAGTCATGCTATTAATAAAAATATCAGTAAGATATAGGTTTAAAGTTTTTTTTAGAAATAAACGAATAGTTGGCAGACTCTTGATGAGGAAAGTCGAACCTAGCTCAGACTGGATTAGAGTTTAATTTCCAGTGCTTGCTTTCCTTTATTTTTTCTATAACTCTGCTTTATTTGCAGGTAATTTTGCTAAAAGCTTTCAATGAGCTTATAATACTTTCAAGAAAAAAAGTATCACTCATTCATGCCGCTTGGTTTTAATACTAAATAATATGTAGATTTATATAAATAAATCGTATCGTAATAAAATCGCTTTCGAATTTTATTTGGTACAGACCGAAGAGTTATCGAATATCAGTTGAGTGGATCACATCGTTTATTTTAAGAAATTTTATTAGATTTGAGAACTTTAACAACACCAACAACCTACGCTTTTTCCGCAAATATCGGTTTTACATAACTTTATATTGAGAAACTTCTTCTAGGAAGTATCTAATAGGAAGTTGTTAAAACTAAGTTGTAACAAGATCGTACGGTGGGGAAAAAACTCTTGGGATATTATATGCGACCCCACGAAAGGTTCAGATTAAAGTGGTACGGACAAATTGCTGACCGGTTATAGACACTGACAGATTTCAGTAATATTTTCGAGGTTGCAGTCACTGCGTTTTATTATCTCAAACCTTACGTCAATACTATGAATTTTTCAATTTGAATGAAGGATTTAGGCAGATATGTAGAGCAAGTAAGTATTTATAGAAAAACGTAAACATTCTTGATAGATGTTCTATAATCTATATTCGTATTTGTGATGAAAGTGTTCTTAACGAGAAGCTTGATTTGTGAAAGATATTCACTTATAAATAGTAATGTACTCACGTCGACCAATCAAGCTATAGAAAACCAAGTCATGTGGATCTCACATTGCACAGAAAACCTATATAAAGCGAGATCATATTATACTGGAAATTACTATAATTAATGATTTATCCCTTAATTTAATTCGCAGTGTTGAACCTGAACGACATAGTAAACAAAAAAATCATCTGGTTCATTTTCAGCTGATATGTTTTTGTTTTTTTTTTTAAATCAAAATGTAGCAAAAATTATTTGCAACCTAAAAATAATATAACTGTCAATTCGCGCAAATGTTTTCTCTCTTTTTTTACCAAGATGTCATCGAGGTGAACTAATGCGCGCATCTTAGGTTAATAATTTTCGATTTTGGACATTTGCATTTAGTTCATGGGTACTAATCATGAAACATTTCTGAAGAAATATCGCCTTTATTGATTAATGTAAAAATCGTCTCATTTGAACCATGAATATTCAACCTACGAGGCTGTGCAATGAAAATCGACCGCAAGAGTAACTTCCTTTCATACTAAATTCTGTATCATCAATCTTTGACTAATTCACCAGCAAGTACAACTCATTCAAAGAGAAAGAGACAAATTTCACCACACAGCAATAGTAGAATTATCACAATCAAATATAATAATCTGCCTTTTGATGTAGACCTGAAAAGCCCTCTTGAATACTTCCAGCGTTTTTTCTCCCACCGTAAAAACGGGTTTGTTGGCGGAAAGATTCGACAAAATGACAGATTTTAGAAAGATTTCATGTCGATTTGTATTATTGAAAAGCTTTATTTATCCTTGGTAGAATAGAGATAGAATCGCCATGTTACGCGGGCAGGAACTAAGCGCCAGTATCTAACCAAGAAGCCCAAGAAATGGGGATTTAAGTTATTTACACGAGCAGGAGTCTCTGGATTAATAAATACTGCTTCCCATGTGCTGGTTAAGATACATCCAGAAACCTCTGTTTTACGGTCTACGTAAATAGCTTAGGTCTTGGAGCTGAAGTTGTCATAGCTCTATGCAAGACTTCACGGAATTATCCAGTATAATAATAGCCGTCCTGAAGTCCATTTTCGGTCATGGCGGCCAATCTTAGCGGAGATTGATCTTTGTTTCGTTTTCCTCTCATAGTCCGATGGGACGGCAATCCGACATGACAGGCGATACCTAGATCAGGCGCGATCAGGCCAACCAAACCACCAACTTCCAAACTCCGGGCTACTACTTGGTTTCTAATGAAAAACCCAATAGTTATTTTGGTCCGACCCGGGAATCGACGCGCACGCTCAGCAGTCGCGCTTTGCAACCGTGAGACCAACGGGGCAGTCTACCAAAAGGGGCAGAAAACCAGTATACCAGTGTATTATACTGCAATAAGTGTAACCTTAGATCGTGGTTGTTGGAAAAGATAAATTGTTACTACCATTACGATGTCAACGTCTAAATGACGATAATTATATTTCAAATAAAGATGATTTTGTGTGTTGTTTTGAACAGTAAACTTTGTTTCTTCACACTTTATTTTAATTTGATTGTAAATTTTACTGTCCACTCAAGCCGCAATGTTGGTAGTGTACAACATATATTCTGCCATGCCATTTACTCTTTAGAGTGTTTCACAACGTTGTACCTCAACAACATATGTTTTCTCAAAAAGTATATAAGTTATATAATTAAACCCCCCAAAAAGAAAAAAGAATGAAATTGCAACATTTTTTTACCTGCGAACTAAAGGGTTAAAAGGTATTTTGGTTAGTTATTTCGGCATTATGAAATATTTTTGATTGCGGTATTCTTATTTTACGTTTAATATACATAAATGAAGCTGAGAAAATCTTTAATGCAAACATGAAAATGACTGCTCTTGAGCAGAAGAAGGTTACCTACCACCAAGCTTCGTATGAAATAACTAGAAACGAAATACACGAAGCCGCTTCAAACGAGGCCGACATGTCCCACCCAAGGCTTTAATTTGTGCAAACACGGAAAATGGCGCTTTAAGTACACTCACTAGAATTGTAATTACTTTCGTAGAGCAAACAGGTAGCCTTTGTGGCTTCAAATATCGCTCGGCTTTAGTTATATTTACTAAAACAATTTGTATTTTATTTGGACCATATCATCATTCTCCTGCCCTTATCCCAATTCATTTGGGGTCGGCGCAACATGTCTTCTTCTTCCATACTTCCCTATTTCTCGTCATCTCAGCAGTCACCTCCTTTCTAGCCATATCATCCTTCACACAGTCCATCCATCGTTTCTTTGGCCTTCCTCTCCTTTTATAGCCATCTACATTCATACTCAACATTTTCCTCACAACATTTCCTTCATTCCTTCGCATCACATGTCCATACCACGACAATCGATTACCAATCAACTTGGACCATTTGGACCATATGTTAATGAGATATTTGCATGGGCCAAAGTTGTCTGAAATGAATAAATGGGATGCTATTTACCCGAGAGAGGTTACTCACTAAAAAAAAATCCAGCATACGCATTGTATGATCATATAATTGATCAGAAGTGAAATGTTTGAAAAGATGGAGAGAAATAAAATTACTAATGAAATTGGGATGTGACCCCGCATAAAAAATTTGGCCCTCACGAGTCGCCTGGCAGATGTAAAAAAATATGTTAACATTAAAACCCATAATTAATAAAAAATATGGAGTCAAATAAATAATAATTAATGTTGCATTAAAGTATTTTCTTTCATCGATATCTATCGATTTTTTCATTATGACCTAACTACATCACTAATTGAGTAACGCGGAACTTTCGAAAATGGGTTATTCTTTATTCTAATAGGAAAAGGTTGATTTTACGTGGCATAGAGGAGATAGCGTCATGCCATCTTCCGTCACGGCATACGGCATACGCAGACGCGTATGGTTTTACTACCTACACGCGCTTAAAAACATAAAAAAAAACTATTTATCTTCCGCGGCGGAAAATATTTGTATGAAAACAAAACGTAATTTTTCTCAAATAACTAGCTTACAGTAGACAAACGTGGTGATTAATGCTCATTACTTGCCTTTAATTTTGAATAAAAATTAATGCTCAGTACAAGCCCGCCAAACTATTCCCAAACCACTGTTACTCCTGAAAGTCACAATCAACAGTGGCGACCAACAGAAAAACGCCGAGACAATGAAGCTCGGAGTCACAGGGAAACGATTTAACTTGCCCGAGACTAATTGAGAAGCTTCTCATTGTTCTTAGGGGCCCCTTTTCCGAAATTTACGTTTCTAGATCGAGTTGTTTTCAGAGAAATCACCATATTTAAATTCGCAAAAAATTTTACAGTACAGATACATGTTTAATCTAGTGACTTTTTTGGTTAAAAACACAATATTTAACATTTTGCTCGACAAAAAAAAAATCAGAAGTAAAGTCGATTTTGAAAGTATTTTAAGCTGTATGAGACTTGGGGGAACGGAATGTTTATGAAAATTTAACATTTCATTTACTAATCAGATTTTACAGGGATATTATTGGATAGATTTATAATTATGGCTCTTATTTTTTTCCATATAAAATAAATGCGTGAAAAACGACTCGCGCGCACCCCGCCAGTGTCCTGCCGGACGTCACCGAGGGAGGACCTATGCAATTTTTGCTCGCAACCACATTATCGTATTCGCGCGCGTAATAGTGCCTACTTACCTTTGTAAAAACGTGTTGTATTAGAAGTAATAATGGCAAATAAGAAAAACAAAATTAAGAAAAAAAGGGCATCTGAAGTGAAGAAAATCCGAAAGTGTATTGCGTAAGTACTTATTCTTTATTTATACGTCACAATATTATTACTTGTGCTTCTCTACACAGAGTAGCGAAGTCAGTATGACTAGAATTTGAAATCTTTAATATTTTTAGTGGAAACGTTCACCTTTACATATTTTTACATAAACTGAAGAGCCGAATGGCGCAGCGGTAGTGAGGCCGCCTTACGATCTTAGGTTCCGGGTTCGAATCCCGGTAGGGGCAAATGTTTGTGTGATGAGCATGGACATTATTTTGTTTCCGAGTCATGGATGTTTGTACATAAGAAGTACCTACCTATGTATTAAAAAAAAGTATATATTATGTATTATATCAACTATCTGGTGTCCACGACACAAGCCAACGATATTTATTTATTTATTAGTTGTTGCCCGCGACCACAGATTACAGATACTACACTCCATGTACTTACGCGCGCTAACTACCTACCGGGCGCCGCGCCGCCGCCGGTCTACCGATGCCCATAGCACAGAGAGTTTTCAACAGCCGCGCGGCGCGTACACACGCAATATTTAGTACTCTGTGCAATACGCATAATTATTATATTTCGGTCGATTTGACGCGAGTTTTAAAATCCTAAGTAATAGCTACAATTACTGGTGTATTATGTGCAGTGGAAGTGGATGTAGATTCAGCAAGAGAAACGATAAAAGATAAGTTTATCTTTTTTCGGTTTTCCTCGTGATACAGAAATATAAGTTTTAATTTGTTATGAAAAAATGTACGTACCTACAATTATTTAATTAAATGACAAATATACCACTTAACTCCCCTTGCCCTTGTTTCCCCCAAGATTACCTAATAAAATTGTTTGTTCGATTTAGAATATTCTATACGTAAAAGTTTAACAATCGGGAATTTAAAGAAAGGAAAAAAAATCATTACATCAAAATAAAACACCTCTAAGTAAAATTAACTATTCTTTTTAAATACCTATAAATTTCGTTTTATACTTATTTTTTAAAACAATTTAATCTGATACATTAAAAAGCTTGTTTTATTTTATGAAGTATACTACAAAACCCTATTATCATATTTGTCGATAGAGGCAGCCCTGGCAATTCATATCTACAAAGCAAAACTCACTTTACGTTTGTAAGGTTAGGGTACCTACATTTTCGTTCGCAGCGTCTGTTGACTTGAAAGTGTAGGCTATTATAGCGGTAGGCATTGAACATTTTGTATGGAGTGTAGTATCTGGTAATCTGTGCCGCGACTTCGTTCGCGTGGAAATTTGAAAGTGTATGAACAAAAACATGACGTGTGCAATTCACACGTGGTAGAAGTGAAACCTTCAAAAAGAGCACAAAGACAACCACGAACATAAGAAACACTATACTCGTATACCTAATGCTTCCTATCTCGTTTTCTCCCACGTTAAATATTATGAATCTAAGTGTCTGTCTCTTTTTACTGTCGCTTTTTCGTTTCATCGACTTTCAAAAATCACCCTACGACCTATTCTCAGACCTACCAAATATACACAAAAATTTGGTCAAGCCGTTTCGGAGGAGTTCGATAACAAACACTGTGACACGAGATTTTTATATTTTTATATGTTATATAATAGATCTTATTTATAACTCTAGTAATTGTTCATTTTTAATTTGGCTTTTTGAAATTTAGTAATGAAGTTATTCCATTCCAGTGCTCTGAGACCTCGTTCCAGAAAAGGTACTTTGATGTCCAAAAAAAGTACCGATGGGCATGGGAAAGAGGGGCAGTATCCGTAAGCACATTATATACATATTATACAGTATATTAGGACGAAGCAGTTGTACCTGTCCGCTATAAGTTTGCCGTTATCTCCCGTCACGCTTTAGCTTTCTTACTTATCACGTGTCTTATGTATCTCATGGCAGTAAATGATTTTTCGTTAAAATTTATTTCAGTGATTTTGAAACCAAATCCCTTTCTGTACTTTAATGACATTCCATTGTTTCAGAAAAACTAGTAATGACGAAGATGATCCCCTTATCGTTGAAGCTGAAAATCCAGAAGACAAGTTTCAAAGGACAACTGGAAAAGACGAAGATGATTTCCTTATTGTTGAACCTGAAATTCAAGAAGACCAGTTCCGAACAGTGACAGGACGACGCGTTATTGATATTCATTACTTATTTAGTCAATTACAAGAAAAAGCACGTCACAACAACTTGTTTGACTGCAAAGCGGGAAATTTTCGGCTAATCAGTGAAAAAAGGGTTGGCTTAATTTCAGTATTTAAATTTGAATGTAATATTTGTAAACAACTATGCTTTATAAATTCCGAAAATACTGACTCAAATGTTGATGTAAATATCGCAGCTACCACTGGCATGATAGCAACAGGAATTGGCTACTCACAATTCGAAGAGCTTTTTTCTGCAATGAACATTCCTGTATTTTCTACAAAATATTACAATCAACTCCAGGATAAAGTGTACGAATGTTGTGAAAAAACAGCAGCCGTATCAATGCAAGATGCTGCAGAAGAAGAAAAGAAATTGGCTATCGCAGAAGGTCGCACCAAAAATGGCATACCAGTAATTGATGTTTACGTGGATGCTTCTTGGTGTGCTAGATCGTATGGATCGAATTATAAAGCTGCATCTGGAACTGCAGCCATTATCGGTAGAAGAACCGGTAAGATAATTTTTCTGGCTGTAAAAAATAAATACTGCCTTGTGTGCGCCCGAGCAGAAAACAAAAATGTCGCTCCTAACGAGCACAAATGTTTTAAAAATTTCAAGGGTTCATCGTGTTCAATGGAGGGCCAAATAATTGCAGAAGGGTTCAAACTATCCATTTCCATGTATGGCATAATTTATAAAAGAATGATTGCAGACGGAGACGCCTCGACATACGCAAAAATACTAAAAGAAAATCCATATAAAGACCAAAATATTACAGTAGAGAAAATTGAATGTAGAAATCACATTTTGAGAAATTTATGCAAAAAATTACGTAGTCTAGTTTCAGAAACAAAATACCCTTTAGCTCACCGAAAAACTTTGACAGATGTGAAAATTATGTCCATGAGAAAAGCAATAGTAAGGTCAGTTATACACCATAACAAAAATCTAAAGGACGGTGCTATAACTATTCTTCACAATGATATAATCAATTCTGTAGCGCATGCATACGGCGATCACAGGATTTGTCAGGATTATAACTGTGACAAAGAAAAAGTTTATAGCGACGGACTGAAAACTATCCAAAATTCAACATTTCTATTCCGGATAAATTCGATTATTTCTAATGTGGCAGTAAAATCACGAAGTTTAATAGAAAACGTAAATACAAATCTTGTTGAATGTTTCAACAATGTCATTGCGAAAATAGGAGGAAAGCGAATAAATTTTGCCTTGAAACGAGGTTATCAAGGAAGGTGTAATGCTGCGGTGGTAAAATTTAATGAAAAGTCAGCAATATCGTATGTGCAAAACACATTAACAAATAAAAATCGACCAGAAAAGGGATTAGCTGAAGTTGTGGAAAGGAAAAGGGAAGAAGCCCAGAAAAGAAAAAACAACTCAGAACGTCCAGCTAAAAGGAAAATCAGAAAATTGGCAGACGCGAAACAAAAACAAAACGACTATGGCCCCGCCAGTTTAGATCCGGATATGTCCCTGTCTGAACTAGAAGTAGCTAAAGAAGAATTTCTAAAAAATTTAGAAACTCTTACTGCTGACAAGGACGCGATTGAGCGTAATACAATATTACAAAGAGACAGTAGCGAATGGCTAGAAATTCGAAAAAATCTTATTACTGCCTCTAATTTCGGTCCTATTTGCAAAAGGCAAGCATCAAAAGATACCGCACCGTTAGTAAAAAATATATTATATAAAACAAATTTAGGCCATGTTGCATCCATTGCTTACGGTATTGAAAATGAGCAGCAAGCATTGCACAAGATACAACAACAAGAAAACGTATACATTGAGCCTTGTGGTCTGTTTATAGATAAAGATTTCCCATTCATTGGTGCTACGCCAGATGGGCTCATTGGAAATGACATTCTGGTAGAAGTCAAATGTCCTTTTTCAGCATCAAAAATTGGCATGAAAAAAGCTATCGAAGAAAATAAAATACAAATATTAAAATTTAATAAAAAAACGCGCACTACAACAATGAATAAAAATAGTAATTGGTTTTACCAAATCCAGGGACAGTTGCATGTGGCAAGACGACGGCAATGTCTACTTGGTATTTGGGCCGGAGAAAAAGAGCCAGTCCACATCGAAATAATTGAAAAAGATGACGTATTTTGGAAATCGAAAATGGAGTCCAAATTAATACGGTTTTACCATAAATGCTTACTTCCCGAAATTGTGAACCCCAGACATACGCGTGGTATGGGCATAAGAAATCTGACACTTGAACAGAATAAATCATCCGAAAATAAGGAAAATGAGGAATTTATAACGCAAAACAGTCCTGATTTGCTATCAGGTCCTAGTTTCCAACTCGGAGGGGAGCGCCTTGAGGACTGTGGGTTTGACCCTCTTAGAGGAAACTCGCGCCTAGCATTGAGAAATATATCGGTCGATGAAAATGAACCTGGACCTAGCACACGACCACTAAATTTTATTGAATTTTAATTTTTATGCTAGTACCTATATATTTTATTTTATTACATTTTATTTAATCATAATTGTCTTTCATTATAGTACTCACCAAATCTTCTACCACCATTCCTTAAATTCTATAGAATGATCATCGCCTGCCTTAGTCATACATTCATGACAATTTATGTGTATTAAGGTTTACAGTCAAATAGTGCAGCACATCAAGTTATACGTTTTTGTTGCAAACGCCAATATTTGAACTACTAATTTATTTGTACTGTGGCGTGCTCGTCCGCCGCCATAGGTCACCGGAGTTCATATCGCGACGGCTCCTGTGCAACGCGGGCACAAGCCGACTCGGTGCGTAAAATGCCTAAAGTTTCGGGAAAAGGGGCCCTTAACGGCGAGATTGAGGTCTACAACAGTACTGTCACGCAATAAAAAAACTTCATCCTCAAGGTAGCAAAAACACGCGTGTCTCGTTACAACAAAACACAAAATATAAAAAAAAATACCTTTTGCCCTCGGAACAAGGTTAATTATTTTTTGCTACTTTCAAATTGTCCCTTTTTTATTATAAATAAGCTCCCGCCGTACTCATGAAAGGTGACAATTTTTTGGCACGCAAACTGCCCCTGTTTTAAGCTTTGTATGAACAGTATGTACATATATACTTATTTTTTACATTAGTGCTAAAGACTCGTAGTGCTACTAGGCTGTTCGGTCGAAATTATGCCAGTAATATTTTTGCTTTTTTATTATACTGCTATAAGGGCTTTATCACACTAGCGAGTTGCGAGCGAGTGGAAAGCGGGGCGAGTGAGCTCGCCGCGGATAGGCAGCGAGTTCGCGGTGTACGATCCGCGTTTTTGTACATTCAGTGCCAGAATGGTCGTTATAAATTGTCTATAAAATGGCGTCGACAGCGCCGCTCGCCGCTCGCTCGCTGCGCACCCGCGGCGTCTTCGCGGTGTGTTCGCCGCGCACACGTTGCGAACTCTCGGCGAGCTCGCTGCGTACTCGCCCCGCTTTCCACTCGCTTGCAACTCCCTAGTGTGATAAAGCCCCAACGCTAAACAAAAACTCACTAAGTAAGTAAGCAAGCAGATAGAAGGTTATGTAAAGGAACGGAATGTAAAAGGAAATACTTTAAAAGAAAACATTCTTCTTTCAAAAATATAACCACTCAACAAATTGTATGCCAACATGGTTTGTGTTTCTACTTTAAGGCGAGGTTTCCCTACTTTGTTTTTATGTACGCACGACCTCGTCCCCCGCCCTGCCGCGCGAGCGATATAATGCCTAAATTTTGACTGTTTTTTCTTCTTGGAGAAAAATGATAAAGAAATTATACATTATGTGACCCGAGATAATACACATTTTTTACGACCTTTATTATGATATAAGTTTCATTTTTCAAAGCCTAATATAACTCAAGTAAAACGATTATTTAGCCATCATTTGGACATGTCTTTGCGATTTAATTGGATGCAGTGAAGTGTAAGTAATCGTGTATCGCATGCCCGACATATCATGATCGAAGAGTCAACTATGTAATACATTTTTTTCAAAATTTAAATCCGTTCCATGTACGAGTAAAACGCTATTGTTGACGACGTTTATCGGGGTAACCCCGCCTTAATGTATCTTTTCATGCTTAAATTCACCCTTATACCAGGGTGAATTATTACTCAGGAGTAATAAGGTTGTAAAGTGGTCGACCGTCTGTGACCGCGGTAGAAGCTATTTCTACCAATGTCTGTACAAACGGTGAAATTACGCACCTTCGGTGTAAATGTGACCTAGTGAGTTTGTCTGCATAATTTACATAATATATTAAATATATTATTTATTATAATATAATATTTACATAATAATTACATTAAATAAAGGATAAGCTTATTAAGATAATAAAGTAGGAGCAATGTTAGAAAAAAACACATCTGTATTCACTAATTCATAAACTTTATGATTGCCATTTCTCGTGCGTCAAGTATGAATGTACCGTAGATTTCTCCAGAGGTTTTATTTGCCACAGAATTCTTCTGGAAAAACGTTGTTAATTTACGTGGTGACATAAGTAGTAACAAAAAATATGTGAGCTTCTTTCTTCTATTTTTCCCTAAGTTCTAACATCTAGATAGCGTGGTTCCACGAATAAAACGGCAGAGTAACTATGTGAGCAAGCAAAGGAATATTTTTGTACAACGTATATTGTTTGGTGACTAAACACAAACAGTACCTAAAAATGTAATACCTACACTAATTTGGGTTTTTGCCTTTAAGAACTGGGTTAACGGCGACTCTGTTTGCAAAATCAACAAGGGGATTATTATTGTATAAAATTAGGAAATTAATTGTAAAACATTGTTGAAATTGACAATCAATTTTCGATTGCCAATTTCAACTGTTTCCCTACTATATTTACAACTGTCACTCTTGAACAGTTGAGTGATATAGTTGTACAAATAATACCGCGAATTAGGCCCGGATTTCATCGAAGCTGTGCGAAGATGGCCAAAGCAGAGGAGATGATCATGCATCTCACCGCACACAGCACACCACGCACCGTACGTCACTCACGTCTCTTTTCATCTCCGCTGGCATCGCATCTTCTCTTCTCTCTGCCCAACCGTTTCCATTAAGGCGACATTAACTGCCCGCGCTCTTGAGCGAGTGGGAGGAGACAGCGATATAGGCCGATAGAGGAGCTGAGGGAGTCAGCGATACACTGCCGCCCGTCGCCCGCCAGAGCCCCGCTTCAACGCGCACCAAGATTTAATTTATTAAAAAAAAATACGCAGTAATTTTAAAATATTTTTACGTAAGTCTTTAGTTGGTTAAATTTCCTATCTGATAGTAAAAAAAAAAATAACAGTTATCGCTCAAAATATTGAGCATTTCGAAACGAAAAAGTTTTTTCGTG
The DNA here is from genome assembly GCA_949775195.1 of Diarsia dahlii. Lineage (NCBI taxonomy): Eukaryota > Metazoa > Arthropoda > Insecta > Lepidoptera > Noctuidae > Diarsia > Diarsia dahlii. Next base: position 13,412,223 of record OX459198.1, read on the forward strand.
TTGTTTCTAGTGATTTTTTTTTTCGAGGTTCTTGATTAATTTTAGAAAATATTTTTGCATAAGTCTTTTACCTATACATTTGACTATAGACTTTTGGAATTGTAATATGTACCAATACGGCTAACTCTGCAACGAAAAACAGGTCGTTTTTACGGTGTCCCTCTGTGACAGCGCCTTAAAGCTAAGCAGAGACGTTTTTTGGAATTGTAATATGTACCAATACGGCTAACTCTGCAACGAAAAACAGGTCGTTTTTACGGTGTCCCTCTGTGACAGCGCCTTAAAGCTAAGCAGAGACGAGAAGTGTAAATAACGATATCCTATTGATAGTACCACACATCTCCTCGCTTCAGTAGAGTCCGGTCCTTAACGTAGGCTGTCAATTGACTTAAAACCAATTAACCTTGACACGGTATCATCTTAAAGTCCAAAAAGAAAATACCCACGACCTTACTCTTTTCTCTTTAGAACAAACATCGATAATGAAATAACGGCCGTCTAAACGAAGATACCAATCGTCTCTAAACGCGTAAGGTCGAAAGGTTCGAAATCCTTAAATTGGGTTTGTAGTTCTAAATGCATGTCACCCCCGCAAAACCTGAGAGGAATGTTAAAATCAGCACCTAATACTGATAAATTGGTATTGGACTTAGGTCTTTATAGCTGTTTTGTCTTTAGCTTCTTATAGTAGCTATAATACTAAATAGTTTAGGAGATTCGACAGGAGACAGTGAAGATAATGTCACAAAATGCGTGCTTATAAGATTTACGACCTGTGATGTATCATCATGCCTGTATTAGTACTAGAAAGATTGAGTAGATGTGTTTAGTACTTGCCCACTTAAGGTAAATTGGGTTTTAAATCCCATGTAATAAGAGGCGAGAATATAGTCAATAACCAAGTCGAAGAATGACCCATTTACCCAAAAATAATTGACGAGAGTCTTATTTCCATTCATTTAACACAGTGACTGGCATGATTTGAAAATCTCAAAGTTTCAGGAAATTATCCTTTTGGATTATTATTTCTGGAAAATAGAACGTAAACAACAAATTGTCGACAGTATGATACGATACAATATTTTGAGCGATAACTGTTATTTTTTTTTTTACTATCAGATAGGAAATTTAACCAACTAAAGACTTACGTAAAAATATTTTAAAATTACTGCGTATTTTTTTTTAATAAATTAAATCTTGGTGCGCGTTGAAGCGGGGCTCTGGCGGGCGACGGGCGGCAGTGTATCGCTGACTCCCTCAGCTCCTCTATCGGCCTATATCGCTGTCTCCTCCCACTCGCTCAAGAGCGCGGGCAGTTAATGTCGCCTTAATGGAAACGGTTGGGCAGAGAGAAGAGAAGATGCGATGCCAGCGGAGATGAAAAGAGACGTGAGTGACGTACGGTGCGTGGTGTGCTGTGTGCGGTGAGATGCATGATCATCTCCTCTGCTTTGGCCATCTTCGCACAGCTTCGATGAAATCCGGGCCTAATTCGCGGTATTATTTGTACAACTATATCACTCAACTGTTCAAGAGTGACAGTTGTAAATATAGTAGGGAAACAGTTGAAATTGGCAATCGAAAATTGATTGTCAATTTCAACAATGTTTTACAATTAATTTCCTAATTTTATACAATAATAATCCCCTTGTTGATTTTGCAAACAGAGTCGCCGTTAACCCAGTTCTTAAAGGCAAAAACCCAAATTAGTGTAGGTATTACATTTTTAGGTACTGTTTGTGTTTAGTCACCAAACAATATACGTTGTACAAAAATATTCCTTTGCTTGCTCACATAGTTACTCTGCCGTTTTATTCGTGGAACCACGCTATCTAGATGTTAGAACTTAGGGAAAAATAGAAGAAAGAAGCTCACATATTTTTTGTTACTACTTATGTCACCACGTAAATTAACAACGTTTTTCCAGAAGAATTCTGTGGCAAATAAAACCTCTGGAGAAATCTACGGTACATTCATACTTGACGCACGAGAAATGGCAATCATAAAGTTTATGAATTAGTGAATACAGATGTGTTTTTTTCTAACATTGCTCCTACTTTATTATCTTAATAAGCTTATCCTTTATTTAATGTAATTATTATGTAAATATTATATTATAATAAATAATATATTTAATATATTATGTAAATTATGCAGACAAACTCACTAGGTCACATTTACACCGAAGGTGCGTAATTTCACCGTTTGTACAGACATTGGTAGAAATAGCTTCTACCGCGGTCACAGACGGTCGACCACTTTACAACCTTATTACTCCTGAGTAATAATTCACCCTGGTATAAGGGTGAATTTAAGCATGAAAAGATACATTAAGGCGGGGTTACCCCGATAAACGTCGTCAACAATAGCGTTTTACTCGTACATGGAACGGATTTAAATTTTGAAAAAAATGTATTACATAGTTGACTCTTCGATCATGATATGTCGGGCATGCGATACACGATTACTTACACTTCACTGCATCCAATTAAATCGCAAAGACATGTCCAAATGATGGCTAAATAATCGTTTTACTTGAGTTATATTAGGCTTTGAAAAATGAAACTTATATCATAATAAAGGTCGTAAAAAATGTGTATTATCTCGGGTCACATAATGTATAATTTCTTTATCATTTTTCTCCAAGAAGAAAAAACAGTCAAAATTTAGGCATTATATCGCTCGCGCGGCAGGGCGGGGGACGAGGTCGTGCGTACATAAAAACAAAGTAGGGAAACCTCGCCTTAAAGTAGAAACACAAACCATGTTGGCATACAATTTGTTGAGTGGTTATATTTTTGAAAGAAGAATGTTTTCTTTTAAAGTATTTCCTTTTACATTCCGTTCCTTTACATAACCTTCTATCTGCTTGCTTACTTACTTAGTGAGTTTTTGTTTAGCGTTGGGGCTTTATCACACTAGGGAGTTGCAAGCGAGTGGAAAGCGGGGCGAGTACGCAGCGAGCTCGCCGAGAGTTCGCAACGTGTGCGCGGCGAACACACCGCGAAGACGCCGCGGGTGCGCAGCGAGCGAGCGGCGAGCGGCGCTGTCGACGCCATTTTATAGACAATTTATAACGACCATTCTGGCACTGAATGTACAAAAACGCGGATCGTACACCGCGAACTCGCTGCCTATCCGCGGCGAGCTCACTCGCCCCGCTTTCCACTCGCTCGCAACTCGCTAGTGTGATAAAGCAAACAAAAACAAATATTAAAATTTAATAAAAAAACGCGCACTACAACAATGAATAAAAATAGTAATTGGTTTTACCAAATCCAGGGACAGTTGCATGTGGCAAGACGACGGCAATGTCTACTTGGTATTTGGGCCGGAGAAAAAGAGCCAGTCCACATCGAAATAATTGAAAAAGATGACGTATTTTGGAAATCGAAAATGGAGTCCAAATTAATACGGTTTTACCATAAATGCTTACTTCCCGAAATTGTGAACCCCAGACATACGCGTGGTATGGGCATAAGAAATCTGACACTTGAACAGAATAAATCATCCGAAAATAAGGAAAATGAGGAATTTATAACGCAAAACAGTCCTGATTTGCTATCAGGTCCTAGTTTCCAACTCGGAGGGGAGCGCCTTGAGGACTGTGGGTTTGACCCTCTTAGAGGAAACTCGCGCCTAGCATTGAGAAATATATCGGTCGATGAAAATGAACCTGGACCTAGCACACGACCACTAAATTTTATTGAATTTTAATTTTTATGCTAGTACCTATATATTTTATTTTATTACATTTTATTTAATCATAATTGTCTTTCATTATAGTACTCACCAAATCTTCTACCACCATTCCTTAAATTCTATAGAATGATCATCGCCTGCCTTAGTCATACATTCATGACAATTTATGTGTATTAAGGTTTACAGTCAAATAGTGCAGCACATCAAGTTATACGTTTTTGTTGCAAACGCCAATATTTGAACTACTAATTTATTTGTACTGTGGCGTGCTCGTCCGCCGCCATAGGTCACCGGAGTTCATATCGCGACGGCTCCTGTGCAACGCGGGCACAAGCCGACTCGGTGCGTAAAATGCCTAAAGTTTCGGGAAAAGGGGCCCTTAACGGCGAGATTGAGGTCTACAACAGTACTGTCACGCAATAAAAAAACTTCATCCTCAAGGTAGCAAAAACACGCGTGTCTCGTTACAACAAAACACAAAATATAAAAAAAAATACCTTTTGCCCTCGGAACAAGGTTAATTATTTTTTGCTACTTTCAAATTGTCCCTTTTTTATTATAAATAAGCTCCCGCCGTACTCATGAAAGGTGACAATTTTTTGGCACGCAAACTGCCCCTGTTTTAAGCTTTGTATGAACAGTATGTACATATATACTTATTTTTTACATTAGTGCTAAAGACTCGTAGTGCTACTAGGCTGTTCGGTCGAAATTATGCCAGTAATATTTTTGCTTTTTTATTATACTGCTATAAGGGCTTTATCACACTAGCGAGTTGCGAGCGAGTGGAAAGCGGGGCGAGTGAGCTCGCCGCGGATAGGCAGCGAGTTCGCGGTGTACGATCCGCGTTTTTGTACATTCAGTGCCAGAATGGTCGTTATAAATTGTCTATAAAATGGCGTCGACAGCGCCGCTCGCCGCTCGCTCGCTGCGCACCCGCGGCGTCTTCGCGGTGTGTTCGCCGCGCACACGTTGCGAACTCTCGGCGAGCTCGCTGCGTACTCGCCCCGCTTTCCACTCGCTTGCAACTCCCTAGTGTGATAAAGCCCCAACGCTAAACAAAAACTCACTAAGTAAGTAAGCAAGCAGATAGAAGGTTATGTAAAGGAACGGAATGTAAAAGGAAATACTTTAAAAGAAAACATTCTTCTTTCAAAAATATAACCACTCAACAAATTGTATGCCAACATGGTTTGTGTTTCTACTTTAAGGCGAGGTTTCCCTACTTTGTTTTTATGTACGCACGACCTCGTCCCCCGCCCTGCCGCGCGAGCGATATAATGCCTAAATTTTGACTGTTTTTTCTTCTTGGAGAAAAATGATAAAGAAATTATACATTATGTGACCCGAGATAATACACATTTTTTACGACCTTTATTATGATATAAGTTTCATTTTTCAAAGCCTAATATAACTCAAGTAAAACGATTATTTAGCCATCATTTGGACATGTCTTTGCGATTTAATTGGATGCAGTGAAGTGTAAGTAATCGTGTATCGCATGCCCGACATATCATGATCGAAGAGTCAACTATGTAATACATTTTTTTCAAAATTTAAATCCGTTCCATGTACGAGTAAAACGCTATTGTTGACGACGTTTATCGGGGTAACCCCGCCTTAATGTATCTTTTCATGCTTAAATTCACCCTTATACCAGGGTGAATTATTACTCAGGAGTAATAAGGTTGTAAAAAATATGGAAAATTGTGGATTTTGGGGTCCAAATCACGGAGTTCAAAAAAAAAAAAATTCCAATACCATCGAGTAGGGTATCAAAATAAAGGATTTCACAAGGAGATTACAAAAATATACAACACTTATATGTTTAAAAGAAATTCAAAGTGACAAATCTTATAAACAAGCACAAAAGTTAAATCATCTGCAAAGAATTTTACGCGACCAACGAAAGAACAAACACAAAAGAACTAAAAAGTTGGAAATAAAAAAGGTAGTTAAAAAACCAAAAAACCCGACTGAAAAAACTGAAAAACAAAAAACAAGCACATTTTAAATTAAACAAAACTTGGAAGCAGACGGGGTTCATTTGAATAAAATAAAATTATGAAAAGAAAAAAATAGAAATAAAATAGAACCCCGCCTGCTTCCAAGTTTTGTTTAATTTAAAATGTGCTTGTTTTTTGTTTTTCAGTTTTTTCAGTCGGGTTTTTTGGTTTTTTAACTACCTTTTTTTTAATGATTTGCTTTTAAAATATAACCATGTTACAGACAAAATATATTTTGTATACGATAAAAGCTACGACGAAATGTGATAGTTGTTTAAGGATTGCTTCTAAGATAAGCTTTGAGCTTCTCTAAATTAGAATATAGAAATTCTTACTGAAATGTGTACCTACTTGGCAAATTTTGTGATCTACAAAAAACCTTGTTTAGCACTCAAAACTCACTGGTTTTGAGAAACGAGTAAAAGAGCGAACGTAACGAGGTGACGAAAAAACTTGTAATATGATTTATCGAAAATATTTGGACTAAAAGTAAATAAATGTTGGTAGTCTATCAGCTCCTATCCCAGCTCTTTGGACGTATGTGAATGGTCTCTCTGACGCAACACTAAGTTCAAGAATCCCGGAGTTCAGGATATAAAGCTGTCGGTACGTGAGACTCCTGCTTCATCGTATGTTCGTCTGTTGGATAACGAACTAGTTTTCCAAGAAAAACTAAGAGCTACCCTTTGAACACGTTCGAGTTCAAGCATCGGGCACGTGGCGAGTGCAAAAAAATCGCGTCGGGTTAAAACATTTTGGAAAATATTTTGCAAGAAAACCATCGTTCAACTATTTTAAAACTTTACTATGTTTGCTGGTCATAAATTATCTGTTGTTTATAAAGTAATAATTCAGCCCAACACGCCGCTCCGCAGACTAATTCATAAGCGATGGGATCTAATTTCTTCGAGTTAATTTCCTGGTATTTTTACTTAACTTGCAATGGTATTTGCAATTGCATTGGTATTCACAAGAGTAGAAAACGGCTTTATGAGCTGTACAATGAAAGAGTGTTTGTAAATACTGCTGAATTTAATTTATATGTTAAAAACTATTGATTGGCCAGATTGATTGGCCAGAGAAGGCACAACACCGGGAGAGCTGGAAAGAAATGGGGGAGGCCTTTGCCCAGCAGTGGGACAGAATAGGCTAACTAAAAAAAAAAAAAAAAACTATTCAAAGCTATTTAAAAAAGTGTGTTGTATTGCTAAGTCACATTACTTGAGCTCGAAAATTAGAAACAGTAATAATGTAATTAAAACGACATGGAATATTATTAATAATGAAACGGGAAGGTCTAGTAACCGAAACAGTGACTACTGCTTAACTATTAATGATAGAGTAATTAAATCCGATTCGGACGTTGCCGCAGCTTTAGAAAGTTTATTTTCTGACATTCCCGTTTCAACGACAAAATCCCTAAACTCGTCAACTTCTGTTGCCAAATCTTTGCTAAAGGATAATGTTAAAGCTTGTGACTCGGAATTTCATTTTGAACATGTGTCATGTAGAGATATAGTCAAAACCTTTCACACCTTAAATGTTAAGAAGACTGCAGATCTGTGGGGTAATTCTGTAGAAGTTGCCAGTCTATTATTGAGATTGTGGCACCTACCTTAGCTTCTATTTTTAATCATTGTATTGATTGTGGGGAGTTTCCTGACCATAAGAAAAATAGCAAAATTATTCCTTTGACCCCACAAATTATAGACCTATTTCAGTGCTGTTTACTTTTAGTAAAGTTTTTGAGAAATTGATTTTAGACCAATTGCAAAGAATTTTTAATAGACATAAATTATTACATAACAAACAAACAGTTCGGTTTTACGAACTGTCGATCAACTGCTGATGCCGGTGTCGAACTTTTAGGACATATTTATGGTGCATGGGAGGATAAATGCGATGCTTTAGGCATTTTTTGCGATTTATCCAAGGCATTTGATTGCGTTCTTCATGAATCGTTAATCAGAAAACTCCGCCACTACGGAATTCGGAACAACGCTCTGGATCTTCTTGCCTCATACCTGAGTAATAGGATCCAAAGAGTTGACGTTAACGGGAAAAGATCTCCCGGATCTTTTGAACAATGGGAGTCCCGCAGGGCTCAATTCTTGGCCCTTTCTTGTTTCACATTTATATTAATGACTTGCCTTACCTCATAAAGGATAACCACGGTATTGTGTTGTATGCAGATGACACTTCGCTTTTGTTTAAACTTAAACGTCAGCAGCCAGTTATTGACGATGTAAATAGCGCGATTTTAAAAATAGTGGATTGGTTTAACGCTAATAATTTACTCCTCAATTAAAAAAAAACTAAATGCATAAGGTTTACACTGCCTCACGTTAGGCGGGTGAAAACTTGTGTGTTGGTGAAGGGCGAAGAGTTGAATCCGGAAGATAGCACGGTGTTCTTGGGTTTAACTTTAGACGCTAAACTTCAGTGGGGACCCCATACAGATAAATTGTCGAAGAAACTGAGCTCCGCGGCATACGCAGTTAGAAAAATTCGTAATTTAACCGATGTAGAGACAGCCCGATTAGTGTACTTCAGTTATTTTCATAGCGTAATGTCGTACGGCATTTTGTGGGGGAATGCTGCCGATATTCAGACCATCTTTGTTTCGCATAAGCGGGAGGTTAGATCAATTTATAAATTAAGTCCGAGACACTCTCTTAGAGAAAAATTTAAGGAAATTAATGTAATGACTGTTCCTTCTCAATATATTCATGAAAATCTTTTGTATGCTCACAAAAATATTAAGCTTTTTAAGAAATATAGTGATATTCACAATATAAATACAAGAAATAAACATAAATTTATTGTACCCACAACAAGGCTCAAGAAAAGAGTTGTTCCGGTCTGAAATAGGTGGATCTTCGCTTTTATAATAAACTTCCAAGCGACATTCAAAATTTAAGCATTAATAAATTCAAATCTTTTATAAAACGTAAACTTTGCCAGAAAGCCTTTTATGCTGTTAAAGATTATATATAGGACAAAAAAGCTTGGGATTGAACTGCTCCAATTTGAATTGAAGGTGAATTGATTTTATATCTTTTTATTAATTATACCTTTTTATTTTTATTTTTTACACTTTGACATTTTAATTATTTACACATTGTTTACAATCCTTTTACAATTTGACATTTTATGATTTTTCTTTAAACACAATGACATTATTTACTTTTTTAAGTATGATATTATTTTTTGCTTTTTTGATCAATATTTACTTGTTAAATATTTTATTTTTGTTTTACATTTAGTTTTGTGTATATGGACATTTAATAACTTGACATGATTATTTAATATGACAAATATTATATTATTTTTATATTGTGAATGTGAGGACCATGTGGGTCTTTCTCTAATTTTAACTATTGTCTGGCAGTTTGAGTAAACGACCCACCCAAATGTCCTTTCTTTGGTATTTATTGTTCGTCGTGACGTTGAGCTCCTTGAGTTATAAGTCGAGCTCCACGATAACTGACAAATGCTTGCACTGACTGGACGGGTCCACTCAAATCTGTGTGGTGCTTTCTTCAAAAGACCATCTCAAAGAGTAATGTAATCTCCATAGTCTTCATGTGTGTATTATACCAAGATTATGTCTGTACCTTGAACATATTGTAAACCCAAACGATTTTAGAAGAGTGTCCATGAAGTTTCTTGCCATTCTTCTCATGAGACCAACGCTTTGGAATGGGCAACTACAGTACCTACACTCACGAGTTATTATGCCTTGTGACTGGGACTGTAGCTTAATTTATTTAGCTTCATTAGTTTAGTAGTATAATGCCGCACTCGGAGAGCTTCAGTGGTTGCTTGGGCCGTCGCTTGGTAAGGGTTTTTGGCAGTTTTGTCATACAAAACTATGTCAGGCCTTTGCTGGGTGGCGGCTTGAGTAATCTTTGGATATCTCTGAGTGCCGCAGTTAGTTTAATTGGACTATTCAAAAGTGCCTGTAATTTGCCTACTTGAAATAAATGTTTTTGACTTTGACTTTGAATGCTTTTTTATGCGTTCATAGGGTCTAAAATTGCCACTTTTAGGTCTAATCTTGTATTTAAATTTTTAAAGTTATATCAACCGATTGTGCTTGATTTCTGGTCTGCTTATCTAATGGTCTATTATAATACACGTACTTTTAGATAGATTCACCCCCTGATTCACCCACCCTGTCCTCGAAAAAGACCTGATAATATCAACTCGTCTGCAACAATGCAAAGCTATCATTGGCAATCGAACAAATAAGTTTGCTCGTGTGAAATAACCCTGATAAAGTGTTTCAAAGTCACCTTTGTCTTTCTTAAATAACAATGTAAGGATCGGTGTCGCGGATTTTTGTACTAGATGACGTGGCCCCGGCGCAAGGGCAAAGAAGGAACATGGGTTCGGTTTTTAGTCAGTAGAAGTCTGACACTCCCCTTCGCTCTGCCCAAGAGCGGGGGGGGGGGTCATTTGATGATTTTACACCCACCAAAAAAAAAAAAAAGGATTGTGTACATGATTTAAGGTCCCTTTAAAATAGGTGGACAAAATTTTAGAAATCATTCAGACCATTAAAAGAAGGACTATAGTAAAAAAACAATATTAAAGAAAAACGCATTAAAATACCTACTTATAAAGGATGAGTTTGTTCTAGAGTGCGGCAATTTATTATTTTAAGTCAAAATAAAATCACTTTATTTAATGTTTTTTTTTGTTTAGATGTTTTTAGTTAGGCTTACTGAACGCTGTGTTAAAATTTGTCCACCTATTTTAATGGGACCTTATATAATCGTGTTCTCCGAAAATCCTACATACGGTCTTTAAAAAAACATTTTGGTAGGTTTTGAGTACAACGTGTTATAGTGACGTGAGTAGCTTAATAAACAAAGTAATAGGAGCATTGATGGATTATGTTATTAAACCTAAAAAAGTGAAAAAAAAACAAAATCACAAAAAAGTAAAAATAAACTTCAGAAGAAAAATCAGCTTCTGAAGTCGATGACATTCGTTTGTTTGATTTCGTTTTTTTTGCCACCCATTTCAGAAGCTGATTTTTCTTCTGAAAATATTTTTTAGTTACCATTCGGATATTACAGGTTCGTGATGTTACATTTATTAATATTATAAATTATTAAAGTTTGGATTCACTGATCCGATTCCGACAATTAGAAGGTTTTCTACCTTGTAATATAAAACTTGTAACTTATGAAGTTATGACACAAGGTTGTCTGCAAAGAACAGCCATTTTAGAAAAACGAAATTAACTATTCAGTAACAAACAAGAATGTTATGTAAAAAAACTTACTGAGGTAAACTGTGGCTTTCTTAGAAGTTTGCTTTTAACGTCAGCATCGTCTTCGCTGGCACTATGAAAACAAATAAAAATAAATATTCATTAATTTTTCCCTCCATTCTTTAATATATGAGGCATCTACTTTTTTATTGGTTCTTAATATCAAAGGATAGCTAAGATTCCACAATAACCGTACATTTTCAGTCCATAGAAGTAGGGTATTATTTAGTTGCATGATTATTTTTAGAGAACAATCTCGAATATATTATAGTGATATTAGTTTTCGGGTACTAATTAAACCGGCTTCTCTTTAATAGCATTATTTGCATCTAAAAATCTACATTTCCTTCTAAAGAACTAAGTCAGCCACAATTAACGAGCATTTATATAATACTATCTTGGCCACAAGTTATCTTTTCTGAAGCCACTCTAAATACAACTCAGCATCGTGGTTTTTTTTAGCACCTAAATTTGTAACATGGATTCAAACAGTAAACTTCTAAAATATTAATATATGACATCAAAAAATATTCTATTAGCTTCTAATTTATTAACTCAGTACGTTTAAATTGTAACTCATGCCACATATTATAGCCACTAATACGAGTAGTACGTAGAAACTACTGTCGTGTCATCGAAAGGCTTAAATATAGAAGTTCAGAGTATTTAGTGACCTAAATATCGAAGTTTAGAGTATCGAATGTCCTAAAGATCGATATTTATTTACACGTTATGCTACAAAATTAAATGTCGACAGAATCGCTGCAGAACTTTATTTTTATCGGATAATTAGACAATTGTGAAAACATTTCTGCAAGCAACTCGGAAGTAGCGCTCGCCGGCCGCTGCCGCGGCACCGCTCACTGCGCTCTCTCGGCTCGCGCGCCTTTGATCACGGTTTTAACCTAACCTAACCTATTTCCCTCAGTTTACAATGACGAATCATACAATCTGCCTGTGACTAGTCAATTATACAATGGTAAAAACATTTCTGTAACTACTAGGTATTTTTTATGTATCTAAAGATAATAATCTAAAGTGTATTAAAAGAAGACATTTTAAATACACGTGACTAACTCGTCAGTACATGAATCGAATGGCACTCTCTGATTGGTGCAAATGGCCGGTCACTGTTGTCTCGCGCGCTCGCGCCAAATCTTGCTGTTGATATTTTCACGATAAAAGAATGTGATGTATTATTTTACATGCTAAGTTATAATAAATGATGTTGTGTATGGTCGCTTTAATTAGGTATATTTTTTGAGGGCCTTGTGTTGAAGCTGTAAAATGTAAAATGGTGCTGAGATATAAATTCCGTGGCTGAGTTAGTAAATTAGGTGCCTATGTATAAATAACAAGGACAAGTTAATATAATTGTTGATCTTCACTTGACGCTTTCTATTGAATATTTAGTAGGCGTTGTAAAAAAGGCGAATTAGTATATTAGAGGCTATATCATTTTCCCGTGGCTTAGTTATAAAATTAGAAGTTTGATCACGTGGCCAATTAAAAAAACTGTGGCTCAGTCTATTATTTATCAAAAAAAAAAATTAAAAAAAATGATGAATAAAATAATAATTCATCATTAATATGGTATTTCTTCTTAATCGGGTGGTTAGTGCCTAACCAGGATTAAGTTGTGCCACCCATGGGCCTCCGACTTGGCTTAGAAGGTATTTAAAAAATTTGTAAGAAGGAAAATACCTACAGACATACAGTGATACATACAGTGGATTTCATTTATTACGACCTTGGTTGTAGCGACCATTTACCTATAGCGACGTTAAATCTAAGTCCCTTGAATTTAAAGCATACTTAAGTACAAAAATCATGTGGCTATAGCGACTTTGAATGTAACGCCGAGTTCGGGTGTAGCGACTGTTTTTAATGAATCATTTGTAACAAATTCCTAGAAATCCCATGCAGATATTGCGACCGGAGTCGGCCGCCAAAGAAAAAGATTTTTTTCTTTCACAAACATTTCTTATCTTTTGTTTACATCCATTGCACACAGATGGTCAGCAAGTGTGGAGACCTTTACCTTTTGTTTATAGATATCAACTAAGTAAGTAGGGAAGCGTGTACGTTTCGGAGCTTTTATGGTTCAGTTACAAAGTGATATTCTGAGTAGCAACTGGGTTTAGTAAACTTTTGAATAAGTATGGCTGCTAGACGCACATTCACGGTGTCTGTACTTGGAAAAACATTATACAGTGGATTTCGGGTATAACGACAATGAAGGGACCACTCTATTTTCGTCGTTATATCCGGAAGTCGTTACAGGCAAAGGTAAAGAGATACAGTTAAGAGATAGAGTACAGTTAATAAGTTAAGTTTACTAAACCCAGTTGCTACTCAGAATATCACTTTGTAACTGAACCATAAAAGCTCCGAAACGTACACGCTTCCCTACCTACTTAGTTGATATCTATAAACAAAAGGTAAAGGTCTCCACACTTGCTGACCATCTGTGTGCAATGGATGTAAACAAAAGATAAGAAATGTTTGTGAAAGAAAAAAATCTTTGTCTTTGGCGGCCGACTCCGGTCGCAATATCTGCATGGGATTTCTAGGAATTTGTTACAAATGATTCATTAAAAACAGTCGCTACACCCGAACTCGGCGTTACATCCAAAGTCGCTATAGCCACATGAATTTTGTACTTAAGTATGCTTTAAATTCAAGGGACTTAGATTTAACGTCGCTATAGGTAAATGGTCGCTACAACCAAGGTCGTAATAAATGAAATCCACTGTAATTGTTTCAAGTCTTCATTAGGGTATTGTGATACTAGTCTTTTCACTAGTGTCCGACCGAAACAGGATTTTCAGCCGAAACTGAAACTGCAACCGAACCTTCGGTCTTGGTCCCAGTTTCGGCCGAAACCAAAACCGAAACTTATTTAATTTTTTATAGTATGTGTGAATTGTAGACGTAGGTATGCATGTAACAAAAATAGCTCTTTATTTTGTAAAATTAATAATGTAAATTAAAAAAAAATTAAAACAATCAACGTATTTGTCAAACTTTTTAAAAAATAAGCACAAAATTTTTAACACTACTATATTTGTTTGTAATTTCCAAAAAAAAAACAAAACTAAGCATCTCGCGTACTAAAGGGAAAAAATGCGACATGACTAATAGTACTGAAGGTCATTCACGGTAATAGTAAATCACCGGAGATAGTTGTGTATCTTATTAACTATGGGGCGGGTCGAATACGGGTACAAAATTAAATCCATCAACAATTACAAACAAATATACCTAGTAATGTTTGAATCAAACATCACAGGTATCTTCACACATCTTTTAAGTGTTGCATTAATTTCTACTTAGATACATATTGTATAAGTTCTAGGGAATAACTCCACAGAACCAAGTAAAATATGTAATGAATTCTTTTCTATACACACCTACTTACAACCTATTTATTTTCCACTGCAGCAGAAGACCCTAATGAATGCCAAAAAAATACATCATCATTAATCATAAGTAAAAACAAATACCTAATTTTTGCGCGAGAATGATCACATAACCTCAAATCATCACGATCGCGCCGGCTAGCGAACTCAACTGGCACTCGAAGTTAGCTGAATGATGCGCGACAGTTCACGTATACCTTGTTTCGGCGGGGCCGAAAGGTTCGGCCGATTATTGGCCGAAACCGAAACTATGGTCGAAACTAGATTTTTTGGCCGAAACTAGCCGAAACCGAACCTTCGGTCGGTCCTTACTTTACACAATGGGGAACACAAAAGGTTCGAAATATTAGTATCAAATACATCTAAAATCGGAGCGTAGAACGTGTACACTACATTAGTTTTTATTTTACTTCGATACGTGCAGTATTTCCGAAGTTATAACGACGAGAAGTTTAAGTATTTTTTTGAATTTCCGATATTACGCGCGCTCATACTAATACGTCACAACCCTGTTCAGCCCGCGACCGCGACACGGCGAGGTACTTATTCCGGTGCGTTGACCATAATAAACTAGGCGCTTCTCGTTTCATTTTGTTTCGATCGTCTTCGTTTTCCAAGTACTTATACATACACACAGGCAGAAACCACAGAACGCCACTTGCTACGATCCTTAATAATACTCCTTTTGCCTCGTCGTCGTCGTCGTCGTACTTATAGTATGCTTGTATTTCAAAGTAATAATAATATTATCCTTCACATCCGATTACTCTAAAGTGAAACGTGTATTGTATAGAATGAAGAAGGTTTTCATGAAAAATCAGGATTTTATGGCTGCCGAAAATCGTAGAGTACCTAACGATGACAAAGTATGTATGTTCTAACTAAGCATTACCTACTCCTGGGTAGGTATTTATTCAAACTTAAACCTAACTGAAAGTGTATATTTCATTTAGTTAGTACCTACCTATTATGTTCACCAACATCCTGAGGTTGTCAATAATTATTTTATGCGTTTTATTATTATAAACTAAAAGAAAGTGTCACTATTTACCCTTTACCCATATACAGAATATAGTAAGTCTTAGTAGGTATTTACGTAGTACGTTACGTACGTACGTTATTAGGTATCAGTTTTGTAAGTAGGCAAATACCTAGGTACCTGTTATTATATTTTTATACTAAACCAGATATTTTTGATTAATTTTATTTCTAAATGAAAAAAAAAAAAAATCGAAATGGTCTTCACAGCAGTGCGCTTTAGTTTTAGGGCCTATTGAATCAACTCTTTTTACGGCTGTCATCCACTTTTTCTTCATTTTTTGGGTCCTCAGGCACATAAAGAAAGAGTTTATCAGGTGTTTAAACTGTTGACTTGAAGCACCGAGGCATAATACAGTATTTTTTTCCATTTTTACCACACAGCTTTATAATTTTGATTTTTACTGCGCACCGGCGTGCAAACGAGAGCGCGATTGTCGAATGACCAAGGTTGTGACGTCATCGGGTAGTGAGCGCCCGCCCGCGTTTTTAAAAACCTACGGCCGGAAATACGCACTTTGAGACTTTTTTTAAGATATGAAAAAAGTTAAAAAACAGTTTTTGTCGTAATTTTTTGAACATTTATTTGGCATGTAAAGTAAAAACGTTTGTCAGACCCATTAAGTAGGTAACTATAATACCTGGAATTACTAGAAAGTACATATATGATTTTGTTAAAGTTGGTGGCTCAGTGGTGGCGAGCGGCCCTGTATTACGAACAGTAAGTCGTGAGTTCAAACATAGGCAGGCGCATTACTTTGTGTAATTTCATCAGCGCTGCTCTCAAAACGTGAAAGAAACGAACCTTAAATATCTTGGAACCAAAAAAATTGAAGACATGTGACATCTAGCTACCAACCCGCATTAGGCCTGCATGGTGGATTATCTATAGTCCATCACTCTCCTAGAGAGGAGGCGTGAATCCCTGCACTGGGAACATTATAGGCTAATGATGATATATATGGCTCTAATATGACCCTGATATTCGTAACCAAAATTCTCTGATTCCCGGAATTAGTTATTTGCCGGTTTTCCGTTGGAATGCACTAACTAAATGTTACAGACCAATAGTAATTCTGGTTATTGTGGTTGAAAATCAATAACACGAATGTCCTGAATATCATAGAACAGGCAAAAGTACATTTTAATACAAGTGAGGAAAGTTTGTTATTGGCAGCCGAGGTGGTAATCACTGTGTTATGGACTGAACTGACTGAACTGCTGTAACAAATGCGCACTTGTACCAAACGACGTTTTTCAACGAAAGAAAAGTATTTTTTTCGTGAATTATTGGGAAGCAATGATTTAATTTGCTTTTTTTCACGCTTGCTTTCGCAGATAAAAGTAGAATAGAAGCAAAGGTATGAAGCCCCTCAACAGCCATAATGTCCATGAGTATATAAAGGGTGTAAAAGTACCCTTAACGCAAACGAAAGGCACTTGTTCTCCCCACTACTGCGATCATTTTTTTTTGTTCTAGACCATACCTGGGAACCCCCTAGTTACGGAGATATTTGGGGTCAAAGTTCCAAATTTTTCACAGCTGTTTTTGTAAATACTAGTTTTTCAGGTTATATTTTTACTTAAATTACCTCTATGACCCGTTTACAATTCAAAGCATCCACTAGCACAATGTTTTAAGAGACAACTGCTACATTGAGTTTTATCGTAAAATGTGATTTTTGACCACAAAAAAAAAAGTCATTTCACAGCAAAAATTGTTGTGTAGGGGTACTTAGTTTGATGTACAGAATGCTTGGTTGACGGCTGTGTGATGGGTAGATTTACACCCTGTATACCTCGGCCAAATAGTCTCCTTCCAGGCGAGGCAAGATAAAAAAGTCGCTCGACGCACTGAAAACGCCTGGAAGAGCTATTATTGGTCGATGAAACACTTCATGAAAGGAACACATTTACTTTCCCTCAAAAGAAAACTCATGGACACGTGTATCCACCCCATCCTCATCTATGAAGCAAACGTGGTCATTAACGAGGCATCAGAAGTCCGCACTCAGGGTCTGCCAGCGAGCCATGGAGCAAAGTATACTAGGAGTCAAAATTTCGGACCGTTTAAGGAATAGTTTTCTTCGGTCCAAGATCAAAATCGCAGACGTTTGCCAGCCACCAAATTAAAATAGAACTGGGCAGGCCACAACTGCCGCATGTCGCACCAAAGTTGAGCTAAAGTTGCCACAGATTGGTTTCCGAATAACAGAATGAAGCGACGCGGTAGATCCAGAAGAAGATGGCGTGACAAACTGGACTCTTATCAAAAGGATTGAGAAAGAGGGAAAGGAGTAAGAACTCCTTTACACACAAGGCCCATAACAAAAAAAAAACTAGTGGATAAATGAAAAAATCCACATGTGTGAAATACAGTACATTGCATGTTGAACCTAATTGTAGTGCGATTAGGTGCAATAAGTGCGAAGTAAATATAAAAATTCTATTTTATTGTTTGTACAGGCGACCTAAAAGTTGATCATTTATTTGTTCACTCATTCGTGCCATAACGCGAACGAGTAACATTATTTGTAAATTGAATCCATGTTTGCAGATACGTAGGTAGTAAAAATTGATAGGGAATGCGAATATTATACAGAAAACCAGTGAGCGTACCAACAACTCGTAATGAAAATGTACCTATTACATAATAATGCATTTTCCGAAGCGGAAAATCAGATTGGATTATGATTTTATCTACAAATGTGTACAATAATATCTTTCGTAGACAAAATAGTTTTTCTTTCTTTTACTAGGATGAAACCACATGAAACGGACGAGCTTTTGTTCTAACCTGTGAGGCATTTCATCGAAATGCTAAACAAATAACAAATTCAAGTGGCGATAATAGGGTTCATTTTATAAAACGCATTAGATTCTGAGGGCTCGTTTACGGAGACGCGGGGCGTCGCGCGGCGCGTGCAGAAGGCTCGTCTCGTGCTTTTTTATTAATTTACTGAGAGACGGGTCCCCCGCAACAAACGCTGCATTTTAACACGTTCACTGCGCCATCATTTTCTTAAAACTTTCAGCTGGTGCTTTGGAGACCTAAAAGATCTCGAAACTAACCTACCCTTTGGTGCGTTTGAGACCTAATCAGTCTCCTAAAAATACAGTTTTGAAAATAATTTATATCTTCCAAAAAACCAATGACATAATATTTTGAAGTTTTTGTGGGTCAAGAGAGGCTATTGCTCTACATTTTGCTAGGTTCGCACGCAGTTATGACATTAGAATAAACTACAAATACCAAAAAAAAAATAGGTATCGATTGTATCTCTTACCGCAACCGAAGATAGTTCAATATGTGTAGTAAAGTAGTGATGGGAATAAAATATATTAATATCTCGTCGATTGAAAAAGGTTTTTTTAAAAGTGTTTTTCATTAAAACATGGTAAGCACATTGATTGTTTGCATTGCGCGCGAATGGTAATAATTCATTTGGCTTTTTTAGAAGCGTCAGTGCTGTTGAATGTACGTCGTAATTTTTCGTAACAACCCACAAAACGTCTTTTTTTGTTGCCACGTTGGAAAACATGATCTGGTACATCTTCCTTCGGGAAATTCTGTAATAAAATGCATTATTTATATAAAAAGCATGCACCCACGTCACGAATAAATGCAATGGAGTCTAATTTTATTAGTTTTTCTAATAGTGAATAGTTATTCGAGTGTCATAAATGTATTTTTGATCTTAGGCTGTTGTTACTTTAAAAAAAAATATGGCGGTATTAAATTGATGACCTTTTTTGAAATGGGAAGTTCAGAAGCAATAACTGATCACGTTCTGAATATTTAAAAGTCAAAATGGAAAGTTTTTTCAACTTTTGTATGGCAGAATAACAGCAACAAACACAATTTTTAATACCTAGGTATATATTATATTTTGAATTTAAATATTCAGAATGTATTCAGTTATCGCTTCTGTACTTCCTCTTTCAAAAAATGACGTGAATTTAATTCCATCCTATATGTACATTGCCATGGGACATCTGTATAGTTCACAGTTTACTATAGCAACAAGTTTTTGTTATAATAACCGATATATAGGTAGGCTACCAGAAACTTACCAGAGAGATGTGCAATCCCTTCTGTGTAGTTTAATGCTTATATAAGTATAACACTCTAGCATTAGAGATAAGTAGCAAAGCCCACCAGAAATGCTACTAAGCTAAGACAATCTCAAAAACACCGAAAAATATTCAGGCAATAATAATAATAATTCATCGACCTCCCACGTCGATGCTAGGACAACACTAAATCGAGTCACACGACGCCTGCGCCGCCCACCCTCCCTCTCTTGCGTCTACGAGGCGTACGATTTCACGAGTACCTACCGACAGGTCTCCTAACGCAAGGAATGGAAATAATTATACTACTGTGCGTTAGGGACCTAATCCATCTCTATATTTTTTTTATGTCCTTGAATTCACCTCTATAGGAAGCAAATATGTATATTTGTCTTAACTTTACACGTTAGAGCCTCCCGCAAGGAGTGAAACAACACGATTATAGTCAACGCACAATACAAAAGTCCTGCAAGAGATCTGATAGATCTCGTAATGCAACGAACGTGTAACTAACTTGCGAAAATAGCTTCTCGTAAAATCTACGATTGAAATCATTAACTTTTTCATACATCGCCATGTGTTTGAATTAAAAACGCAGCACGCGCCGCACGACGCCCCGCCTTTACGTAAACATGCACTAACATAACATTATAGACTTAATTTTTCTGCAGCAAAGGTGTTGAATTCTTTTCCATATAATACTGGACACGCGTAGGTTCATGTTGAAGTCCACGTGCCCATTATGATAATAGGGTCCAGTATTGAACATACCAACATATTTTATATGACAGTAACAAACGTTCTTATTCAACTGCCATGAAGAGGTGCAGCGGAGAAAACAGAATCGTGAAAAATGAACCTTACTAGAAGCGGTTGTTTTCCATCACATTTTTCCTCATGTGCACGATTTTTGCCTCGTAGAGATGAGGCTTGTGTCCAAGTCACGGGAACTTTATAGGCTTATTAATATTAATTATGCCTATTACATTACACGTCATTTTTGCATACGCTTTAAAGTTCCTGTGGCCTCAAACTTAGAAAGGCTAAATGCGATTGCCCTCTCAAATCTTTTTCATTAACTGCAACGTTTTAATTCGACGATTAACCTGAAATCGTAAAAGGTTGAGATGATATTGTTCAGAAATTACTTGCGTAATTTAACTGGCGAAGTGAAATGAGTTTTCTCTCTTATAAATCTGGGAATGGGTAGGTCTCTGTGTAATGGTTCCGCCGCTCCGGGCTGTCATCTGCATTGGCAGAGCAAAGCGACGGAAGTGTGCGGTCTTATAGGTATTATGGTATTTTCAGTTAGAAAATCGGATTTAAGTATATGGAATGATTGAAATTTATACTGACAAAGAGAAACATAAAGGCACAAAAAATGCAACATCGCTGTTAAATCAACAGATTCTAATTAATTTTGGAAAATTTTCAGGCTGAACAAAAAGATATTTAATAGATGTTGCTAGTAGTGATCCATAAAGTCAAACAAATCACTGAATTTGAGATTTGACAGGGCTTTTGGGAAATGGGGAGCAACATAAATGTGATTAAAAAATAAAGCGCAAATATGTCGTGCGACCTTCCTAATTTGGATTGAAAGATTGTTTTATGGAGCTCTATTGTGTTAGGGAAGCTCTGTTCAAAAGGATTAGTGTCAAACTTATGATTGGGTAAATGGGAACCTACATAACGTGAAAGGCTTAATTGTCTAAGCATAATTATGTTCAGTAAAGTTAAACATACCTACTATAAATTGTTATATTATTTCTCAAGGGTTTTTGTTAATATTAGATAATATAATATATTTTAGGGTCGAATGATCACAAGGGCGCCGATACTCGGTAGAGGGTTGGGTTACATACCTACTATTTGTTAGTACACAAATTTAAAAAGCACAAAGGATTTTACGCCATGCCCTTGAAAAGTTCCCAAAATACACAAAATTTTGCTATAAAATTGCGACACACAGAGGTCAAATGCACAAACTAGATTCCAGTCCATTGACCACCTTTCGAACTTGGATGAAAGTGAACTGAATTCGTATTTAGAATTACACTTTTACGATTCATTTAACTTTCGCTTTCTAGAGTGCTATAAAGAGAACTTTTGAGCAGTTTATACTTGCGTTATTAAGTTCGAAGTACATTGAATCTCTGAATCTCAAGGTGGAGATTCATATAATTATGTGCTCTGGATTGTTTTAATGTGGTGCTGTTCCATAAAAAATGTGATATTTATTATCTTGTCCCGTGTCCTGTTGTTTGTTCACTACAGCAACTGATGGACGCTACCGAAAGCGCTAAACTAATAGCTTAGTAAGCTAAGATCTGGGCCGACCCAATTTAGATTGCCATCGACACGCTAAGAAGATTGAATCTCTGACATAAAACAAAACAAATTTCGTCTGCCATTTTAAATCACGGTTGCCGCGTTGATTGAACTCTTGATTGTGACAATTTACCTTTTAAAATTAAAGACAAACTCAATCACTTAGGTACCTACTCGTTCAGACAATTTCTTTGCCCGCTCTTTGCCGCTATCTCAAGTTATAGGAACTTTAAACGGAAGATCTTCAACGAAACTAGTAACAGTTTGTGAAAAGCTTTCAGAATTTACTCAACTTAAGGTTGTTTTTTAAATGCTCGTGACATAGTGTGTTTTTGGCGTAACATGAATGTTCTCATTCATATATTTTTATTTACGTGTTGCTGAATATTTATTTTGTTACAACAACCGACCAGTGTAAAACATATTTTTGCTTACGAAAACCGCTCGGATTAAAACGATTTTCATTTCACTGAAGTATATATTCTTTTCATTTTATCAATTTGCGTCAATAGAATTTAAAAGTGGCGGTTAACACATCACATCGAAAATTACGCGTTAAAACCGTGTGTTATCAACAATTTTAAACAAAGAAATAAATAAATCTCTGAGTCTACGTTACACAGACCTTATTTGTTTAGCCCCGAGCACTTGTATGAACTAAAGGCCCTCTTCGGGTTGCCCTGATTTGCCCTTTATATGTACAGGCTCATATGAATTTACTTATGTGGTTATTAACCGTATGTAGACAAATATAAATCAAAGATTGTAACCCACATGATGTAAGTTTCGAACGAAGATTATTATAGTTTCCGAGTAATCCTATTTCTACTCGTGAATACCATGAAAGATGATACAGATATTGATTGGGTAACTTTGATGGGCTTACCATTGCCTTCCTTCTCACAGACCGGGAAAGAATTTTATCGGTCTGTTTAGACTGGCTGGATTAGAATGGGCTTTATCATAATCCCGCACGACTTGGTACCGCGACCTCATAGACTACATCACATGGCAGTTGCGTACTGCATTTCTTTTAACCGAACGAATAACGGATGTTGCCATAATATAATAACATCACGCCTGTAATCCTCCAAGAGTTAAGCAAGAGTTTACCTAATAGTAAACTCACATATCGCTAGTTATGTTTAAGTCCCATGTTGTAGTGGGCGAGCCTATTGCCATCAACTGCTACTGAGAAATTCCTTATGATAAAACCTAATAAGTGCACTTTGCTCGACCCGTGTATCGAACCCAGGACCTCATGCTCAGCAGTCGCCTTCATTAACTACTAGACCAACGAAGCAGTCAGTGAACGGCCGCGCAGTCACTCGACTACGGCTTCAATCATATCTTCTAAATATACATTCAAATGTTTGATCGAGATAGATTAATTTCAATCGTGACCCATTTCGTAAAGTTTTCGCTCTAAGTACTTACCGCTACTTTAGAAATGTTTCACAACTTGTTAAGGACGTGTAGAACGAAAGTTGTTCTAGAGCGTTCAAACAGACAGGAATAAAATTTTCTTGGGAATTTGTAAAGTTTTAAGTACTACTGATAACTTAGTTTAAAATATTGACACTTCGGACTTGTATAACAAGTATAAAAGTAGGTACTTTTAAAGTTAAGAAGTGCCGAAGTACAGCTTTTCTTATAAACTTACTTATGACGTTATACTTAGATTAGAAATGCGAGATCAAACGGTACTGAAAGCCAATATTTATCACAGTTAACGACGATTATAAGAAACAATATTGTAAAAATAAAGAAAGAGTACTCTGTATAATATTATATCACGTGTTGATCTAATAATATCATTTTTTTTTTTTTATAATATTTTTTTTTTTTTTCAATCTAGTACATAATTTTGGAATGAAAAATATCACAGAAGAAATAAAATATACCCTTAATAAATTGAAAGTAGGTGACGAAATATAAAACATTATGAAAGTGCTGTAAACATAATTATTATACATTTATCACTAATAATATAGTGTAGAAAATATAGAGACAGTTCATACTATAATAAACTATAATAATTGTGGTAATCTTAACTGTTGCTGAAGTATCTAGTCTGTAGTTAGTAAATGTTTTAGCTTTACTTGTTAGACCCAACTAAAAGGGATAGTTGGAATAAGTTGAGCGCAAGTTGAAACAGAGGGCCGAAAACTAAAGCGTGTAACAGAAACGCTAAAGTTATACTTAAGTGTGCTACTTAACAGACTGGCATCTGAAGTCATCTCCATGTGATGAACCTCTCCAACATTGCCAAAAAATAATGACCTGCCCAATACAAACCTACGACGGCACGGTTAGCGCAGTGGCTCAAGCAATGGACTGCCGCGCTGCGTGTCGCGGGTTCGATCCCCGCACGGAACAAATATTTGTAAGACCTACAGATAGTTGTTCCGGGTCTGGGTATTTGTGTATGTGAGTTTAAATGTTTGTGAACGCACGCACGATACAGGAGAAATTCCTAGTGTGGGGCAACGTTTTTAAAAAAAAAAAAAAAAAAACCTTCCACAAACGTTCTCCCCCTTTTTTGGAGCGTGTGGAATCATCAAATGACTCCTCCCGCTCTGGGCTGAGCGGAAGGGAGTGTCAGACTTACACATACACGTGTATGTGTAAGGTGGATGTTAGTTTTTTTTTTAGAAAAAAAATCTTGTTCCTAAATCATACCCAAGCCACGAAAACGAAGTCAATGGTTAGCCATTGACTTCGTTTACCCAGTCAGCTATATAAATATTTTTTCATCATTAATCAATTTATCACATACACCCACGAATAAACATATTATATTCTACCATTACATTCTATTTTAATTTCCCTAATATAACTCAAGGCGATAACTATTATTCATACATAACTGTAAGCAAAAATAAATCAGGCAACATAAAAATAAATCAGTCTGAAGGCGTACTTACTCATAGAACCCAATGTTTGCACAATAACTGTAGATAATATGCTAATGCATCAATATTGTTATGTGTATTAGTGTATTCAGGTATCTAAATAATAGGGTAATTGAATAAATTAATAATAATAATATCATTTTGTACTAGAGAGCTGACTATAGATATTTTAGACGTAGACTTCGGTTCTGTAAACGGTTTGCGGCTTACTGTAGAGCCTACAAGGGTATTTTGGCAATAGGATATAATTCCATTCAGTCCATTCATTCAGCC
Organism: Diarsia dahlii; assembly: GCA_949775195.1. Classification (NCBI taxonomy): domain Eukaryota; kingdom Metazoa; phylum Arthropoda; class Insecta; order Lepidoptera; family Noctuidae; genus Diarsia; species Diarsia dahlii. The sequence goes on from OX459198.1 coordinate 13,437,268, forward strand.
GTACCACTAGTCATCTTTGTAACGATGAGCAGTGTTTACGAAATACCAATCCAATTGGAATGCCTGTGTTTAAGCGGTAATAATAATTTATCGGTCGGTGTCGTGTTGTATGTTGATTAAAATATAATTTGCGACCGTAACAAATATGGCTTTCCTGAGTAATTGTCATTAAAATCATGCATATACTTCATACATAACTTTTTCATGAAATTAAAATAAATGACTTACAAAGGCTGGACAGAAAAGGCGTTCTCTCAGAATACTTACGAGTCTAAAACATTCAGAACTTTCATATTCCGTCAGATGTAACCGCGTAGTGGCCGAAATTCAATCGTAAGAAATGGATGAACCGTACGTTTCTTAGTATCATTTTATTCGTCTTCCTTTTCCCTTGACAATAATATACGCGTAACTTTATCTCTTGTTATGTCGTACGTGTAAGATTCAATTGTGTTTGCCAATTTCTGGTGTAACAGAATCCCTCTCCGAGTTTTGTTCTCGTTCATTAAGAGAATAAACACATGCTTTGGCATTGTTGTAGTCTTTACAATAACAGTGTGAGAAAGTAGAATTTTGTTAAAAATCAAATGAGAGCATCGATGGAACAGATGAAAGCATACTTACGTTTTAAACATCTAGTGTTAGTGTCTATAAATATTTTCCTGGGGACGACCTTACGAAGAGCGACCGACTTTTCATTACCAATATAATTATGTTTTAAAATTTGCATAAACATTTCTGGCGATTTTAGGCCACAAAAAACAGTGTTCGAGAAGCAAACAGTCACACACTGTTTTTATTTTTAACATTTCAATGTCTTGTTATTAGAAAAGTTTGAAAAAACAGCCGTCAACACCGCATGTTGTTTGTTATGTAAGTACCTACCTACCTTGTAATTGGCAGAACTGAGCCAAGCGCAGCTAGGTACTTTGACAGGACGAAGGCAAGAGGTAACACGCTTGATCGGAAAGGTAGATATGCCGTTTAAAAATGGCCGTCGTAACAAAACCAGAAATTTTTCCACCTACGACCACTCAAAGTTGAACTCCCCTACCTCATAATTTATTCGCCTGACCTTCCCCTTTACAAACTCGATATTGCATTTCTATACAGAACAACACTTCCAAGTTCCGCTCCTTGCCAGGTCCAATCGAACATTGTTTAAGTGGAACAGCACCGAAACTAGCGCCACACACATTAATTTCTTTTACTCTAAAATCACATCAAATTGGAAAAATCCAAAACAGTGTCATGCTAGTAAATAACCTGTAGTATTTTTAAAATCACTTTTCATGATTCTAGGCTTGATAAATTAAGAGAATTACTGTTAAGGCCACTTTTATCTTTAATCAGTAGTTCTCTTAATTTATCACCTATGCATAGTGTTTTGAATTTTTCAAATTTAATGTGATTTTAGAGTAAAATAAATAAATGTGTGTGGCGCTTCGCTCAAGGTCGCTTGCATTTAGTGTCGCCTTAAGTTTCTAATAAACTCAGTGTTTCACAAGTAGCCAAACAAGTTAAATTATGGCCGGAGGACGATTTTCAATTTTCTCAAACAACTCTATCACATAATCCATCAATTTCTCCAGCATTATTTTCGAAGACATTTTGTCTGTAAACAATAAAATAAATTAGTTTCTGCCAGCTAAAGTTCTATTTAAATTAAGTTTGTTGTTTTAATAATTATTATTTATAAAGAATTTGTGCCCGGTTGATGTCAATAGGTTCGCCCCCTATTACATGGGACGTAAACAAAATTCAAATTCGAAGACATGTGACATCTACCGTTCTGCACTGGGCCCGCGTGGTGGATTATGCCCACCCCTCTCCTAGAGAGGAGGCCTGAGTCCCTGCAGTGGAAACGTTATAGGGTGATGATGATGAAATATAATTAGCGAAAAGTAGGTATACTATTAGGTAAACCTCTGCTTATACCTTCGAGGCATTACAGATTATGTTCTGTTATATTTTATACAGAATTTGAATCTAATCTGGAAGAAATTTTATTTTTACGTAGCGTATAATATACGTTATTGTACGATTAAAAGTAGAACTAGATAAAATAGCAACCAAAGCTAGAAAGAAAACAATTGTATTTTTGTTGTTGTAGCTAGAAAACGGGACAGAATTTACAGAGAATCTGTTTGTACTTTTAAAATGCGATTCATTGCATGGTTTTCTTTTACTATCGATATAACTAATGAAAAGCTTATAACATGTTTCTCACGTTTTCCTCTTTTTATTTGTTTGCTGTAGTAAAGTGGTCTTTATTGTAACGTAGAAACCTACAACAGAAAACATATTAACCATCAAGTTTCGAATCAAGTTCCGTTTGTTGGCAATCGAATCAATTTGCCCTGTTGAAGTAAGGGGTGTAGTATTGAGAGGTCAAACTCCAATGAACCCGATTTCCTAACAAATCGACGAAATATCAAGTGGTTGTACCCTTACAAGGGCATCTAGATGAGCGATAGGCCCCCGTGAAAATCCCGGACGACTCCTTTAATGTAAATTCGGTACCGTGGAGATAAAATCTTTTGATCTTGAACAAAGAAGTTTATTTCGTTTTACTCTTTACACCGCTCATCAATCAATTTCTTCTTAAAATCAAGTTTCGTATTTTTAGAAACTTCCCACACAACTTATCGTAATTATTTTCTAATCATTCTTAATTTTTCTCTCTCCTTCTTTTGAATGGTAATATAAGTTTTTCAGGTCACTGCTGTCTTGCCTTTTACCATCCTTCTTTATGAAAGTCACTATTCAATATTGGACAATCATTTTGTAAACAATGGTAGAAGCAAGATAATAACATCACATACATTTTCCAAGCAGTTATATAAAATCTAATATCAGCTGTAGTAGTAAATGTAAGGTAAAATAAAGCAACGTTGCATAAAGCCCTCCTTTACTTCATTAAAAAACGTTTGTATAGGATTGATGAGATTTCTCTTCATTATGATAGAAACTGCTTTGTAGCGACATCGTTCGAACTCATAACAAGCTCCTCGATGAGACATAATTATCTACGATCACTGTAACCTGTGAGATGATGTCTGAGGATGACCTGGTGAAGGTTGCGGGGACCCGCTGGATCCGAGACGCACGGGACCGGTCAATGTGGCGACACCTGGGGGAGGCCTATGTCCAGTAGTGGACGTCTTTCGGCTGAAATGATGATGATGATGACTGTAACCCAAAAGTAGAAAACATTATAGCCTGTACGTGTATAGACACGTACATAAATATTCCTGTACAAAAAAAAACACTATACAAATACTTGTCACTTCATCAACATACAAAGCAAATTTCAAGCAAATTTCAACTGCCTACCTATTATGGATCAAGAGATACAGTCTGCTGACAGACCAGACGGACATCTGAGGCTTAACAGGAGGTGGTTACCCCCTAGAAAAAAGGTGAAGGTGGAATACAAAACTGCCTAAGATATTTAATGTCTAGCACAATAATTCAGATTCCGTGACTTTATAAATATTAATAGCTACTACACTTTCGCCCGGTTCCGCTAGCGTAAATATTCCATTTCTGCGAAGTCCCCTATAAATATTCCACTATATACCGGGTATCCAAACTTCCCACGAAATTGGTATGACAGTTTAGGGATGAATAGATAAAGAAAAGGTTGAATTAATTATATGGCTGTCTACCCACAAAAAATGTAAATGATGGGCACTTATAATAATATGTTTTTCTCTCTTTTAGTTTGGTTTGATAAAACCCCTTTATATTCATATGTAACTTTCCTTTTTTAATTTATATTTTTTTATAATTCGCAGTAGTGGACGTATCTTCGCATTTGAAGTAAAGGCAGCTATAACATAATATCACACCAGTAATTCCCGAAGGGCTAGGCAGAGGCGTACCTGTTAGTACACAATTTTGCCAGTTATTTTTAAATCCTATGTCACAGGGGGCAATTTATATAGATAACTATCAACCGGGCAAAAATCCAAACTCCGTAGTTGCTACAGAGAAATTCCTGATGAAAAACCAAATCACATTTTGCCCGACTTGGGAATTGAGCCCAGGACCCAGTCATGCACAACAGTCACGCTTACGCCCGCCAGACCAACGAAACAGTCTGCGTCTATACTTGTATTCCAATTTAATGGTTTAAGCAGCCAAAACAGTGTTTAATATAAACTTTACAATATTCCAAACCAAACTAATCCAACTAATAAGTCCATAAAAAGCTTTTGTATTTAAGATTCGTAAAACTAGATTAGGTGTATTATGCAACAGACATGCACCTATTATGAACTAACTGGAATAATAAAGTGCACTAATGAAACCTGACCACCGAGTGTTCATATAAAGGGTGTTGTTTTATTTGTGTCTTTGTACTCTGTATAATAGCGGGCATAGCGTGCCACTAACGAAGTAGAGGTTTTAAAATGTTTCTGCTTTGTTAAGACTTTTGCTAGAATACTGCACATCAGGGCGATAAAAGAGAGATATATATTTTCAGATTTACACATAATTAAACTTCTATTTCTCAAACATGCTTGGAAAGAGCATTATTTTGACAACCTTCTTCGAGATAAATCGAAATTGCTGTACTGGCCAGATACATGCGACCAGCGGCCGGCAAAAGTTGTATGAAAATCCATATCTGTCGTGTTTAGCGGCCAAATAAATTACATGACATACTAAACTCATATCTGTCGTGTTATTTAAAAATGGAACGATCTTTTACTCTGAACCATAGCAACCAAGGAGGTGACTTATTTAAGGTTTTATTTAAATTTCGAATTGGCTGAACTCTTCAACGCGTGTAAAATTATTGTTGTATGTGATTTTGAAAATAAATTGTATTTAATTTCCTCGCATTATTTGAGAAAAGTACTATACAAGCCTTGGCCACAACTAGGCATTGATGGACTTACGTATGTGGGCCGAGGCGAATTGCTGGCCGCTGCAGTAATGTACTAATTTAACTTACCTTGTGATAGTGATGGTCTTGTCGTGTTCTGATTTTATGGATTTTTTTTGGACGGTGCGAAGTCATAATGACTCGTCCCGCTCTGGGTAGAGCAGTAGGGAGTGTCAGACTTGTACTGACTAAAAATCACCCATGTTCTTTCTTAATACAGTCAGGCAAGAAATTCTGCAGTACACAAAAACATATAAAAAAAGGATCATAAATCACCCAAACCGCCTGGCAAAAATCTTAATGGAAGAAATCCGAACAACTCGCAGACTAAAGCGGAAAATGCCCCAGGACATCCTTAAATAAATTCCTGTGAAGTAAAGTAGGATGTGACATCTAAGGTCATATACCGAGCAAGACATTTTAAATCCCAACCGACATACTACTCCATGTTCCAGCACGGTGACAGATTGTAGTAGGTAAATAAGATTAAAAAAAAAAAAATGTTCTTTCTTAACCCTTTGTGTTGAGGCCGGCGGTATCTTTCGAACAACCCGCAGCCCTGATGGGATTTTATGGCTTCATTTGTGCATATTGCAGTTCCATGTGCGTATTGCATTATTATCAATTGCTTCGGTGAAAGAAAAGATCGTGATTAAACCAGCATCTGACCCTGACACCAAGTGGGACACTAACCACACCAACCAGACGTGAAACAATTAAGATGTAGTGACGTCAGAGTAATATCAGACTTCTACTGACTAAAAACCACCCATGTTCCTTCTTAGCCCTTTGTGTTGGGGCCGCGGTATCTCTTTCGAACAACCCGCAGCCCACATCATCTAAGCTAAAGCCAAATTGGCAAATTTTTGGAATTGCCAAATTCCCTTATGTTAAAACAAGAACTATATTGCAGACAGTAAATTAATTTAGGTATATTCCCCGTTGTATATCTTTCGTTCCGTATAGTAGACTTGACCCGAAAAATTTATTGTGCGAGAATAATAAAACAAATTGTCCTTTTTTTGTCCTTTTTATTTCTTACATCGCAATGGTCACATAGTAACAGATAGAACTCGTGGCTAAATAATAACAGCCGCTCGAGTCGATCTTCGGGTTAAGCCGCGCTTAACTGGATTGGTCCGTGGATGGGTGACCACCTATTACATACCGAGTTTCTTCCGTGCTTCGGAAAGTACGAAAAGCCCTAGGTCCCGGAAGTTTATTGTAGATCTTTGACACTTTCTATGGGCGATGTCGATGGGTGGGCGTTTTGGGGGACTGTCTTAAAAAATGTAAAGTTTATTGTAGTAGATCTTTGACACTTTCGATGGGCGATGTCGATGGGTGGAGATTTTGGGGGACTGTCTTATAAAAATGTAAAGTAAATTTTGACCTTCGAAAAGTGCTGATTAACAGCCTAGTTTGAATAAATGAGTTTTGATTTTGATTTTGTCATAGTATCTATGATACCACTTTTAAAGCAATGTGCGAACCTACAGAGATAAACCAAAAGGATTTTACTAATAAAAATGTAGTTTAACTCAACGAAAAGGGTCGGAAATTACCATCCGTCTTCTCCGAATTTTCATTACGCTCCTAACAAGTAAGAGTTTGCTTCTGGGCTGTAATAGTTTCTTTACAAAGTCAAGTTTCTTTACGAACTTAACTTACGCCAGGGTAGGTCGTTTAATTCAAATTATCTTAGATTTAATACAATTTGTAGGTCAGTGCAAGGCTTTATGTTAATCTTAATATGATTCGCGACTGTAACATGATTGTAGATACAGCGTTAAAATCATCACCACAACCATCTCAGTTAATTTAATCCCCTTCATTGAAGAAAAAATCACGGAAATGTCATTCAAAGCGATTAAATGAATTAGTGGGGTTGTACTGATGATTTTAATAGGCACGACTCATATTTTAACCAACAAATTGTAAATATAGGTATTATTATTTGAATTTCGCCGGCTACCCTGATGCTTTCACCTGTAATGAGGATACTTAGTGATATTATTAGGAGACGCCATTATTTAGGTTTAAGCAACAAAAATAAATAATCAATAAAATAATGTAAGCAGCAAACATAAAAAAAAAACAAAGGAAGAAGTTGAAACATTGCAGCAGAAACGAATCCATGCAATATTCATTTCGATCTATCTCACAATGTCAAGGTAAACGCTACCACAATACGTTGGCGCGTCTGGAAAGCTATTTTTGTGATAAATATTTAGCGAGTTCGGAATAGATCTCTCGATCATAGCTATATATCCTGGATTACTTACAGTCTAGTGGCAACGATTCCCCCCAGACAAATATGTTTGCTCGTCTTTGTTCAGCTGGCCACTATATATCTTCTTTGTTTGATTCGTATTCTATTATCGACGCTGATTGTATATGCGCTTATCCACTCTAGGAATTTATTGCGGTTCAAGATCTGCATGCATCACTTTTACAATGAAATGTATGCATAAACAATGTGTTATTTTCACTTGCCATTGTTAAAAAGTATTTTTAGGTCAAGTTCTTATTATACTAAACTTTTATAAATCTACGAAAAAATATCGTAATGAACAAGTCTTTAAGTCCACTTTTGTACAGTGATTTTTTAATACTTGTGCATGAAGTTTTAATTAATACTTAATTAAAAATGCAAACCTCAGCTGATTTTGCATTTACAACGTTAAATTAAAAATTCTCCAGTCTTTTCACGACCGATGTATTTTCGAAGCGCATCCAGTTTCCAGAATGTGTCGGATGTGGTGCACGTGCTGTCGACATCTTGCGGTGTGTGGTATCCTTCTGCACTGTTCATTATCGTTCAGACACCTCACGTAGTTATGTCGTAAAACTAGACTGTGGGAACTGGCATTTCTGTATTTTCAGGAGCAGTAAAGGTTCGTAAGACTGATTTTATGTATGTTTACTTTCAGTCAAATGTTAGTTAAACATATCTTCGCTACCTGCACTTTACCTCGTATTTTATGTGAATGAAATACCTATATAGTCAGTAAGTTTATTGCTGAGTAAAGGTGAAGGACAATTTTGTAAAAAACTAGTATCCTCACTGTGTAGCTAAAGTTTCAACCAATCCTTTGTTTTCGAAAATCTTGTTTGTTTTGCACCGCATAGGTATTTTGCATGTAATGAATTTCAATGTGAGTAAAGTGAATGAATGGGATTGGTTTTGTCTGTAAATACGCATTTACACAGCAAAACTAGTAGTAATTTCAATGTAGATTTCAAATCTCTTTGCTTCTGTATGAGAATAGATTATTACCCTTCAGTAATTCTATTTACAAGGCTAGTAATCACATTAAAGGTTTATCCGGTGCCTACACGGATAAATTAATTTATTTTGTTTACATTAATTACTAGCACAATAGAAAACAAAATAATTTAAATATGAAAGAAAACTTTTCAGCTAACAAGATCGAAGTTTTAGTAAAAGTTTAATTGTATTATGAAGTTGTCTTGATTTAGTAAAGTAATCAAGCTAATTTTATTGTTTGTTAAGAACACAACATCACGGAGATCTAGGAATTCCTGGTTTATCATAACATGACGCCAGTAGTCGCCAAAAGGTTAGACAGTGGTTTACCTATTAGTACACCCACATTTAGTCAGTTATGTTTAAGTCCCATGTAATAGGAGGCGAGCCTATTGCCATCAACTGTGACATTTTATTTTTGCATGTAATGCTACTATTTATAATCTGTAATAGATTATGTTATAGTAATAAAAAAATTATGCATGGAATACTACTGGTTTTTTTTTCTATTTTAAGTCATTTATTTGTCCATATTTGTTTGAGCCCAAACTTCAGACTCTGCGGTTGCTTTTTTTTTTTTTTTTTTTTTTTGGGACAAGCCCGCCACACTATTCCCAAACCACTGTAACTCCTGTTAGCCAGAATCAACAGTGGCGACCACAAGAAAAGCGCCGAGACAATGAAGCTCGACGAAGTCCCAGAGAAATGATTTAACTGCGGTTGCTTATGCGAAATCCATGATTGAAAAACCCAATAACACTGATCAACCTGGGAATCGAACCTAGCACACCATACTCAGCAGTCAAGTGCGCCCACTAGACCAACGAGGCACGCAATTAAATACAAATAATAACCCAATTATAATAAAGATAAAATGTTGACAATGGACATGAAATAAGCAACTTTTGAAGCTAACCTTTGACCCTTTAGTTAGGCCTTTACGGTTTTATGCGTACCTAACATGGTATTTATTTGTTCTTATATTTTTTACAATGATTCCATTTCATCCAGAGATGTAACAAACCCTTTGTTCACGGATAATAGCAAATAACTTTCAGTATTTGGCTGTCAAAAGACAATTGGGTCTTTTTCGTGTAAGTCGTTTCATGTAGCTATTTATGTTAGCTGAGGATTATTAATCGATGAAAGAAAAGGAGACGGTTCTCAATTCAACACGTATACATTTCTTTTTTTGAGTGTTCCTATATTTTTTTTATACTGCAGTTTCATTCGCATTTTATGGAAACTATTACATGTACAGTCGAACAAGCTAATAAGTATACAGGTAGAGTTTTTTTTATAATTCTACACTGATAATATTGATTGCAATTTATTTTATAAAGCGTTTCGCATTATGTGACTGATGTCAAACGCTGTATCGTTTGGTATCAGTCTCTAAATGTATCTGCATAATCTTAAAAGTAAATGCAAGTTAGCTGGCTGTATATACTTATTAGCTTGGCTATATATAACTGGTTCCAGTTTGCCAATTATGTCACTCTTCTTTTAAATCCACACAGCCGTACAGTGATTGTGTAACGAACATAAGTACAAACATTAACATTTAAAATGTTGATTTTCTCAAACATGCTTGGAAATTTGAGCATTATTTTGACAACCTTCTTCGAGATAAATCGAAATTGCTGTACTGGCCAGATACATGCGACCAGCGGCCGGCAAAAGTTGTATGAAAATCCATATCTGTCGTGTTTAGCGGCCAAATAAATTACATACTAAACTCATATCTGTCGTGTTATTTAAAAATGGAACGATCTTTTACTCTGAACCATAGCAACCAAGGAGGTGACTTATTAAAGGTTTTATTTAAATTTCGAATTGGCTGAACTCTTCAACGCGTGAAAAATTATTGTTGTATGTGATTTTGAAAAGTAAATTGTATTTAATTTCCTCGCATTATTTGAGAAAAGTACTATACAAGCCTTGGCCACAACTAGGCATTGATGGACTTACGTATGTGTGCCTCGGCTTCGCCTCGGCCCACATTTACACGTTCGTCCATCAATGCCTCTGTTGCTGGCCGCTGCAGTAATGTACTATAGTAGGACTCTAGTTTTCTCTTTGTTCGTGCTATTAGAGCAACAAGTTTTTAAATTTACACGAGCTGTTTTATACATTCATAAATTATTGCAGCTTTCACGCGTTGTGCATACAAGTTTCACCGAAACTTTTCGTAATTTATTGCTTAATTAATCATTCTTTGTTGAACTTCTGAACTTTCAACTGAAATTTTTTGAGGAATTGCTGCTTGTCCGTTTTACATTACATAACGCCCGTAGTCCCCAAAGGGTAAGGCAGAGGTGTGCCTTACACCCACATTTCACCAGTAATGTAGACGAACCGGGTACAGATCCAGAAATCTACTAAGAAATTCCCGATGAATACTTTGCTCGACACGGACATCGAACCTAGGACCTCGCGCTTAGCAGTCGAGCTTGCGACCGGCGACCACTAGATCAATGAGGTAGAGGTGTTGTAGACATAAAATTATGTTAGTTTTCTCTCATAACCAAAAATCCAACCCTTTTCCGATCAACATTTCATAAAATAAATGAATTTTGTTGAATTAATTAATGTCAACTGCCACTAGCCCGCGTGTTGACTGTAACTACGGCCGATTTCAATATTGAATTAACCACAACTATTATTGGGTTAACAACTGCTTCATAGAGCATTTTATTTGTAATTTATATTAAGTACTTTTTTTTGTGAAACAATAAATATATGACGCGGCGGGAAACCCTCTGGAGAGACGCTATTCTTAGATATCAATGGGCTCCGCCTTATTGTCGTCGCCTTAGATTCCTTTTCGTAGCAGATAGATCAATGGGTAGTTGAAATCACACACATTACTTGACTCAAACACCAAACGTTTATTTACATTGCTCCATTTACAGGCACATAAAAACTTTGCGGTTTGAATCGCCCATTCGAATACATGGTTGATCTTTTAGGAGAAGAATAGGCAAAGAAACTCCTTTAAACTGTTTTAAATCATGTTACAATTATCATTTGCACTAATTAACATTAATCACATCAAAAACCACTTTCATTTTCTTGAATTGCAAATTATTTTGTTAGACGCGACTCAACATGTTCTAGTCTAGCGTCTCAACTTTTCGTCGCATGCGTCTGTAGTCCCCAGCGGAAGTACCACAAAACCAGTATAGTAATTAATGACCTAATTAGTTAAAACTAACAATCATTACTAAAATACTTCACAATTGATTCTATTAATTATTTAACAATAAAACAATACCATTATTAATGCAATGGCGTTAATGTCTAGTTAATAGGTTCATTTCTTTACAACAAAATGTTACAAAGCATTTCCGGTTGATTTAGGATTTAAAACAGACAATGGGTTTTCTATTATTGAATTGCTCTACAAAATGATCTTATGACTTTTTAGTTTATAATTACTTAAAGAAACTGATTTAGTTGTAGTTTCAGATTATAAATTGAGTTATTGACCATTAAAATCGTATTCGCCGCCATCATCACAACATTGTGCGATGACGTCTCATAGACAGCCTCATTCCAAGTGTGGCAATCATTAAAATCCCAATATTCATAAAACATTAGCTTATCTTAATTTTAACTATAGTTCTAGTTAGAGACTTCTGTTTAATACATTACTATTCGAGTTGTGGAACATTTAATTACATTCCATCTATTTAAGTGGTGGTTTTAGCAGAAAAGTCAATAGATGGCACTGTCGCACTATTGACCTTTGTAATAATTGTGCCAGCATCTCACGAGATGGCAGGTTCATCAATATAAGCTGGTTATCAATAAGATTGAATAATTATCTTAGCCGAAAGACATTTTTGCGGCGACATATATTATTATTATTGAAAGAGTGGACTGAAAATTCTGTGAAGTGAACACAAAGATTCTTCACTAACTGCAAATACCTTTGTAACTTAAGGTTTTCATAAATCCTACTTCCTACTAATATTATAAACGTGAAAGTTTGTATGTATGTATGGATGTTTGTTACTCTTTCACGCAAAAACTACTAAACGGGTTTGGATAAAATTTTGCACACTGATAGTTTATAACCTGGATATACATAGGATAGTTTTCATCCCGATTTTTTCTTCCTGTGCATGGGATAATTTTCAAGATGGGATAATTTGTAGCGGGCGAAGCCGCTGGCAACACCTAGTTGAACATAATTTTGTCAAAGTGTTTTCGAGCGTATAACACTGGTGTGATGTAGCTGAAAATCAGCATCGGGTGATACAACGTCCTGTGTCTGCCATTATGCTGAGCTGAGGACCTTTTGGCAATGTTAGTTTTGTTTGTTTATTTATTTTGTATATTTTTAAAGCGTTTTGTTTTTATTGCCAAATAAATACAATTTTCTTTCTTTTCTCTCAAGTATGTCAAACACGAACGGCTGCTTCATATAAGTAAGGGTCATAATCATAAAACAAAAACACTCGACACAGTCTGACAAGGATAAGTTATTTAGATTTGAGTCCACCAGGTACGTTATCCTTGTCCGTAATAATGAAAATGTTCTGTTAGGATAGCTAATGTACGTACCTAACTTTTATTACGTTATAAATCTTTATCAGTGTAGTAATGGCCACATCTCTGAACATCGACCACGCATTAGACCTGAAAACCCAGATAATATTTCCTGTAAAACATGTTTACATCCCTCTAAACATTTTTAAACTGTAAGTACCTATTTACATTTTAAGGCCCTGGAAACAATTTTTTTGCATTAGAATAACTTAAGACTGCTTTTTTATACGACTCTACTTAAGGCGAGGTTGCAGTACTTTGTTTTTATGAACGCACGACCTCACCCCCCGCACTGCCCGGCGAGCGATATAATGCCTAAATTTTGACTGTTTTTTCTTCTTGGAGAAAAATTATAAAGAAATTATACAATATGTTTTCAACATTTACTTCAGAATAAAAAGTTCTATCTATCTACTGATAAAACTTTTATATAAATTCATGATGAAATGTCTTAGCAGTACACGTTTGAAATTGTGATTTAGGATCATGTTTGAAAACAAAAAGTATCGAGCCTATCATTCTAAATCGCGTTTCTATCTTTACGATTTACTAGAGAGTATGTTCAATTTTTGTGTAATGATTTTTATTTATTAAAAAACTCATATTTAGTTTGATTTTTATAGGTTAAAAAATCTTAAAAAGTACTGCAACCCCGCTTTAAATGTAAATATAACATAATGCTGCTTCTTTTTTAACCGACTTCTAAAAAAAGAAGGAGGTTCTCAATTCGGATGTTTGTATTTTTTTTTTCTTTTTTTATGTTTGTTCGGGCATAACTCCGTCACTTGCAAACCGATTTGAAAAATTCTTTTTTTGTTGGAAAGGGTGTACTTTCAAAAGGGTGTACTTTCAAAATAATTTTTTTATCGAAATCGGACAAGCGGTTTTTGAAAAATCAACCAAACTCAAACAAAACTATATTGTCCACATTGACCCATGAACATGTGAACCACTAAAAAGTGAAAAATAAAAACTTTTTAACAAAAAATAAAACCGACTTCAAAAAAAAAAACACAAAAAGTGCAAAATAAACTTTAGAAGAAAAATCAGTATCTGAAGTCGGTGGCAAAAAAAATAAATCAAATAAACAAAAGTCACCGACTTCAGAAACTGATTTTTCTTCTAAAGTTTATTTTGCACTTTTTTGTGTTTTTTTTTATAGTTAGGAAATTGTGATCAGACGACAATTTTCTATGGCAATGACTTCTCATCCCGTGGTTCATAAAGTACACTTGTTGTATTGCCCCGAGCGTCATGTGATGCGGAGAAATAAGGAAAATGTCGCGAGGAAACGTTTTGAGTATAACTCTAGATTAGTATGAGAGTAGGTAGAGGAAGACCAAAAAAACGATAGATGGACTGTGTGAAAGATATGGCTCGAAAGAAAAGTGTCTGGTGTGTGTGATAGGGAAGTACCTATGGAAGAATAAGAATAAAAAGAAATTTGTCTCTAAATGTATCTGTATAATCTTAAAAGTAAATACAAGTTATCTGGCTGTATACTTATTAGCTTGTTCGACTGTACATGTCTAAGTCAAAGTGAGGGCTAAGTATGGTCTGTCTAATTTCTTTAAGAGCGTAGACGGGCTGCGCGGGAATTGAAAAATAGGTATTTGAAGAAACTATTGCCGTCGCGCTGCGCTCTAGCAACCGGGCGGTATCAATATGTGAGTGCGATAGAGACAACTGCAGCTCAGGGCTATTGTGTATCTTTTAATGACAGTGGATAACTTATAATGTCTATCAAATAACTGTCAAATGGTGAGTTTTTAAGAAAAAAATGTACCAAACAATTTTGACAATCGACTTATTTTGATGACTTGACACTCCAGTGGCTATGGACATTTCTGATAGCCACTGACATTAAAAAGATACGCAATAGGGGGGCAGAACGATTTTACCTATAAAAAACCTTGACCGATCGACGTTTCGTATTCTGTTTTCTCCTCGAAACCTAAGCCAATTAAATTATATTTGGTATCAAAATTTAAAGGAAGAATAGATCTATGCCCCCCTATTACTTGTTTTTCTTTTAAAAACTTTTCAATTTTCTTTGGTAGTCATCTGATTACGTAGGTAAAAACGGGGTATTTTTTTAGGTTTTTGGTAAGTCATATTTATTTTTGTAATAAATTTTTTGAAAAAAAAAAAATGACAGGGGCATGCCTTCAATAGACCTGGATTTTTATAAATAAAAACGATTACTCTAGAGGCATTATCCAGGAAGAGAATAGGGGAATACATTTGTATGGAAAAATGCAGCCCGTCTACGCTCTTAATGGTCATCGCATCAACTGGCCTACGCGACACTCGCGGGCGCCAACTGAACTATCGGCCGGCACACGTTGAACAATGAACGTTATAAAACAGGGTTAGGGGGCAACTGGCCTCTGGTCCGCGGCCCAGATTACACGGAGTGGGAACAGTAGTGGAAAACTCGGCCGAAAAACAAGTCTATTGAAAAGGCATTAATAAAAAAACAATAAAATTATATAGTTTTATACCGATTCTGTAAAAGTCTAATTTAATTATGGTTTTACCACTCTCTTTCTTTCGTCGAATTGAGTTGTTAATACATATTTCGTACACACACACGTCACAACGATATAAAGTGTAAAAGGGAAGGTGAACATTTTCCTCTTTGAAATAAGTACTTTAGTTCTCATAAAAAAGCGTGATACTAAAGAATGTAACATCTTCAATCAAAATTAATGAGGGTATTGGATGTGGGTACTCGATACTAATCTTTTGACAAAATCTCGGTCTATGAAATAAAAAAGAAACCAAGCTCTTCTTAATAATATTACTGCTTTGACTGACTGGAAGCGTCTCATTTCAGAAATTATTTTGGTCGCGTTTGTAATCCCTCAGGTTTAATTTACGTGGCTGCTAAATGAAATAAATTGTGAAGAATAAGTGATTTCTGAGAATATGCTAAAAATCATAGGAGACTTGTTTTTTTGGGATCGTACGCAAATAAATTTTAGTAAAATTCATTGCGTTTGGATGTCATAAAGAAAATTTACATAGACTCACACCTTTTACCCATGGGGGTAAGCAGAAGCCACAGATCGTCACCGGCTACGATCCTTACATACTCCCTGTCCATATTCATACATCTGGCCATACACATGCAGACGTCAGCTAGCCAGCCTTTTAGATACCTTTTGTTATACGTGTTTCAGTCATCCTCTCTAAGCAACCTGTAGTGAAAAAATAAAACGACCGAAAAAACGTGGCCGTATAAGTTTACATATAATATTAAGGTACTTCGGAACTAGCTAACTACCAGTAATTAATTTGGAACAAGATACTCAACTTTTATGTACTCTTTGTTTTGTAGCGCGTAAGGAATGCGCTAAGTAGGCAGTACCCGTGCGGCCATTATTGTTGTTAAGATAAAAATATCAAGTTACTTAATTACCTACTCATGCCTTTATATCAGTTAGGAAAATTGCTTGTCTAAGAAATAGTTTTTCGGTCAAATTGCTTTAGATTCTTGCGTGTTATGGTTTCATACAACTGACAAAGAGTGTCTATTGTTATTTGATTTTATTTATTTCAAGTACAATGAACAGAGTAAAAGACATTTTCGGGCAGTTGCCCTTTGAGTGATGCAGAGGCCAACTTTAGTACGCCCCATTGAGGATTTATTATTTATTCATTTAATAAACACCCTCACCTATGGACCTCAAACATGGTCGCTTACAAAACGTCAGAAGTCCGCACTTGGGGTCTGCCAACGAGCTATGGAGCGAAGTATACTGGGTGTCAAACTCACGGACCGCATCAGAAACACCATACTTCGCTCGAAAACCCAAATAGCCGATGCTGGCAATACAGCTGCTGGGTTGAAATGGAACTGGGCTGGTCACATCTGCCGCATGTCGGAGGAGCAATGGGTAAAAATTACCACTCAGTGGACACCAACCAGCAGGTAACGACGACGCGGCTGGCCCAGAAGGAGATGGCGGGATGAACTGGATTCCTTCTCAAAGGAATGGCCTATTATCGCATTAGATCGTGAAAAGTGGAAGGAGGGAAGGGAGGCCTTTGCCCTGCAGTGGGACAGTACAGGCACATAAAAAAAAAACAAATCAAATACCAATTAAAAACTATCAACATTATATTTAATTGTTCAAATAGAGTTCAATTTAAGTTAGTCTTTACCCGACTGCGGCGAAGCCCAAGAGGAGGGTTATTAATCACCTTTTTATTTAGGTATTTACTGATACTTTTTATTTATGTTAACGAGATATTCGGTAATATTTGTTTAACCGCAACACATACTAATGTGAAGCGATTTCGCGGCCTAGAGTGGTGCACGCTTGCATTAAAGAAAGCAATTTACTTGAACTCTAAAGATAACTATTTATTCTTCTTGTATTTACTGACGTCGAGCGACATTCGCAAAGTACACAAAAACAAAAAAAAAAAACATCAAGCCTCTAATATAATATTAGTCCTTAGTAGTTAGTAACACACCACAAACACTTAAATACCTAATGTTATTCAAATTACTTTTCAGCAAAATTCAATGTTTACTTTTAATTTTAGTGTGGGTAAGGGTATAAACAGTACATAACATAGTATTAAAGTTAGTAATATAATAATATAAATAAACCTACAATATATTACTTACTTATTTTAATACGCTAGTAGTCTTTTTATTTAAGTAACTGGTGCGGTGGCCCAGGTGGCGGCCCCGACTTACTGCTCTCAAAACGGCGAAGGAAAACATTTTCCAACCTGCACTGGGCCCGCGTGGTGGATTATAGATTTATAGCCCATCCGTCTCCTTGAGAGGACGCCTGCGTCCTTGCAGTGGGATCATTATAGGCTGATGATGATTGACTGGTATTAAAAAGTAAAAATAAATACATTTGGAATCTGATCTGCTCGGCGAAGTGACATTTTCAATATTGTTTGATGTAGAGCGAATCCCCGTTCGTTGTGCAGTGAATCAAAAAGAATTAAGGATTTAAATACATTATCTATATATATCTAAATATATAAAAGAAGAAAGTGACTGAGTGACTCACTCACTGACCATCAACGCACAGCCCACACCGCTGGGTCTACAGACTCCAAATTTGGCAAGTAGGTTCCTTATAAGGTCTAAGGGTGCACTAAGAAAGGATTTTTCAAAATTCATCCCCTAAGGGGGTGAAACGGGGCTCCAAAGTTTGTATGGGGAAACAAGATTAGTTAGACTGTTTTATTCGAAACTTCACAGAAGTGTTCTAATTGATAAATGAGTAGAAACGGGTTTCAGGTTTTTTCAGAATTCAACCCCTAAGAAGGGGAAATGGGGTGATAAATTCTAAAAATCAATGCACAGCCCAAACCGCTGAGTCTAGACATTCCAAATTTGGCACATGTATAGGTTTAGGGGTGCACCAAGCAAGGATTTTTCAAAATTCACCCCCTTAGGGGTTGAAACAGGGGTTGAAACAAACCAAAGTTTACATGGGGAAATAAGATTAGTTAGACTATCTTATTTGAAACTTCACAGGAGTACTCCTATCGATAAATTAGTTAACATTTGTGTTTCAGGTTTTTTCAGAATTCAACCCCTAAAGGGGGAAATGCAGTGACAAAGTCTGAAAACCAACATGGTTATTGTTTGTATGGTGTATCGGGTGTATCACAAAAACAACGATTTTAAGATTTTATGTGGCGGACCTGAAATACCACCATCCCCTGTAAGTTGAGGTGCGATGGGGTTGAAATGTCTAAAAATCAATATGGGTGTCGATTCCGAGAATATCAGGAGTGCTGATTACGAATATGACATTTATTTTGAGATCCAGAAGACGGCGGATTCAACTATATGTATTATCTATTCTATATAGGGTTATTGTTGATTTGTTGTGATAACAATGATGATGATTGTGATGATAATTATGATGATTGTGATTACGATGATAATGATTGTGTTTACGATGATGATTGTGATAATGAAGATGATGATTGTGATAGTGATTATGATGATGATGATTGTGATAACGATGATAATGGTTGTGATAACGATGATGGTGATTTTGATAGTGGTTGTGGTAGTGATAGTGATAGTGATTGTGATTAAGATAGTGATAGTGATAGTGATTGGTATAGGGATAGTGATTGTGACAGTGATAGTGATAGTGATAGTTATAGTGATAGTGATAGTGATAGTGATAGTGATTGTTATTGTTATAGTAATAGTGATTGTGATTGTGACAGTGATGGTTATTGTGATTGTGATAGTGACAGAACAGAAGCATGTAGTCTACGCGTGCGAAGCCGCGGGCAAAAGCTATATATCTATAAATGCGAAAGGTCACTCACACTCATCACGAAATCTCGAAAACCGCTGGACGTTCAAAGATGATTTTTGGCAGGGAGGTAGTTTATGGTTAGTAGACATCCGCTAAGAACGGATTTTGCGACAGGGCCGGATTAGGGTGGTCTAAGGGCCCTCGCAAGTTTGTATGAAACTCCTTCATTTTTTGTGCTACAATCTAGATTTTTGGCAGAGACGTAGTTTATAGTCAGTGGGCGTCTGCTATGAATTAATTTTGCGACAGGGCCGGATTAGGGTGGTCTAAGGGCCCTCACAAGTTTGTATGAAAGTCCTTAATTTTTCGTGCTACAATCTTGATGTTTGGCAGAGAGGTAGTTTATAGTTAGTAGACGTCCGGTAAGAACGGATTTTGCGACAGGGCCGGATTAGGGTGGTCTAAGGGCCCTCGCAATTTTGTATGAAACTCCTTCATGTTTTGTGCTATAACCCAGATTTTTGGCAGAGACGTAGTTTATAGTCAGTGGGCGTCTGCTATGAATTAATTTTGCGACAGGGCCGGATTAGGGTGGTCTATGAGCCCTCACAAGTTTGTTTGAATGTCCTTCATTTTTTGTGCTATAATCTTGATTTTTGGCAGAGACGTAGTTTATAGTCAGTAGACATCCGTTATAAAATAGTTTTGCGACAGGGCCGGATTAGGGTGGTCTATGAGCCCTCGCAAGTTTGTATGAACGTCCTTCATTTTTTGCGCAACAGTCTTGATTTTGGGCAGGGACGTAGTTTGTATTAGTTAGTAGCAAGGGCGGATCCAGCTTTGGTGCCAGGGGGGGGGGGTCACAAAGAGTCGTGGTCAAGTCACAAGAAGTTATAATTTAATTTTTATAATCTTTTAAACAAGTAAAAAATAGGTGTTTTATTAATCCATGTACGTAGGTAGGTACTTAAAAACACCTATATTTAAATAACAAAATCATTTTTTCTTTTACGTCTTCTCCTGAAACGCGTTACCACTTCATCTACCTACTTCAATGGGTACGTTTTTTTAGTGTGGAGAAGTGCCAGTCTGGTTAGACGTTCTTCAACCATTGAAGCTCTTAGCCACGATTTGATTCTTCGAAGTGCTATAAGTATAACCCTTATCCAGGGGGATAATGCGTTGAACAATTTTCGGTGGATATACGACTTAGAATCAGAAATGAGAATTGAAGTAGATGAGCGTTTCAAGCGAAACAGAATGGTAGAAGAGCAGGAGGGAGGCAGGAGGGAGGCGCGAGCGTAGCGAGCGTGAATTTTTTTTAAAGATTTTGGGGGGTGGCAAATTTTTTTAAGACATTGGGAGGAAAGAGTATAAAATACTGTTTTACTTGATTCGAGATCCGCTTACTCTTATCTTGGTAGACATCAATCCTCCACTTCCTGAACCAAGCGCCTAAGACAGAGGTTCGAAAGAAGTGACTGACTCGACAATGATAAACGATTATTCTTACGAAAAAAATTATTGGTGTGTACTTTGTATAAATTGGCTACTGAGATTTTGTGGTCTATTAAAAGTGTACCATTCTGACCCAACCTTGTAAGGGATAAATCCATTAACACTACGATACGTAAAGATTTACATAACTATAAAACGTAAAATATGTACTCAGTTTTGTCATTGCCTCGGAAACAGCCAGAGCCCGAAAGTCTGACAACCAGTCATATTAAGGGATATCTCGTTGTACCCAGTACTAACTGGGTTGTGCAGTGTGCACTGTGTGCAGGCCAAGAAAGCAGTCGTTCCATGTAAAATTCCGGTTTTTACCTGCATCCAGTTAGACTGGAAGCCGACTATTACAACATACTCGTAGTTGGACGTATGTGGATCTTTTAACGTGGATTTTTCACCAGCCTATAACACTAGAGATAATGCAAACAATCTAAAGACCTATCAAAATCGGTTCAGGCGTTAAACAAAAGAAAAATATTGGCAGTGGATCGGTTTGGGGGATCAGACCGGAATAACTCGTTTAGAAGTTATGGTGGATTATAGAAACTCACAAATAAACATACATGAACCCTAAAAACACTCTATGTTTTGGGCTGTTGTGTAAAATATATAATAAAAACATTACGTTCAACAATTTTAATTAGTGGTCCACCTAGGTCCTGGACCCAGCCCAGGGGGGGGTCATGACCCCCCTGACCCCCCCCCCTGGATCCGCGCCTGGTTAGTAGACGTCTGCTATGAACGGATTTATCAACAGGGCCGGTTAAGGGAGGTCTAAAGGCTCTCATAAGTTTGTCTGAAAGTCCTTCATTTTTGCGCAACAGTCTTGAATTTTGGCGGGGACGTAGTTTATGGTGAGTAGAAGTTTGCTAAGAACAGATTTTGGTCCAGGGTCGGATTAGGGAGTTCTAAAGGCTCTCGCGAGTTTCTATGTAAGTTGATTTTTGTACTTCCGGCCTGAAATTTAGCAAGATATAACTATTAGCGAACAATTTTTTTTGTGACGACCTGCAGTAAGGGCTCTTGCAAGTATGTCAATGAAATCCTTGGCTTTTTGGAGCCAAAGATTGGTAGGGAGATAAAATATAGTTAAGACATATACCTATTATGTATGTGTGGAAACATATTTTATGACAGGGCCAGTTTAAGGGAATATATTCGCTTCGATTGGCATTTGTCATTCGATTTGGCATAGTACATCCCAGAGGCAGTCCCACCCCACACTTATATACACGTCAAAATTTCCTCGCGAACGAAGTCGCGGGCAACAGCTAGTAATGAATAATGTCCGATGGATCACATTATATTATGTTAGATTTTCATAAACAAAATAAATTCTACTTTTGTTCGTGTACGGTTTTCAATAAATGTTTCACGCAGTTTAGCTGTTAAATTCAACAAAGTGTCATTGTTTAAGTCCTTTTCAAACTTAATGTTACCGTTTGATTCAAAAAGGAAATAACGAGCACAAAGACAAACTTTAATTGAATTGAAAAGTTAAATAAAGTTTTACAGGAGGCTACACTGATTAACCGGATCAAACTTGTGAAATACAGTCTTGATTATTTAAATAGTATTAATTTAATTTGTTGATTACTTAACTCAGCGTGTTACTGTGTAATTTGTGTAAATAAGTTTACTTCATATTAATTAATGCTGAGCTGAAGAGACACGGGCGAGTGAAATGGGATTTTCAAGTAAATCATTTCTATAATTTCAAAGAAAATTATATTGAAACTAGGTATTCCCGGCATGCGTTGCAATGCTCTTTTTCTTACTCTACCTACCTACTACCCTACCTACCTACTACCCTACCTACCTACTACCCTACCTACCTACTACCCTACCTACCTACTACCCTACCTACCTACTACCCTACCTACCTACCTACTACCCTACCTACCTACGGTCTACTACCCTACCTACCTACCTACTACCCTACCACCCTACCTACTACCCTACCTAAATACCTACCACTTTCTCACCGTTTAAACCTTCCCTGGACTTCCACGAATATTTGAAGACTAAAATTAGCCAAATCAGTTCAGCCGTTCTCGAGTTTTAGCGAGACTAACGAACAGCAATTCATTTATATATATATACTAGTATTTGCGTGGCTGCGCGAGCTGCGCGCAGCTCGCGGGGCGTGAAGAGGGGGAGAGGGGCAGCTTTGAAAAATTATTTCGCCTAACGCATTGCCCCTTTCAATGAATCTGAAAAAAAAAATGTTCCAAGTCTCTTAAATTCCGAGATCCGCCTAAAGGGGGGAGAAAGGGGGCAAATGGGGCAACTTTGAAAACCGTAGGAGGGGAAAAGGGGTCAAAAAGGGGAGGTTACACCTACCTACTACCTACCTACACCTACCTACACCTACCTACACCTACCTACACCTACCTACACCTACCTACACCTACCTACACCTACCTACACCTACCTACACCTACCTACACCTACCTACACCTACCTACACCTACCTACACCTACCTACACCTACCTACACCTACCTACACCTACCTACACCTACCTACACCTACCTACACCTACCTACACCTACCTACACCTACCTACACCTACCTACACCTACCTACACCTACCTACACCTACCTACACCTACCTACACCTACCTACACCTACCTACACCTACCTACACCTACCTACACCTACCTACACCTACCTACACCTACCTACACCTACCTACACCTACCTACACCTACCTACACCTACCTACACCTACCTACACCTACCTACACCTACCTACACCTACCTACACCTACCTACACCTACCTACACCTACCTACACCTACCTACACCTACCTACACCTACCTACACCTACCTACACCTACCTACACCTACCTACACCTACCTACACCTACCTACACCTACCTACACCTACCTACACCTACCTACACCTACCTACACCTACCTACACCTACCTACACCTACCTACACCTACCTACACCTACCTACACCTACCTACACCTACCTACACCTACCTACACCTACCTACACCTACCTACACCTACCTACACCTACCTACACCTACCTACACCTACCTACACCTACCTACACCTACCTACACCTACCTACACCTACCTACACCTACCTACACCTACCTACACCTACCTACACCTACCTACACCTACCTACACCTACCTACACCTACCTACACCTACCTACACCTACCTACACCTACCTACACCTACCTACACCTACCTACACCTACCTACACCTACCTACACCTACCTACACCTACCTACACCTACCTACACCTACCTACACCTACCTACACCTACCTACACCTACCTACACCTACCTACACCTACCTACACCTACCTACACCTACCTACACCTACCTACACCTACCTACACCTACCTACACCTACCTACACCTACCTACACCTACCTACACCTACCTACACCTACCTACACCTACCTACACCTACCTACACCTACCTACACCTACCTACACCTACCTACACCTACCTACACCTACCTACACCTACCTACACCTACCTACACCTACCTACACCTACCTACACCTACCTACACCTACCTACACCTACCTACACCTACCTACACCTACCTACACCTACCTACACCTACCTACACCTACCTACACCTACCTACACCTACCTACACCTACCTACACCTACCTACACCTACCTACACCTACCTACACCTACCTACACCTACCTACACCTACCTACACCTACCTACACCTACCTACACCTACCTACACCTACCTACACCTACCTACACCTACCTACACCTACCTACACCTACCTACACCTACCTACACCTACCTACACCTACCTACACCTACCTACACCTACCTACACCTACCTACACCTACCTACACCTACCTACACCTACCTACACCTACCTACACCTACCTACACCTACCTACACCTACCTACACCTACCTACACCTACCTACACCTACCTACACCTACCTACACCTACCTACACCTACCTACACCTACCTACACCTACCTACACCTACCTACACCTACCTACACCTACCTACACCTACCTACACCTACCTACACCTACCTACACCTACCTACACCTACCTACACCTACCTACACCTACCTACACCTACCTACACCTACCTACACCTACCTACACCTACCTACACCTACCTACACCTACCTACACCTACCTACACCTACCTACACCTACCTACACCTACCTACACCTACCTACACCTACCTACACCTACCTACACCTACCTACACCTACCTACACCTACCTACACCTACCTACACCTACCTACACCTACCTACACCTACCTACACCTACCTACACCTACCTACACCTACCTACACCTACCTACACCTACCTACACCTACCTACACCTACCTACACCTACCTACACCTACCTACACCTACCTACACCTACCTACACCTACCTACACCTACCTACACCTACCTACACCTACCTACACCTACCTACACCTACCTACATACTACCTACATACTACCTACATACTACCTACATACTACCTACATACTACCTACATACTACCTACATACTACCTACATACTACCTACATACTACCTACATACTACCTACATACTACCTACATACTACCTACATACTACCTACATACTACCTACATACTACCTACATACTACCTACATACTACCTACATACTACCTACATACTACCTACCTACTACCTACCTACACCTACCTACTACCTACCTACTACCTACCTACACCTACCTACTACCTACCTACTACCTACCTACTACCTACCTACACCTACCTACTACCTACCTACCTACACCTACCTACACCTACCTACCTACCTATCACCTACCTACTACCTACCTCCTACTACCACTAAAATACATTACCCTAAAGTTTGCTTGTCGTCGCCTCTGAGTAACGCTTCACCCACTCAACCTTCGTTACGCTAAGGAGGTCGCCGGCTCGCTTCGCTCGCCACCTCCCCCCTTCGCACCACTCGGTCTCGCAGGTTCGCTCCACTCAGGACCTACCTACCACCGGAAAGCTATCATGACATTATCCCTACGCTACGGGGGTCGCCGGCTCGCTTTGCTCGCCCGCTCCCCCCTTCGCTTTACCGGTACCACCACAGGATAGGCTCCTTTCAATGAATCTGAAAAAAAAAATGTTACAAGTCTCTTAACTTCCGAGATACGCCTAAAGGGGGGGAGAAGAGTGGAAAGGGGGTCGATTTTGAAAAATGGTTTTTACTTTCCCGAGCCTCCTCTATACGAATCCGTAAACAAAACTGAAAAAAAGTGGTGAAGAGGGGGGGGGGTGAAGGAAGAAGAAGAGGGGGGAGCTTTT
Organism: Diarsia dahlii; assembly: GCA_949775195.1. Lineage (NCBI taxonomy): Eukaryota > Metazoa > Arthropoda > Insecta > Lepidoptera > Noctuidae > Diarsia > Diarsia dahlii. Next base: position 13,463,089 of record OX459198.1, read on the forward strand.
AAAAATGATTTCAACTAACTCTATGCCCCTTTTAAATGAATCTGAAAAAAAAATGTTCCAAGTCTCTTAACTACCGAGATCCGAAAGGGGGGGTGAAGGGGGGGCAACGGGGTCAAATTTGAATAATGGTTTTTACTTCCCCAAGCCTCCTCTCTATGAATCCCTAAAAAAAACACTTAAAATCTCTTTATCTTTGAGATCCGCCTAAAGGGGGGGTGAAGGGGGGCAAGGGGGTCAAATTTGAAAAATGGTTTTTACTTCCCCGAGCCTCCTCTATACGATTCCCTAAAAAAAAACACGTTAAGTCTCTTTGTTTCCGAGATACGATAGGGAGGGGGGAGAAGGGGGGGGGGAAAGGGGGGGGTTTGGGACTTTTCCCATACTCACGAGAGTTACTTGTTTACAAATCTGTCAAAATATACCCACCTCCCCATCCACCATCTGGGAGAACAATTCTGTCAGTGAGTGAGTGAGTCAGTGGTAATTTAGCTTTATATAGTATAACTAGTATTTGCGTGGCTGCGCGAGCTGCGCGCAGCTCGCGGGGCGTGAAGAAGGGGTGAGGGGGAGCTTTGAAAAATGATTTCGACTAACGCATTGCACCTCTCAATGAATCTGAAAAAAAAAATGTTCCAATGCAACTCGCGGTACTACCTACCTACACCTACCTACACCTACCTACACCTACCTACACCTACCTACACCTACCTACACCTACCTACACCTACCTACACCTACCTACACCTACCTACACCTACCTACACCTACCTACACCTACCTACACCTACCTACACCTACCTACACCTACCTACACCTACCTACACCTACCTACACCTACCTACACCTACCTACACCTACCTACACCTACCTACTACCTACCTACACCTACCTACACCTACCTACTACCTACCTACACCTACCTACTACCTACCTACCAACTACCTCCTACTACCACTAAAAAAAAATTACCCTAAAGTTTGCTTGTCGTCGCCCCTGAGTAACGCTTCACCCACTCAACCTTCGTTACGCTAAGGAGGTCGCCGGCTCGCTTCGCTCGCCACCTCCCCCCTTCGCTCCACTCAGTACCTACCTACCACCGGAAAGCTATCATGACATTATCCCTACGCTACGGGGGTCGCCGGCTCGCTTCGCTCGCCCGCTCCCCCCTTCGCTTTACCACTGTACCACCACCGGACAGGTTTCGATGCCTACTATAACATTTGTTTAAACAGCTAATGGCTATCTCTAACCGTTATGAAGTTACAGCCCTTTTAATTTTAGGGGAGGTTGGGGAGGGGAGGGGAGGGTAGGTATACAAATTTCAACGCCCCTCAATAGTTTTAGGTAAGAATCAATAATATTTTTAGTAGTAAAAAAGAGGTGAAGAAGGGGGGGGGGGTTGAAGGGGGGAGAGGGGGGAGTTTCGAAAAATGATTTCGACTAACGAAATGCCCCTATAAAAGAATCTGAAAAAAAAACGTTCCAAGTCTCTTAACTTTCAAGTTCCTCCTAAAGGGGGGGTGAAGGGGGGCAAGGGGGTCAAATTTTTAAAATAGTTTTTACTTCCCTGAGCCTTCTCTATACGAATCCGTAAAAAAAAAAAATACGGGTCTCTTAGTTTCCGAGATACGATAAGGAGGGGGAGGAGGGGGGGCAAAAACGGGGGGTTTGGCACTTTTCCCATACTCACGAGAGTTAATTGTTTACGAATCGGTCAAAATATACCCACCTCCCCATCCACCATCTGGGAGAACAATTCTGTCAGTGAGTCAGTGAGTCAGTGAGTGGTAATTTAGCTTTATATAGTATAACTAGTATTTGCGTGGCTGCGCGAGCTGCGCGCAGCTCGCGGGGTGTGAAGAGAGGACGAGCCCCAGCTTTGAAAAATGATTTCGACTAACGCATAGCACCTCTCAATGAATCTGAAAAAAAAAAAGTTCCAATGCAACCTACCTACACCTACCTACTACCTACCTACACCTACCTACACCTACCTACTACCTACCTACTACCTACTACCTACCTACTACCTACCTACACCTACCTACTACCTACCTACACCTACCTACTACCTACCTACACCTACCTACTACCTACCTATACCTACCTACCTACCTACACCTACACTTACCTACACCTACCTACACATACCTACTACCTACCACCTACCTACCTACTACCTCCTACTACCACTAAAAAAACATTACCCTAAAGTTTGCTTGTCGTCGCCCCTGAGTTACGCTTCACCCACTCAACCTTCGTTACGCTAAGGAGCTCGCCGGCTCGCTTCGCTCGCCACCTCCCCCCTTCGCTCCACTTGGTCTCGCAGGTTCGCTCCACTCAGGACCTACCTACCACCGGAAAGCTATCATGACATTATCCCTACGCTACGGGGGTCGCCGGCTCGCTTCGCTCGCCCGCTCCCCCCTTCGCTTTGCCGCTGTACCACCACCGGACAGGTTTCGACGCCTACTATAATATTTGTTCAAACACCTAATGGCTATCTATAACCGTTATGAAGTTACAGCCCTTTTAATTTTAGGGGAGGTTGGGGAGGGGAGGGTATACAAATTTCAACGTCCCTCAAATAGATTTAGGTAAGAATCAAAATTTTTTTCAGGAGTAAAAAAGAGGTGAAGAGGGGGGGGGTGAAGGGGGGGAGAGGGGGGAGTTTCTAAAAATGATTTCGACTAACGCAATGCCCCTCTATATGAATCTGAAAAAAAATTCGTTCCAAGTCTCTTAACTTTCGAGATCCGCCTAAAAGGGGGGAGAAGGGGGGCAAGGGGGTCAAATTTGAAAAATGGTTTATACTTCCCCAAGCCTCTTCTATACGAATCCTTAAAAAAACACACGTAATGTCTCTTTATTTCCGAGATCTGCCTAAAGGGGGGGTGAAGGGGGGCAAGGGGGTCAAATTTGAAAAATGGTTTTTACTTCCCCGAGCCTCCTCTATACGAATCCCTAAAAAAACACACGTAATGTCTCTTTATTTCCGAGATCCGCCTAAAGGGGGGGTGAAGGGGGGCAAGGGGGTCAAATTTGAAAAATGGTTTTAACTTCCCCGAGCCTCCTCTATACGATTCCTTAAAAAAAAACACGTAAAGTCTCTTTGTTTCCGAGATACGATAGGGAGGGGGGAGAAGGGGGGGGAAAAGGGGGGGGGTTTGGGACTTTTCCCATACTCACGAGAGTTGCTTGTTTACGAATCTGTCAAAATATACCCACCTCCCCATCCACCATCTGGGAGAACAATTCTGTCAGTCAGTGAGTGAGTGGTAATTAAGCTTTATATAATATAGAAGAAGATAGAAGATAGATTATGTTCAGATAGTTCCGATATTTTGAGTAAGCTTAAGTTATAATTTAAACTTGTATCCCCACTGGACTGTCTCGTTGGTCTAGTGGTGGCAAACGCAACTACTGAGCATGAGGTGCTGGGTTCGATTTCCTGGAGCCATTTTACATGGGACTTAACATAACTGGCGAAATGTGGGTGTACTATAAAGGTACGCCAGCTGCCTAATCCTTCGAGGATTAGGTACAGGTGTGAATATGTTATGATTTTGATGGGGATTCAGTAGAATCCCCATCAAAATCATAACATATTCACACGAATACTGTGTATTGGTACAATTAATGTTATTTTTAACCGACTTCGAAAAAGGAGGAGGTTGTAAGTTCGTGTGTGTGTGTTTTTTTTTTTTTTTTTAATGTATTTTACCTGATTTCTCCCCCATTTGTGGGCCGATTCTCAAAATTCTTTTTTTATTTGAAAGAGTATACTCCTGAGGTGGTCCCATTTTATTTTGGTGAAGATCTGATGCTGATCTTCGGAGATATACAATGGAACTCTTCAAAAATAGACGGCAAATCTGTCGTAATTGCTGGAATCGCTTGGATGTTTATTGAATACACATTATCATGACGTAACATCACGCCTGTATGCTCTGAGGGGGTATGCAGATGTGTACAATACACATTTTTTTAGTTGTTATATATGAATTACATAGACACGTATGACGTGTTTCGTGCTTTTTCTGACGCTATTCAAGTATTCGCATCTAGCAGTCATCACTTGTCTTCATGCCGTTGAGGAGTAGTATCACTCCTCAACGGTTAAGAGTTGAACGCAAAAATAGTCGAATCTTGAAGGTTAAGGGTTAGGTTTCTTGGTTGAATGTTAAATGCATAGTAAATATTTGTATAGGATATATATATATATCTATGTACTTATTACAACTAAAAATAAAAAAAACTTTTTTGCAAAAAAAACAACCGACTTCAAAAACACCAAAAAGAGAAAAATAAACTTACGAAGAAAAATCAGCTTCTGAAGTCGGTGGCAAAAACATGAAGTCAAACAAACAAAAAGTCACCGACTTCAGAAGCTGATTTTACTTCTTAAGTTTATTTTTCTCTTTTTGGTGTTTTTGAAGTCGGTTGTTTTTTTTTGCTAAAAAGTTTTTTTTATTTTTTTATTTTTAGTTGTTAATGTAGTGATCTCACTGTTGTGTTGAAATAAAAGCATCAAAATATTTTATAGATACTAAGTTCATTTTAGCTTTGAAAACATTTCACAGGTACGCTTCGCTCGTCATTAATTTTATCTCGCTCAGCCTATGAACGCGCGCTCTATATTCAGAAATTAATTCCATGCTTCGTTTAACAATACTTACTGTCCTATAAAGTATTTACTCGTCTACAATCTACCAGCGAGTTAAGTGAATCTACTGAAAGGTTATTGTTTTCAGTCATTCAGTGACGATAGATTGTTATTTATATAAGCTTGGCAATACTAGCGAAGGAGGTGGTGAAACGTGAGAGGGAGAGAACCTCTCGTCCCAGCCGCCGCGGGAGATGTTCTGGGCGTTGGGGGCCACGTGATGGCTTCCGGCCACCGTAGGCCTGTGGACGGTGAGTAGTGGGCTAGCTTGCCGTCCGTCCGTCTTATGATGACGACAGGCCGTGTCGACAGCGCGTTCGTGTTCCACGTGCGCCTCAAAGAAATGTCAGCAACATGGAAGGGCCGACTCCCGTCGGGGCTTGTTCGAATGAGATACCACGGCCTCGGCACAATGGGCTAAGAAGGAACATGGGTGGTTTTTAGTCAGTAGAAGTCTGACACTCTGACAGTCCAGATCGGGAGGAGTCATTTGATGATTTTCCACCCACCAAAAAAAAAGGCAACAGTTATCGCAGTTTTATCATCTGTTTAGTTTGAGTTATTCTTTTTACAAAGATTTTAAGATTTCTTAGTGGGTACAATATCAGTTTATTTTCAAGTTAAGTACTTTAGGTTCCTTTAATTTATAAAGGTATAGATAAATTACCTAAATGTTGGTACACGTGCGGTCTGCACGTGTACCAACATTGTGTAAAAACACGTGTAAAAACATTTTACTCGCTTTTTCTTGTGTTTCTGGGACTAAGCAACTAAGTAATTAACCTTAAACTACTATAGCTTCTCCGTTTGGTAAAATAAGTAGTAGTACTGTAAATAACATTATGAATTAATATAACCTACATTATTTAGGCCTCAACACGTTAAATTTCTCGCCTCGGGCTACTCATCGTTAGCATTTTCTAATTTACAGGATGAATTACCTTGATAATACATGTAATATAATGTAATATGTAATGTAGTATAATGTAGTATGTAATGTAATATGTAATATAATACATGTAAGATTGTTTAGCATACCTACATTAATTAAACTCGTGTGCTGGTAGGTTGATATGCGTGTTGTCTGATCATCTTCCTACCCTTGTTCTATTATACTTGTGGCTCGGCGCATCACGGTTTCCTCCTCCATTTTCCTTTGTCAGACGTCAAAGCATCATTATTTCCTTCCTCTTTCATATTATACCTCACACAATCCATTCATTCTTTCTTGGGCCGTCCGCGTCGCGTCGTCTATCCACAAACATTAATTTCTGTCACCTATATTCACATGCTTTTCATTCCTCATAATTTCATGTCCAGGTATGCATATTGTGTTTGACAGACAAATAAATCGAAAACAACTCTGTAAGAACGCAAATAATGTCATGCATTTCGGCAATTCTTTTCTGTAACTATTCACTCGTACTTATCAACTTTTATTTGCGCAGTCCCGTATGAATGCAGCCTTTATATTTGCTTTTAGTGAAATGTCAAAGATGTTTATTTGATGTTTTCACAGCCCGGTTGCGGGTCGGTTGGAACACCACATAGCGAATTTTTGAGCACTGCCACCTGAATTTTCAATAACGTGACGGGAAGTGCAACCCCTACCACTGTTTTACCGGTTTCAGTTAAAAATTATGGTTCAGTATGCTATCCAGCACATTTGAAATGGTAGAAAGATAATACTATAGATACAATATACTTAGACTGTCGTAGCAAGCTAAGTTTATATGTAACAATAACGTTACAACTCAAGATCTTGTTGGTAAAGTAATAGAGCTCCTGATACGTCATGGTAAGAAAATGGTACGCTTATTTTTCATACGGACAGTGAAACTTGCGTTATCCAGGCATATCTATATCTGTGGATATACACTCAGCGGTACGAAATGTGGCCCAAACATAAACAAAGCGATAACAAGCAATTTTGGTATCGAGTATGACAAACTGTTATGGCAATTTGTCAGGACATTTGTTTTTTCGAATTTAGGAGGGTAAGCACAAATACGATTTCGGACTCGGTTTACTAAACGTACGGGGTGTGTCCTAAACATTCGAGTGAGAAGGAAACCTTACCTACAACCTTTTTTTTATTTAAGTCCTAGGTATTAGGCGTAATAGCTACCAAAGTGGAGTGAGATAAGATAAGGCACGTTTTACATCTGCGTTCATGGGAAACAGCGAGGAAAAAACCCGACTGAAAAAACTGTAAAGCAAAAAACAAGCACATTTTAAATTAAACAAAACTTGGAAGCAGGCGGGGTCCATTCTATTTTCATTTTTTCTTTTCATAATTTAATATTCAAATGAACCCCGCCTGCTTCCAAGTTTTGTTTAATTTAAAATGTGCTTGTTTTTTGCTTTTCAGTTTTTTCAGTCGGGTTTTTTAGTTTTTTTAACTACTTTTTTTATTTCCAGCTTTTTAGTTCTTTTGTGTTTGTTCTTTCGTTGGTCGCATAAAATTCTTCTCAGATGATTTAACTTTTGTGCTTGTTTATAGGATTTCTCACTTTGAATTTCTTTTAAACATTTAGGTGTTTTATATTTTTGTAATCTCCTTTAAAAACCCTTTATTTTGATACCCTACTCGATGGTATTGGATTTTTTTTTTTTTTTAACTCCGCGATTTGGCCCCCAAAATCCGCAATTTTTCTTTGTTTTTTAATTTGAATGTAGCCTATAACACTCGCGCCAGCAAGACGAATCTAATGACGTATATTTCATTCAAATCGGTTCATCCGTTTATGAGTTATGAGGGAACAAAGAAACGGACACACATACATACACACCTCCTTTTGGGCTACGCCGCAGTCGGGTAAAAATACCATCGTAATAAAAAGTTTAACAATTAACTACCGATAATTCGGGTATACCATGACTATGACCATGACCTTGTAAACCCCTTTACACTCGCACAGGTGTGAGAAAGCTTCTAGACTTTCTTTACCAAGCTTAGGTCTTATGTCGTGTAGCAGTCAAGCAAGTTAATTAAAAACCTAGTGCGAGAATAAGATAACTATAATATAACTCTCGCACTAGGTTTTTAATATCTTGAATTTAACAATATTTTTTTCCCGATGCCGCCGCGCCGTTATAAAATATACAAAGTATGTATTGATATTAAAGCTATATAAATAACTAGCTTTTGCCAGCGGCTTCGCCCGCGTAAAAATGTCGATTTTCCATACAAACTATCATCCCCTATTTAACTCCCTTAGGGGTTGAATTTCGAAAAATCCTTCCTTATTCCTTGTCTACATTATAAAGGGAACCTCTGTGCAAAATTTCAGCTTTCTAGGTCCAAGGGTTTGGGCTGGGCGTTGATGAGTCAGTCAGTCAGTCAGTCAGGACTTCTCTCTTTATTTATATAGATAGATAGATAGATAAAAAAAACTTCTTAGAGACGTTTAAAACTATAACTGCGATAGGTATAATTTTACAAACTCTGATAAACCCGAAGTTCTAAGCACTACTTGTGCATGGCATTGTGAATATATAATTTTCATTTGCGTCATCTTCTCCCTGCCCTTGACCCATGTTACTTGGGGTCGGTTTCACGCGCTTATTTTTTCCATTCTTCCCTGGCAACCGTCACAATTTTATTTTTACTCCATTCATATTTCTTTTGATCTTCTTCTCCCTCCCCATCCTTATACATAGTACTTATATTCATTACTCTTTTAGCCACATATGACTATTATCATCAGCCTATAATATTCCCACTGCTGGGACTCAGGCCTCGTGTACCAGTGAGAAGAAAGGCTATGTGGCTTGAACTTAAATCACCAGTCTTTAAATTACGTAGAAAGGGGTGAAATATTGCTTTCAGGTGAAATCGAGTACTGATTGAGCGATTCGTGAATATTTACAAAAAAAAAAAACTATTGAAACCTTTATTAAGAATTCTAGAAACGTAAAATAACAATATGAATCTTAAACTAAAAATCTAAGGAAAATAATGTTAGATATCTGTGCTAGGATACTCTTAAAAGGGAGTAGTCCTCCTCCGGAGCTTTAACAGTATGCTATATTTAATCAAATCAAAATCAAAATATTTTATTTGCCAGAATATGGTATATAAGATGTTACAGTAAAAAATTGTTTCAGCATACCCTGCCATAACATGGCGTGCAAATGTCTTACAAAACTGAGCGAAGTCGATTAATCTAGCTTACAATTTACAAGTTCTATTGACTTGTCATCTAAATATTCTTTAACAGAGTAATATCTTTTACTTATTAATAGTTTGAAAAGTATTTTTCTAAACATCGTCATCGGTAATTCTTGAAGACTATTTGGTAAATGATTGTAGATTATAATCGACATACAGTACACATTTTTCTTAAATAGTTTCAGTTTTATTGGCGGCAGCCGAAGTTTATCTTTATGCCGCGTTCGGCTATTTGGTCTGTCAGTGCTAGATTCAAATAAATTATAGTTTTTCTTTACAAAAGTACATATTTCAAAGATATATAAACATGGCAAAGGTAGAATTTTAAGTTTTTGGAACAGTGGCTTACAGCTGTCTAAAAAGTGAGCTCCACAAATTGCTCGGATACATTTTTTTTGAGCTTTAAAAACTCTGTCAAAATCAACTGAGTTACCCCATATTATAATGCCGTATCTAAGTACGGATGATACATAACCATGGTAAGCCAGCATTGCAGTTTCACAGTTTACTGTTTGTCGAATTCTTTTTAATACATATATAAACCGATCTATTTTTGTCAGAATTTTGTCAATGTGTGTCTTCCAATTACAATTTTTATCGACCGTTATACCTAAAAACACACAATTATCGACAGTGGTCAATCGGGAATCTTTATAATTAATGTCTAGCTTATTTATGTTTGAATTGTATGTCTGAAATTGGATTAAGTTTGTTTTTGTCATGTTTATTTTTAAGTTATTGCTATCTAACCATTCAATTGCATTGTCCAGAGCTTGGACGATTTCATATTCTAAGTTTATGTTATTGTCACTTTTAATCATTATTGTAGTGTCATCAGCGAAAAGTATGCAATCTTTGCCTATCGCCTCTACAATGTCGTTGATGTAAATCAGAAAGAGTAGTGGTGATGAGATACCTCCCTGTGGCGTGCCATAATTATTTTGTTTGTATTCCGACCTATAAGTTTTCTTTTCTTTTTGACAAGTTTTTGTTATTTCCACGCATTGAACTCTTTCAGACAGATAACTTTTGATCCAGTCGTTGGCCTTGCCGCGGATTCCGTAATGCTCAAGCTTTGAGAGTAACCTTTTATGGCAGACAAAGTCAAAGGCTTTGGTCATATCTAGGAACGCGCAGCTTATCTTCGATTTTTGATTCAAGCTTTCAGTTATGAATTTTACTAACGCGAAACATGCTAAAGTAGTGGAGCTACCCTTCCTAAAACCGAATTGTTCTTTTTTAAGAACATCGCAGGTTGTTAAAAAGTTTTCTATTTTTATACACATAACCTTCTCAAAGATTTTGGATAGGATTGGGATTAATGTTATTGGCCGATAATTGCTCATGTCCGTTTTTACACCTTTCTTATAAAGAGGCTTTACAATTGATCTCTTCAGACGTGTTGGGAAAACTCCTTCTGTTAGAGACAGGTTTATAATGTAGGTCAAGGGAGACACTAAACTCTTTGCACATATTTTTAACACTTTAGTGCTCAGGTCGTCATAACCAGTTGCGTTGGTATTTCTTAGATTTTGAATTATTTTATAAATGTCTGATTCATCTACTGGAGTAAGGAACATGGTTTTAGAATTTTTTGGAGTGGTTATTTTCATGTCATTTCGCATTTTTTTTTTAGAATTGTTAGTCGTCTTTGTTTGGGATATATAATAGTCATTAAATAAGTCACATATTTGGTTTGGATTGTCATAATCTTTATTGTTAGTATTAATTACGTCAATTTCCGAGTTGCTTGTCATATGATTTGCGTTTGTTTTAATCATGTCCCATGCCGCTTTACTTATATTTTTGGCCTTATTAATGTAGTTTAAGCTATTCATTTGCTGGACCTTGTGTATACATTTTTTCAGTATTTGTGTGTAGTTGTCATATGTTTTTTTGTTTTGTTTCTTGTTATGTCTGTAGAGATGGTATTTTAAATATAATGTTCGTTTTTTAATGCAGCATCTTTTTATACCCTTGGTTAGACCTCTATTTTTCACTTGTTTACACGTATTTTTAACTTTAACTATAGGAAAGCATAGGTTGTAGAAAAGAGTCACTATATCGTGTAGTCTATCGAAGGCGTCATTTGTTGTGTGAGTTTCGTAAACTTCAGAAAAAGAAAGACTTGAGATACAGTCATTGAACTTAATTATATTTTCTTCACTGAGCTGTCTTACATTTTTAAACCAAAAGCTATGAAAGTCTTTAACTTGAAAATCATTTTCGACGCTAACCGTGATTGATTGTGCTGTTTCGTGGTCTGAAAGCGCTAGATAGTGAATGGCTGATTTAGCGTTGTGGATGTTACTTACTATTAAGTCCAGGCATGCGTTTTTTCTCGTAGGCAATTTTATGTGGTTTATGAAATTACTATTGCTAAGTATAGAATTTAAGTCATTGGCTGTTTTATTTGTTTTCAGTGTATCAATATTCCAGTCGCCACAGATAATCACCTTTTTGTTACATTTTCTACTTAGTTTATTGGTAAGAAGTTCCAAGTTATTCAAAAATATTGTGGCATCCCGTGTAGGTGTTCTGTATATGCATACTATAATTAAGTTAAATTTTATTATTTCGATGGCACAGCATTCGAATTGAAGTGGAATGGGTAAAGGAAGATCTTTTATTTCTTTAAATTGTAGGTTATTTTTTAGAAGTATACACGAGCCTCCTCTTCGTTGGTTAGTTCGTGAAAAGAAGGATACCAGTTTATAATTGTTCAGTCTAAGGTTTTGTTCACATCCACTTTTTAGAAACGATTCAGTTAGACAGATAATATCTACGGAACCTAGTTCCTTGTGTAAATTTGAAATGGCCACCTCTATTAATTCTTGTTTGTTCAATACCCCTGCAATATTTTGGTGAATTACCGTAATTGTAGTGTATTTAGTTTTGTTTACGAAAAAACTCTGTTTTCGCTTCATTACCAACTTGTTTTATATTCCCGAAGAAGGCAGTAATTTTGGTTTGTGTGGTTTTTCGAATTTTCTTATGTGTCGTTCTGTTTCGGATAATATTATGCTCATTTTTAAACCGATTTAGAAACTCAGTCTGGTATTTTCTGTAGTCAATTATTGTGTTCAACTTCAAACATAAATATGATAGATAGTACTGGTGGTAACTTTTCATAGACCTGTCGTCGTTGCTGCTATTTATGTAATCTGAATTGTGTATTTTTATGTATTTACAATTTTTATAGTTTTGTATTATTAGTTCCAGGTAATAGTTAATTGTATTCTCGTTTAAGTAAGAATTATATTGTACGTTAGTAATAAGTACAGTATTGTTTCGTAGTTTATGAAGGATGTTACACAATTCAGTTATCAAAGAGTAAGGGTTTTTGTCATTAGATCCTATCACTAAAACTATAATATCTTTACTGGTCAATGTCTTTACGAAGTCATCATTGCAGCCGTCTAGAATCTGAGCACTTGTTGCATTGGGCTTGATGAAAGACGTAATCCTGTAGTTGTCATTCCATTTATCTAACCTGGTCCTGGTATTAGACATAGTTTTATTGAGACCGCGGGCTTGCTGGTCACCGAATATGACTATTCTTTTTTGATTCTCCTTTGCTTTGATTGGAGCAATTTCTTTAATGATCTTCTGAAGGGATTGTTGCTGATTAGTAGTTTCAAGTGGGGCTTGCGGCTGAGTCGGTTGTCTTCCCTCTAAACTGCCTATTGTGTTGAGTGGTGTATTTCCATCATCGCTTAGGGTTTGAGTCACCACGGCCGCGTTAGGTTGTTGAGCCGTTGTGTGAGGAAGAATCAACTTGGACGGGGTGGAGAAACAACTCGATCTTATAATATTCGTTTTTCGGGCAGGCTTCGGTGTCAGACACTTTGTTTCTAATAAGTTCACCTTTTTATATGTCTCTATAACTTTCTGGTATTGCCCGATATCCATTTTCAATCGAAAATTTTCACTATTTAAGTTGTCAATCTCCATGTGTGCACTTTCTAGTTCTGTGTTGAGCCTCTTGATTGTTTCCTTGTAGCTCCCGATTTCATCGCTGTCATTCAGCGAGTTGTTTGGCAGGCTCATCATAGTAGTGTCAAGTAATGAGGAATTATTTCTTAGATTCATATTGAAGATATTGTCCATTGAGTTAGACCTTAGTGGTTTCCGGACAGTAATGTTATCTATTTCAATATCCATTGTAGTATGGTCAATAGTTGAAATGAAAAAGTGTAAATTAATTAATTTTATTCCCTTTTCTTCCAGTATTCCGGGTTTTTGGAGTGCTTCGATTTATATTCGATCTTAAAAATTTAAAATAAAATGCAAAAAGTGATTCTTTTGTTGGTGTGATTTGTATGCACTGCTTTTTTGAACTCTTGTCAATCGGAAGTATGAAATAATCCACAAAAAGTGATATGTGTGCCACTGAGATTCGATCCAGCGCTACTTTTCATTCAAGTCGAAGGTGCTTACCCATCCGCCAATCGAACATTTACAGTTCTGTTCGAAATAAGCAACAGATGTGTAACGTCAAGTGTGATATTTGCTGGTCATTTACTATTGAAGTCCAAAGGTCAGTAGTGTTGTCTTTGAACAACGGATTTTCTTCGGAGTAATATTTAAAAATACACTCACTTGTTCGTATTATTTCCTTGAACCTTCTTGCTAATTTGTTTATTGGGGCACTTATTATGTTGTGGTGTATTAATATTATAGAAAACTTCAATAACAGCTGTTAAAATTTACTTTAAATTGGTTTTGAGTTTTTCACACATTTAATGCACTTATGTCTTGGATAACACTTTCACTCGTTTATTATCGTTGTTACTTCACTTTGATGATAGAATTACGCAGATGTTTACGTTAACTTATTTTTAAACGATTATTGATACGGAGCGATCCTTTGCTAAGTGTTCACCTAGTGGCGCCATCTAGCGACCTCGCCTAGGACAGTAAGTTTGTTTTGTTTATTACTACCTACCTATCTGTATCATTAATAACACCAAAAAGATTTTAATTAACTTAAACTCTATTAACTTAGAACTAAACACATAATTATTAGATAAAGGAAAATATTAGAGTCAGCAGAATTTTGAACTAGGTCGCAAAATACATTCGACGCGCTCTTTTATAATTTCAATCAATCTGGGGGCCTAAAATCTTACTACTTATACTTTCATCATATATTACTTAGACTTTCATCATATATTACTTAGACTTTCATCATCATCATCATCAGCCTATTACAATCCACTGTTGGATATAGGCCTCTTTAATCTTATGCCACAGCTCGATTTTCGGCAATTGCGAAGATCATCGCTCCACCGAGCCTGAGGGCACCTTACGCTTGCCGATTCGCGGTCTCCACTCAAGATCACGTTTACTCCAACGGTCATCGGTTCTGCGACTAATATGGCCGGCCCACTGCCACTTTAGTTTACTAATTCTGTGAGCTAGTCACAGAACAGACAGAGTATAAGCTTCATACAACCTCGTGAATTGACAAGCACGCGGGGCATGTGTGCGTGTCCACGGGCCGCTTGTCGCGTATGCGGCGAGACTGGAAAAAACCGGTTTACGCTGTCACAGTCTGTGTAAAATCTCAGTGTCAGTGCAATGCACTTTGTTTTTTTTTTGTTAGTGGCTAGTTTGAATATTTTAATGTAAAAAGTTTGTTTTTTTTTTGTTAGTGGCCAGTTTGAATATTTTAATGTAAAAAGTTTGCAAAATGTCAATAATTTCGAAAGTCTCGCCGCGTACGCGACAAGCGGCTCGTAGACACACACACATCATGCCCCGCGTGCTTGTCATTTCACGAGGTTGTATGAAGCTTATACTCTGTCTGCTCTGGCTATGTCGAAACTGTGTACTGTGGTCTTCTGTCGGATCACTTCATTTCGGACGCGATCCCTGAGAGAGACTCCTAGCATAGCTCGCCACTTTAGCAGATCATAATATTAAAAGCAATAATCACACTGCGTCTGTGACCACTTAGGAAAATAGATCATACTTAATAGGAAAATAATAATATGAATTGCGTTAATATGAATTGCGTTGATAGCGGTCATGCCAAACAGGTTAAATGTTTCAATCCGCCCGTTTCATTTAATTTTAGATACCATAGATTTTCGTTTTGTTCTGTCTTGCACTTTTTTATCATGTTCGTTTTCTTAATGTTTTAATTTTTAATTACCTACTAAGTATTCTTTTTTATGTTATTACACACCTATTTAACACAATGTAAGTACCTTCTCATACACACACAAAGGGCTAAACTGTTTTACGTTCGTTACGTCACCATCTCAGGGCCAGTTGAAAACCAGCGTCGGGCACTAGCTGCTCGGCAGTTTGCTGAACTGGTCCTATTTGGCGCAGCCGTGAGATGCACATACGCTTTTATTTTTTTCTGTTATTTTTTTTTTTCATTTTCTTTATTGTTTGTTGTGTGCACTTGTGGCATGTACTAAATAAATATGTTTTCATTCTTTCTTTTAAAATTCATAAAATGGTCACAGGCGCAGTTACTACACTCGAGAGCAATGAATCCGGGTCACTTAAAGAATGTTAAAAATCTCGGAAACTAAAAATGATAGGTTAATGCAATAAATTGTATTTAATAGACAATGTAATACTCCTTAAATAAAGGTATTAAAACTTCTTAGTTATTGTAAAGTTATATCATAAAAAAATCAAATTTGAAAAAGGGCCACTTTCGAAGATGGAACTACGTAATTACAGCATTTGGTTTTGCTATTGTTTGTAATCTGTCATTTATGTGGGTACATAAACCATGTTGATAGTGCTCTATATTCATTATTCAAGCTGAAATTATGTCGCTTACGCCTGAAGAATGCACCAGAATACTTACAATGCTGGAAACCGGCCGGAGTCAGCGCGATACAGCCAGGACTGTCGGTGTGTCGCTGTCAACAGTACAAAGAGTTCTCCGACGTTACGAAGAAACTGGTTCTAACCTACGCAGACCAGGAACGGGCAGAACCAGGTGTACCACAGCACGAGAAGACCGATACTTGGTGAACACCATGCTTCGAAATCGCTTTCTCACAGGAACTGAACTCACAAATCAGTTTCGACGCCTCGGAGGAAGTAACCCAAGTGCATGGACAGTAAGACGTCGGCTTGCTGAATCTAACTTAAAACCCCTTAGACCTGCAAACGGCCCTAAACTGGAGCGTGGGCATCGTATTTCAAGACTAAGATATGCCCAGAGCCACGTAAATTGGAGTATTGAAGATTGGTCAAAAGTTATGTTCTCCGACGAATCAAAATTTATGCTCTACAAGCACGATGGAAGACACAGAGTGTATCGAAGACCAGGGGAAAGATTCAAGCAAGCATGCATCGAAGAAAAAGTAGCCTACGGTGGTGGGTCTGTACTTGTGTGGGCCGGAATTTCTTCTGAAAGTCGCACAGAGCTGGTGATCATAGAAAACGGCTCTTTAACTAGCGAAAGATATGTGGAAGAAATCCTCAATGATCACGTTGGTCCATTTATGGTCAATTTAGGTGAGGATGCTATATTTATGCATGACAATGCCCGACCTCATACAGGTAGGATTGTGAATGACTACCTTCAAGAGATGCACATTACTCGTATGGAGTGGCCAGCGCGCAGCCCGGATATCAACCTGATCGAGCATGCTTGGGACGAGCTAGGCAGATGCGTAAAACAACGAAACCCTCCCCCAATCACGCTTCGTGAGCTCAAAATTGCTCTCACAGAGGAATGGGAGAATATTCCCCAAAATCGTATAAGGAACTTGGTGTACAGCATGCCAAACCGCGTAAACGCAGTAATGGAAGCACGAGGAGGCAATACGAAGGATTAAAATTCAAGTAAATCGTAATAAAGTTCAAAAATTTCATGTTTCCTATTTTTGTTTTAAGGAGAGATCAGCAGTTTTTTTCTTTATGTAATTTTGTGTTAATAAAATGTATGGTGACTCATATTTTTTTTACTTTCATTTAAGGAGTATTACATTGTCTATTAAATACAATTTATTGCATTAACCTATCATTTTTAGTTTCCGAGATTTTTAACATTCTTTAAGTGACCCGGATTCATTGCTCTCGAGTGTATTATGAAAGGTCCATTTTACGTTTTTTAACAGTATGATCAGCTAAAGTGGTCATTTTAGGTCCCCTGATATTGCTACGTATAATTTTTATAAATTAAGCATGCGAACCAAAAACCACAAATTATGCAGTGCGGTGGTGGCGCGGTCGTGGTGTTATTAGTTGTATTATTTAAACAATAGTTTGTGTAATTATTGCTTTTAATCGGTTGTACTGAAATCACTACATTTTTAAGTTTTTGATTAGCAATATTCAATGAGAGCTACGATTGTAAAATATAGAATAGAGGCTGAATTAATCAGTTTCACAAATGATTTACACTTGTGAATTCTAAACATTTTGTGTCTGGGTAGGTATTTATTTTGATCCCTTGCATTATTGTAGAAAAAATAAAAAATAAAAAATTCAAAATTGGGTCATCCCAAGTCTCATTATAATTATTTTTCTCGTATTTAAGGTTTCACAGGCAAACAAACAACCTTAAGTTTATTAATTGCTTGGCTTCATCTTCAACAAACAACGTTGTTGACAACTCTTTGATAACTTTCGAGAATAAAATTGACGATCTACAATGTAGGTAAAAGTAAAACATAAAATAGACATAATAATATTAAACTTAATATAATTATTTCAACCTTATGTTTACCAATCTTTGTTTGCTATTCTATAGCGAAACATTTAAGTTAACAACCATATTTTTAAGACCTATACCTATGTAGCATATTATACGAAGTACCTATAAATACGAATCTCAAAATAAACTGCTAATCTTGAGCAACTTATCAATCACTTGTTTATTTTCTTCGTAGTTTAAAATAATTCAAACGTACAGATATGTACAGTCAGCAGCACCAATATGTATACACTTAGCAACGTTTAAATCAGTTTTCGTCTGCTGTACTGATTTCATTTTCATGTTGTTATGTAAAGAAACTAATATTTTGGAATCCATGTCATCATAAAGTAGGTGATATCTCAAAGTTTTAAAAAGTTGCAAAGTCAAGTTTGCGTCTGAATGTTGCAAGTGTATAAGTTACCGACCAAACGTTTTCAGGCATAACTAGTTTTTCTAGTTTTTCATAACTGTTTAACTACAGGTTTTGACATGAACCGTTGTATCGTGTCAGGATAGGTACACGAACCCAAACAAAGCAATACACTGCACCCAACTCGGATGTAGCTGTCACCGGTCGCTCTTTTGTGATGACTACATGTTTGGCCTAGGATAAACTAATAGCTTGGCCTGAAATCGGGTTCGGGTAGTTGAATTATACACTACTAGCTGTTACAATTCAAAAATTATCACACGGGAAGATAAAATCGGGATAAAAACTATCCTATGTGTTAATCCAGGTTATAAACTATTTGTGTACCAAATTTTATTAAAATCGTTTAGACGTGAAGAAGTAACAAACATACACACTCACACACAAACTTTCGCCTTTATAATATTAGTGTGATAGATATCATTGCTCGTGACTGTACTGACTTCGACGTAACTGTGTGACATTTGTGAATAAACTTGCTGATAGAAATATACTTCTTGCATAGCATTTTTTGAAGTGAAGTTTTAATGACTATCAAGTAAAGTATGAAAAGTAACCCTCGGAAAAGCTTAAAAGTAGCGACATACCTACTTGCGTTACTTACTGATAGCGTAAGTGAAATTTTTATTTCCTATTTTATGAAGAGAACTTTCCAAAAATACATTGTAACGTTGAGCAATAAATGTCTAATGTAATGTAACTATTCCTTTTCTTGTAAGATTCCGAAATCACAGTAGAAACAACATTACCGGTAGTAAATACCTATATGTTCCAGCTGTAAATTTATAGCGGAGAGTCAGCTGTTTCTCGGGTTTATTTCCGAATATAAATCTTCATTAGGAAGCAAGAAAAATAGACTACATCAAAATACGCCTAGTCGTTCATGAGATCAGCCGTGCATCATCACGTGATTTATAAACAAGACATCCGCATACATTAAACGAAGATCATTTGACTGTAAACACTTCTATTTGTAATCACACCAGCGTTCAAACGTAAATTCCAAGATTTCTTTGCAAATAATCTTCAGTAACTTTTAGACAGACATGTCCGGCAATCATCTTGATAGTTTCGGCTAAATCTCATTTCCAGACCAATAATACTATATCTGTTAGCCAATTTGTCTATTTAAGATTCAGTCTAAACATTTTTATTAGGTACTTCGTCTAGTGCATCAGTTGAAAATACTTGAAGATGAAATGGTATTTATTTGCTTCAAATAAATAATATCTATACTAATATTATAAAGCTGAAGAGTTTGTTTGTTTGTTTGTTTGTTTGTTTGTTTGAACGCGGTAAACTCTGGAACTGCTGGTTGTAATTGAAAAATTATTTTTGTGTTAGATAGTCCATTTATCGAGGAAGGCTATAGGCTATATAACATCACGCTACGGCTAATAGGAGCGGAGCATAAATGAAAAATGTTACAAAAACGGGAAAAGGTATTTCCTTTTTGAGAGCTTCCGCTGCGTGCGCTGCGAAAACGGTGTAAGTTACGCAAATATCATGTATGAAAGAATTGTTCCTCTTTAAAAGTTCTAAAAAAAAGTCAGCGACAGGATATATCTATCTTTTAAGATTGACTCACTGTAACCTTTTTTTACTGTTAAACTTTTAGGTTAAAAATAATTATTTTTTGCGAAGCTTATTAACCCATATGGTATTAATCTATATCTAAATAAATGTGTTTGTCAGAACGGAAATTTAATTTAGAATATTTGTGCCCTTTACTCTATACAGTTTAAATAAATATCTTAGAAGATATCGCAATGTAAAAATATCCGCGCGGCAAAATAATTCGCGCGTCGCATTGTAGGTACGGGGGATTCTGGCTGGCCTCCGGGAAATTCAAATTCAAAATATTTACTGCATCCTAATGTTTACAAGTACAGAGTGTTATAGTATATTTAACAGCAAGAGATACCTATAGTAATTCACACTTTAATACTAAAGTCTAAGCTAATCTAAACCATCTAAACTATTTTAATAAAGAGGAAAGATAGGATTTTTTGTTGTTACGATTTAGCTTAATTTATGTCGGATAGTCGATATATCGAGAAAGGTTATAGCTATATTTATGTGACGCAGACGAAGTTGCGTGGGTCAGCTAGTTATGTTATATCGGGAAACGGTATTAAAAAGTTTTTCGACTTTATACTGAGACAGAGTAACGTCATGGTTTTCTTATGACTTATAATGTTATATGTATCATTGAATGTTGATTTCCGAACTATCGAAGAATACTTTGGTTTTGTGGTTTCGGTTAACGTTGGGAATTGTTGATCGAACAATTTGAGGAATGTAAACACTAACCTACTTGTGCTTCAGATATACGAGAACTCCGTCATTTCCGTTGGGAGCCTTGTGGTTCAAGTTAGTTTGTTTGTTTGCTTTGTAAGGCACAAAAGGCCTGGCCGTGCTGCAACTAATCGCAATGAAAACATCTACCTACCACTTTCGTACAGTCTGCATGGACCATCGAACACTAATTAGGATTATTTATGCGGCTTTGGTTGCACGTTGCAAATGGAGGATTTAGGGTGTTACCACATTTACACGCACAGATCAACGTTTTCAAATATCTCTATTCGTTCTAAAACGTAAAGGAATTGGGAGATAGAGAGGTGTGGGTACAAGCATCCGCATGCATTCGTATCGGCAGCACT
This sequence comes from Diarsia dahlii, assembly GCA_949775195.1. Lineage (NCBI taxonomy): Eukaryota > Metazoa > Arthropoda > Insecta > Lepidoptera > Noctuidae > Diarsia > Diarsia dahlii. Next base: position 13,483,705 of record OX459198.1, read on the forward strand.
TAAACGTGCGATTGTACCCCTTACTTGCAGAGTCACTAAATTTCAATTTTAAGTGTCGGAAAGGGGAAAAATGTGAGAATAATATTTACGGGTACGGTTAATGTATTTCACCCTGAATTACATTTACCGCACCCGTAAATATTATTCTCACATTTTTCCCCTTTCCGCCACTATTCAATGCAATGCGACACCCCTGCGATACCCGCCCTGAACTGAGCTATTTTATCCAAAATCTTATTTTATCTCACCACAAATAGTTATTGAATTTAATACCAATATGGAAACTAGACTGGACTATTATTGAAATCCCGCCCTCATAACCCACGCAGGAATGCATTTTTTTTCCGCTCGTGTTAACTTGCTGACGTTTTTCTTTCTCATTATTTCGTTATTTCTGAAAGAATTCAGATTGACAGATGGTGGAAGAAACTTCCAAGTTGTCAGACCCCTTTTCTTTCGCTTTTGGTACTTTATTAATTTGAAGTGAAGATTGACTTTTTGTCAAAATAATTTATTTCAATTTGATCAATAATTGTCCAGTGAATGTAGAAAATCGCAAATAATAGAGAGGTTAATTAAAATATAATTTAAAAAAAAACCTTATAACTTACTAGTGAATAATAATAATGAAAAAGTCACAGTTTGATTATAGGTGTCAATAAGAGCCTAATTGCGGTGAAATTATAGCCACTTTATGAGCAAGTGTGTTGAAAAGTCTATTTCCACTTAACAAAATATACGCACATTATTATGTAGAATCTCTTTTCTCTTGTAAAAAGTGTGGATGCTAACAATCATGAAGATCAAATGAAACGTAGATTATTAAACGTCCATAATTTATGTGTTTCATATTATTGTGGGTGCCATTTTGTGTGCATGAGGATGATAAAAGAAAAAAAAAATGGAAAAATAAGAAATAGCTCTAAATAAAGTAACGTGTTCTTAGACGATCTCCACCGTCATTTTTCCACTGTTTTCTTAATTTCTAATCTAACCAAAAAACAAACTAAGTATGTCTCTTATCGCTGATCTTTATCGTAAGTACTTTGATTGGTCGTTTTCGTATCTATTTATTCATTTATTAAAAACAGGTACACCAACAGTACCTACATACATTTCACACTGAAGAATAACAATATACTGCTTAAAGTTCTGATGTAAGTACCGGTTGAGCCGAGAGAGATCAGAAAGATCATTTTCTCCATAAAATCAAGGTGGTGGGATGTGATAGTATCACACGTGGCAATAAGATCTTGACTATTTTGGATTGTTCGCTAAATGGTTAAAGTTCTACGAACCCAAACTAAAAGCGATGCTTCTATGTACATTTATTCTGCGAACAGCCAGTCTGTGGAATTCACTGCTTGCTAGTTCGGGCATCTCTGTTTCCCGATCATTATAATTCCAGAAAAATTTAGTAATTTAGCTTACAAGTAATTTTAATACGTAAGGTGTTAAACTCTGCCTCAAAGAGATGTCAGCAACATGGCAAGGGCCAAAGCCCATCGGGGCTGCGGGTTGTTCGCAAGAGATACCGTGGTCTCGACATAAAGGGCTAAGAAAGAACATGGGTGATTTTTAGTCAGTAGAAGTCTGACACTCTCTTTCGCTCTGCCCAAGAACGATCTGATGATTTCCCAACACCAAAAAAAGTTGTTAAACTTTTTTAGTTTGTGAAAGACGGCTCGACGTCTGTAAGTAAACACAACAAGAATAAAAGTTCACTTCAATGTTCGATTGAATCGGTTTCGTCTAGGTAAGTGTAGTAGCCACGTTATCGCTTCAGATCAGTTGAGCTGCGGTCTATTATATTATATATTGTAAACTCTTTTGCAAAAAAAACGGGCACTTCATATTTTTTTCTCTACTTATTGAAGTAGAGAAAAAAATATGAAGTAAGTAGAAAAAAAGTGTGTGTGTGTGTGTGTGTGAGTGTGTGTGTGTGTGTGTGTGTGTGTGTGTGTGTGTGTAGTGTGTGTGTGTAGTGTGTAGTAGAAAAATCAGTTTCTGAAGTCGGTGACTTTTGTTTGTTTGATTTCATTTTTTTGCCACCGACTTCAGAAACTGATTTTTCTTCTAAAGTTTATTTTGCACTTTTTTGTGTTTTTTTTTGAAGTCGGTTTTATTTTTTGTTAAAAAGTTTTTATTTTTCACTTTTTAGTGGTTCACATGTTCATGGGTCAATGTGGACAATGTAGTTTTTTTTTGAGTTTTGTTGATTTTTCAAAAACCGCTTGTCCGATTTCGATAAAAAAATTATGGGACCATTTCGGAAGTATACCCTTTCCAACAAAAAAAGAACTTTTCAAATCGGTTAGCAAGTGACGGAGTTATGCTCGAACAAACATAAAAAAAAAAAATACAAACATCCGAATTGAGAACCTCCTTCTTTTTTAGAAGTCGGTTAATGATTAACATGATATAACATCATAATCCCTGAAGGTTTACCCATTCGTAGACACACATTTCGCCAGTAATGTCCCATGTAATAGAAGGTGAGCCTATAACTGCCATCAAACAGACACATATCGAAACTCCGTGGCTGCTACTAAGAAATTCCTGATTGAAAAAATCAATTTATAACAGTTTGCCTGACTTGGGTATGGAACCCACGACCCCATGCACAGGAGTTATGCTTGCGACCCTAGTGGTCACAAGCATAACTCCTGTGCATGGGCAACAAGGCAGCTGGCGGCTGGCAGGCTGAACAAGGCAGCAATAAATACTGGTGTTCCTGGGAACACCAGGATCTATTGCTGCCAAGGCCAAGCCAAGGTTTAGGCGTTGGCTAAACCTTGGCTTGGTAACGCCTGTGCACTAAAGGAGCACATGCGCCACTTATAACATAAAAATCCATTGAAAGGCGGACAACGTCATCTGTCAAAACGAGGCGCATATTGTTAACCGACTTCCCAAAAGGAGGAGGTTCTCAATTCGATTGGTATGTTTTTTTTTTCTATGTATGTACACCGATTACGCTGCGATTTATGATCCGATTTACGTGATTCTTTTTTAGTTTGATGCGGAATAGTTGCCATTTGGTCCCATAAAAATTTAGTATAGTTTGGCCCACTACTTTTCATTTTATGAAGATGTTTCATAATTTACGAACATTTTTCGTTAATATGTGTTCGCGAATAACTTCGTCGTTTATGAACCAATTTTGATGATTCTTTATTATTGTGAAGGAGATATTTTAAGAGTGGTACTATGATATGGAAACCAGGACCTGGTGATGGAATCCCAGAGAACTCGAGGGCAACCCTCAAATTTCATAGGCACGTGTTACCTGTTTCGTGTTTTTTTGACGAATGTTAGGTTTCTTAGTCGAAAGTTAAATGTATAGTAAATATTTCTATGGGATATTAAAACTAAAAATGAAAAACTTATTTGCAAAAAAAAACAACCGACTTCAAAAACACCAAAAAGTGAAAAATAAACTTCAGAAGAAAAATCTGCTTCTGAAGTCGGTGGCAAAAAACCGAAATGTAATAAACAAATGTCACCGACTTCAGAAGCAGATTTTTCTTCTGAAGTTTATTTTTCACTTTTTGGTGTTTTTGAAGTCGGTTGTTTTTTTTTTGTATCATAGAAATAGCATCAGTGAACATGAACCAATATTTTCACACATAGTGTGTTTTCGATGCAATCAGCAGTGGTTGCTCAACCGTAATGTTCTGGTGTCAAAGGCGGTTGCCACAGTAAGAGCGCGGATTCTTGCGCTCAATTAGACGACCTGGTCGTAAATCACGGGTGACCGCTGATTAAATTAGTTGCAAACAGATGGCTGACGTTCTACTAGAGGATATACGTAGGTACTTCCTTCCTACTCTGAGTTGAGTCTGTCTTGAGTTTCCTCAATACTCTGTTGAAAAGGAAGTATATCCTCCGACTCCCTCGATAGTAAAGTGATATGTGCCTAGGTTCGTTCCACAAAGTTTCCGGCAAAGTGTTGTTGGATTTTTCCATCAGGATTTTCTTAGTATCAGCCACGTAGTCTGGATGTACTTGGTTTTTTTTAATGGGACAAGCCCGCCACACTATTCCCAAACCACTGTAACTCCTGTTAGCCAGAATCAACAGTGGCGACCACAAGAAAAGCGCCGAGACAATGAAGCTCGACGAAGTCCCAGAGAAATGATTTAGCTGTCTTGGATCCCGCAACGAAATTAATCAGAAAAGAATAGCGGAGGAGTAGGAAAAAGCATTCCACTTGGTTAATGATGTACTTGGTTAATGGCAAAGGGCTCGCCTCCTATTACACGGGACTTAAACATAACTGCCGATACGTGGGAACCACGATCCTCACGGTCCTCATGTCCCAGCCACGTCCGATCAATTACTTCGGCTAGTTAACCCACCGCCTTTGAGAGACTAATCAGACCAGATATAGTAATCAATTCCAATCCCCTTGACTTTAAGTTAATTGCCTCGTTAGGTATCGAGTACCAAACTATCTAATTACATTACCTAATGACCCAGTGGATACTAATACTGTCTCAGGTGATGTAACAGGTACATTGATCAGTTTAAGTCTTCGCTAATAGGGTCTATAATACATAGGTAAGGTTAAGGTAATTAATTAGGTAGCTTGGGAAATAAGTAACGTTATTATCTATGTGATTTTTGTTAATGAGATAAAAGCCTCTCATTTGAGTGAAATAACAATTTATCCTCTACGTGTACTGAATTAATTATTTCTGACAAGGTTTCGCTACGTGGATGTCGGACCCATGGGGACATAGCACGTGGACAATAGGGGATCGGACAAAAAAAAAACTAATTAGTCCGTCAGATAGATTTCCAAAAATTATTGGACACGTATTTTTTCTTTTTTCACGTAAACTTAAAATGAAGACGATACAATACAGTGCTTCGAATACTCGTGTGACGTCATATGATAGTACAGTTTGACGACACAAGTGACGTTTCAAGCCCCACTCAAAGATCTTTGACGCGTTTTATCTTCGTCATTTTTTATTGATTTGATAAAACAAAAAACACGTATTCAATATTTTTCGATAATCTAACTTACGGACTAAACAGAATCATATTATTTTGACCCAGTCCGATCCCCTATTCTTGTCTAAACCCAGGTTATAGTCTATCAGTCCCATCTAACGCTCAGTCTTCATCCAGCATTATCTTCATCATCAAAACAGTAATGATTTAAAATACGTTCTGTCAAATGTCACGAACTGACAACAAAAAAAAAAGGAAAAATCGATCAGAATATCAGTTATTCAATAAAATTCTCCAACAATAGCACAAAGCACTATTTTGTGTAGCTTTCGTAAACATAACAAATACCTGGTGAAATGTGGGTGTACCATTAGGTACACCTCTGCCTGACCTTTTGCTGTAGAGGAGGATGATAGGGTTGCCACAGTAAGTAGCCAGTGCAACGACCGATTGAGGAGCGCACTGGAGGATGCGCTTCGTGAGTATCGGTCCACTCCTACCGAACTTAGGCCCCGATTACCACGGTTACCCATGCATAAGCGAAATAGGGCGTTGGTGTGTGCCCTGGACTCGCAGCTCAAGAATATATTCGAGAGCAGCGAGGACCTCGTTGATACACACTCGATCTTGTACTGTGGGGCTGTTGCGGCATGTCGACTAGCTAATGTTAAATTCCCAAATTGTGACTTAGCTAGTCGATCAAAACCAACCGTACCGGCCTGGCAGCGCAGGATCGAGCGTCGTGTCGACGGGGCCAGGGTGCTCATTGGCAAACTATACTCCTTCAGGGAGGGCAATACACGACCACGTGTGATGCGCTTTGTGAAACGGGCATTCTCGGGGACTGAAATCAGTCCTCAAGATTACATGTCCCGAGTCACAGAGCGCATCGACTTCCTGAAGCAGAAGGTTTATGCATGGGCCAACCGTATTCGGCGGTATAAGCGGCGGGTTGATCGGTACTCGCAGAATCGCATGTTCCAGAGCGATGAGAGGTGGGTATACCGAGCTTGGGAGCGACCCGAGCAAACTATGGCGGACGTGTGTCGGCCGGATGATGCTGCCACGAGTTCATTCTGGCGCAGCATCTGGTCGGTACCCGTCTGTCATACTGAGGCTGACTGGTTGCGCGATGTCGAGCGAGTGTGTGAACCTATTCCAGAAATGGAAGCAATCAATATAACACCACTAGATATAGCCAGTGCAGTTCGTCCGTTACCGAACTGGAAGTCACCTGGACCGGACGGACTGCACAATTTCTGGCTGAAATGGCTCAGCAGTTCACACACTTGCCTGGCATCCCAATTCCAGTCATCCTTAGAATCTGCGTCGCTTCCTCAGTTTTTAACCACAGGCGTTACCCACCTGCTCCATAAGTCAGGTAGTCCCGCGGAACCCAAGAATTATAGACCGATTACGTGTTTGTCGACGGTCTATAAACTTCATACATCCATTTTGAGAGCGAAAATTAATAAACACATTGAGCAAAACTGCATTATGGCTGCTTCTCAGAATGGATGTAGGAACGGGTCCCGCGGTACTAAAGAGCTACTCCTCATCGACATGGCCATTAGCCAACAGGTTCGTCGAGCCCGCAAGGATCTGTCGACATGTTGGATAGATTATAAGAAGGCCTACGACTCGATACCACATACATGGCTGATGAAGGTGCTGGAGTTGTACAAGATAGATGCAACTCTACGCGCCTTCCTTGAGTCGTGTATGGGGCAATGGAAGACGGTCCTTCGATATCCAGGATGTCGACATATTCAGGGGAACGATGAATCTGTATGGATTAAACGGGGAATATTCCAGGGCGACAGTCTGAGCCCGCTTTGGTTCTGTCTAGCCCTGAATCCTCGTAGCACATTGCTGGAGGATTCAGGTCTGGGCTACCGGTTGAGGAGAGATGGTCAGGTCATATCTCACCTTCTTTACATGGATGATCTGAAACTGTTTGCCCACAACAGATTGCGACTGATGGATTTACTAAAAATAACTGATTCTTTTAGTAGCGCCATCAGGATGGAATTTGGAGTGGACAAATGTGCAGTCATGCATGTAAAGAGAGGGGAGATTATGGAATCCGAGGGAATTCAGCTCTCGGATTCCATACACCTCAGATCCCTCTCCTCATCCGAAAGCTATAAATATTTGGGTGTGTCGGAAGCGTTAGGCATTAACGTAGCTGACATGAAGCAATCGTTGAGGGAGCGCTTCTTCGGACGCCTGAAGAAGGTTTTAAATAGCCTTCTTTCGGGTGGGAACAAGGTGCGCGCCTTCAACGGTTGGGTCATGCCAGTTTTAATGTACTCTTTCGGCATACTCAAATGGACTCAGACTGAACTCGATGCCTTGGATAGGAGAGTCCGTACATTGCTGACCGCAAATCGGATGCATCACCCACGATCATCGGTCATGAGACTGTACATCCCGCGGAAATGCGGGGGTAGAGGCTTTTTAAACGCGAAGACCCTCCACAACCGCGAGGTGTGCAGTCTCAGAGAATATTTTTTAAAGGCCGACGTGGGTATGCACCGAGATGTGGTCGCAGTGGACAAGGGACTCACATGTCCATGGCTAACGAGAACTGGCGCAAACCTGTGGTACTTACTGCTGATGACCGCAAGGAAGTATGGCAAAGCAAGGAGCTTCACGGGCGCTTCTACCGGGCTCTTCATGGACCCGATGTAGATTTTCTAGCGTCCGTGTCCTGGCTACGTTTCAGCGACCTCTTTGGGGAAACTGAAGGTTTTGTCTGTGCAATTATGGACGAAGTTATGTTGACGAACAACTACCGGAAATATATTATGAAGGATGGGACGGTTGACGTGTGTCGGGCATGCCACCGTCCGGGTGAGTCCATCAGACATATTATTTCTGGTTGTTCTCGTCTGGCTAACGGCGAGTACTTGCACAGGCACAATCAAGTGGCCAGGATTATTCACCAGCAACTTGCCTTGAAATATAAACTTGTGGAGTCTGAGGTACCGTACTACAGGTATGTGCCCGACCCAGTTCTCGAAAAAGACCATGTCACGTTGTACTGGGATCAGTCTATCATCACTGACAGGACTATTGTTGCCAATAAACCTGACATAGTGGTGATAGACCGATCAGCGCGCCGCGTAATGATAATCGATGTTACCATCCCACATGACGAGAACCTCGTGAAAGCTGAGAAAGAGAAGCAAATAAAATATCTGGACCTAGCTCACGAGGTTGTCGATATGTGGCATGTGGGCTCGGCTATCATTGTGCCGATAGTCGTCACGGCCAATGGCCTGATAGCAAAAAGCATGGACGACCACCTGTCAAAACTTTCGCTTGGTGGTTGGATCAAGGGCCTGATTCAGAAGGCAGTACTTCTCGTTATGGCCCGTATTGTGAGGAGGTTCCTGTCTCTGAAACCCTAACCGCCGGTAGCTTGGACCCTGCTCCCGACACCGGTGGACTACTATTTTTTTATATTTTTAAATGTTTTTTGATATCTTTTTTTAACAAATATATAAAAATGTAAATTAGTATGTAAGGAAAATAAATAAAGAGAATAATAATAATAATATAATAATATTCCACAACTATCACACAACGCCATCTAGTCCCAAGCTAAGCAGAGCTTGTGTTATGGGTACTACACAACTGATAAACATACTTATAATATATTTCTAAATACATACATATTATAGATAAATTACACCCAGACACAGAACAAATGATCGTGCTCATCACACAAACATTTGTCCTGGGTGGGAATCGAACCCACGACCTCCGGCATAGCAGTTAGGGTCACTAACCACTAGACCAACAGGCCAGTCACATTACACAAAACATTCAAAAAACATAAAGATAACATAAGCAAACGATAAAAACTCGTATTATACGACAAGCGCTTATTGAATTGCAGATTTAAAATACACGAACAAGATTAAAGGAGGTATGCTGGCAAAACTAATAGAAATAAACAATTTTTATACGTTCTAAAAACTATATTATTTTATACATATTTCGGAAATGTAGATATTATACAGCACTGTTTCATACTTTCGTCACACCTCGGACACTCCATACAACGCCCGCAAAATAATTACCTATTACTCTACATAAACAAATAACGTTTGTGCACGACGTGCACGTGCAAATGTGTGCGTAAACTCTAGTAGGGTTGTCGTAGCCTAAAAAATGGCGCGGAAAGTGCAACGGTCTGCGTCGCGAAAGCCGAACGACGACTAATACGCGAGCCATTGCTCAAGAGTCGGCGACGACTACCTCAAAGTGCGGGGTGAGGTGCGGTAATTAATATGAGCGCGGGGAAGGGAGTGTCCCTTCTGTACGTAGTACTATTATGTATTCTGTGCTTTCGTGTACTGATTTACATAAAGTTGTCTTTCATCATCTGCAGCCTAGCCTTTTCCGAATTATGTTTCAGTCGGCTTCCAAGCTTACCGGATGCAGCTGTAAGCCAGTATTTTACTTGGAGCGATTAATTTTATCTAACTAACCTCCACAACCCTGTTAGTACTGGGAACGGATTGCAAACATTTCACACCTTGCATTTCACGACTTGTAATCCCTGACAATGAGTCGTGGGTTCGAACCCCGTCAGGCGTATTACTTTGTGTAATTTATTGCATCACCACTGCTCTCAAAACGGCGAAGGAAAACATCGTGAGGAAACCGGCATGTCTTAGAACCAAAAAATTCGAAGACATGTGACATCTACCAATCCGCACAGGGCCCGCGTGGTAGATTATAGCCCATCCCTCTCCTAGAGAGGAGGCCTGAATCCCTGCAGTGGGAACATTTTAGGCTGATGATGATGATGATGATGAATCTCTGAAGGATTAGGTAGTGATGTTATATAAGATACACATAATATTATACACACATTTCGCTAGTTATGTTTCAGTTCCGTGTAATAACAAACCAATTGCCGTCAGGCGGGCACAAATCCAGACTCCGTGGCTGCTACTCTAAAAATCCAATATCGGATTGCGAAGTGCTGCAATATTACTCCATAAGGTTTTATCGTTAATACAGGGGGCTCGGAACGATGTACTGACTACGTGGTATTTGTTTGTGCGTCGATTTCCCTTCCTTATTATTATTTAAGGGTGTGGGATAATACGATAATACTGACCATGACCATTACCGGCTTAAAACAATCCCACTGGGATTGTGTTAAGCTGTTAATGGGAAGATGATGTACCTACATTTGTACGAGTACCTACAATGCGGTTGAGACTTGAGGGTGTTAAAGTAGTCAGTACTATTGTAACCCCTGTTTGTTGTGGTTATTATGTTTTTTTTTTTTGCACTTTTCAATTCTAGATTCCTATATTTTATGTACATTATTGATCGAAGATTTTATGTAGTTGATTAATATATGAACCACGTACAATTTCCGGAATAAAATTAACAAAAAATAATCAGTTGTGTGGTTGAGAAGAACAACGTTCTCACATATAAATATACTAAAATTAACTGTAATTTATGACACAATATTTTTATAATATGGTTTAAAATATTGTCCAATTAGGATGATTTCTAAGATGGGGATTTACAGATTTTTAGAAAACTGCACAGTCAGCAAGAAAATACTTCCACGTCTCAAAAATCCACCTTGTATAGCTAGCGGACGTAATGATAATATGTTTTCTCTTCTTCTTTTCTCCAATAAAAATGTTCATATTTCCCTTGATATTCCTTGTGAGAATGTAAAATAAGGTGCAAGGTCATGTGATCGTAAACTATACCGAGTTATGACTGCTGTGACTCGGGTATTTTACGTTCAAGCTCACATTTTCGCCGCGAAATACGTTTTATGATTTCTTGCGTTCATAACATTTTGTTTGGTTATGTTTTGTGTTTTTTTTGCCTACTAAATGGCCCATTATCTTTGTATGATGTAATTTAATGGTAGGAAACTTTTCGTGCATGGAATTTTTTGAAAAGTTTCCTAGCATTTTGTTTCATACAACAAAAACACACTTAGATTTTTACTTTTTGAGTTATGTTATATCATTTATTACAGTTAAGTTCTGGAATGGCGACCGCGAACCGGAAGACGTTGCGTTGGAAGGCCTCCCACTAGGTGGACCGACGACCTGGTCGAGGTTGCGGGGACCCGATGGATGAGAGACGCACGGGACCGGTCAATGTGGCGGCACCTAGGGGAGGCCTATGTCCAGCAGTAGACGTCTTTTGACTGAAATGATGATGATGATTTATTACACCTACTTGTATAAATATGTACATAAAATACAATCCGGTTTTCTTTTCTAGGTATGCATCGGTAAAGTTAAGGGCACAAAATGTGGAGATAAATACGAAGCTGGCGCATTATGTTAGATACCAATAACTTCGACTATGAAACGACTACATTATACGACGCCCTCGAAGCGTACACCAGCACAACTGAGAAACAAAATGAAAATGTAACAAACTCCACAAACACAACATGGCCAGGATACGACATCTGCGATCCCTCGTCTTATCCAGAAGACTTCCTCACATCTACGTTGTTTCACAGCTGTATCTACCTGATGTATTCAATAGTGTTCCTCGTAGCTCTTGTTGGAAATGGATTAGTGTGTTTCGTGGTACAGACTTCTCCGAGAATGAAGACAGTGACGAACTACTTTATAGTGAACTTGGCAGTGGGAGACATTCTGATGACACTGTTCTGTGTGCCGTTCTCATTTGTGCCTATGTTGATACTACGGTACTGGCCGTTCGGGTTCGTGATGTGCAAAGTAGTGAACTATACGCAAGCTGTGTCGGTGCTCGTGAGTGCGTACACGTTGTTAGCTATATCCATTGATAGGTACATGGCCATCATGCGGCCATTGAGGCCCAGGCTGGGCAAGGCAGCCGCTAAGATGGTGGTGGCTGCAGTGTGGCTGGGCGCCTTCACAACGGCGGCTCCCATCGTAGTTGTTTCCAAACTGCAGAGGCCGACTACGTGGCATCAGATGTGTAAAGCGTAAGTTAATGCAATATTGTAAAAGACCTGGGTAACAACTTTGGTGTACTGTAAAGTACCTATATTCCATCTAACTAATCTCTAAATAAACCTGTCTTTTAACTTTAGTATTACTAAATTTTAAAAATTAGATCTTGATCGCAATCTTCCGGACATAGTGAAGTAATTATTATTTATAACATCAATTAATATGAGTAAAAACCAGCCGTAATTAATTGGAACGAATAATTAATTTCTAATGGCGATATATAGGCAATCGTGAAAAATACAGGTATTTAGCTGCATCGGATTAGACTGGAAACTGACCAACATCATTATCATGTGTCTAGCCTTTTCGATGATTTGCCTAGCCTTATCCCAACTATGGTGGGGTTGGCTTCCAGCCGGTAATCAGCTGCAATTTTGAGGTTAGATGCAGGTGAATACCAGCATTTTTCACGACTGAAACTAACCAACACACCTGGAAAAAAACCAAAGCATCTCATTAATGGCTTTGTTTTATTTCAGTCTACATTTAAAATTAAATTGCCGCAATGAACCACGTGGCCAGGATCTTATTCTTTTCCTCACGGTCTGTTTACAGAGACATTTGTCTAGAGGAGTGGGAGCAGGTGGGTCAAAGTGGGCAGTACACGTGCGCGCTACTGATCCTGCAGTTTGCGCTGCCCCTAGGTGCTCTCGTGTGCACGTATACACGCATTGCTCATGCCGTGTGGGGAGGCCGACCGCCAGGGGAGGCGCAGGACGCGAGGGATTCAAGACTCCAACATTCTAAACGTAAGGTTAGTATTACTAACGTAATGTGACATTAAGTGTGTAGTTGTAAAAGTAAAGTCAGTACCTAATGGGCTCACCATAATTATTGTCATAATCTTGCATATCACGGGGCAATGAATGGGGAAAAAAAATCAGGCTGTTGTAACTCGTTATTTTTTGCGAAATATTAATAAATTAATTTAAAATTACGATTCAAATATTATTAGCTCTAAACATTTTTTTCACTTGTCCCTCTAATTTTTCAGTTAATTGTTGAAAAAAAAAAAGAAGAACGCGCATTTTTTTTTTGTTTTTTATTTGGGCTCTATACAATGCAGTCCAACAGTTCTGATGAAGATTCATTGACCGACCCTGGATTCCGAGATTTTACAATATTTACGCCTTGCAACACTCCAATAAAAGCTTCCTTAAAGCTTAAATCGATCCTGTTGAAACTAGTCTATTACGAAACGGGTAAAAAGCTATTGTTACTTGTGTTAATTTGTTTTACTTTCGGTAGTTACACAAAGAAGGGCCACTTCAGTATTGTCACTAGATAACATAACATTACGTGTGAATTCTCGATGGGTTATATAAGGTTAGGTTTGATGTGTGCCTAATAGTAGACCCACATATTGCCAGTTACGCCATTAAGTCTAATGTAATAGGAGACGAGCCTATTGTCTTCAACCATTCACAAATCCAGACTCCGTGACTGTTATTGACAAAATTACAATAACAATAACACTTTGCATGACCTAGGAATTTAATGCATGACCTCATGTTCAGCAGTCGCGCTTGCAACCATTAGACCAACGAGGCAGTAATCTAAAATATCAGCATTCCCATGCAAAACTGATCATAAGCGCAATAAAACCTGGCACAGGTAAGAAGTTTCACCTTGACCTTATTAAACACGCCCTCTTAGAGAGTGCGTATTTATGCTTACTTTACCTCGTGGCCTACGACGTCAACAAACAGTTATAGGTATTGAAATTCTGAATGATTCTCTTCTTCTTAGAGACTTTAGGCCTGCTTATGAAATAGTCGTGAATACTGGTTTTACAATTCCTAACATAGTACAAAATAAAGCCACTCCCGCTGTTTGTACGCTTAGATTTTGATGCTATTATGATATTTCAGTAATAGATAGAGTGATTCAAGAGGAAAAGTTGAATGTATTTACATTGCACCCGTGTGAAACCGGGGCAGGTCGAAAGTTTTCAATATAATAGGTACTGTTCCTATTCATGAAACGTACATCAAGCGATTGCCTATCATATTATAATTATTATATAACGAAGGTAGCTCAACTATTTCGGGTACATCGTTGTCAGAGTCCAAGTTCAGCATGGCGGAGGTACGAAATAATAGTCTCAACACTGATTACAACCGCCTATTTATTTACTTCCGATAACAAATTAACAAAATCTCAAACGATCAAGCCGATGGAAATGGATTAAAGTACGGAAACGCGGTAAGTCCGATACAGGCGGGCAGAACGACCGTTCGCACTCGTGTCTCACCAAAAAGTCCCGTCCCTCAAGTCAAATGCGTCCAATGTCAACGTCAACCGACCACTGACAACAGACCCTTGACATATGACAACTGACAGCTGTCAAACCAGACCTGCCACGCTCTGTATCGACCTCACCCAAGCTCACTGCTTGACGTTTCCGACAAACGATGATAGATGGCGTTATTCTAAATTGTCAACTCTAAATATTGTGCCTCGGTGTTGAATCTGCGACATCTACATTGCTTATATGTGTAATTATGTCCATAAATGTAAACAAACCGTTAATGAACTAATTTTACTGTAATAAATAGTACCAGTACAGTGCAGTACCTTTGTGCTCTTCTATTTGTTATGTTTTTATCCTCTTTCTGTATTTTGTGTGTGCATATATAAATAAATAAATAAATATATATTTAGGTTACCTACCTAATGAGCTAATGCATAGAGAGCACTAGCAATGAGTTGACCACTAATTTATAATAGTAATTTCGTTGCAAATTCAACGTGTAAATTCAAACAACAATACAACGTATCACAAAGGTGTGTAATATCATGTCCTGCCTGTCACGTTGTTTGTTCAATACAGGAACTGATGGACAGTACCGACATAATAATTATAATTAAAACGATAACTGAAATGAATAAAAATATAGTTCTATTAAATGTATTTAATTAATAGCTTTTCCTTGAAGAAAAGTAAAGAGCTTCTATTTGGAGCATAAGCACAGCAAACGAACGAATGAAGATGCTATTACAATCCGTCCGGGCTGCGGGTTGTTCGAAAGAGATACCACGGCCTCAACACGAAGGGCTAAGAAAGAACATGGGTGGTTTTTAGTGAAAAAAAAATAAAAGATGCTATTACAAGATTGGACTGCTTTATGTACAAAGCAAACATGTAGAATATCTCAGAATACTAATCTAATCCCAAACTGTCCGAGACAATCCTGACAAAATGCACGTGTCACGTATTCCAGAATAGAGATAGACGGAATATCGACATCAGAATATCCCTACAATATTCATATAATAAATGTATGATGTAAAAATATTCGTGAAACTCGAGGAGAAACGCTTTATTTTACAATTTTAGTGACACAATTTTGAACACGTGTCTCTACTACAGAATCGAGGTTATGTGCAACGGAATATGACAGGAATATCATGTTTGTGTCGTTCACTTACTTGTGTGGACATTCACATAATAATGTATCTGTATGTGAGATGTTAGGTCTGTGGTGGTAAAATATCAAATCAAAATATGACAAAGACACATTAAACGTACAGAAAAGGTGCACGGTTTGGGATGGTCTTTTCATAAAGAGCAGAACCGGCATGGAAAATCGTATCATCTGAAAATCCTATTAAATATGATAATTAGCACCAACAGTCGTTAGTATTTTCGAAGAAGGTACAATGGTGGCCGAAGCTATACTGTTTCTGGGTAAACTATATACCTTATTAGAAAAGTAAAATCCAACAGCACAGAATAAAATTGAGCTTCTTGAGCTTAACGTACGCTAGCTGTAAATTCTACTTTTATTGCTTTAAATAAATAGGTACGTTGTTGCCTCGGCAGCCTCTCGGTATGGGTGTTATAAAATTTAACTAAGGACTGAAAGCCGGCCGGCCGCGGCGTTGTTAATTTTCACGAATAATAATAAAAATAATACTGCTTTATGTTTCGTACTGTTTACTTAAATACTTAGGTACTAAGGGAAATTAATTATTAGGTTTCCAGTTTTATGAGGAAAAGCTGGTGTAAAACTTAATTACCTAAATATTTACAAATTCGTTAGTAATTTATAATTGAAATGAAAATAAATTCATAAATTCACTCTAATAACTAATTACTTTACAGAGAATTGAAATTGACAATGAAATGTAATAAAAGCCTAAAGCGTACGGTGAAACTTCGGCGAAATGAAATTAATTAAATGATAACTAACATAATGAGGATAATAACGCAGTAGATAAAGAGTTTTTATTTTTTTATTATTTTTTATTATTGATAGGTTCGCGTTTGACCACTATCTCACCTGATGGAAAGTGATGATGCGGTCGACGATGGAGCACGCTTACCTAGAAGTAACCTAGAAAAAGAAAGAAAGTTGGCTGGAATACACATGCTACGTAGTAGCACGAAATCAAGCTAGTTTCGAGCAGCTGTCACTTAGTAGCACACAAGTAGCACGTGTATACGAAAAGAGCATGCTTGTTCCAAGGCATGCTACCTAATCGCAATTCGCAAGCCGGTCTATTTTTCGTGCTAACTAGCACGACGCATAAAACCTTTTTTTTGATATTCTTTGGTTTTACTACTTAAGGTTTTTTTATTGTGCAGTCACCTTTTTGTTGTTTTTTGTCAGTGTCTCCAATAAAAGACTGTAAAGCCGCGTCCCCACTAAAGTCACCCGAAACGTTCCTCTTAGGCCGCGCGGCTTAGGCCTCGCTCACGTCCACAGTCACGAGGCACGGCCGCCCGGCTCTAGTGGGGACGCGGCTTATGATAATGTCACTCAGATGTGCTAAAAAAAAGTATTCTCGTAAAAAGTATGCTTTTGAGGTCTGTGCTTTAGAGCAAATGTGCACACTCGGAAAACATGCTACAAATGACAATACTACCTAGTAGCAAACAAGCATGCTTTTCTAGTAGCATGTGGCTTTATGTTTCGGATAGTACCTACCGCTAACGTAATTAGGGTAGTTGACTGACTAAAAATATGATTCTGTTTAGTCCGTCAGTTAGATTATCGAAAAATATTGGATACGTGTTTTTGGTTTATCAAATTAATAATAATTGACGAAAATAAAGCTTGTCAAAGACCATGGAGAGGGGGGTTTTGACGTCATAGTCTGGTAAAAATGGACCAACCTGTGACGTTTCACGACTCATTTTTTGTTTACGTGAAAAAGGAAAAAATATGTGTTCAATATTTTTTGGAAATCTATCTGACGGATTAATTAGTTTTGTTTTGTCAACTCTTGTAATATATAACATAGAATAGTATGTCATCATTATCGTTCTTAATCCAATTTATACGGGTCGGTGCAACCTGTCTTCTTCGTCCAAACATTTATTTTACTCGTCATCTCAGCAGTCATCTTCATATTGCGTTTGTTTTCAATGACCAGCCAAAATTTAAAATTATGATCTAGATATAGTTTGACCGCAACTTGCTGGACGTGGAAACATCATTGGGCCTTGGATAAACCGATTATCTCGAACCTGAAAGAGATGTATATTATAATTGACTGGCCTGTTGGTCTAGTGGTTAGTGACCCTAACTGCTATGCCGGAGGTCGTGGGTTCGATTCCCACCCAGGACAAATGTTTGTGTGATGAGCACGATCATTTGTTCTGTGTCTGGGTGTAATTTATCTATAATATGTATGTATTTAGAAATATATAAGTATGTTTATCAGTTGTCTAGTACCCATAACACAAGCTCTGCTTAGCTTGGGACTAGATGGCGTTATGTGATAGTTGTGGAATATTATTATTATTATTATAATGGTCTCTGACTTTTGACTCTCTCAATCTCAATTTTAAGTTTATGATAATATTTCAGATGATCAAGATGATGGTGATCGTGGTGACAGTGTTCACGATGTGCTGGCTGCCCCTCAACATGTTTATTGCAAGTAGTCGCTCTTATTTACACTCATATAACATTTTTCTTGTTTTTTTAAGTATTTCTTTGAATATTTTCATCATTTTTGTACAATAGTTTGGATTTATCAGTCATAATGTACATGTTTTTTCTCAAATAAACATTAACCCACGTCCCTTACGGAGAAAGGTGACGTGAAAGCATGATACATGAATACATGTTGGTTTTGTGCGGCGAACCTGAATGCGTGGTTACATTGGCAAAGAGTAAAACCTGCTTTGTAGTGTTCAAACAAATTGGTGAATATACACCGAGAAAAGATATTGTTCTAATTGGCCCTGTGCAACAAGAGTATCGGACATACCACGATGATTTATTTATCTGTTTTATTATATTAGTTCCAAATACTTTTGTAACACGGACTAGCTGCATGCCAAAGTGAACATTCAAAAAATATTTTACGAGACTAATAACATTAAATAAAATAAATATTCCAAGAGCCCAGAGCTGCCAGAAATAACCTATTTTCTAAAGGACAAAATGTGGGGCTTCTAGTAGTATTTATACGTGTATTGAATGCCAGCATACCTGCTAAGTTGATTAGACAGCCATACGTACTCGAAGGGTAACCACCAACGGAACCCTATTACTAAACCTCCGCTGTTCATTCATGATCCGTAATATGTAGATTGAAATTTTCACAGATTGTGTATTTCTGTTACCGCTATAACAACAATAAGTATATGGGAGTAAGGCACAGATCACTATAGTGCGCGCGGAACTAGTTGGCCGCGCCTTAGGTGGCGACAGGGGTGAGGGGGCGGGTTGCCTACAGCTCGCAATGCACAGGAGAATATAATTAGACAGTGATGACCAATCTCGAGATATCGTGAACAATCAATTGTTCAATTTATTGAAAAGAATACATAAATAAAAAAAACAAAAACATGCATAAGGCGCGGCCAACTAGTTCCGCGCGCATTTTAATCGAGTGTGCATTTGAGGCCCGACGCGAAGCGTAGGGCCGTGAACCACACGAGTTTCAACTCATATCAATTTGGAAATTAGATTACATCCATGTGTAATTGTATACTCAACAAATAAGTTTCTTGTGTTAAGAATACGAGACTTTTTAACGTTGGCGGTACCTTCAATTTTATAATTGTGTTTTTCATCCCCGTAAAAATTTGTCATAAAAGGTATTTAAATTTTTGTAATTGAACAGTACCGTACCCATTTTATTATTTATTTGGATCGATAATCTTTACCTCCTTGAATTTGACAAGGATGCAAAACGACAGTCTGTATAATTCATATCAAGCGTTCATAAAAATCTTTAGTTTAAAAAAAATCACTTTTACAATTATTTCAAAAAAAAAAACATGCCACACCAACCATCATCGTGAGTTTAAAGTTCTCAGTCCATAGTAACTGTCGTCCGTACATTACCAGTTAACCGTCCATGAGTTTTAATTTCAGCAATTCAGAATACGCTTTGTACACTCCATTTCAGATTCAGATTCGTTAAATTGGTTTACAAAATTCCTATAAACGGTGTGAACAAGAATCCGCATCAGGAAACATTTAAGCCATCAAATTAAATTAGTTCTGCGTGGAGAAACGATTGGAACTGCCTCGGCTTGATAATTTTCTAATTAACCGTGTCAATGAAATTCCGAATCGGAAAACTTGTAAGACCGTTAGATTGGAATTATGGCTCTAAAAATAGATCAGACATATTGCCTCCGCTTTACTATTGATACTTACACCCACACACACACACCCACAATCGTAAGCTATTAAAAGGATCAGTTCTAAAACCTGCTTAACGCCAAGTTCCTGGTGAAAGTTCTTGTGAAAAAATATTTAAGAACTATTAGCTGACCCGCGCAACTTTGTCTGCGTCACTTAAATAGGCATAACTAAACTATTCAACACAAAAAAAATGTTTTCAATTCCAATAAGTCGTTCCTGTGATTAGGGCGTTCATACAAACAAACAAACTCTTTATAATCTCTTAATATTAGTATATACGAGTATGTTACCGGCCAAACCCGATTTCAGGATAAACTAGTTCTTTACGCGATAGCGAAGGAAGTACGTGGGCAATAAATATCAAAACATAACTTAACACCACGCCTGTTATCCCCTAAGGTTTAGGCAGAGGTATACCTAATAGTACACACATATTTCGCCAGTCATGTGACATAGGGGGCGAGCCCATTGCCTTTAAACGGGCACAAATACCGTGGCTGTTGCTGAGAAATTCTTGAAGAAAAAACAGCAGTCGCGCTTGTGACCACTAGACCAACGAGCCAATCAATTCAATAATGGGTAATTAAACCGAAGAATTAACCCGACCAAATCAAATTATATAGTCAAATGAAACATATTACAAATTGGTGCTTGTAAGTTAAATACTTTAAAGAAATTCCAAGTAAAATTACTGTCGGTTATGAAATATATGTTTTTTTTTTAAACAAAATATCATATTTTTGAAAGAAACTTTTTCTTTTCTAAGAAAATGTAAACGGCTTTGTCTCTAATTTATTTAAAAAAAAATTGCATTGCTCACTGCAATACCTAGAAATTGGCGGAGCAGGCTTGCTTTTTTTCTAATTCTAATATTCATACTTATACCAGCTTTCACTTTCATTCTCTTTAGGTACGTACACGTGTGAGAAGATAAATACACTTATTTCCTGTCAGAACTTTTTATTAAATTACCCAGAGTTACTTAGTTTGCTAACACGTGTGAATGTGAAGGCACGATTTTTGCCCTCTACGTCGTAGCACTTTCGTAGCGTAAAGAGTTTCGTGCTACGAAAGTGCTACGAAGTTAAACAAAATTATGTTTTCACAGGTTTTATGGACGATACATGAAGAGGATGAAAAATGGGCCACTTGGCCTGGTATGCCGTACATGTGGTTCGGCTGCCATTGGCTGGCGATGTCACACTCCTGCTACAACCCCATCATATATTGCTACATGAACAATCGATATAGGAGAGGATTTAAACAGGTAATATCTAGGACGTAGTGAATTGGCTTTCCTTAATTACAAGTTTCTTTTACTTATACTTTACGATCACTTATTAATCGACAAAATAGTACAATTATACCGATATTAATTTCTTTTTCCTGTATAATTTATTTTTTTGTCAAAAATCTTTCATATTCGAGTTCAGTATAGGATGGTACGGCCGTACCGCTTTATTGCTCGACTTGGCGGGGTCACTGCCGATGCCATGCCCCCAGATAAGAGCATTCGGTTACTGCCGCCGAGAAATCTATAGGGGTGTAATAAACAGGGCTTAAATTTCTCAATACTGCAAGGAAAAGAGAGTACCCTCCGACCAAACGGATGTTGTGTCTAGTGGGCTAGTAACTCGTATTTTTCTTTATCTTTTATATCATTTATTCATGTGTTTAATATTAATTCTTCATTTGTGTCAATTCTAAAACTATCAATTCTAAACTTCTTCATTTCTGTAATGCCGCTAAAGAGCGTTTGAGCTCTTTAGCGGCATTACAGACATCTATGATTCTATTTTCGGTAATAGGTTTAGACAATTGTCAATTATTGAACTTCTTCTAAGAAATTCTCAATTGAATGAACTCGCGTCTCCTATCATTGAAAGTCAATCTCCAAGCCACTACAGTGAATAATGTCACCGATAAAGTACTTCAGAACCCGGATCCGTATTTCAAGTATTTACTTGAAGATGTCCTTGTAGAAGTAATTACGTTACGTTTCTCAGAAAGTTGAGCGGTAATGCTAAGGACGAAATATATAAACAAAATAATTATAAAATATAATATTTTTTGGAACAAAATTTTATCAATTAATAGTTACTAGGTAATTAAAGATTATGAGCTTCCCTATGTTATCTACAAGTAATTTGTATAATTAAGGCAATTAATTTCATATTAATTTTTTATACGATAATGATCAAGACTTCTAATTTTTAACTAGACTGACTAATATCACTCTCGTAAAATATTACCTTCTTACATTTCAAATTACTCTAAGTATTATAAAACACGTTTTCCGAAAAAAAAGACTTTTTACGAAAATATAATAAAAAGCACTTACTTCATTTTCACAATGTTTGTATTTTGAAGTGCGTATATAAATAAAAACTGCTGAGTGTGTCTGTCATTCAATTACCTAATTGTTTCCTCATATAAAACGAGCTCAACATAAATCCTAAAGGTCTTAATGAATTTCTTGGTAGTCTCTTGGGAATGTTAAATTGTGTCGTCGGTAAAATATAGTGGGGTTAAAGGAAACACATTGCCCGTGGCTATTCGGGTAGGAGCTTATAGTTTGATACCGGAAAAGCTAGGTTCAGCTGTACTTGCCTCGGGTCAGTTTTAGATGGATATTATTCTTATCCTATCCTTGCTTTATACATTTTATGAGAGGTCGAACCTTTTACAATATTACGCTTGTTTGTAAAGGGGCACGATTATAGTAAGTCGAGACCTACATTCGCTTTATTAAGTGACAATCGAATCGACGGTCTCTGTACGTCTGCGGTTTAGAGACCTTCGTCCATCCATTTTAATCTTTCTATCGGCAAGAATTCGCCTGTGTTGAACTATTCATCAAACCACTCATTTGGGGTAGTCAGGCAGTCTACCTTTCTACCAGAGATTTACTAATCTACGTAGAGAGGCACGTGGAATTCATAAGACAGTTTGTTTATCATAGCTTAGTTCAGTTCTCCTGGAAAGGGATCAACTAACGTAGACGCCCGGCTTAGGATAGCTGTTAATACTAATCATAGTAACTGTATGCTGCTTGCATGCGTTGCATATATATAGATGTCGTTATAGTTTAGTTCTGTAAACCATGGGATATCAGAATTGCACTGAGATTTAGTTGCCACTAATGATATAGATAAACCTATAAGATAACACAAGAGCACCTACTTTGCGTGCCAATTTGCGTGTCCGACTTAACGAGATTTGGTACTGTCACAGCCAGCCAATTTTTTTAAACCAACAACGTGATACTGTTTCAACCCAAGAAATGAACTCTCTAAATAAAACGTAGTCTTGTTTGTATTGTAACTAAATGGAGCTTAGGACGTTAAAGTAGGTAAGTAGTAAAAAAATGCGTTATCTAGATAACGCGAGTATCACGATCCGTATGTGAAATTCAAACGTGTCATTTTTATCTGTGGTGGCCACTGTCATAAAATGTGATAGCTTCGCATTATGATATTTTTTTAGGAAGTCTTTTAATCCTAATTAATAGTTGACACCACTAATCAATTGATATACTTTTATGAACTGTCAATACCCGATTCCACATAATTGTGTACCTATGGCAATAGCAACCTGTGAGGTCACTTTGTTTTCAAGCGAATGACTGAACTATGCATTTATTGATTTTAAAGCAACTAAAAATCTGGTGAAAACTAATCGGGTTTTCCAGCCTAAAATATTTTTTGTGTTTGTTAATTAGTGGTTTGGTGTCAAGTACCTAATTAGGTAATGGATAAACAAAGAATGAGAAGGTCTTTGTACAACAAACTACTACAATCTGTGAAATTTCTTGAGTAGATTTTTAACTTTATCGTTAAAGCATTATGTTGAAGGTGATTGCGAAAATTTTACTAACTGCACACATAAAGTGTGTAAAACGACGGACACTTGGTCTAGAACAAAAAAATGATCGGAGTGGTGGGGACCACTCCGATCATTTTTTTGTTCTAGACCATACCTGGCAACCCCCTAGTTAGTCCAAGTTTTTCAGAGCTGTTTTTGTAAATACTAGTTTTTCAGGTTATAACTTTACTAAACAAATACCTCCATGTCCCGTTTACTGTTCAAAAAGCATCCACTAGTACAATGTTTTAAGAGTGCTACATTGAGTTTTGACCCCAAAAAAAAGGGTCGTTTCCCAGCAAAAAATTGTGCATAGGGGTTACTTAGTTTGATGTACATAATGCTTGGTTGACGGCTGTGTGAAGGGTTAATTTACACCCTGCATAAACCTTAATTTTGCCCCGTCATGAACTCAAGATACTTAGTTTTTATTTACACTGATCTATAAAATTACCGTTGGTTCAGCTATTACAGTTTTTAATTTGACAATGTCTCTTTTTAGGCCTTTGGATGCGTATTTCGAATACGCCTGGACACGTCGTCGCGACATCGAACTAGTATGTGCGAAGGAGTACAAATGTCGGGTGAGTAACCCTTTTGAACTTGTCATTAATTTTCAGGCCCATATTCAGTGGCTCATTAACGGTGGAATTATAAAGGAACGGGGCAGGGATGATTGATTGCAGTATATTTTGTGTAGATACATGTTTGGGGATACACCTTAAATAGCCGCTTTAGCAGAATCATAATAAGATAATATGAATATGAATCACGTTAAAATTCTTGAAATGGTCGCCGACGCAGTAAATAATATGAATTTTCGCTGTGTGCCTGTTACGATGTTGCTGAAACAGCCATTTTAGGCATTTTGGGTAGACCATCGAATTAGCTCACTATTCGACCACGTGCTTTCGACGGAATGCTTTACCTAAAACCACGAATTATTTAGGTTAGGGTTTTGTTTTGCTGAAACGAGAAAAACTTGTTATTCGAATGAAGAATTCCCATCGGAATAAAAATAAACTTCACGAAGATGAATGGGACTTTTCAAGTTTCTCCCCGGCTGAAACCGATTTGAGAAAAAAGCTTTCTATTTGTCGTCTCGGTCTACGATTCATCTTTCTGACATATTTATTATCAATCTGACCTGCCAGTAAAGCTTTGATAATAATAAAGTAGGTAGTATACGTAGGCCGTACGTCTGTGATAACAAAACCAGTATAAGCTGGCCTATATTTCTTTTGAAACTCC
Source organism: Diarsia dahlii (assembly GCA_949775195.1). Classification (NCBI taxonomy): domain Eukaryota; kingdom Metazoa; phylum Arthropoda; class Insecta; order Lepidoptera; family Noctuidae; genus Diarsia; species Diarsia dahlii. The sequence continues at coordinate 13,508,411 of OX459198.1, forward strand.
GAAATAGGACAGCTCAAGGTTGAAATGTAAACACTGACGAATGACGTTGTCAAGCTGTCATGTACAAAGTAGGCCTAAAGTGACGAATTCTTTTATAGAACTACAAACGTTTAAAAATGAACACATGTCCATAGGGGTAGGCAGAAACCCTGTTACGATCCTTACATACTTCTTTTGCCTCGTCCACGTTAATTAACGAAATTGAATTTGGCTGAGTATGCCGCATATCCTTTTTAGAGCTTACAGGATTTACAAAGCATTAATTTAGCGCTAGGGTATACTTTTCTAAGAAACTGCCAAGCTCGACGTTGCCGTTGGTTGCCTTCTTTGTTTTACATTTAAGAGTGTAAAGGTACAAGTTGGTAGCCGACTGCACGCAGCAGCAGCAGACGACATGTCGTCGCTTCATGTCGTCACGACACGTCGTTGCGTCATGTCGTTTCACTAAAGGGCATATCTCCTGTTGTTTCTGTTATCTATGGGCACTACTGATCTGCGTTCGGACGACACCAACGCCTGCCGCTCGACGACGCGTCGCTAGCTTCATGTCGGACGGAGGGAATTTCATAGAAATACGTAGAAACCAGTAGTGTCACTGCGACATGTCGTCTGCTGCTGCTGCGTGCAGTCGGCTACCCACGGTATCTTGATTTTGATAAGAAAAACAGCGTATCCAAAGTATTTAAATAAGGTTTCTGTTTTCTTCATTTATGTAAAAGAATGTCGTGTTTTAGAGTCTTATAAAAGTGTGTTCTTAGGTACTAGCATGAGCGCGAGGTATAACACAGCATAAAGGGCTCTGAAATAAAACTTGCCTCTTGTGCCCGTTGTGTGCATTTTATTTATACAAAATAGCATAAAAATTAAGGTGAGAGTCAAGAGTCAGTATCTAATATTTATGTAAACTCCATGCACATTGTACACTTATAGTACCGATATATAATGAAAGTAAACCAACCGAAGCCGAACCGTGCTTGTTTTCGCAGTCATTGCTCATTTTATTTATCCTTGACCATACCTTTAACTTTTTTACAAGTTTTTAATGTTTTTACTTTACTCTCAAATACCTCGACTAACCGCTTATTATTAAATCATTTGTACAATGCTTTGAGTGCCTTATATTGAGTCTGTTACTAGGTATAGTGAGTTTCCGAGCAATATTTTTTGCGTAGAGTTACTTAGTTGTAAGTACAGAAATGTTTGGTTGAAGGCTTTGCCAAGAGTCCGTTTACAACTTGTCCGTTGGTAAGCAATTTAGTTTTTGAGCTGTTATCCTAAACTGGAAAACATTAAATCAAACTATTACCAATACTTTCAGCACTCTTTACCAAATGATTTCATCTCTTTTTGTTTGCTTTATACAAATGAAAGATTCATTTGTTTTACGCAAACAACTACAACAAATCGTCACCCAATATGAATAAAGTTGTACAAACGAGTTACAATGTTATTAATATTGTGTAATGTGTATGTTGATTATTTTCGGGAAGTACCTACCTACCTATACTGTACAAATTCTAATTCAAGTACGTACAATTGATGATCAGCTGATCAATTGATGGGCTCTCAACGAGTCCACATCGAACGTCAAATTATCATGACGCCTGTCGCGACGTGCGACGGTGCCATATTAATAATTATTGTTATTAATGGATGTGACAAGTGCTTTCCATGTTTTGACGACGTCATTTTGCCTGACATCGGAGTAATGTATATTGTTAGGAAATAAGTGGGGATGATGAACTTTGTACAATGAAGACCGTGGCTAGAATTTCGCCTAACAATTAGGGTATTTGTACATTTAAGTATTTGGATTTGAAGTTCCTTACTAAGTGTGACCTAGGTATTAATTTTTTTTTTTTTTTATAAAACCCTGCCCCACACTAGGAATTTCTCCTTTATCGTGGGTGCGTTTACAAACATTGAAACTCACATACACAAACACACCCAGACCCGAAACAACTATCTGTAGGCCATACAAATATTTGTTCCGTGCGGGGATCGAACCCGCGACACGCAGCGCAGCAGTCCAATCGCTCAGCCACTGCGCCAACCGTGCCGTCTTGGTTAAATGACAATGAAGTGAAACCGATTTCCTTTTTGGATTACATCTATATATCTATATAAATAAATAGAGAAGTCCTGACTGACTGACTGACTGACTCATCATCGCCCAGCCCAAACCCTTGGACCTAGAAAGCTGAAATTTTGCACAGAGGTTCCCTTTATAATGTAGACAAGGAATAAGGAAGGATTTTTCGAAATGCAACCCCTAAGGGAGTTAAATAGGGGGATGAAAGTTTGTATGGAAAATCGTCATTTTCACGCGGGCGAAGCCGCAGGCAAAAGCTAGTATAATATAATATCATGCCTGTTGTTAGGCAGAGGTGTACCTAGTAGCACGTCCACATTTCGCCAGTTATGCTGTAGTCCCATGTAATAGGGACGAGTATATTGCCATCAATTACTGACTCACTTTCCTTCCTTCTTTTTGGATTAACAATATTATTTTCAAACTTTTCTAAGTGTGATCACGATTTAACGTAAAATTTTTAAGTACCAATTAGAACGACAAGGGTTATGAAAAGGATTAATCGGAATACTTTTAATTGACAAACTTTTTCAAAGTGGTTCCTTCAAAATATTGCCTTGTTAACAAAGTCTAATTTCAACCATTTAAATAAACGTATTACTTTACAAAACGATCTTACCGTTCAAAAGTACTTAAGAGCTCTTTTGCGGCACCTAATTAAGATCAGTATAAAGAATACTTTCAAGTTCTTAAGAAAACATATTTTGTAGCAAGAACTGATGCTGAACATCATGTTTGGAATAAATAACTATATTCAGGAGGTATACAGAGAACCCTTCGACTTACCTTACCTTACACTTAACCCGTATTCAGACGGTCTGAATTATGAGTCCAAAGCGCGTACCTGTCACACACTTTATTGAAGCCTATTATGTAAATCTGTACAACACATACCTCACATAAACTTTCTAAACGGCCACACTTAGTTGTTTCTTTGTTTAAGTATCCCGTAGAGATCTTCATAAATAATACCTTCATTGCTTTATAAACTTCTACTATAATAAAGGCATAATAATAATAATAAGTTCTTTATTCGTAAAATCAAAATAACAACCTTGCAGTTTTCGAGGTGTAAGTTACAGGCATGCATGTAATAAGGACCTATCAACAAAAATTCTGTCGGTCTCTGCAAAATTACCGTTCTGTGCACAGACTCTCCGTCTGTGCATAGATTGGTACGAAACTCATTTTTGATTTTCCGGGAAACTGAATGTCAAAGGTATAATATAACGTCCTACGCAAAAGAAGAAAATATTTCAATTCTTCGGACACACGATCTTTGAATTCGAAAATCTTTGAAATCTTTGAATTCGTTTGTTCCATTCTAACTTGTTTGTTCGTCTCCCACTGAGGCTTTTATATTTAGAATCTTAGAAAAGATTTCAATGTCTATCGATATTGAAATCTTTGACTTTGGAATATTTATTTACTTTATTAAAACGACAACGAACAGGATGTACGTAATTACATTGATAATTTTATCAAGACTATGTTTTTTATTGTTTGTTTTCATTTTCTCAGGTTCAATTACTAACTAACCAATCTACATCTACACTAATATTATAAAGAGGAAAGATTTGTACCTATTTTTGTATGTTTGTATGTTTGTAATGAATAGGCTCAAAAAGTACTGGGCCGATTTAAAAAATTCTTTCACCCTTGGAAAGCTACATTCACCCTGAGTAACATAGGCTACTTTTTATCTCTGTATTCCCACGGGAACGGGACCTACGCGGGTGAAACCGCGGGACGTCCGCTAGTTTAGTAATATAATTATTATATTACTAAATTTTATGTTAAATTACTATGTTATATGTATTAATAACCTACCTATACTTTTAATTATTGTAAAATGCTAATTACATAAATATATTTTTTTATTCAGATATTTAGATTTGACCAGGGTATTTCACCAAATAATCTAATTAGTCCGTCAGATAGATTTTCAAAAAATAAAGGACACATATTTTTTCTTTTTTCACGTAAACAAAAGATGAAGACGATACAGCGCTTCGAAAAGTCGTGTCAAGTCGTGTGACGTCACAAGGTTAGTACTTTTTTACTCACGAAGTGACGTGAAAAGCCCCCACTCATGATCTTTGACACGTTTTATTTCCGTCAATTGTTATTTATTTGATAAAACAAAAAACACGTATCCAATATTTTTCGATAATCTAACAGACGGACTAATTAGAATTTTTTGGTGAAATACCCTAATATAATTTGGCAGTTGTCGTTTTATGTTTGCGTGTGTATGTGGGCGTACTATAATTTACACCTCTGCCTTGTAAGAAATAGTCGGTAAATTAATAAATTTTATTAATAGCGAGCGTTTTCAAGTATATTTTTATATTTGGGTTTAACAATCTGTTTTGTATACTTGCTAAAATGTCGCCGAGCATTAATTTCCCTTTGATATTTTATAATTTCGTCACCACCACTCTGTAATGAAGTTACGAATACCTATAGATACTTAAGATTTTTCCCAGAAGAGTTCTTCCAAAATATAATTTCTTCACAATTTGGATTATTTTTATTATTTAGCTGTATGAAAACCGCTTCAGAAGATCTAAAATACAGAAAAATTGCAAGAAGTCATTTTTTTGGTAAATATCCATCCGTTTATTTGCTTCATTGAATAAAAGAGTTTTACCCATTAGTACCCATCACCTTAACTGTCGAAATATGAGTGTAGATGACTAACAAAGGGGGAGCCTATTGCTATCAACCGAGCACAAATCCAGACTCCGTGGCTGTTACTGAGAAATTCCTGATAAAAACTAATAATAATAAAAACCAAATAATACATAAGAATAAATAAATAGACTAATAAATATAAGACTAAATTAAACAGAAACAAAACACCTAAAACCATAGCATGATCCTTAAAGTATTGAGTTAAAAAGAAAGTGAAGTATAATGTGTGCACACAAAGTTGCCATACGAGGCAACTTTGTTTGAAGTTGTAAGTAATATCCTCAACAACATTTAACAAAGTGGTTTGGCCAAGAGCAGTTGGTTTGCTGAGGTTGTAAGACTAAACCGTAAAACATGTTGCAAACTATTTTGTTACAGATGAGCTAGCTTTTATTAAATTCGTACGTGTCTAGACTACGACCTAGAGACGAGTGGAGCCCGTTCATTAAATAAATTAAAGCACTAAATGAAACATATATTTTGGATATTAAAGTTTTTTTTTTTTTTTTTTTTTGAAACGTTTAAGTTTTTTTAAGACCTTAAAAAGGTGATAAATATATCCAAGCATTTTGACATGGACAAGACTGTGTCACTTTCTTTTGCTTTTGGTTTTTTTTTTTAATATAGGTAATTAAGTTTCTTATTAGTTTTAAGATTGAGTTAGGACGGAAATAACAATATACCTACTAGGTATAGACACAATGAATCAAAAGTAACTACAAACATTCATATGAAAATAATCTGTTTCTCTATACGCCTAGCAAAGCTGTCTACAGATAATGATTTATTGTTTTTCTTTGATGGTGGCTTATATTGGTGGGAAGAATTGCTTCCTTAATGGAAATTGATTTTTGGTACTGATGAAGGTAAGCCTGATTGAAAACAAAGGGCTATTTGCCATAGTCATTCCTTAAGATTTGCAAAGTGGATAGTCCTAGTAGATAGAGTCTATTATCACTACTGAAGACACCAAAATCTTAGACCGGTTTATGACACACTCAATGTAGATTGCCATCGACGCACTGAGAAGAAGAGGCTAACCTATAACTCTAATAATATTAAAAGATTTTTGATTAGATTGACCAGTCTCTTTCCAAGCTGAAAATAGTTTATCAATATTTTTCTTGGTAGACATTTATGATTTGCTTTAGGTGTGCGTTGTGACATAAAGCAAATCCTGCCTGGTGTGCCAGGCAGAGTAGATAATACCTTTATCTTAACAAAACACGTCTCGTTATTAAGACGTAATTTGCCACTCACCCCATTTCTCCCACGCTAATAAGGTCACCGCACTACACATCACATGACGCGCAACTTCGTGAGACTTTTTCCTTAAACAAAGTGCAGTTTTGTATTCTCGTTGAAATTCAGGACATCGTTATAAAAAAAATACATAAATAATCAATTTAAATTACGGTACCACGGTCAATAATAATTAAAATATGCTGTTTTTTAGTTGTTAATTATAAGTACCGTAACATCGGGGTACATTAGCCCTGGGGTGTAACTTTGGCCCAAAACGACAAAAAGTTGAAATTCCCGCCACGCCTCACTTTAAGAGCTATTGAAGTAGTTCGCGCTATATATCGATAGATGGGGCAGTCGGTAAAACAGTTTCACGTTCACAAAGCGGATTGGTCAATTTGTAATTAGAGTGACTCAAATTACAAATGACTCAAATTACAAATTGACCTGTTTTTCCGACCGCGGGCATACCGCCATCTATCGATATATAGCGCGAACTACTTCAATAGCTCTTTAAGTGTGGCGTGGCGGGACTTTCAACTTTTTGTCGTTTTGGGCCAAAGTTAAACCCCAGGGCCCGATATCACCGGTACTTCAGATGGAGGTTATTAATAATCCTGAATAAAATCTAATCTACATTTGGCAGGTCTCAAAGTAAAAGTATTTTAATACTCGTATCATTACGGAAAGGATGTACATATGTTACTCAACATGAGTTGCCTCGCGTGCGTCACGTCCCGACCCTGTCATTCTAAACGGAAACACAGTCAGGGAACTAACAAAACAAAGGTCACATTTTCAAATGTAGATAAATGTTACGGAAACGAACCCCTTTCGGAAAAGCTTACTTTATGGTTATTTTTAAATATGTTTTTTGTTTGTTATTTTTATAATGTGGTATGAAAAAGAGCTCTCTATTGTTTTCTTTTTTTTTCATGTCAATTTTTTTATTGATTTCTTGTCCTGTGTGAGACCAATAAATACTTTTTCTTTTTTTTTAATATTGTTTTTTATGTAATATTAGCTTTGTATATTGATATGAATTTCGTTCATTAACCCGTCTTGTTTGATAGGTAAGTTGTTGGAGAATCTCGTTAGGTACACGCATCAGATTGAATAGCTTTTTGTTATACTCGGGTTACAAAAAGTAATTCAATCTCTGAGATGATAGAATAGTTTTTAGGGTACCTAATATTACTAAAAGTACGAGTGCGATGCTTGACTATAGTTATGTTTGGATAAACCCTTATATCTCTAACAAGCTTTCCACCGTGGCTTCGCTCGCGTTCTGTTCGTAAATCCACGGGAAAGTTCTGTTTTTTTTCTGATATTCGGGTCCCATTACTGAAAAAATCGTGGAATCGAATCGGTAGTTCCGAAGAAAATCCCCTTCATTCAAACTACCAAACTTTACCCCTTTATAATATTAGTGTTAGCACATAACAGCACGCCTGAAATCCCCGAAGGATTAGACCGAGGTGTATCTTTTAGTGAACCAACATTTCGGAAATTCGACAATCCTAATATGAAAGGCGAGCGTATCTCCATCAACCGCACAAAGCACAAATTCAGACTTCGTGGCTGCTATTGAGAAATTTCTAATGGATAAACCAAATAATTCACCACGCTGTACTCTTAGTAGCACTGTATTGTATAGTTATTAAATTAATAGTAAATCCGTAACTTTTGATTAATTTATATATTTTCAGATAAAATTTCAAAGATCTGTGGATTTTTTATGTAAGTATTATTAAAGATTAACGTAACCCTATTTGTTTTCTCACAGAAATCGTCGGTGTGAACGGCATGACGCGTCGAGGGACGACGAGTAGCTGCCTCAGTCGTCTCCACAGAGCCCCAACGTGTTCGTCGTGTACATCAGTGAGGCGTGGAGTGACCACAGCGCCGCGGTCGTGTGCCTCCGCCGCACCTGTTCGCGCACTGTCAGTGCGAACCCACCTTAACTAATGGACATCAGTGACGTGACATCTCAAGACTTTGTGGACACAATTAATAAATTATATATTTAATGGTTGCCTTTTTATTCATTACCTATCATTTGCCTATAGCAGTCCACTGCTGGACATTGCATTCCTCGGTCGCACGCCATTCAACTTGATTCTTAGCAACTCTCATCTACTACCAGCCACCCTTTCCTACCTTATGCGGCCGCCACACTATGCTCCTTGCGCTGTTCATCGCTATGCTCCTCGCGCTGCCGCTATTTGCCGCGATGTTGCCCGCTGCCCTACTCGCGCAATTAATCGCGACGCTCCTCACTTGTTATTTGCCCTTTAATGGACGATGAAACTGTGGCAGCGTGCGCGCTATGTATTTTTAGTATAGTTAATTATATCATTATCATAAAAAGAAGTATACATCGTCGTCGTCGTCCTCGCCAACGGAGATGGTGGATCACTAATCTATTCATGGCGCAGTCATCGCGGAGCGGTGGGCAGGACGAGGAGCATGACGTGCGGCATGACGAGTAACGTTGCCACACTATGTCTCTGCCTCCTTTCCTCGCTACTTCCCATGCCACTCGTCGAGTGTGTGGTGGCCGCATTATGCTTGCCGATTCGCGGTCTCCACTCAAGCACTCGTCTACAACAGCGGTCATCGGTTCTAGGGCCTATGCCTTTGTATTATTCGACCCTAATTGTGTAGTATGTTGGGTAAGTAAACTGGTAATTTGGTCCTATCCTGATTTATTTGGGGTCGGCGCAGTATGTCTTCTGTTTCATACTTTTCTATTAATCGTCATTCAAGTAGTCACAATATCCTCGGCCTCGACATAAAGGGCTACGAAGGAACATGGGTGGTTTTTAGTCAGTAGAAGTCTGACACTCCCTTTCGCTCTGCCCAAGAGCGGGAGGAGTTATTTGATGATTTTCCACCCACCCCAAAAAAAAAGTTGTCACAATATCGACGATATTGATATGTTACCACGTTCTCGAAACGACACTCGAAACGAAAGGATCTAACGAGAGATCGGTCGCTTAGATACTATTTACATTTTTAGGGTGTAAACAGTGTTCACAGGGTGTAAGTGAGATCATAGTTACTATAGGGCTCCTATACTAAGTAACATTATTAATGATTGATCACAATTATTGCTGCGTCGGTTCTAGTTTTAACCACCCTACTCGGTGTAATTATCATAAATCAGTGCACTTACCTGTAAATGTGCTGTTTATTTTCACAAACTGGAACGTCATCAACATTCCAACAGAACTGCGGAACATACATTTTTAAATTGCTGTTCTGTTTTGCTCGTTAATCTTGTTTACCATTATGCAAGGTTTTGGTGAATGGTGATGTTTGCTTCCCCTAATGGTTCATAAACATTAAAAAAACACCCGGTCGTTAAATGGTACACCGAGTTTTTCAACTGACATGAATAGGGATCTAATAGGTATGCCTACGCGTGGATGCTTTTTATTTTATTTATTTATTTAATTTTATTCAAGAGGAACAACAAATTAATAAACGTTTAAATAGGCATAGTGACTAACATAACTTATCAATAATACTGAAAATGGGATAATTATTATGTTTCTATAATTTATTACAAGCACCATTGCTTGCAACAGCCGAAACAAAGTGAACTCAAAACAATAAAAACCCGATTTTTACCCGACTGCGGCGAAGCCCAAAAGGAGGGTGATAATGATAATTGAAATAATCATTTTAATAAGTCCATATTTGTCTAAGGACATGTCCATATTTGTCTAGCCATGACAGTCAAAGACGCTCTTTAAACACGAACTTTGTCTAAAGCTCCATGTGCTTCAATTATTTACTCTCGCGTTCTTTGTATGAAGTTTCTATTTATAAGCCTGTTTAATTAGCTAAAACTTCACGGCTTTAGAAACTAATTTAGACTTAAAAGCAATAAATTAAAGCTAAAGAAATAATAATAATATAATAATAATATTCCACAACTATCACACAACGCCATCTAGTCCCAAGCTAAGCAGAGCTTGTGTTATGGGTACTAGACAACTGATAAACATACTTATATATTTCTAAATACATACATATTATAGATAAATTACACCCAGACACAGAACAAATGATCGTGCTCATCACACAAACATTATGTAATAGTATGTCGATAATCCACTAAGCTCCTTATTCGTTTTCTCATAACGTTGTCGAAGTTCTAACATAGCGACATTTGATATTTTCAAACGTTTGCTGCAGAATCGGAAGGCGCATTGTTTCGGCCCGCTACAAACAAGCACTGTCTTTATTTTTTTTTAATTTGAAGTGAACACAAATTATTATCAAATGGTGTTCGTATAATTATTTAGTTTTCACTTCTCTCGCTCTAAAATGCGTCTTTATGTCGTGCGTAGGCGACATAAAGTCGCGTTTTATGCTCTAGAGCATAAAGTAAAATCTTCGTCGAAGACCAAGGTAATCGGCACAGGTAATCGGCCCAACAGCCACACGAACAACTTCAACTTCATAGAATAACCTCTTTAATTCGTTTCGTTAGTATTCTAAGAACAAGGGATTACTGCTTTTCATTACGAATACAAGGAAAGTTGATGGGAATAGGCTTCCCCTAATTACCTAAATCGCTTGATGGCAATAGGCTTGCTCTTAATTAGGTTGTTTGATGGCAATAGGCTTGCTCCTAATTACATCATTTGATGGGAATAGGCTTACTCTTAATTACATTGATTGATGGCAATAGGCTTGCTCTTAATTACCTAAATCAGTGGATGGCAATAGGCTTGCTCCTAATTACATCGGTTGATGGCAATAGGCTTGCTCTTAATAAGATTGGTTGATGGCAATAGGCTTTTCCTAATTACATCGGTTGATGGCAATAGGCTTGTCCCTAATTACATCAGTTGATGGCAATGGGCTTTGTCCCAATTACATTGGTTGATGGCAATAGGCTTGCTCCTAATTACATTGGTTGATGGCAATAGGCTTGCTCAAAATCTATCTATCTATATAAATAAAAAGAGAAGTCCTGACTGACTGACTGACTCATCAACGCCCAGCCCAAACTCTTGGACCTAGAAACCTGAAATTTTGCACAGAGGTTCCCTATATAGTGTAGACAAGGAATAAGGAAGGATTTTTCGAAATTCAACCCCTAAGGGATTTAAATAGGGGATGAAAGTTTGTATGGAAAATCGTCATTTTCACGCGGGCGAAGCCGCTGGCAAAAGCTAGTGTTTTATAACTGAGCAGTATGAGTAACGACAGTCAGGTGTTATGTCAAGTTTCCGACTGAAAAAAAAAAAGTTAATTGGCGGGAACCTTAATTATTTTTACGATATTTACAAGTTGCAGTTTCATTTCCTCGCAATCGAAGTGAAAAGTAGAGTGTAAAACTCGTTCATAAAACCCATTTTGCTCTCTACTTTATATCCATCCTCGCTCGCAAGCTCGCATCGGATGGATAAACGTCTCGCGCAAAATGGTGCGTTTTATGCACTTGGTGTACAATCTACTATTTTACACTCTGATGTAAAGTTGTATTTTTTTACTTATACGTGGTGTTAGAACTTCAACGACGATGAGGTGAATAAACCTAAAATATCTCCGAAAATCTGAATATAATTTTCGACGACTTTGGACACGAGATAATGATCTTAATGCAATCTAGGTATTTACCTATCTTTATGGATACATCCGTTAAATGCGTCAGCTGTTGATTTCCCACCATTGTCGAGGTAAATACCCCGCTCATAAATAAGCAGATACCTACCTAAGCTTACGAAATCTGCGCTCTCGTAAATGGATTTATTGTTCAAACCCGACTTTTCATTAGTCTTCGTTCAGGGAAGATGGCGATACTTAACAATTAGTAGGTAATTAACAATAATTAGATGATTGGGTAAACGTGAATCAAAATTACTTTTTGACTTACAGCAATGTCGGATCCGGTCTTTGCTACGGACGATATACGAGCCTAACGGAGTATCATCTAGGTTTCGATTTAATGTTTTACTTCACCGATGACACCGATGTTGAAAATAAACACAAAGACTAGGTCCCATACGTATAGAAAAAGGGCTTGTGTTTAAACGCCTACCAGAAAAGAACCTATTTTATGTAAAAACAACCAGAATTGAAACAGCAGGATGGTTGAATATGCGTTTTATTTAGGACTGACAATAACGATGTTACAGTATAAACTTGCAGTTTAGTCTTCTAGCAATAATCGCGTCGATTTTATTTAGAAGTGACTGCTCGCTATGAGCTCCAGAATAGAATGAATATCTCGAAAGGAATCGTTTCTGCCTGAACGTAACTGATCCCCACTACCAGTGCACAACCCCACTAAACCAACGGAAATTCCAACTCAGTGTTGCCAGTAAAATAATTTAAGTGTGTATCAGGTCTGTTACACCTGCAAAAGTTAACATTCGGCCATCCAAAAGAAACGAGTCCCTTCGTTGACAAAAATCTCGAGGAAAAAAAAAATTTTAAAGAACATCAGAACAATAAAGAACATGATATAATATTATAATATAACGTTTCTAAGTGAACTACGTAAGAGAAAAGTAATCACATCATGAACCGAGGTTGAATGAAGTACAAAGAATACTGTAGGTAAACAAAAAAACAACGAAAAACATAACAGGCAAGATAAAAATTACTTAGCATTATAATATTAAAATGTATAAAACAGTATGGAACAAAACAATTTCACATCACAATCAACACTAATATAATAAACAACTTCTCATCAAAAGTACTTAGCATTATAATATAAAATGTATAAAACAGTATGGAACAAAACAAATTCACATCACAATCAACACTAATATAATAAACAATTTCTCATCACAATCACCACTAATCATAACTGAGTGCTGCTACTGCTAAGTACTATACATTTCAATTCAATTATCCTGGCCTGAACTTTTGACTAACAATTTCAGACACTACTCATGTGCTCCTTCCTGTGATCAATAATTCAAAGTGACACTCATGTGCTCCTACCTGTAATGGTCAACAATTTCAGGCGGCACTCATGTGCTCCTACCTGTATTGGTCAACAATTTCAGGCGGCACTCATGTGCTCCTACCTGTATTGTGTAGCATAAATTAGTCGATTTCCTAAAAACCGACTAATTCTAAAAAGTTGTCACCTCACTAAATTATAGGTACAGCCCTAAATGTTCTGAAATGTCACAATGGAGGGAGAACGTCACTCAGGACCTCCTTTATAAACGGCTGCGCGCATAGGCTCTGTCCTTTTTACATCAAGCGAGCAGCCTACTAGATAAGTCCCCAGTTATTGGGTAAGTGAACCCCGCCATTGTGTTCTTTTGCTGCTAAATTTATGTCCCGGCAAGCCATAACTATTTGTAATCTCTGTGTCTATTTAAATGGCTGCCGGCAATGTATTCTGTATTTAATATTAATTAGCACCTAGCTATTCACTATGCACATGTGCTCTAATTGGTTATATGGTTCTCCGCATGGCATGCATCCTATTCTATTCTCTATAAACTAAATCATGCTCATCCATGCGGTATCATAAACCTGCGACGCGAGTCGGCGGTCAATGAGAACCCCGTGGCGATGTGACGCCACGCCTCGCCTTTAGTCTACCATCTATTCACCTATCATCTAATCACTGTAAACCACTGCGATGTGTGAGTACCCATCTTCCATCTTCTTCACTGCCTTGAGCTTGCCGCCCTTTTTACATCAAGCGAGCAGCCTACTAGATAAGTCCCCAGTTATTGGGGTTCCTATCGCTGGCTAACAAACCTGCTGCTTCGCTCACGCTGCACTGCTCCGCTGCTGTGCTCCCGCGTTCTACCAACGCGGTGAGAAGCGCGCATCTGCACGGCCGCCCTACCGCGAGCCGCCTTTGAACTGCGACGCCTACGCGTCCAGCACCAGACGACGGCGTGGCCGTGTAGACAGTGGCCTGCCGCCGCTACCTACTGGCCGCCTGCGCTGCCGCTACCGGCCTACCACCAACGCTGCCTCGGGCTAGTTGCCCTGAGCCCGCTGCCCACCTGGTCGACCGCCCTGCCGCGCGTCCCTACCGACGCGTGAGGCCGCCTGACCCGGCCTACCTACCGTGCGTGGCGATCGACGTCTTCTGGTTGCTCAGGGCAGTACCGTATACCTACCTTCAGTGACAGTGCGTGACCTTAGAGACACTAGAACCCTAGACCCTAGAATCTATTTGTAAGTGTAGTGCTTAAATAAATGTATGACTAAGTCTACAGTGTCTCATTTATCTACCACGAAAACCACTACGCTACAATTGGTCAACAATTTCAGGCGGCACTCATGTGCTCCTACCTGTATTGGTCAACAATTTCTGGCGGCACTCATGTGCTCCTACCTGTATTGGTCAACGATTTCAGGCGGCACTCATGTGCTCCTACCTGTATGACTAAATGTATCAACATATGATAAAACTAATCTTTATTAAACCATTATCATTATTTTTATGACACAACATCATTTACAACAGAAAGAAACCTACTTTAGAACAAGTCTGGTGAAGCTATAAATCCTCGCTATCACTACTGGAACTACAACTAGGAGCATTGTAACTGAGCCACGGAAATATTTTATCTATTGACACTACGCTCTCAAATCGTCTACCCTTTCGAGTAAGTGGAGTGTCTTCGACAACAAATCGGTCATTCGGCAAAATCTTTTTAATTCTGTACGGGCCCTGACATTTACTCTCTAATTTCTTCGATTGCCCTGTTCCCGACGCAATGGCTCTAATTATTCTCACTAAGTCGCCTATTTTATATTTTGTGCTTTGTTTCCTATTTTTATCAAATTTTTCCTTACTTGTTTTTTGATGTTTAGATATAGATTCTCCGGCTTCGACCCTAACTTCGTCCAAAGTCTTTTTCATCACACCGCTACCAACATCCTCTATTACTTCTTTTAATACACCTAGCGAAGGGGTTGTAACCCTTCTTCCAAACAGTAATTCAGTTGGGGTTTTTTTCGTTACACTATGCACAGAGGTATTAATACCTAATTGTACGTCTTGCACATACTCGTCCCACGTATTTGAATTTTTACCGTGTGTCATTGTGCTCAATGCTGACAGAATCGTACGGTTGTACCTTTCTACTTGACCGTTAGCACGAGGCGTGGCCACGGAATTTAAAATGTGTTTAATACCTAACGATTTTACAAATGAATTAAATTTTTTACTAGTAAAACTCGTACCCCTGTCAGTTATGAGTCGAGAAGGGGTTCCGAAATAACTAAACAAATTTTTAAACGCCTTAATGCTTTCTTTCGTCTTAGTACTACGAACCGGAGCTAAATTGACATACTTAGTAAAAGAATCAACTATTACGAGCAAATAGCAATTCTTATTTTTGGTACGAATAAATGGTCCTAGGTGGTCCGCATGGACTGTGTGAAAGGGCACTTCTACCTTTGGTATGGGATGTAGTAATCCTTCTTTAGCGCCCGAGGGTACCTTGTGGTGAGCGCACTCAAGGCAGGCAGTAACATATTTTTTTATAAACTTCCTCATTTTGGGGAACCAAAAGTAACCACGAATTCTATTTAGGGTCTTTTCAAAGCCAAAATGTCCAACATCATCATGGTTAGTTTTTAGTACTTGCCATCTTACGCCTTTTGGTACGATCCATCGCAATGTATTCTCGTCTATGACGCGGAATACGCGACCGTTTCGGATTTTGAAATCTTTACGTATACTTGCAATTTTAGCGGTCTCTGGATCTTCTAAAATTGATTTTATACGTCCGATTTCAGAATCCCCGGACTGAACGGTAGATATCCAATCATCGGTATTTATAGTCAGAATATCAATTGTGTGTATTGGTTCCGATTCATCTAAGACCGGGTGTCTGCTCAGCGCATCAACGTGGGACATTTTCTCGCCAGGACGGTATTCTATCTACGTCACAATCATATTCAAGAAATTGGATCCACCATCTTGATATACGAGGTAGTAGGTCCCGTTTAATGAATGTACTACGTAGTGCGTTACAATCCGTAACAATGGTAAATTTAATACCGAGCAGATATACCCGAAATTTTGCAAGAGCGCTGACTACAGCTAGCGTTTCGAGCTCAAACGAATGGAGCTTTTGTTCGTCAGCCGTCGTCTGCCGACTATAATATGCCACCGGTCGCCAAGGATCTGAACCAATCTTTTGCAACAAGATACCAGCGAGACCTAGTTTACTGGCATCTGTATGCAGTTGAGTTTCTGCCTTATGATCGTACAGTGCCAGAACTGGTCTCTCTGTAAGAGCTCGTTTAAGACGTCCAAAAGCATCTGCCTCAACTTCAGTCCATCTCCAAGGAGTATCCTTTTTAAGTAAGTTAGTCAATGGCCTGGCGATCAAAGCAAAGTTTTTGACGAAACGCCTGAAAAAACTAGCCAAGCCTATAAATCTCCTTATATCGTGCTGGTTACATGGGATAGGAAATTTAGACACGGCTTCTATTTTCTGTTCCCCAGGTTTAATCCCATCTATGCTTATTTCGAAGCCAAGAAAGTTAATTTTTTCATGGAAAAAATTGCATTTCTCCAATTTCAAAGTGAGACCACTATCGCGAAGTGCTATCAATACTTCTTCGAGACGTGCTAGCCCTTCTTCAATAGATTTAGCCGGAATCAAAATGTCATCCATATAAATGATAACATATTTTAACTTGGCCTTGTCTAAAATTTTATGCATAGTCCGTTGAAAAACGGCTGGAGCATTGGCCAAACCGAATGGCATACGAGTAAACTCATATTGTCCATCTGGTGTGACGAAGGAGGTCTTATCTATTGAATCGGCAGCAATCGCTATTTGATGGTAGCCTGAAGCGAGGTCGAGAGTGGAGAAAATAGAGTGACCTGATAGCTGATCCAGAAGATCATTGATCAAAGGCAGTGGGTAGTGATCTCTTTTTGTCTTTTTATTAAGAGATCTATAGTCGACACACAATCTTTTTTCGCCAGTCTTTTTCTGTACTAGGACAATAGGGCTAGCATAAGGTGAATTTGACTCTCTGACTATACCAACCCGCATCATTTCATCTATCATGTCACGCACATGTTCTCGCTCCGAAAAAGATAATCTATAAGGTCTATAAACTACGGGTTCCGAGTCTTTCAGTTGTATTACCATTTCAGTAACTGCGGTGAATCCCAAGTCATGCAATCCGTAAGAAAAACAAGATTTATATTTCTCTATTAAGGCTTTTAAGTTTTTGATTTCAATGGTAGTTAATTGATTGCCATTTTTTAAATCTATATTTGAATTTATTATTGCCACGTTCATTATTTCGACTTCCGCATTAATGTACCTAGCCCTAGTAATAAGAATTTCTTTCGGAAATATGATAGGAGCTGGTCCAATATTTTGGATTAAGACTCTCGATTCACCGTTTTTAATCTCGTATTCCCCCGGTAAAAGGTAATACTCACTACCTATCTTCCCTCTAACTGAACCACCTACATATATATTGCCTGTGAACGCAGAATCTGACTTTACGGGAATTAACTTAATTTCTCCCTTTTCAATACAGAGCGCACTACTAGTTTTTAAAATAACTTTTGACTCGTCCCTCGGTATTACCCTTTGAAATTGCAGCTCTGATGGAGTTTTTATTATGTGAATAGTGGGCCTTTCTGTAAAACTATGTCCTAGAAGCACTGGATAATTTATTAAACAATCCTCTACTACAAGCACCTCTACATCATTCTCTACAACACCCTGTACATCTATTGTAATAAACGCCTTTCCTTTTGGCAAATAAGGCGCATTACCTAATCCTCGTAATAAAGGCCCGGTACCGGTTTGCCAGTTTAATCCTATTTGTCTAGCTTCTTTTTCACGGATTAATGTAGCCTCACTACCTAAATCTACTTGACATAATATTGGGTTCTGATTTATTTTAATTAAAATTTTGTATTTATTATTAGGATCATTTTGGGATAACTCTAAAGATGCTGGTAAGACATTGGTATTGTTGGTAGCAATTTTAAGAACGGACTTTTGTGAATCGGGCTTGGGTTTCCCCTTTAATGGGCATTCCGCAATAGTATGACCAATAAATCTGCAATAGTTACATTTAATAATAGGTTTCGGGCACTTAAAACTAACATGACCCTTCTCCTTACAATTATAGCAAATTACGTTATCAGAGTTTTGACGAGCTTTATTTGAATCATCTGGAGGCCCATTACCTTTATTTGTCGTCCGAAAATTATTTGATCGAGATAAAATTCTGCCTCTTCTAAACTCGCTATTCTCTTTGGTTTGAGTTTTAATAGTTTTGAAAAATTCTAATACTTCTTCCGGTTTTCTAAATTTTGCGGCCTGAGCACCCAGCCTTATACTCCTATCATCTATGCCGTGGATAATACAATCGATAGCTTCCTTCCCAAATAATTTGCAGCGATTTAGTAGATTTATTTTAGAAAAATAATACATTTCTAGTGACTCTCCTTGGGCCACCCTCCTATTAAGCATTTCTGTTAACAATTCAGCATAATTTTCTGAAGCCGGAAAAGATTCTTTTAATAATTGCTTCCATTCAGACCAAGTTCGCATAAGAGAAGGAAGACCTTGATACCATAATTTTGCCTGACCTACTAGTTTGGGCAGAGCGTAATGTATAGTCTGTTTACTGCTCCATCCGTATATTTCCGAGCACTCATCCACTTTGCTCAACCAAACAGCAACGGTTTGTTCTTTCAAAAGAGGATCAAATTCGGGGATAACGTTATTATTCATGGAGGGAAAATTATCACCAGACCTATTCCTTAGCAATTTTACCATTTCCTCAAAAAACATTGATGTTGTGTCATACCTTGATCTATCCCTGGATCTATCTTGAGATCTATCTTCTGAACTGTTCCTCAGTCTCGGTCTCGATCTTCTTCGTAGATTAGAGTCTCGTAGTGTTTGTCGTTCTCTTTGAAGTCGGTTCTCCAGCAGCTCCAATCTTTGCCTCTCCAGACTGATGTTTTCCTCTAATTCCCCAACTTCATTACGGCTGCGTGATCGCTCTTGACGTCGTGATCGATAGTGCGAGGTCTGAAGACTATTGCTTCTACTGTGACGTCTATCCGGCGACTCTCTCGACTCCTCTGCAGTCATGACTGGTCGGGAGAGTATGGGACTCATCGGAGCTTCCGGTGTACAGTATTGATCAGCATTGTCCATGGTGTCTGAAACTTGTAAAACCTGAGTTATACTTTGTCAATGATTCACAAGTTTTAAAAACACTGAAAAGTTAATACACAATTATATTCAATAAGGAAGCGCCTTGATTTTTCACATTCCCAGACGATAGCCCTGGCATGGAAATATCAGCTTCACCAAATATATACGTAGGGTAAAGTAGGGTAGGTTATCTATATATTATCGTAACTGTACTAGATAAATGTAACGTAGATTTTAAGGTTTGTAAAAACGTCCACAGAATATTCTCCTGTATCAGTCGTGAAGTGTCCCAACAACCAACTTGGGAGTGTCCACGAATGGATTAACACATCAAGCGGCCATTGGGTACGAATACCCGAGGGTAAACGCTGTGGTGTGCAAGTCTGTGGGATGCAGTGTAGTGATGTATTTGTAAAGAGTTAAGTATGTGTAAAACGACTTCAGGATACTCTCCCATAGCCGTCGTAGAGTAACCAATCTCCAACCTTAGCAGTGCCCACGAGTGGGTTTAACACAACCAAGAGGCCGAAAGGGTGCCAATTATCTTTCGATAACGGAATGTGTGTGAGGGTGAAATATGAAAAATATTTACCAAATAAAATTACTTGTACATTAAAACCTAAAATACACAAAATAAATAAAAATAGGGTAGATGTACCCGCTTTTTTTTTTTTTTTTTACACGGTCAAGACGGGTTCAATTCCAATGTCTTTATTAGTGAGTATGCATACACTAGCTAATAACACTCAACTATGCTTCATTAGATCACATGACAGCTTGTGACTCATATTTAACATTTAGATTCAAAACTTTGAACATCAACGATTGAAACCAGAAATTATTACTTGAAAAGGAAAGAAAAAAAAATATTAAAAATAAGTACGTACTAACCTTAATATTGTAGGCGTATTTATTGGTCAATCCCAATTCTGAGATGTAAAAACAACCAGAATTGAAACAGCAGGATGGTTGAATATGCGTTTTATTTAGGACTGACAATAACGATGTTACAGTATAAACTTGCAGTTTAGTCTTCTAGCAATAATCGCGTCGATTTTATTTAGAAGTGACTGCTCGCTATGAGCTCCAGAATAGAATGAATATCTCGAAAGGAATCGTTTCTGCCTGAACGTAACTGATCCCCACTACCAGTGCACAACCCCACTAAACCAACGGAAATTCCAACTCAGTGTTGCCAGTAAAATAATTTAAGTGTGTATCAGGTCTGTTACACCTGCAAAAGTTAACATTTACTACCAAAAAAATTCGAAATGCCGGCCAAAATGGATTAATGCTCACCAAATTGTGTTTCCTAAAGTATTGTAGGAATGAACCTATTTTCCTTTTTATTCTATACCATAAAGATTTATAAACGCCTTTAAAGTTAACTGCAGACCAAATATTTTATATTGTCACTAAATAGATGTCACCAATATTGTATTTCACGACTTTCAATTTATCTCCATGACGCGCGCTCGCTTCGCTCGCATATTAAATAACACTAATATCTTCTGTCCCCGAAGTGCCGGGCCCCCGCCAGCCTCCTTCGTCGGCCTACGGCCCGGTGCCCATGCCGCCCATAAAGGATACTGTCGCGAGACGATCGTATTATAATTTTGGTTAATTGATTTGGTGAGCATTTATCCATTTTGGTAGGCAAAAAGAATATAAATACAACACGTACAATTATTCTGATGAGTGTCTAATTATTTTGGAACCTAAAACGTTGTTCTTTAGGCACCTCGATATAGGGTGGGTTTATTTTATTTGAACTTAAAATATTTTATTTTGTACTTTACTGTACTTTAGTCTAGGGTCTAAAAATCATTTTTGGTGAGCATTTAAATTGTAGCCTAGAAAAAGTCAACATTGGTATTTGTTGGGATATGAACCTTTGTGCTTAATTACTGGTCCATCAGAATGTAATGTGAATATAATTTTATATAAAAGTAGGTTCAAACCTTATCTCAGTAATAACGAGTTAAAGAAGTGCCTACAACAAATCAACATCAACAACACAAGTTCTGATATAATAACAAGTCCCAAAATATAATATTGGAAGCGTATATACGTTGATTTTTGCCAAAGTTCAAGTTATACAAGTACCTAAGTTTGCTTTCCAAGTTATAAGTCCTTGACTTTTGAACTTACTTGATCTAATATTATGTCATTGATTCCAATATAAATGTAGTCAGAATGTGGTCGTTGAAGAATTATTTTTTAGGGCTGTATAATCTTCTTCTTGTTCATCGTATGGGTAAGTGCGTATTCTGGTGTAAGAGTGTTTATGCCACCCATGGCTTTTGGCTCGGTTTTACATGCTGTTGAAAAGTATATCTCATGCATGCTGGTTTCTCCACATGAAAACAAAAAAACTTTTTTTTTTTGTGGGGTTGGATATCATGAAATGACTCCTCCCGCTCTGGGCAGAGCGGAAGGGAGTGCTACTGACTAAAAACCACCCATGTTCCTTCTTAGCCGTTTGTGTCGAGGCCGCGGTCTCTCTTTCAAGCAACCAGCAGCCAGAGGTACGTATCTTGGGTTCGAACTCGTGGCCTCATGTTACTACTACATGCTATAACATTACATCATGCCTGCAATCCCCGAAGGGTTAGGCAGAGGTGTTCATAATACCTTTCGCCGGTTACGTTTAAGTACCATATAATAGGAGGCGCGCTTATTGCTATCAACCGAGCACAAATCTAGACTACGTTTCTGCTACTGAGAAATTCCTGATAGAAAAATCCAATAACACTTTACAAACCCGGAAATCAAACCCAGGACCGCCTGCGTTTACTATGATAAACATCAGTGGAATAGGCTAACTGATAAGACGAATCCTGTGCCCTTTATCACGAAACCTAAATGCTGAGCAGTGCACCTTCATAAAAGTGCACTGCTCAGCGCCTAGACTTATATATATAAAATTTATTTATTTATTTATTTATTTATTTATTTGCTTACATGTAAAACACTGGTTAGTAGGCATGCATTACAATTTCATGGCACAGTATTTACATGCACCCTGTAAGGGCACTGCAAATTGTTACATATAAAATTAATAGATTAAAACAGTTATTATTTATTATTAATTCTTATTAATTAATACGTTATTAATTACATTAAACATTTATAAAGAATGAACATTGCGAAATTGATTTCGCAATGTTCATTCAAATTTTCAAATTCAGCAGGGTTGTAACATTTACACATTTATTTGAAGTTCCGCTTATTTTCAGGTTCAGCAAAACGAACACTGAACAATAGAGAAACAGACACGACTACTGTCGCCATCTAGTGCGTAAGGTAGAAATTATTGTGCCGGAAAGGTACCCAAACAATTACAACAACAGAACAATTTTTTTTTTTTTTTTTTCCCTTATCCTAGTGTCCATCAAAATGATGGACCCTAATCTTATTACAATCTAGCCTTGTATTATAGACTAATAAGTAATTTAATTCTAACTTAAACTGTTAAATTGTCTTTACGTACTATGAATGTGTCCATTGGCACTTTTCTTATTGTCTCTATTAAGGCGAATACACTTTTTCATGTGTTTATTTGGTAACACTTGTGCTACATTACACTATTCACTAACACTAGCACTAAACACTAACTCGAACGGTTTCGTTCTTTTTAGTCTTCTCACTATGTCCGTGTGGTCGAGAAGCTGGATCGCCTCGACATTCACATGCTGGTGAAGTCTCTTGTCGTGAGCTTCTGCAGATTTTTGAATCACTTTATCGATGAACTCAACGTTTAGGTCCCGATGGAGGTCATCATTTCTTACGTACCAGAACAATTATACAATTATACCGCTGTTGGTTACAACAGCGGTATACAATCTGTGACCCGCAACTTGTTCACTAGGTAATCACGGCTTACTTTTATTTGGTTAGAAGTAAGGTATGCACACGTACGTACGTACGAAAAAGTATTGACAATATATTTCTGAATAACATTACATCACTCCTGTAGTTTTATCCATTACTACACTCACATTTCGCCAATTTATTTAAGTCCCAAATGGTGAGCTTGTCGTCATCATCAGCCACAAATTTAGATTCCATGGAAATACTGAGAAGTTCTTGATGGAAAAACAAATCTCATTCATCGCAGTCACGCTTGCGACTACTATACTAATGAGGCAGTCTTAACAACGGCTCGTTAATTTGAGCGGAGACAAGATAAGAGGATAGGATACGTGTTGTAATCCACAAATAGAATTTCGTTATTTCAGTTCTCTTCTCCGCTTAGCTTAAGGCTGCGGTGCACATCTCCTCTCCTCTCCGCTTTGCATATCTCCGCTCCGTTTTGGTGGAGTCCCGGCCTAAACGAGCACTTTAGTAAAACAACTGCAAGCTAAGGCGCTTTGCACATGGATCAACTTAAGTTGAGGCCAGTTAAGCGGATCATTCTCATTAGTTCCACCAGCAATTAGTTCCATGGAACTAGTGAGACTTTTTTTTCTCAGTAGTTCCATGCACTTTGATAATGGAACAAATGAAACAAAACTTAATCGAACTCGTCTCACTAGTTCCACCGTAGTTGTCCCATGGAACTAGTGAGAACTTTTTTTCTCAGTAGTTCCATGCACTTTAATAATGGAACAAATGGAACAAAACTTAATCGAACTCGTCTCACTAGTTCCACCGTAGTTGTCCCATGGAACTAGTGAGAACTTTTTTTTCTCAGTGGTTCCATTGTTCTTCTTAGTGGAACAAGTGAAACTAAAGTTAATCAACATCATTCTCATTAGTTACACTATTTAGAAAAATATCATCTAAAAAAAAAAATAGCACTTGTTCCACTAAGAAGAACAATGGAACCACTGAGAAAAAAAAGTTCTCACTAGTTCCATGGGACAACTACGGTGGAACTAGTGAGACGAGTTCGATTAAGTTTTGTTTCATTTGTTCCATTATCAAAGTGCATGGAACTACTGAGAAAAAAAAGTTCTCACTAGTTCCATGGGACAACTACGGTGGAACTAGTGAGACGAGTTCGATTAAGTTTTGTTTCATTTGTTCCATTATCAAAGTGCATGGAACTACTGAGAAAAAAAAGTCTCACTAGTTCCATGGAACTAATTGCTGGTGGAACTAATGAGAATGATACAGTTAAGCAACTTTAAAAGTTTCATGTAACTAGTTGATAGTTGCTACAACGTTTACAACGGTTGCAGCAATTTTATGGCAATCTGTGAGCAACTTTCATAACCGAGTTGCTCAATCTACGCAGCGAACAGTGTTCAGTGTGACGATGAATATCAAAGAAACAGCAATTGCTCTAATTTTATTACGTCGTCGTCGCCGTCTACGTTAACTTAAAAAATCGGTATAATATTTAACAGTTGCTAGTTGCGGCAATTAGCAACTAACTAAGTCATCGATTGCAGCAACTGAAAACTGTAGACGATTGCCGGAACTCGAAACTCGTGTTGCTATGTGTGCGCAGTTCAATTGAAATATATGTAAACAGCTAGTTGCCAGTTGTCAGTTGCTGCAATGGTTGCTCCATGTGCAAAGCGCCTAATAGTAACCAACTAGAAAATGAAAAACTGACAAAAGTCAATTCATTCGATGCCAGTGACAACTTTTAAATGCGATGCTTACTGGCAAGCGCTAACCAAGAGCACCGTTGGTTTGGACTCTGGAGATTTAACTGCATTAGATAGATTGAAGAAAAACTGGGAGCGATTCAGAATGATTATCTATTTGAACTACATGCGTTGCAAAGCAATACTTTTTTTTCAGAAACCTGAATTCCAATTTGAAAAAGTAAATAATATCGGACAGATTTTCGAACACGTTATTGAGTCAGGTAAAAATTATAAGGTAAGTAACAAAAAATTACTTTACAAAAGCACGAAATCTTACAAAATACTTGCAATACTAAGTGTCTGGTTCGTTTTCACCCAATTTCGTGGTGTAAATCCCATGGCTCCAATTTGTAGATCAATTCCCGGCAGCCAGTACCATTAGCGAGATACGAAAATCGATTTTGAAATGGAAAAAACCATGTATCGAAAATACTCGTACTATCACAAATATAAAACATCACTGTAAATAAACAAGAGTCCACTGAACACGTGCCGGGAAAATCAACACAATTCTGGACAGAATCAGACTTAGGTTTGATTTAAATTCTTAGAGAGTGACGGATGATTTGAAACAGATATTCTTCAGCAACTATTTCCGTGAGTTACGGCATTTAGTGCTGTATTATTTAGATTTCTTTGAAATGGTGACTCAAAACGTTTTGATCTCGTGAACATGAGGTAACTAACACCAAAAAGTTCTTATTTAACACACTAGTAAGATTTGGAAGTCCAATGTTCTTCTTCTTTTTGACTAAGATTTTGTCCGACCAGTACGTGTGACCTGGCCCGTATTTCATTTTGATTGATTCGATTTCGATTTGATAAGTCATAAGGTCATAAGTGTATCTTTTTTTTCATTACGAAAGAGAGCAAGATAGACATACAGTATGTTAGTTTGAACGAGGGGCATAATGAAACCTGTTATACGGCATGCTTACATGATACTAATATAAATATGAACAAAAAAAAACACTCATGGATAACAGACAGAACCATACCAAATACTTACTTTGGAAAAGTCTCGCAACCCTTGCGTTTATCACAGATAATCGCGGATCAATGACTTTTAGGTATAATACATTTTCCCTTCATATTTTAAAACTGGTGTAGGACAATGGCCAAAAAGAAACGTCTAATAAAGTCAGATCTGAAGAGCGTGACACAATTACGTCACAAATTAAGGTTATACTTCTTAAAACGTATTTAGGACGTTTATTATACTTTTATTTGCAGACCAATTTTGTCCATCCATAATTGTTAGTAACAAATTTCTTAAAACTACGTTAGTACTTAGTATACTTAATAAATATCAATTAAAATTCAATAATAATTCAATCTCTGGGGCAACAACAAAATACACATGTCATGTTAGTAACAAAGGTCTTAAAACTATGTTAGTATTATGCATTATCATTAACAAAAATTCAAATAATCAGAAAAGCAATAATTACAACAAAATACACATGTCATGTTAGTTATAAAGGTCTTAAAACTACGTTAGTATTACATCAAATCACATGTCAAGAATAAGTAGTCTACGTCACATGAAGCTGGATGAATCTCCCCAGCACTGCGGAATCAGGCCTCTCAGATATCATTTTTAGGATTTTGTTGGTGCTCCCTCGAATCCGGCGCATCAGAGAAGCTGTTCGTTTAACCTGTATGACTTTCCAAATCGATTCGAAGTGTTTGTGAATACGGTAGCAGGACATTTCTGTGGTTTTCCTCATTTAAATCCTGAAAGGTGCAATCAGTTGTTCACGACAGGCGTGAAGAGAAGGTGCGGCATATTCTGTGTGATGTGGGGTTGGGACTCGACACACGCATTATGTTTGAAATTGGTCGGTCGCGTCGCGGCCAATTAAGTTAGTATTGAAAATGGTGCGTAAAAGGAATACTATTTACGATGCTAAAATAAACATACACTGTTTAAACTACTTAGTAATTAACCGAAACTATTTACACAAAAAATAAAATATAACACCTTTTTGGCGTCGAAAACTTCCTTCGAATTTCTTCCGAATACCTAGCAATATGACCCCCAAGAGTGGCGAAACCTTTGGTAACACGTTGTACGGAGCATTGCTTCTGGCCAAAGTAAAAACTGGACCCACGTGCAATGACATCAAATCAATAAACTGTGAAACTAATAAACCAATTAGAACTTTATTTAATACTTCCTTTTTCCCGCGGCTTCGCTCGTGTTTTGGTCGAGAATTATGCCACGGGAACTTTCAATGGATGACGTATTTTTAAGACATTCGAAAATAACGGCTTGCATTTACATAACATCACACCTGTTATCCCCGAAGGGTTAGGCAGAGGTGTACCCATTAGTACCTACACCTTATACACTTCGCCAGTTATGTTTAAGTCCCTTGTAATAGTAGGGCGAGTCTATTGCCATCAACCAGCCACGATTCAAGACTCCGTGCCTGCTGCTGAGAAATTCCTGATGGAAAAACGCAATACCACTTGCCCGACCCAGGAATCCAACCCAGGACCTGCACAGAGTCACGCTTGCGACCACTAGATCAACCAGGCTTCCATTTCTGAAAAAAAAAAAAACAATATCGGTGCAGTAGTTTCGAATAGCACAGCCTAAACTTTACCTCTTTATAATATTTGTGAAGAAATGTAGAAGTAGGCATTTGTTTAGTACCACTTTGCATGGCACTTAGCATATTGAAGCACTACAACGGATACTTTACTACACACGTCCCTCGTTTATATAAGAAAATTTAGCCGCCTAAGCACTCTAAACGTCACGGGTTTATTTGTAACACGTTTTCTAACCTAGGTAAATAAAACCATATAACAAGGCGTTGAGTGAAAGTAAACACTACCTGTTGACAACATTATCATTGTTTTCTTTTCCAAGCTTATCATTTTACTACGGTATTTGTTCAGTGAAAGAACAATAATTATATTCAGTAGATTTAACAATAAGGCGAATCAATCCCTGCCGTTGTAAGTTAATTCATGACGCATGAGTGTCGGTACTTGCTCATGAGTGAGTAACATATTCGTCTGTAAAACCGGTAGATAAAAAACTGGGTCGTTCTGTAATTTGTCAAAAATCACAGACCAGAAAACATTGCTATCACGTACTAACTAGATTTATCACTCTTTTAGTCCACATGCGATTCATCGATCTAAAAAGGGTCTGCAATCTTGAAATATGCCTTTTTTTCTGGGCGGTGGGAAATCATCAAAGGACTCCTCCCGCTCTGGGAAAATTCAAAGTGTGGCCTAGAACTAGGTTTTCCAGTTTATGATGTGAAAACCTAGCAAGGTTTTCACATTTACACATTAACATTGGGTAATGTTACGAAAACTGTTTTTTTTTCTGGCAGTGTCACAGAGTCAAAGGAAGACAACATTTCATTGCATGTGTATCATACCATGGTGCACGTTTCGGAATATGAAATTAGTAAGTTGAGGTAGAACATTACAAAAACGGTCTGGGAGGTTTTATCCCAGCTTCGTTCCATACACAGTAAATTAAAGAATAAACAGACTAGGTATCATACTCAATAAATACCTGTTACTCATTGCTGATATATACAGGGCGTCCCACGGCTATGCCATGAGGGATGTCTTCTTTCAGTAAAATGCTCTATTACAATATTCAAGGTACTTTCCCTCCATGTGGCATAGCCGCGGGACGCCCTGTATAAAGTACTAGCGGACGTCCCGCGGTTTCACCCGCGTAGATCCCGTTCCCGTGGGAATACAGGGATAAAAAGTAGCCTATGTTACTCAGGGTGAATGTAGCTTTCCAAGGGTGAAAGAATTTTTGAAATCGGCCCAGTACTTTTTGAGCATATTCATTACAAACATACAAACATACAAAAATAGGTACAAATCTTTCCTCTTTATAATATTAGTGTAGAAGTGTAGATAAATGTAGCTCAGCTGTTCTGGGCTGACACAATATAAACTCTTTTGCAAAAAAAAACGGGCGCTTCATATTTTTTTCTCTACTTCAATGAAGAAGGACAAGTAAGAGGTTTTATTAATTTGACGATGTATTGGCATGTTATTTGAAGAATCCTGGCATGATTCTGTACGTTCCAAATTTAAATTTTGAAATTAACAAAAGGAAAATAATGATTATTGTAGATTATTGTAAAATTGCTTTACTAATGGCGCGAATTGCTGAAACGATTTTATTACTGATTACTAAAATTTTAAAACTTTTTGGATATTTTCTGCAAATTAAACAATTTTATCTTTCTTTTTACATTAAATACCACTTTTTGACATGAGTGATAAAGCGATAAGGGCCGGTAAAATTATAGCCCTACTTGAAGAAGGTTGTTCGCAAACTTACGTGTCTCAGCGGCTAAATGTGAGTCGTTCAACTGTCCAGAGGACTTGGCACCGTTGCCAAGTGACCGGTTCGGTCAAAAGAAGACCCGGTTCGGGAAGAAAACGACGCACAGAACCAAGAGATGACCGCTTTTTGGTGAGTCAGGCCTTGCGGAATCGTAAGGCGTCAAGTGTGGACCTGAAGAAGAGCCTTGAAGAAGTAAGAGGAGTAGAAGTTAGCTTGTGGACCGTCAGGAGGAGGCTTTTGGCTGCCAATATCAGGAGTTACCGCCCGGCTCGGGGACCTAAATTACTCCGTGAGCACCGTGTTGCTCGACTTCAGTTTGCTCGAAACTGTGCTTCATGGACTCTGGAGGACTGGAATAAAGTATTGTTTTCTGATGAAGCTAGAATCTCTTTGTGTGGAGAGGACCGACGCCGGCGAGTGCTACGAAGACCACGGGAACGCTATGCGCAAGTGTGTTTCGAAGAAATCACTCCTTATGGCGGAGGCTCCGTTATGTTTTGGGCAGCAATTAATTCGACGGGGCGTACGGAGTTAGTTCTCATAGAAAATGGAACATTAAATGCACACCGGTACATAATGGAAGTCCTAATTCCATATGCACAACCCGCATTGACTGCACTTGGGGAAGATTCCATTTTTATGGACGACAATGCTCGCCCGCACCGTTCTGGCGACGTGGAAGCGTACATGCAAGAAGTTGGGATCCGTCGTTTAGATTGGCCAGCTCGAAGTCCTGACCTCAATTCAATTGAGCATGTCTGGGATGTTCTAAAGAGACGGGTAAGATCAGTGCAACATGCTCCACAAAACATCAGGGAGCTAAAAAGAGTCATTGCAGAAGAGTGGGAACGTATTCCTCAAAACGTCA
Organism: Diarsia dahlii; assembly: GCA_949775195.1. NCBI lineage: Eukaryota > Metazoa > Arthropoda > Insecta > Lepidoptera > Noctuidae > Diarsia > Diarsia dahlii. The sequence continues at coordinate 13,538,427 of OX459198.1, forward strand.
TTAAAAACATCGTGGAAAGCATGCCCAGAAGGATTCAAGCTGTGATTTTGGCAAGAGGAGGTCACACTCGTTATTAGGTTATTACATTTGTAACTTTATTTAATTAAACAAAGTAAAAAAATCTTCTTGTCTTTATTGCCGACCACTTCTTATTGTTTGGCCGTGTACATCGGTTTTAAAGAATTCATAGATTTTTTTTTAAATTGCCACAGTTCACTTCACGCGTATTAATTTACACGATTATAAGTATACAGACTACGTCAAACAATTAAATTTCATTGAATTAACTCAAATCGACCTTAGAACGTAAATTTCCTAAGGTGCCCGTTTTTTTTGCAAAGGAGTGTAGATTGCCATCGAGACACTAAGAAGATTGCTGATATTATTTCTGTACCACAAATTCATGTCATAAAATACTTAAAAAATAGAAAGAATTACCAAAAAGATCTGAAAAAGTAAGTACTTAAATTGATCCCAGCCGATTTTGAAGGAAAAAAACGCAGTCACTGCCATATATTCAAAAGAATAAAACAAGATCCAAACTTCAATGTCATCACGTGTTTTTTTTTAACGCACAGGCCATTTTCCAGAATGAAAAGAGATTGTACTTACATTCAAGAAGGTTGCATTATTTTTAAATGTACCTGTTTTACTGTTAACTTTTTTGTTTATCTACCTAGATTAGTGTTTTGTCCGGTATCCGCTGTTACTTACTAACAGATTAGAAGTGAATAAAGCTTCAACTAGGTAGGTATTTAATTTACTATATTGGTCTTAAACAGAACTAATGCAAGTGGTACATGTCGGATCCGCAGGGAGTATAGAACAAAACATTTTCCGGATTCCGAACAGGCTGTGAACACAACTTCTTTTTTAAGAAGATCCAATATTGGATTGGGTATAGCAAGCAGTTCCGCTATGATTGACGAAACACGTGTATCTGTAGGTAGTGTAGGTACGCAGTAAATCCTAAACGGGGATTAAAACTTCTAATGAATAAATCCAGGTTATAAACTATCTGCGTGCCAAATTTGATCTAAATCCGTTCCCTAGTTTTTGTATAAAAAAGTAACAAATATCCATCCATCCTCACTAACTTTCACATTTATACCTAATATGATGTAGTAGTAAGTCTTGTTTCACTATGGTATGATGCTTCGCTAAAGATTAGGCAGAGGTGTAAAGAAACCAAACTTTTACCGCCTTATTAATAAAAATAGTTAAACCTAGTTTTTTTTTCCTTTGAGTTCTTTCTGTCAAAGTTGGAAATGAAGAGTTGGAGATGGTTGACCAGTATGTCTATCTTGGCCATGTTCTTTCATTTGGCAAAGAGCATCAACAAAGGGAGATATCCCGAAGAATACAGCTTGGGTGGGCCGCGTTCAGCAAATTGGACGACATTCTGAAGTCAACCAAAATTCCACTGTGTCTAAAGTCCCGCCTCTATAACCAGTGTGTTCTGCCTACAATGACTTGGACGGTGCTGAAACATGGACGCTCACACAGGAGGCTGTGTACAGACTAAGAGTTGCACAGAGAGCCATGGAGCGTTCCATGCTAGGCATAAAACTGGTAGACCGAGTTCCAAACGTCGACATCCGAAGACGCACAAAGGTCACCGATATTGGAAAGCACGTTATGGAACTCAAATGGGGTTGGGCAGGACACCTGGCCAGGCGTAGAGATGGCAGGTGGAGTAAGGCTGTCACCGAATGGCGTCCAAGAACGGGTAAAAGAAATGTAGGTCGCCCGGCGGCGAGATGGGCAGACTATATAGTTGCCATCGAGGGAAAAACCTGGATGAGACTGGCACAAGAACGTGGCGTTTGGCACCAGAAAAGAGAGGCCTATACCCAGCAGTGGGTGAATTCGGGTTGTGGATGATGATGATTAAGTTCTTTCCACGCACTTAAAAGTTACTTTCGTGCGTGACTTAAACCCGGACAGGCTTTTAGAAGGAAAATATTAGTTATTCTTTAGTTGTCAAAATTCTCCGTACTTATCCTATAGGTACTTAACGAAAAGTCATCATACCTAGCAGAATAACCGACCCTGACATCAATCGTTAATTCTGCCTAACAAGCGTACATGACGAGGCTTCGCTTTCCTTGACTTATATTACCGAAAAACGTCTCAAGGCAACTACTTTGGTACTTAGAGCTTTTAATGGGAAAAAGTCCGAAAATCGGTTACCATTCAAACGGAACCTCTTTGAATTTGACTTTGCTAATGGCTGAATAAAGTTGTAGTTCATTCAGAGATTTTTTTTTTTACGCTTACCTGATTTGATCTACACTTTCTCAGTTTTTTTCTGAAACTAGGCGGATTAATAAAGTAAATCTGCATCGCAATGTATCATTGGATGGATGTTTGGTTTAAATCAAACTGGTATTAAAATAACCGATCAATTGAAACAATATCTATTTACTTTTTATAGTTTCTCTTGCAAACCGGAAAACGTGTTGAACTTTTGAACATAACTATAGGCTTGGCTTAAAGCTGCACGGGTCGGTTAAGTTCAAGTGCTTCAAGGTTGTCGTTGGTCCTTGCTGTCATTTATAGTTCCTTGACCGTCGTTACAGATAGTGTGAAGGCCCGAAAGACCGATAACCAGTCTTTCGAAGGCGTAAAAAATAAATTGATGTTCGAAAAATACTTTTTTCTTTAGTCAATGCTTGATGAGAATATTCGTTTCCAAAGCAGTAAAAATTGTGTGTTGAAAAAATGAGAATTTAACTTTGAAGAACGTAAAAAGTTTCAACCAAAATTGTTTTGTACAAAATTTGATTGCTTTTATTTTTGTTGTTTTATATGCAATAAAAATGACTTTTAACAAAAGTTTAGTTTAGTTTAAATTGACAAATAAGCATTAACAACGTTATTATATTCTTTGATGCTACGAGTCACTTCAGGCGTCATTAAAATTTGATTTCTGCTGTTCATACTTTTTTTTCGAAAAATTGCCTCAAAATTTTTCGTTCGCAACATCAAATCATATTTTGTAAATAAATACTGGGCTAAACAAACAGAACAGTTGTTTTTAAACAAACACTAAAACACAGACCAGTGTTTAAGTGTTTGCAGGGGTTGATACGTAAACATCGCTCGGCCCCTATCAAGACTAAGGTAAACTCAAATATTGTGTGACCATTGACGAAAGAGAACTGTTATCTTTCGATCACCTGTAGATATAATTCTGCCGTTCGGGGTTGCCTGATCAAATATACCTTTTTTTTTTGGGGGGTCGGAAATCATCAAATAACCCCTCCCGCTGTTGGGCAGAGTGAAAGGGAGTGTCAGACTTCTACTGACTAAAAACCACCCATGTTCCTTCTTAGCCCTTTATGTCGGGGCCGTGGTATCTCTTGCGAACAACCCGCAGCCCCGACGGGACCCGCACATCCAACGGGATCAAATATATATATATATATATATATATATATATATATATTTTATTATAAATGGGCCTGCTCTTGACTTGACTTCAATCTTTCTTCAGTTTTTCTAGATCCTAGAACTCACAATTTGTTACTTCGCATCTCGAAAACACCATAAGATCCTCAAAGAAGCTTGGTGCAAACAAATGCATGTCGGAACATAATATCCAGCTTATGTAGTTCCTGCAAGTTGTATACATAAATACGGCAGCCCCACTCATCTGAGATTCCGAGAAGCAAACTGACGTGTGAACTTAATTGGTATACCTTGAGAGAATTTCACTCTCGTTTGTCTATTCCGTGAATCAAACAAAATATTATAAGAGTCTGGTTGCAAAATTAAGCTTCTCCTGAAAGCCACAAAGTGATTTGTGCTACAGTAAAGTCCCTCAAAATAGAATTATTGGAAGTGTGTTTGAGCCGTTTGGAGTTGAAACGCTAGGGACATGGGGTCCAAGCGCCCGTTAGATTTCAGGACATGCATCGCCAATACGGTTGCTCGATTTTCCTGTGACCGAAAGACTGGCATATTTATTTGATGGTCAAAGAAAATTTAATTAAAAAAAACAACTTTCATTAAATGTGTGCATTTACGTTTAAAAAATATGTTCATCACGTATAAAAACAGATAAAAATATGAAAGAAAAGAATTAAACGAAAGTTCGTCCAGATGTAGTGCCGAGACGGCTGTGGCGTTGAATGGCAATGCTTCCAAACTCCCCAGTGGACATTTTTATATAAATGAGTAAATACGCAAGTCAACATCATAACAAATATTTTGTAGCCTATCACAATGTTGTCTTATTTAACCCTATTAGGGTTGACTGGCAGAGAATGCCTTTTGGTGTATTTAATTGTACCTACATGAAGTTTAAAATAATTAAATAAATGTCAGTAGGTACGAGTCTGTCAGAACTGTCAAGTCGATTTGAATAATTAAACTCATGTTTGATCGCTTTATAACTAATGGGTTTAGGTTTAACAGTTATTAAGGTGCCTAAGTAAATCGTCTTAAAGGTGCATAAGTAAAGCTTACTAACTGCCGCACTCAGAGAGCTTTACTTAGGCCATCAATTAGGTTTTGACAGTTTTGTTATACAAAAGTATGTCAAATCTTTACTAAGTGACGGCTTAAGTAATCATTAAATATCTCTGAGTACCGCTGCAAAAGTATTATTTATTAGGTAAACACATGAATGAAGGTCGGTCTTCTAGACTACTAAACTAAATGAGCGAACAGTGACTATGTGTCCGCTGATGCGAATCCACCGCTTCTTCGTGTGCAGCACAAAGCGTGAATATTATATAATATTTGGTGAACAAGCGCACGTTTTACTTATATTCACTTGAGTGAGTCCACCCAAAGAAACAGCGCACCGGTGGAATCACACCGTCATGTCTTACAGTGAAAATGTAAAGCAAAACCACCCACAGGGATTTTCTTAGAAATATGGCACAATCTTGTTAACATTTCCCAGACATGTATTGTGGATTAAAGCCCACTCCTTGTCTACGAGAACTTGTGACTCAGCATGAATTATTATTGTCTCAAACAAAACTAAACATAACAGGTGAGGTGAGAGTGTAGGTACCAAATTTTCTACACCACTTTTTGAAAACGAAAGTCAAACGAAATTTATTTTCGAACCCTTTCTTGCCAAAACAAATTGCCATTTCTAATTTCCCTTATTTCAAAAGCTTGTTTGTCGAGTTTTATTTTTTACAAAGGTATTTCCGGCGTTCAACTAAATTGCCTATGTAAATCTTCTAATGATAAAGTTAACATAATATCACAGGTTTACCTTCGGGGATTACAGGACCAGACATCCTGGGGGTCCTGGTGTACTCAAATTATTCGCTGACATTTCGCATTCCAGTTGTCATTGCCATTAACCGGGCATAAATCCGAATTCCGTAGCTACTGCTAAGAAATTTCTGATGAAAATCATCAATAACACTTTCCCTGACAATCCTAGGAATCAAAATGGACGGCACGATTGGTGCAGTGGCTAAGCGATTGGACGCGGTGTCGCGGGTTCGATTCCCGCACGGAACAAATATTTGTATGGCCTACAGCTCAGGCCTACAGATAGTTGTTTCGGGTCTGGGTATTTGTGTATGTGAGTTTAAATGTTTGTGAACGCACCCACGATATAGGAGAAATTCCTAGTGTGGGGCAACGTTTTATAAAAAAAAAAAAAACCTAGGACCTCATGCTCAGCAGACGCGCCAGTAACCACTAAACCAACGAGGTAGTTAAACTTAACCACACTTTCAGCAAGATAAAAGATTTAGATGAATATAAAAGTATTATAATGAAAACTAGACTGATACAATGGTCTGGCCTATCTAGACCAGTGGCGAAGCCTTCAAAAATGGTAAAAAATGAAAAAAAATTACAGTAGGATGAAACCCAATGGAAAAAGTAGAGAATATAACAAAAATTAAAGGAAAAATAAATTACGGTCGATCTGAGGTCGGGAAGTGGGGGTGGGGGGGTTTTTAAGGGGGGAAAGCGGTTTATCTCGATTTCCGGCAAAACTACAAGTCCTATGGAAAAAATGTAATGGCAAAGTTGTGGAGAATAAAAAGATCTACAACTTTGAAGTTAACACTTTTTCACATAACCTCAAAATTTATGTGAAAAATTCAAAAAACCATATTTTTGGTTTTTTATTTATATCATTTTCAAAAAAAAATTTTTTTTTCTACGAAATTTGGTGAAAACTTACCTTATTATGTCCCAAATACACTGTAATTTATTTGATTTAAAATATTTATTTTTTCGGCTTATTTTAACTTAATATCAAAAAAGCACCCTAATTTTCAATCGAAAATTCTGACGTCGAAATATCAGCTTGTTTTAAAAAGTCGGTGGGCGTTGTGTTCCTTATAATCTCTACTTTCTGATGATGTATAAAAAATATACATTGCAATGGTAAATTTTCTCAGAAAATGCAAAATCAGCTGCTGCGAAATAATACCCACACCAAATAATAAGGCCTAGACAAGAAATTAAAAGCGTATTTATTGCTGTTTTATGCCTATTTATTGTTATTTTAAAATAATTTATATAACGTGGAGACCTACGGAAAATTTTGGCCCACCAAAAGGTATTTCACAGAGAAGTGGGGAAGGGGCTAGGAAGGTTTGGCCCTTACTACCTGTTATTTCGTAGCAGCTGATTTTGCTTTTTCTGAGAAAATTTACCATTGCAATGTATATTTTTTATACATCATCAGAAAGTAGAGATTTTAAGGAACACAACGCCCACCGACTTTTTAAAAAAAGCTGATATTTTGACGTCAGAATTTTCAATTGAAAATTAGGGTGGGTGCTTTTTTGATATTAAGTTAAAATAAGCCGAAAAAATAAATATTTTAAATCAAATAAATTACAGTGTATTTGGGACATAATAAGGTAAGTTTTCACCAAATTTCATAGGAAAAAAAATATTTTTTTAAAAAGATATAAATAAAAAACCAAAAACTTGGTTTTTTGAATTTTTCACCTAAATTTTGAGGTTATGTGAAAAAAGTGTCAAAATCAAAGTTGTAGATCTTTTTATTCTCTACAACTTTGCCATTTCATTTTTTTCCATAGGACTTGTAGTTTTGCCGGAAATCGAGATAATCCGCTTGCCCCCCTTAAACCCCCCCCCCCCCCACCCCCACTTCCCGACCTCAGATCGACCGCAATTTATTTTTCCTTTCATTTTGATCGTATTCCCCTCCTTTTCTAATGGGTTTCATCCTACTGTAATTTTTTTTGGTTTCAAAAATTATCGACCCTGGTCTAATCAGTATTGGCCAAACCTGTTCGGACAAAGAGAATGGAGTGCGAACCTCTATTCAAATAATTACTGAAAAATAAATGTCAGTGTTTAAGTCTACTATTAGACTAGATTTTATTTACTTGCATTGCATTTTTCTAGTGATGTATAAAATATCAGTCATACTAAATTAAGTCAGCCAAAAGACCTAAATTATTCAAATAATTTTGTCTATGATGAATTTTATTCATGACATTCGAATAATACTCATAAATATTCATAATGTTATCAAAATACACAAATGCAATAAAAGCTAAGTAATCAATCTCTATAAATAGGTATGCTTAAGTGTGGATAACGCCCTTTACATTTTCAAAGCAATAGGAACCTAATGAAAAAAAAAAAATGTCTATGTACATTAGTAGAACTCTTACAGGTGGGTAAACTAAACCTGCATATGCAGTAAGAAAAATAAGGCAGTTAACTGATGTAGCCACAGTAAGGTTTGTATACGAGTATTATACTTAATCCCACAGTATTATGTCTTATGACATTCTGCTGTGGGCAGCACCAGATATTGATTCAATTTTCGTATTATCAGAGGAATCTATATAATTACGAAGGTGTCTGTCTAAAATATACATAGCTATTTATATTATTATTAATATACAGAGTGGTGCCGATGATACGACAATAAATAAAACCACTGGTAGTTCTAGTTCATAGGAACATTTTTAAACTCTCAAATAAATCCTAACACCGAAATCGTTGTCGTATCTTCAGCAGCAACCTACCTAAATTTCGTTGCCAAATTCTTTATTTTCTTTTACACGTTAATCGGTGCAAATTATTCCTAAGGTTAGTAAACCAATATTTGTTTGTAAATTGTATTGTATTTCGTTAACAGTTTTATTCTATTTAGTTTTTTAGTTTATTTTACAATTTTTTTATTTATATGTTAGGATTTATTTGATAGTTTAAAAATGTGAACTAGTACTACCAGTGGTTTCATTTATTGTCGTATCATCGGCACCACCCTGTATACTAATTATACTATTATAATTTTCGTGGAACAAGAGGGTGATTGTACTTGTCTCGCTTATTGGCAGGGAAGCGAAATGTCTAGAACATAAGTTTGGAAGCACACATATTAGTTTTTGTCTGATATTAAATAACTAAAGCAATAAGAAGGCCGATATACAGACCTATTAGATTAGTTAGTTGCCTTCAAGTTCTTCCGCGTGGTAGGCGGAAAATAATAATTTTGGTAGCTTTATAGAGTCTAATAAAATTAGCTAGTGAAACTCACGTGGTGGTTGTCATATATCGACATAACACCACGGTGTATTTAATAGTACATCTACATTTTCACAGTTTTGTATTAAGTCTTATGGAATAGGGAGTGAGCCTATTGCCATAAACCGAAACCGAAATATTGACTGACCTTTTTCAATAGTCAAATGTTTCCAAAAGAACAATGGCATAGTAATATCAATATTGAATTATTGATAGAAAGTAAGATAATAATTAAGTTGGTAGACTATAAAGCTTTTTCAGTTTCCTAGCAAGCAATAATATAAGCAAGTGCAACTGCTGGTCCTGGGTTGGGTTCCCGGGTCGGGTAGTGTTATTGGGTGTTTCTATCAAGTTTTCTCAGTAGCAGGGACGTAAGGGACATGAGCGCCCCGTCGGGGCTGTGGATATCGAAAGGTTACCGCGGCTCCGACACAAGGGCGAAGAAGAAGGAACATGGGTTTGGTTTTTAGTCAGTAGAAGTCTGACACTCCCCTTCGCTCTGCCCAAGAGCGGGGGGGGTTATTCGATGATTTTCCACCCACCAAAAAAAAAAAAAAAAAAAAAAAAAAAAAAAAAAAAAAAAAAAAAAAAAAAGGAGTCTGGATTTGTGCCCGGTTGATGCCAATAGGCTCATCCCCTTTTACAGGGGACTTAAACATAACTGGCGAAATTTGCGTTTACTAAAGGGTACACCTCTGCCTAACCCTTCCAGGATTACAGGCGTTATGTTATGTCTAATAAGTAATTAAACCGTTAAGTTGCGCTCACAAGTCTCACAAGATTCACTCACTTACACACACGAAGTTATTATAGTTAGTTGTTAACCAAGTGAACAGCGAAGTTGTTACATGTAGTTAAGTTATCGTTCATTATTATCTAAGTTATAATAAGTATCATTATTATCATATATATAAGTTATCATTATTAGTTAAGTTATCGTTCATTATTATCGTTTATTATATAAGTTAATTTAGAGAAGATAATTATCTCACCAAACCTCTCAAACCGCAATTTGTTATCAATTAAACTGATCGTGGCGATTAATTAGTAGACTTTGAATACTTATAGGAGTACATGGGAACATCTTGTTCTTACTTTAGTCACTTCCCTACAAGTTACTTTTGTGTTCTGATGACTTTTTGAAAACAACAACGGGTATTTCCATGATATTTGATGGTAAATATTTGTTTCAATATTAACATATTTTGTTAGATTATTTTTGTTTGAAATTAATTTCCGTTAAATGAAATTTAGGCGGGTTTCTTCCGTTTTCGGAGAAGAAACAAGAGATCTTATGTACATCTACAAAATCTATTTTTAATATCTATTTTTCAGTTTTCTTTTAATTATTCAGCGCTTGTCACTGTTATTTTATAAGGTTTTAATGCTTTACGTAAACAGAAAATAAAATATTAATATGTAATAACGTAATATGAATAATTCGCCTTTCGAACTCAATTTAAGCACCTCTAGATTTATTATAATAATCTGTTACCTACTAGAAACGTGGGTGGGACATCCACACATTTTCTTGCTAAGGCGGGGTTGCAGTACTTTTTAAGATTTTTGAACCTATAAAAATCGAACTAAATACGAGTTTTTTAATAAATAAAAATCATTACTTAAAAATTGAACATACTCTCTAGTAAATCGTAAAGATAGAAACGCGATTTAGAATGATCGGCTCGATACTTTTTTTATTATTAATAAATGTAAAGTTATATCAATAGATAGAACTTTTTATTCTGAAGTAAATGTTGAAAGCATATTGTATAATTTTTCTCCAAAAAGCAAAAAACAGTCAAAATTTAGGCATTATATCGCTCGCGCGGCAGGGCGGGGGGTGAGGTCGTGTGTGCATAAAACCAAAGTACTGTAAGTACAACAAATCCGATTTCGACGTATTTATTGATGTTGTTGTTTGCCAAAAAGCTGTAATTATCATTTATTCATTTTAAGTTAATTTTTCCTAAGCAATATGTAGAAATATATATATATATATATATATATATTATAGTTAATTATCCTGTTATTAAATATAATATTAATTAAAAGAGGCAGAGAACGGAGCAAACCTAGTCCATATGCTCCCTTTTGCCAATAAACTAAGTGCAGTTCTCGTTCAGGTGTCCCTGTCGGTGGACGCCATCATGCCACAGAGCAGACAGAGTATAAGCTTCATACAGCCTCGTGAAATGACAAGCACGCGGGGGCATGTGTGCGTGTCCACGGGCCGCTTGTCGCGTATGCGGCGAGACTTCCGAAATTATTGACATTTCGCAAACTTTTTACATTAAAATATTCAAACTGGCCACTAACAAAAAAAAAAAACTTTTTACATTAAAATATTCAAACTGACCACTAACAAAAAAAAAACAAAGTGCATTGCACTGACAATGAGATTTTACACATGCTGTGACAGCGTTAACCGGTTTTTTCCAGTCTCGCCGCGTACGCGACAAGCGACCCGTGGACAGGCACACATGCCCCGCGTGCTTGTCATTTAACGAGGTTGTATGAAGCTTATACTATGTCTGCTCTGTGATCATGCCGTCTAGTTAATTTTCTATCACGTTCATGTTTTAATAAGAACATTAAATTGACCAGCCTTATAAAAGTAGGTAAGGTCGATAACGAAATTTTTCTGATTAAAGTTTTAACAAAACCTTTACAGGTGTTGACTAGCCTTGTACACATTTTCACTTGTTTTCAAAAGGTTTCAACATTAAATCTCAACAGTTTTTCCCTCAATTCGAACAATAAGTTCGGTGCTTGGAAAACGTTAACGAAAATTGAGGTTGACATTGATTTTAAATACGTCCAGTTCAAATAATCAAATCAAGCACTGATTGTATGATCTTTGTAGAATAGACAGAGTTTATGTTCCTAGTAAGTTATAGGACTTAGATGAGCTTTTTGTTGCTATGTTTGCAAACAATAAACAACTATTCTGAACATATGACTTGCAGATTAATCTTACTTTGTCTTGAACTCAATTTGGAACTGACTTCAATTCTTACAACTTTTCTTATCTGAGATTCAATGTGTTTTACTGCAAATAAATACATATATCAAGTTTTAACAAGATTCAAGTCTCAGACACATCGGACAGTAAATATATCAAGATAACTGTAAAAGTTAAAGCTCTCTCGGGATGGATATGAGACGGTACGAAAGCTATAAAGACAGATAGTTAAAGTATACACTGAATATTTTAGAAGTTAAAATAAATAAAATATACTACTGTGATCATTGAAAGTTTAGACTCTATTAGATCTAAATGCTAGATCACAAAGATTATTAAAATATATTTTTTATAGTAAGGTAGAGTTCGTTTACTCTCTCTTTAAAAGTTTTTCAACTGACATGGTCACTGCACCGATCACGGATAAGGACGGTTTATCCGTGATCATGGTGCTTGTAACAGCGCCGAAATATCGGGAACGCGAAACAATAAGAAAACATGGTAAATATCCCGTTCATAGTATTAATAGTACTCTCTCTTTACTAATTAGGTTAGGTAAGTACTAAAAACAATTTCTTCTATTTCTGAAATATACAAAAGAAGAACGATAGAAAGCATGCATACAATACAAATAAATAGGAATAAGAGAAAGCGGGCCGTCGTCGTCGGTCGCACAAGCAGTAAGCACAGTGCAGTGGATGTCACATGTCGTTGAATCATTGGTGCCAGGACATTTCGTTCACCTTGAGAAATGATCGTGTTGATAAGATTGGTCAACAAGACACTGTCATCGCCGTCGATGTGACCTGAGTTCTGATCGAAACAAAGATAATCACTACATGAGTATGTCGCTTCCCGCTGTCTGTCCCTATGTATGTTTAGATCTTTAAAACTACGAAACAGATTTTGATGCGGGTTTTTTTAATAGATGGAGTGATTCAAGAGGAAGGTTTATCTTTATGTGTAGAATTATGCTTCCGTGCGAAGCCAGGTCGGGTCGCTAGTTAACTATAAATTATCATCGACCCATGAAGAAGAACAAATACTTTAGAGATTCTTTTAAATAGAGCCGGGATGGGGTGGTCTTTTCCCGAATACGATGAAATACATTTACAAGAACTATTGGTTTTCAATTCTGAAACTTAATGGTGCGGAAAAATTCCTTGAACTGTTTGGTAAGAGCTGTTTGCCAAAAAATAAGGTTGGATATAAAAACACTGTTTTTATTTTGACTATTGCTGATGCTGCTTATTCAAATGGAAAAGTTTATTTAGCGTATAGTCTTAACCTAAAGGTAAGTAAAGGTTCGTACTAAGAAGTCACATTTTTACTTCATAGGTCGTACAACTTTGATCCATTATGTACCCAGACATAAATATATTTTGCATGTTTTTCTAATAGCATGTGTATTCCAGACTTTATACAGGCTTTATTGATGGTTACGTGTGATCTCAGAAAAATCTGAATTTATGAGACGATCTTTTTTTAAAAAAAAAACAAGCTATTGTAGGTGAGGTTCGCTTTTGGAAGTAGTGTAGTATTTCGAACACGATCGGTTAATTTACATAGTATAAAACAAAGTCGCTATTTTTGTCTGTTTGTTTGTCTGTATGCTTAAATCTTTAAAACTACGCAACGGATTTTGATGCGGTTTTTTTTAATAGATAGAGTGATTCAAGAGGAAGGTTTTAGTATATAATTTGAACGACATCCACGCGGGTGAAGCCGCGGGCATCAGCTAGTTAAATAATATAACCGATTGGTATCTGGGGCTGTGCCTCACAATATTCAGGTTTGGCTGTACCTTGTAACGTATAATGTCTTGTCTGCGTGTGCCTTCTCTAATCTGTCGTTCTTCTGCTGTCTCATATTCATAAATATTTATTTAGCCATGTTACATAGAAGTACAAATACATAAATGCTCGGGACTGTAAGAATGTTCAAATTTCACTGTAAGAATTACAAACTCTCACTGCGGCAAAAAATGAAGGCTTCACTATTTTGTTGTTTTTAACTTATTATTATTATAGCTAGCCTATGTTGTCCCACTGCTGAGCAAAGGCCTCCCTCCATTCCTTCCAACGGTCGCGATTCTGTGCAACTTCTCCAAAACTTTATCAAATCTACAAGTAATTAGTTACCTGCGAATCCGGAAATCAGAAGATAAATCAAGGCAAGGCAATAAAGCCAGTCATTCCCACGCGACCGTTTCGGGTCATCGTGATATAAATAAGGGTCACGAAGTGAACATTTAAATGGCTACCTACTTTTAGAACTAGGGCGCAGGAAATCTCAGTGTTAACGCTTTACGGCTTTCTAGTAGGTACTGATAACATCTTGGTTTCTTCTTATTTTGATTGTGTACCCGATTTGGCCGCTTCAATCAATTTGGTAAAATTCGATTCAAATTCGTAGCATAGGTTATTCCTGACTTAACGTTAAGAAGTGATTATAAATAAGTACTTAGTCTTAGATATGTAGGATTTAGACTAAAAAAGTGATGAATAGAAATGTTGGTGGATGGAGAGGGAGAGGAAGTCAACGAAATAATGAATGGATTGCGTGAGAAATAATATGGAAGAGCGTGACGCTAATATTTACTCCTTTGTAAATATTAGCGTCACGGTTGACAGAGGAGAATGGGAAAAAAACTCGTTGCGCCTACCCCTATTATTATGGGACAAGGGCAGGAAGATGATAAGCTATGGATTATACTTAATGAATGTCTATCAAAAGATAGGTAATAAAAAAGGCACTTTTTAGGGTTCCGTAGTCAACTAGGAACCCTTATAGTTTCGCCATGTCTGTCTGTCCGTCCGTCCGTCCGTCCGTCCTCGCTTAATCTCTGTGACCGTTAGCACTAGAAAGCTGAAATTTGGTAACAATATGTGTATCAATCACGCCGACAAAGTGGTAAAATAAAAATTGGAAAAAAATGTTTTATTAGGGTAGCCCCCCCTATATGTAAAGTCGGAAGTGTTTCAACCCTAACGTGTGATATATTATTGGAAAGGTATTTAAAAATGAATAGGGGTTTACTAAAATCATTTTTTGATAATGTCAATACTTTCGGAAATAATCGCTCCAAAAGTAAAAAACAATGTCCCCCCCCCCCCCCCCCTCTAACTTTTGAACCATAAGTTTAGAAAATATGAAAAAAATCTGAAAAGTAGAACTTTATAAGGACTTTCTAGGAAAATCATTTTGAACTTGGATGGAAACAACAGATGGAAACAGCAGTTAACCAATATAATTTGGTCCCTGAATCGTATGAGCGCCTATACAATCCAGAGGTCAAGTTTCATTGGCCCGTAGAAGAAATTGTATAAATTATAGCATACTGTTTTGGTACGGAACCCTTCATGTGCGAGTCCGACTCGCACTTGGCCAGTTTTTTGAATAATACACAGTATTTGCATCACCTCTACAAAAACACACTGACGAGCATAGTGCAGACCTATCGTAAACCCGGTAAATCCAATTTGTGTCCGCAAAAATCTGACGGTTGCAATCACCGTACAGCCGAAAAAACTAAACTCGATATTGATGCTGTTGCTGGACTATTTGCGTACAGAAATTATGATCGAAAGAAAATAACAAGTAGGTATGAATACATTTTTTTTTAAACTTTTTATGTAGAGGACAGAAAGAGGTGGTGAGACGCCCAGGTCGCAATATAGACGTCGCGGGCCAATAGCTTCTGGAAAATGTTAGAGGAGGCCTTTGCCTCGGCGTGAGATAGCACAGCTTATGGCATAGGCTATTCAAAAAATCTTCTTCCGCGAAACATGTGATAGCTTGGCTAATATGCATGATGTAAATATAATATATGATTGATTGATTGATAATTTATAGCCTATGACACTCACCAATAATGTGGCTTTCTATTGGTAAAAGAATTTTCGAAATCGGTTTGATAGATCCAAGGATTACCCTCTACTATCTCACAAATTTTACCTCTTTATAATATTAGTATAACTACATTAGTATTATATTATCTGTGGTATAACTAAGCTGAAAACGTTTTCAATCAACCCTGAAATTATGGTGGTAAGAGTATTAATAATGCTCGTAAAATCGGTTTTCGTGGTACCTACAGCTCTTTTGTGCCCTTCAAAGCAACCTAGGTGCGCCTTTTCCTATCACAGTTATGACGGAGTGATAAACCCAAATGTGATTTGCTCATAAATCCTTACAGTCTAATAAAATAGCCGTTTTTTAAAGGGGCGATAATATCTTATACTTACCAATACTCGTCAGTTCACTTTCATTTTTATGCCCACCTTTTTGCGAGCGTTCAATGAGTTTCTTCGATCACTATAAAATTGATTTCTCGTCTTAAATGTACTACCTACTATATAATAAGATACTAATAATACTACCGTAGGTACTACAAGTATGTACCCGGTCCAGTTTTCGAGAAGACCATGTCACGCTGTACTGGGATCGGTCTATAATCTCTGACAGGACTATTGTTGCCAATTAGCCTGATATGTTGGTGATAGACCGATCAGCCCACCATGTAATGATAGTCGATACTTCCATCCCCATGACGAGAACCTCGTGAAAGCTGAGAATGAGAAATAAATAAAATATCTCGACACTTGGCGCACGATATTTTCGGCAAGCGAAATGTGAACTTGGCTATCATTGTGTCGATTGTCGTTACGGCCGCGACGAACATCTGTCGAGAATTGCTCGCCTAATTCAGAAGACTTACTCTTCGATACTGTCCGCATTAGACATACAAAAATATCATGCGATCTCACATTTTCCTGGAAAAAATATAAAAAAGAGGTACGAGCATTACAGATGTAGGACTTTGATCTCCGTCATTCACAAGTACCTATGTATGTTGGTAAGTAGATGATAAATATACCTGAATATATGTAAGTACCACAAGATCGTGATACGAACAGGAAAACCAATTTACCTTCCAATTTCTTTAAAAAATATTCATGTTTTATATACGTATACCGATTTAAGGTTCCCATGGCAACATTTGATACCAAAATTAAATAGAAATTTTGATTAAAATTTCTGTTGACTTTTCTTGGTATTAATTTGATATGAAATTAAATATCTAAAACGGTTCGATACTTATGTTTAGTCACACTAGTTGCTACATGTAAGTATATTTTTAATGGTCGTGTCTGTTAAATTTGTACACACATAACATAACATCACGCCTGTAATAGGGGATCGGACAGGGTCAAAATAATATGATTCTGTTTAGTCCGTAAGTTAGATTATCGAAAAATATTGAATACGTGTTTTTTGTTTTATCAAATCAATAAAAAATGACGAAGATAAAACGTGTCAAAGATCTTGGAGTGGGGCTTGAAACGTCACTTGTGTCGTCAAAATGTACTATCATATGACGTCACACGAGTTTTCGAAGCACTGTATCGTCTTCATTTTAAGTTTACGTGAAAAAAGAAAAAATACGTGTCCAATAATTTTTGGAAATCTATCTGACGGACTAATTAGTTTTTTTTTGTCTGATCCCCTATCCCCGAAGGGTTAGGCAGAGGTGTACCTAATAGTACACCCACATTTCGCCAGTTATGTTTAATTCCCATGTAATAGGGGGCGAGCCTATTGCCATCAACCAGGCACAAATCCAGACTCCGTGGCTGTTTCTGTTGAAAAAGCCAATAACATTTTGTCCGACCGGGGAATCGAACCCAGGACCTCATGCTCAGCAGTCGCGCTTGCGACCACTGGACCAACGAGGCATGAGTTTGATTGTCATCAATGCTCTGATTAATGACCTGGTTGGCACCAAAGAGTTCAAACTATGAGGTTTTAAATCAAAAATGAAGATACCATACTTTTGATTGCATACTGTGTAGGTGGAATTAAAAACGTAGTGTGAACAGTTGACCGGAGCGGTCGCGTGGTTTTGCGTCCACACTCCACTCCCTGGTTGTCTTTCTGATATTCATATAAGTAATCCATTAGAGAACGAGTGAGAAGTTTGTTTTGGGTCGTACGTTAGTTTATTGATCTCGAGTCAATCACAAGATCTCTGGATTAGAAAAGAGAGCCGAGATCGAATCCTTTAATTGCATCCAATGAAACGTGCACGGCTACGAATTACTTACCAATTGCGGGTCGCTTAGATAAAGGTACCCAATTTCCTTTGTCCGAACCGAGGTAGGTACAGGTCGGCGAACACCAACCAATTATTGGAAGTGTACAATCTCTCGAGTTGCGAACCTCGATGAGATTATATGCCTTTTAATTTTTTTTTGGTGGGTGGAAAATCATCAAATGACCCCCCCCGCTCTTGGGCAGAGCGAAGGGGAGTGTCAGACTTCTACTGACTAAAAACCGAACCCATGTTCCTTCTTTGCCCTTGCGCCGGGGCCACGTCATCTAGTACAAAAATCCGCGGCTCCGACGGGGAGATTATATGCCTAGTTGAGAAAACTACCAATAAGTTCTAGAATTTAAAAAAAGTCGAACATAAATGCGATCCAAGATCCAACAATCCGTATTGGGCACATGAAGCTTGGCTTATGACATTATAGCCCACTCTCAACAGAGAGAAGGCTTAACCAACTACTTTACAGGTTGATTATGTAAGAGAATGTATAGAATGAGTGGCTATTCTTTCATCAATGCTGTGATGAAAGTAACAGCCATTCTACATTCTCTGAAAGCAGAATACCTAATTATCACTGACTAAGCCGAGTTACGTAACGCTGTAATAATTTCTGTAAGTATGTTTACAAACTGGTGTTACAAAGACACTTATATAACAGGTCCTTAATCAGATCTGTTTACCTGTTTTTAGTTTGAACCACTAAAACGATACAAACTCCAACTGCAATGCACTCTAACTGAAACTCCAACTGCACTTCATATCTCGCTGACAGACCCCGAGTGTGAAGATAACAAACCGTTTTACTATCACAGTAGGCATGATCTAATAGAAATATAAATCCCATAAAATCGCCCCACGGTACTAGTGTTGAACAACGAGCAAATATTCGGCAATGTGTGCAAACAGAGTAAGTCGAAAATATAGAAAAACGCACTGAACATTTAGTAGAAACTCGTGGATGACGTGCTATCCATTTACATTAAAATATCTTGTAATTGAAGGAGCATCACAATAGAATTTATGTGACATAAATTTTACACGAAGTTAGGCATAGACCCACCTATTTCGTCAGTTACTTTCAAGACCAGTGTGCCTAATAAAGGGCGAGTCTATTGCTATCAAACGGATGCACATTCAAAACCTTTGCTTTCCCAAATCTTCTACTAAAGTTGATAGTACCTGAGAATAGACCACTACATTAACGGAGCAGCATATTCAGCAAAACATTTAGTATATATTCTGTTTATAAACAGTCTTATGCCCTTTAATCTCGTCCGCATAAGATAGGAAAGTTAAGGCCTGGCCTGTCCATAAAAGAAGCTTTTATGTCGAGTTTTTATGGATGTATCGTCTTCCAAATGGATAAGCTATTACTTCCATTCAAATAAGATTATTTGGTGTCCTTTGTCGACAGACGATAAAATGACGGTGTCATAGCTATGATATCGGTAGATCGGGCCATTTTGGGGCTCCTTCATTTAGATTACCGCTCCTTAAAATATATGGCGGAAGATTTAGCATTCGTATGTCCTGTTCTAGTTTAACAAGATATGTACTCAAGGCAAGGTATGTTACTCTTTTGTATTTCTTGTTTTTCAATTTAGTTTTTTTTTGTTAATTTTATTGTGTGTTGTGTACACTTATGGCCTGTGCTGAATAAATGTGTTTTATTTCTTTCTTTCTTTTTTATATGAAATGAAATATACACTGCCTCGTTTGTCTAGTGGTCGCAAGCGCGACTGCTGTGCAAGAGGACATGGGCTTGATTCGGTCGGGCAAAGTGATATTGGGATATTCCATTAGGAATTTGTGCCTGGTTAATTGATGGCAAAATTCGAGGATTACAGGCGTGATGTTATTTGTGTATGGAAATGAAATGTATACAGAATACCTTTTTTAATGATTTGATAAGTTGTTTTAGATCTACGTAGGTATATTCGTGATACTTGGAAGCAAGAATATTTTTCGCTTCGTATCATCATCAAAAGGTAATGTCATTAGATATTGGAGATCAATGATCACCATTCATTATGTGATATGTAAATAAATGGTTCTAACCGTGACACTAAAGATTGTCTTTTTGTAAAACACCTAATTTCCAGAGAATACTTTCATGACTGACCTTTGTTTACGATTTCACACACGTACACACTTTTGGGTTTACGAGGGTTTGCGGAGTAATCCTTCCCTAGTCCCTACATATTATCTCGCCTGAAATACCTCGTGGCATAGGCATAAGCGTGTTTTCCACACCGTGTATATTTTGAAGACGATGGTGTCAAATCCTACGTGACAGGAGACGAACGTAGCGCTATTTATATATTATACACAAACTCGGCAGCTACGTGTTACCAAATAACTTAGCAGCAAAGTCCGGAATCAGTTCTTTTCAGCTAAAATTTTTACAAATTCTGTGAGAATTCACGAAGCTTTTGAAAAAAGTAACTTTTGTTCATAATGTATTGGAGAAGTTAATAAAAGCTTTTGATATCTTATTTCGTGAAAATTTGAAAGAGAAGCTCGTGGTTCAATAATAACAGCCACTCGGATCGTTGTTCAGGTTAAGCTGCGCTTGCCTGGGTTGGTCCAAGGATGGGCGACCGTCCATCAGTTTCTTCCGTGCCTCGGAATGCACGTTAAGCCAGCTGGTTCTGTCTGTCATTAGTAAATCTTTGCCAGGTAGGTAGTCAGTGGCCTAAAAATCTGATAACCAGTCTTATGAAAGGGTCCGACGAGCCAATACTTACTGGGTTTTGGAGATTAGATAGGCAGCATGTAAATTACTGGTATTCTGCTGCATCCGGTTAGACTAGAAGTTAATCCCAAAACAGTTGGGAAAAGGCTTCGTAGATGATAATGATTCATATTAAGACAATAAGTTATCTAGAATATAATTCTTGGCTTAATATTTAATTGCTCAAAACTATTAATTATAATTGTGGTATCCTCTGGTGGTAGACCTAATAGGTTGTTGTCACTGTTTTCTACTATATCACAGGCTCACACAACACCACCAAGTCTCCGGTCCAGGCCGCTCTACCGTCATAACTTCGCGCCATCATGTAACTGACAGACGTCATTAGTGACAGCGTACCTAACCACTTGTGGCTGTGAGACAGTGTTAACATATCTATTAAATAGATATACACTACATCCCTTCCTTATTATATTTGTTTTAATCAAAATGCTTTACCCAAATACGCTCACAATTACATTCAGTAATCAAGCTAATTCAATAACTAAGGAATATAAAATGTTCCACTATACTAGCATGTTTTTGTTATCAGATGTACTTTATCATCTAAGACTGACTGCCACTGGCCAATTATATACCAACCAATTCTAAATGCATGTACAATGTACCCTCTCAGGTTTTACCCAGTTACCCCATTTGCACATTACCTCCAGTAGCCTCCACTAAGTGTGGAGTAGGATTAAGGTTAATAGTTTATTAGACTATTTTCATGAACTCCATCGTCTATTCTAACCTCTGCGGGTCTGTATGATTTCGTCTTCCTATTTCCATATTCCTCTTCCTATTTCCATATTCCTCTTCCTATTTCCATATTCCTCTTCCTATTTCCATATTCCTCTTCCTATTTCCATATTCCTCTTCCTATTTCCATATTCCTTTCTTTTTCATTGTTTTTTTTTTTTTTTTTTTTTTGTAACGGTCATATTTTTTTTCAATGACATCTTCTAAAGAAAAGTTCCAATGGTCCCTGCCCCGTAACCGATCATGGGGTTGAATTTAAATACATTAAATAAAGCGAACTTTCCAAAAACTTTGTGGTTTGATTGTTTTTTCTTTTTTCAGTTTAAATTATTGATGACCCAGAGAAGACCAAGACTTCTCTCTTTCTATACCTGGATAATAATATATCTTCGTACATTTTCTGATGTAGAGAAAGATTTTTACATTTTATTTATTCATTATAATTTTATCATATCGAATATCCTTTCTTCTTTTCTTTTCTTCCTGTTGTTGTAATTTTGAGTTCTTTTCTAAATTGTAATACCTCTTTAGGGAAATCCTTTGTAACATCATTATGTTGACTCTTATTATCTGGTTGAGTTCCCACATCTCAAATTCTCATATTCCACACTTTTTTCCTATGTCATTTAGGAATTCCACAACTAAATTCATGAGCTCAGTGTTATTTGTCTCTGTTTCTTTGACCCATGTAGCTGAATATTGTTTCTCCGCATTTCTTTTTCTAGGTTCTCAACTTTGTTTTCCATTATCATCACCTCGTTGTTAAGTTTGGGATTTTCTTCAAGTAGTGGATTTAATTTCTCTTCTATTATGTTCACCATATTTCTCCAAGCCGGCTGGTCACCGTGAGGATTAATGACCGCTACCCTCCAGTGAACACGTCAAATTTAGTTACTTCTTCTCATCAGTCAATTTAATGGATATTTACCATCCAATTTAATGGATTATCATGAGCCACCCCACCCAATGGTTGCTCCATCCAATTTAATGGATTTCATGAGCCAACCTAATGGTTGCTCCATCCAATTTAATGGATTATCACGAGCCAACGTAACAGTTGCTCCATCCAATTTAATGGATTATCATGAGCCAACCCAATGGTTGCTCCATCCAATTTAATGGATTTCATGAGCCAACCTAATGGTTGCTCTATCCAATTTAATGGATTATCACGAGCCAACGTAACAGTTGCTCCATCCAATTTAATGGATTATCATGAGCCAACCCAATGGTTGCTCCATCCAATTTAATGGATTTCATGAGCCAACCTAATGGTTGCTCCATCCAATTTAATGGATTATCATGAGCCAACCCAATGGTTGCTCCATCCAATTTAATGGATTTCATGAGCCAACCTAATGGTTGCTCCATCCAATTTAATTGCCTTTGTCCAGCCAATGTAATGGATTATTTTGAGCCAACTCAGCGGTTGCTCCATCCAATTTTATTGCTTGTTAAAAACAAATGTTATGGATATTCGCATCCCAATTTAATGGTTGCCTTAAATATCTTACCACGCGTAAACAGTGCGATGGTTAAATGTCACATGCCTTAGAAGTATTGGTTCTAGGACATGCCGGTCTTCCTCACAGTGTTTTCCTTCACCGTACTAAGAGCGTTCCCTGGTGATGAGTGAATGAACACAAAAAACCTGCCTGGTTTCGAACCCACGACCTAAGTCGAGCAAGGCCATCACCGCTCTTAATAAATTTAATACAATACTAAGAGCGTTCCCTGGTGATGAGTGAATGAACACAAAAAACTTGCCTGGTTTCGAACCCACGACCTAAGTCGAGCAAGGCCATCACCGCTCTTACAAAATTCAATATAATACATGAGATACTTATATGTGTTATTGCTGCATATCATCTTTTTTTTTTTTTTTTTTTTTACGTTGCCCCATATTAGGAATTTCTCCCGTATCGCGGGTGCGTCCACAAACATCAAACTCACATGCACAAACACACCCAAAGCCGTAACAACCATCTGTAGGCCACACACACATATTTGTTCCGTGCGGGGATCGAACCCGCGACACGCAGCGCAGCAGTCCAATCGCTCAGCCACTGCGCCAACCGTGCGTTTACTATTTAATATCTTTGATTTGTATGATAGTTATTACTAAAACACATTATACTATTTCGGGAAGGGATAATTTTTTAGCACTAATCATTGGTTAGCTGTGGGCCCCGGTGGGTAGAGTTGGATGAAGAAAACAGTCTCGTACAACGATACACTCAAACAATAAGACGAATTAGAAACACAGTACCTGGGTGGCACGAATAACCCTGTAGGTACAATATTAATATAATACCGAATACGACTCGATGCCGACATTTATACATTAGCCTCATATTTCAGTTAAACCATTACACAACCACCATTATTACGGTTCCCTACTCTGAACTAAGTGACCTGTGTAACTATATTTATTTATGAATTATTTCAAACTATAATTTTGTCAAACAGTATTTTAATTATTTAAACTTCATGCACAAGAGTGGTACAACAGTACTTATCATTATCTGCCTAACCTTTTCTCAGTCATGCCGCCCGGCCTCCCGTCCAACCAGATGCAGCCGAATACCATCACTCCACACGGAGCGACCGCCCATCCAACTCCCACAACTCAGTCAGTACCCGGTAGCACGACACCCCTTGGCAAAACCGGTTGTCAGATTTTCAGGACACTAACCACCTGCACTGCCACGTATCCTCCGAGGCATTGAGGAAAGTCGGCATGCAATGGGTGGACCTCGAACCAATCCAGGCAACACAGTTCAATCCAAAGATCGAATCGAGCATTAACTCTATCAAGCCACAAGCTAATCCTTTGTCAACCATGCTTAAGTATATTTTTTTTTTTCAAACACTTAATTTCTTCTTCTTTTTCTGTACAAGAAGAGACTTGCCCCTCAGTCATAGGCTGTTATTATTTGAATGTTCACTTTAAATTGCACATATTATTATTCTATTATTAATATTCTTGCATATTATTAACATAACCTTACATAACATCAAGCTTGCATTATGGGGCAATCTTATACCATCAATCATACAGTAATCCCGACCCATTGGCTTCTAGGAGTTAAACCCAACAAGCTCTCCTCAACCTGTGATCAAAACCTGGACCGCACAACAAGCTACCATGCCTGAAACCAATGAGTCATAGTGTCAACATTCTCCTGCCCCTACTCCAATTCATTCGGGATCGCCACAGCATGTCCTCCTTACATACTTCTCTATACTTGCATTTCATTCGACACACCAGGTATCTACATAATAATAATAAACTTCGAAATTGTATTTTGACAGAGGTATCTTTACAGACTGAACAATCCATTTTCATAGGCCGGACATCACATTAATAAACAAAACAAACAAAACTGGATATCTCCTCGACATAGCTATACCAAATACACACAATTTGTTTTTTCTTTATTCTTATAATATCTCTCTCAGTTCCGCGTGCCTCTTGGCATTGACCTCTCCAGCTCTCTCCATTGAACTCGGTCATCTGCAACTCTGGTCTAGTATGGCCCTAGGGTTAGACTGATATTGACGGTCCATCTTGTTTTCGGACACCCCTGTTTCCTAATGTCCGCTTCTGGATACTATAAGGTTATGAATAAACTCCAGAAACTCCATTATTTATTTTGCAACATAGCATATGCACTGTCCGACTCCATTTTAGATGTTCTATTTGCTATTATATCCGTTACTTTTGTCTTCTTTCTTATTTCCAAATTTCAGATTCCGTCACTAAGCCTGATGTTCGACATGTTTCTTTCCATTGCTCTTTAGGTCTACATATCTACATACCTATATTTTTCTTAGTACATAATATTTAAATTGTAGGGCTTGAAGTTATACTCCATACAATGTTTATTTTGTCTAATAAAAACACATATCAATTACCTAGGTATATTTTAATTATAAGTACCTATTAAGTTTGTACTCATATTGTTTAGGAGAAGGTATCAACAAAATCAGACTACTCAAAATCATCAAAATAACTTGATGCTTAGTCTTCAACAAATGTCAGTTCTCCCTTAAAAGGACTGTTTGAGGTGACGTCAAATAATGGACCTTTTCAAAATAATAAGTACCTAGGTTACTTACCTATACTTCATACAATCAAGGTTATTATTAGTCACTATAGGAAATGGTTTGTGATAAATCATCACTCTAATACAAAGTCTTACTTACTAGGAAGTAAGTCAACATGTTCACAGCTATAGGAATATTAAGAATTTAACCTATTGTTAGCAGTCTGCTTATAACAGATAAGTGAAGTTTAAAACCAATGTGTTATGAATTAAATCATTTGTCATCAACTTGTATTTATTCTATTGATATCCTAGAATCCTAATATCTAGTTTGACGTTCAGTAAGTACTAAATACTTTTTTTTTTTTTCTTCTCCTTGCATGGCAACTGAGCCAGTTCCGACTTACTAAATACTTAATTAAGTTCATAATAACTTACCAACAAGTTGAATATCTAGACGCCATGTATCACTTCACTTCACAGAATTCATTTATTACTGTGTGATCTATCTCTTCAAAATAGTGTAAAACAGCCCATTGTGATAAAACAATAACAGAACTCTTCCCTTACCTTGAAATACTTAATGCCAGTACGTGTGGCATACAATAATCATTAATTATTAGTATTAATTACACTCAAATAACAACATAATATTTTTTTTTTTCAACATTGTGGACAGTTTCTTGCAAACTTTTCCTAAGTATTAATATGTAAATTTATCCTCGTCGCCACTTGTGGTATCCTCTGGTGGTAGACCTAATAGGTTGTTGTCACTGTTTTCTACTATATCACAGGCTCACACAACACCACCAAGTCTCCGGTCCAGGCCGCTCTACCGTCATAACTTCGCGCCATCATGTAACTGACAGACGTCATTAGTGACAGCGTACCTAACCACTTGTGGCTGTGAGACAGTGTTAACATATCTATTAAATAGATATACACTACAATAATCACTCTAGAGACATTTCAACAATGTGACAGAATGTTCTAATCAAAGGTTTAACCGTGAGAGAATAATCGTTTTAATACAAAGTTACTTAATTATTCAAAAACAGTGGGAATTCAGTAGGCCACAAAATTAATTAATGTAATGAAAACCTTATTCCATTGAGAGTCGATGGCTCTTACCATCGCCATCCATTATTATATCCAATTCACGTTAATAAAGTTGAAAGGACCTGTCTGCGTGTGGCCGTATTTAATAAATATACATTTATATATGTTCAGATAAATAATATGTTTATATTCTCATCACAACATACATAATCAACAGTCATTGTTTAATCTAATACAGAGACGTAATAGAAATCTGATAAAATGTTTCCCACATTTGTGAGAGATTTCTCTTATTTTAAGTGTTATAGTGATAAAATCTATAGCTATTTCCCTTACATTTTCAGTTTAGAACCTGTAATTGTAAAAAGTCGAGGAGTCCTTATAGGTAAGTCTCATTTAAGCGACCACCGTCACCAAAATGTTGTCAAAAATGTGGGTAATTTAACGACGGGTTTTTTTGCGGATAATAAAACTGTAGTTATATTATTATGTTTTAGAAAACACGGGGATTGCGCCTCGAGTACAAAGTACATTCCCTTAGGGAACGACGTCCCTTCATTACAAAGCTAAGTCCGGATATTACGAAATCTTTGCGGCTTTTTCTGCTTTTTTCCCCAGTTAGTTGACCAATCTGAATCGCCTCATTTTCTTGTTCCTATAGGTACGTAAATTGTGTTGTGTTTGAATACTTTTAAAGTGTTAAGTTTTTCACTTAAAGAAAGAAAAATGTTTATTTGACGTCAGTACATCAGTACATCAAGCACACACACAATAATATTTAAAAAAAGATTCATCATCATCATCATTCATCATTTCAGCCAAAAGACGTCCACTGCTGGACATAGGCCTCCCCCAGGCATTTTTGGGGGGGTTTGCCATAATCGCCACGCTTGGCAGGCGGGTTGGCGATCGCAGTATGGTTGTTACAAAGACACAGAGAACGCTGCTGCCCATTCTCTGGTACATCCCTTAGTCGCCTCTTACGACACCCACGGGAAGATATGGGATGGTGCTATTCTTTACGTCCGACACCACACGGAAAAAAGATTACAAAAATGGAAATACATGGTAGGTATGTGCTGTGTGCCTCACTGTGTATTTTTTGTTATTGTCCTTAGTGCACTCATGATTATGTTGTTTTCTTATTTCTTTTGCACTGACTGAAACGTGAATAGAGCAATGTATTTTAGAAGTGACAGTGAATCTTCATCCACTCCATCATAAAAAAACCCGACTGCAAAAAACTGAAAAGCAAAAAAACAAGGACATTTTAAATTAAACAAAACTCTTTCATTCTCATATTTTTTCATCCATCTGAACCGATATTTTATAGAGAAAAGATAAAATGTTTGTTCGTTGGATTCGGCCGATTTAAAAAATTCTTTCACCATTACAAACTTACATCTTTATAGTCTAATTTTAAATACACGCGGACGAAACCGCGGGTGAAGTGCTAGTCCATAATAAATTATTTGATGCATCATACTCTGTTAGCTCATTGATTAACGTTGCGATAATAAGCAAATTAATTAAAAACAAACATAACAGTGGAGGTCATAATATTTACTTTGATGCTCACATTTTTTGCGAACTCAGTTTATTTATTTATTTTATAAAAACGTAGCTTTCCATGGGTAGGATCCTCAACTTCAACAACCAAAACATCAAAAACCAAAATATCAACACCCTATATAATCAACCGTTTAATTTAATAATTAATCAGAATATCATCATCTGCCACCCTTTTCCCAACTATGTTGAGTTTGGCTTTCAGTCTAACCAAATGAACAAATGACTTCTCCCGCTCTGGGTAGAGTGGTAGGGAGTGTCAGACTTCTACTGACTAAAAACCACCCATGATACTTCTTGGCCCTTTGTGCCGCGGCTCCGGTATCTACCCCTTGGTACACAAGTAGTCAGTTGTCAGATCAACCAGGGCGAGCGCGGCTTAACTTGAAGATTGATCGATTGAAGTGAGCTTTTCAGCTGACAGTCAACAAACATGGCATTCTTTCTTAACCCTGGAGTGGGCGCGTCTTTTTTCCGAACGTCAGTGGGCGCGTGGGGAGAATAAGTAAGAATAAAGCAATTTTTATTTATTTTCTCAGTATTTAAGTAAAACACAAATGATAAATCAACATCTTTATTGATTTCGGTTGTGGGAACTTTGGTTTATATATGATTTTGGAAGACGTAAAATTTAAATTGACTTTTTTAACTTATCCTACATTATCGTACTTAAAACATAATACTCAAAATAGATAAAAAAGAACAAAACTATATTATTATATTCTACATCAACAGGATATGTTTTTGCAAAACAATCATCACATAGGTATGTGCAATGTTCATTGCACAGTAACTCTGAGCACAAGTCCTTCAGCGTAGTGATGGGTTGGTTAAGATCCAGAATCATCATCGCAATAATCCGTGCATGTGTATTCGCGGCACAAGACACAAATTCAAACCATAAGCCAAGCTATTTGGCTTCGGCCACAATATAACTGTGCTTCGGCGATGGATCAGCCTTACCCACACACAACTAATGTGAAGAAGACGTCGATTGTAATGTAATTCGATAAATTTAAATAGTTTTGTGATAAAATATATTGTAAATAATTATGTTATTTCTATAAATGAATAAATACTCTGAGCACCTGAAACACCTTTTTTGATGCGCGTATTTTTCATCATTTGTACTGCATTAATTGCCTTAATTCTTTGAAGATTATACTTGTTCTATAGGTACAAAACGGTCGATTTGGTATCTTAAAGGTATATTTAATGTCTCAATAGAAGACCTTGCAGTCATGAATGGCTTAGCTGGCCTTTCCTCTAAAAAATACACTATATGAGCTTTTGTCTTTAATCACGTGATGTTTTTTTTTATTTTAAATGGGCTTACTCTTGACCTCAATCTTGCCCTCAATCTTGCCCTCAATCTTGCCCTAAGGGCAGAGATGAGGTCGTCGATGGAACGAGCTTACCCAGAAGAAGCCTATTTACCCGCGACTTAAATATATTGATTGGGGTTATATGTCTTTACATTTTGAAACTAAAATCGATTTATTTAAGTTTTTACAATATATGAACCATAAAATTCACATAATTATAATACCATAACATTTCAACTTGCCAACAAAAATATGACACAAATTTTACCTACGTGAGTGGGCGCGCGGTGAGAAAAACGCCGCCCATCGACACCTGATAGTAACAACCTCCTTGAACATATTGGACATAGGTTTAATTCAAACAATTTTGTAAAGTCCCAAATCGAATTTAGCAAAACAACTCTGTAGCTTGGCTGTGGTGAATACCTAATTATTTTCATAGTAGTTTTATATTTCTCTGTATTCCATTTAATGTACGATATGTAGTTTAAGATACAATGGGGTTGACGTATCCGTGTGGATAAAAACCCCCTAATTAAACAATAAAGAAAAAAAAAAGAAAAAAAAAAACAACCTCCTTATCAAGCGGCCCCCTATGCTCTGATGGACTCCAGCCTTTAGGCACGAGTTGCCAACGAAAGTAAGGGCTCCTACTAAAAAGTGCATACTTAGAGGGCTATGGTCTTACGAATTATTAAGGTTTTTTTGGCGAGGGCGGCAAAATGCTCATCATGCTCAGTGGCTCGAAATATTGGCAAATTGTGCGTATGTGCGTGTATCTGTACGGTATGGGTCTCTGTAAATGTGTATGTTTGACTATTTATACGTGAGACTAACTGGCACTACTGGTGTAACTGTAACTCAGTATCCAGCTTTTAATTTAGAATAATAATTATGATGATCTCTTTTTAAGACGGTTCCGATGTATTATAATAAAGTTTCTGAAATGCAATATATGCCATTTTCTCTAGACATGAGAAAAAGAAAATGAGGGAAGAACGCAATATTGATAATTATGTACAATATGGGACAAACGCAGACTTAATGACGAGGCAATACTAGCTAAAATACTGGGGAAAAAACCATATTCATGCCTGGAAAAGTATTTAAGTACAATCTTCTTTTTAACGTGTCGATGGCAAATCTCTATTGAATTGTTTTGGCCCAAAATTCAGCAATGCTAACTCCACTCGATGATGCAGTCGGTCGTCAAGTGTGCAGGTACAATATCAGTGTTTTAATCGGTAATTTCGAATGTCTAAAAGACTTCAACTTTAATTACTGATATTGTAGAGGTTTCCAGTAGGCAGGTATCCATATTTGAAGTCTATTGATGGTCATAAATTTATAATCTGCGTTTGGCTTGGCTGGCTGGCTTTATGAAAAAGGCAAGAATTTTGCTCAAAGTTGTGTTCTGCTCAAATCCTAAAGGTGTTCTCCCGTTGACTTATTTGCTACTATGGCTGATGCTCAGTAAACATTCATTGTATACTTAACAAAAAATAAAACCGACTGCATCAAAAAATAAAACACAAAAAAGTGAAAAATAAACGTAAGAAGAAATACTATTAATATGACCAAACCAGACCATGACCATGACCATGACCATGTCAGTTTAAAAACTTATATTGTAAGAAGAAATATTTTTTTGGCCACGTTTTGTTAAAGTTTTTCACTTTTTAGTGGTTCACATGTGCTTACCCCTTCACAGCGTACCGGCGTGATGTTATGTTATGAACTGGTGTAAACAATAGACAGAGATTTGAGCAATCCAAGTCTATTTGCTATCATTTATTGAGGAATTCCCTTGCCTACCTCCGTATTTCTTCATCAGGTCTTCACCAAATTGAAATGGGACCACTCCGAGAAAGTACACATCCAAAAACTACTTATATCACTTTAAGTGTACCTATAAAAAATTGGAAGAGTTCTCTCTATTTCTCCAGGATTCTATCATCAGATCCTGACTTGATGATCATAGGAAAAAACAAAAAAAAAAATCTAAATCTGTCCAGCCACCTTCGAGTAATCGGGGAACGTACATAAAAAAAGATCTCCGACGAATTGAGATCCTCCTCCTTTTTGAAATCGGTAAAAAAAAATTTAGCCAAAAACCCAAAATAAAAATAAGTACAAAAAAAAAGGGAAAAATTGTTACTATACTGTGGTTTTTAATTTGAGAGAGTAAATTGACACTTGGAAATGTCAAACTTCCATAATTACAACAACATTGTATGGAAGTTTGACATTTCCAAGTGTCAATTTACTCTCTCAAATTAAAAACCACACCTTAGAGTACATCAATAAAGTCTGACACTTTTATATTTATCAACTAATAGATTTAATACTTTATTTATCGTTGACATTTCGTAATTATTATCTAGATAATTATAAAATTTACATCAATGGGCATCATCCACAAAATCTAACCTATTTTT
Source organism: Diarsia dahlii (assembly GCA_949775195.1). Lineage (NCBI taxonomy): Eukaryota > Metazoa > Arthropoda > Insecta > Lepidoptera > Noctuidae > Diarsia > Diarsia dahlii. The sequence goes on from OX459198.1 coordinate 13,569,945, forward strand.
TAAGTTAAAATATAGTATTCTATGAAACTAATTTGAACATGTTGAAATTCATACATAGAGTATTTTTTCATTGAAACCATTGTGGTTTCGCAATTAGCTCAATTTGAAAACTAATGCCTATGTCCAGCAGTGGACGTCTTTTGGCTGAAATGATGATGAAAACTAGATAATCCCCATTATTGTGATAGTTTACCTTATATACTACTAATAGTAGTAGTTCTACTTTTTAGTAGTATAGACTACTAAAAAGTAGAACACGTAGTACTGGAAAATAAGCTCATTGATGCACTGGCCCGTTCTTAGAAAAATTGTGAGCGCACTGAGGCGGCCCTGATGGGCGGCGTCGTGGAGTTTCCAGAAGACCGAGGGGTAGGTTTCGAAGTACATAGTGTGCAGATGGTACTCTTGCTGCCGTTGGAGACTCCAGCACTCCTGGTCATCTGGTACCTGCATACGAAGATACCACGGCGATGCGCCGGCGCAGTGCTGTTCACGCCCACCAGTTCTAAGAATAACAAACATTATTATGAAGACATCAGCAAATCTCTCTAGTATTTTCTGAAGGGTTTGACAGTGGCGTAAGTACCTTTCTACCTGGAAAAACTTAAATAACGCTTTGCCGAACCAGGGAATTGAACAAAAAAACCTCGCGTTTAACAGTAGCGTTCCCGACATATAATGTACATCGAAGGCATCATAATAAATCAAGAAATTATTGTTTAACATTAATGTAACAATTAAGGTACATTTACACATTCAGCACAAATAACGAAAAACAACAGTGTGTTATCTTTCCATTTTCCCAATTCGGCAGTGCTAGAAAATTACAGTAGCGGAAAATTTTAATCTGACAATGAATAATTAATTACGGCAAACGTAGAGCTCCATGCCTCCAGGCCATGAATGATAACTTAATTTACAATATAAGTACTTTGTTCGAATGAAAAAGTGAAGTACTTAATTTTTAACATGTTTATTTACATTAGGAATTTGATTGTGATCAGTTGAAAAAATAACTGCCTCCGTGGTCGAGTGGTTTAGGCGTTTGCCTTGTGACCCGGTGGTCGTGGGTTCGATTCCCACGGGAAGCATACTTTGTAAGTTGTTTCCAGTTTGGTTAGGACATTGCAGGCTTGAATCACCTGATTGTCTGATAAAAAGATGGTTCCGTGCTTCGGAAGTCACGTATAAGCCGGTGGTCCCGGCCGCCAAAATGGCGGTCGTCAAACCATGTCAGAGGCCCTTGCGGCGGTTTAGAAACTCTGGCACTAGGGTGTGTGATCGTTAGACCTTACTGCCCACACGATAAGAAGAAGAAGAAGTTGAAAAAATAATTGGCGTAGTTAATTTAGCCCAAAAAATAGCAATGTTCGAAACTTCAAATTGAATGCTGAAAAGTCCCCATCGATTCCGTACCTGATAAAATAGTACATTTTGATACAAGTGCGGAAAGTTGGTTATTGCATCCTAGCCGGATTGAACACCCGAGTCGTACGGTGAGGGTGTTCATGGGGTCGGTTATTTTATTTTATTTCTATTCATGACCAGCTATTTCACCCAACAATATTAGTACAAAAAATACGTAAGCCAAAAAAAATGAATTAATAAAAAATGACATTTATTAATTTTGTTTGTTAGACGTTGGGCGATAATAGTGCAAGAGATGATAGAGCGACCCTAACATACCGACTAATTCTATTTTTTTATCTGCCCACACGTAACTGCCCGTTTTGTTATTTTCCTGCTCAATATTTATTTAATTACCCATTTCATTTTTTTGACTCATTTTTTGTTTCTCGCTAATAAATTAACTTTTATAATTTTTAACCTGCCAAAACTACAATAATAATACAATGCCGCTTTTAATCAAAGCCATAAAATTATTATACAGCCGCGTTTTTAGTTCCTTTTTGGGACTGTTTTCACGTTATTTTTTCAGGCCAAAAGTCCCGCCGCATTTGTAATGAGCGAGATACTGTGACGGGCCTAGTGGCTTGTGTTTTTGCGAAAAGTGTTGTGTTTTTTCCGACTCATCGGATCGTTGAAGGTTTTCTGAAGTTACAACAAGTAAAGTTAACATTAGCATTACATCGATACTGGTATGGTGCAACGAATCGAGATGACACAGATTTTATTATAAAGTTCTAGATCGACGAAGACCTACAAAAGTCTGGGCATTATTGATGAGCCGCAACTAGGTAAGTGTATTACTTTTCTGAATGTAAAAGCCATCGGTATTTTAAGTATGGCCTTTCAGGCTATAAAATTCATCAATGGATATTAACAGCCACGAGGAATCACAAAACACGAAACGAGCGATAACAATTTCCATTTTTCGTAAAGAACAAAATAATAAAGCTGGATTCGGAACAAAACAAGCGCATACTCGTTTCTTTTATTGGTTTTCATTCACTCGAATTAATTGACCAAAACCATTGTTTGAATGCAAACAAAACGTTACAAAATGACTATCGGCCATGGGGGTTATTCTATACCTAATGTCAAACTAGAAACACGTCATTGACCCTTTAAAGTTAAAATCATTCCTAAAAGCAATTTAACTTTAATATCCCCCAGAATGGCCAACAGTAAATATAATGTCTGACCATTTAAATGTAATATAAGGACAGGACCGTTGAAATCGTAGTTCATGTGGTTTTATTAGTTAAAACCCAGCTTTATGGAGAGCCGATTTTCACGGTATTAGGCTGATCAGAGATTAATTAAAAACTAGCTTATGCCCACGGCTTTACCTACATGGAGTAATAAATTGTTCCAGGGATTCGTACTGCCGTATTATTGTATTTTTGCATATTCAGATTTTACAGAATAGTTAATTTAGAAAAATGACAAGAAAAATATCTACAAATAATTCTAGCGTTCACGATTTATAACTTTCTACACTAATACTGTCACTATACCTATAACGGGATACCTTCCGTGATTATTGTTTATTAAGAGCTCCCGATATCGGAGCTAGACGGGGTACGTAGATATTATTTGATGAACAAATCCGGATGTAATATCGTATAATTTGTCGGAGTCTTGTATCACGAAGGGTTGGCAATTTTGTGAAGAGTTGGGCAATAGATTCAAGATTACTAACTGTAATAGGGGATCGGACAGGGTCAAAATAATATGATTCTGTTTAGTCCGTAAGTTAGATTATCGAAAAATATTGAATACGTGTTTTTTGTTTTATCAAATCAATAAAAAATGACGAAGATAAAATGTGTCAAAGATCTTGGAGTGGGGCTTGAAACGTCATTTGTGTCGTCAAAATGTACTATCATATGACGTCACACGAGTTTTCGAAGCACTGTATCGTCTTCATTTTAAGTTTACGTGAAAAAAGAAAAAATACGTGTCCAATAATTTTTGGAAATCTATCTGACGGACTAATTATTTTTTTTTTGTCCGATCCCCTATTGAGGAACTTGTCGTGGGAAAAGTTTTGAGCAAGGCCAAAGAAACCATGGTCGATTGATGATTGGTGTAAAATATGTGACTTGAAAGGATTAGTGTAACTACTGAGATTACAGCTAATTAAGACATTTATACGGAAGAATAAACATTATTTGGGATACCAATAATATACGCAATCGTGCATATTCCATCTTCGCAACAGAGAGGCGAGCCGCAAACTTAACATCGTTTGGGGTGGGGTATCCATCGAGCACAGCAACTTCCCAAAATATCTGGGTGTTACTCTGGACAGGTCTCTAACATTCGGCAAGAACTGCAATAACATCAAGCAGAAGGTACACTCTCGCAATAGTCTTTTACGACGACTAGTCTCGTCAAAGTGGGGTGCTTCGCCTGACGTCATGCGGACTACTGGGTTGGCGCTATCTTTCTCTGCGGGTGAATTCGCGTGCCCCGTGTGGGGTCGTTCAGCCCATGCAAAGTTAGTGGATACAGCACTGAATGAAACGTGCCGGTTAATCACTGGCTGCCTCAAGTTGACCCCGGTACAGATGCTGTATCCATTGGAAGGCATAGCGCCACCAGTAGTTCGCAGAGCGGTGGCGAGTTCTAGTGAAAGAGCACAAATGGTCTCCGACGCTAGACACCCTCTACACAGTAACATCTTAGTACCGCAAAGGCTGAAAAGCCGCAACAATTTCCTGAAGTGTGTACCCCCGCTCACTGGCGAACTCTCTAAGGAAAAACTTAAGCTGTGGCGAGATCGTGTTTCGTTACCCAACCCATATGTGCCACTTGCCGAAAATCTTCCGCCTGGACACGAGTTGCCATGGCTAACCTGGAAGTCTCTAAATAGACTCCGGACACAGGTAGGCCGAAGCAAGGAAAACCTGTTCAGGTGGAGATTCATAGATGACTCTGCCCTGGAGTGTAAATGTGGTCTTGCCCTACAAACTATGGGGCACCTGATATCGTGTCCAGCCTGTCCCGTTACTTGCACTCCACAGGAGCTGATGGAGGCTACTGAAAGTGCCAAACTCGTCGCCAAATTTTGGGCCGACTCAATTTAAAGGGTGCGCCAAAGTTCACCTAAAATTTCAACTCCGATAATTGGAAATCCGAAAATGTTCTTCCTAACATTTTTCATCCTAACAATCGCAATTCCTAACTACTCTGTCTCTAATGTTTTAATTCCGAAGCATTCAACTTCATAATGTCAGTAGCAATAAACATCCATTACACTATTATTTGTTTTCCTATATTTTCTCAACATAACCATCTTTTACACTATTATTCAAAGTCATATCTTTTTTGTTTATATTACTTTTTATTCATAACTAGCTTTTGCCAGCGGCTTCGCCCGCGTGGAAATGACAATTTTCCATACTAACTTTCATCCCTTATTTAACTTCTTTAGGGGTTGAATTTCGAAAAATCCTTCCTTATTCCTTGTCTACATTATAAAGGGAACCTCTGTGCAAAATTTCAGCTTTCTAGGTCCAAGGGTTTGGGCTGGGCGTTGATGAGTCAGTCAGTCAATCAGTCAGTCAGTCAGGACTTCTCTTTTTATTTATATATAGATATATGACGAAGGTAGCTCAACTATTTCGGGTACATCGTTGTCAGAGTCCAAGTTCAGCATGGCAGAGGTACGAAATAATAGTCTCAACACTGGTTACAACCGCCTATTTATTTACTTCCGATTACAAATTAACAAAATCTCAAACGATCAAGCCGATGGAAACGGATTAAAGTACGGAAACGCGGTCAGTTCGATACAGGCGGGCATAACAACCGTTCGCGTTCGTGTCTCACTAAAAAGTGTCGTCCCTCAAATCAAATGCGTCTCATGTCAACGTCAACCGACCACTGACCACTGACGACTGACATATCACAACTAACATTTGACATATGACAACTGACAGCTGTCAAACCAGACCTGCCACGCTCTGTATCGACCTCACCCAAGCTCACTGCTTGACGTTTCCGAAAACGATGATAGTTCCGAAAAATGATGATAGATGGCGTTATTCTAAATTGTCAACTCTAAATATTGTGCCTCGGTGTTGAATCTGCGACACGGCCATCTTGACATTTCACACGTCCTCGTGTGAGGTATCTGCAACAAGAAGTCACGGAAAGTAAATCGTCCCTTATTCGGCCTCCCTGACCAAGACGTCGGAGTATTAACACACACACACAATTCAAAACAAAATTTTGTTCTGATCCATAATCTCATCAAATCTCCTAAAGAAAATCTCAACATTGAAATCAACATTTTTCAAGAATCATCAACTTTCGACCAAATCTAGTATCCGATCAAATCCAGTATGCAATGCTCTGCTCGGTACCCAGCTTCGTCACATACAACACACACAGCTTCCAACAGGCAACCATGGGACCTCCATCCGGTACCCAACATCAACTCAACTCAACACACTGCCTTTATTTAGCACCTTTAGCTACATTGCCATGCTGTACGTTGGTCACCGCCCTCAAGTAAACACTTACAGGCGTGCAGCAACGAACATCATTGCAATGTATGCAATCTGAGTCACTTGCATACTACATTTGCATCTTTTACCTCTCACTTAAGGTCTGAACCTTTCATCATAACCCGATCTCGTTTTGTCAGTGTCTATCGTGTCAAAGTCAAATTTACAGTCAGCAATTGCGTCACATGTCTCAACTGACCGTATTTTCTCAAATTGTATCTCATTTGATGACATTATGAACCGAAACTAATCGCAAATAATTGTCGGGTAAAACGTGAAATAGAATTTTTAAAACAATTCCATCGGTCTTAACAGAAGTCAAAATTTGTACAGTTGACCTTACAGAAGTCTGCCCAATACCAGTCGTTCGGCCATTCCTGGCCCAGGTGGGTGGGGAATACAAGGTATTCTGATCAAAATCATTACAGGTTCTAATGAAAATCATAACAAACTCTTTCGTTTAAAGCTGACATGTCGAACAACACCCATACTCATTCAAATAATAGGAAACTCATTAAAATATTGCAGTGCTCATACTCTGACCTCTATCCGGTCTTCATCATCACACTTATAGCCTCCATCCGGCCATAAGCATCAAAGCAATCGACCTCCATCCGGTCTTCATCATCACACTTATAACCTCCATCCAGTTATAAGCATCAAATCAATCGACCTCCATCCGGTCATCAACACGTAACCTCCATCCGGTTACATACACAACAGGCAACCTCTATCCGGTCACCTTCTCATGTAACCTCCATCCGGTTACATAAACAACAGGCAACCTCTATCCGGTCACCTCCACATGTAACCTCCATCCGGTTACATGCACAACACCATCAAGATAATCATTTCGAGCCTTTATCAAAATAATTTTTAAAGTAGGGTTGTTCAACATGTTACTTTATTTTTTTTCCTGTAACGTTACAGATTATAAGAAAACTCTTACTATGCTAGGTACTTTAAATGTTAAGTTGACCACTTAGTATTCAACTAGTCTTGTTGTAATATGGGATCTAGAAATCACTAGTAAACAAAGATGAATATGCTGTCAATAGATTAATTAATTGGGAACGAAATTCTAATGGAACATCTGTATCAACTGTATTGAAATCAATTTGAATATTAGAAGCATTCTTGAGCTTATTTGAAACATCACATAACCTAACAACCTTTTCACGACGCAAAAACAACACTATCACACGTCTAACTAACATTAAATCCTAGTTGTAAAATCTCAACGCCAATTAAAATTTTTTTTTTTAAACAACTATCCGGTACAACATGAAATAAAATCTCTAATAGTAAATCGATAATCATAACCTCAGTAAATAATTGTGAAGTACAAACTATCATGACCTATCCCGGGTCAATTTACAATGTTATTTACACGCTTGCCACTGAACTGTAACGAAACATTTTTGATCAGAGAGCATTCGGCACCAAAATCATAGTAAAATGGATACGACTCACCAGATATTCATCAGCACACTACTGGGATTGCTCACATAGCAAACTTCAACACGTCGCTCGCTATTTGCCTCTGCTGCAGGCTGCAGGCACTGCTTGGTCAGCCTGCCGCGCCGCCGCGCTGCCAACCACGCGCCGCCAAGCTGCGTCCCGCCGCCGCGCCGCCGGCGCCGCTGCCGAAGTAAATTCTCAGCGCACCGTGACGTCATCGCGCCATTCTTCGTATTTTCTTCAGCTCGAGTGAATCCCGGTTCTGATGTCGCATCAGGGTCTTCGCGATAGTCATCACCATACGGGGCACTCCAGACTATAAACAGCTCCTTAAAATCGCTCCATTTCATCCCAGGATAAGATATGGACGACAGCCATGACGAAACTTCTCACATGAGTCTCGTGGAATTCGCTGCGTCCCCTGTAGGCGCGCCACAGCGCCAGTTGCACGGCGCTGCTGTCTTCACAGCACCCCGGCGGTCCATCCCCACCAGGTGAGACCAACGGTTACCCGGAGGAGGCCCAGCGAAGGACGACCAGCGACGGAGATGCCGACTTACGACGCACTTACAGTGGATGTGTGACTCCCGTTCGTCCCGTTTCTCTAATGAGTGCGCGGTTCAAAGCAATCATCAACGATGCACCTTGACTATTCGGATCGATAACACACATGTCGGCTGTTGCCAACCAAGCCCGCGGGACAATATTCCGTTTTTCAGGGTCAAAATGCGGTAGGCGAATATCCGTACTCGCAAAAAGTGATTTCATTGCTTGCACAATAGTCATAAAGTTTTTGTTTAGTTGCTCGAACATAAAACACCACATTTCCGTTTCTATGTCACTTTCAGACGCACGCGCATTGTCTTTACACTTTTCCGGCCTAGCATTGTCACTTACACTATGTAGGCGTTAGAGTTACATACCACTTCTGATGACGAAGGTAGCTCAACTATTTCGGGTACATCGTTGTCAGAGTCCAAGTTCAGCATGGCAGAGGTACGAAATAATAGTCTCAACACTGGTTACAACCGCCTATTTATTTACTTCCGATTACAAATTAACAAAATCTCAAACGATCAAGCCGATGGAAACGGATTAAAGTACGGAAACGCGGTCAGTTCGATACAGGCGGGCATAACAACCGTTCGCGTTCGTGTCTCACTAAAAAGTGTCGTCCCTCAAATCAAATGCGTCTCATGTCAACGTCAACCGACCACTGACCACTGACGTCTGACATATCACAACTGACATTTGACATATGACAACTGACAGCTGTCAAACCAGACCTGCCACGCTCTGTATCGACCTCACCCAAGCTCACTGCTTGACGTTTCCGAAAACGATGATAGTTCCGAAAAACGATGATAGATGGCGTTATTCTAAATTGTCAACTCTAAATATTGTGCCTCGGTGTTGAATCTGCGACATATATATATATAGATAATCAGTATTATAAAAGGTCACATTAAAATAGGTGGACAAAATTTTAGAAATCATTCAAACCGCTAAAATAAGGACAATAGTAAAAAAAAATATAAGAAAAAGACATTAAAATACCTACTTTTATAGGATGAGTTTGTTCTAGAGTGCCGGCAATTTATTAATTTAAGTCAAAATAAAATCACTTTATATAGTGTTTCTTTTTTGTTTATATGTCTTTAGTTAGGCTTACTAAACGCTGTGTTAAAATTTGTCCACCTATTTTAAAGGGACCTTATATACTATGCAAAGATATCCATAGGTTAGGTTAGGTTAGAACTGTGACCAACTACGCGCGAGCCGAGCGAGCGAAGCGAGCGGTGCCGCGGTAGCGGCCGGCGAGCGCTACCTCGAAATTGGTCGCGAAATTTTTCTAAGTATTTTTTTCATAGTGCCCCCAAGACGACACTCTGGCCTGAATTTCGTTCATTTATTTCATTTCAAGACAAAAATCAGTGAAACGACCTTTAATCATTCTAAACAGTTGTATGAGTGAAAATATTATGGTAATTATGTTTAGGAATAAAAGCGTTAGGATAAAAAACAGTAGGAGTTTAAATATATTTACACTAATGATATTATGAATTACAATTTTCGGAAACATGAATGTTATGAACATCGTCGGTAGCACTACAAATAGTATGAATGAAAACTTTAGGATGAAAAATTTTAGGAAGAGTGATCATTCGGATTACAAATCGTTAGGAAGAACAATTTCGGGTAAAGAACTTTAGGTGAGCCAATATGGACCCCAATTTAAATTGTCATCGACACGCTAAGAAGAAGATTTGGGATACCGTATTTTCATTTTAAAAATCAGACGAATTTACCAAATAAAGAAAAATCGAAACAAAAACTTATGTCCACAGTTTTGAATAAAAGCCAAGAGAAAAATATATTACAAAACTGTAAACTGAAAACTGTTTCAAATGTAAGTAGGTATACAAAATCTAGCTTGCTTAAATGTACCCGGGATTGAAATTGAATCTGATTCAAAAGTATATTGAAGTAGTTGAATCTGATTGAAGTTCAATTAAATTGCATTTCATTTTTATCTCATATAAATATGACTGTTAAACCGAACTTATTAGCATCACCTTTTCAGAACATTTAATTGTATTTTAAATTCTAATATGACTGACAGGAAGCTATACTTGGAACTTTTGGTTTTGCTCGATTTGGTGAATGTTTGTAAAATAAACTGTGGTTACTTATACCAGCGCGTTTTAGTGCCAGTAGCTACGATCAGTAACAATGACAATGGACCAACGGCTGTGCTAAATAAATAAATTTATTTATTTATCACAGCCGTTGGTCCCGGTCGCTTAAAGTAGACCTTTGACAGTCGTCACAGGTAGTTAGTGGCCCGAAAGTCTGACAGCCAGTCCTAAGGCAGTCGCCCAATGTAAAATACTATGTAGTATTCAGCTGCATCCGGTTAAACTGGAACCGATCCCAGCATAGTTTCGAAACAGGCTAGACAGATATGATGATTCTCATATTTATTGAAGAGCACAACTAAAGAAGACAAGAAAAATGAAACGATTTCAATTATAGATCCAGTAGGTTGAGTACACGAAAATCATTTGTTAGGATTTTAAATATAACCAATACCTACTTAATGTTTTATACAACAAACAATGAAGGAAACTCTATTTGGAAGGGATTTGTAAATATCCTTTTGGACTTCGCCGCTTTTTTTACTCCACCGGCACCGTGGCGTTTTATTTTAACCGCAGCGCAGTAACAAAGTTAAAAGTTAGCCTCCAATCTACTTCAAAGTAAAAGTTACGATGTAGTCGTAGTCGACGAAGAACGTCGGATCCTTATTATAAAACTGTGGTTCGTTAAAGCTTGGGAAAGAAAACGAAAAGCGTAATTTTTAATTTTTTTCTTCCTTTAACCTGATTTAGTGCAAACAAATATATTAATATAGAAAGAAGGGTTAACTTAATTCTGGACATGCGTACATTGTTCGTTAAGATTTTTATGACAAAATAATCATCATCTAGCCTTTTCCCAACTATGAAGCCAAAGATTTCAGTAAACCGGATTGAGCTGCTTACTATCATTTTAGACGTAGCGACTGCCTAACTGGCTTCCATAACCCAGTTAGTGCTGAGTATTACGATACCTGTCGGTAAGACTGGTTGTTTATGACAAAATCATAAAGTGTGATTTCATTTTTTAGTTTTTGCATTCCTTTGATTTTCATACCAGATGGGGACGAAAATACGACTCTACACTAGGGTGACTAGGGCAGGAGTTTTAATGGAGTTTGAAACGATCAAAAACCAAGCATCGATAAAAATATCAGTTCTGTATTCAATGAACCAACATTATGTTTCATTTAACCAGTCAGCGAGCTATAACGGCTAATGTTCAACTACTATTTTTACCAGACTAGTGGGTTCGTTAATTGTTCATATTTATAATGCATTCTTTATTTAAAATAAATCAAATTTAAAAATATATACTTTTAGGCATCAAGGCCAACAGGGTGATTACGTCTTACTTAAAAACTATATTAGTAAACATGCAGGAACAATAAAAGAAAAAGAAAATCACAATAACAAGAGGTTCAACAAGCTTTGTTGCCAACGTGTAGCTTGGTTTATACCTCCCCATCCACTAAGCTCCACACTAAACTAAGCAACCCTGCACATTCAAATCAACAGCGCCCTGAAGCCATTGTTGTATTGAATGTACAGGGCATTGTCAAAGCATTTCTGTTATACTATACTCTTTTTTATTTCATCCACCTTTAAATCACCTGTCCTTTTACAAGGCCTTCGCCAATAAGGTCAGCTCGAAGAACATAGGTACACTAGTGTACCTTGTTCTTCGAGCTAGAATGATAGTGGCCTACATTGAAATAGGTACGCCTTGTAGCTTTCTTTTCTTACTACTCAAAGAACCAATTTCGCAATAATACCAAAGTTTCTTACCAGATAAAGGTATGCCTTCACAAACACTTGAGCGCTGATAATGTCTGTTGGGGTCATTCTTTTTCAAACACAGCAGTCCACCGAGAATCTATAGAAATAAAAGAAGAACTTAATACAATTTCACAAAATTAAAGTTCCGTCAACTTAAAAATTATGCGGGTATTAGGCGCCACGAAAACGTATACACAACAACATATCTATTAAGTCTAACAAAATATGAATCAAAACTTCCAAGAGTCATATTGTTCACCTATAATAACGTTTCTTTATTATTTGTTTCTGCAAGCTACTACAAATAGACACAAGTTAGGATGTCTAACAACCAACAGTTTCTTCTTCGAACTCTTAAATTAATAAAAAAACCGGCCAAGAGCGTGTCGGGCCACGCTCAGTGTAGGGTTCCGTAGTGATAATTCTTTTTTTGTTTGAAAAAAGATACGTTCAGGATAATAAAATAAGTATACGAAGTTAAAAAAAAATGCTTGCATAATACGATTATACTACAAACTTAGTCCAGAAATTATTTTGTACAACTTTTTGCCTTTTTGTACAATAACTGTTTCCATCCAAGTTTAAAATGGTTTTCCTAGAAAGTCCTTATAAAGTTCTACTTTTCAGATTTTTTTCATATTTTCTAAACTTACGGTTCAAAAGTTAGAGGGGGTGGGGGGGGGACACACATTGTTTTTTACTTTTGGAGCGTTTATTTCCGAAATTATTAACATTATCAAAAAATGATTTTAGTAAACCCCTATTCATTTTTTAATACCTTTCCAACAATATATTATCACACGTTAGGGTTTAAATTAAAAAAAAAATCACTTCCCACTTTACTAGGGGGGCTACCCTAATAAAACATTTTTTTCCAATTTTTATTTTACCACTTTGTCGGCGTGATTGATACACATATTGGTACCAAACAGCTTTCTAGTGCTAACGGTCACAGAGATTAAGCGAGGACGGAGAGACGGACAGACAGACATGGCGAAACTATAAGGGTTTCTAGTTAGAAAGAAAGAAAGAAAAATGATTTATTGGTTTCCCACAGGACAAAAACAAATCGACTGTGACTACGGAACCCTAAAAAGAAACGTTAAATTAGGTGAACCTTCTATGAATATGAATATTCCTGAGTGGTCCGTGAGTTTCCTTGTTTTTCCAAAAACGTCTTGTACAAAATATTTTGAGCTAGTTTGTCGCAACAAGAAATGGACTAACAAAACACAGCCTTGTACGGATTACGTAATATGACAAAAATAGTGTCCCATTGCACGAGCAAACACATATGAAATTCAAATTAATTTGGTAGCCTTTATGGTGCTGTATATTTACGAATAATGACGTGTAGATATTTTTCCTGAACGCGATCATAGTGGGTGCCAGTCACGTTTTAAACATAACTTAGAAGAGCTATTCTTGTTTAGAAAGGGACACGGAAATGTGTAGACTTAAAAGCTCTTTCATCTACATATTACCGGGTAAGTTTCTGAGCTCCGGGATGTTTGGATACTGTTTTCAGAGAATTCCTCGGAGCACTTAATAAGTTCACTCAAAGTGAATAGGAGCCAGATTTTAACATTCCTGACGACACACGGATACACATTCTAGTAGGGATAAAGGTGGACTCTTATACGGAACTTTTTGCCCGCTACAATTTCTACATTAATACCACTATTTGCTAATGAGTTACCTTACCGCGAAAGCGTCTACGTCCATGTAGATAATCATATTAAATACTAAAATATTTTACCTCTTTAAACCCGCGTCGATACCGCACGTTCATATAACAGTAGATCATGGGGTTGTAGCAGGAGTGAGACATGGCCAACCAATGGCATGCGAACCATAAATATGGCATCCCAGGCCACATGCTCCACTCCTCATCTTCTTCGTGAACTGTCCATAGTACCTAACGTCAAGAAAAAATAAACATACTTTATCAATTTTACAAAAAGTATCCCTTATTTTTTTGTACTGTAAGTAAGTAATATTCTAAACGATTTTTCCTATGCATGAATTTTACATTTTGTTAACAATACATGTAATACAAAAATAGTGTTGTAAATTCCTTATTCCCGAATAAAATAGAACTTAAGCATAACTGGCATTTGGGGGTATTATAGCCCCTTTAAAGCAAACAAACGTGATAATTATTATCATCATTCATCATCATTTCAGCCAAAAGACGTTCACTGCTGGACATAGGCCTCCCCCAGGTGTCGCCACATTGACCGGTCCCGTGCGATCTCATCCAGCGGGTCCCCGCAACCTTGACCAGGTCGTCGGTCCACCTAATAATAATAATTATTATGTTATGTAATTATGTAAACAAGATATATCCAAGTGCTTACAGTAATTACGAGAGACTTGCCGTCTATTATAATTGAATAGTCCCATTGTATACCACCGAAGATCAGCATGAAATCTTAAATAAATTTATACGAGACCAGCGCAACATAACCGTCTTACAATTGACAAAGATATCCCTAAAAACAGACACAAAAAAAAGTGTAGTTCCAGTCGAATTGTACGTTAACTCTAACTCAAAAAATGAGATTTCCACGTTCTATTATATCAACCTGGAAACTTGAACACAAGTTTTATACCGAGAGTTTCAAACTTTAACCATACTGAACTGATCAGAACCACCAGAAACAGTGCACCAGAGTCCACTGAATATTGTGAAGTGACAAAAAGAAAAATACTTTTCTTCGAGTGTGCCACTAGTGCAGCTTTGGATTTTAACGGTCAGTTCTGCGCTGAGAGCTTTTAAAAATGGAACACTGCAAATTAATGGAAAACCTAAAAATTGTGTCAATTGATAAATTTTATTTTAAAATCTACATGATTCTGGTAGAAAACAATGGTGATTTGTAGTTTATCTTCTTCTAAGTCTTGAATATCCTACATGGTGAGACTCATGAGCTTTAAATGTAATGCTCACAATAATAACGAAGTACGCAGTATCATCATCTGCCTAGCCTTTTCCCAACTATGTTGGGGTCGGCTTCCAGTCTAACCGGATGCAGCTGAATATCAGTATTTTACATGGAGCGACTACCTATCCGACCTCCACAACCCAGTTAATACTGGGTAATACGATTCCCTTTGGTAGGACTGGTTGTCAGATTTCCAGGTCACTGACTACCTGTAACGACTGCCAAAGATTTATGTATTACTAGCAGTTGCCCGCGACTTCGTTCGCGTAGAAATTTTGACTCTCTTGTCTGGACTGCCTGTGGATGGTACTATGTCAAATCGAATGCCAAATGCCAATCGAAGCGATTATATTCCCTTAAACCAGCCCTGTCGTAAAATCTATTCCTACCAGAAATGTCTTAACTATATTCTATCTCTCTGCCAATTTTCAGGTACAAAAAGCCAAGGATTTCATATGGACTTACGGGAGCCCTTAGTCCAGGTCTTCCTTACAAACTTAGCTTAGATCTCCTACTCCTAAACTCTAGACTTGTTAAATTTCAGGTTGTTAGTACAAAAAAAAAACAGTACATTTTTACAAACATGTAAAAGCCCTCAGACCTCCTTATTCTGGCCATGTTGCTAAACTCGCTAAATCCGTTCTTAGTCAACGTCTACTAACTATAAAGTACCTTCCTGCCAAAATTGTAGCACAAAAATGGAAGGGCTGTCATACAAACTCGCGTGAGTCCTTAGACCTCCCTAGTCCGGCCCTGTCGCAAAATCGGTTCTTAGCAAACTTCTACTCACCTACTACGTCCCTGCCAAAATTCAAGTTAGTAGCACACAAAATGATGGACTTTTAAACAAACTTGCGAGCGCCCTTAAACCTCTCTAATCCGGCCCTGCCACAAAACCTGTAATTAGCAGAGTTCTTCTAACTATAAACTACGTGCCTGCCAAAAATCAAGTTTGTAGCACAAAAAATTAAGGATTTTCTTACGAACTTGCAAGAACCCTTAGACCTCCCTAATCCGGCCCTGTCACAAAATCTGTTCTTACCAGACGTCTACTAACTATAAACTACGTCCGTCTCAAAAATCAACTTTGTAGCTCAAAAAATGAAGGACTTTCATACAAACTGGCGAGAGCCCTTAGACCTCCCTAATCCGGCCCTGTCTCAAAATCTGTTCTAAGCAGACGTCTACTAACTTTAAACTACGTCCCTGCCAAAAATGAAGATTGTGGCACTAAAAATGAAAGACCTTCATACAATCTGGCGAGAGCCCTTAGACCTCCCTAATCCGGCCCTGTCACAAAATCGGTTCTAAGCAGACGTCTACTGCCTATTAACTACGTCTCTGCCAAAAATCAAGATTGTAGCACAAAAAATGAAGGACTTTCAAACAAACTTGCGAGGGCCCTTAGACCACCCTAATCCGGCCCTGTCGCAAAACTAATTTATAGCGGATGCCTACTGACTATAAATTACGTCTCTGCCAAAAATTAAGATTATAGCACGAAAAATTAAGGACTTTCATACAAACTTGTGAGGGCCCTTAGACCACCCTAATCCGGCCCTGTCGCAAAATTAATTCATAGCAGACGGGCCCACTGACTATAAACTACGTATCTGCCAAAAATCTAGATTGTAGCACAAAAAATGAAGGAGTTTCATACAAACTTGCGAGGGCCCTTAGACCACCCTAATCCGGCCCTGTCGCAAAATCCGTTCTTAGCGGACGTCTACTAACCATAAACTACCTCCCTGCCAAAAATCATCTTTGTACGTCCAGCGGTTTTCGAGATTTCGTGATGAATCAGTGAGTGACCTTTCGCTTTTATAGATATAGATGGCAGCCGGGACCAACAGCTTAACGTGCTTTCCGCGAGGCACGGAGGAAACTCTGTATAAAATGTGTGGTCACCCATCCACAGACCAACCTAGGCAAGCGCGGCTTAACCTAAAGATCGACCCGAGTGGCAGTTATTATTTAGCCACGAGCTCCTCAATGAATGTATGCAGTAGGTAATGAAATCAATTTTCACTGGACCAAACCATGACCAATAAAATAATAACTTTGTTACAAAACTATAACAAAATCCTTTTCAAAGCTGTATCTTCTCATCTAGTAAAATATGGCGTTTATTATCTTGTTCAATTTTACCCAAAAAGAACATTTTAATATCAGACATTTTTCACTGGAAGTCTTTCGAAGTAAAAGTTCAGTTAAAACTTGTCACAAAACTTTAGACTAGCTCTACTAAATATTAATACTATGAACGGGATATTTACCATGTTTTCTTATTGTTTCGAGTTCCCGATATTACGACTAGCTACAATTTCAGAATTCTGAGAAATAACCACAGTATTTCACTGAAAATAGCGTATACCGGCCGGACGAGAAAATCGCATCTACGTCCGCTTGTGGACAGACAGGTATCTCAATAAAAAGGTATTCTCTACTGTGACGAAAACTTCTGCATGGATGTCACTTATTTCTCAATGAAATCTTATCAAGCCACAATTACTTTTTACGAGGAATGCACGTTCAGCATCATTTTCAGCTATAAAAAATACGTAAATGACTTTACTTTTGGTTAATGTTACTTTTTTATGAGAAAGGAAGTATGAATTTGATGTTTTGGTTCTAAATTACGTTACATCAGGCTTATAGGGTTAAGCAGACGTGTACCTAATAGTAAACCCACATTTTGCCAGTTCTGTTTAAGTTCCATGTAACTAGGGGCGAGCCTATTGCTATTAACCGAACACAAATCCGGACTCAGACTGAGAAATTCCTGATGGAAAAAAATTATAACACTTTACCCGACCCGGGGCTCGAACTGAAGACCCCCTGATCAGCAGTCGTGCTTGCGACCACTTATAGACAAACGAGGCAGTCGGTTGGTTCTAAATCATCCTTTAAAAGACTTCTAGAAAGTTTTACAGATAAACGAATTTTAAATTTCCCAGATTATTTCAGTAAGTTTAAGATTAAAGGCGCCTTTATCAGTAACCAACTTCGCATGACGGGGGGATGTCCTTGGGGGTGCCTGCTAGAAAATAGGGCTTCGTTCAATCAACTTACAATAAAAACGTTGAGAGGCAACCAACTCATCGTGAACACCGTGACCACTGTTAGCATCATTTTGATCATCTGCAAGAAAGATAAACATATTATGCAAATGATTAAAAAGATGACTATACGGTTATGAAATGTAAGCTTATTTAGAAAACCTTGTATGTTAGGAAAGCTTAAGGTAAAACTCATTCTTACCATAAACTTCCTATAAGTTAAGGATGATCAAAGAAACGATGGATGAACTGTGTAAAGGATGACAGAGAATAATTATGGTAAAATAAGACATGCTGCGGTGACCCCAAATGAATTAGGATAAGAGCAAGAGAATGATCATGAAGTTTTTTAAAAAACAGGGTAAGTAAAATATCCACCATTCCATTTATCACCTACTTATGTGATAAATCGGGTATTTTCAATTTATTATTATCCATTGATAATGACAAATTGCTTACACTTTTATGACTGAGCGGCGACGTGATCGTCTGATCGTCTGTCAAAATATCATCACGTATTCAAACGAAATAAGTACTTCGCGACGCCAATCCGCAGATTAAAGGTCACCGGCCCGTTTGTCTCTTCTATGAACTCTGAATATGATAAGTCATGGATCATGTGATATGCCACCATTCAAGTATATACATAGTTTTTAAAGTCGACCGAAACGGAAACGTAAGTACCTACTGTCTAAAAGGCCAACAGATTTGTGTTATTATTTTAACATCAAAACAGACATTGTTAGCTATTCAAGATAGAAATATGTATGTGTAACCCCCGCAAAGAGTGACGCGGCCTAAAAGCGAGTCTAACGAGGGCTTGTCCTTTGGGCATAGACTTGAAGCATAAAAACCTAAGCCAGTAATTTATAATATACATTTATGTTCTTAGCTTTTCTGTTACCAACCTTTCGCTTCGAATGTTGCATTCGGGTGTCTCTTGCATCCTGAGCCTCCCCCGGTGGGCGGCCGCCCCATACGGTTTGCGCAATTCGTGCATATGTGCACACTAGTGCACTCAGCGGGAGCACGAACTGCAGGACCAACAGTGCGTAGGTGTACTGTCGGCTCTTCTCCGGACTGGACCATTTCTCACCACAAATGTCTCTAATTGCACAGAAAGCGAATATTAAAACAAAAAAACTTATAATTTATAATATTAAATTAATAATTTATTTATTTTTTACAAAACCACACAAACGTACCCAAGTAAACTTACAAAACCCATTATCAAAACATGACTAAACCAAATAGAAAAACTTTCATCATACACAAAAAAACTACTACAAAAAAACGCATAACCCTCCTTTTGAGGAGAAAAATGTCGAGTGACAAACCAGCCGTAATATCACGACGGCAGACGTGCTTACGCCCACAATGAAAGTTAGGTACGCATCATAATGTAATTTATAATCTGGCTAGTCTTTCCATCACATATTTTCTACGGGTTGTGTCACTAACAAAATAACATTGTTCGTCATTAAAACTACAGTAACTTTCCATTTGAGAAAATACAGCATAAAATCCGTAACTGTTAATGAAGGACTTCGCGTGTATTTGACAAAGTTAATTAATGGAAACATTGGGAACACAGACAACGCATCAACAAATCCTAACAAGTTGAACTACTCTTAATTCGTGTCAGGTTCTTGTTTGTTTAACTGTCTGAACGCCAACTGTCATAGGACTTTGACCTCCAAATTCGTGGAAATTAAGCAAAAACAAAAATAGGTAAGAGTTCCCTTGTCAAATATAGATTTGACAAGGGAACTCTTACCTATTTTTGTTTTTGCTAAAAAACAAATGATCAGTTTCAAGGGATAGCCCTTGAAACTGATCATTTGTTTTTTTATAAATAATAAAATAAATTGATGATACATACACTTCACACGCCTGGTGCCAGAGCGACGGCCTCTGCAGCGTAGACACGACAGGTATGGGCGCCGCTGTGACGAATGCCCCGCTCCACACAGCAAATACCACCAGCTTAGCAGCCGCCTTCCCCAGCCGCGGCTTGAGCGGGTGCATGATGATGATGTACCGGTCTATCGAGATAGCTAGCAGAGTGTACGCACTTACAAGCACCGACACCGCTTGAGAAAAGTTCACCGCCTTACACATAAACGCACCAAACGGCCAGTACCGTAACAACAACATAGAAACAAAAGAAAACGGCACACAGAACAGTGTCATCAGAATGTCTCCCACTGCTAAGTTCACTATAAAGTAGTTCGTCACTGTCTTCATACGCGGCGTTGTGTGTACTACTGAACACACTAACCCATTACCTACCAATGCAGCTACGAACACTGCAATATACATCACATACACGAAAATTTTAAAAATCCCTGTTGTAATGTCCTCGTCGGTATGGAAAATACAAATAAGATTGTTCGGATAAGTGTAGTTCTGATTATAATAAGACTCATTGTGGCAATTGACGCACGAATAGTTATAACCAACACCATTTTCACTGTCATAGACCATCTTCTGTCAGTCACATGCTTAGTCGAAGCTCTTCATGATTTTCTGAAACAAAAAACATAATATTTTATGCTTCGTAGGTCAAAAAATTTTTCAGTCAAGGATTATAATAAAATGAACAAAATAAACAAGCTGAAAAGAGTGTGAGATAATAATATTAACAAAAAAGGTGCGTGTGGAGATTACCAAACAGGTAACATCGTACATTGTGTTGTCATATCGCTGTTTACTTGTGACACGTTACATTAAGTACAAGCCGTGAGCCCAGGATGCGATCGATCACATTCGTAAAAATAACGAACTTTCATACAAACTCCCACCATTTCATTTACAGCCCGTTATTTGGGATAAATTTTCAAAAATTCTTGCTTTGTACATACAATGAGTTCTTGAGCACTTTATGGTTCTCACTCGATGCAAGAAGTCTGTCACTAAGTCAATTTAAGATATTCTGTGAGAAAGTTGTATTCAACGTAGCTCTTAGTAACATCATCAACGGTGAATAGTAAGTATGAAAATTATGTTCAATTACTCTTCGACATTGCTGACAACATCGAAAGATTACTGAAAATAATATTCAATGGCACCATTTACGATACATTTTGTTTTTCCAGAACCCCCAGTGTTTAAAAACGTATCGTAAATCGTTTAGCCGAATATTTTTCGATAAAATTGATTTGTGGATTAACCTAAAAATTTGGCACTACATAGCTCTGAAAAAAATTTTTAATCTGCATCCGACTTTTTTAAATTGCTTTGATTCGCTTGATGCAAAATTCTGGTAAAAGCTGCATTAAAAAGCTGACCCCAAAATAATTGAGAGAAGGCAGATCAATCTTTATAAATAAAAAGAAAAACCCTGACTGACTGACACATGAAAACGCCCAGCCCAAACCCTTGGACCTAGAAAACTGAAATTTTGCAGATGTTCCCTTTATAATGTAGACAAGAAATAAGGGTTTTTTTTATTCAATCCATGAGAGAGTTATTAGCATGTATGCATGCATTTAACATTTAACCAAGAAACCTAATCCTAACCTTCAAGATTCAACGGTAAGGAGTTCCTTTCCGTTGAGGAGTAGTACCTTTCATAATCAGTTCACCTAGAAAACCTGAAAGAATACAACCATATAATATACGTCCCCAAAATATTTTATTAAAGAATTATCATTCAACTCCTAACCGTTAAGGAGTTATACCTTCCATCAACATGAAGTGATGACTGCTAGATGCGAATACTTGAATTGCTTGAGAAAAAGTATGAAACACGTAATACGTGCCTATAAAAATTTGAAGGTTGCCCTCGATTCCTCTGGGATGCCATCATTATCAGGTAAACGTAATAGCCTGAAAGAATTCAACTATCAGTCCATAAGCAAGTATAATTTAAAAATAATTATCTTTCAACTCCTATCCGTTGAGACCTTCCATCATCATTGCATCCACATGAGATTATGATTATCAGACGCAAATACATGAACAACTTCAGAAAATATACGGAAAACGTAACAACTGCCTATAAATTTTGAGGGTTGCCCTCGATTTCCCTGGGATCACATCATTAGATCCTGACTTGGTGACAATGAGACCACCCCGGGACTATATTCTTTCGAATACACAAACAATTTTGAAAATCGGTTCATTTATGACGGAGATATCCGGAAACAATCATACAAAAAAAACAAACAGACGAATTGAGAACCTCCTCCTTTTTGGAAGTCGATTGAAAAATAAAAGGAGTTCATAAACGATACCAATTATTCACATCCTAGAAAAATCTGCACAAACTTTTTACACTGAATAAACTTGGTAATCGTATTGTCGTTTTATATTTTTTTGCTTATAAATAAATTGTCGGTACTGGGAACGGCATTCGGTATGAAACGCTGGTTGTAAAAAAAAATTGAGTTGAGTTTTGGTGAAATATTAGTTCCTAGTGGTTACTAGCAACTTTGCAACATGTAGCTGAAAATCGTTTTAATAAAGAGGATAATTTTCATGAAAATTGAATGAAATGAAGTATCTTTGAGTAACGGTTTCCTTATAGCCTGTCCTTTCACCAAATTAATTAACAAACTTTAATAGATTTTCAACTTTACTGTATTAGGTCCAAGGTTGATTAGGAAAATTGTACATTTTCGTCTAGCTAGTAGCTTGATGTGCTGTCGTCTGTACTACAAAAACTCGTCGTCACAAAATGTACAGTGCCTCATCATCCATCATCATCATCAGCCTATTGCAATCCACTGCTGGATATCTAGGCCTCTTTAATCTTACGCCACTCAACTCGATTTTCGGCAACTCTCATCCAGTTGTTACCAGCCACTCTGCGAAGATCATCGCTCCACCGAGCCTGCGGGCGTCCCACCTTACGCTTGTCGATTCGCGGTCTCCACTCAAGAACACGTCTACTCCAACGGTACAGTGCCTCCCGGTCCTGTAATCATCCGGCAGCGCCATATCATCGTCGGCATTTTGCACTTTGACATTTAAATAAAAACATAATATGTTGCACTATTAGGGCAGTAAGCCATCCCGTCGGGGCTGCGGGTTGTTCGAAAGAGATACCGCGGCCTCGACACAAAGGGCTAAGAAGGAACATGGGTGGTTTGGGGAAAAACATAGTCCCAGGTAATTATAAGACCTGGCAGGTAGTTAACAGTTAAAGTTATATTTTTTTACCAAAACTCGCGATAAATATTATTTCGGTGTCGTTTCAAAGTTAAATTGAAATTTTACGGCGCCATTTCTATAACCTAAGAAAATTAACTTAGGTACAACATGAACTTGGCCACTCAAAACTATGCGCTTCTATGCTGAAGGGAGGTTGGTGGTGGAAGTCTTGCGGCCGCGGTCTCAACGGCCTGTACCTGCACGACCCGCAGGACCTCACAGCCAGACAAGGTACACATAACAATTCAACTTGCTCTATGCAACTAACATCGACAAGCTCCAACTTAGCAATCATATTATAAAGACAATTCGTGTGAAGTAATTCATCATAATTTCTACTTAGGTATAAGTGCTAACCAGTCCTTCGACTTGGATGTTACTTAGGTACCAATGTCTGGTATAAACTTTATTATTTGGCTCTTATTTTGCTTGAGCCATACTTAGTACCTACCACTTATGTACATTTTTTGAGTCTATATTTAGCGCTTTAGCGCCTAGCTTTAGTCAATAAGCGTCTAGAAGGATTAAGCGCATAAATGCCACATTCTCAAAATGACACATTGGAATTTCGCAAAAAAAACCATATTCTCAAAATGACATTTCGCAAAACGCCACATTCGCAAAATGTCAAACTTTGAAATCTGTAAGTAGTAGCATCACTACATAGTATAAAACAAAGTCGCTTTCTCTGTCCCTATGTCCCTTTGTATGCTTAAATCTTTAAAACTACGCAACGGATTTTGATGCGGTTTTTTGTAATAGGTAGATAGAGTGATTCAAGAGGAAGGTTTTAGTATCTTATTTGTACCCGTGCGAAGCCGGGGCGGGTCACTAGTATAAAATAAATTTAAAGATTTCTCTTATTGAATTAACTCTCTCTAAAGTAAAGTTTTTTCTGATAAACGATTTTCGACCACGACCTCTTAAAGTTGTATAACCAACATTTACACTAGCCTTTCTTTAAAAAGTTGTCTAACTTTAGGTCACTCCTGAAAACTATTCTTGGTATTTTTAGTCGTGTTTTTGAGAGCTCTCTAAGTATTCCTTATAGACTCATACATACCATAACATCACGCCTGTAGTCCCCGAAGGGTTAGGCAGAGATGTTCTCATTCGTACATCCACTTCTCTTCAGTTTACAAACTTTAAACATATGTACATCGTGATATGAACAATAGTGTCAACAAAATATCAGTGTAAAATCTTTGTATGTGAAGATGAAATAATTGTTAAATCAAAGGTGTAGTGTTTTGTCAAACAACTTGTAACTTGTTGATCTGGTGGCCGTAGTTTCCTCACATCGAGATTCATTCAAAGAGTACGCAAGCTCAAATTCAAGAAATTACAAGAGTTGTTTTAAAGTTTGACAACAATTTTTTTTTTTTATCCTTGCTTCTGCGAGCAGCGTAGTCAGTTGGTTGCCAATTATTCCGATTAATCGATTACCCCACCTACACCTTCTATTATTTTATTACCATTGCGCTCACAACGCCGGTATAACTTCACAACAACGGAACCGGATATTACCAAAAAAGAGTAATCTATCGCTGACGAATGTTAGTTCCCTAATATTACCCAACGGATAAACGGAAATGCACTGAATCCGGATTGGATCCGGGCAATCAGGTTTCTATTTACCTACACGATAGAAATAATAGCTATGTTTCAAGAGTGCAAAGACGAACATAGTAAAAAAAAATATATAAATATATACGGAACAAATTATTATCTCCAAACTTAAATTCAATCATCGGGAACATTCCTAAGATTATGATAGTTTCAAATCTAAAATCCAATTACTCGAAAATCAGCTAGATGAGGAACGTAAATCAAATGCAATTTCCTCCAAAACTTCCAAGATCGAAAGTGTTAGATCATCCCGTGTGGAGTTAAGGAATATCACTGTAACTAAACCAAAGCTAACGAGAATTTATTACTCTGTTGTCAGCCTCACGAGTTGAAATAAATCTTCCGCATAGGTATTCTTCTTAGCGTGTCTATGGCAAACCAACAAAATTCAACTATGCGAACTCCACTCGCTGATGCAGTCATAAGGTGTCAGGGCGTGCAGCGCACGATGGAAGGTGGGACATTATCTGTGGAGATACGCCGCATACACACTTGAGGTCTGAGCCGTCAATGAACCCCCATCTGAAGAGATTGTCTTTGCTACGGCCGACCTGTGTTCGGAGTCTATTTAGAGATTTCCAAGTCGGCCACGGCAAAGCATGTCCAGGTGAAAGGCTTTCGGACTGCTCGATGAAGCCGTCAGGGGGCTTAAGCAGCTCCTGCCAGAGCTCACGTCTTGCAGAGGAGGCATTTCTATTACGCATAGGTTATCCTAAATGATAAGAGCTATAGCAGGGCTTACAACTCAATGTGCCCGAGTTTTGATGACTTTGAATTATTCTCCACCAGTGTTCCTAATAAACTAAAAAAAATACTTGGTAATAACTTTTTTGAAGCTCACTAAATTTTTTTTCAATTCTTTCTTAATTCTCTACGAGTGGTAAATTCTTACTTTCTCTTGCATGTCTACTGTTTGTGCTACCATTATAATGTCAGTAAAACTTTTAATTGGCCTTCTTTCATGTCGACTATATACTGTATCCTAGCTGTAAGTTTTCTTAAGAAATAAATAAGAACTATAGATAAAGACCACAGAACAATCACCGTATATTTCTCCAACAATCATCTGAAAAAACAAAATCGCAACAAAGGCAATAATAGACTGTCAACTGACACATAAACAATTTGGCGGACCCTTAAAGCTTATATTTATATCCGAAAACCTTAGTCCCAAAATGAGAAGGCTCTTTTGCCTGGTTAGATTTCACAAATCAGCAGTACCTGATGCTGTTGATCATCAGGTACTCCTGAATTAAAAATGGAAAACCTTATTAAATTTTCGTGAGAAGGATGATGACATATTTAAATTAGAACTGATACAGACTTCTCGAGAAAAACGGACTCACAGTGTCTACTTTTTTTTTAATGTGACAAGCCCGCCACACTATTCCCAAACCCCTGTAACTCCTGTAAGCCAGAATCAACAGTGGCAACCACAAGAAAACCGCCGAGACAATGAAGCCCAACGAAGTCCCAATCAGGGAAGAATAGCGGAGGAGTAGGAAAAACATAATTTCCACTTCCCTCCATATCAGCAGGAGGCAGAACAGAACAAGGCCAATAGGCACACAGGGACGTATACAACTGGGATAAGCCCAGTTGCCTATATAGCACCACGGCTACTAACATATCATGTCTATCCTCCCACTCTGGGCAGAGCGGCAGGGAGTGTCAGACTTCTACTGACTAAAAAGCACCCATGTTTCCAGTACAACCTAATAAAGGATGCTCAGGTTACTAAACGACTAAACGACGAAATATATACCTCTTTTCAGATAATTAGTTTTAAGTACCTACATAACTATTATTTAAAGTTTAGAAGAATAACAAAGCCTTTTTTCAGAGCAACTCAGTTGGTTTCGATTTCCAAGTCCTATAGTGATTATAAAATCACATTATAAGACGTATACTTCAAGTAAAAATTACTTGAAACAGTATACGCGTGTGCATAAAAGAACGCCTGTGGGGCCTGTGGAAAATGTCGTTAACTTGAGTAGTAAGCCGCACGGTCACTTACAATGTTAATGTTCCTGTGACGTGATGGAACAAGGAACAGCTATTTACTTACATAATGTATTGCATTCCTCTCCAAGGGACTCTTGTCGTAAATTACGCGAAACTACATGAGTTGCCGTCTACTACAAAGGACTATAATGTTTCAAGTGTGATGAATTCTTGGATTTCATAAATACCATGTAATTTAGCAGTAACTTATATTATGCTCTTATGTAGATAGCTGTTTCAAAGTCGTAGGGTAAGTAATTTCTTAAAAAACGTCGATATCAATGGTACAAACGCTTAGCTTAATCAACTTTTAATGTTCCCACTGCCGGGGCACAGGCCTCCTTTCTAAGAGAAGGAATGAGCTATAATTTACCACGCGGGCCAAGTGCGGGTTGGTAGATGTCATAATAACTAACGAGTTTTTGGTTCTAGGACATGCCCGTTTCTTCACGATGTTTTCCATCACCGATTTGAGAGTTAGTGGTGATGAAATAAATTACACAAAATAATGCAATCGGGGGTTCGAATCCAGACAGGCGCCTGCGGTTCGAACCGACGACTTACTGCTCGTGAGTCGGGGCCGGCACCACTGGGCGACCGATGCTCCTTCGCTTATGACGTCACAATTAGTAGCAGCTTAAGTTTGCTAAGATATTAACGTCACTATAACCTTATTTAACAACAAGTTTTTGACTGCGACTTCGCCATCCTTAATCAATTCATGGTCTACTTT
Organism: Diarsia dahlii; assembly: GCA_949775195.1. Taxonomy (NCBI): domain Eukaryota; kingdom Metazoa; phylum Arthropoda; class Insecta; order Lepidoptera; family Noctuidae; genus Diarsia; species Diarsia dahlii. Next base: position 13,597,275 of record OX459198.1, read on the forward strand.
TGCGCGTGTTAGGCGAAAAGAACAAAAAATAATTTTGATATTGGCTAAAATTTTGGTTTCATTTAGAAACATTATCAACAGTTTAATACTGACTGTCGGAATACAAGAGTCTGACTGAGTCCTTGTTAATCGTTTCTGTGTTGGAATATAAGAACTTAATTTATCAATTGTAATGAGTACTTCAATAACGGGTGTCTCAGTAAGAGTGCACTTTTTAAAATTGGAGTATTTCTTTTTTCATGCTAGTGGCAACTCTGAAATTTGACAGCTGTCATCTCTGTTTATTCCGATTATTAAAAATGGAGCGCTTTTCGAAAGACCAACGCGTTATAATTGTGAAAACTCATTACAAAAATGGGGAACACATTATCAACACATTTTCTCACGAAATTCTGATGTCAACTGGCCACCAAGATCGTGCGATTTAACGCCGTGCGATTTTTTTCTTTGGGGTATTGTGAAATCTCGGGTTTATGCGAATAAACCCGAAACAATTCCTGAGCTCAAATCGGAAATCCAACGCGTTATCGGTGAGATACAGCCACATCTGTGCAAAAGTCACGGAAAATTTCATGAAAAGAGCAATGGCCTGTCATCGGAGCCGTGGGGGTCATTTGCCGGATATTTTATTCCATACTTAATTGGAACATGTCTTCTTTACAATACAATACAATAAAAATATCACAACTCTGTCATAAAATACTTGTTTTTATTTTAAAATGAAAAAGTGCACTCTTACTGAGACACCCTTTAAATACTTTGGTGTATGCTTTGTTGGTTGTCCTTAAATAAATAAATACTAGTTTTAGGATAACCTCGCAAGTAAACGGAACACTAAGTCAAATGTCAATAAAAGCTTATAATTGTGTTGGTCGTCAAGACTACTTAAGCAGTGGCAAACTTTTACAGAAGTGCGGCCAACTTCTATTGGCACAAACAATTACATAAGTCTTTCGGAACAGGAAGGAATTTACGAAAGAATACGTGGTTAAATAACAACAGCCACTTGGCTCAATATTCAGATTACGGCGCGGTTGGTCTGTGGATGGGTGACCCAATACATACCGAGATCCCACCGTACCTCGGTGAGCACGTTTAGCCACTGGTGCCACTTCTCATTTGTATGTCTTTGACAGTCGTTACAGTAAATCAGTGGCCCGAAAACCCGACAGCCATTCTTACCAAGGGGTATTAGATTACCCAGTACTAATTTGGTTCTGGAGGTCAAATTTTGAGGTTGCTCCATGTAAAATCCTGATAGGTACTCAGTTGCGGTTAGACTGGAAGCCGGCCTTAGCATAGTTGAGAAAAATCTAGAGAGATGATTAAAAAGGAATTTGGATCATCAAAGAAAAAAAAAAGGTTTTTCAAGGAGAAATAACTTACGTACAAAATGCAGATATGTCTAAGTCAAGGGTTTAAATTTATCTACCCGGTTATGCAACCCCCGAATCTTTGAAGGTCAACCTTCTCGTGCAGCACGTTCGTTCTGAGAATAATGCACGAGACTACTTGCGCTAGAGGCAAAGCGTGCAGTTCTTATTCCATATACCTACTGCCAAAGTCTCCGGTACGAGGACGGTGACGGTGCCGCGGTGGTACGTCGACACATCAAGCTACACATTTCCAATAGAACATGGTCTCACTTTGTATAGATTTCCCGTACAATGAGATATACGCATAAACTGGAGATATATACATCTATCTATCTATCTTCTATCTATATAAATAAAGAGAGAAGTCCTGACTGACTGACTGACTGACTGACTCATCAACGCCCAGCCCAAACCCTTGGACCTAGAAAGCTGAAATTTTGCACAGAGGTTCCCTTTATAATGTAGACAAGGAATAAGGAAGGATGTTTCGAAATTCAACCCCTAAGGGAGTTAAATAGGGGATGAAAGTTTGTATGGAAAATCGTAATTTTCACGCGGGCGAAGCCGCTGGCAAAAGCTAGTATTTCATATTAAAGACAAGAAAATATGAGACAAAAAGCCTCGTACGTACACTAACAGGCGGGTTTTCATTGAACAAGTAGTTCTAGGAACACTCACCAAATATGAGATAAGTTTTTTTATTGCGAATGTTAATATCAAGATCTTTTGGAGAGTCCAAAACTCTTACAGTACCTACTAAATTGGATCACCCGTAAACGATGGCACTTAGGCATTAGATCCTTCCTATATTCGATCATTGGGACCATCGACAATAGGATCACGAATCAGTATCAATTTGACAATGTTTTCACGTAATCTTGCCTTCAAAGTGCTTAGTTACTTATATACATTTTTTTTTTTAATTATTACATTATTAGATAATCTTCACCTTTATGCGATTGTCCCGTATTACTTGAGACCGGTGCAACACGTTTATTTCTTCCATTCTTCCTCTCCACAGCACGTTTTATTATCTAGAAAAAGGGTCTTCTTCTAAAACCTTATATACTATACTAGCTGACCCACGCAACTTTGTCTGCGTCACATAAATATAGCTTATAACCTTTCTCGATATCGACTATCCGACATAAATTAAGCTAAATCGTAACAAATAAAAAATCTTATCTTTCCTCTTTATTATAATAGTTCAGATGGTTTAGATTAGCTTAAAGTGTGAATTACTATAGGTATCTCTTACTGTTAAAATAATATACTATAACACTCTATACTTGTAAACAATAAGATGCAGTATACATAGTACATTGTTACCTTAGGGGTGAAAGTAACTTATTTAGTCCCCGAGACGGGGTTTGGCGCCTGAGCGCAGCGAGGGCGCTAATAGTTCGCGGGACTAAATAAGTCTTTAACCCGAGGTAAACACTGTGCTTTTCATTACGAATACAAGGAAAGTTGATGGGAATAGGCTTGCGCCCAATTACCTAAATCGAAAGAAAGAAAAAACAAATTGACAAATTTTTTTATAAAGGAAACATAAGAGAAACACTTAAAATCGGTTAAATCTAATCTGTGGATGGCAATTAAATAGGCTTGCTCCTAATTACATCGGTTGGGGGCAATAGGCTTGCCCCCAATTACATCAATTTATTGATGGCAATAGGCTTGCTCCTAATTACATTGGTTGATGGCAATAGGCTTGCACCCAATAACCCAAATCGGTGGATGGCAATAGGCTTGCTCCTAATTAAATCGGTTGATGGCAATAGGCTTGCTCCTAATTACATCGGTTGATGGCAATAGGCTTGCTCCTAATTAGATTGGTTGATGGCAATAGGCGCGCTCCTAATTACATCGGTTGATGGCAATAGGCTTGCTCCTAATTAGATTGGTTGATGGCAATAGGTTTGCTCCTAATTAAATTGGTTGATGGCAATAGGCTTGCCCCCAATTACTTCGGTTGATGGCAATAGGTTTGCTCCTAATTAAATTGGTTGATGTCAGTAGGCTTGCTCCCAATTACCTAAATCGGTGGATAGCAATAGGCTTGCACCTAATCACATCAGTAGGTGGCAATAGGCTTGCTCCCAATTACATCAAATAATTTGACACTAGCTGTCAGTAGAAAGCGATTCTCCCTAGGGCTGAAAAGTAGTACTTTCAACCCGCCCCGCAGGCATGTCATGACGTACTTTCAGAGTATGAGTAAAGAAAAATATTTTGAATTTGAATTTCCCGGAGGCCAGCCAGAATCCCCCGTACCTACATTGCGACGCGCGAAATATTTTGCCGCGCGGATATTTTTACATTGCGATATCTTCTAAGATATTTGTTTAAACTGTATAGAGTAAAGGGCACAAATATTCTATATTAAATTTACGTTCTAACAAACACATTTATTTAGATATAGATGAATACCATATGGGTTAAATAAGCTTCGCAAAAAATAATTCTTTTTAACCTAACAGTTTAACTGTAAAAAAAGGTTACAGTGAGTCAATCTTAAAAGATAGATATATGCTGTCGCTAATTTTTTTGTAGAACTTTTAAAGAGGAACAATTCCTTCATACATGATACTAGCGTAACTTAAACCGTTTTCGCAGCGCACGCAGCGGAAACTCTCAAAAAGGCAATACCTTTTCCCGTTTTTGTAACATTTTTCATTTATGCTCCGCTCCTATTAGCCGTAGCGTGATGTTATATAGCCTATAGCCTTCCTCGATAAATAGACTATCCAACACAAAAAGAATTTTTCAATTCCAACCAGCAGTTTCTGAGTTTACCGCGTTCAAACAAACAAACAAACAAACAAACTCTTCAGCTTTATAATATTAGTATAGATTTACTCCATCCTGATTTAATATTTTCAGCAGTACTGTTCGACCTTACACCCTCCTAACAATAGGAAGTTCATGTTTTTTTTTCCGTATGTTTCAAATACTTTCAAATGGATTTTCAGGGGGGATTTATAGACTTTATTTTTTGGATTCCACTTTTCCCCCTCAGGGGGGATTTTCAGGGGGGATTTGTGGAATAAGCCATACTTAACACCTCACCGTGGGTCGCCGGTCGGGAACTCGGGATATGTGACGCCGCACGCCTGCAGACAGGTGATTCACCCACGCCTACACAACTTTATTGTTAGACCACTAATTACCAACAATATATTACTGTGATATGACTCTCATAATAAAGGGAAAAGTCAGTTAAATGAATATGTTTTACGTATCATCGCTACATAATAAAACAAAGTCCTCAGCCGCGTCTGTCTGTCTGTTTGCGATAAACTCGAAATCTCCTGCACCGATTTTCATTCTGTTTTCATTAATGGATAGAGTGAGTGGTTCTCGAGGAACATTTTAGTAAAAAAATCGAAATTCAATCCTTAAGGGAGCTAAATAGGGGATGAAAATTTGTTGGGATTTTTTTCGACATCCACGCGGGCGAAGCCGCGGGGAAAAGCTAGAATTGTAAAATCACTCAATAAGCAAACTTATTTTATATCAAGACAACCACTTAAAAGTTGCAACTTTTAATTCATTTATTTATGTAATCCTGAATGCAATTTTGGAAACCCCTATTATTATTTTTTTATTCATGAAGGATAGGTACCCAATCTGCTGAGCGTACGAGACGCCACATTTATAATCTCTTTTTTAATTCGTTTACTAGCTGTGCATAAGACGTCTGCGGTGGTGTATCTAAGACCACATATCAATTTACGATTAACTAGATTTATTCTTATTAGACTAGCGGATTGCGAACGACCTCAAAGCGGAGCGGGCGCGCAACGAATTCATTACAGACACACAACGAACACGCCGCGCATGCGCAGCGAATTCGTTGCGGACGCGCAAGCGCAACTGATAATGGATCTTCCCAAATTCGTCGATGTTTTCGTTTTCGTCTCCGGCGTCTTCGAAGTAATAAAGCCAACAGGAGTGTTTCCTCGTCCGAATCCATTTTGTTACTGAGTGTATTGTGCGGCGATAATTTGCTACAAACACGCGACGAAAACGTAACGTATTTGCCACGCGTCCGCGACGTCCTCGCTGCGCAGCCGCGGCGCGTCCGCTCCACCCCGCAGCCGCTTCTAAACCGCTAGTATGATAAAGCCCTAACTTAGCTCACCTACTCTTAGGGCTCGTTTACGGAGACGCGGGGCGTTGCGCGGCGCGTGCAGAATGCTCTTTTCGTGCTTTTTTATTAATTTACTTAGAGACGAGTCCACCGCAACAAACGCTGCATTTTAAACAAACGAGTGAAAAATCGCTTCTCGTAAAATCAAGTTTTGAAATCGTTAACTTTTTCATACATTGCCATGTGTTTGAAATGTAACCTGGCCTTTACGTAAACTTGCACTTAGTAGTGATATGAGATCATTTTTAGAGGACTTGTACTTATAAACATTCTGTCATCCATTTCGAACTGTACTAAGAAGCGATAAAATTAATCATATTTTAGAGTACCAAATAGTATTTTTTATTATATTACTCGCAAACACAGCTTGCTACGCCGCGCCGTAGTACAGAGAGGTACGCCCATAGCGCTACGGATTATGAACGTTCGGGTTACACAAATATACCTATCGACTACGGTGCGCGGCGGTGGCGTAACTCAACGTCTGCGTTCGAAAGGATTCTGAACAAAAAATAAAACCGACTTCAAAAAAAAACACAAAAAAGTGAAAAATAAACTTTAGAAGAAAAATCAGTTACTGAAGTTGGCGACTTTTTTTTTTGCCACCGACTTCAGAAACTGACAGGACTTTTTTTTTTGAAGTCGGTTTTATTTTTTGTTAAAAACTTTTTATTTTTCACTTTTTAGTGGTTCACATGTTCATGGGTCAATGTGGACAATGTAGTTTTTTTTTTAGTTTTGTTGATTTTTCAAAAACCGCTTGTCCGATTTCGATAAAAAAATATGGGACCATTTCGGAAGTATACCCTTTCCAACAAAAAAAGAATTTTTCAAATCGGTTAGCAAGTGACGGAGTTATGCCCGAACAAACATAAAAAAAAAATATATATAAACATCCGAATTGAGAACCTCCTTCTTTTTTTAGAAGTCGGTCAAAAATAACTCGTTGAACTGAATTGATAATAATACATTAATATTTAATTCACTTTATACCAACAACCAACCGTCAGCAGGTTAATACAATACTTGTAGAACTGAAGGGTAATTAAACTAAAGTTTCCGATTCCAGGGTGTTCAACTGTTCACGTCTTAGACATAGCGAGTGGGGTTCGAATTTTGTCGTGTGAAGTTTCGAAGTGTTGTAGTCGGTACAAAGCATAGACGAAGTTTGATACATCCAGGAGCACCAGTAAACTATGCGATGGACACTTCCGTGAAAACAATAATTACACTATGTTGATACGACTACATAATTAGATAGTTGTTTGTTACTTAATTGTTATCTTCGTCAATTTAGCTACAAGGATTTATTCATAAAATTCCGTAATATGTTTAATAGCCGCAGAAAATTTTGCTTTAACCGACATATAATATTTTCCATTTTTCGACATAACATTTTCTAATTAACTTTTGTACAGTCGCCATCAGATATATTATAGCAGACAAGGTGCCAAAATACTTCTGAACAATTTAACTGGAACTTATTGACATTTAAAATTGTTCAGAAGTATCACCTTGTCTGCTACAATATGTCTGACGTCTGACGGCGACTGTATCTTCAAAACCACTCGATCAAAACAAAAGTACACTACCTATAAAAGAAACAAACACATGTCATTTTAATCAAAACTTACTTAGATACAAACTATTATTTGCTCGACTGTGTCAAGGGACCATGAGTAAGATTTCAGCTCTAATTTATTTTCAAGATTAAAATCCTCGGGCCATATCAACTCAAACTAATTAATGAGCAAACAATTTGTGAGCTTTGGATTATGCCACACCAATAGTAAACCATTATAGGATATGAATTGAGTACAATTTGCTAATTGCAATATAGTTGATAGTTAACAATACAAATCGAATTAGTCCGTCAGATAGATTTTCAAAAAACAAACAAACAAACAACCTCTCACCCCAAACGCATATACCGTCTCCGTTCCGTCGTGGGTAAAAATATTCGACACATATTTTTTCTTTTTTCACGTAGGTATACAAAAAATTAAGTCAATACAGTGCTTCGAAAACTCGTGTGCCGTCACAGCGTGGTACATTTTTTACCAGATAGTGACGTCAAAAGCCCCCACTCATCTTTGACACGTTTTATTTTCGTATTTTTTTATTAATTTGATAAAAACAAAAAACACGTGTCCAATATTTTTCGATAATCTAACTGACGGACTAAACAGAATTTTATTTTTTTTATCATGATACTTTCAATTGCTTGAAAAAAAAGTAAGTATGCAATTACGTAATGCATAATATTAAGTTTCTGATAAGTCACGAGCCTACAAGATATTGTAATTAGGGTTTCCTTTCTAAAAACAGATACATCTCTGATTACTATGTTCTGCGTACAAAATGCCAATCCAATAATAACGTTACATTTTCAATTTAAGTATACTGTTTTTAATTTCGTCCGTTCCTTTTTTTTTTTTTGGTGGGTGGAAAATCATCAAATGACCCCCCCCCCCCGCCCTTGGGCAGAGCGAAGGGGAGTGTCAGACTTCTACTCACCAAAAACCAACCCATGTTCCTTCTTCGCCTTTGTGCCGAGGCCACGTCATCTCTTTCGATAATCCGCAGCCCCGACGGGCGTCGGCCCTTGCGGGCCCTCCTTGCTGAAACAGATTTCGTCCGTTCTTGACAGAGAGACTGACATATTATTACTGTGTGCGCCATGTAGTCCTGATTCTCAGAATGTTTGGCGCAGTGGCTGTGTGTGTGACTTCAAATGTTTGTACGAGTAAACGCACCCACAATACACGAGAAATTCCTAGTGTGGAGCAACTTCTTTTGACGTTGTACAAACCCGTTTTTTTGTCAAAAATTCCTCCTCTTATTTAAAAAATTTTGGGGTGCGAGCAGATTTTCGGGTTATCGGACTTAATTATGTTAAAAATATAATTTGTCGAACAAAATTCCTGATACGCAAAAACAGATAGACGGACAAGATGAATTTAAAAGGGTTCCATTTTGCTTTCGATATTCCGAAAACACACCTGGTTTTGGTTTTTTTTTTTAACTTAAAGACCAAACATATTATGTGGACGAGTAACAAATAACTTTGATAATCTAGCTAGTTATGCTCAGCTGTTGCAAATGGCAGTTTCAAGCGCAAGGTTAGATTAATCACTGTTTAACTTAGCACCAACTTCACTGAATGCGTATTATAAGTTTTAACTCTGCAGATCATAGCAGAAGTAGTTTATATTGAATAATATACACCCATCAATGTATACACCATTTATTTTAATGAAAAATGAGGCCGGATCAGATGCGAATGCTTTAGTTTAAGTGGATGTTTTGCATCATGTTACGAGGAAACTCGAATGCTATACGCACCACTTACCCGCTACAGATGATATATTGCAATATTACTAACGCACGATAAAACTCAGCTGTGGAATTCTCTGGAGCTGATACGTTTTTTGATAGTTTCGCCATGTCTGTCTGTCCGTCCGTCCGTCCGTCCTCGCTTAATCTCTGTGACCGTTAGCACTAGAAAGCTGAAATTTGGTACCAATATGTGTATCAATCACGCCGACAAAGTGGTAAAATAAAAATTGGAAAAAAAAAAAATATTATGGTAGCCCCCCTATATGTAAAGTGGGAAGTGTTTTTTTTTTTAATTTCAACCCTAACGTGTGATATATTGTTGGAAAGGTATTTAAAAATGAATAGGGGTTTACTAAAATCATTTTTTGATAATGTCAATAATTTCGGAAATAATCGCTCCAAAAGTAAAAAAACAATGTGTCCCCCCCCCTCTAACTTTTGAACCATAAGCTTAGAAAATATGTAAAAAATCTGAAAAGTAGAACTTTATAAGGACTTTCTAGGAAAATCATTTTGAACTTGGATGGCAACAACAGATGGAAACAGCAGTTAACCAATATAATTTGGTCCCTGAATCGTATGAGTGCCTATACAATCCAGAGTTCAAGTTTCATTGGCCCGTAGAAGAAATTGTATAAATTATAGCATACCGTTTTGGTACGGAACCCTTCATGTGCGAGTACGACTCGCACTTGGCCAGTTTTTGATTGATATAAAACCAGGGTGTTGGGTGAAAGAGTTTTTCTCGATTTTTTTGATTTATAAATAAAACATTTTGATTTTGAAAAATTCAGCATGCAGCTTCCAAAGGTTAGGTCGTCACTTCACTTCGTGCAAATTATTGAATCACCACTACTCTCCAAACAGGAAGGAAATCGTCCTGAAGATACTTGTCCTAGACCACACCTTCCCAAAAATGTGTCCTAGCAGTGGGAACATTGTAGGCTGACTTGTTACGGATATGCTAAAGCCGGGCACACTCTAACACCCTACTATTCCATCTTCCTTCCATCCATTCATCTACTTTTTACTATAAAATACTAGTTGTATATAAAAATATGTACGTTTTGCTTTAGCTGACTTTATACAATAGTACTCGTTTAAATTGAAATTATTTTATAAAATACTACTCTCAGCTTCGGCCGTTTTTTTTACCGTCCGTAGCTCCCGAACGCATAAACCGGTTATGATTTAGTTTTTTTATTGACTGTATTAGGGAAAACAAAAAATTAAAAAATAAATCAATAAAAAAACTTTATTTCTAACCTTGGTCCATAAGATTTTGGACATACTACATAAAACTGGCCTGTTGGTCTAGTGGTTAGTGACCCTAACTGCTATGCCGGAGGTCGTGGGTTTGATTCCCACCCAGGACAAATGTTTGTGTGATGAGCACGATCATTTGTTCTGTGTCTGGGTGTAATTTATCTATAATATGTATGTATTTAGAAATATATAAGTATGTTTATCAGTTGTCTAGTACCCATAACACAAGCTCTGCTTAGCTTGGGACTAGATGGCGTTGTGTGATAGTTGTGGAATATTAATATTATTTTATTAAAAGGTATGTTAATGTTACCGGAAATTTATGAAACCTAGGAATTGTACACAATTACTAGGAAATATACACATTTCCGAACGTGCTTAGGAAATGTGTAAAATAATGTTTCAAAGATTCCTTAATACACACATTTCCTGGGAAATGTATGTATTTCCTAGGAATTGTATACAATTCCGAGATGATACTAGGAAAAATATAAAAAAGTAATGCTTTCTGTGACTAAAATAAGTAAAACACGTTTGTAAACTGAAATCAGACTTTTTGTTAAGGCTCTCGTTGATAGGGTTTTATTTTGCAAAATATTCATTTAGTTGGTTATGGTTTACTAAATAAAAAACCTATCCCCTCCAGGCCCAGTCGACGGAGCCCCGCTAGGCGGGGCTCCTACTTCTGGGTGGTTCAATAAAAAATAACCACGAAGGGGATGGCGGGGTCGAGGGAGCGAGCAAAGCGAGCGAATACTTACCTAACCTGTCCGAGTCGGGTTGCCCCAAGTCCCGAGCTCGCTTCGCTCGCTCTTTCATACAAGTTTTCCTAGTAGCGGGCTCGCAGGGTATGTCGGGTCTCAGTACATACAAACAGCAAGAATGTTATACATTTCCGATTGTTTAGGAAATGAAAAATATATCATAGATTTCCTATCTATTTTAGGAATTGTACACATTTCCTAGGAATTTTATACAATGACGGATTAATCACATTTCCGTTAACATAAATAACAAATGGAATAAAATATTCATATATCGACTGAACTCAACTGACGCACCGTGTAGGTAGTGTATGTAAAATTGGCTATTTGACTACTGTTAAAAATTCACAAAAATGTTATGTTATTTCAAAGAGCTAAAAGAAGTAACACGATGTGAGAAAAAAGTAATAATATCGATAAAAATTGGAGAAGTTACATGCTTTAGAAGTTTTTGGTTTTGGTGGAACTTTCTATCCTTGTCGCGCGAAACGGCCATTTGTACTACGTAACCGTAACGTTACTATGGCGGTATGAAATATGACGTCACGTGTCGCATAGCGCTGTCTTTGACTAACTAGTCATTTAAAATCAGTTAAAACTGTGCCATTTTCTGATCGATTTTATTACTTTTTTCTCACATCGTGTTATTTCTGTTAGTTCTTTGAAATAACATAACATTTTCATGAATTTTTAACAGTAGTCAAGTAGCCAATTGTAAACCCACCCAATGTGCCATTATGGTGTCGTACAACTTTTCACAAATAACATTCAGGATGTCATTGTCGCTCCCGCGCACTCTGCGCATCATAGAAGCAATCGTTTTACGTTATATAGAAGATGGTAATGACACCGTCAGTCACGTGCTTCCGTAAACACTCCAAGCGTTACAGTATGTAGTATAATTATGTAGTGATAGTTATGTTTACTTCTGGTGTACAACTTGCAAACCTGCGGGCCAATATATTGCATCGGGCACCCAACGCCTTTCTTTCCATTTATGCAGCATCCTTTATGTCTTCCGTAATGTGCCCCAAGTACTTAAAATCGAACACTCTAATTAAATGAATGTTTCTGCACTTCTTTTGAAAAGGTTCTGAAATACAAAAAACTAATAGATACCTAATAACGCTTCCTTACCACAAATTGGTGAGGCATCCATCTTATCTCACACACCATTCGTTCAAGTCCCTTCCTGACTTTATCAATATAACGTCAGATGCAGTCGTTCCCTTTTATTTCCCCATAGACTGATTGATAAGGGTAGAGCTATTCTTAATTTGAAAATAACAAATGATTCGATTATCTTTAACTCCGAATTCCGTGTCGAAAGGAAATAACTCAAGATAAGTAATTTTAACTGAAACAAAACATTATCTTTGCATAAACTTATAAGCATTTACTCGTGCATCTCTTTGCGTTTAACAATAATATAGGTCAGTATTTTTATTCCAAAATCTCGATTAGTAAAATTATTTTACCTTGTAGATATTATCCTTGTAACACTTGCAAACATGTTACATAAGTAGCACCTTGAGCATAATAGTTCACAAACAACTGAGTAAGATATTATTACATATTAGCATTGGCTTTCGTGAACTTATGCGGGTATTATTAGAAGGAACCGTGTCTCCCAATTAAATAATTATATATGCTTCGATCAAGTCGATTAACTTGAAACATGATTTGTCATGTAGAACACAGCGTTCTGTTTGTGTATCAAATTCGAGTAATTAATCTTAGGGTACAGTAACCAGCAAGGGGGACTTTAATTAATTGCATAAACATGAATACTGCCAGTTCAACATAGCAATCATGTTAATTACGCACAGCTTCGTGCTGGTGTTTGAGATGTTTGAGAATTAAGCTCAACGCATATGTCTAGGCACTAGACGGAATATACCTCCTCAACTCGAGCTGTTTGAGAGTCTCTCGCCCAAATACTCAAACGTCACTCAATTATAAGTAACCCTCAATACTCCTGCTATCTCTGTCACTCTGCGTTAAAGTAACAAATACAGCACGATATTTAAGTGCAACTTAAAATTGAGTAGCGTTTGAATATTTAGCCATCTCTTTGATGCTACATCCTTATGAGCATCGTATCGGCTTGGTATCATCAGTCACCGAACTTCTTGTATGGACCCGCCTGTGGTAAACTACGCTTGCAGCAGGGTGACCACTCACTTTCGCTGAGCTTGTCATGAGCCGTCTCGCCATGCTTACGGCAGTTCAGTCATCACCGATAAGCCTTAAACGTCACTCAACTGGGCGACATAAGGATGCAGAAACGTTCTATCCTTATGTTGGATTAGCGTCTGGTAGATGATAAGCCGATAGTGATAGTGCTTATACATATGCGTTAAAAATTACCTCTTCTGTTCCGTTGGGGCAAGGATTGAAATTAGGTTTATTAAATTAATGACCCTCCTTTAGGGCTTCGCCGCAGTCGGGTAAAAATAGATAAGTAACAGTTGGATACGTCGTTCAGCAAATTCGTCCTTTTAGAAAACCTCGATTTGTCACAAATCTACAGCTGAATATTGCCGCTCGGCATAGTGTCTCCATCATAAATAGCAGTCGTGAATGCAAACAAAGTTCCTGCTTTGACATAATGTTCTTTATTATAAAAATAAAATACTCGTGAGAAGCACGAGTAAAGTACTCATCACAAAAAATTGCTGTTTCGAAATCATTTTGATCTTCATACATTCTCGTTTTGAGTATGCTGAAGAATACACGCATACCTACCCAAAATTATGTTTTCTATTTGGTAAAATTTTTATTCGGCATACACAGTTAGGACTCAGTAGAACTACAAAGAAATGTCACATTCAATATTCTGTAAGCTCTTATTTATTTCTACCCGACTACGGCGAAGCCAAAAGGAAGGGTAATGATTTTGGCAGTCTATGTGTGTGTATGTTCCACCGTAGCGCCTAAACTACTGAACTGATTTTAATAAATTAGGTGTCAATAGATTCGTAAGAATAGCCCCCGGGCTATTCTTACCAATCCCGTGACATACGCTTTACAAATTTTATAAATTATTTTTATGACGGAATGTAAATGTCAAAAACTTACCTCGAAAAATATTAAATTGAGATAATCATAGCAAATTTGGTATCAAATGAAAGGTCTTGGCGAGCACTTTACAAATATGTATATCATATTATAGTTTTAGTCAATATATACGTTTAGATTGCGGTCAAACAGTTCTCGCGGTCTAGTCTGTGTTATTTACTCGTATTATGTAATTAACAAACCAATATTTTATTCGTAGTCGGGTTTTAGATTTTTAAACTTGTTAATATAACATAACATCGCGCATGTAATCCCAGGGGGATAGCTTGTTTTTTTTTTTTATTTATATGGGCTTACTCTTGACCTCAATCTTGCCCTAAGGGCAGAGATGAGGTCGACGATGGAACAAGCTGTTGTTGTTGTTTTTAACCGACTTCCAAAAAAAGGAGGAGGTTATCAATTCGAGTGTATTTTTTTTTTTTTTTTTTTTTTTTTTTTTTATGTTTGTTCGCTCATAACTTGCGACTGGGTGAACTGATTTTCATGATTCTTTTTTCATTTGAAAGCTGGTGCTTCCCGTGTGGTCCCATTGTCACCATTTCAATATCTGATGATGGGATCTTGTAGAAATCGGGGGAACTCTTCAATAAATAACAGCAGATTAACCGCGATTGTTGCTATAGCATATCTAAGCATTGTTTACGCCATCACGCAACAATATAATATCACGCCTGTACTCACTACTAACAAAGGTTATAAAAACTATTTTGTGAAAATCTGATGAAGAACTTCGGAGATATTCAACGGAACTCCTCAATAAATGATAGCAAATGGACTGGGATTGCTGAAATCTCATATTGTCTGTCTATTGTTTACACCAGTCCTAACATAACATCACGCCGGTACGTTGTGAAGGGGTAAGCACATGTGAAACACTAAAAAGTGAAAAATAAAAACTTTTTTACAAAAAATAAAACCGACTTCGACAAAAAAAACACTCAAAAGTGAAAAATAAACTTGAGAAGAAAAATCAGTTTCTGAAGTCGGTGACAAAAAAATGAAATCAAAGAAACAAAAGTCACCGACTTCAGAAACTGATTTTTCTTCTCAAGTTTATTTTTCACTTTTGAGTGTTTTTTTTGTCGAAGTCGGTTTTATTTTTTGTAAAAAAGTTTTTATTTTTCACTTTTTTGTTATTGCTTGTTGAGCTATTTGGTCGGATCTCTAGAGAGAACCTCTTATGTACGCAGGCGACTTGATAACTGTCACTTCAATTTACCCCCTGTTGCGCGAGCCTGGGAATAGCTTAGTCGTTGACTCGTTTGAGTATGTTTCATAACTATAGACATCGGATGCATTATGAAACTGTTTCGGCATGAGGAGGGTCATATGTTTTTAGTCAGTTGACTGACTTAAAAACATATGATTCAGTTTAGTCCGTCTTTTAGATTTTCTAAAAATATTGGATACATGTTTTTTGTTTTAACAAATTAATAAAACTTGACGAAAATAAAACATGTCAAGGATCATAAGTGGGGGCTTTTGACTTCACTTTCTGGCAAAATGTACCAAACTATGACGTCACACGAATTTTCGAAGCACTGTATCGTCTTCATTGTTTGTTATACGTGAAAAAAGAAAAAAAAATGTGTATAAGTACAATAATTTTTGGAAATCTATCTGACGGACTAATTAGGTATATTTTTTATTGCATGTGACTGAAAGAGTGGTAAATATAACTAACTATTGATGATTGGCGAAGTGAAGGCAGGCCAAAACGATGGATGAATTTTGTGAGGAATGAAATAAAAGAAAACGGTTTTTATCCCGTTATTGCGTATTTTTGTACTTTTTGGTATGTATTATTTAGGCAGGTTATTATTATTTATTTGTATTTGTATCCGGTATACAAGGAATAAAGAAAGTTAACGCATACATGCCCGGCACCGACCAAAGCTTTCCTGAAAAGGTTTCTGCACGAATGACGTTTAATTTCAAGTTCTGTTCAGTTACGTCTCCGACGGACGCAATTTTCAACCTCCAAACTAATATTCAGTGCCTTCATAAGTTTGCTTCAGAATATTTTGAAAACGGTTTGATTGCATAGTTACAAGAATACAAAACTGATTATTAATTTAAATAGACAAGTATATTATTAAATGTAACATCACGGCGTAATCCTCGAAAGGTTGGGCAGAGGTGTGCCTAATAGTATACCCATATTTCGCCAGTACTCAAGTGTAGTACAAGTACAAGTACTCAGAGTTCAAGTTCCACGAAAAGGGAAAGAGCCAATGCTTGTAAAAACCTACACTCTATTATAAACAATGTAGAGCTAAACAAAGCAAACAAGAAGTCATGAATAAGATCTTTCAAAGAAAAGTAGCATATATTATTTCATGCTTCAAATATTGTTAAGGAAAACTTTCTCATAAAACGATCTGTATAAACAGCTTTCTGCAAATTACGTTAAGTTTTTTTTTTATCTTGTAATTCGAAAAGAAAGCTTCAAAATTCTTATACTTAATGAAAAGAAATGGTCAAGGAAAAATATTTAATTTCACTGTAAACTAACCCGGTTTGCTTGTAAGGCAACCCTGGTAAGATTAGACGGGTCGTAATTATTTAATGAATGATATCAGTTATTAGTTTAAGCATCAGGGACCCAAAATCGCGTTGGGCTGACGATATCGTCAAAATCGTGGGAAACAGACGAATGAAGGACGCACAGAACAGAGATAAATGGTAGAAGAAAGGGATGACAGTGGATGATTCCGGCTGAAAAGATGAAACTAGCGGCTGTTTGGACTATTAAATCTCATTCATGATACAGTTGCGAAACTACAACAAATACCTACTACAGCAACATTGTGCGAAAATTACTAAAGCGCCATCTTTGACAAAATGAAGAACTAATATCAATATAAAATCCTGGATCGCGCAATTAATGTTATCCGAGACATATCTAAGAGTATATAGAAGAACCCGACAACAACTGTTGGGCAGTAGCCCACCAGACATGAACTCCGTCTGTTCGGAGTATCCCTCCTCTTCTAAAGGGGATGAAGAACCTTACATCCTGTTTTCATATCCCCAAAATACCTAGGATTTTTATTAAATGGTTCATAGCACCTGACCCAAACGAAGAAAATATTTTTCATTGTGTTTGTTAAATTATATTACGACTATAATCTCCATAGGGTTAGGGATCGGTGTACCTAATAAGTACACTCACATTTAAGTAATATGGGACGAGCCTATTGCCATCAACTGAGCAAGACATACCGACTCTCTGAATTCTACTGACGGATTCCCAATGGAAAAAAACCAATAACACTTTGCCCGAAATGGGAATCGCATCCAAGACCATGCTTAGCTATACTTATTTCTCTCCGAAATTCATTAAACCTTCGTTCGTCCCTTCCCGTTTGTAGGTTATACTGCCGAAGTTTCGACTGATGTGACGTAAGTTACTGTCTTTTGTTCTATATGGTGTTCTTGTTCATGTGGGTACGGTAAAACTTGTCAGAGCTTTGCCACTTTTGACCAAAACTCCCACTACATTGTAATACAATGCAGCTGAGTGACCGCCCGAAAGTTCGGTTTCGGTCAAGACATCTAATTTCGGTTTGAGTTTCGGTTTCACACTTTCAATGGTTTTGCGTTGTTTACTAAAAAAAATAAATACCAAACGGCAAAATCGACAGTCCGCATGTAAATGTAAAAGTATCTTAAAATATAAACAATAAACTTTTTAAAATCCGGATTGAAATCTTTTCACGGTATAAAAAATTAAATAATCTCTAGAAATTTCGACAATACAGACGTGTTTTTCAGCGCCTCTTTGCTGAGATTAAAAAAAAACAACAATCACAGCACTGCCGACTTATTTAAGAACTGGACAATTGTTTTTTGTTATCTGTGCAAAAAAGAAAAAATCCACGAGATACATTGTATGTTGAACATAATAGTAGAGCGATAAAAGTCAGTTTTCGAGTGTATTGAAAAACCTTTAAAGTAATATTTGTCGCCAATGAAATGTGTGCCGCGTTTTAAATTACAGGAGCTAGTTAGATTACGCAGCATGGTTTCTAAGTTATTTGATATTTCTTAAGTCTGTTAATCACTAGGGATATTCATACCAGTTTCGTTAATTATTAACTTAAATAAAATAAGGAGTCATAATATCTCATCTACGTTTATTGTAGTGGTGACGCCTTCATAACGAATTTTAGTGAATTTAAGGAATTTAATTATGTTTTTTAAAGCGTGACTAGTGAGTGACAGTGAAAATGCAAATTTTCATTATCTCGACTGTCGGAGTTTTCTTTAGAACACAAAGCAACTATCTCTTCCTTATTGGCAATTCATAACATAACATCAACCTATAATCCCCGAAGTGTTAGCCAGAAATGTACACAACATCATCAGCAGTATTGGCAATACCTACAAAAAATTAAAAAATATCGAATCTGGATTATTATTTCTGTGAGAATTTTCCGCAGCCGAACAAATCGGAACAACGTGTCAGTTTTACAAAACCTCGAAGGTTTGTGTAGGTGGTCATAGAATAAATTTATTCTATAACATTACGTTATGCTTCTGTAAAATACACAGAGAGCACGATGCTGCAATGTGGTTTTATAGCCCAATACATTGCCCCTCGGTCGTTCTCCCTGTTTGTCAGCGTATAAATTCGATATCACATTGGTTTTATATAGAGTACTAGCTGTTGCCTGCGACCAACGACCGCGTGAAATTACTATAAAACCTTTCCGCTAAATCTTTAAAATTGGTAACACTTTTCGATTCGCGGATTAGGTACATAATTATCAATTTCAAAGGTTCTAATTGGTGTGCACGGAACACTAATTCTTGATTTAAAATAAAAGTAGCCTTTTTTTTGGAGGGTTGGTGATCATCAAATGACTCCTCCCGTTCCGGGCAGAGCGGTAGGGAGTGTCAGACTTCTACTGACTAGAAACCACCAATGTGCCTTCTTAGCTTATCTTTTTCTTAGCTTATCTTTCGAACAACCCGCAGCCTCAGTTACTACTTGTAACATTAGCTAAAACCAACAAAACGTAATGACCCGTCGAAATCAGCCCACTCGTATCGAAGATTACCCGAAACATACAGACAGTAAAAGAAAAAAAAAAGTCATTTGTTATAACTTTATAAATACCGTATAGGTACTTTCATAAGCATTCAGATAAAAGCTGTTATTTTGAAATTGAAAACAGACACTTCAATTTTGTTTATTTGCATAGATTAACATTCCAAGTCTCTTTCTTTGTTTCGTTTGCAAAGCGATTCATTTTCTCTTCAACTGAAATATTTACCCACAACCAACTGCCACCCGCAGCTTCGCTTGCATTTCTAAGGAAAATGAAGAATATTAACCCGGACCAAGAGTACCCCATCCTATTTGTAATTCAAGACATAGTTGATCTGCGCGGCTTTTCTTTCATCTAACAAGCATGATTGAGTGATAAACACTATCGCACAAACTACTATCATTTATTTTTGCTTAAAATAAGGCCAACCTTCACAAGTTTGTTTTTAAATCTCAGTTTTTATTTTTAGCTATACTTTCATTGTGACCCGTTTACTATCCAAAGCATCCATCCTGCACAATGTATTGAGTGTGCTTCGTTGAGTTGTACCGTAAAACGTGATTTATCACCCTAAAAGAACGGTAATGCTTTGTTGACGCTTTCATCAAGGGCCCGTTTACAACACCCTATACGTCAAAGTGTTTGTGTTAAATGCATGGGAAGTACTGAATTACGTAAAAGTTAGCGTTAGGTTTCCTTCCGACTCTTAATGCTGGCAAACAACTACTGGTACAATTATAATATTGACGTACCGTTGCCATATCGAACGTGACGAATTGCAAATGTAAGATAAGTTCTTGTACATTCCATGTTTATTATTTTATGCAAAATGCTCAATTTGCTAAATGAAAGACTCATCATCTGCGTTACCATTTCCCTACTAAGCTAATGCGAGTATTTTACATGGAGCGACTCAAATTCAAAACATTTATTTCAAGTAGGCACTTTTGAACTTTTGTTAATTGACTGCCTATCTGAACTCCACAACCCAGTTAGTAGGTACTGGGTAATACGATACACACGATCACACGATAGAAGAGAGGGATGGGCTATAACCCACCACGCGAGCAAGTGCGGGTTGGTAGATGTCACATGTCTTCAAATGTTTTGATTGGTTCGTCATCACGATGTTTTCCTTCACCATTGTCATCCGTTGTGAGAGCAGCGGTGATAATACAAATTACACAAAGTAATGCGCGTGCATGGGTTTAAACCCACGACTTACTGTTCGTAAGTCGGGGCTATCACCACTGGGCCATCGCTGCACACACACGATACGACTAGTTATCAGACTTCCAGGCCACTGTAACGAATGTCCAACATCTACAAATTATAGCCTCACTAACTGCTTAACGTGTAAAAGCATGTTATGTTTTTGTCGTGGTCACCCTTTCTCGGACCAACCTTATAGGCAAGCGTGTTTTAACCTAAAAATCGACTTACTATACTACTGCTACATGAAAGACTGAATCATGAATAAAACAGACAGTGGAGATGAATAGCAGTTACGATTATTTCCGTGTTTCAATATTTCCCTCATGTTACTATAGAATTGCTTAGATTCGTGCTACAGAGCCACCACATTTTCATTACAACAGCAGAATTCAGTTGGAAACCGAACGAATTCTTGTGTTCCAAATATATATCAGTTTTGTAACGCTGATTGCTGCTTAGTAATCATTGTTCATTTTGCTGTGATAGATGAAATCTCTCTAATTAGGATAATCTTTCTACTCCAAAGTAATAAGAGACCTGAAAACAATAAAAAGTAAACGGCTTACTGTAAAAGATTTGCTCGTAAGTAAATGAGCCTTGTTGACAATTAATAGCGTCGCAAACAAGCCTGTCGTTGAAGGCATCATTATTAATCCTTTGAAATTTAAATTGAAGCTTTAAAGATTTTAAAATGGCCTGACAAACTCTCTCCACAACATCAGTTTATTGAATATCTTCTTGATTAAAATCAATACGTACGTTTCTGAACAATAAGTCTAAAGCGGGATCTTTAGTCAACCTACTAGTCCCACTCTTTTAAGACCCGTGGGATGAGTGCTATTAAAGAAGAAAAAAAGTTGTAGAACTTCAAATTCGAGTACGACAAATCAAAATGAAACACTATATTTGAATGATACTTATGTAATTAAATATGCATCGGCATCGCAAATGAGACTTCAGTGAACCCACCACGTTGGTCACTGACACTGATCAAGTATCTCTCTTCTATCTATTAATCTATCTATACTTATAATAAATCTGTAGAGAGGTCAATTCTGTACATGATATATATTTTCAAAATAACTATCAGGGGGTAATTAGTGATCGATACTGATGCCAAAAATGCAATCAGTAAAATTTTTGTCTGTCTGTCTGTCTGTCCTCCTGTCTGTATGTTCCTTATAGAAACAAAAACTACTCGACGGATTTTAACGAAACTTGGTACAATTATTCTTCATACTCCTGGGGAGGTTATAGTATACTTTTCATCACGCTACAATCAATAGGAGCAGAGCAGTGAAGGGAAATGTTGGGAAAACGGGAGAAGTTGCTCCATTTTTTAAGCTTCCGACGCGTGTGCAGCCATAATGGTTAAAGCTACAAAGAAATTATTTATGACGGAAATGTTCTACATAAAATTATCTAAAAAATATCCCACAACAGCATGTGTCTATCTTTTATGGTTGACTCACAATAACACGTGTAACTCCCGATAGCTTAGCAGTTCGGAGCTTTCTGATACAGGGTGGAATTTTGTAATGCCACCTGGAGGGAAAGTACTGTTAATACTGCAGATAGAATATTTTACTCAAAGGAAACATTCCTTTATTTTTGAATAGAAAGCAAACTGCATTCAAAGATTTTCGAAAATTCTCTTCTCCCACACCCGGGAATCGAACCGGCTAAAATCTAAAAAAATTATACCCTGTACTTTTATTGCATCGATCGTTAGGGTCAATTTTAAGGATGAAATCTCTTTAACAAACATGATAAATTAAATGAAAGGATAACCTGCTTGCGAGATCGCCAGATATCACCCCATTAGATTTTTTTTGTGGGGATATGTAAAATATCTTTCATTACGAATACAAGGAAAGTTGATGGGAATAGGCTTGCCCCCAATTACCTAAATCGGTTAATAGGCTTTGCTCCTAATTACATCGGTTGATGGCAATAGGCTTGCTCCTAATTAGATTGGTTGATGGCAATAGTCTTGCTCCTAATTACATCGGTTGATGGCAATAGGCTTGCCTCCAATTACATCAGTTAATGGCAATAGGCTTGCTCCTAATTACATCAGTTAATGGCAATAGGCTTGCTCCTAATTACATTGTTTGATGGCAATAGGCTTGCTCCTAATTACATTTTTTGATGGTAATAGGCTTGCTCCTAATCACATCGGTTGGTGGCAATGGCTTGCTCTTAATTACATTGGTTGATGGCAATAGGTTTATGAGTAATGAAAAATATCAAATTCACGCCCAAATACTCGAACGTCACTCAATTTTAAGTAATCCTCAAAACTCCTGCTATCTCTGTCACTCTGCGTTAAAGTAACAAAGACAGCACGAGATTTAAGTGCAACTTAAAATTGAGTGACGTTCGAGTATTTGGGCGTTAGGTACATGAAATCTTATGCGAATGACAACGAGTTGAGAGTTGAAGTTCAGAATACGATTTATAACATTCACCACAACACTTTATTAAAGGTTAATAGAAAAATTTGTGTATCCAAGAGAATGGAGCTCATTTCGAGCAACTAATTAGTTAGTTTACCATTTTTTGTAAATAATTAAATTAATTTAAGATTTCCTGGTTTTCTTTTCATTTAATTTATCATGTTTGTTAGAGAGATTTAAAAATTACGTACTCAAGACGCTTTTTGTTACGTAAGAAAATATGGACGTCCCGACTTATTTATTACTGTAACTACCAAGCCCAAGTGGGATGAAATCACTCGGGAGCTTCTTGAGGGTCAAGCACCGCATGACCGCCATGATATTATCGCAAGAGTTTTTCATTTAAAATTAAAATCAATGATAGATCTACTTACAAAAGATAACATTTTTAGTATAACGCGGACGAAGTCGCGGGCAAAAGCTAGTATATATAAAAGGTAAAACTGATTGACAGAGGATCAATGCACAGGCCAAACCCTTAGAGCTAGAAACTTAAAAAAACTAAGGAAGGATTTTTCAAAATACAACTCCCAAATAGGGGATGAAAGTTTAATATTTCTGACATCCAGGCGGGCAAAGCCGCGGGCAAAAGCTAGTAAACAATATAAGTAAGTAACAGTGACAAATTGGACAGAGAAAACCGCACAGAGAGGAGAGTGGAAAGCTATGGGGGAGTCTTTTGTCCAATAGAGAGCCAACATAGGCTAAGAACGAATAAGTAACAGCTAATTAAAATGGTCTACCTATACTGATTTGACCGCTGAGTAATTGGCTTATTGCATAATCTATTTTTATTATCAATCTATGTATTTTGCATAGCATTGGAAACGTTTGCCTGAAACGGTCTCTACCATTTAAAAGCCTCTTCTCTTTCGAAAACCCGTTATTCACCAGGCTAGCCCAGTGTGGTGTGTGTTGTGAGTTATACGAACGTCTAACGTATTGAAAAGACTGGTATATCCTTGAACCGATTTTTGTATATGCTCTTGACTACGTTTTCACACAATTTTTTCAGAACATTGTTGATGAAATAATTAAAAATAAAGTAAAATGCCTACCTCCGTTCGAACGCATTAACTAAAAATTTGTTATTAGCCGTAACCACTGGGCTACCCGTGCTACGAACGGAGCTCATTTACTTATTAACTGTGACCAATACTCGTCCAATCTCAAAACATACTTAACTACAGTGCAAAACCACACAAACCGTAATAACTAATAAGCCATCTAGCCTTTAATCCGAATCTTTATCTACACACGCACAGCCTGATTAAAATGATAATAAAACTGGGTATTTTGAGAAAAACCTTTCTTATACAAGGTGTAAACCCTTCACAAAGCCGTCATTCAAGCATTAGATCATTAGATATGTACTTCAAACAATCTGTATCTTTAAGCAAAAAATATCGTCGGGAAACGTCGTTTTTTTGGGTTATAAAATGTAAAGTTTTACGGTAGAATGCCATGTAATACACTCTAATCATTGTGCTGTTGTACTCATTGAATAGTTCGGGTCGTAACATTGTAAATATTTAAAAAACCGGCCAAGAGCGTGTCGGGCCACGCTCAGTGTAGGGTACCGTAGTTTCCCGTCCGTCACAATAAGTGTTCCCACTTATGAGTTTAAAGGGTATCCATTATGTTTTTTTAATTTTTTTAATTATATATTTAATTTTTTTTTTCACTTTCAAAAAAAAATGATTTTTCTAGAAAGTCCTTATAAAGTTCTACTTTTCAGATTTTTTTCATATTTACTAAACTTACGGTTCAAAAGTTAGAGGTGGGGACACATTGTTTTATACTTTTGGAGCGATTAATTCCGAAATTATTGACATTATCAAAAACTGATTTTAGTAAACCCCTATTCATTTTTAAATACCTTTCCAACAATATATCACACGTTAGGGTTGAAATTAAAAAAAAAATCACTTCCCACTTTACATATAGGGGGGCTACCCTAATAAAACATTTTTTTCCATTTTTTATTTTACCACTTTGATTGATACACATATTGGTACCAAATTTCAGCTTTCTAGTGCTAACGGTCACAGAGATTAAGCGAGGACGGACAGACGCACGGACGGACAGACAGACATGGCGAAACTATAAGGGTATTAGTTGACTACGGAACCCTAAAAAGAAACTTGTGAAAAGGTTGGAACTTTGACCCCCAAAATCATATCATAGAACAAAAAAAACTATCACAAGTATCTTTCGACTTTGTTTAGGGTATACATAACCCATTATTTAAAACGGGTCTAACGAAGGATGAAGTTCGTATGTAAGCGAATTCGCGGCCGACAAAGAGTTTCATATAAACAGACACTCCCAACATTTACTTATAGTCTGATTTATGAAACGTTTCGACCTTCGACTAGTTTAATTTGATCACCCTTACTCGTACTAGGATTAACCAAAAATTCGTTAGATAAAGGCCTTTTGTTCTAGTTTACCTAATAAATTATCACAATGGCTCAAAACCGAAAACTGATCGGCTTGCAGATATAAAAATTGTCTATTTAGGTCAAGCCTGAACTTTGACATTTCATCATTCTCTTGCCCTCATCCCAATACATTTGGGGTCGTCGCAGCATCTCTGCTTCTTCCATACTTCTCTGTTTCTCGCCATTTCATGAGACACGGTTCTAACCATATAATTCTTAACACAGACCATCCATCGTTTCTGTGGTCTTCCTCTACTTTTATACCGATCCACATTTATATTCAAAACCTTCCTCACGACATTTTCCTCATTTCTCCACATCACATGCACATGCCACGACAACCGAACTTTGACCTTTAATCCTTTAATTTGAAATAAAATATTTAACAAACTAAGTAGTTAATTAGCAGTCATCAAAATCATTCTCCTGCCCTCATCCAATTTATTTCTTTATTACTCGTCAGCTCAGCAGCCACCTATATTATATTATTATTTAGTAGAAACTGAATAAAACAACCTTTCTAAAAAATATTTTAAGTAAGAACTGACGAACTGAAAATTATTTATTAATGTACACTCAAAATACAAAATAAAGAAACATGAAAAATAGAAGAACACAAAAATACTGCTTAATTCACAAAAAAAATCTTCCAGCAGACCTGCGAGAGGAAAGTTGTATTATGGTTTGTTTCGAAAGAAACTTTTACCAACCGACGAGTAGGAAGAATAACTGAATGAATAATATTATATGAAGTTTTCCCACATCCCTTTTCGCCGTATAAAGTCTCCTTCAGCTTGCTGTGATTTAAGCAAACTTAATGTGAGAAAACCCAGGTTCTAATTCGATATCGGAATATTTAAAGTAATTTAATTAACTGATTTAAGCTACAGCGTCAACCACCATAATTCAATGCAAAAAGATGTCCAATAATAAAAAAGTTTATACTTTAATCATTAATATTTTATACTTACCAAAACCCACAGTTTTCAAAACATCCAAAAAATCATTTGCGCCTCTTTATCAGCTGTTAATTTTCACATTTATGTATTTCATTCACTTAACACTTCTACAATTAAAACAAAACTTAACTTCAACTTCACTCCACTTTGTCGCAAAAACTTGAAAAGTCCTCGCACAAATTTTAACAAATATTTACTGCTCATAAGAAAGCTAATTTAAATATTCACACGTTGGAAGTTGCTAGTTTTCAGGTGAAAGGCGGTGGGAACGCGCGATACGGTCCGTGGATGGGATCTCTATGAGAAGAAACGTACATAGAGCTTCGAATCGGGAGCGCATGCCCGCTTCCAAAACTCATCACTTCTATGATATATCATAATTGAATTCTAGAATTACAATAAATTCATATCTCTCATATTCATACCGTATTTACTGTAAGTAAACGTAGAAAGCGAATAAAGGCATGACCCGCGTCTGCCACCCCTTTCGACTTGATTCATAGTCAACTCAATGCTTAAGGGTACAACCCTTCCATATCAGCACAAGGGTCCCGACTAAACTTTTCGAATACAAAATCGTTTGTCTGTTTTTGTGAATGTTTGTCACAAGAAATATTGATACCTACCTAACATCGAAAAATTCGTTTTAAAAATGCCTGTCCCGTTTTTATTTCGAATGGCGCCTTATTTGAGCTTGTTAATTTAGCGCGGTTGCAATCTTATCAGTGTGCAGTACAAATACTTAATTATGCACTTTATCCAGTGAGAATTCCCACATAAAATATCCTTTGTACGTATCACAGAACCGTATGTTAACACTATATTTAATTGGCCATTATCGCCGACATTTTAATTGTAGTATGTACTAATGATCTAAACTTCATCCAATTTGATTGATTACACGTGTGTGTAATCTAGTGATATAATGACCAAATAAGAAGAGTCTTATCTATAGGACAAGAAACAGTTTTTTTTAATTCGATAACCTTAAGAATATTTATAGTTGCACGGATAGTTGTCTGACAAATTTGAAAGAGAGTGAATGTGGATTGAGGATGAATGAGTTGCCAGTCAAGTGCTTTCTGTACGCAGATGATCAAGTTCTTCTCGCATCGTCAGCTGAACAGTTGCAAGACATGGCAACTGTAATGAATGAAGCATTTAAGAGAAAAGGGATGAATGTAAATGTAAATAAGACGAAGGTTATGGTATTTGAAAGAGAAGAAAATGTATCGGTGTGTGATGCGAAAATAAATGATAAGAGTGTGGAACAAGTAAGTGAGTTTGTATATTTGGGCAATAAGTTTACAAGAGATGGAAAGATTGACGCAGATGTGGAAAGGAGAGTAAACGCGGGAAATAAAGTGAATGGTGCTATGCATGCGGTGGTGACCAACCAGTCGCTGTCGAAAGAGGCTCGGCTGGCTGTTCACAATGGTGTACCTACTGGTGCCTACACTTATGTATGGAAGTGAATGTTGGGTGTGGCAAAAGTGGCATGAAAGTAGGATTAATGCGTAGTGACAAAGATTGAAAAGGGTATGCTTAGGTGGTTTGGTCACGTAGAGAGGATGACTGAAAGTCGATTAACGAAAGGTATTTACAAGGCAGATGTGAGTGGCAACGCCGGGAGGGGACGCTCTAGAAAGACATACCCTGACCTTATTGGTGATGTTCTTCAGAAAGGACAGTACTCGCAACCGGCGTGCGTGTATGACCAGATGTATTAATGTAGACGAGGCAAAAGAGGTATGTAAGGATCGTAGCAAGTGGCGTTCTGTGGTTCCTGCCTAGCCCCATGGGAAAAGGGCGTGAGTTTATGTATATATGTAAGAATATTTACGCTAAGAACCTGGATCCGAGCTGAAATAGAAACGGCGGACGAAACCTCGGAGCACTGCTAGAGTCGGTTATAAAATCCAATCAGCTATCTGCAGTAGCTCAACATAATATCAAGTAATCGACTACGAACAATGTCCGTTCTATGAAGATATATGTCATTATGTATCACGTGCTCAAACTTGCAGTTCTTTGACAGTTTATGTCTAGAGCCAGTGGCACTTTATTAATTAAACTTGCACTAAGAAAACTGCCCTTAAAGCTATGACATAGATTTATAAAAGAGGTAACAAATTGTTACCACTAATGGGAGGTTGAATGTACCTACAAGGAAAACATGACAAAATGCGAAGAACATAGCTAAGTATTCTGGACAAACTCACACCTTGCAAATGACGGCATTAAATCCTACGTAAAATATTTTTAGAAATATCCCTGCATTCATATAAACTTAGCAATTATAAACTTTCTATCTAGCAGACGCCTTTATGACTATTGTGAATAAGGAGTGTTTTATATTGTCTATCACCATTCTAAGTCGTTTTAATTTTACCTAAACAAAGTCATAGATCGAAATCACCATCTTTTATAACGTCGTTTCAAAGATGTTTTTTATCGTTTAGACCCCCCCTTGTTTATATTATACATACAACAAAGTTAAACATCATGACGATAAATTTAAAAAATACCCTAATAAAAAAAAAGCGGTTGCCATAACATTATGGTATCGCTTATCTGTAGGAAATGGCTATATTTTTGTAAGAAACCTGAACGAAACTGAGTCAATATGTCATTTCTAATCAATGATAAGAGTAAATTCACGTTTCATAAATAATTAATATAATGATCGAACATGTTTGTCAGATCTAATTTTATGATAAAACGTACCGTTATTCTGAAGAACGGCCCATTTTTGCGAAAAAACAATCAGGTACGGAATCGATGACATGGACTTTTCAGCATTCATTTATAATGGTGTTCCGAACACTCATAATAAATTAGCTCTTTGCGGATTTTTGAAGCGTCACTACTATTTTTTGGGTTAATTTAACCGGATTATAAACCCTATTACTCAATTTAAGTATCTTAAAATGTTAAGGCGACATTAACTGCCCGCGCCCTTGAGCGCGCGTTTAACTCATCGCCTAAACAAATAAGGTTGAAAATGGGGATGCGTTTGATTCTCGTGACTGCCAATATGAACGATAGTTCGCAGATTTAATTTATTAAAAAAAAAAATACGCTGTAATGTTAAAATATTTTTACATAATTTGTCTTTAGTTGGTTAAATTTCCTTTCTGATAGTAAAAAAAAATAACAGTTATCGCTCAAAATATTGAGCATTTCGAGACGAAAAAGTTTTTTCGTGTGATTTTTTTGTGATTTTGTATTTTTTTTTTTCGAGGTTCTTGATTAATTTTAGAAAATATTTTTGCATAAGTCTTTTACCTATACATTTGACTATACACTGTATTTTTTTTGGAATTGTAATAAGTAGCAATACGGCTAACTCTGCAACGAATAAAAAAAAAATACAAAATCACAAAAAAATCACACGAAAAAACATTTTCGTCTCGAAATGAGACGAAAAAGTTTTTTCGTATGATTTTTTTGTGATTTTGTATTTTTTTTTTCGAGGTTCTTGATTAATTTTAGAAAATATTTTTGCATAAGTCTTTTACCTATACCTACATTTGAGTATACACTGTATTTTTTTTGGAATTGTAATAAGTAGCAATACGGCTAACTCTGCAACGAAAAGAAAAGTACAAAACTAAAACCCGACTACGACAAAAAAAACGACGCTGAAAAAGTATGTAACAAGATTTTCAGGATAGAACAAAAAGAAAAGCCGTAGTCACACGGTATTAAAGTGTTTAGGTTGGTACCTATAACGTGTGACTACGGCTTTTCTTTTTGTTCTATCCTGAAAATCTTGTTACATACTTTTTCAGCGTCGTTTTTTTTTGTCGTAGTCGGGTTTTAGTTTTGTACTTTTTTTTTATTTAAACAATTTTGGTGTTTAATATTTTTTTTACTGTTGACTTTTTGTCCGCTAGAAGGCGTGATTTTAAATTTGAGCAATATTTTGGAAATGTACAAGTGAGGCCCTTTCAAATGATACCAAACACGGCGTATTTATCTCCATTTTTATTTTTTTAAGCCTTACTTTTTGTCCGCTAGAGGGCGCCAATTCGCTTTTTGTGACACGTCACGTAGCCTATGTTCAGCGGGAAATTAAGACGGTTCTAACGATACCTCATATGTCGAGTTCCGTTAAGTAGATTAGAAGCTATGAGGGAACAGATGAAGATGCACACATACATACAAACATACATACATACATACGTAGCCAGTCAAAATCATAACCCTCCTTTGGCTTTGCCGTAGTCGGGTAAAAACAGGTCGTTTTTACGGTGTCCCTCTTATCTGCGCCTTAATGCCATAAAGACTTCACACAATAACGTTAAAAAATGGTCAGTGTTCGGAATCGTCAATAAAACCACGGACATTTCAATCAGAGAAGTTTTTTGAACGATAGCTAAAGGACTGACCATTCCGAACTCGACCGATGTCCTTTATGGTACAAATCGTCCCAAAAACCCTGTTGTTAGAGTGATCGAGGATTCGAGGATAACCTATTTGGGGACCGAAGGATAATTTATCGGTCAATGGCATATCATCTCCTTGATCTATTTTTAGGTTTTCTATTCACAGAGGGTTTTTCAGCAATAAATTATACCCAAGAGATTTTTGCCTGTTGAGACAGAAATCAATGTCTGTGAACCAGCCGTTGTTATTTTTTTAAATCTGAAAGGGAGACAATAATGTTTTCCAACGCACGCACTGATGGTTTTGATGCGTTGTGGCGTAAAAAATCTGCCTCTTTACTCCGCAGGCTGCGTGGCAGTCATAACACTATACTGCAATCTATAGCCAACCGGGCAGATAGCCCGCTAGTGTGGGCGCTAACCAATCGCACCCGTTCTGTTTTAGTTATTAAGTACTAACATAGGCTAAGTTATTATGTTACTAACCAATCGCATTCGATCTGTCCAAGTTATTAAGTACTAACATAGGCTAAGTTAAATTGTTACTAACACACTGGACCTCTTTGTAGTCTGATGAATAAATTATTATTATTATTATTATTATAATAATTACGTGAAGGGTATCGTATTACCCAGTATCAACTGGGTTGTGGAGGTCAGATAGGCAGTCGCTCCATGTAAAATACTGGTATTTAGCTGGATCCGGTTAGACTGGAAGCCGGCCGAACGAAAAGGCTAGAGCAAGGCTATACCTACAACAAATGCTACATTTCAAAAACCTCAATGACGTCAGTAGTGTGTTCAGGAGCTCAAAATGCTCGTGCACCCGCATATATAACGAGTATAACGACAGTAACTACATTTGTACTGACCAAGCCGGAGGTGGTTAGTGGCTACTTCGAACATATAATTTAATTCTAAAATAGTGTTTGCCTGTAGTATTACTTAAATATTATTTGAATCCAACTCAGAAACCTTCGCAAGAATGATGATCATGAAAACACATTTGAGCACATTTTTGCTATAAAACGTCTAAAGGCGGTGCAGTAATAAATCATCTAACTTAGCGCCATTTGTTGTCTGTAGGCCGTGGCAGAAATATTTATTTATACGATAAAATAATAGCGTTATACTAGTTTTTTCGGTTTAGAACTGAGTATAAATAAGAATAAAAAAAACAATTGAATTCGACTCCGTCTTTACTAGGATGGTATTTCAAATTATGTTTTGTCTTTTGACACCCAGAATGCTGCATTCCATTGCCCTTTGGCAAACTTTTTCATAGACTCTTAATTCTTTATTGCGTACCATAATGTATATAATTGGTAAGGAAACAGGTACATCAGTCTGAATTATGTTATCTTCTTCTGCTTCACCATATTCCGTAATAAGTCGTTCCTGAGATTAACATACAAATTACTCAACTCTAATCTATTCTAATAGAATCTTGTTTACCTTCAGTGGAATCTTAAAATGTATGAAAAAATATATATTTCGCGGCAAAGAAATATATATACTGTCACCTGTACCTTACCTAATTTATTATGCTTGTTCCAGTGTACCGGAGACTGTTTAATTGTATCGCACACTGAAAAAAAAGAAGTTGTCTCATTGAGGTATAATGTACAATAATGTAATGTATAATAATAATGTATAATATACCTCAATGAGTTGTCTGCATTATTTGTGCATGATTTTCTGGACAACAGTTCGTAATGTAAGAAAATAATATTAATCTCGTTAATAAAAATCCTGTGCTGTCTACTGTGTGTACATAAATTGTAAAATAAATAAATAAAAATAACATCTTTTAAAATATAATATATTTTATTTTTAAAGTAGGTACATGAAATGTTTGTATTGCCATTATCTCACCTAAGTCATCATTCCCTCATTTTTTTTAAATAATATATTTATAATCCTTATAAAAGCGATAAAAACTTATTTATTCTGGAGACCATTAACTAATTGAAATTCGTAGAAAACAAAAATACAAATTAATTTAAATATAATTTATAGCTTTGTCATGAATTGGACCGAATGAACTTTTAGTTAGTGCAGGTCTTACAGGAGGTACTCCCTTACTTCTCCTAAAATTGTTTGTCTAGAAAATCATTATCCATAACACGTTTACCATAAACTTCATTAACCATAATGTTCAAATTGCCGAAATTTTGTTTAACATAATAATCTTTAGTTCTAAAAGTATTCTGTCATAATTTCGATTACTATAATAATTTAATCTCATATTCAATCTCGCACAGCGGGGCTCCGTCGAATTGCTGACGGAAACGCTAACCTTAGACGGTCAACGTCAGGGGCACCCCAAGTTTCGGTTAGTTATATAGGTTCCTGTAAACCCTGCAGTCAGAAATAGGAGC
Source organism: Diarsia dahlii (assembly GCA_949775195.1). Taxonomy (NCBI): domain Eukaryota; kingdom Metazoa; phylum Arthropoda; class Insecta; order Lepidoptera; family Noctuidae; genus Diarsia; species Diarsia dahlii. Next base: position 13,630,163 of record OX459198.1, read on the forward strand.
CTCGCGTAGCGGGGCTCCGTCGACCTGCTGACGGAAACGCTAACCCTAGACGGTCGACATCAGGGGCACCCCGAGGTTCGGTTAGTTGGGTAAAAAATATTGTCCGCTCGTACCTACGTAACGGCTGAGAGAAGTTCATAGCAAAAGCTTTGTTATACTTTGTTCTTATAATATTATTATGATAAATAAACATTATGTGATTTTAATTTAGGACTTAAAACTTTTATGGTAAACGATTTTATGTATTTCGTATATTATTGATTGTAATATTTATGACAAATGGATTTAGGACATATTATATTTAGGGATTTCAATTTTATGGCATGTGATATTATGTGATATTTAGTTCGGGTAAGTTATCATTCGGACAAATGATGATTAGGACAAAAAAAGTTATGGCATTTTAAATTATGAATAAAAAAGTTAGGTGACACAATAGAGAACCCTTACAGGAATATAAATGAAAGTTTCTTGTAATACAGATATGATGGATGTTATTCTATTTATTTATCAACTTACATCTACCATTACAGGGTAACCGCAATGCGATAAATGCGCCTTAATTACCTAATCCTAACTTAATTGGTACTTATGTTATGTTCAATTTACATGCAGTAGGCCTTCAAGAGGAGTCGCACAATATATTAGGTATAGAAAGAGCAAAGAACAAACAGAAACGATGAACGAGTCAAACGTGGTAAATTAAATTATTGGAGAAAAATTTGATCGAACATCACTTCAAAAGTATCTCATCTCAAAAGACGTGCCTCCTTTGCCATGCGGTGACAAAAAAGTATCTATATAAAAGTTCGGTTAACTTGTCCGACCGCATATAAAGATATATAGAAAATAATAAAATTCAAATCTTAAGATCGACGTAACATTATATATTTACAAACTAATTAAAAAATAGTAGATTATACAACAAGTGAATAAAGAGGGAATTTAATTCGAGGTACGAAGTTGGATCCCGAGAGCAGCGAAGGATTCTAGAGTAGAATCACGAGCGTAGCGAGGGATTCTAGATTAGAATACTGAGCGGAGCGAGGGATACAAGTACCTACCGAGATATTTTTTTTATTCACGTGTTGTTTACTCTACTTTTTACCATTGACTGTAAGAAAATAAATAGGAGCATGGTATTTATATTTATCACATTTTATTATAAAATCAGTAATAAAACAACAAAGGATTAAATGAAATTAAAATCAAAATTAAAAATGTATAGTAAAATTAGAACAATTTTCAAAATTTAGTGTACACCAAAAACATAAAACAACCACAATAACAGACAGAAAAGAATGTAACTACATTGGCGGGATATTTTTTTTAAATTTGGAATGGAATAGCTCCATTCAGCCACCCAGTACGTACTTTCAGTAGCAGCGATTTTTTTGTACGTAATTCGTGTTTGTTCCTAATTCAAAATGTCTTTATTCACTCAGTGATTATAAGAGCGTTTTATTCAATGTTATCTATACTATATATATAGTATATATATATATATAATATAATAAAATTATTATAATAATATAATATATAATAATAATAATAATCTATACTAATATTATAAAGAAGTAAAGTTTGTGTGTTTGTATATTTGTTAAATTGTATGGGATAATCTCGGGATCTACTGAACCGATTTTAAAAATTCTTTCACCAATAGAAAGCCACATTATTGCTGAGTGTCATAGGCTACTTTTTATCCCTGTATTCCTACGAGAACGGGATCTACGCGGGTGAAACCGCGGGACGTCCGGTAGTCGATGAATAAAATCCCCTTTTTCGAGTGGCAATGGTAAAAAGGTACTTTATAGGTACATCACATTTATGTAGACGTAGAGCGTACGCCACAAACCGACATTCGATTTTCATGAGAAGTACCCGATTATGAACCGACTTATATTTATTTTATTTTTAACCTACTCAACATTGTATCTCTTTCCTTTTTGTTCTAAGTATCTTTATGAGGATGGTGAACATGTACATTCTACACTAAAAAAAACTGTAAGATCAGATTGTGCAATTATAATTTTGGAATAATCTAAGTACCTACCTACCCATTAAATAATTAGGTGTGATCAGTCAGTGAGATTCATTTCTTGAATAATATAATAATTGATGCAGAAAAACAATGTTCAATGGGATTTTTCAAAAGTATTTACGTGTATTTAACAAAATAATTACACCCCCGTGTAGTTATTGTTCTAACAAGTACACGGGGAAATAATAACATTTATTTCGTCGTATTTTTCCATAAAAGTATTATTGGAACCCATCGATGATTCCACTTGAACTTTTATTTAAAAATATACTAACTACATTATAATTACATATTTAAATAACATATAAATAAATAAAGTGTTAAAAATAAACCTATACTTACACGTGTTTATGATACTAAATATTATGAAATTGCATAACATTTCGCAAACGGAATCAAATATTATGCAATGATCATGTTGGATAAAAAATTAGGGTTCCGCGCTTAAAAGTGAATTTACGGAAACCTTTACTTTTTATTTAGTTTTAACTTTGCCACCTTACACCACTATATATTTTTTTTAATAATACCATTTTAATCTTTAGTTTTATTTTGACTGATTGGTTATCTGTATGTCATATTAATTATCAATTTCGTAATTGATGAATAAAAATCATAAATATTATAAATAATGTTACTATTACAGGCAGTAAGTTGAAATAACTCCTCAGTTCCATAAAATACAAAGTTGAAAAAAATAAGATAAACAATCAATGCCAATGTTTATGTTGTTACGAACTGGATAATCACCGTGACTCGCCGAATATTGTCATAATTAAATAAAAGCGTGTTTTGGTCAGACTACCGGCTTAATTCCGAAGCGACGTGTGAATGTGATAGACGTGCTTGTGAGTGCTGTGACTGTATTAACTTTATTTCGTTTTGTTTAATAATTTGTTGTAGAAAATAAAAATAATAAAATGGCACCAGAAATTAAATACACTAAGGTTTGTAATTTTCATAATTTTAATAGGTGATTTACGATATTTTTTTTAATATTGTATTTTGTAATAATGTTGTATTTTGATGTTGTATTTTCTAAATAATTACTGTCTGTACTGTCTTGTCACTGTCTTAACAATTTTTTATTGATTTTCTCCATTCGTGTAAAGTTTAATCAAAATCTTTTCTCATTTATTCACAAACAAACTTCTTTGTTATATATTATCTCCTACAATTGAAAAAAAATATCGGCGTCTAATATTTAAGTTTATTTAGTGATAAATTATAATTTTAATTACAGTTGTTCATTGACAACGAGTGGGTGGATGCGAAGAGCGGTAAGACCTTCGACGTTTACACTCCTCATGATGGATCCGTCATCGCCAAAGTCGCTGAAGGTGACAAGGTATGTACTACAAGACCTAATTGAAGTTTCAGGGAAAATATTACTTATTAACTCAATTTTTGGTTTTCTAAAATCGGGGTTGGTAAATCAGTGGTCACATCTTTCAAATTTTATAATTTGAAATAACAGAAACATTTTTTTTTTAATAATAAGAAATAACAGAATACCTACTTGGTCAGTAGATACTACGTAAAAACTGCTTGTAAAAATAAAATTGGACTCAAATATGCTGTTTGACAGGAAATATACGTAGGTAAATAATGCAAATCGCAACATAATAGAAAACATAGTCCTTTGCCGTGTTCTGTTCGCGATAAACTCAAAAACTACTGCACCGATTTTCATGCTGTTTTCACCAATGGATAAAATGGTTCTCGAGGAAGGTTTAAGTGTTTGACCGACATTCACACTGGCGAAACGGCACACATCAGCTAGTTTATTAAATATGGAATTGTTTATTTTTGCCACATTCCATTGTAAAATAGTACTAATTGTTTTGAAATAAATTATTATTATTAAATTATGATTATTTATTATTAATAAAATAATAAACTTTTAATAATATTTAACATTGCACTATGTGCTGGTTCGCGAGACATTCTGTCACGTAACCACGGTAATGTTTAAGTATTGTAATAAACCTTATGACAATAAAACTGCCCTTTTTTTTTTTGGTGGGTGGAAAAGGTGGAAAATCATCGAATAACCCCCCCCCCCCGCTCTTGGGCAGAGCGAAGGGGAGTGTCAGACTTCTACTGACTAAAAACCAAACCCATGTTCCTTCTTCGCCCTTGTGTTGGAGCCGCGTTAACCTCTCGATAATCCACAGCCCCGACGGAATAAAACTGCCCTAAAACAGATAATTATAGGATACATTGCGCTGTCAGTGGAGACTGGACATCTCTTAGCTGCCATGGTTTAAATATTTTTCTTTGATTTGTTTTTTATATCTTTTTACTCTGGACGCTCATAACTTGCACGTCTTGCTACATAGTTCTCACATAATATACCATCTCAACATGAATGATATAGTGTACCAAGATTTTGTAACAAATTCTGATTTAAAAGAGTGTCCATGGAGTTTCTTGCCCGTTCTTCTTCATGAGATCTACGTTAGGGAACTGGCAACTACTGCAGTACTTTCACAAGTTACTATGCCTTGTGATTGTGACTGTAGCGTAGGAGTGCAATGCGTCGTTTCGGGAGTTGCTGCGTCGGGCTGCGCGGCGCCGGATGTTACCGGCGGCGAGTGCTGTGGGTGCGGGGGCGCACGGCGGCGTGTGCCGTGGCGGCGGGTGTGCGGGGCTCCGGGTCTCGGGGCGGCGGTTTCACGTTGCGGCGTGCATTCGTTGTTCCGTGATTCGGGGTCTCGAGCATTCGTTGTTGCGGTTTGCGTCGCTGCGTGCTTTCGTGCTCGCAGTGTTCGTTGTTGCGGGCATTCGGTGGCGTGTGGTTCGGCGTGGTGACTTTCGGAATGACGTATTGCACTCGTAGTTTCGTTCTTCTTCCGTCCTTCTGACATTCAAAAGTGCCTGTAAAGGCTTAATTGAAATAAAATATTTGAGTTTGACATTAAAAAAAAAACAATTACACCACATCAAAAAAACAAAAAACCTTACTTGTCCATAGGAATGATAGGATGTAGAGCACAGTCAACTTATAGCTAATTAGTCTATCTATAAACATCAATTAAACTCAGAAGTGGTGTTGAGTATAATTTGAGTACATCCTTCTCTTCAGTTTAACCAGAAAACATTAAAATTTCAAGTACTTATAGGTCTTGTATTTATTGAACTTAAAAACAACAACATTACTCTAATATAAATGTCTAAATTATTCTAAAGACGGGAGCTTCATGTGGTTAAAGTCTCTCTTTTAACCTCACTGATGCCTTTAAAGAAAAATAGTCAAGTTTGCATAACAAAGAAAAATATTGAAAATTCCCTGCAATGATTAACTCAATCTGTCTATCTAAAGGATGACTTTTAAAACAAATTCCCTAAGGCAGCTTGGCTAGAAAACTAATTATAAGTAGATCGATTTGTTAGAACAAAGCTTTTGAAAAACTGTGACTGCTGTGAGGTCCCTACGAAAGCAATTTATACTGGACAATCGGTTAATGGTGATGTATTGTAGGTACTCTCTGGAAAGAGTAACCCAAATGTTTTGCTAAATAATGGATGTAATAAGACCCCTAACGAACCCGGAAATCACTTGCTTCTTCCCTTTGCGATATATTTTGCTGGACTATCGCTTAGTCGGTGTTTACTTTCAGAGTTATTCAAACAGATACCTAATAAACTCCATCACTAGCATCATAACATTTTTATCAACGCGATAAAAATAAATCCAGAGGGTATATGTTTAATAAAATCTAAATCTTTGAATATCTAAATCCAGATTCTTCCTTTCGTCAAATGAATATGAAGAAGTATTTCCAACCCTAATAAACGAGAATGTCTTTATTAATGTTTTCAGGCCGACATTGACTTGGCAGTAGCCGCAGCGAAACGTGCCTTCCACCGCAACTCGGAATGGCGCCAGCTAGATGCCTCCCAACGTGGAGAGATCATCCGCAAATTCAGTGACCTCCTAGAGAGAGACACAAAGTACCTTGCAGAGCTGGAGTCCTACAACAACGGCATGGTCCTCTCCAACGCAACGGTATTCATGAGTGGAGCAGTTAAGGTTGCTCGGTGGCTTGCTGCTTGTGCGGACAAAATCAAGGGCGACACCGTTTCAGCTGGTAAGAACGCAGTATACACGGCCACGGCCAGGAATGAGATGCAAGATTCTCTCGCTCCTATTTCATGTGCAGTCTCTACAAGTTTGGTTCGTTGTCAACAGATGGTGAAGTGTTCTCATACACCCTGAGGCAACCCGTTGGCGTGAGCGGACTTATTCTGCCATGGAATGGCCCCGTCTATATATTCGTCAACAAAGTTTGCACAGCATTAGCTGCTGGTAAGTTATCTATCAATCTATTATATATAAATAAAAAGACAAGTCCTGACTGACTGACTCATCAACGCCCAGCGCAAACCCTTGCACCTAGAAAGCTGTAATTTTGAAGAGGTTCCTTTTATAACGTAGACAAGGAATAAAGAAGGAGTTTTCCGAAATTCAACTCTTAAGGGAGTTAAATAGGGGATGAAAGTTTGTTTGGAAAATCGTAATTTTCACGCGGACGAAGCCGCTGGCAAAAGCTAGTAGTTTATAAAGTTAATTTAATATAGCGTACCTACTAATAGCCTACTGAATATAATAGGGTATTTCACCAAAAAATTCTAATTAGTCCGTCTGTTAGATTATCGAAAAATATTGGATACGTGTTTTTTGTTTTATCTAATAAATAACAATTGACGGAAATAAAACGTGTCAAAGATCATGAGTGGGGGCTTTTCACGTCACTTCGTGAGTAAAAAGTACTAACCTTGTGACGTCACACGACTTGACACGACTTTTCAAAGCGCTGTATCGTCTTCATCTTTTGTTTACGTGAAAAAAGAAAAAATATGTGTCCTTTATTTTTTGAAAATCTATCTGACGGACTAATTAGATTTTTTAGGTGAAATACCCTATTTGGGCATGTATGTTTATTAAATGTTGCTCCAAAAGCTAAATGATGTGAAAAGGAACTTTAAAAAACTACCAAAACCATTTTAAAACTGCCTGTACTCCATTTACTATAAGATTAGAATTTTAAGTTAACCGTTTTTACAGTCCGTTCAACCGATTGTGAAGTCTATTACGTTGACAGCAAGACAAAATGTAGCTGCAGTAAACAGTCGATAATGTAACATTATTTTTGCTTTTAATGCCATCCATATTATGCCTACGGTATAGAAGTCAAAATCGGTTGAACGGACTGTAAAAACGGTCAACTTGAAATTCTAATCTTATAGTAAATGGAGTATAGTAGGTATATGTAACAAGATGAATGACACGATAACCAATTTTGATGTACGGTTTAGTCTACAAGATGAAAGAGGCTAACAAATTTTGTGTTGTGGATTCAATTTCCGCGGAACAAATACTTACATAAATAGCCGTATTTATGAGGACTGGTATTTTTAGCATATTTTCTGTCCAGGTTGTACCGTTGTGGTTAAGCCAGCAGAACAAACTCCGTTAACCGCGCTGGTACTGGCAGCACTTCTGGTCGAGGCTGGAGTGCCCAAAGGTGTGGTCAATGTTGTCAACGGTTTCGGACCTGGCGCCGGAACTACTCTTACTCACCACCCAGACGTCGCCAAGATTTCCTTCACCGGATCCGTTGAGGTAAGTCGCACAAGGAGTTAAATTGCCTTGCCTGATCAGCCTTATCAGTTTTATACCTATCCTATTTCTCTAAAAGGCATAAATTAGGTCATATAAACTCAACACTTTATTACTTGTAGGTCGGCAAATTAATTCAACAAGCAGCTGGAGTCAACAATTTGAAGAGGATCACACTCGAACTCGGTGGCAAGAGTCCTCTGGTTATCATGGATGATGCTGATTGTAAGCTATTCAATCAGTTATAAACACTAAACATATATCAATGAATTTAAACTTTACGCACATCTAAAAAAACAGTATCCAAAGGCAGGCTGATTAAAACTAACTTTTAATATACTTTACCTGGGCATTTTCTACCGCCTAAAAACTTTGTGAATTAGTGTATTGGTAGCATTAGAAAATCTATGATTACTAAAACTTTAGCGTCATTAGGGACTTAGAAACAGTACTGTGTCCGGGCTTGAACCCACAGGCAAGGGCCAATGAGGGAGTTTTGTTGAATGAAGTAACAGATTTTTATGGATACAAACCTTGAGGAAGTTAGTTATAAAGAGGATGATGGCAATTGGTAGAAGGTGGAAACTGGGAAACGTGGAATAAACTTAAGGTAGTGGTTGAACATAGGCTTTCCCATAGCATAACTTCTTTCTCCCTTCGCTATAGAGCGAAGGGAGAAAGAAGTTTACAATATGGGAAGGGGCTGATCAAGAGCGACACGATCAAGTGGCGACTGATGTTATCGCAGTTCACAACATATCCATGTACTAACCAGCTCGTTTATCGGGTTTCAGTAAACACTGCCATTACGTTCGCTGCAAATGGAGCATTCTTCCATCAAGGACAAATCTGCACAGCAGCTTCTCGATTATTCGTTCAATCTGGTATCTACGATGAGTTCGTGGAAGCAGCTGTCAAGCGCGCAAAGAGCATCAAAGTTGGAAACCCTACGGATCCCACTATACAGAACGGCCCCCAGGTAAATTGGATACAAGATTCAAGAATAAGATTTGTTCTATTAGAAAATAATACCGTCTCTGCACATATTCTTTCTATTTTGCTGTTTTTTTTTTTACTAGTGATTTTTCATAGAAATAAACAACACCTTCCTTTGTACCATTCTTATTTTCTGTAACCAGTGTGACATTAAATTACTAAAATCAATTATTTTTGTAGATTGATGGAGAAATGATGAACAAAGTCCTGGGATATATCGAAAAGGGCAAAAAGGAAGGCGCCAAGTTGTTGTGCGGAGGCAACAGAATCGGCACAACTGGTTACTACATCGAGCCGACAGTCTTTGCTAACGTCACCGATGACATGACTATCGCAAAGGAAGAGGTAAGTTAATCAATTATTAACACAAAGTTATCCTATCTCACCTTACATTCCGCGGCAGAGTAGGCACTCGATAGGCCCGGCGCTCACTGCCGGCACGGCACGGCGTGTCATGGTAAAGGATTTTATTACTAATCAAGTTATTTTGAATCTTATTTCAATGAGTTTAGAATTCATGTTACTTTATTTCGATACCACGATTACGCAAAAAGACGCGACGTGCCTCTGGATGCTGCGGCACGACGTGTCATGCCGTTTCATTCCACGGGCTACCGCTGCACGCCATTGCACCCCGCGAGACGTATGGATCTCTTTCTGTCGAGGAATAATGATTGCGAAGTTGGTTGAAATAAGGTCAAAACTTGTGCTGCTGTCATTTCGGTTAACGGGGTGCAGTTCGGTCGGTTTGCGGGGGCAAGGGAGGGAGAAGACGCACTGGCACGCGTTTTGTCTCTCACACTGACTGAGCGTGGCAATGGCATGCCATGGGATGCCACGGCATGCCACAGCACAACCTGCTTTGCCAAAAAAAAAATAGATTACAATGAGTATTGATTAATTGCATACTTCCGATTGTAATCCTTACTAGCTATCATACTTAGAAATTGCTCCAAATATTCTTTCAGGCGCAGTATTTTTTATCTTAAAAATATTACACTTCCAATCATGCAATATAGTCTAGGCAACAAGTGCCTTTTTGATCAACTTTTTTCAGCAGTCTCCGAAAATTATGATTGAGGTGTCATTCGATTCGGAATGGCATCCAGATGATTTTCGAAAAAAAATGAAGTTCCGCTTGCAAAAATTGCAAAAGTTATTAACAATTAACTAAAAAATTAAAAACGGGTTTAGTTTTTTGCAAGTATCTCAAAATCGAATTAAAAATTTTCTAATTTGAAAAAAGATTTAAAAAGAGGAGAAAATTTTCTAAAGAATGTTCTAACTTCTGGAATTGTAGGACCAATATAAATATCTTTCCCATCCGGTTGAAAATACGCCCGAAAACGCGTACTCCGGCTTGCGCAAGTGACGCTCCATTCGGACCTTTCATGACAAAATATTATTTAAACTTATTAAATATGAAAATTAAAAATTGAAAAAATTCAGGCGCCTGCAGGGTAGATCAATAAACAATAATCAGTGGTCGAAAAGTTCTTATCCCGAATTTTCAATAAGTTATTCATTAGTTAATTAACAGTTTTTTGTAGCACGAACATTAACATTGGAAGTGCGATAATTGTTAAACTATTAATCTGAGATTTTTTTCCTTTCGTGGAGCTATTTTTCAAAGGTCGTAAAATAGATTTTCGTTGGAAAACTTAAAAAAAATGTTAATTTTCATTTTTTTATTAACAATTTACTGAGGTGAAAAATTACAAAGCTTCATTAGACATTCAAAAATTCTTTTTTTTATAATATTATTCTTGAACCGTTTTTTTATGATCAGAAGCTACTTAAAAATGATTTTTAATTTTTTTTATCTCCTATTGTTTAAACAATTTTTATAAACAAATGCGTTGTTTATGAGACAATTTAATTATTTTTTTAATAACATAATCTTTGATAACTACGATTCTTTTTAAAAAAATCGTTTCTTTAAAAAATAAAGGGGTTTGAACTTTTTTGTATGGGAGCTGGCATATCGACCCACCGCCATTTTGATTTTTTTTCGAAATCGCGGCCCACGATGAAAGTGGTATGTATGGATAGAGGACATATAGACGAACAAAAAATGTCATGAAATATGGTACCCCAAAGTGTCACGTTACCGAGATATTTGAAGGTAAAGATCGACAAATGAGTACAATGATCACACAAAAATAGACCCTTTACGTGTCTATAGGCGTTGATTATTATTATTAATGGTTATTGAAAGAGAGTAGGTACATACATACTACTAGGAACACGAGAAAACAATATTTTGACATAACATAGCGTTTCATTACGATGCTAAAGCGATTTTCTCGTGCGTATAATAATAATCGGCCTGGGAACTATTATTTGGATACAATTTAACGCATATACACGTAATATGGTTATTTTGAAAAATATTTAGTGATTGCTGTAATTGTACTCATTTGTCGATCTTTACCTTCAAATATCTCGGTAACCTGACACTTTGGGTACCGTGTTACTGGACATTTTTTGTTCGTCTATATGTCCTCTATCCATACATACCAGTTTCATCGTGGACCGCGATTTCGAAAAAAAATCAAAATGGCGGACAGGTTGATATGCCACATCGGTTCTATCCCCTTTATTGCTTAAAAACGCATTTGTTGATAAACAATAATTTTCTCCCACTTCATTAATAATAAGGATTTTTTTTTTGAAATCACCAGTATTTGTTTTTTCTTTTCGATATATAGAAAAAAAATATTGTTTTATTAAATTTTTCATTGTTTTTGTTATAAACAATTTGAAAACAAATAAATTTTTACTTTATATTTTTTTTCTTGTTTTACTTATTGTCACAAAAACTTTTTATACTATGCTATAACGACCATAAAAAAGTGAAATAAAGATGACTAATAAATTAAACTATTGTTTTCTTGTTAAAAAGATAGTTATTTTTTTATTTCATTTTTCGACCGAAACTACGATGGTAACCTGAGCGATCGCAAAGCGTTACTTTAAATAATTATTTTTAATTATGCTATTATTAACCTAGCAGGTATAAAAACTATTTTCAAACAATCGCAATGGGTTAATACAATGTTTAATTGTTTTTCAATCCTATTCTAAAACTAAAATTATAAGTTGTTTATTATATAATAGGTATTCTGCCCCTGGATTAATGTTTAGAGCAATTTTTACATGTGCTAGCCAGTAAGGACGATCACCGAAAGTATATAATTTTTTTATACTTATTTTTAGCAATTTTTTTAGATACTTATCTTTGCTTTCGGATGTGGGGCATTTTTGCAACTTCTTCTTGAATGCATAAAAGGTCACTACATATTCACATACGCACACACACTAACATTATCCGACTAAAATATAATTCGCAGTTTCCCCACGCTCATTCGACATAAATAGTCGAACTTACTCGATATTATTATTATAGCTAGCCCATATCGCGGTGTAAGAACCAGGGCCTGCAGTCTCTACACTAATAACGACGCTACGACTGTCGTTAAGTCGAGAAATCGTAAGCTTTCTGTAATAGATTTTCAACCTTATGCCGTTGAATTAAAGCCGAAAATCTATTAACGAAATTTGACATCGATACGGCTCAGCGACATTCGTAGCGCTGTTATTAGTGTAGAGACTGCAGGGCCAGACCAGATGAACGTAACTACATTTTGTCAATTTTACAGGAGAGCTAAAAACTGTGTTTATTTTACTTCTTTGAACTTTGAAGTGTTATAAAGAGGATAATATAAATTGCAATAGTGAAAGAAGTATACAGAAATTCTCACATACTATTAGAGAGTTCATAAGTATAAAGAAATATAAATACTTGCACTTATTATAAGAAATATTTATATTTTTTCAAAAATTGGTTGACGTACATTTTTTTATCTCTTACTTATTCTAAACTGGTTTCGACTTTAGTAAGTGCCAAAAAAAGCACTTATTATAAGAAATATTTATATTTTTTCAAAAATTGGTTGACGTACATTTTTTTATCTCTTACTTATTCTAAACTGGTTTCGACTTTAGTAAGTGCCAAAAAAACGTAAACGGCCATACGTTTTTATATGTCCGTTTGCCCAGCACGGCCCCCCAGAATTTGCGTTTTAGGTGTGCACCAATGCAATGTACTCGCCTCTAGGAATATATGTACCTGTTTCTTTTTCAATGTACCTCTGTACTTTTGAAGATATTTGCAAAATAAGGGGGCCGTGCCAGCCAAACGTTTTCAGCACGGCCCTCTTGTAACAGATTCGCGACCGTAAGAAAAAATGTAGAGGAGCCCTGTTTTAAGCTTTCACGGTTCATAACTATATTTAAAATGTCACTTACGGGATATCTTCCGTGATTATATCCTTTGTTTTGAGTTACCGATATTTCGACGCTTTTGCAAGCGCCATGATCGCGGGTACAATAATAATCAATAATCTATTTAAAACGGAAAATACAATGAAAAGACACATCCTTCTTGCTTTTTACAGCCGGCCCAGTATAAGTTTTGCACTTTCTGAACACACAACTAGGCATTTTTGTTTATTTTCATACACCAAACTCCAGCTTAAACGTACGTTCGCCTCGCGGCCAGACGCAGGACGGACTGAGTTCATTTAAGCTGATTAGCTTGTTTTTGTATCGCCGCGCAGACGTCGGTAAAACGTATTTACCTATATAATATCATTGTCCTACACGATGTGCCAAAACGACGTACCTGTAAAGTCAATATTCACTAAATCAATAATAACGTATTAGTACAAAAATGACTTTCTATTGAACTAGAAGAACGTAACTTGAATACCAGCAAAAAAGTTTTAAATTAGTTGATAGGAGGTGGTGCAAAAATAACGTAATGACAAAAAATGCTTTATTTTAATCGTAAACTATTGCTTGGTTGATAATTTTATGTGAGCCGTAACAACGTATAAGCTTAAACGTTATTCTGCCTCTAAATATTAGGTATATTCATATTCGATGTTTACTTTAATTAAGAACTATAAAAACATGTCCGTTTGCCCAGCACGGCCCCCCAGAATTTGCGTTTTAGGTGTGCACCAATGCAATGTACTCGCCTCTAGGAATATTATGTACCTGTTTATTTTTCAATATACCTCTGTACTTTTGAAGATATTTGCAAAATAAGGGGGCCGTGCCAGCCAAACGTTTTCAGCACGGCCCTCTTGTAACTTGAAAAATATATAGCGTATTAAAAAGTTTTTTAAACTGAAGCAATTAACTCTGTTAACACGTTATATGTACCTCAACAAATATTGTGAATTCGTAATATCAAATAATATATAGATGTGGATAGGGGGCCGTGCTGAAAAAAATAAATAAGAAAATATCTAAATAAAAGACAAAACAACCTAGCCAAAAACTATTAAAAAATAATTAATGTTAGGCAAGTAACATATGTAACGCATTGGTTTCTCATACAACTTGCTAAATTTGATAAATAAACCAATTTTAGTTCATTCAGCACGGCCCCCTTTAGTTGCCTATATCTTTTTAAATATGACATGTTTGTTTACAAAATTCGTCTTTCTGAATTATGTATAGGAGTACATTCGGTCCAAATAAATTGCGATTCTGCTGTATTAGTACTTTAAAAAATAAATAGGATCAAAAATATCATATATTTCAACTGATAGGGTGACCATGATTCCACTTTAAAATGGATGATAAAAAATACCGTCAACTGCCCTGACTTTGTACGGATTTGATATTTTTGGCTTTTATCGTGAAATAATAAACAAATATGGTCGATTTCCGTGTTGTGTACACATCTAATCGAATAAAAAGCTCAAGACTTTAATTTTCATTGGAATATTCGTGTTTAAAAAAGATTTTTGAGGTATAATTATTCTTGGTTTATATTAATGATCTGCCATATTATTTAAAGGGTTTTTGTGACGTTGTACTATTTGCAGATGATACCTCTCTTATCTTTAAAGTAGATAGGAATAGACACGATTTTGACGACGTAAACAGCGCGCTATCAATGGTCACAGATTGGTTCACAACAAACAACCTTGTTCTTAATGCCAAGAAAACTAAAATAATTAAGTTCGCTTTACCCAATGTTAGAAATCTAGGTCCCAATATTATCCTCGCCAATCAGGAGCTGGAAACTGCCGACTCTGCTGTATTTCTGGGCATAACAGTAGATTCAAAATTACAATGGGGTTTACACATATCAAGCCTAGCGGGAAGGCTAAGTTCGGACGCATACGCCGTCAGAAAAGTAAGACAATACACTGACGTTGATACAGCACGGTTAGTCTACTTTAGTTTTTTTCACAGCGTTATGTCTTACGGTATTCTGCTGTGGGGCAAAGCTGCTGATATTCAAAATATATTTGTTCTGCAGAAGCGAGCGGTTCGGGCAATTTATGAGCTGGGCGCCCGAGTTTCCCTTAGAGATTTTTTTAAGGAGATTGGTATTCTCACGGTTGCTTCTCAGTACATCTTTGCCAACATTTTATATATACACAACTTCAACACTAGAAATAAGCATAAACTACGCGCTCCTTTTCACCGGCTTCACAAAGTTCATAATTCATTCGTAAGGCTCGGGATAACATTTTATAATAAACTGCCATCTGCTTTTCTAGACTTGCCATTTAATGCGTTAAAAGCCAAAGTTAAATCTAAACTTTGTTTAAAAGCTTACTATTCTATTAACGACTACTTAGATGATAAGAATAGTTGGTCGCTGAGTTGAACACAAGACAATATTTGTTATTTATGTTCTTTCTCCGAAATTAGTTTACTGTTATGTTATGTATTTATTATTTTATGTTTATATTGTTTATTGTCATATATTTTTGTTTATTACTGATTGTGCCTTTAGTAAATCTTAAATTTAACTGACACCTTGCTATTGTATCGAGTCTGGTTCTTCTAACCAACCTAACAGACAGATGTGTGCTGGGGAGTTTGTTCCGCCACTTCTTCTTTCCAGCTAAACACTAGGAAGTGTCGATGGGTGGGCGTTTTTGGGGGACTGTCTTATAAAAATGTAAATATAGTGAAACCTGGTTAAATGTGTCTCAGATATCCAAATCTGTCTCATGGGACCCCAGTATGAGTTCCAGTTATAGAGGTTTCTCACTTATCCAAGTCCCAGTTAACCAAGTTTCACTGTAGTAAAGCGCGTATTAAAAAGTTTTTTAAACTGAAGCAATTAACTCTGTTAACACGTTATATGTACCTCAACAAATATTGTGAATTCGTAATAACAAATAATATATAGATGTGGATAGGGGGCCGTGCTGAAAAAAATATATAAGAAAATATCTAAATAAAAGACAAAACAACCTAGCCAAAAACTATTAAAAAATAATTAATGTTTGGCAAGTAACATATGTAACGCAATGGTTTCTCATACAACTTGCTAAGTTTGATAAATAAACCAATTTTAGTTCATTCAGCACGGCCCCCTTTAGTTGCCTATATCTTTTTAAATATGACATGTTTGTTTACAAAATTCGTCTTTCTGAATTATGTATAGGAGTACATTCGGTCCAAATAAATTGCGATCCTGCTGTATTAGTACTTTAAAAAATAAATAGGATCAAAAATATCATATATTACAACTGATAGGGTGACCATGATTCCATATATTGGGTACATATTTTCTATACTACCTATAATTAAATTATGTGACTACATCGAAATAAAAAAAAACACCACCGACTCTATAGTCGGTGGAGTTTTTTGTTTAATTTGATGTTTTGATCGATTTGGACTTAGTATAGTTACGGTATAGTTATCTGTGGTAATTTTCTTTACCGCTCTTTGTTGCGGAAAACTTTGGAGATCGCATGTACTAGAAAGTGCATTTAAATCTCTATACAACAATTAATAAGACACTGATTCAAAGAGGCAGTTATAAATAGCGGTTTTGGTTTTTCGCCGCACGATTTTAAACAAAATCATACAAAATCATACAAAAACATTTCAAAAATATTAGAGGTCCAACTAATCTGTCATAAAAAAATGCGAGTTGTTCGATACTTTGTGGTTGAATATGGATATAATTTAACTTCTTTGGAATTGAAGTCAATAGTCCATGATTATTTCCAAATTAATAATAATCCTCCTTTTGGGCTTCGCCGCAGTCGCTCGGGTAAAACCAAAAAACATATTTTGTATGACAACCCTACCCTAGCCGTTGTTTTTCGATGTATGGAGATTGTATAAATTGATGTCCAGACATTGCCTAGACAATTTTACCTATAATCCTCCTTAAATCTGTCATTCAAAATTGGATTTTATTCTATATGTTTTTAACTACATTTTAGACTGTGCCAGCAAAACAATCGAACGGTTTTTTGGAGTAAATGCACTAGGCAAAGTCACAGACATGAGACATTACTTTGCCTTATTTCTGTTATCAAAAATCAAAATCAAAATTCATTTATTCAAACTAGGCTGAAAATCAGCACTTTTCGAAAGTCAAAATTTACTTTACTTTACTACAGTGAAACTTGGTTAACTGGGACTTGGATAAGTGAGAAACCTCTATAACTGGAACTCATACTGGGGTCCCATGAGACAGATTTGGATATCTGAGACACATTTAACCAGGTTTCACTATATTTACATTTTTATAAGACAGTCCCCCAAAAACGCCCACCCATCGACACTTCCTAGTGTTTAGCTGGAAAGAAGAAGTGGCGGAACAAACTCCCCAGCACACATCTGTCTGTTAGGTTGGTTAGAAGAACCAGACTCGATACAATAGCAAGGTGTCAGTTAAATTTAAGATTTACTAAAGGCACAATCAGTAATAAACAAAAATATATGACAATAAACAATATAAACATAAAATAATAAATACATAACATAACAGTAAACTAATTTCGGAGAAAGAACATAAATAACAAATATTGTCTTGTGTTCAACTCAGCGACCAACTATTCTTATCATCTAAGTAGTCGTTAATAGAATAGTAAGCTTTTAAACAAAGTTTAGATTTAACTTTGGCTTTTAACGCATTAAATGGCAAGTCTAGAAAAGCAGATGGCAGTTTATTATAAAATGTTATCCCGAGCCTTACGAATGAATTATGAACTTTGTGAAGCCGGTGAAAAGGAGCGCGTAGTTTATGCTTATTTCTAGTGTTGAAGTTGTGTATATATCACTGTTTTTAGTGTACAGGTGGATATTTTGTCTAATATATAAAATGTTGGCAAAGATGTACTGAGAAGCAACCGTGAGAATACCAATCTCCTTAAAAAAATCTCTAAGGGAAACTCGGGCGCCCAGCTCATAAATTGCCCGAACCGCTCGCTTCTGCAGAACAAATATATTTTGAATATCAGCAGCTTTGCCCCACAGCAGAATACCGTAAGACATAACGCTGTGAAAAAAACTAGTAGACTAACCGTGCTGTATCAACGTCAGTGTATTGTCTTACTTTTCTGACGGCGTATGCGGCCGAACTTAGCCTTCCCGCTAGGCTTGATATGTGTAAACCCCATTGTAATTTTGAATCTACTGTTATGCCCAGAAATACAGCAGAGTCGGCAGTTTCCAGCTCCTGATTGGCGAGGATAATATTGGGACCTAGATTTCTAACATTGGGTAAAGCGAACTTAATTATTTTAGTTTTCTTGGCATTAAGAACAAGGTTGTTTGTTGTGAACCAATCCGTGACCATTGATAGCGCGCTGTTTACGTCGTCAAAATCGTGTCTATTCCTATCTACTTTAAAGATAAGAGAGATATCATCTGCAAATAGTACAACGTCACAAAAACCCTTTAAATAATATGGCAGATCATTAATATAAACCAAGAATAATTATACCTCAAAAATCTTTTTTAAACACGAATATTCCAATGAAAATTAAAGTCTTGAGCTTTTTATTCGATTAGATGTGTACACAACACGGAAATCGACCATATTTGTTTATTATTTCACGATAAAAGCCAAAAATATCAAATCCGTACAAAGTCAGGGCAGTTGACGGTATTTTTTATCATCCATTTTAAAGTGGAATCATGGTCACCCTATCAGTTGAAATATATGATATTTTTGATCCTATTTATTTTTTAAAGTACTAATACAGCAGAATCGCAATTTATTTGGACCGAATGTACTCCTATACATAATTCAGAAAGACGAATTTTGTAAACAAACATGTCATATTTAAAAAGATATAGGCAACTAAAGGGGGCCGTGCTGAATGAACTAAAATTGGTTTATTTATCAAATTTAGCAAGTTGTATGAGAAACCAATGCGTTACATATGTTACTTGCCTAACATTAATTATTTTTTAATAGTTTTTGGCTAGGTTGTTTTGTCTTTTATTTAGATATTTTCTTATTTATTTTTTTCAGCACGGCCCCCTATCCACATCTATATATTATTTGATATTACGAATTCACAATATTTGTTGAGGTACATATAACGTGTTAACAGAGTTAATTGCTTCAGTTTAAAAACCTTTTTAATACGCTATATATTTTTCAAGTTACAAGAGGGCCGTGCTGAAAACGTTTGGCTGGCACGGCCCCCTTATTTTGCAAATATCTTCAAAAGTACAGAGGTATATTGAAAAATAAACAGGTACATAATATTCCTAGAGGCGAGTACATTGCATTGGTGCACACCTAAAACGCAAATTCTGGGGGGCCGTGCTGGGCAAACGGACATGTTTTTATAGTTCTTAATTAAAGTAAACATCGAATATGAATATACCTAATATTTAGAGGCAGAATAACGTTTAAGCTTATACGTTGTTACGGCTCACATAAAATTATCAACCAAGCAATAGTTTACGATTAAAATAAAGCATTTTTTGTCATTACGTTATTTTTGCACGACCTCCTATCAACTAATTTAAAACTTTTTTGCTGGTATTCAAGTTACGTTCTTCTAGTTCAATAGAAAGTCATTTTTGTACTAATACGTTATTATTGATTTAGTGAATATTGACTTTACAGGTACGTCGTTTTGGCACATCGTGTAGGACAATGATATTATATAGGTAAATACGTTTTACCGACGTCTGCGCGGCGATACAAAAACAAGCTAATCAGCTTAAATGAACTCAGTCCGTCCTGCGTCTGGCCGCGAGGCGAACGTACGTTTAAGCTGGAGTTTGGTGTATGAAAATAAACAAAAATGCCTAGTTGTGTGTTCAGAAAGTGCAAAACTTATACTGGGCCGGCTGTAAAAAGCAAAAAGGATGTGTCTTTTCATTGTATTTTCCGTTTTAAATAGATTATTGATTATTATTGTACCCGCGATCATGGCGCTTGCAAAAGCGTCGAAATATCGGGAACTCAAAACAAAGGATATAATCACGGAAGATATCCCGTAAGTGACATTTTAAATATAGTTATGAACCGTGAAAGCTTAAAACAGGGCTCCTCTACATTTTTTCTTACGGTCGCGAATCTGTGCAATTTCTTTCCAATTCTCAAGGAAGACATCCAGTTCGCCCCGCAATCTCCATCGTGGTCTGCCGCGACTCCATGTCAATGTTTCAGGGCGTCAGTGTTCTCCCGTCGGGGCTGTGGTTTGTCGAAAGGTTAACGCGGCTCCGACACATGGGCGAAGAAGGAACATGGGTTTGGTTTTTAGTCAGTAGAAGTCTGACACTCCCCTTCGCTCTGCCCAAGAGCGGGGGGGGGTTATTCGATGATTTTCCACCCACCAAAAAAAAAAAAAAAGGGCGTCAGTGTTCCTGAGCTTCACGGGCCAACTCGCTTACTACCAAACAAAAACAGTTTATCAGAAATCAGAAATCAGAAATCATTTATTTTGCCAAGAATATGTGTACAAAATAAGATGGTAACATTGTAAAACAGTTTCAACACACTCTACCTTACGGCATGCAAAAAGTAAAGAAAGTATATATACTCAACTAACAACAAGACTAAACAATCAAATAACAAAGAGATAAAATGAAATTGTGGATTAAAATACAGACACATATCGCTCACGTTCTATACAACATAATAAATAAACAACAACAAACTTTCTTCTAAAATTAACAAATAATTGATAACTCGACAATTACATAATTAAATTCAAAATAAAAAAATATTAAATCAATAAAAAAAATCATAAACATTCAAATATAATGGGATAAATTAAGATAACATAATCAACACATATCATTCAAATAAAATAGAATAAAACAAAAAACATTAAAGACTCTTATCATTTAAAAAATCTTTTATAGAATAGTAACATTTATCTATAAGTAAGGATGTAAGCCTCTTTTTAAACATGCTTAACGATTCTTCCTTGTAGGTATGAGGTATATTATTATAGATGACTGGCCCCATTGAAAGCAAGCTTTTTCTTAATAAAGCTGTTTTGTACCTACCTGTATACATTAGATTTTTGTATTGCGATCTAACACATCCCGGACGTTTTCTAATATCGTCCCTAAGGGTAAAAAGGTGTAAATTTGTTCTAACAAATATAGCTACTTCAAGGATATACAGAGACGGAAAGGTGAGTAACTTTAGAGTTTATCAAAGTTTTTTTATTTTATTTTTATTATAAATGGGCTTGCTCTTGACCTCAATCTTGCCCTAAGGGCAGAGATGATGTCGACGATGGAACGAGCTTACCCAGAAGAAGCCTGTTTACTCGCGACTTAAATAGATTAGGGTTTTAAGAACTCGGAAAAACCGACGTAGGCAGGGAATTCCAGTCCTTGGCTGTGCGCATAATAAATCACGGCAAATGTTACGGCATAACTTTGCAATTTGTTTGTATTGTTGATGTTTATGTTTTGGCAGTCCTCGTCGAATAAATGCACGCGCGCATCACTTTGCATACATTCTCTACGTACGAACGACTGAAGCGTTTTAAATACGAATTGGCATCGTAATTTAAAAAATTGCAATGCAGACTGTGGTGAAAATGCGACATGTATCTAAGATGAACTACGTAGAAACCAAAACAAAAATAGTTTCTTTATGTGCCTATACCAACACCAAAATTTACTTCAACTAAAACAAAGGTAAAAAAACTTGGCCAATTTACAAAATGTAAAAAAAAATCGTTTAAATGAACTGGCCACACTGCTGCCATTCAATTTTTTTGTTCTGTAATCCTTGTCTCTTATTTGCTTACGAAATGTGTATAGAATGATACGGGATAAGCGGGCTAAATAATTTAAAGGTATATTTAGGTGCGTGTGGTCGTGATTTCTTTTGGTTACAAAAGTACTGAAATGGGCGAGAAGTAAACAGGTTGTTTTTTTTTTATACATCAATGTCTATCAGTATGAATTTTAGAAACATTTTTACCGGTTAATTGATGTTACTGGTTGCTTGGTCAAACAGGAGCTACATTTCAGAGCTCACAGGTAAAAAACAGCTTCTGAAGTCGGTGGCAAAAACATGAAATCAAACAAACAAAAGTCACCGACTTCAGAAGAATTTTTCTTCTTAAGTTTATTTTTCACTTTTTTGTGTTTTATTTTTGTCGAAGTCGGTTTTATTTTTTGTAAAAACGTTTTTATTTTTCAACTTTTTAGTGGTTCACATGTGCTTACCCCTTCACAACGTACCGGCGTGATGTTATGTTATGAACTGGTGTAGGTAAACAATAGACAGACATGAGATTTCAGCAATCCCAGTCCATTTGCTATCATTTATTGTGGAGTTCCGTTACCTATCTCCGAAGTTCTTCATCAGATCTTCACCAAATAGTTTTTATAACCTTTGTAGTGAGTACAGGCATGATATTATGTTGTGTGATGGCGTAAACAATGCTTAGATATGCTATAGCAACAATCGCGGTTAATCTGCTGTTATTTATTGAAGAGTTCCCCCGATTTCTACAAGATCCCATCATCAGATATTGAAATGGTGACAATGGGACCACACGGGAAGCACCAGCTTTCAAATAAAAAAAGAATCATGAAAATCGGTTCACCCAGTCGCAAGTTATGAGGTAACAAACATAAAAATAAAACTGGCCAAGTGCGAGTCGGACTCGCACATGAAGGGTTCCGTACCAAAACGGTATGCTATAATTTATACAATTTCTTCTATGGGCCAATGAAACTTGACCTCTGGATTGTATAGGCGCTCATACGATTCAGGGACCAAATTATATTGGTTATATGCCGTTTCCATCTGTTGTTTCCATTCAAGTTCAAAATGATTTTCCTAGAAAGTCCTTAAAAAGTTTGTGGCGACTAGCGACATCTATCGCAACACCTGCGTACTAACAAACGATCGACAGAAGTTCCTACATCGCGCTATCAACATTATCCGCGACATAAGCCTATATAGGAGTTCCCGACTTACAACTGTCGGGCAGTTAGCCCGCCGGACACAACACCCGTCCGGTCGGAGGATCCTCCCTTTTCTATGGGGGATGAGGAGCTTTACACCCTGTTCCTCATAGCCCCCCAAACTGGTGACCCCGAGCATGAACGTCAGCGCAGCCTTCGTGCAACTACTTCAGACGTCGTCACCACTTCCCCTTCGCCTTCGAGCAGCGAGTCATACCGTCAGCCAGCAGCCACGGCTTCATGGGGTATCCTGACCACCAGCATGCAGCGGAAGCGCATTCCTGGTCATCACCCCCAGCCTCATCAGCGAACTTGGCACAGCACACTGCACTTCGGCCGGTCAGCAAGCAGAGACGTCCTTCTCTCCTGGTCGACGGTAGCAGCCAGCCACCGACTCACTGGAGCATAATATGCAGCATCACGGCAAGCACTGCATCACTCCGACTCACTGGAGCTAATATGCAGCATCACCCCGACTCACTGGGGTATCACCGCAGACAGTTCCGACTCACCGTGAACTATGCGGCATCCGGTTCCGACTCACTGGAACCATCCACTGGCTGACAAGCGCCAAGACTTAACCTGCTTTCGACCTCCGGTCTCGGAGGGGAGTGATGTGGCGACTAGCGACATCTATCGCAACACCTGCGTACTAACAAACGATCGACAGAAGTTCCTACATCGCGCTATCAACATTATCCGCGACATAAGCCTATATAGGAGTTCCCGACTTACAACTGTCGGGCAGTTAGCCCGCCGGACACAACACCCGTCCGGTCGGAGGATCCTCCCTTTTCTATGGGGGATGAGGAGCTTTACACCCTGTTCCTCATAGCCCCCCAAAAGTTCTACTTTTCAGATTTTTTTCATATTTTCTAAACTTATGGTTCGAAAGTTAGGGGGGGGGGACACATTGTTTTTTACTTTTGGAGCGATTATTTCCGAAATTATTGACATTATCAAAAAATGATTTTAGTAAACCCCTATTCATTTCTAAATACCTTTTCAACAATATATCACACGTTAGGGTTGAAATTAAAAAAAAAACACTTCCCACTTTACATATAGGGGGGGCTACGCTAATAAAACATTTTTTTCCAATTTTTATTTTACCACTTTGTCGGCGTGATTGATACACATATTGGTACCTCAGCTTTCTAGTGCTAACGGTCACAGAGATTAAGCGAGGACGGACGGACGGACGGACGGACGGACAGACAGACATGGCGAAACTATAACCGCCTTATTACAAAACGTAGTTAAACCTGGTTTAACTTAGACTTGGTTTATCTCGCATGACGTCTCACTTCAATAATATTCAAAAGAAAGTGACAGCAAAAAAAGGTAGGTAACCTTTTGTAATAAGGCGGTATGGGTTCCTAGTTGACTACGGAACCCTAAAAAGGAAAAAAAAAATACAGTCGAATTGATAACCTCCTCCTTTTTTTGAAGTCGGTTAAAAATGAAATCTTCTTTAATATCTAATTTCATGGAAACTATGGAATTATTGACTGGCACAATAGTGATGGCGGTCTTGATAACTATATTCATCGAGTGCTGCATTGAGACTCCAGTTATTTTAACTGAAGGTACTAACTATGAATTCTCTTTGTGCAGATTTTCGGGCCCGTGCAGAGCATTCTAAAGTTTGATACTTTGGAAGAGGTCATTGACAGAGCAAACAACACGAACTATGGCTTGGCAGCTGGAATCTTCACAAAGAATATCAACAATGCCCTACAGTTCACCAAATACGTTGAGTCTGGCACAGTTTGGTAAGTCGACTGAGGCATCTTGTTACGGGCTGACTTTGGGGTAAATTGCAACACCACTAATAAAACTCGTCAAAGGAGCGTATACGCAAAAAAACATTTAGGTTGAGAATGTATCGATTTTTTGTATGGAACATCTTGTTGATTTGGTCTCAATTTTACACAAAAATAATAACCACACCTTTCTTGTACGTTTTATATTATTTCATCATACTTTATTTGATATTTTTATTAATAATGTATCTAATAAACAACACTGACTGTTTCACCTCAGATAAAATTCATTGTTTACCATTAACTCTGATGTTTAAGTACTAGGATGACAATAGAGATAACGATTTTTTGCCAGTTATGGTAACCTCGCCAGATCGGTTTTTTGCCCCTGAAACGTTATAAATATACTATCATCGAAATCGATAAAGCCGTTTTCGAACAAATATTGGTAATTTAATAGTACATATAGGATATTGAATGTAACATTTTGTTTACTTTACAGCGTCAACAGATACTTTTCAACTGGCCCACAAACAGCATTCGGCGGTTTCAAAGACTCCGGAATTGGTCGTGAAAAGTAAGTAATCCCAGTATTTTTTTGTTCACTTATTTTGTAAACTAAACCAATTGAGCTATGAAGCGAACCAGACTAATATTTGTAAAATGTAAATGTACTGAAAATTCTGTCAGACTAGTGTTTGCAGCCCAGTCCGAAATCCAGTCTGCTCGGGACCTCGGGTCGACCGCATCTTTAATTCTCTCGTTATTGAGTTGGCCTTATTATGCGTACGTATGTACTTACATCTTCATAATATGGTTTTTTTTCTTTTTCAGTGGCCCGGACGCCGTCTTAGCTTACACCGAAGTAAAGAATGTCGTCATTGCCTTACCCAAGAAAGTCTGAAACTGAAACTAGAAGATACAAACAATTACCTTTTTCTAAATATTAATTAAGCTATAAGTAACTAAGTAGTCCGTCTTGTAACGCAATTATTCGTTACTGTCATGGTGTGCAAAGTATAAAGATCTAGATTCACAAAATACTTTGCGTTTAATTAAGGTTTGACCAGTACAACATTTAAGCATTTAAATATTTGCACAAACAAATATTACAGGGTTTTTATTCAACTGAAATGTGGCGTTCTTGAAGCTGTAAAGATTTAGTCTAGCTACTATACTATATGTCTAAGCTTCGGCCTGTAGTACCATCATAATAAAAGAGTTAATTTATGACACTGTCTTATTATTTAGTACCTACATGTTTTAAAAAAGAACTAGTTAATTTACAATAATCTCAGAATACTTTTTTTATTGGGTGCTAATTAAACCGGCTTCTTTTTAATAGCATTATTTGCATCTAAAAATCTACATTGCCTTCTAAATTACTAAGTCAACCACAATTGATGAGCATCTAAATAATACTATCTTAGCCACAATTTATCTTTTCTGAAGCCACTCTTAATACAACTCAACAACGCATCGTGATTATTTTTTAGCATCTAAATTTGTAACATGGATTCAAACAGTAAACTTCTAAAATATTAATAAATGGCATCAAAAAAAAATTCTATTAGCTTCTAATTTATTAACTCAGTACGTTTAAATAGTAACTCATGCCACATTATAATAACTGAGCACCAAAATTTATCTAAAATTGTCATCAAAATTATATTATAGCTACTAATAGTACGTAGAAACTAATTTCGTGTCATCGAAAGGCTTAACTAAAGAAGTTCAGAGTAATTAATGACCTAAATATCGATGTTCAGAGTATCGAATGTCCTAAAGATCGATATTACATGTGCTACAAAAGTTATCAACAGAATAGCTACAGAACTTTAATTTTATCGGATAACTAGACAATTGCGAAAACATTTCTGCAAGCAACTCGGGAAGTAGCACTCGCCGGCGGTTCCCGCGGCACCGCTCGCTGCGCTCGCTCGGCTCGCGCGCGTTTGGTCACAGTTTTAACCTAACCTATTTCCCTCACTTTATAATGACGAATCATACAATCTGCCTGTGACTAGTCAATTAGAAAATGGTAAAAAAACATTTCTGTAACTAGTAGGTATTTTTAACGTAAATATAATAATCTAAAATGTATTTAAAGTTGACATTTTAAATACACGTAACTAACTCGTCAGTACATGCATCGAATGACGCTCTCTGATTGGTGCAAATGGCCGGTCGCTGTCGTTTCGCGTGCTCGCGCCATATCTTGCTGTTGTTATTTTCACGATTAATGGATGTGATGTATTATTTTACATGCTAAGTTATAATAAATGATGTTATCTATGGTTGCTTTAATTATATTTTTTTGAGGGCCTTGTGTTGAAGCTGTAAAATGTAAAATGGTGGTAAAATATAAATTCCGTGGCTGAGTTAGTAAATTAGGTGCCTATGTATAAATAACAAGGACCAGCTAATATAATTGTTGATCTTCACTTGACGCTTTCTATAGAATATTTAGAAGGCGTTGTAAAAAAGGCGAATTAGTATATTAGAGGCTATATTTTCCCGTGGCTTAGTTATAAAATTAGAAGTTTGATATCGTGGCCAATTAAAAAAACTGTGGCTCGTTTTATTATTTCTCTTTTTTATTTAGTAGATAATGCGAATATTCTGAAAAAATATTCTAAGTATGAACCAACACACAAAATACATACATGGACTGCCAAAATCATTACCCTTCCTTTTGGCTTCGCCGTAGTCGGGTAAAAAGTACCATTAGTACTAGTAGTAGATCATCATCATCATCAGCCCATAATGGGATGGGCGGCTTGGTAGATGTCACAATATCTTCGAATTTTTGGTTCTAAGACTTGCCGGTTTCCTCACGATGTTTTTTTCTTTTACAGTTTTAAGAGCAGCGGTTATGAAATAAATTACACAAAGTAATGCTGGAATTAAAACCCGCGATTTACTGTTCGTAAGTCGGGGCCACCACTAGGCAACCGCCGCTCTAGGAGTAGTAGATACCTACTTTTGATTGCTAAAGAAACTTCAGCTACCTGATGAGATGAGTAACTGGATTTATTGTGCAGTAAGAATAACTGAATATAAAAAATAACATGTTCAAGTTTCCTCATATTCTTTTTGTTATGTTCTTTGAAGTTTAATTGCGATTATTGCGAATGACTCTTACGACCTCAAATTAGCAACTCTATTTGTGGTGGTTCAAACTTCGTTTGAAATACCGTTAGAATGAAGTTCTAATCAGCTTGCAATCAATCAATAAATCATCAATCAATCAATTCATATTACAATTCATATTACGATTCATTTCAAACCCGCGATTTACTGTTCGTAAGTCGGGGCCCCACTAGGCAACTGCTGCTCTAAGAGTAGTAGATACCTACTTTTGATTGCTAAAGAAACTTCAGCCACAGCCACCTGATGAGATGAGTAACTGGATTTATTGTGCAGTAAGAATAACTGATTATAAAAAATAACATGTTCAAGTTTCCTCATATTCAGTTATGTTCTTTGAAGTTTAATTGCGATTATTGCAAATGACTACGACCTCAAATTAGCAACTCTATTTGTGGTGGTTCAAACTTCGTTTGAAATACCGTTAGAATAAAGTTCTAATCAGCTTGCAATCAATCAATAACGACGTTTTTGAACGACTTGTGCACGGTGCACTATATCCTCACATCCGTCATCTTATCATACCCGAACAACATGGTTTTGTCAAATGTCGATCTACCACCACTAACCTCATGACCTTTGTGAACTATCTCTTTGAAAACATGGACCGCTGGGTACAGGTTGACGCTGTTTACACAGATTTTCAGAAGGCCTTTGACAAAGTGGACCACACCCTTCTCATGGAAAAAATTGCCTTTAATGGTATACGCGGCAATTTACTCAGATGGTTTGCTTCATATATTTTTAATAGGACTCAAAGGATCATCGTTAATGGGCATGAATCTGACTCTATAGTTGTTAAATCCGGGGTACCTCAGGGTTCAGTATTGGGTTCTTTTCTATTTGTATTGTTTATTAATGACATTAAACATTGATTTGTCAACTCACATTTCTTGATGTATGCAGACGATATGAAAATTTATACCACCTGTAAAAACATTTGCGACTGTCGTTATTTACAACAGAACCTTGATAGACTTTATGAATACTGCCTCA
This sequence comes from Diarsia dahlii, assembly GCA_949775195.1. NCBI lineage: Eukaryota > Metazoa > Arthropoda > Insecta > Lepidoptera > Noctuidae > Diarsia > Diarsia dahlii. The sequence continues at coordinate 13,658,991 of OX459198.1, forward strand.
AAAATAAACTTTTTCTTAGCCTTCCCAAATGTTACGCAATTTCTTTCACTAAAAATAAAAATCAGATCAAATTTAATTACACTATAAACAATAGAAGTCTTAACGAAGTTCAATCTGTTCGTGACTTGGGTGTCACGCTTGATTCTAGTCTGCATTCTGATACTCATATCGATAATATAGTAAAAAAGGCCTTTCAAATGTATGGAATGGTGATGAGATTTTCAAGCAGCTTTGTGCGACCCTCTACATTCTTAATATTATATAAAACACTGATTTGGTCTCAACTAGAATACGCTGTCCAAATTTGGGATCCTCTATATGATAAGTACAAAGATAGGCTAGAAATTGTTCAGAGAAAGTATTTACGTGCTATGAATTACAGATGTTATCGTTCTAAAGTCTCCTATGAACAATTACTGAAACGATATAATATACTTAGTTTAGAGTCTAGACGATTTCTTCTGGGAGTAATGATGCTGCATGGAATATGCAATAATAGATTCGACTGCATTCCTCTGTCAAATAGTCTACATTATACAGTACCTAGATCTGTCATGCTTCGTAGGGTACGTGCGCCTCGCCTATTCCACACGAATTCGTGCAGGACTAACGCTGGGGAACGCGTACCTCTTCGGCGCCTTGTTGATGCGTACAACGCACACTTTATGGAGCTTGACTTATTTACTCTTTCCAAAGATCGCTTCAAGGCAAGAGCAATAGAATTGCTAAATTCATATGTTTCATTTTCTTCTTCTTCTTTTCTTTTCTTTCTTACTTCTTACTAATCTTTTATGACGGACACGATTTGTCTGTTTTCTGTAACTATTTTCTTTGTGAATTCGTGGACAATGTTGTTGGTTACATGTGTAATAACATAAATATGTGAGATTGTGTATAAATGTATTTCTAAGTTGTGTTATTTTAAGAATCTTTAGTTAAGCTGGCATGTAACTGTTTTTTGTCCCTAACAAATAATATAAAATAAAAAATAAAATAAATCATCAATCAATCACAACAATATTACAATTCATATTACGATTCATTTCATGATTCATATTACAATTCATATTACAATTCATATAACAATTCATATTACAATTCATATGACAAATCATATTACAATTCATATTATGATTCACATCTTGATCCATACTATGATGCCAGTTTCATATTATGATCCATATTATGATCCATGTTATGATCCATGTTATGATTCATATTACGATTCATATTACGATTCATATAATGATTCATATTACAATTCATATTATTATTCATATTATTATTATTATTATTTATGAAAACGTTGCCCCACACTAGGAATTTCTCCTGTATCGTGGGTGCATTCACAAACATTTAAACTCACATACACAAATACCCAGACCCGGAACAACTATCTGTAGTTCATACAAATATTTATTCCGTGCGGGGATCGAACCCGCGACACGCAGCGCAGCAGTCCATTGCTTGAGCCACTGCGCGAGACGGCCGCACCCACGATACAGGAGAAATTCCTAGTGTGTAATTATCCATAAACTGGCATGAGATTATGATCAAGAGTTTCTTTATTTTTTATCGTTAGTTTAGTAAATAAAGAAAGGTTTTTTAGGGTTCCGTAGCTGAATGGTATACTTACATGACTTATTTTTGTGATTACTTAGTAACGGCTGACTTAAACTCATCAGTATGCTCAAGTCGTTGGGCAAGTAGTACGTAACAACCATTTCTTAAATAAAAGATTTACTCCAAAACTTCCTTTGTAAGTTAGCAGTTGTTTTTGTCGTGAGCGAAATATAAAGCAGGATTTAACTTTATTGAAACAGATACTACTCGTAAATTCAGATAATACTATTATAATCCAAATAATACGGTTCAGTAATAATAGCGAACGCTTAGCAACGACCTAGCTGTACAACTGTGTACTCTTTGTACACAATAAGATCATTTATTATGAAATAAACGTTTATTCCACTCTAAAGACAAGACCACTTTCATTTTATTTCTAAAAAGAAGAACATCTTGACGATCCTTTAATAAGTCTTATGACAATATTTCTCAGAATCCTTTTTAAGTCCTTAAGGCCCGGTTTCCACCAAAGCGGAGATGTGCCAAGCGGAGAGGAGATTGCCAAATTCGACCAATCACAGGAAGGGCAAAAGACCAGATGTAACTGTGATTGGTCGAATTTGGCACAAATCTCCTCTCCGCTTGGCACATCTCCGCTTTGGTGGATTACGGGCCTTAATCTAAGAAATAGAAAATGTCAGGACTAGCAAACGATTCCGTGTTTAAAAGTTGAAAAGACGAATTAATGTTTCCTTGAAGAAGCTATTTGAAAGATTTATTAAAATAATTATTTTGAATTTCAGGTGTTTGTTATATCCATAATCTTAAACAAAACAGCGCTCCTGCAAATCATAATGGGTAAGGTAAAGGTTTAAGATTTAAAGTACACTTACATTTCGCGAGGACTACGTAACATAAGTCCCACTTAATAATTGCCATCAACTGGGCAAAACTCCAGTCTCCAGAATGCTACGGGCTTCTGATCGAAAAATCCAATAACATTTTGTCCGACCTTAGAATTGAACCTAAGACCTCAAGTTACTTTAAAGCATAAATTACCTTGATCGATTTAGCTAACTTGCAGTGTGGTGTTAGAATTGCGAAGTCAAGCAAGACGTTGCGGCAAGCCCCATGATCGCAGATCGCCGTTTCCAAACTTTAGATTATTCGCTGCTGCCTGGAATTCTGAGCATACGTTCTACTCAGTCATAGCACAGGAACTATCGTATAATAATTATGTCGGATCCCGTCTAAATGAATCGCAAGCGCATCTGCGGTGACATCATGCGGCCTACATAAAAGAGCGCACTTTATAGTGTCGTGGTGTTTTCACAGCTCTCAGCGAGGAAGACATTCAGTGTCAGAAGTCCCGGAACCTAGCCAATTCATTGTGCCCCGTGAATCGTGATTTGTTGTTCAAGTCATATCTATCTATATAAATAAAAAAAGAAGTCTTCTATCTATCTTATATTTATATCTTATCTATATTCTATAATTATATTATATAAATAAAAAGAGAAGTCCTGACTGACTGACTGACTCATCAACGCCCAGCCCAAACCCTTGGACCTAGAAAGCTGAAATTTTGCTTAGAGGTTCCCTTTATAATGTAGGTAGACCAGGAATAAGGCAGGATTTTTCGAAATTCAACCCCTAAGGGAGTTAAATAGGGGATTTTTTTTTCGGACAAGCCCGCCACACTATTCCCAAACCACTGTAACTCCTGTTAGCCAGAATCAACAGTGGCGACCACAAGAAAAGCGCCGAGACAATGAAGCTCGACGAAGTCCCAGAGAAGCGATTTAACTGTCTTGGATCCCGCAATGAAATTAATCAGAAAAGAATAGCGGAGGAGTAGGAAAAAAACAGGGTATGAAAGGTAAATAGGGGATGAAAGTTTGTATGGAAAATCGTTATTTTCACGCGCGCGATGCTGCTGGCAAAAGCTAGTGCAAAAATAAAGACAGTGTATTGCACCCAGTGTGCTTTCATTCCACGAAACACATAATTTTTCCACTCAGATGATGAACAAGCCTAATGGAATAAATCCTGACAATCCAACATCTGTAAAATTTAGGTTAGTCACTCCCAGGAAGCAAAATAAAACAACCTTAAAGCAACACCTATTAAAACTAAATAACTTACGTAAAAACACGGATATGCCAGTCACATCGAAGCTTTTAACAGTTTTAACTGCCTCGGTTGGAACTCGCCATAGAAAGCCATCTTCAATCTTACCGCTACGCCAGGAGAAAATGGACAGTACCTAAACTGTAAATATAATAAAATAAAGTAATTTATTCCTTACAGAATACAGATTTGGCTTATATTTTCTTTGGCTGATTTCCAATAAAGAAAACAAACATACAGTAAGCAAACATAACATTTCTATTTATTAATTAATTTGAATGTAATTTATATTCTCGGAAAACTCAACGATTTATTGAAACGACCTTTGATAAAATAATCATTGAAATAATTTCCAAACAGCGATCATATTAATTTAATATCCAATTTAAATTTAAATTATACAAAACGTAACGAAGTATGCTATTCGTTGTAAGTTTAAAACGTATAATATATTATTTTGATTTTTAGTTACTGTAACATATAAAAAGTTATGTGAGTTTTCAGGCCCCTCGCTCACGTTGAATTTTTGTATCGATGCCGTCGCGCGAACTCGTAATAAAATATGATGGTTCTACTTTTTAATTGTTATGGTTAAAAAGTTTATGCTTAAAGATGATTCTGACTTACAAAATTATGAGTTTTGAATGTAGGATAAATGAGTGTTTGCCAAATTATTATCTAAAAAATGGAGTTTATGCCATCCGTTGCTATCACTACACATTATTATTAAACAAAATCCTCCGCCGCGTCTGTCTGTCTGTTCGCGATAAACTCAAAAACTACTGTACCTATTTTCATGCTGTTTCCACCAATAGATAGAGTGGTTCTCGAGGAAGATTTTAATATATAATTTTACGCGGGCGAAGCCGTGGGCATCAGCTAGTGCAAAACAAAAGTATGACATGAAATGTTCGGCATTAAAAGGATTTAACCTGACATAATTTTGTGTCTGCCATGTTGTTACAAAATGGTTTCTATAACGACCACTTCTTTTCATTTAATATATTAATCTCATTGATTTAAATCAAATAGACACTAAATCTGATGGCAAATACAAAATGCGAACGACACAAATTATTCGACTATGAGCTGATCTAAGGATAATTTTTAAATTATAAAGTGGTGTATTTACCTACGTTTACGCAAGTGGCCATGGGCAGGGCTGGTAGATTGAGAAGGGTGGTTCGTGCTTGTTTATTTTCTAGTGTGCCGCCTCGTATTTATATTACCGTTCACAAGTCAATGACCTTGCAGAGAATTCATAGTTTGGAGTTATGCCAACATTTTAATAGTCTATTAAGAAGTTACCGTTTGATGAAGTGATGACTCTCGTTTTGCTTACTAGTCTGAAAGGTAAATTGTTAACCATTATAAATATTTGTTGTCTGATTTGCAGTGAAGCGATATAAACTTTTTACCTGTGTTAATTATCTATCAGTAATGAAGTGGCGCGAACACTACTTTGCTAATTGTGAATAAATATAGGTAGGGAGGTGGATACGAGTATAAAGGGGTGCTTACACCCCTTGGCTTTAAAAAAATCTAGACCGTAATATATGCGAGGCGGAATGTGAATATTATCGAGCTCGCTTTTTCATAATGTATTCACTTAGTTCTTTATTAATTGTAAATGTTACCGGAAATGTATGAAACCTAGAAATTGTATACAATTCCTAGGAAATCCTAATTCCGAGCCTGCTTAGGAAAATAATGTTTCAAAGATTCCTTAATACACACATTTCCAGGGAAATGTATGTATTTCCTAGGAATTGTATATATACAATTCCGAGATGATACTAGGAAATATATGTAGGATCCACCAGTATTATTCCATCAGATTCAGACATTATGTGGGCAGAGTTTGGGTCTCGTGCAAACGAAAATACACTGGGTTGCGGTTCACTGGTTTTTATTCACTGGTTTTTTATTTTAAATTACAAATTAGTTTCAACACCTCACAATTACAACACTTATACTGGGTACAACGAATCGAGTACAGTTCCGGAATGTCTTCACACTGCGGCGGTCAGGCATAGAATGACCTCCTCGCCGTCCTTATGAAACATCACGACTCTGTAGAAGCGCGCGCAGATCACGTGATGTTAAAATGGCGCGCTTGCGATTCGTTTCTTGTCCGTACTATTGACCGGATGCGACACGGCCATCCTGCGATTCACACGTCCTCGTGTGATGTTAATCTGGAAAACACAAAAATCCCGCACAGTTTTTGTTCGTCCATTCCTGACTCATGAAATAATAAAAGGACTCTATCTTTATAATTTGATTCATTTCACTAAGAACTAGTCTAATTTTAATCTAAAATTAGGAAGCATTAATCAATAATCATTCGAGATTACCGAGACCAAGTACAAAATTCCACTTTGAATTGATCAAACAACAAAACCCCAGGTATCTCGTTCATGGTCAACAACAATCACACCCCACGGGAATACCGAGTCAATCCTCGACTCTATGGTTTTCGCTTCTAGGCAAAACCCGACTATACCACCCAGAGCTACCGCCCTCCGCGTACCCACGGACAGCTTAAGACACCGATTTCTACGGGCTACGGCACGATACTCTGGTATAGTCTCCGACCCACTGAACCGAGAACCTGTTACCACAAACTAAAGAGGTGCCAACTCCTCATCTATTCCTTCTACAATTTCTATTGGCACTTGGCCCTCGGGCATCTTACGAACACGATCGTGAGCGTATTTGTAAACTGTACGCTTAGAGTCAAGAACCGTTATCTTAAAGGGACCTTTGAATTTAGGATCTAATTTTGTCTCATTCCTTTCCTCATTTTCAATTAAAACAATCATTAACAGCTTACTCAGAAACCTGAGACTTATTTTGGTCAAATCAATTTTTATCATAACAAGTATTCTTTTCAATGTTCTGTGTCGCGTGCTCTCTTATCTCATCTAAATGAACAACAGTCAAGTTAATCATCATCAGCGGTCACTAAACTAAGTGATCTCGCTACCCTTCCAATCATCAACTCGAGAGGGCTAGATTTAGTCACCCTATTAATCGTAGAGTTCATAGCTAACTGAACCTCTCCTAATGCGTCCTGCCAAGAGCGGTCACGACTAGTCTCTACAGCTTTCAACATACTTTTGACGGTACTCATGAATGGCCCAATCAAGAGGCTAGATGCATATGCCCAGTTAAACAAAACTAGGGTACTCATTACCCTTTCGACCTGACCGTTTGCGCGACTGCCTCAAGTAGCTATCAAGTGCAACTCTACCAATGTTGTTAGAAGTGCAGAAACTAGAAAAATCTTTGATAGCGAAACAACGACCTTGATCTGCTATTATGCGTTTCGATGCACCAAACAACGCTATACAAAACTCGATAGCACGAATACTACTATTGGTGTCTATGCTTAGAGAGTGACGAAGCAGCACAAATTTGGTAAACGCATCTATGATGACAAACACGTACTCCTTGATGACATTATGAACCGAAACTAATCGCAAATAATTGTCGGGTAAAACGTGAAATAGAATTTCTAAAACAATTCCATCGGTCTCAACAGAAGTCAAAATTTGTACAGCTGACCTTACAAAAGTCTGCCCAATACCAGTCGTTCGGCCATTCCTGGCCCAAGTGGGTGGGGAATAAAAGGTATTCTGAACAAAATCATTACAGGTTCTAATGAAAATCGTAACAATAGTACATTACTGCAGAATCCAGTAAGTAAGCCTTCCTGGCCAAGTATGAGTTAACCGGACCGAACCGCAGGTGAGGTCTGGTTATATACGAGGCCAGGATGGCTTTCTTACTGGTTGAGGTTTGTATAATGCTTTTCTCAAAAATTAAAGAAAGTTTAACAACAAATTCGTTTAATTAATATTGAAGGTTACATTCATATGTGAAAAACACAATAGCACTTTTTGGCCGACCCGGGAATCGAACCCAGGACCTCACGCTCTGCAGTCGAGCTTGCGACCACTAGACCAACGAGGCAGTTTAGGAAACAACTTTAGAAAAAACTTTATAATAAACTGAAATTACTAAATACAATCATAAAATCCCACACTATACTTCTACAACATTACCAAGTACAAAACGCAACGTATAAAATGGCTGTTTAAGGTTCCAAAAATATATGTATCTCATAAAATGTCATACCAAAAAGAGAGATAGATATATATTTGGATTCTATAACCATGTTATAATGGCTAAACTCTAATCTGTGTCTGGTACTATGTTTTTTTTTCTAAACAGATCTAAAGAGGATGACCTAGTGTCCAGTAAGTAAATTACATACTTACTTACTGGACAGTAGGAGATTCCAAGTTTAAAATCTCGCTTCTTACTGGACAGTTGTGAATAAGTCTCCGGTAAAGTTCACTTTCTGGATACTATTTAGAGATGTTATGGCAACATTACATACCATTTTTGAGAAAACTCTTTTTCTCAAAGCTGACATGTCGAACAACACCCATACTCATTCAAATAATAGGAAACTCATTAAAATATTGCAGTGCTCATCCTCTGACCTAACCAAGAGGAACTCTCAAACTTCTCTTGTAACAAAGTTATCAGTCTTGCTAGATTGTCTCACTATTACGAGACGTACACCTCAAAATCACATAATTTGTTTACATAGTCTTTTTTTTTTAGTTACAAACATTACGACTTAGAATAGTCAGCTCAACAAAGTGCAAGTACCCTTTAACTAGAACCAATAAAACTCAAAATCTCTCAATTTCTCAAAAGTCAAAAATCTAATTCAAGGAATGGTGGTTGCTCTTACAGCCATCTTTGTGGCTTCTGATAGTTATCCCTGTAACCATCACGACCATTGTCATTCGAGTGACCAGGCTTCGTAACCATCCCTGTGGCTACACAGTAGTCATCCCAGTGACCACAGCCGACCATAGTCATCCCAGTGACCAGGCCTCATAACCATCCCCGTGGCTACACAGTAGTCATCCCAGTGAACATAAACACTTAGCGACCTCACCATTGCTAGATTTAATTGAAACATTATCAACACATTCGACTAAGTTTTACGTTAAAGGTACTTGACTTTCCGGAACTTCTTTCGTTCTTTTAACTCTAACCCGAACACATCACACTGAAAATTATGATGATAGCCTGATAGCATAAATCAAGACATGAACCATGTGGTACCATCTGATTCTAGCCTAGATACAAGATCCTTTATCAAAGGCAATGGGAATCTATCCGACACTGTATAGTTATTCAGTTCCCTGTAGTCGACACATCCGATCTGAACCACCCTTCTTTTTCACAAGCAACACTAGACTAGAAAAAGGTGAACAACTTCTCCTAAAAATACCTGCTTACAGTATCAACTTCGCTTTGAACAGCACTAACCCTGCAGTGGCAACGATTAACTGTTCCACTAGGATCTACAAGCCTATTTTGCAACTGTCCTGTTGTAATATGGGATCTAAAAACCACTAGAAAACGAAGATGAATATTCTGTCAATAGATTAATTAATTGGGAACAAAATTCTAACGGAACATCTGTATCAACTGTATTGAAATCAATTTGAAAGTTAGAAGCATTCTTGAGCTTATTTGAAACATCACATAACCTAACAACCTTTTCACGACACAAAAACAACACTATCACACGTCATACTAACGTTAAATCCTTGTTGTAAAATCTAAAGGCCAATTAAAATATCATTTTTTTTTTAAACTACTATCCGGTACAACATGAAATAAAATCTAATCGTATATCGCTAATCATAACCTCAGAAAATAATTGTGAAGTACAGACTACCATGACCTATCCCGGGTCAATTTACAATGTTATTTACACGCTTGCCACTGAACTGTGACGAGACATTTCTGATCAGAGAGCATTCGGCACTAGAATCGTAATAAAATGGGTACGACTCACCAGGTTCATCGGCACACTGCTGGGATTGCTCACATAGCAAACTTCAACGCGTCGCTCGCTATGTGCCACTGCTGCAGGCACTACCCCGCAGCTGCTCGGTCCGCCTGCCGCGCCACCGCGCCGCACTGTTGCTTGCCTCCTTGATATTCTTCCCAGGGCAGTTGGATACGTAACATTTGGGTCCAGTGTATGGCTCATTAAGGCGGTTCCTCTTCGCATCAGGGTCTTCACGATCGTCATCACCCTACAGGGCGTTCCAGACTATAAACAGCTCCTTAAAATCGCTCCATTTCATCCCAGGACAAGATATGGATGACAGCCATGACGAAACTTCTCCCATGAGTCTCGTGGAATTCGCTGCGTCCCCTGTAGGCACGCCAAAGCGCCGGTTGCACGGCGCTGCTGTCTTCACAGCACCCCGGCGGTCCATCCCCACCAGGTGAGACCAACGGTTACCCGGAGGAGGCCCAGCGGAGGACGACCAGCGACGGAGGTGGCACTTACGACGCACCTACAGTGGATGTGTGGCTCCCGGCCGTCCCGTTTCTTCCATGACTATTCGGATCGATAACACACATGTTGGCTGTTGCCAACCAAGCACGCGGGTCAATATTCCGTTTTTAGGGTCAAAATGCGGTAGGCGAATATCCGTACTCGCAAAAGGTGTTTTCATTGCTTGCACAATAGTCATAAAGTTTTTGTTTAGCTGCTCGAACATAAAACACCACATTTCCTTTTCTATGTCACTTTCAGACGCACGCGCATTGTCTTTACACTTTTCCGGCCTAGCACTGTCACTTACACTATGTAGGCGTTAGAGTTGCATACCACTTCTGATGTAGGATCCACCAGTATTATTCCATCAGATTCAGACATTATGTGGGCAGAGTTTGGGTCTCGTGCAAACGAAAATACACTGGGTTGCGGTTCACTGGTTTTTTATTTTAAATTACAAATTAGTTTCAACACCTCACAATTACAACACTTATACTGGGTACAACGAATCGAGTACAGTTCCGGAATGTCTTCACACTGCGGCGGTCAGGCATAGAATGACCTCCTCGCCGTCCTTATGAAACATCACGACTCTGTAGAAGCGCGCGCAGATCACGTGATGTTAAAATGGCGCGCTTGCGATTCGTTTCTTGTCCGTACTATTGACCGGATGCGACATATATAAAAAAGTAATGCTTTCTGTGACTAAAATAAATAAAACACGTTTGTAAACCAAAATCAGACTTTTTATTAAGGCTCTCATTGATAGGGTTTTATTTTGCGTAATATTCATTTAGTTGTTTATTGTTTACCAAATAAAACTTTTGAAACCTAACCCCTCCAGGCCCAGTCGACAACGCCCCGTTTCGCGGGGCTCCTACTTCTGGGTGGTTTGAAAAAAAATAACCACGAAGGGGATGGCGGGGTCTATTCGCTCGCTTCGCTCTCTCACTCGACCCCGCCATCCCTATCTAACCTAACCTGTCCGAGTCGGGTTGCCCCAAGTCCCGAGCTCGCGTCGCTCGCTCTTGCGTCCAAGTTTTCCTAGTAGCAGGATCGCAGGGTATGTCAGGTCTCAGTACATACTCAGAGGAAAGAGGAGGACTATCCCCGCTATACTTACAAACAGCAAGAATTTTATACATTTCCGATTGCTATTTAGGAAACGTATAGATTTCCTAGGAAAAGTGCATATTACAAATTATATCATAGATTTCCTATCTATTTTAGGAATTGTACACATTTCCTAGGAATTGTATACAATGACGGATTACACACATTTCCGTTTACATATACACGAGTTCACTATATTTGTAAGTAAGGAGGTGTCTGATGATATTATGAAGAATAATAGAGAAGTCTGAAAGAAGAAAACATTCAGTGCCGACCCCAAATGATTTGAGATATATGGGCAGGAGAATGATGATGATGAGTTGACTACGTTCGGCCTGGTATTCTTGTGTTGTAAGCTTCTATATGAATATGCACAAATAACCAAACCTTTCCTAGCTGTTTGATAGATTCATTTTCGACCTTCTCTCGCTTGCTTTTCAGTTCTCCTTATCTCATCAGAAAAATAAAATATTTTATTAACAGAGCACGAAATATTTATTTATTTATCAACTTACATCTACCATTACAGGGTAACCCCAATTATTATTACTTAATTGTTACTTATAAACTAATACCTATATAGCTCGCCCGGTAAGTGTCAGTACGGGGTGCGCCAAAGTTCACCTAAAATTTCAACTCCGATAATTGGAAATCCGAAAATGTTCTTCCTAACATTTTTCATCCTAACAATCGCAATTCCTAACTACTCTGTCTCTAATGTTTTAATTCCGAAGCATTCAACTTCATAATGTCAGTAGCAATAAACATCTATTACACTATTATTTGTTTTCCTATATTTTCTCAACATAACCATCTTTTACACTATTATTCAAAGTCATATCTTTTTTGTTTATATTACTTTCTATTCATAATAATCAGTATTAGTATTAGTATAGTGTGTAGGAGTTTGGGTGTGAATTTGAAAGACTTACCAGCCAACTCCCGTCCACTGCCTCGCGCACCACACAGGCCAGGCGTCGTGTACAGGTGTCCTAAATCCAGCTAGACTCGATGCACATTTATTTCCACAGGGGTTGGTTAACGTTATTGTTCGTGTCTTGGAGGGGTTGTAGCACAAAATCACAGAAGGACCATTTCTTAATAGAAAAAAGTTTCTCTCGCGCGGAGCACGTTATTTTTCGAGTAGAGAGATTAGTGCAAGTGAAAATCACGCGGAAGAGCGGCGCTACTGTCGCCCTTCGTAGACCAATCGGATTGCTCAGCAAATAGACGATAAGCAAGCCGACAAGCCAGCCAATCAAATCACATATCCTTTCTCCACACACAAATGCTTGAGTACAGGTTGGGGGGTGAAAATAAAACTATTCAAAAATCCTAGACTAAATGCAGTAGGTAATACCTAAAGAGAACGGTACGTAACATGCCGCTCGCCTTAAAAGAATGGATTTCTTTTAACCTTAGGTTACAGACATTATAAGAATGTTTCACTCAAAAGAGGAATGAAAAAATGCTACGAAAGCATGAAATCCCATAAAAAAAAAAAAAATAGAAAAATTTAATTTACTCTTACTCTAGATTCCCTTAACTAAGATTCGTAACAATATTAAGTAAAACTTACAAATAATTATTCTAAGGGCAAAGGACATATTTTAACTACTGAGCGCTTCACTAAAGTTTTGCCCATTTGTAAAGTTACGACACGAGTAACATTGTCGGAACCCGGATGAAGAGCATGGACACGAGCCAATCTCCATTGTAATGGTGGCAAATTATCATCACGTACAACGACAATAATACCTTCACGGAGTTGCGAGCCGCGATCTCGGAACCATTTATTACGCTGTTGAATTTCGTGTAAATATTCACGACTCCAACGTTTCCAAAAGTGCTGCACACATTGTTGTACCCTACGCCATCTAGTGAGTCGATTTGGAATATTCTCGCAAAGTGAAATGTCTGGTAGGGCTGTCAACGGACCTCCTATTAAAAAATGAGAGGGTGTTAGGGGTAACGGATCTAATGGGTCTGCACTTAATAAACAAAGTGGACGTGAATTGAGTACCGCTTCAATTTGACAAAGAAGGGTGTGCATCTCATCATAAGTTTGAGTTTGCGTACCGAGGACTCGATGTAAATGATGTTTGAAACTTTTAACACCGGATTCGAAAAGGCCACCAAAATGTGAGGCATAAGGAGGTTGAAAATGCCAAGTGATGCCTTGTTCTAAAACCTTACCATTAAGAGTGGCTTGAACAGAATCATTACGTAAAAAAGTATACAATTCGTGTAGATAATTATTGCAACCGACAAAGTTCCTTCCACAATCAGAGTAAATGTCAGTGCATAAACCTCTACGGGACGTGAAGCGTCGCAAGGCTGCCAAAAATGCTTCAGTTGACAACTCGGACACGAGTTCGAGATGTATGGCCTTGACGGACATACACACAAAGACAGCTACATAACATTTAATAATTTTCGCATTTCGAACTTTGTTTGCCCGTATGTAGAACGGACCCGCGAAATCAACAGATGTTTTTAGAAATGGCCGCTCGGGGCGCACTCTGACGGCCAGTAGCGGACCCATGCATGGTTGCGGATTCACGGGGCGAGCACGAAAACAACGAACGCAGCGATGTATGCGCGTACGTATAGACATTATCCAATAATTTTGAAGTAGAAGGTATTGCACGGATTGGGCACCAGCATGTAGATGCGTGATATGTGTATGATCAATGATTAAATTTGTAAGATGATGTTTCTTAGGCAGAATCAATTGATGTTTGGAAACGAACGGTAAAAGTGATTTGTGAATCCGCCCACCTACACGCAGATTATTTTTGTTATCCATAAAAGGGTTGAGTCGACGTAATCTAATTGATGGATATTTTCCATGTGAAATATTTTTAATGTCTTCGGAAAAACATGAATGTTGAACTAAATGGATAAGTCGTTTTAAACAAAAATTAAACTCGGACACAGTTATGTATTTTGGATAGGAAATGTTAATGTTCTTACATTTATTATGGAATCGGAATAACATTGCCGTTATTCTAACAAGTTTGCCTAGAGTAGAAAATCTTGTAATATACTCGACCACATCAGATGGTGCTGAGGTGGAAGAGTTTGATACTATAGACAACGGTAGATTACGTTTGTCTTCAGTGACTTCTAGTATTTTCTTGGGGCTTGGCCAAGAACTAGAATCACGCGCGACCCACCAGGGCCCATGGAGCCACATCTCATTTTGTATAAAGGTTGTAGGGAGCATTCCTCGAGAAGGTGCATCAGCTGGATTGTCAGCAGATGGAACATGTCTCCAACGACTGGCCGGAAGCCGGGATAAGATTTCACTAGTTCGATTAGAAACGAATGTTTTCCACTCGTGTGGTGGAGAACGAAGCCACGCTAACACGATGGATGAATCGGTCCACGCATACACATGTTCACAGTGTATGTGCTTATCATACACACTTCTAACTTTATCAATCAACTGTGACAACAAGACAGCCGCGCACAACTCAAGTCGCGGGATCGTAAGAACCGGTTTTATAGGTGCTACACGCGTTTTTGCAAGAAGAAGAAATGTTTTAACGTTATCACTAGTATCGGATATACGGGCATAAATACACGCGGCGTAAGCCCGCTCGGAAGCATCGGAAAACCCGTGGATTTGAATAACATTCACGTTTGCAAAAACGAAACGTGGAATTTGAAAATTTGATAATAATGGTAACTCGTTAAGAAAATTAGACCAAGCATTTATAATATCTACAGGAGGTGACTCATCCCAGTCGACCCCTGACATCCATAACAACTGAATGAGATGTTTCGCGTAAATAGTTATAGGAGATAACCAGCCCATAGGATCATAAATTTTGGCTATTTGTGATAGTATAGACCGTTTGGTGATTTTACCCGTAGTTGCTTGAACGCTGAAACTGAAAGTATCAGATTTAGGATTCCACTGAAGTCCTAAAACCTTTATTTGTTTGTCATTCTCCATCAGAGCGAAAGAAACGTTGTCAGGCCGCTCGCCCTGACAGACTGACGCTTGTAAAGCAGCGAGTAACGCTGGCGAATTGCTCTGCCACTTCCGTAGCTCGAAACCAGCTGACGAACAAATACCTACTAACTCACGCTGTAGAACGAGTGCCTTTTTTACGTCGCCTGCTCCGGTGACAATGTCATCAACGAAAACCTGGTCCTGGAGAACCTTAGAACCTAGCGGGAAGTTAGCGGCTTCGTCCTGAGCCAACTGTTGAATAGTACGAAGGGCTAAGTACGGTGATGAGCTGACCAAAGGTGACGGTTCGCAATCGATAATCAAGCAACGGTTCAGTTGGTGATTTACGCCACACAATACGTTGAAAATCCCAATCGGATTGTTGTAATTTAATGTTTCTGTACATCTGCTTGATGTCGGCAGTGACAGCAATAGCATGGATACGAAAACCTAATAAAACGTCTACTATATCCTGGTGCAACTTCGGACCAGTCAGCAGAACATCATTAAGTGATATTCCATTAGAAGTTTTACAACCCGCGTCAAAGACGACGCGAGTGCGAGTAGTCTCGCTAGACTCCTTGACCACGCAGTGGTGCGGAATGTAATAGCTAGTAGCTAACGAAGTAGGTATATCAACTGGCTCCATGTGACCGAGTTCCAAGTACTCCTGGAGGCACGTATGATACTCTACCTTAAGCTGAGGATTACGTTCTAAACGATACTCTAATTTTCTAAACCTGGAGACCGCCGTATCCCGTGATTCGCCGAGGGCGGGAGCATTAGGTTTGAAAGGAAGTGGAACCACATATCGCCCAGCTTCATCGCGAGTATGTGAATTTACGTAGATAGATTCACACAACGCTTCGTCGGGACTTAGGATTCTCTTTTCCGGAAGAGACTCCAATTCCCAGAATCGTCTCAGATTTATGCCGTCATCGTATGATGAGCTAAAACTACTAAGACACACTTGAAGTGAAGTAGGTGTATTTTGGCTGCATGAAACATCACCCATCAATAAATAACCAAAGATACTGTTCATAGCCATCGGTGAACCGAGTGGACCCTTGATCACGTGACCTAATAGAACTTGGGATAGTATATCCGCACCTAAAAGCATTTCCACTGATTGTGGAAGATAAAACTTAGGATCAGCTAAATTTAAATTCTGTATATGTGCCCATCCCGTATAAGGCAACGTCACACATGGCATACGTGACATAAGATTGGACAAAATTAATGCATAAACTGAAATTAAAGGTTGCTCCCCGTGCGTAGGAGTGATATGACACGATACTACACCCTTTGGTAAAACAGCTGAGACTTCGGACCCGCCGATACCGAACACTGGAACGTTCGCTTGCCTACGGCGTAAACCCAACCGCTGCACACAAGCCTCTGTAATAAAAGTCGCTTGACTCCCTGTGTCAATAATACACCGAACTGTGTGTTTTTGTGGGCCAACATGAACATTGATGAGTGCCGTACCTAAGAGCACCGTACTCGCACTAACCGACGGAGCAATGGTTTGCGAATCGTCCGTGCGACCGTGCCACGCATGATTTACCGCAGTCAATGCAGCGTCCTGCGAAGTACTGGGAACCGTTGTCTCTGTCGTTTCGTTCACAGGAAGTGAAATAGCACCATCACTAATACCGCCTTCATTAATAACTGATAAACTGTGAGACTTTTCGAAATGAATTAACGAATGATGTCGTTTATGACATGAACGACACACAAAGTTGGATTTGCATTGTTTTAAATCATGACCGACATGTAAACAATTGAAACAAACGTTTTTGTTTTGAATAAAAGAATACCTATCACGGGGAGATAAATTAAGGAATTTAGAACATTTTGTCAACGTATGTTGAGCATCACAACATAAACAATTATTTTTTAAATTATTTTGTTTGTTAGACTGTAAGTCTGTATTCGAACTCGATGACGTGACGTTGGCTGCGAGCGCGCGACGCGGGCCTTCGTGACCGCGCGATGTTGTCGTCGCCGAAGTTCGAGATGTACCTACCTTTTCAAGATTATTATTTTTATTTTGTGGGTAAGAGGAGAATTCGTTTGCGGCTAACTCGCGTTCCAAGAAATTTATCAATGTATTTACGTCGGGTATATCTGCTGGTTTGGATAGTGATAATTCGAAACGTTTTCGAATACTAGACGGAATTTTACGTAATAAAATTGTCACTAAAATGAAACTCCATTGATCTATCGGAAACTGCATCGCCTGCAATGCCTTGATGTTTTCTTGATAAACATTGAGTAAATTTCTTAGACTTTGTGTCACTCTCTCGGTACTAGGTTCAATTTCTAATATTTTTTCGAGATGTTTCGTGGCGATAGCCCGTTTGTTGTTATACCGAGAAACCAAAATATCCCACGCAACACTATAGTTTTCGTCTGTAATTGGTATCGATTTAAGAAGGTTATAGGGTTCATTCTTTAATGACAGCAATAAATAACGAAACTTCTCTGTATCCGTGTAAGTATTTCTGCCGTGTACTAATGAACGAAACAAATCGAAAAATGGGGGCCATTCCGTGGTCTCCCCTGAGAAGGTAGGCATTGGAAGAATAGGTAATCTACTTGCACAATTATTATTTGAATTAAATGGAACATGTGTTACGGCGGAATTATTCATTGACGTACTAGACGACATTCTTCGTTTACGCTCATTATCCTCTTCTTTAAGTTTGCCTAAGTGAACACTAATTGCGTAATAACAGTCATTAAAATTGTTACGAATCTGTAGTTGTTCCTCCTTGTCGAAAGTATTGGACTTCATCAAGACTTTTTCTATTTTTGCCTGAAGTTTGAAGAACTTTCTTTGTTGCAAAGTTAACTCTTTTGAGCGTGACCTAAACTGTTGTTCGTCTGAATCTATGAACTGTAATGTACGTTGGAGATCATCAAGAATGATTTCGCGTTCGAAAATATCTTGTCGAATTATGTCCGCCATTTTGGACGCGTAACGACGCAAAATGAACTATGAAGATATGAACTCAAAACACTAGGAAAATTAACCCCACAACAAGCACTCAGAAAGGAATCCGGCTCGAAGGACCAAACAATTATGTGTAGGAGTTTGGGTGTGAATTTGAAAGACTTACCAGCCAACTCCCGTCCACTGCCTCGCGCACCACACAGGCCAGGCGTCGTGTACAGGTGTCCTAAATCCAGCTAGACTCGATGCACATTTATTTCCACAGGGGTTGGTTAACGTTATTGTTCGTGTCTTGGAGGGGTTGTAGCACAAAATCACAGAAGGACCATTTCTTAATAGAAAAAAGTTTCTCTCGCGCGGTGCACGTTATTTTTCGAGTAGAGAGATTAGTGCAAGTGAAAATCACGCGGAAGAGCGGCGCTACTGTCGCCCTTCGTAGACCAATCGGATTGCTCAGCAAATAGACGATAAGCAAGCCGACAAGCCAGCCAATCAAATCACATATCCTTTCTCCACACACAAATGCTTGAGTACAGGTTGTGGGGTGAAAATAAAACTATTCAAAAATCCTAGACTAAATGCAGTAGGTAATACCTAAAGAGAACGGTACGTAACATATAAGGTCCCATTAAAATAGGTGGACAAAATTTTGACCGCTAAAATAAGGACAATAGTAAAAAAAAATATAAGAAAAAGACATTAAAATACCTACTTTTATAGGATGAGTTTGTTCTGGAGTGCCGGCAATTTATTATTTTAAGTCAAAATAAAATCACTTTATATCGTGTTTTTTTTTGTTTATGTCTTTTGTTAGGCTTACTAAACGCTGTGTTAAAATATGTCCACCTATTTTAATGGGACCTTATATACTATGCAAAGATATCCATAGGTTAGGTTAGGTTAGAACTGTGACCAACTACGCGCGAGCCGAGCGAGCGAAGCGAGCGGTGCCGCGGCAGTGGCCGGCGAGCGCTACCTCGAAATTGGTCGCGAAATTTCTCTGTTTTTTTTTTTCATAGTGCCCCCTAAACGACACTCTGACCTGAGTTTAATTCATTTATGACAAAAATCAGTGAAGTGAAAAATGTTTAGGAATAAAAGCGTTAGGATAACAAAACAGTAGGAGTTTAAATATATTTACAATAATGATATTATGAATTACAATTTTCGGAAACATGAGTGTTATGAACATCGTCGGTAGCACTACAAATAGTATGAATGAAAACTTTAGGATGAAAAATTTTAGGAAGAGTGATCATTCGGATTACAAATCGTTAGGAAGAACAATTTCGGGTAAAGAACTTTAGGTGAGCCAATATGGACCCGTCAGTACGGTTAGCATCTTTGTTACCGATACGCGCGTCGATAATTTGGTTAGTTTTTTGGTTTTGCTATATTGTTAAAACGCCAAGCGCCTAGTTAATGCGACCGAGTAGTAAAACCGAAAAATAAAAAGGCTTTTACGTGGTAGTCTGTTTTGCAAAGTGAAACGGAGAAAAAACGGTCGAATGAAAGCGTTTCTTACGAACGCTGCACACTGGGACCCGTTCATACAACGTAATGCCCAAAACTCGATTTTCAAAATGGGGCCGCGGATTTTAGTACTAGATGACGTGGCCTCGGCTCAAGGGCAAAGAAGGAACATGGGTTCGGTTTTTAGTCAGTAGAAGTCTGACACTCCCCTTCGCTCTGCCCAAGAGCGGGGAGGGTCATTTGATGATTTTCCACATACCAAAAAAAAAAAGGGTATTTCAAAAAATAAACTATGTCAGGGTAGACTTAAGAATGTATCACATAATTTCTGCAAAATACGGAATCAGTAACTGCTATGTGCTGTCCAGTACATTAGCTCAAAGTTTACGTTATAGGTACCCACTTCATCAATTATCCGTGAGTTTGTAGTGAATCTTTAGGTAAACATTTATTTCTGCAAGTAATCGTTATATTTTATTGAAGTGCATTATGGCTGCAACTAGGCAAGGTATGGATATTCTAATATTGTTTTTATGAACCATAACAATTAGTACTTTTGGATTTATGACTAATTATATGTGATATATATAAATTTTATATTTTTTCGTTTTCGTGCTATTTTTTTAAAAAAAAAATTAATATCTACTAGGTGTTGATTAGTAAGGAACTGAAGAGATTAGCAATAGCACTTTGCGCATTTTCGAGATAATTAATGTTAGATAGATAGATAGATGCATCGGGCTAGTGTCCGCAACTCCACGCCCGGAGCGTGTGTTTTGCGTGCGGGTGGGAATCTTACTCGATCCACCGAAGCTCCCCGAGAAAAGCCAGCAACCCCTTGATGTTACCGGCAATCTCGCGGAGAGTACCTGGGTTACCGAAGTACTTGGCCCTGTATGGGGCAACCCCTGGACAGTGCAGGAGCACGTGGGCTGCTGTTTCTTCTTCCTCCATGCAGGCTCGACACAGAGGACTATCCGTGACACCTATAACAAAGAGGTGCTTGTTAAATGTACCGTGTCCAGTGATGGCGGCCGTCACTGTGCGTAGCTGCAGCTTAGTCAGCCGGAGCGCTTGTTTGGTGAGGCGGGCGTCGATGGCGGGAAGCGCCTCCTTGGCCTGCCTGCACTCGCCGTGGTCTTGCCATAGCTTGGCGTGAAGATCTCTGGTACGATTCCTTACCAGCGTACGAAGATAACCGAAAGGGAGCGGCACGATGGGTTCTGGTCCCACCGCCGCCATGCTTGAGCCTCTTCGAGCGAGCTCGTCCGCTGCATCGTTGCCTCGGGAGTCGCTATGTCCTTTAATCCATTGAATGGTTATATTGTTGAGGTTACCTACCCGGTTCAGGCGTTGGTGGCACTCGTATATTAGCCCGGAATTGACCGTGTGGCTCCTTAATGCCAGCAGCACCGCCATGCTGTCAGAGAGTATACGGATGGATTGATCCTTTACCTCCCGAGCCAAGATGGCTGATGCCGCCAGGGAGATGCCCATGCATTCTGCCTGAAAGACAGTGTTGTGGGCACCCAAAGGTACGGCTATGTGGATATTTAGATCCTCCGAGAAGACTCCGGCTCCAGTGCCAGTACCTGTTTTGGATCCATCCGTGAAGATCCGCAATTCTGCGGGGCTAAGTCCCTCGCAGCGGTGGTCCTCATGGAGTTGGATTTTGTACTTCTTGTCGAATACGTACTGTTTGGGTACTCGATCATTAACAGCTTTCACCAGGGGAAATTCGCTTTGGAGTCCCTCTAGTGCCGCAGTATGCTGCGTGTACTTCTTACCCCAGAGTTGTAGCGTGTTAAGGCGCACCGCCGTCATCGTTGCTTCCTGCTGAATGAACAGGTGGAGCGGCGGAAGCCCCAGTATGGCTTCGAGGGCTGCAGTCGGAGTTGTCCTCATGCAGCCTGTGATCGCCATGCAGGCGAGCCTTTGCATACGTTGCAGCTTGTTTATGGCTGTTATTAATTTGGTGCGGGGCCACCAGACCACTGCCCCGTAGGTGATCATGGGTCTGATTACCGCACAGTAAAGCCACAGTATAATTTTGGGGGATAGGCCCCACTTCTTACCTATCATCCTCCTGCATTGCCAAAAGGTGATGCAGGCCCTGTTAAGCTTGTTGTCAAGATGACTGCTCCAATTTAACTTACTGTCCAGGATAACTCCCAGGTATTTGACCTCATTGGTTACCTGGAGCTCTGTATCGAATAGCTTAGGTAGGCGATGAGGGCCTAGCGTTCGTTTTTGGGTAAACATGACTAGTTCAGTTTTCGTGGGGTTCACTGAGAGATCGAACTCAGCACACCAACGTTCAACTATGCGAAGCGCCTGCTGAGCAAGGTTGCAGATTGTCCCTGTTACCTTCCCCGAGATGAGGATGGCGAGATCGTCAGCGTACCCAATAGTATAAAAGTGATTAGCATTGAGCTTCGTGATGAGGTCGTTGATCACCAGATTCCAGAGGAGGGGCGATAGCACTCCTCCCTGGGGACAGCCCTTGGCTATCACTGCCATCTGCTGCTCCACTCCAAGGCGGACTACTCTTTTGCTAAGCATATTAGTAATCCAGTCTGTCAGTACCTGTTCCACACCATGACGGGAGAGGGCGGCGCTGATGCTGGAGAAGTTTGTTTTATCGAAGGCTCCTTCGATATCTATAAAAGTACCTAGGCAGGTGCCCTTCTGATGTATCGCTTCTTCTATCCGGCTGACTACCAGATGAAGAGCGGATTCAGTGGACTTACCCGCGCTGTATGCATGTTGGTTTGCGTGAAGAGGTGTTGCTTTTAAGACGCCATCCCTCAGCTCTCTCTCACATATCTTCTCCATAGTTTTCAGGAGAAAGGAGGTCAGGCTGATTGGCCGGTGGGATTTGGCGTTAGTATAGTCACTCTTACCTGGCTTAGGGATAAAGATGACTTTCACTTCCCTCCATCCTTTCGGGACATACCGAAAGGCCAGGCACGCCCGCAAAATAGGC
This sequence comes from Diarsia dahlii, assembly GCA_949775195.1. Lineage (NCBI taxonomy): Eukaryota > Metazoa > Arthropoda > Insecta > Lepidoptera > Noctuidae > Diarsia > Diarsia dahlii. The sequence continues at coordinate 13,681,570 of OX459198.1, forward strand.
ACCAGTTTTTCCGCGACGGAGAGCCCGCCCCACTGAAGTAGTGCAGGAAACACCCCGTCCGGACCAGACGCCTTGAAAGGATGGAAGCACCCGATCGCCCACTGGACTTTCTCCAGCGTGATCATCATGTCAGCGTATTTCCAGTCGTTACCTGTTGGAGTTTGGTTTACCTCAGTCCAGTCAATTGTGGGTGTGAAAACGCAACCTGGGAAGTGAGCTTCAATAAGGACGCGCATCGCCTCTTCTGGAGTAGTGGTAAGCGTGTTGTCAGGTTTACGGAGCACTACCGGTCCGGCAGAATTCTGCTGTGCCAGTATTTTCCTTACCCTGTTTGCTTGTTGGCAGGATTCTATTTTCCCGCAGAATTTCCTCCAGCCGCCAGAGCTTCTGCGTCGGATGCATTTCTTGTAGCTGGATTTGGCCGCCCTATAGACGTCCCAATCCTCGTCAGCACTGGTGTTCATAGCTCTGTTAAGGGCTGCCCTTACCTTCCTGCGCTTGCGTTCCAGATCCGGTCCCCACCATGGTTGCTTGCCTGGGGTTGTGGGCGGAGTGGTTTCTGGGCAGGATGCATGGTAGCTATCTACCAGTGATTTCGTCAGGTAGCTTACTTGCTCTTCGATCTGGCCCGTGTTGTCAGGGGTCTTCCAGTGCTTTGTTGGCGCAAGCTTGGTTACCAGGATGCGAGTATAGGCTGCTCGATCAGTATTGCGTGGGTTGCGGCGTGGCAGTGTAGGTGTCACACAGACCGGGATGTCGAAGCGGATCCACCTGTGATCCGAGCAGGAGGCCTCTTTCGAGACCTGCCAGCCGGATACGATGGCCGCTACGCCCTCCGATGCCAGAGTTAGATCTATGATCGTTTGACTGCGTCTGGTGACGAATGTTGGTTCGGAACCTGTATTTAGAAGGGTTAGGTTTGTCGTAAACAAATAGTCAACTAAGGCCTTACCTCTTTCGTTCTGCGTGTTCATGCCCCACAGAGGGTGATGAGCGTTTGCGTCGGCCCCTATGACCACCTCGAGCCGAGTGCACTCACAGTGCCTTACGAGGCGGGCGAGGTCATGCGGGGGTGGCTCCTCAGCCTCAGGCATGTATGCCGAGACGAAAGCCACCTCTACTTCCGTGTCCCCGCGCCGTAATAGCAGCCTAGCTGCAGAGATATCCCTGCAACAGAAATCCGTAAGTGGCTGTGCTTTTATGTTTTTTTTTTATATATAATATATAAAAAAAAAATAATTAATGTTTTTTTGCGCACAAATTTTCGTTAGCCGTTATGATGTTACTATAAAACCAAAGTATTTAGTCCCTAGCAATTAATTTTAATAAATAAGTTATATTTTGAAGAAAACAGTTATAAATCTTGTCTGTCGCACCTAATTCTGCTATTTTTTTGTTGTAGACAACTTTATTTCATTACTAGTTGTTACCAGCGGCTTCACTCGCTACAACTCGAAAATTATCCCTAGAAGGAAGATAAAATCGGGGTAAAAACTATACTATGTGTTAATCTAAGTTATAGACTATCTGTGTACCAAATTTTATCTAAATCTGTTCAGTAGTTTTTTGCGTGAAAGAGTAACAAACATTTCTAATATTAGTAGGACATTTCAGAAGAAAGTTCACCATCATACTTCGCCTTGAAAAATGCAAACCTACGTGAGATTATATTCCAAAGTAGCTTTAAATTTGTGAAAAACACAAAAAAGTGAAAAAAATCAACAACACAAAAAAAATAAAAATAAACTCCAGAAGAAAAATCTGCTTCTGAAGTCGGTGGCAAAAACAGCCAAATCAAACAAAAAATCACCAACTTATCTGATTTTTCTTTTTCTTCTGATGTTTATTTTAATTTTTTTTTACTTTTTTTTAAAGTCAGTTTTTTTTGCAAAAAAACTATTTTTTTATTTTTCCATTTTCAATTGTTATGTTTTATAAAAGTATTTACTTTGCTTTTAACATTCAACCAAGAAACCTTTCAACTCCTAACTGTTGAGGAGTACTACCTTCCATAATTAATCAGCTCACCTAGATAACCTGAAAGAATACTGCGATATATACGGCCCCATAATATTTTATTAAAGAATTATCCTCCAACTCCTAACCGTTAAGGAGTTGTACCTTCCATCATCAGCTCATCAACATGAAGTGTTGGCTGCTAGATGCAAATACTTGAATAGTTTTAGAAAAAGTACGAAACACGTAACAAGTGCCTATATAATTTAAGGGTTGCCCTCGATTTCCCTGGGATCCCATCAACAGGTCCTGACTTGGTGACAATGGGACCACCTCGGAAGCATACTCTTTCGAATACATACAAAAATTTTGAAAATAAACATTTTATAGCATTTTATTTATTGGAGTTTTGGGCATTACTTTGTATGAGAGGGCCCCAGTGTGCGCTGGCCCAACGAAGTGGGCACGGGTCAGCTAGTTCTATAATACAAAACGCATGTGTGCACAAACTCTAACAAATTACGAAATGTAGCTTGATTCAACCCCATATTGTAAGGCCATAAGCGTGATTTTTAACCGACTTCGAAAAAGGAGGAGGTTATAAATGTTCGTGTGTATGTATTTTTTTTTTTAATGTATGTTACCTGATTTCTCCCCCATTTGTGGACCGATTCTCAAAATTCTTTTTTTATTTGAAAGAGTATACTCCTGAGGTGGTCCCATTTTAATTTGGTGAAGATCTGGTGCTGATCTTCGGAGATATACAATGGAACTCTTCAAAAATATACGGCAAATCTGTCGTAATTGCTGGAATCGCTTGGATGGTTATTGAATATACATTATCATGACGTAACATCACGCCTGTATGCTCTGAGGGGGTATGCAGATGTGTACAATACACATTTTTTTAGTTGTTATATATGAATTTCATAGATACGTATTACGTGTTTTGTACTTTTTCTGGCGCTATTCAAGTATTCGCATCTAGCAGTCATCACTTGTCTTCATGCTCTTAACCGTTGAGGAGTAGTACCACTCCTCAACGGTTAAGAGTTGAAAGCAAAAATAGTTGAATCTTGAAGGTTATGGGTTAGGTTTCTTGGTTGAATGTTAAATGCATAGTAAATATTTGTATAGGATATATATATACATAGGTACTTATTACAACTAAAAATGAAAAAATAAAAAAACTTTTTTGCAAAAAAAAACAACCGACTTCAAAAACACCAAAAAGAGAAAAATAAACTTAAGAAGAAAAATCAGCTTCTGAAGTCGGTGGCAAAAACATGAAGTCAAACAAACAAAAGTCACCGACTTCAGAAGCTGATTTTTCTTCTTAAGTTTATTTTTCTCGTTTTGGTGTTTTTGAAGTCGGTTGTTTTTTTTTGCAAAAAAGTTTTTTTGAACATAAAAATAGCTGAATACATCATGCCTATAGTCGATCTGCATTCATAACTTTTTTTTTGCGATTTCGTCGCTTAATTCGTTCTTACATAACGCAGTCCAAATTATTACTCCCAGGTAATTGATTGTTTCTCTGAAGGTGGGTACATAAGCAGGGAGAACTATGAGGAAAAAGGCATGAGGATGAATGAGCGGTGATTTTGAAATTATCAAGTAAACAATTAGGTTTTTTTATATAAAAGGAAATATGCTTCGTCAAATCCACATTGAGAGCGAGTTTCAAACAAAAGCGCTGTATCATCTGCGAAAGTAATGATCCTTCCGCTGTGCATCTTTAGCTCACAAAGGTCGTTGATGAAAGTCAGAAATAAAGGGGGACTGAGAATGCTGCCCTGTGGCACGCCATGCACGACGGGAAGGTCACCACTAGTCCAATCATCCACCCTAACTCTCTGGGATCTGTTGGTGAGGTAGTCAGAAAAAAGTTCCAGCTGTTTGTCTCTTATGCCAATATTCTCTAATTTCCTCAGTAACAGATATGTAACTTCATTGCAGACTATACACCACCGTCTTTTCTGCTCACAAAAATCCGCTTCAGTCAAGAAATTTACGAATGATTAAAAAACGAGCCTCTTGATTAATTGTCGTGTAACTAAGTATTACCTAAAGAAATACTAAAACTGGCAACTTGGTCAGGGGCCCTACTATGACGTCTTAAAATATTCCTAACTTATTCCTAATCCAGTGTGGAAAAGAGATGGCACTAGACACCCTAGTTCTGTCACGTTTCCACACTGGAATAAGAATAAGTTAGGACTGTTGTCATAATTATTGCACCTGATTATTGAATGCATTTTACGCCACAAGTCACCTCGGCAGTGTTTTTTCGCAAGTACGTAAAAGTACGTCTTATGTAAACAAAAACAACATTTGCTATCTTGATCTCTAGAGATTTGGAGAATTGATTGCCTTCCAGATTAAAAATTCACTAAATTATTGTGGAAACTGCATAAAATTCTGAAAATTCATTGTGTGTAAACGTCGTTCAGCAGTACTTATAGTTATCACAGATATAATCTATCTACCATAATCTGATTATGGTTGTCGCAACTGCCACGTAATGGTATGCTTACATGTGTTTGTCCGAGCCAGTTTTATCAAACCACTTATCACTGAATGATGCTGAAGTTTTACCTTCTACTTAAATATATCAACTGTATGACTGAAGACAGAATATTGCTAATAAGCAGAATCGTTGCCTATTGACGTTGACTATTCTTGTAGAACATAAGGCAACGTTTCTATATAAATATTCTAATATCTACTTGCTCCGAATCAATTTAGGTACACTACTTAGGGAGGAATGCAAGAAGAAGGAACAACAAAGTGTCCAGCAGTGGACGTCTTTTGGCTGAAAATCATTTCAGCTGTTGAGGCAAAACTTTAACACCATGAGACAACTGGTATATCTTGGAACCTCAATCTAGTGGACGTTCAGAGCCCGCAGGCAACAGTCAGAGCGAAGCCGCGCACAGCACAACGATGTCATTGCATGTGAATATTAAAGACGGATATTATGTTATGGGTCAACTTGCCTTATTCTTCTTTATGGCAACCAAAAACAGGATCTTAATCAGAAATTAGTACCTCCAATAATAATAAATGCAGGTCTGTGTTGTCAGGCAGGATTGTTTGATAGTAAAAACAAATATCATTTTCAAACTATGTCACTGATAATTTGATAAGTTTTGTTATCTTGGAAGATGATAAGGCACTTTGCACATCGTTTTTTTTATATAGGTAATGATTTAAGTATATGTAGGTACTTCATTTATTGTACTTACCTGTTAAAATAATATCTGAAGGACATTAAATCTTGACGGTTAAAATAGCTGTTATGTACTATTTTCTTTCTGTTATTAAACTGCCCAAGTAATACCTACCTAAGTAAGTCTGACAACTTAATCTCCATTGTAATGCTGCAAAAGTGCAAACGAATATTATATTTCAGCTCTACGAAATACCTACTACCCTACATCCTACATAATGCAAAGAGCACAAATAAAACCAAAATAGGGCAAAGGGTAACAAAAAAACCTCTCACAATGAATGCGAAAGACAACCGTTTTATCATGCAGAAGATAAAGCGAATAAAAACGTATCGCAGACATTCGCCCATTGTGCACGGATTAGCGAACACTTGCTGTCAAGGCCGTCAGGATAATAACATTAAACGTACACCAACACGCGTTTGTAGACTATGCAAATTGTACAGTTACAAGCTATAAATGTACACATAGCCAAATTCAAACGGACATAACATTTAAATTTGGTTAAATGTTTATATTTTTTTACTTCTAAACTGAAATATTATGAACTGTTGTGTGCAGCAAACTGAATCTTTGAATTGAATTAAAAACCAAATGATAAAAACATTATTGATCGAAGATAAAAACCAAAGTTTTTATTATGCACCTGGTTACGTACCTACTATCTTGCCTTATCAATTGAGTAGCCATTTATAACTAGTCATCCTCTTGTTACACATGATACCAACTACTCACTATTTGCCTTTGAGTACGTTTATTAACATCACATATTATTATTATAATTATGTGTTTAAGACGTTTATATAACACTGGTCAACAGTGGTTTTGGTGCCGATATATTTTTTTTTTTTAACTTAGGACCGTATACTAATTATATTCATATCAAAATTTTCGACTTCTTACGTGTAGTGTGCTGTAGTTTTCTAGATAATAAGACGTATACAGTAAAACACAAATTTTCGAAGAAAATCAGCATTGTCTTAATTATTATGTAGATAAAAACTTAGTTCGTGAATAGACAGTCTCGTTGCATGCCCCAGCAGTAGTCAGCCATCATATATGCCTATCCCATCGGCTTTGGGACCTGTCCTCTATCATTTTTAGGTCCTGGTGAATCCGCTCCCCTTGTTCTTCGCTATAGGGTTCAAGATTCTCTGGAAATTGATCAAGATGACTGTGGAGGTATTTAGTTATTTCAAGGATAAGGCCTTGCACATCCGAACAAAAAATTATATGATTTTCCGGATGAAATAAAGGCAGCAGGTCTGGCTCTCTTGTACGATAGGACGTCACTTTTGTACCTGTCTCCAACGAGTTTTTTTTTAATCTCGAAGCTATTTTTTCGGCAGACTCTTTAGGTAGTTCAAGACTCCTCATCAAATCATTCAATTAATCTTGAATGAAAGGTTATTGTTCTGTAGACGCTATGCAGCGAAATCACTGTCGCTACTCACTTGATTAAAGATTTCGACAAATGCTGGTTCACGGATTGGATAAAATGTTGGAACAGGAACCTCCTCTGAATGTGGCAACGGTTTTTCAATCGATTTTATGCCTGGATAAACCATTTTTAACGTTATCGCCACGCAAATCAACACAGCAGAAAAACAGTCATCGAAGTGATCTTTTTGTTCCTTCCGTTGCATAGGCACTCCGAATTTCGTACGACTTCTTTGACCACTGACTTATCGTCTCTTGTGTTCACAGCACATTTTACAATCAATTTGAGGTAACCAGGACTTGTATTTATTGACAATTCTTGACTTAACGTAAGAAAACTGAGATTTTTTTGTATATGTATATTTTTTACTGTGTATTCACCACAAACGTAACAAAACACCTTTGGCCTATTGAAACAACTTACTTGCGATGCAGACATAATATTAAAATTAATTTACATGAAGAAATGTACCGATAAGTGAGGAAACCAAGCGCATGAAAGTACTGATTACAGCCATTTTTCAAAACTGAGGGTAAATCCAAAACTACACGTAGGAAAATAAAATAAAAAATAGTTTTAGTGTTACCAATGTCTATGTTACTAATTTATGTATGTCTGCACCAAAAATTTTCTTTGATTTTGTTGACCAGTGTAATCAATATTCAATACACAAAACCTCATCGTCCGTCGGTGGTAGCGTTGCAAATACAAAAGTCATCATCGTCCGTCGGTGGTAGCGTTGCAAATACAAAAGTCATAATAAAAGGGCTACTGTGACTTCGATAGTTGGTGACTAAAAAAAAGCGTCAGTGGACGGTCTTTCCGCCGCTACCCACGTACCTAATCATTTAAACAATCACCTGGTTAAATATCATCTGGCGTACTATAACTTTGTTTTTTCATGTTCATTGACGCAGCTGTCGTATAGCACTCCCCTCTGTGTCCCTACCATGCACCTACCTATTTATTTTCAGCTCAGTTCAATTTCAACTATTTATAAAAAATGTTTCAGACGGCGCACTATTTTTTTTACCTCCCAATCCTACACTGCGGGTGATACACTGCCTAAAATTCAATAATACCTCTCGGAATATCAGTACTATCACCAATACAGTACCAATATTGTGCCAAATAGTTTGTAATATTACTTATGCCTTTTCCAAAGCATTCTTTGTCCCCCTTGTTTGTTGTTGAGTCTTCAATCAGAACGAATATTCAACATTATAAAAACTTTCGCCAACTCTTACAGACATTAACTCTTCCCTATTTTCAGTTACAGTTTTTAGATAACAGCAGTGTTGTGGTGCTTTTGATATTTTAGGTGCTGTCGTTATTGCGCACGGCCATAATGATCAGTCATTAGATACCGCAGACAGACAGCAATTTACAAAACGTATCAATGTCGATCATGATTGCTACCTACACTACACACACGCCTGTGTGTGGTAACAATGTTTCATTGTGCTGTTCACTATCTTAGAGGTAATAACAACAAATGGGTAAATTGACTTCTTCCTTGTATTGAGATGTATTATTTTTGACGTGCCAGCGCCTCTGTATATTCAAGTGTACTACGTAAGATTTATATATGGTGTAAAAGGACCCTTATAAAGCTGTCAGCGAAGCATTATTATGTGCATACCTCATACTAAGCTACATTGCGTAGCACTGGCTCAGACCAAGAAAAAAAGGAAGACGGACCGCCACGAACATCAAAAGTGTTCCAACTTTTTGTCTATGTGTGTGTCGAAGGGTTGCCATTTGTTAAACTTTTTCCCTATAATTTGGGGAATAATATTTTATGGGTAGAATAATATTGTATGAGTAAGATAATTATTGTATGGCAGTGTTTTTCAACCTCTATAAAAAAGTTGCGAGTTGTCGTGAAAACTTCCGTAAAAAAAAACAATAAAGAATAAAAATATGTAAGTACTTTTATTAACAAAAAAAAAAACTTAAGAGGTCACTTCCATCTTATACTGGATTTAGACTCTCGCCTCGTGGCTCGTATCGCACCTCGCCTCGCAGCTCGTCACTCGCGCGAGAGTGTAAATGAGCTACAGGTGTGTCTGTTCACACTCTCGCGGAGTCTCGCGAGGCGTTCAGTTCGCTTTAAGCCAGCAATGACGGAAGACGTTGAATTATTAGCAACATCAACTCCATTCTTACTTAGTTTTTACAACTACGTGACTTATTTACAAAAAAGATTTTTTTTTTAAATACGTCGCCGAATAAGATGGTGGATGATATCTATAAATCGCAATAGAACCCTGTGAAAAATTTATATTTAAGGTCTAACCATCTGATGTGTGAGCGCGAGTCTGCGCGAGTGTAAACACGACGCTCGCGTCGGTCGCGAGGCCCTTACACCCGTATTCAAGAACGCTACTTAAATAAGTATGGCAGCAACACTATGCTAAGTAAGGTATTTCTCACTGCGTTCGTCATGGCAGGCCATTCATTTCATAGACAATACTTGGTGGACTCTTTGCTGTGCGAACGCAAAGCATTGAATGGGGCGCTGTGATTGGTTAACGTTGTGATGCGACTTCACTCGGGTTGACTGACTGACAGCTGTGATGCAGCTGTGACAACATAAAAAACGTCAACCTCAACCAACTAACCAAGATATTATTTAGAAACAAAGATTGTTTTAAAAGTTTTGTTGACTGTTTTAAAGTTTTCACATAATTTAACAATTTAAAAAAATGAAGATAGAAATAGAATTATTAAAAAAACAACTTCAAAGTTAATATACATTTTGTTTTATTTTATATGACTAAACATTAAAAATGGCGTGTTATAAATGATCTCCTAAATAGCAGTTCTTCTCTGTTGGATGATTGTGTATTTCTGATGTTTTGTCGAGTAGGTAGTTGTTGTAAAATTTTAAATTCATCGGCACTGTAATAATCGAAAGGATTTTGAAAGTCACGTATCACTTTTCTTGTGCTGATTGTTCTTTGCATGTTTATTCTTTCAAGGATATAATTATCAAAATCATCTTCGCTGCTGTAATCCATCGCAATTATTCAAACAAAACAAGTCAGCGTATCACAAATCACTACAAACATAACCTAATGCCTGATACCAGTTTGGAATTTGTGTTGAGTTGTCACTATGCGTAGCTTAAAGTAGCTAGCGAGCATCTTTAGCTGTGCGTTCAATATAATGAGCGCATAGTGTCGTTCGTCCCTCAAGTGTTGTCTAAGAATAGGTTTTTGGGACCCTGTGCGTCCACGCGCACTGTGAGACCTCATAGTAATGTTCATGAATACCGGTGTTAGACTCGTGCCAAAAAACCGCCCCTGACGCGAGCGCTGCGGCCTGCGAGTGACGAGACGAGTTGCGAGGCGAGTCACAAACACACCATTCATACACTCGACTCGTGCCTCGCCTCGCGGCTCGTCTCGTCACTCGCGCGAGAGTGTAAATGAGCTATTAAGGTGAATCTCTATCTAAATGTTATTAGGCGCTTGGGTTTATTGATATTCAAGGGTTTTCCTTTAATTATGATAAATAACTTAACATAATTTGAAAAAATAACCGGTATTAAATTAAGTAATTATATTCTTTTTTTATTTCTAGAAAAAAATACTTATGTTATCGCTTAAATTACGGAGATTTTCGACGAAAAAGTTAAAAAAAAGAGGCAATTGTATATTTTTTTTATAGAGTTAGTAACTTTATTCGGAGATTTGATTCGGTATAATGCAAGTTTAGTTCTTTCTCTTTACAGGATATTTTTCCCACCTCAGTACTTCAAACCTATAGTTCACACTTGACGTTCAAAGACAGTACGTTTTTTTTTTTTTGGTGGGTGGAAAATCATCAAATGACCGCTCTTGGGCAGAGCGAAGGGGAGTGTCAGACTTCTACTGACTAAAAACCGAACCCATGTTCCTTCTTTGCCCTTGTGCCGAGGCCACGTCATCTAGTACTAAAATCCGCGGCCCCGACGGGATCCGCGGCCCCGACGGGACAAATGTGACTTTACTGAATAATAATTATTAAAATCACCAATACAACCCTCTCAGTTTATAATGGTTTCTTGAATGCTTTGTTCGTCAAGAATGAGTATTTCTCCAAAAGGTCATTCTTGGCAGTTAGTTACATGAACTTGGATGGTTGTAATGATGATTTTGATGATTATAATTCTGTAACTGCATACGTCTTACAGCCGCGAATCATATTTTCACTAACATACAACTTAGCACTGGCCTGCAAATCGCTAAAAACGTAAGAAAATTTGAATTTCGCGGGCTACCCTGGAACATCCACCTTAAGATGGAAGATGGAAGTGATCTCATAAAGTAGGTACATATTTTCACGACAACTTGCAACTTTTTTATAGAGGTTGACATACAATATTATTCTACCCATACAATATTATTCCCCAAATTATAGGGAAAAAGTTTAACAAGTGGAAACCCTTCGACACACACATAGACAAAAAGTTGGATCACTTTTGATGTTCGTGGCACTCCGTCTTCCTTTTTTTCTTGGTCTGAGAATGAAATATGACAACATAATAAAAAAAGCGAAGCGGGCTCTTAAATTTTTGTAATTCATCTAGGGTGGGAAATATTTTCTCTTTAATTTTTGGCGAAAATACAAGCGTGAGCAAAGAGAGCTTCAAAACCCGCTTCTGATTAATTAGGTTCATTCATTCAGAATCATTTCTTCTTTCAAACTACGTGCTCAGGTTACAACTCTTTCAACTTTTTGAATTGTTTGTTTGACTATTGTAATCGTCATAATAATTATATTATGTACGAGTATAAATACACCACGTTTATAAACTACGTGCTCAGGTTACAACACTTTCAACTTTTTGAATTGTTATATCTCAAAAACGGTGGATCGTAGAAATATACGTGTTTGGACATTTTTATGGGTTTTTAGCTGATCTATAATTTTTTTTTTGCAAATTTTATGATAAAACTTACCATTTTGCTGAAAATCGCGAAAAACCCGTTTTTGTGACCTTTGACCTCGAATAACATTTTTTCCAAGTTTCGGATCGATGGAGAGTTTTTACATACCATTTATAATGGTGTTTTGAACAATCCTACCAAATTTCAGCCAGGTGGGAATTAATATAACCAACCCCTATTTTTGGTCTAATTTGACCGGACTAATAATGTAAGTAATAGTTAGTTAAGCGAGCAGTACTGAGCGAAGCGAGCTCGAAAGTCTTAGTATTTCGCCGGGGATAATTTGGTTTCTCTATAGTTTTCCGAGATTTTGAGAAAAAATCCCTCGGCTCTAACTTGAAAAAAAATTGGGCCTGGATAAGAACAAACTGCCCCAATAGGTACTTCATTTAAAAAAAAAAGAAAATAAACAATTAGTGAGATTAAAATGATAAATTAGTTCTTATCTAGACAGCCGTTGACATGATACAATCGTATTTCAATTGGTCCCGTCATGTAGTATTGATTATTTTAAAATGTAATTGTTTTTTTCTTTTCAGTTTTTCAGTCGGGTTTTTTAGTTTTTTAATTACTTTTTAGGGTTCCGTACCTCAAAAAGAAAACACTTAAAAACTGTGGTTAGTTTACTCCATTCAATTAGCTCACCCCATCTCAACCCTGGAAAATGCTTATTAATAATGATAACTGACAGGCCCGGTTTAATTATTGCACTGTTATATGAGTAAATAGGTACTCCTTTATCTTTGTGGAATTTTATAACTTTTGTTATATACAGTGCCCGTTTACATAGACTCTAGCTAGAGAAGGTATGTGAGATTTATCGTGGTTATGTTAGCAATGTTTGAATGTCTAAGTTTAAGCTTGACATAGTTGAGTTCAAAATGGATAAATAAATATGTACGGATGTGAAAAGACGTCCAAACCATGGGTAATAAGTTAGTTAGGCAATGTGGCTATATCATGATAATTTTAATACCACTTTTCACCCTTATGTACTACCTGTTAAGGTTAAAATTATGAATATAAAGGGGATCGGACTGACTCAAAAAAACATAATACTGTTTAGTCCGTCAGTTAGATTATCGAAAAATATTGGATACGTGCTTTTTGTTTTATCAAATCAATAAAAATTGACGAAGATAAAGCGCGTCAAAGATCATGGAGTGGGGCTTGAAACGTCACTTGTAGGTACAAAATGTACTAGCATATGACGTCACACGAGTTTTCTAAGCACTGCATCGTCTTCATTTTTTGTTTAGGTGAAAAAATAAAAAATACGTGTCCAATAATTTTTGGAAATCTATCTGATGGACAAATTAGTTTTTTTTTGTCCGATCCCCTATTATCTCTCGAAATTTTAACTAGTAACCATGATACAGCACTTTTCGTAAATACCTACGAATAATATAAAGATTGCGTAATATTGCACAATCAATGCTATTATCTAAGGATGGCAGCGCTGCCGCAGCGCTGAAACTTAGGTTGGTATTCACTAAGCTGAATGAAGCTACACTATCACTCAAGGCTGTGGCGGCGGTGAGTTAAAACTAACCTACGGAGTAGTACGGAGGGCAAATTGAGAGTTTTTGATCCATTTTGGTATTCACTAAGAAACAACAGCGACGAATACGCTTACGACCTCGGCCGCAGCCTCGCTTACAACTGTCAAATCCAAAAGCTACAATAAAATCGCGCGTACTCTTGACAAAAATAATAAATTGTCCTTAAAATAAAATTAATATTTCGATTATTTTAGTCACGTAATTGAAAAAATGGCAGTTTACTTATAAAGCTACATTTATTAGAACAAGCCAAGAAAAGTGATGACTTGAAGAAAGCTCGACAGGCGAAACAAATATGTAGGCGAGATTTAGTTCATGAAATTATTGTAAAATGTGCTGTGAACACTTGAGACGATAGGTCAGTGGTCAAAGAAGCCGTATGAAATTCGGAGTGCCTATGCAATGGAAGGAACAAAAAGATCTCTTTGATGACTGTTCTGTTTTGTTAATTTGCGTGGTGATAACGTTAAAAAAATGATTTATCCAGGCATATAATCGGCTGAAAGACCGTCGCCACATTCAGAGGAAGTACCTGTTCCAAAATTTTATCCGATCTGTGAACCATCACTTAATGAAATCATAAATCAAGTGAGTAGCAACAGTGATTTTGAAGATATAGCATCTACAGAACCAAAACCTTTTATCCAAGAAGAATTGAATGATTTGATTGAGTCTTGAACTACCTACCTGAAGAGTCTGCCGAAGAAATGGCTTCGAGATGAAAAGAAAAAAACTCGTTGGAGACAGGTACAAAAGTGACGTCCTATCGAACAAGAGAGTCAGACCTGCTGCCTTTATTTCCAAATACCTCCACAGTCATCTTGATCAATTTTCAGAGAATCTTGAACCTTATAGCGAAGAACAAGGGGAGCGGATCCACCAGGACCTGAAAATGATAGAGGAGAGGTACCAAGGCCGACGGGATAGGCCATGTGATGGCTGACTAGACTGCTGGTGTATGCAACGTGACTGTCTTATCACGAAAGTCACGAAAAATAAAGTTTTTACGCACATGATAATTAAAACAAGGCTCTTTCTCTTTGTAAATTTGGTTTTCACTGTACAAGTCAAATCTAGAACACTACACGTAGAAAGACAACATTTTTGTTACGAATGTAATAAGAATACGGTCCTAAGTCAATAAAAAAATACAGTATCCCTGCACCAAAACCACTGTTGACCAGTGTTATTAATGTAGATAGGTAATGGGGTATGAGTAATTAAATAGATAACTACTTAATTATGTCTTCTTTTCAATTACCACAATTTATCTTGATATCTATCATATACTTAATATCTAAAAGTAAACTTAAATTCTAATAGTTTTTTTTTTTTTATATGGGCTTACTCTTGACTTCAATCTTGCCCTAAGGGCAGAGATGAGGTCGACGATGGAACGAGTTTACCCAGAAGAAGCCTATTTACTCGCGACTTAAATAGATTGGGGTTACTTATATGAACTCGGGAAAACCGACGCAGGCAGGGTGTTCCACTCCTTGGCTGTACGAATAATGAAAGACTTAGCAAAACGCTTCGTACGAAGCGGCTTTAGTTGGTTCAATTCAACTCCCTCGCCTCATAGATCTATGCACACAAATCCTGCAACGCCTGGGTCTGCCTTGACCATGCCTCACTTATCCCTAAAAGTCTCTAACATCCTCTGCTGGTTGTCGATCACATGTCTTTCATTTTCCAAACGCCACTCCTCAAGGGCGACAAACCGTTCAGTCAAGCTCGCCATTTGTGACTGTCTTCTTCTTTTTTATGGGGTTTAGGTTTCCACACTTAGTCCTTGAAGTGGACCATTTTGCGTGAGCCGTGGTAGCCGATTACTCCATTACTCCTTTCGTCGGTTTTTGATCCATCAGTGTTAATCCTTAGCTCTCTTGAACCTGAGTAGTCGCACCACTCCTCTATGTTGTAGTGTTTTTGGATGCAGTGAGTCTTCAGGGTTCTGTCGATGGTGATGTGGTGATGTGATGTTCAAAGCAGTCGCTGTTACAAATAAATATAAAAAGCACATAGAAGTTTTTAAATTTAAAATTCAAGTGGTTTTGACAGCGTCGCTTGTTGATAGTCGGGTGTTTTGTCTATAGTCCAAGATCCCAGAGCCACCAGACGTCACGTATTTTCTGACGAAGGAAATGTGGGCGATTGAGTAGTGTTAGTATGATCTAAGAACACACTACTACCAGCTAGTTTGCTTGGACGGCCAATTTTCAGGTATCAGGTCATCAAGGTACATACAAAAATTACTTACTTCACGTATTTTCTCCAAGCTGATTTTTACGTAAATTTTAGGCAATATCCTTAAAAATAAATCGCAAATACACCCAGACACATTCCGTCGGCCGTATTGCTTAACAGACGCTTTAAAGAATACATAAACTCCTAATGTTTTAATACTTAAAGCTAATTGATCGGGTTATTGCCATACTATATTGGGCAGGCGCTCCAACATGCACCCGAGTGGTCAAAGCAACGTTTTCAACAAAATTCTGAAGACACAGGCAATGGACAGATCCTGTTGAATGCCCACCGAATGAGTCCAGTGGAGGTCTGTATGTTAGCCACACGAGCGATGCCATGCGTTCTCGGGTAAACAGTCACAATACGTTTAAGTCTAAACTTTTTGAGAACTTTAAAGCGTCCGATAGGCAAAACGGCCGCTATAGGAAGTGCCTGGGAGTGTTGGCAACTTATTTTTAAGGATATTGCCTACAATATACGTAAAAATCAGCTGTCAGAAAATACGTGAAGTTAGTAATGTTTTTATGAAGAAAATACGTGACGTCTGGCGGCCCTGGGATCTTACTTTACTACCATTTTATCTAAATTACTCTTTCGTTTTGACGTTTGTTTATATTGGCGATTGGTGATTGGTAGCCGTGCTGCCGAGTCGCGTTATCGAAATAGGCAAAGGAATAGTCATTCAGCCTTAAAAATTAAATGTATTATGAAATATGTAATAAACTTACAAAATTATGAAATATGTTTATAGTTTTGCTCCATTCCTGTATAGTAAGTAGTAACTTCAAGATAGACCTTCAATATATATTTTAAACCCTTATAACTCTCAGTCGAGATTGATCGATTATGATTTAAAGAATTTATTGCAAGCCCTAATTCGTCTACGAAACAGCGACGGGAGGATACAGCCTAGAGTTCGTCGACGACCACAACCACGTTAGTGAATACAGTTTTAATCAGCGCTACACGCTCGATCGATCTCAAGGCTGTCTCGACGACGAGCTCGTCGCAGCTTACAGCCATGAAATTGTCTTATAGAGAATAGCACTGTACGAGCTCGAAATAGCCCCAGCTAAACTCGGACTTCTGTTGAGAAGATTTAAACATGCGAAAATCCATCTGATGCATCTCACCCATAGATCTCACCAATTATATTACTTATAGCCATAATGTTAGTTTTTCTTTCTCTGGTATCTTGTGCTCATAGTGGAAACATCAAAAAGTTTGACAAGCAATATTATATAAGTGAGTGCAGGGCAGTGGTCCAACTGCTCTGTCCTATTAGTTGGACCATGGGTCTTTACTAGGGGCAGTTGTCCAACTTTAAAAATAGTTGGACCACAGCACCTTTTGAGAGTTCCGTGGTCCAATTCATTTAAAAATAATTTACCTACCCTAAAAGGATTGAATTTGATATCCCAATCGATCAAACTACCAGGAGAACAGAAACATTAGGTGGTATTGGAATCTTAAAATCAAATCTATATGCCTTTCTAATACCATGCAGTTTTTTTTTTGTTGGAGATGAGAAACAAGGACAGTAAAGTCTCACAAAGTACCAGGAGCCGAGAAATAATAGGAGGTACAGGGTTCATTTAATGAACTGTAATGTCTAATTTAGACAACCTGATTTTTTTTAAATTAATTTCTTCGCCATGTATTTAACTTCTTTAACAGTAAAATCTCACAAAGTAGCAGGTGTTCAGAAATATATAGGAGGTATAGAACCATTAGAGAACCTGATTTAACAATTCTTTTTTTTTTAATTAAAGTTTTCGTCATGCGTATAACTTCTATATCAGTGAAGTTCTCTAATGGTTCTGGTTCAGCCCAGAAATATATAGGAGGTACTCCTATAATTATATTGCACACAAGATGCAGTTGAGGTTTTTAGTATTGGTAAGTTATTTTTAAATGAATTGGACCACGGAACTCTCAAAAGGTGCTGTGGTCCAACTATTTTTAAAGTTGGACAACTGCCCCTAGTAAAGACCCATGGTCCAACTAGTTGGACAGAGCAGTTGGACCACTGCCCTGCACTCATATAAGTACTGAAAATCGCATTTTATGTTTGTGGATTTGGAATGCACTGTATGATGAAATCGCAACATTTATTAAACTTTATCAAATATTAAAAACTAGCTGATGCCCGCGGCTTCACCCGCGTGGATGTCGTTCAAATTATATACTAAAACCTTCCTCTTGAATCACTCTATCTATTAAAAAAAACCGCATCAAAATCCGTTGCGCAGTTTTAAAGATTTAAGCATACAGACAAACAAACAGACAAAAATAGCGACTTTGTTTTATACTATGTTTGGATGGTCATGTTGGATAAAAAAATAGGATTCCGTACTTAAAAATGAAGCAACAAAATTCATTTCCATGTTTAAGTATAATTCAGGCCCATAGCCAGCTATCTATTAGGTACTATCGTTTTATTTTGACTGTCTTTTGTCTGAAAATATTTGTAAGTTACTTATAGTTTAAAAAAAACTATTTGTAAAATTTAACATCTAGAAATAAGGAATATTAGTAAGAAATAATATTTAAGAAATTCAATTTTTTTTTTCTATATTTGTTCGCCTTCGATGGCAAAACAGGGATCCCTTTTGCACCATGTTTAGCAAATAAAGAACTTTGACTTTTATCTGTGTGACAGACATGTTATTTTTCAAGCAAGTACCTTTTTTAACCGACTACCAAAAAGATGAGGTGTCAAAAATTCGTCAGAAAATAAAACTGACTTCAAAACTATAAAAGAGTCCGACTTCCATAACATAAAGTTATTTTTAATTTTTTTGTGTTTTTAAAGTCGTTTTTAATTTTTGCAAAACGTGTTTTGACAGGACAGTTTAATAGGCATTAAATTGAAAAAACGGTTTTAATTCACAAAATAAATGTAGAAAAGTAAAATAATTTAAAGTTCAAACAAATATGTAAGATAAACTATCAACAGCAATGTTTGAGTTGCACTGGCCGGCTGTTGCAATGAACCAGATTATAATCGTGACTCGCGAAATATTGTTAATAAGTAATCAATATAAAGCGAAGCGTCGCGTGAGTGCGACAGACGTGCAGCTGTGCTTCTGTATAGTGTTTTGTCGGAAAAATTATAAAATAAAATAAAATGGCACCTGAAATTAAATACACTAAGGTTTGTATTTTTCATAATTTTAGTAAGTGATTTAGGAATAAAAATATTTAAGTGCCCACTAATTATATTTTATAATTAGGTAATTATAAAAAAAATGTGTTGTTTCGTTTTCTGACATATTAGGTATACCGGTATTTTAGCGTTCATTTATTTAATTGGTTGTCTCAACAGTTATTTGTGTATGGTTTTACTAAAAACTTGTAATAAGACTTTTGTATTTTTTTAATAATATTTAATTAAATTTATTTATGTAAAAATAAATCAAATTATACGACTTAACTAACTTAAGACCACAAATACGTTTGTGGGTTTCGGGCCGTTTTTGAAGCGCTTATCGGGAATTTAGTACTATTATTTATTGATCGAAGATGATATCTCAATAAATAAGAGAAAACAGAAGCGGTTGAGTCACAGTATAAATATGGGTTGAGTCCTTGAGACATATGACCTTGATCTTTGTTGAACATAATAATGGAGCTCACATTCCGAATAATAGCATCGTTTACCGCACCAACATCACATAAATCGTTTTGTTGATCTAAGTACTTGATAATATGGTGTGATGTCATGATGTCATAACACGCTTAGCAGAGTGCCAAACAGATAAATGCTATCTGTTAATTACTGTGTGTTAAACCTAATGATTACAGGTACACGAAAAGTTTATGAGCTACTTATGTAATATTATAAATGCCAATATGACTCTGTTTTGTGGTTTAATGAGAAAAATTCAGAACGATTAGTTTATATTCCCCAATACTTAAATATTGGGGAATACAAACTTGGAAAAAAATAATACCTCTGAAGAAATAAAATTAGCTAGGTACTGTAAAAACACGAAATTCACTCATATGGGTAGAAATAAGAAGGCTCGTACTTTCAAATTGATATTACAATATTTCATGTTTTTATTCTACTTTTTTTAGTTGTTCATCGACAACGAGTGGGTGGATGCGAAGAGCGGCAAGACCTTCGACGCTTACACTCCTCATGATGGATCTGTCATTGCCAAAGTCGCTGAAGGTGACAAGGTATGTACTACGAGACCTTACTGAAGTTTCAAGGGCAATTACCTAGGGTTGTTTCGCCGGTTTCGCGACCACCTTCAGTAGGCGACCATTTGACGTACTAAGTTTCTTTAAAACAAGATAATAGTATTTGTAGAGGTAACATAAATAAATAAAAAATCTAACGTGCTTTATAAATAATTATGAAATAAGAATTTACACAGTTTGAAACAAATGGGCTAACCCAGAACCGAAAAAATATTGCTAAAGGTGCGTTTTGATTCAGTGGTGAGAAAACGTACCGCAAGTAAGAAAAAAAATAGCACGGCGCGCGGCGCTCAAAGGTAATTTTTCTTACTTATTTCATGTTTTACACACAAGTTAGATGTTAAATTGTACAACCGATAAGTTTTCGTTATTATTTAGTTGTATTTTGCTATTTTTTAAGTTATTATTAAGATAAAATCAAGTGGTCGGGAACCGAAATGCTTATTTATCAAGAACGTTAAATAGCGACCATATGGTCGCAAACCGACGAGAATCGTATTTTTTATTTTTTATCAATTTGACCCTATTGCTTCGTACATGACTGTTACAATTTTGAATGTAACATTTTAGAAGCTTTTCTTTGTAGGTCTTTGGTAAGCGACCACCACTTTCTTTGAAATTACTATAAAAACGGGATGCTGAACAGGTGGTCGTAAACCAAAATAATCGAAATAAAGACATTGGTTTCCGACCACCATAATTTAGTATGAGAGAAATAACGGCGGAATATATATTTTTTTAATTTTTGATAAAAACAAAATTATATTATTTTATATTAAGTACTTTTTTTAGATGGAGCTCCCATATAATTCAGAGTCAACGAAAAAAAAGAAAAATACAGTCCGGTACACTGAAGAAGCCCTGAAAAAAGCTCTTGATGATATCCGAAAAGAAGGGAAGGGACCATTTAAATGAATAATATAATAATTAATACATCTTTAAAGCGATTATAATTGTTTTAATGGCATATTTTTCATATTAAAATAGTGGTCGCAAACCAACTCACTGGTGGTCGCAAACTGATAAAAGTGGTCGTAAACCGACGTTTTCGCTATATTTTCACTTGTTCAGCATTTTATAAATATTTTTGTATGAATGTACTTTATTTTATGTTTTTGTATCCAAACTAGACTATATTTGGGAAAAATTCACATTAACATAAACTATTTTGCGTGTAGACAACATTTTTTTTCTTCATCTTAAGTGGGCAACTCAGCTAACTGGTCGCTAACCGGCGAAACGACCCGCCTACTTTGGAAAAACACAGCTTAATTTGCCACTCAGAATAATAATTGATTTTGGTTCCTACCGGTTTAAATAAAAATTTGCATAACCATGAAGTTGTGTTCGTGTATTTTTGCAAATATTTAAACTAACCAAAAAAATATAAAACTAACTTATCCTGTTTTTTTTATAATTTAATAACTTTTATAAGTACAATTATTATGAAAAAAAAAAACTGTTTTGCAAAAAAAAACAACAGACTTCAAAAACACCAAAAAGTGAAAAATAAACTCTAAAAGAAAAATCAGCTTCTGAAGTCGGTGACATTTGTTTGTTTCATTTCGTTTTTTTGCCACCGACTTCAGAAAATGATTTTTGTTCTGGAGTTTATTTTTCACTTTTTGGTGTTTTGTGAAGTCGGTTGTTTCTTTTTGCAAAAAAGTTTTTTTATTTTTTCATTTTTAGTTGTAATATCCTACAGAAATATTACTATACATTTAATATTCGACTAAGAAACCTACCCCTTAACCTTCAAGATTGCCTTATTATTGCTTTCAACTCCTAACCTTTGAAGAGAAGTACCTTCCATCATCAATTCACCAACATGAAGAGTGAGGACTGCTAGATGCGAATACTTGTATAACGTCAGAAAAACACGAAACACGTAATACGTGCCTATAAAATTTGAGGGTCGATTTCTCTGGGATTCCATCACCAGGTCCTGGTTTCCATATCATGGTACCACCCTTTTTTTTTTTGGTGGGTGGAAAATCATCAAATGACCCCCCTCGCTCTTGGGCAGAGCGAAGGGGAGTGTCAGACTTCTACTGACTAAAAACCGAACCCATGTTCCTTCTTTGCCCTTGTGCCGAGGCCACGTCATCTCTTTCGATAATCCGCAGCCGCGACGGGCGTCGGCCCTTGCGGGCCCCTCCTTGCTGACATCTCTTTGAGGCGCGCGTGGAACACGAACGCGCCGCCGACACGGTCTGTTGCCGTCATGACGACGGCCGGACGACGAGCTAGCCCATTACTCACCGTCCACAGGCCCGCGTCTACGGTGGCCGGAAGCCATCACGTGACCCCCGACGCCCGGAGCGTCTTCCGCGGCGGCTGGGACTACGAGAGGTTCTCTCCCTCTCTCGTTCCGCCACCTCCTTCGCTAGCATCACTGCTTCGCAGAAGGAGGCGACGGCGTCCCATTCCTCCTCGCCCCGGACCATGGCTTGCACCAGGTCGCCGCCGCCGATCGCCGCTACGGGAACACGGTGGGGCTCTGCCCAAGCAGGGCACACCTCCACAGTGTGCTCCACCGTGTCCTCCGGTCGATCATCGCAGTGGAATGGTACCACCCTTCAAATAACTCCTTCACAATAAAAAAAAAAAGAAACATCAAAATTGGTTCATAAACGACGAAGTTATTCGCGAACACACATAAACGAAAAACGTTCATAAATTAAGAAACATCTTCATAAAATGAAAATTACTGGGCCGAACTATACTAAATTTTTATGGGACCAAATGGC
The DNA here is from genome assembly GCA_949775195.1 of Diarsia dahlii. Taxonomy (NCBI): domain Eukaryota; kingdom Metazoa; phylum Arthropoda; class Insecta; order Lepidoptera; family Noctuidae; genus Diarsia; species Diarsia dahlii. The sequence goes on from OX459198.1 coordinate 13,703,911, forward strand.
AACTATTCCGCATCAAACTAAAAAAACCGACTTCGACAAAAAAAACACTCAAAAGTGAAAAATAAAATCAGTTTCTGAAGTCGGTGACTTTTGTTTCTTTGATTTCATTTTTTTGTCACCGACTTCAGAAACTGATTTTATTTTTCACTTTTGAGTGTTTTTTTTGTCGAAGTCGGTTTTATTTTTTTGTAAAAAAGTTTTTATTTTTCACTTTTTAGTGTTTCACATGTGCTTACCTCTTCACAACGTACCGGCGTGATGTTATGTTAGGACTGGTGTAAACAATAGACAGACAATATGAGATTTCAGCAATCCCAGTCCATTTGCTATCATTTATTGAGGAGTTCCGTTGCCTATCTCCGAAGTTCTTCATCAGATCTTCACAAAATAGTTTTTATAACCTTTGTAGTGAGTACAGGCGTGATATTATGTTGTGTGATGGCGTAAACAATGCTTAGATATGCTATAGCAACAATCGTGGTTAATCTGCTGTTATTTATTGAAGAGTTCCCCCGATTTCTACAAGATCCCATCATCAGATATTGAAATGGTGACAATGGGACCACACGGGAAGCACCAGCTTTCAAATGAAAAAAGAATCATGAAAATCAGTTCACCCGGTCGCAAATTATGAGCGAACAAACAAAAAAAAAAAAAAAAGTACAGTTGAATTGATAACCTCCTCCTTTTTTTGAAGTCGGTTAAAAAGAATCACGTAAATTGGATCATAAATCGCAGCGTAATCGGTGTACATACATAAAAAAAAAAAATATACCAACCGAATTGAGAACCTCCTCCTTTTTTACCCGACTACGGCAAAGCCAAAGGAGGGTTATGATTTTGACTGGCTATGTATGTATGTATGTATGTATGTATGTATGTTTGTATGTATGTATGTGTGTATCTTCATCTGTTCCCTCATAGCTTCTAATCTACTTATCGGAACTCGACATATGAGGTATCGTTAGAACCGTCTTAATTTTCCGCTGAACATAGGCTACGTGTCATCTCACAAAAAGCGATTTGGCGCCCTCTAGCGGACAAAAAGTAAGGCTTAAAAAATTAAAATGGAGATAAATACGCCGTGTTTGGTATCATTTGAAAGGGCCTCACTTGTACATTTCCAAAATATTGCTCAAATTTAAAATCACGCCCTCTAGCGGACAAAAAGTCAAGAGTAAAAAAAAATATTTAACACCAAAATTGTTTAAATAAAAAAAAGTAAAAAACTAAAACCCGACTACGACAAAAAAAACGACGCTGAAAAAGTATGAAACAAGATTTTCAGGATATAACAAAAAGAAAAGCCGTAGTCACACGTTATAGGTACCAACCTAAACACTTTAATACCGTGTGACTACGGCTTTTCTTTTTGTTATATCCTGAAAATCTTGTTTCATACTTTTTCAGCGTCGTTTTTTTTGTCGTAGTCGGGTTTTAGTTTTGGGAGGTCGGTTAAAAACAGGATTAGTTTCTTTTAAGTAGGTATTTAATAATTCTCATTATACTTAGCCGGTACGAAACAACTTTTTGCAAAGATAATTGGACATCTATATTCCGCTTAACGGGAAAAATAGGAATCATTCCCTCCGCGTCGATTCCCTTTACATCGACTCGAGGTAGGTAAATAATGCATTTGGTCACACACGAATGCACAAGACTGCTTAGTTATTGTAATAACATATAGGGCAGTAAAATTCTGATCTGATACAGTAGCGCGAGCGATACAATCACGATTTTTAAAATGCTCTTCTATTCTAGTTTATCTTTGGTAAACATGGAAAATGAAGTGTGAGAAGGCTACTCAAGAATATCTCGTATAATCCTTCGTTTAATGTCTAGTCTTATAATAACGGAATTACCTACTAAGTAGGTACCTACTTACTTATGCAAAAACAAATAACTTATAAGTGGAATGACAATGTAGAGCACGGTAGAGCGTGGTAGAGCGCAGTCAGCATAAAAAACTAAGTAGGTAAGTAGGTACTTTCAACTAAACAACTGTGACCACCTAGCCAAAGGCCTTTTGGGTCTTACGTCGTTCAACTTTGTTTTAACTTTAAGTATTTCTAAAGTTGGACTTTTTTTATTTTGACTTTGACTTTTTATGATGCACCTAGTCATATATAATATTATTCAACTAGAGATATCGATTTTAATCTAATCTCTCGAAAATATTTTAAAGACTGAAACTTAATGTATTTTCTGTTGCTGGCCTGCTGACCATACCCATAAAAATAGTCGTTGCGTGTCAAAGCCATTTTTACTTACCCCTTGTGTTAGTTATTTTTACGCATCAGGTTTACTCTTAGTATTCTTTAGCAAAATAAGGAATTCTACGTCTTAGTAGAAGCTATTATTTTCAAAGTAATGTACCTAATGAAAATTCTCGGTAATAATAAAGTCATCCCGAATAGTACTTTAGAACAAAGATTTCAAAAACTATGAAATCTTTTTTCATGTTAGAAGCGATGCAGTACTCAGTAGGTAGAGATGTCCTATCCATAATTACTCTAAAATTCGCTTGAAAACCTGAATCCACAATCTTCCTTTTGTCCAATAAATATGAAGGAGTTTTTCTATGCAGAATAAACGAGAACTTCATTATGAATATTTTCAGGCCGACATTGACTTGGCAGTAGCCGCAGCGAAGCGTGCCTTCCACCGCAACTCGGAATGGCGTCAGCTAGATGCCTCTCAGCGTGGAGAGATCATCCGCAAGTTCGGTGACCTCCTAGAAAGAGACTCCAAGTACATCGCTGAGTTGGAATCCTACAACAACGGCATGGTTCTTAACAACGCTTCGGTATTCACGGGAGGAGCTGTTAACTCTGCTCGGTATCTTGCCTCTTGCGCAGACAAAATTAAGGGCGATACCGTCGCTGCTGGTAAGAATGAAGTATACATGTTCATTATCAGATGCAAGATTCTGTCCCTCCTATCTCGGTCTCTACATGTTTGTATCATTGTCAACAGATGGGGAAGTATTCTCATACACCCTGAGGCAACCCGTTGGTGTGGCCGGTATTATTCTGCCATGGAATGTTCCCGTCTTCCTATTCGTCAACAAAGTTTGCACTGCATTGGCTACAGGTGAGTTATCTCTTCTAATATTATAAAAAAAGCAAAGTTTATAAGGTTGGATGAATGGAGTAATTTTCGGAACTACTGATCAGACTTCGAAAATCCGGGTGTCAGAATTTAAAAAAAAAGCTAGTACCTAATTTATAAAGTTGTTACAGTAACTTGTCGTGGTTGACTTCGTTTTTTGAAGGCTTGTCAGACTTTAAACGTTAATTTTATGTCACGGCATAGTTCAAACGACAATGAACGACAATCAGAATTTCCAAAATAGATATCAAACATTTTGCATCCATAAACTATTACGGGTGTCTTATATACTTATATGACTGTATGAGTCAAAAGATCTAAATACCATTTTCACGTAGGTAATAAAAACATGTTAGGTGCACTGGCAGATCATTTAAAACTATTCCTATTTATCCAGGTTGTACCGTGGTTGTCAAGCCAGCAGAACAGACTCCATTAACCGCGCTGGCACTGGCAGCACTTCTGAAAGAGGCTGGAGTGCCCAAAGGTGTGGTTAATATTGTCAACGGTTTCGGACCTGGCGCTGGAACTACTCTTACTCATCACCCAGACGTCGCCAAGGTTTCCTTCACCGGATCCGTTGAGGTAAGTCGCACAAGGAGTTAGATTGCCTTGCCTGATCAGTCTGATCAATTTTTAAACCTATCCTATTTCTCTAAAAGGAAATAGTAAATCCAAAACAAGAGATAAATATATAAATTAGCTCATATAAACTCAACACTTTATTGCTTGCAGGTCGGCAAATTGATTCAACAAGCAGCTGGAGCGAACAATTTGAAGAGGATCACACTCGAACTTGGTGGCAAGAGTCCTCTGGTCATCATGGATGATGCTGATTGTAAGCTATTCAATCATTTAAAATAGGCAATTGGTTCTTCAATTTATCCGTACATTCAAGCATATACTAACATGTTTATTGGATTTCAGTAAACATTGCCGTTCCATTCGCTGCACATGGAGTATTCTTCCATCAAGGACAGATCTGCATAGCAGCTTCGCGATTGTTCGTTCAAGCAAGTATCTATGACAAGTTTGTGGAAGCAGCTGTCAAGCATGCAAAGAGCATCAAGGTCGGAAACCCTGCGGACCCCACTACACAGAACGGCCCCCAGGTAAATTAGAGACCAAACCTATTCATTGTCCTAAAACCAAATAACTTAAAACCTTAACTATCCTGATATCGCACAGGACCGGTCAAAATTCTAATAGGGTTTATTCATTAACTTTTCTCAACGTTGAGTAATGATAGCGACTATGTCATCATACATTTTATGACGTTTACACTTTTCCTAATTTAACTATAGTTTATGAAGCCCTATAAGTATTACCTAATCTTTTTAATTTATTCCTTGTAGATTGATGGAGAAATGATGGACAAAGCCCTGGGATACATCGAGAAAGGCAAAAAGGAAGGCGCCAAGTTGTTGTGCGGAGGCAACAGAATTGGCAAAAGTGGTTACTACATCGAACCTACAGTTTTTGCTAACGTCACCGATGACATGACTATCGCAAAGGAGGAGGTAATTCAGAGCGACCCTAGTTCTTCTAAAGTATTTCTTCTTGACTAAACATAAAGCAGAATCAATCAAAGATCTACATGTCTCTGTAAAGTTCATACTAACTGAAAGTGTACTAACTCAGATTTCTCATTTTGTAGATTTTCGGGCCCGTGCAGAGCATTCTGAAGTTTGACACTTTGGAAGAAGTCATTGACAGAGCTAACAACACGACCTATGGCTTGGCAGCTGGTATCTTCACAACAAATGTCAACAATGCTCTACAGTTCTCCAAATACGTTGAGGCTGGCACAGTTTGGTAAGTCACCAGAATTCATTAAAAGTAACTCAATAATTTATAAAAAGTAAAAATGTGGTCGTGTCGACTAAATTTTTAGGGTTCCGTAGTCAAAGGAACCCTTATAGTTTCGCCATGTCTGTCTGTCCGTCCGTCCTCGCTTAATCTCTGTGACCGTTAGCACTACAAAGCTGAAATTTGATACCAATATGTGTATCAATCACGCCGACAAAGTGGGAAAAAAAATGTTTTATTAGGGTAGCCCCCCTATATGTAAAGTGGGAAGTGTTTTTTTTTTTTAATTTTAACCCTAACGTGTGATATATTGCTGGAAAGGTATTTAAAAATGAATAGGGGGTTTACTAAAATCATTTTTTGATAATTTCAATAATTTCGGAAATAATCGCTCCAAAAGTAAAAAACAATGTGTCCATAAGTTTAGAAAATATGAAAAAAAACTGAAAAGTAGAACTTTATAAGGACTTTCTAGGAAAATCATTTTGAAAGTGAAAAAAAAATAAAAATATATATAAAAAAATTAAAAAAACATAATGGATCTTTAAACTGGATGGGACCTTTAAACTCATAAGTAGGAACACTAATATTGTGACGGACGGGAAACTACGGAACCCTACACTGAGCGTGGCCCGACACGCTTTTGGCCGGTTTTTTACTTTTACTTACAATGTTTCCAAGACTGAATATCGTCACAGATAATATAATACTATATCGTTAATCTATAATAAGGACCTCTGTTTCCAAACCATCTGTAAACTTACTTTAAGATAATTTCTTCAACAATACTATTTACTTTACAGGGTCAACACATATCTTGCACTTAACCCTCAATCACCATTCGGAGGTTTCAAAGACTCTGGAATTGGCCGTGAAAAGTAAGTTATTCTTTGCAATTATTATTTTCACTTGTTTTATAATTATATGCACCTACTTCATTCCTACATTGTGTCATCTCCCTTTTTAGTTTTGGTAAGGAATTATTATAGGTCCATTAATTCGTTACTTTACTTCATTTCGGATGTAATCCAATTAAATTAGCCAAAATTAGGTAAGAATCTCGGAATATGAGATACCCAGCTACAATCTCGTTTAAACTTGTATTTTGACATCCAAAAGTTGTCTCAAAACGGACGGACGGAGTGGAAAAAAAACTATTTTTGTGACCTTAGATTTTAAAGCCTGCAATATATGTTGGCCGAGCTTAGACCAACGCGAGCCTAGACAAATTGACACAAGGCAAGCGCTACTGTCTAGACGTTCGGCAAGTTTGAAGGAAGCCAATGCAAATGGCCAATATAGACGAGTTTTGAGAAGACGGCACATCACAATACTGTGCCCACATGTTAGGCGCTGTCAGTTCTTATTGTGCATTGAAACAATATGGACGACGACGTCGAAATTTTCTCAGCCGATTTTTATCTTTGTGCTGTATGTTGTCAGAATTCTAAAAAAATGGTTAATTCTGATAAAACTCCAAAAACTTAATTATATCGTAGCATTCGTAGAAAGCAACATTTTGTATGTGTGACGGCAAAATTATGACCAGTTATGCCAAATGAGGTCTTTATACGTTGGCGCTTGTCTTTACTCAACCAACTAGGCGAGTGACACCGAGCGATAGCAAGACAAGGCAAATGTTCCGTCTACATGTTGGTATTGGCCTTCACTCGACAACGCTCGGCCAACGTGTATTGCAGGCTTAAAAGACGCGGACACCCTCCGCGTCGACTTCTGAAAAAAGAAGGAGGTTCTCAATTCGAATGTTTGTTTTTTTTTATGTTTGTTCAGGCATAACTCCGTCACTTGCTAACCGATTTGAAAAATTCTTTTTTTGTTGGAAAGGGTGTACTTCCCAAATGGTCCCATATTTTTTTTATCGAAATCGGAAAAGCGGTTTTTGAAAAATCAACAAAACTCATAAAAAAACTACATTGTCCACATTATTACATTATGTTTGAACCTTTTTTTTTTTGGTGTGTGGAAAATCATCGAATAACCCCTCCGCTCTTGGGCAGAGCGAAGGGGAGTGTCAGACTTCTACTGACTAAAAACCAAACCCATGTTCGTTCTTCGCCCTTGTGTAGGAGCCGCGTTAACCTTTCGACAAACCACAGCCCCGACGGGCGTCGGCCCTTGCGGGCCCTCCTTGCTGACATCTCTTTGAGGCGCGCGTGGAACACGTACGCGCCGCCCACACGGTCTATAGCCGTCATGACGACGGCCGGACGGCGAGCTAGCCCGTTCGTTACTCACCGTCCACAGGCCCGCGTCTACGGTGGCCGGAGGTCATCGCGTGACCCCCGACGCCCGGAGCGCCTTCCGCGGCGACTGGGACGTTGAGAGGTTCTCTCCCTCTCTCGTTCCGCCACCTCCTTCGCTAGCATCACTGCTTCGCAGAAGGAGGCGACGGCGTCCCATTCCTCTTCGCCCCGGACCATGGCTTGCACCAGGGCCGGACGCGAGAGGTCGCCGCCGCCGACCGCCGCTACGAGAACACGGCGGGGCTCTGCCCAAGCAGGGCACGCCTCCACAGTGTGCTCCACCGTGTCCTCCGGTCGATCCTCGCAGTGGAAGCATCCGGGCGTCTCCTCCCGCCTGATTCGGTACAGGTACCTCCCGAAACACCCGTGTCCGTTGAGGACCTGCGTCAGGCGGTAGGTGAGGGCGCCGTGGCGCCTCTCCAGCCACTCCTCAAAGAGGGGACTTACCGCCACTATCGTGGCGTGCCCTGCGCTGGGTTGCGACAGTCGCTATCTCCATGCCGCCATGAGATCGCACCGGAGGTCCGTCCGCAGAGCGGCAATTTGCCGCGGCAACGGAGTGACCCCCGGGTGTAGCACCTCCACGCGCCATTCATGCAGGCGCGCGAGGACTATCGCCTCCAGATCCCATGGTGGCAATCCGGCAAGGAGGTTCGCCGCCTCGCGGGAGATCGTGCGGTACCCACGGACTAGCCTTACGGCCAGCTCCTTTTGGGGCGCGTTCAGGTAGTGGGCGGCCCGCTTCGACAAAGCATGCGCCCACACACAAAGGGCCATGGACCGCACGATACCGGCATAGAGCCTCCGGTAGGAGGCGTTTGGCCCCCCCAGATTGGGCAAGAGCCACATAAAGGCAGCCGCAGCCCGCTCCAGTCTGGGAGCCAAACGTCGGAAATGCTCCACGAAGTTCCACCGGCTGTCGAGGACGAGTCCTAGGTACTTCAAAGTACACTCGACGCCGATGGGAACCCCTCCCACCATTAGCTGGGATCCCGACGGTAGCACATTCCCACGTCCATGGAAGCCCATGGCCTCCGACTTGTGAAGTGCCACCACCTTGAACATAATATTGTAAACCCAAACGATTTTAAAAGAGTGTCCATGAAGTTTCTTGCCATTCTTCTCATGAGACCAACGCTTTGGAATTGGCAACTACATTACACTCACGAGTTATTATGCCTTGTGACTGGAACTGTAGCTTAGTTTATTTAGCTTCCGTAGTTAAGTAGTTTACTGCCGCACTCGGAGAGCTTCAGTGGTTGCTTGGGCCGTCGCTTGGTAAGGGTTTTTGGCAGTTTTGTCATACAAAACTATGTCAGGCCTTTGCTGGGTGGCGGCTTGAGCAATCGTTGGATATCTCTGAGTGCCGCAGTTAGTTTAATTCGACTATTCAAAAGTGCCTGTTACTGGCCTACTTGAAATAAATATTTTTGACTTTGACTTTATGACTCATGAACATGTGAACTTACATGTGAACCACTAAAAAGTGAAAAATAAAAACTTTTTAACAAAAATAAAACCGACTTCAAAAAAAAAACAAACAAAAGTCACCGACTTCAGAAACTGTTTTTTCTTCTAACTTAAAGATTATTTTTCACTTTTTCGTGTTTTGTTTTTTTGAAGTCGGTTTTATTTTTTGTTAAAAAGTTTTTATCTTTCACTTTTAACATCTAATGTCACAAAAATTGTTTTTTTTTTGCAAATATCTCGTATCCTATGGGTTTTTCCTATTTTTATTTATGAACAATATTGTAGAGATTTTTTACACCACACCATAAGTAAGTTTCGAGACAACTTTTAGGATGTTATTAATACAAATTGTCAAATTACTAATTTGACTGGACTAATTGAGAAAGCAGAGACGATTATCACGCACCTGAACATAATTATTTTGTCGTGTGCATTCATAATGTATTTTTTCTTATTTTTCAGTGGCATGGACTCCCTCTTAGCTTACACCGAAGTGAAGAATGTTGTCATCTCCTTACCCAAGAAAGTCTGAAATAAAAATTAGAAGACCATAATCTTTCCCTAAATAATAATTAAGCTATAACTAAGTATTCCGTGTAAATTGAAAGAAGTTATTAATCAATAAGATCAATAATAACATTACCAACTTTTATTTTTTATTATGCGTGTTTGCACTGTCTTATAAATAAATGTTGTTATAGTACATTATGGTACAAGTGTGTAATGTTGGTGATTACCGCCGAGGCGCCATTGAGACCCGAGCCGTTAGGTGAGGGTCTTAAGAAAGCCGAGAACGGTAATCATCAATGTACACTCGTGTATCATACGACGTTTTTCAACACACTTGTGAAGAAAATAATACAAAAAAAAACATTTTTTTTTCTCTGGCTTCGCACGGTTTGTGCATTTAGCCAATGTCAAGTTATATATTTTAGTGTAGGATAAAAGGTAGGGAAACAAGTTGGAAGTTTCCCGCCATTTTCAACAGTTAAAACGAGTTGTGATTTTTTTTTTGAAAGAGTTAATCAGATAACCTATGCGCGCGCATCTACATTTCGACCAACTTATCTGTGCAGGCGGGAAAACACGGAACTAAAATAAATGTTCGAAGTTTGACGAAGCGATGCATTTTTCTTGACCAGTGGCGCCATTACTTACCTACTACTATTATTTACCACACAGCAACAAATGCGATACAAACAAAATATGAAAATTATGGGAAATGGCGCGCAAGTTTTTTTTTTGCACGCGCCCTATATAAGGTTACATATAGCGATACAGCCTACTTCAAAATTATAATTTAAGTAGGGTGACAAAATGCAAATATTTTATAACAAATTATTGTGTATAACTAATTACTTGCCAGCGGCTTCACCCGCTGCAACTCGAAAATTATCCCACGGGAAGATAAAATCGGGATAAAAACTATCCTATATGTTAATCCAGGTTATAAACTATCTGTGTACCAAATTTTATCCAAATCCGTTCTCAGGTAGTTTTTGCGTGAAGAAGTAACAAACATACACACTCACATGCAAACTTTCGCATTTCGTATATTAGTATTAGTAGGATTATTACACCTAACGTTTTAGAGATTTGGAGAATTAATTGCCTTCCAGATTAAAAATTCACTAAATTATTGTGGAAACTGCATAAAATTCAGAAAATTCATTGTGTGTAAACGTCGTTCAGTGGTACCTAAAGTTATCACAGATTTAATCTATCTACCATAATCTGATTATGGTTGTCGCAAACTCGCAACGGCCACGTAATGTTATACTGACATTGTGTTTGTCCGAGCCAGTTTTATCAAACCACTTATCTCTGAATGATGCTGAAGTTTTACCTTCAACTTAAATAATTATCAACTGTATGACTAAAGACAGAATATTGCTAATAAGCAGAATCGTTGCCTATTGACGTTGACTATTCTTGTAGAACATAAGGCAACGTTTCTAGATAAATATTCTAATATCTACTTGCTCCGAATCAATTTAGGTACACTACTTAGAGAGGAATGCAAGAAGAAGGAACAACAAAGTGTCCAGCAGTGGACGTCTTTTGGCTGAAATGATGATGAGGCAACACTTTAAAATAAAGCCTTATATTTTATTTTAACACCGTGAGACAACTGGCCTATCTTGGAAAAGCAATGTAGTGGACATGTGACTTCCAGAGCTCGCAGGCCTGACTCAGAGCGAAGCCGCGCACAGCACAACGGTACATGAGAACATTACAGACTGATTATGTTACGGTCAACTTGCCTTATTCTTCTATAAGTAAGGCAATCAAAACAGGATCTGAATCAGAATAATATAATGCAATAATAATAAATGCAGGTGGGTCTATGTTGTCAGGATTGTTTGATAATAAAAACAAATATCATTGTCCAACTATGTCACTGATAATTTCATAAGTGTAGAACAGTTATCTTGGAAGATGATAAGGCACTTTGCACATGTTTTTTTTGGGTCCATATTGGCTCACCTAAAGTTCTTTATCCGAAATTGTTCTTCCTAACGATTTGTAATCCGAATGATCACTCTTCCTAAAATTTTTCATCCTAAAGTTTTCATTCATACTATTTGTAGTCCTACCGACGATGTTCATAACACTCATGTTTCCGAAAATTGGAATTCATAATATCATTAGTGTAAATATATTTAAACTCCTACTGTTTTTTATCCTAACGCTTTTATTCCTAAACATAATTACCATAATATTTTCACTCATACAACTGTTTAGAATGATTAAAGGTCGTTTCACTGATTTTTGTCTTGAAATAAAATAAATGAATGAAATTCAGGTCAGAGTGTCGTCTTGGGGGCACTATGAAAAAAATACTTAGAAAAATTTCGCGACCAATTTCGAGGTAGCGCTCGCCGGCCGCTGCCGCGGCACCGCTCGCTTCGCTCGCTCGGCTCGCGCGTAGTTGGTCACAGTTCTAACCTAACCTAACCTATGGATATCTTTGCATAGTATATAAGGTCCCATTAAAATAGGTGGACAAATTTTAACACAGCGTTTAGTAAGCCTAACTAAAGACATCTAAACAAAAAAAAACACTATTTATAAGTGATTTTATTTTGACTTAAAATAATAAATTGCCGGCACTCTAGAACAAACTCATCCTATAAAAGTAGGTATTTTATTTCTTATTCTTATTTTTTTTTTTTGCTATTGTCCTTATTTTAGCGGTCTGAATGATTTCTAAAATTTTGTCCACCTATTTTAATGGGACCTTTTATAATACTGATTATTATGAATAAAAAGTAATATAAACAAAAAAAAAGATATGACTTTGAATAATAGTGTAAAAGATGGTTATGTTGAGAAAATATAGGAAAACAAATAATAGTGTAATAGATGTTTATTGCTACAGACATTATGAAGTTGAATGCTTCGGAATTAAAACATTAGAGACAGAGAAGTTAGGAATTGCGATTGTTAGGATGAAAAATGTTAGGAAGAACATTTTCGGATTTCCAATAATCGGAGTTGAAATTTTAGGTGAACTTTGGTGCACCCGTTTTTTTTTAATTTAAACTAATATTGTAAAGCTGAAGAGTTTGTTTGTTTGTTTGTTTGTTTGAACGCGGTAAACTGGAAACTGCTGGTTGGAATTGAAAAATTATTTTTGTGTTGGATAGTCCATTTATCGAGGAAGGCTATAGGCTATATAACATCACGCTACGGCTAATAGGAGCGGAGCATTAATGAAAAATGTTACAAAAACGGGAAAAGGTATTTCCTTTTTGAGAGCTTCCGCTGCGTGCGCTGCGAAAACGGTTTAAGTTACGCTAATATCATGTATGAAGGAATTGTTCCTCTTTAAAAGTTCTAAAAAAAAGTCCGCGACAGCATGTATCTATCTTTTAAGATTGACTCACTGTAACCTTTTTTTACAGTTAAACTGTTAGGTTAAAAAGAATTATTTTTTGCGAAGCTTATTTAACCCCATATGGTATTAATCTATATCTAAATAAATGTGTTTGTTAGAACGGAAATTTAATATAGAATATTTGTGCTCTTTACTCTGTACAGTTTAAACAAATATCTTAGAATATATCGCAATGTAAAAATATCCGCGCGGCAAAATATTTCGCGCGTCGCAATGTAGGTACGGGGGATTCTGGCTGGCCTCCGGGAAATTCAAATTCAAAATATTTACTGCATCATAATGTTTACAAGTATAGAGTGTGTTTTAGAGTGTGTGAGTGTATTTAACAGTAAGAGATACCTATAGTAATTCACACTTTAATATAATCTAAGCTAATCTAAACCATCTGAACTATTATAATAAAGAGGAAAGATAAGATTTTTTGTTTGTTACCTACGATTTAGCTTAATATATGTCGGATAGTCGATATCGAGAAAGGTTATAAGCTATATTTATGTGACGCAGACGAAGTTGTGTGGATCAGCTAGTATATAATGATATAATGAGTTACATAAAAAGAGAAGTCCTGACTGACTGACTGACTGACTCATCAACGCCCAGCCCAAACCCTTGGACTTAGAAAGCTGATATTTTGCACAGAGGTTCCCTTTATAATGTAGACAAGGAATAAGGAAGGATTTTTCGAAATTCAACCCCTAAGGGATTTAAATAGGGATGAAAGTTTCAAAATCAAAATCAAAAGTCATTATTCAAACTAGGCTGATAATCAGCACTTTTCGAACTTCAAAAATTTACTTTACTTTACTTTACTATTTACATTTTTATAAGACAGTCCCCCAAAACACACTTCACGACACTTCCTAGTGTTTAGCTTGAAAGAAGAAGTGGTGGAACAAACTCCCCAGCACACATCTGTCTGTTAAGTTGGTTAGAAGAACCAGACTCGATACAATAGCAAGGTGTCAGTTAAATTTAAGATTTACTAAAGACACAATCAGTAATAAACAAAAGTATATGACAATAAACAATGTAAACATAAAATAATAAATACATAACATAACAGTAAACTAATTTCGGAGAAAGAACATAAATAACAAACATTGTCTTGTGTTCAACTCAGCGACCAACTATTCTCATCATCGAAGTAGTCGTTATTAGAATAGTACGCTTTTAAACAAAGATTAGATTTAACTTTGGCTTTAAACGCATTAAATGGCAAGTCTAGAAAAGAAGATGGCAGTTTATTATAAAATGTAATCCCGAGCCCTACGATTGAATTATGAACTTTGTGAAGCTGGTGAAAAAGAGCACGTAGTTTATGCTTATTTCTGGTGTTAAAGTTGTGGATATCACTGCTTTTAGTGTACAGGTGGATATTTTGTCTAATATATAAAATGTTGGCAAAGATGTACTGAGAAGCAACCGTGAGAATACCAATCTCCTTAAAAAAATCTCTAAGGGAAACTCGGGCACCCAGCTGATAAATTGCACGAACCGCTCGCTTCTGCAGAACAAAAATATTTTGAATATCAGCAGCTTTGCCCCACAGCAGAATACCGTAGGACATAACGCTGTGAAAATAATTAAAGTAGACTAACCGTGCTGTATCAACGTCAGTGTATTGTCTTACTTTTCTGACGGCGTATGCGGCCGAACTTAGCCTTCCCGCTAGTGATATGTGTAAACCCCATTGTAATTTTGAATCTACTGTTATACCCAGAAATACAGCAGAGTCGGCAGTTTCCAGCTCCTGATTGGCGAGGATAATATTGGGACCTAGATTTCTAACATTGGGTAAAGCGAACTTAATTATTTTACTTTTCTTGGCATTAAGAACAAGGTTGTTTGTTGTGAACCAATCCGTGACCATTGTAAGCGCGCTGTTTACGTCGTACTGTCAAAATCGTGTCTATTCCCATCTACTTTAAAGATAAGAGAGGTATTATCTGCAAATAGTACAACGTCACAAAAACCCTTTAAATAATATGGCAGATCATTAATATAAACCAAGAATAAAAACGGACCCGGTATTGAACCTTGAGGTACACCTAGCCGAACCGGTAGCCCGGAAGATTTCGCGCCATATACGTCTACACATTGGAAAAATCGTCATTTGTTTGTATGGAAAATCGTCATTTTCATGCGGGCGAAGCCGCTGGCAAAAGCTAGTGAGTTATATGTAGGTACAGTCAGCAACAGAAGTAGCTTAACATTTCGTAATTGTAATTATTTGATGTAGGTACAGAATTCCAGTTATTATTTTTAACGTTCGAGTTGCGCGCGGGCGCTTGTCAACGTTAGACGCGCATTCTGTGTGATTTCGAACCGGTTTCGACTCACAGCGTTTGACCGTGCGTTATTATGACACATCGCTTAAAAATGCTTTTAACTAATGGATAGCAGTGAGCGCGAGTACGAACAATCGATTGGGACAGTTAATGTGAGTAATGCCGTAGAAGAGTGTAGTGAGATTATAAGTAATAGTGAGAATATGGAGTTAGAAGATTTGATACAAAATAGTGGGGAAAGCGACGTGGTTAGAACGAGTAAAAGAAACAGACTGATAGACCAAGAGGAGGTGTGGACAAACATTACAAGACGGGGCAAGCGTTTTGCCCGAGCCAGTCATGTTCACGATGAAATTAGAATACCCGAAGACAAAATTGAAATCAGCATAACATCTATCGAAAAGTTACCTAAACAGTTTGGATTGGCAAAATTATTAAAATCTGAGAATATTTCGGACATTATAAGTGTTAAATATATTAATGCATATAAGGTACTTATTCAATTTAATATCGAAGAGAGCGCAAATAAGTTAATCGAATCAAAAAAATTGAAGGAAAAAGGACTGAGATGTCAGAAAACACTAGAGATTAGGGAAACTTACGGCGTGATCAAAGATATAGATTTAGAATCAACTGACGACGAAATTATAGAGGGTTTGAGTTGTGGCACAGAGATTATAGCCATTAAAAGATTAAAACGTCGCAACACAAGTAGTGGACAATGGGAACCTGGAGAAACAATAAGAGTTACCTTTAAAGGAACCTCTTTACCTGCCTATGTTTACATTTTTGACACCAGAGTCAAAGTGAATCATTACCAATTCCCCGTCACGCAATGCTCACGCTGTTGGAGATATGGACATACAGTGAGAGTATGTGCATCAGTGAAACAGATATGCCCCAAATGTAGTAAATCCCACCCTAATTGCGACACTACGTCCTTTAAATGTAATAACTGCTCGGGAAAACATATGGCGTTGTCTCGTACATGCCCAATATATTTAAAAGAAAAGAGGATAAGAGAATTGATGTCAGAGTTTAACTGCACTTACAAAAGAGCTTTAACACTATATGTGCCACCAGAACCCACTTATGAGGCGAACTCCGAAGAAAGAGAACAGGAAACCGAAAAAGAACATCAAGAAATATTAAGTTCAGAAACAAATATAGAATTGGGACCTATGACACAAGCTCAGGACACATATGCTAACATACTAAAGAAGGCGGAAAGTTTAAATTCCAAAACAAAGACGAAACCTACAAAAATACAAGACGATGCTAATAAAAAGGATAGGATTAAGAAGAAGAATAAACAAAGACCAGATACTCCAATTAATTGGGCAGCACTGTCTGACACTGACCCTGAAATACAACACATAGAAACAGAGAAAACTGATAGTTCAAACAAAATGAAGAAAAAGAGTTGGAACTGGTTATGGAATAAATTAAAAGAAAAAATTTGGGATAACGGGACCAGTCTGGAAAATAAAGTGTTAGACTGTGCTAAAGTTATTTTTGATTGGTTTACATATTTCATGATGGATTACATAACGGAGTTGCCTTTCTTATCTAACATAAAACAATGGATAACAACGACCAACACAGACATTTAAAAATCAATATTTTACAATGGAATGCCCAGAGTTTACGACCGAAGAGAACAGAATTTGAAGCTTTATTAAATCAGGAGAAAATTCATATAGCTATAATCAGCGAAACTTGGTTTGACCCAGACAGTACGTTCAGACTCAGTGGCTACAACATATACAGGGCAGATCGCGTTGATGGTTATGGAGGTACGGCTGTGCTTACCCATTATTCTATCAAGGCCGTACAATGTAACGTAACTATTTCGAATCCACAAATTCAAATTTTACACATCAAATTGCTCAACTGTAGTCACCTGGAGAACATAATTTCTATCTACTGCCCCTCGTCAGTACATACGTGCAGAAATGATTGGGACGAAGTATTTTCTATAACACAACACAAAACCCTTATTGCAGGTGACTTAAACGGTCACCATTCAAACTGGTCTACCAGAACTGACGCAAGAGGTAATCAGATTTTTGATTCTGTCATGGACAACAACCTATGTACACTTAACGACAACACACATACACGGTTGAAATTGGTCAATGGGTCTATACAAAAATCTTCCCCAGATGTGACTATAGCTTCAACAGATTTGGCTCTGAAATTAAAGTGGTGGGTCATGAATGAGAACCTGGGAAGTGACCATTGCATAATTAAAACTTGTTTAGAAAATAATAAATTAAATACGTTTAAAAAACGGAGGAACTTTAAAAAAGCAGATTGGCAAAAATACACTCAGAAAATAGAAGCGGATTTAACAAACTTGGAACTACCTTTAGATCTTCAATCTGCATATAATAAATATTTAGATATTATAAACTCTGCGGCTGACCAATATATACCTACGATTAGAGTGAATGAAAATCCTCTTGAATCAGACAAATTCGTACCAAAGCCATATTGGAACCAAGAGTTATCACATGTTGTTGCACAGCGACGCCTTGCACTGGCTACCTTCAGAGGTAATCCCACCCCACTAAATCTTGAAGTTCTACAAAGAAAAGTGAGTGAAGCGCAAAGACTCATACGACAAGCCAGGAATAAATCCCTTCAGAGATTTTGCAACGACATAGATAGTGTAACTTCTTCAGGAGAAATGTGGAAACGTATGAGATGGGTCAAAGGGTACAAACCACCTACATCTTTTGTCGATCAAGGTAAAGCCGAAGGTTTGTTGCGAGGTCTGGCACCGGATTACGTATCACCACCAACTCCTACATTTACCTCTTGTAACACTCAGTTGTCCAGTCCGGTTTCGGTACAGGAAGTAATTAACTCGATTAAAAAAACAGATTCTGCTCCAGGTCAAGATAATATCTCATATTCTATGATAAAACATTTGCCTCATATTGCCAAAATTATGTTGACATCTATTTACAATAAGTTTATGCTATCCGGATTCGTACCAGACCAGTGGAGAAAAGTAAGAATTGTTCCTATACCGAAACCGGGGGCTGGTCCAGGTTCAGGTAAAGATGTTAGACCTATTGCTCTTATATCTTGTTTTTGTAAGATATTTCATACCATCATAACACGTAGACTTGAATGGTTCCTAGAGAAAAATAATCTGTTATCTCATGACACCACGGGCTTCCGTAGATCTAAATCATGTTATGATGGCTTATCTAGGTTGGTTACACGGGTGCAAACTGGATTTTCTAAAAATGTACCAGCTGTTGGCTGTTTTATAGACATTGAAAGTGCCTACAATAACATAAATCTGACATCTCTTTTAAGTATTTTGGATAACTTGGGAGTGGGCTCTGTTCTTTGTAATTATCTTTGGCAGTATCTTCATCAGAGACAACTATTTGTAGAACTACAGGATGACAACCTAGTATGTCGAATTACTGGTACAGGAATAGCTCAAGGAGACCCTTTATCCCCTTTACTTTATAATGCAGCCACAATTCATGTTTGTAGAGGCATAACTAATGTTTTCATTTCGCAATACGCTGACGACTTCATTATTTATGACATACAGAAGAAATTATCCGATTCAATATCCCATATCCAAAACGCGTTACATATTTTTCAAAGCTTGATGACAGATTTAGGACTAAACATTTCCCATAAGAAAACAAAGCTGTGCCTTTTTAGTAGGGGGAGAAGAAGGAATGATATCCATCTAACTGTGAATAACACCCGTATTGAACAAGTCCATTGTGTCAAATACCTTGGAAGGTGGTTGGACAGTTCCTTAAGGTGGGGTAAACATATAAACGAGATCCGCGAAAAAGTATGTCGATTTTTAAATATTTTTAAAATTTTAGCTGGTGCCAAATGGGGTGTACATCCCATACATCTTAGGAGGCTATACATAGCAATAATTCGAAGCAGGATAGATTATGGTTGTTTTTTGTACGGAAACTGTGCAACGTGTCATCTTCTTAAGCTTGACAAAGTGCAAAATCAAGCAATGAGAATCATCGGAGGATTTATTAGAAGCACGCCTATCCATGTGATAGAAAGCGAGCTGTGTCTCCAACCGTTATTTGTTCGAAGATTGTTTCTAGCAGGTAAATTTTATTTAAAATCCAAATCGGTTAGTGAAAACATTCTTATTGGTGCCTTGGGGGAGTTGTCTGATCAATGCCAGCGATTGTACTGGAGAAACAAAAAACTGCCATTATTAGTAGATGTTCACAGAGTTTACTCAGAAAAGCCTTTGTACTCTAGTCTGATATTAGATATTTATTCCTTATCTACTTGGGTAACCAATATAGATTTATCTAGTGTAATTAGTGTTACTATTAAGGGTGTAAGTTCGGCAAAAAGACTGATTAATGTAACGGATCTTAACAATACATGTGTAAAAATGTTAGAAGATAAGTATAGTCGACACTATAAAATATTTACGGATGGTTCCAAGAATGGTGCAGACTTGGGGGCTGCTTTTTTTGATCCTCAACTTAATACCAAAGCTAAATTCAAAATTAATGCCAAGATTTCTATTATGTATTGTGAACTTATAGCTGTTTCTGAAGCCTTATTGTACTTACTGAGTATGAATGAAGAGAAATTTGTTATATTGACGGATTCAAAAAGCAGCCTCCAACATTTGGCTCGGGTACCCTCGAGTCTTCGAGGGTTCCCGATAGCCATAATTATTTTAGACTTAATTTGTAAGATGCAGTCTATGAACAAAACCGTCACCATGCAGTGGATTCCCTCACACATTGGAATCATGGGTAACGAAGAGGCAGACCTGGCAGCCCAACAAGCGTCGTACGAGGGTATTAATTACACATGCACGCCGGTGTACTCAGATTGGCTTGGACATGTCAAAGAGCTTTGCGGACAAAGATGGCACGAATATTTTGATGAACGATCAAAGTTAAAGGGTATATGGTATAAAACCATCCAGTCTGAACCGCTTCGTTACCCATGGTTTGATGGAAGGGAGATAGAGAGGAAATATGTTGTAGATCTGTTGAGAATGTGTTCTGGCCACATCCCATCCAATAAATTTAAATATTTAATGGGTATTAGTTCTTCACCAAACTGCGATGTTTGTGGGGTGATAGATGATATTTATCACGTGTTGATGGAATGTGACCGGAACATACACGAAAGACATTATTCGCCTGATGTGGGATTTAATGTGGGGGTATGTAACAGCATTCTGGCGTCCCCTTTCTCGGAAGAGGCTAGGATGTTGTGTCGGCTATTGTTTGTTATTTATAAGAACGAAGAGGGTTAGTTAACGAGGTTATAAGTAATTATTAATATAAGTGTGTTACTCATTGTTTAGTTGTAAGTTGATAATTGTATATGTTATAGGGGTGACATTATCACTGAGTGATAAAACTCCAAAAAATAAAGATTAAAAAAAAAAAAAAAAAATTTTAACGTTTCAGAAGAATATTCTTTAAAATATTCCTTACTCTTTAATAACTTGTTAAGTTGTTAGTAACGAGTAATATCTAACATGTGTTTATTAATAAGGGTTCCATATTGACTACGGAGCCCTAAAAATCCTACTCTGTAACTTTAAGTACCTAGTGTTAATCTACTTCTGATGCTGACTTTACTTCATTTGTACCTGGCTGCTAAATAATATCTGAAGGTAATTAAATCTTGACGGCTAAATCAGTAGATACTATTTTCTATTCTATTACTAAATTGCCCAAGTAATACCTAAGTAAATCTAACTACTTGATCATAATGGTATTGCTTTAAGCAGCTTATATCTCTGCTCTACGATGCCTACATGATGCAAAGAGTACAAATAAAACCAAAATAGGGCAAAGGGTAACAAAAAAACCTCTCACACTGAATGCGAAAGACAACCGTTTTATCATGCAGAAAATAAAGCGAATAAAAACGTATCGCAGAAGTATCGCAGACATATTCGCCCATTGTGCACGGATTAGCGAACACTTGCTGTCAAGGCCGTCGGGACACGCGTTCGTCGACTATGCAAATTGTACAGTTGCAAGCTATAAATGTACACATAGCCAAATTCAAACACAAAACATTATAGGTAACATTTTCATTTGGATAAATGTTTTTTTATATTTTTCTACTTCTAAATTGGAATTATGAAGTGTTGTGTGTGCAGCAGACAGAATCCTTGAATTCAATTCAACACAAACCATTTCCATACTACTCACTTTGCTCACATTAATAATTGTAGGTACTCTTAATACTATAATAATGTATTTATTATGCAGCTGGTTATGTACTATCTTGCCTTATCAATTGAGTTGCTATTCAAAACTACTCTTGTTTGTAATACATGTCATACTACTCATTATTGCTTTTGAGTAGGTACGTTCATTAGCATCACATAATTATTACAATAGGGGATCGGACTGACTCAAAAAAATAGTATTCTGTTTAGTCCGTCAGTTAGATTATCGAAAAATATTGGATACGTGTTTTTTGTTTTATCAAATCAATAAAAATTGACGAAGATAAAGCGCGTCAAAGATCATAGAGTGGGGCTTGAAACGTCACTTGAAGGTACAAAATGTACTATCATATGACGTCACACGAGTTTTCGAAGCACTGTATTGTCTTAATTTTTTGTTTACGTGAAAAAAGAAAAAATACGTGGTCAATATTTTTTGGAAATCTATCTGACGGACTAATTACTTTTTTTTTGTCCGATCCCCTATTACATATATGGTTTAGCCGTTAAATAATCAATATTCCATATAGAAAACCTCATCGTCCAGGTGGTAGCGTTGCAAATACAAAAGTCTTACTTTATGGGCTACTGTTGACTTTGATAGTAGAAAAAAAGCGTCAGCGGACGGTCTTCCGCCGCTACCCATGCAGCTTGTTTGCGTACTTTTAAATTTTAATCATTTAAACAATCCAGAAACCAAACAAATATCATCCGGCGTACTATAACTTTGTTTTGTCATGATCATTGGTAGGTACAGCTGACGTATAGCCCTCCCCATTACCATGCACTTATCTATTTATGTTCAGCTCAGTTTGATGTCAACTATTTATGAAAAATGTTTCAGCCGGCGCACTATTTTTTTTTTACCTTCCTATCCTACCACCTACCCATCGCGGATGATAAACTGCCTAAAATTCAATGATACCTCTCGGACTATCAGTACTATCACCAATACAGTACCAATATTGTGCCAAATAGTTGGTAATTTTACTTATACATTCTTTGTCGCCCTTTTTTATGAGAGTGGGAAATCATCAAATGACTCATCCCGCTCTGGGCCGAGTGGTAGGGAGTGTCAGACTTCTACTGACAAAAACCACCCATGTTTCTTCTTAGCCCTTTGTGCCGAAGGCGCGCTATCTATTTTCTTTGTCCCCCTTGTTTGTTGCTGAGTTAGGAGAGAATGAATATTCACTTTTTCCATATTTTCAGTTGCAGTTTTCAGTTAGCAGTGTTGTTCTGTTTTTGATAGTTTAGGTGCTGCGTACGGCCATATGATCAGTCATTAGAAATCGCAGACAGACAGCAATTAACAAAACGTTATCAATGTCGATCATGATTGCTACCTACACTACCCACACGCCTGTGTGTGGTAACAAACTAACAATGTTTCATTGTGCTGTTCACTATTTTAGAGTTAATAACAACAAATGTGTAAATTGACTTCTTCCTTGTAGATTGAGATGAATTCTTTTTGACGGGACAGCGCCTCTGTATATTCAAGTGTACTACGTAAGGTTTAGACATCGTGTAAAAGGACCCTTTTAAAGCTGTCAGCGAAGCATTATGTGCATACCTCATACATTGCATTGCTACATTGCGTAGCACTGGGTTACTCTCCATCCTGCCAAAGCAAAACGCAAGAAAAAAAGTGTATTGAAAAACGTCGCTTAGCACGACTAACCATGTAAAACTTTACCGAGATGGAAATGTGTGTAACAGGTTAACAATAAACAGGGATGTAGAACAAGAATATAATAAGCAGTAATTCCTTTTACGAGACCATGAACTCGTTGCTCAAAGATACAGAGACCAAACAATCGTCTACAATTTAATTAAACCTTTTCTCGGTTAGATCACTGTATAATAAGACTTTAAAACACTTAGATACAGTTGTGGACATAAGTATCTCTACAGAAAACAAATAGTGTGTGGGTTATGTAATTAAGACTATGCCACGCCATTTACGGTAACTACTGTGTTGCTATATAAAATTATCAGTTGTTGGTAAATGAGCGTCCAGTGAGTCCAATGAGTTTTTCTTCTACACAGTGCTTTGGAATATGAGTAATAGATTCATCGTTTTGTTAAAAAAAAAGTAAGTAGTTAAAAAACTAAAAAACCCGACTGAAAAAACTGAAAAGCAAAAAACAAGCACATTTTAAATTAAACAAAACTTGGAAGCAGGCGGGGTTCTATTTTATTTAGTTCTATTTTTTTCATTTCATAATTTAATATTCAAATGAACCCCGCCTGCTTCCAAGTTTTGTTTAATTTAAAATGTGCTTGTTTTTTGCTTTTCAGTTTTTTCAGTCGGGTTTTTTAGTTTTTTAAGTACTTTTGTTATTTCCAACTTTTTAGTTCTTTTGTGTTTGTTCTTTCGTTGCAGGTCGCGTAAAATTCTTCGCAGATGATTAACTTTTGTGCTTGTTTATAGGATTTGTCACTTTGAATTTCTATTAAACATATAAGTGTTTTATATTTTTGAAATCTCCTTTTAAAACCTTTTATTTTGATAACCTACTCGATGGTATTAGGAAAAATTTTTTTTATGAACTCCGCGATTTGGCCCCCAAAATCAGCTGTTTTTCTTTGTTTTTTTTAATTGTAATGTAGCTTATAACACTCGCGCCATCAAGACAAATCTAACGACGTATATTTCATTCAAATCCCTTTATCCGTTTAGGAGTTATGAGGGAACAAAGAAACAGACATACATACATACATACACGTCAAACACATAACCCTCCTTTTGGGCTTCGCCGCAGTCGGGTAAAAATAAACTATTTTGTTTGTGAGGTAAGTACAGAAGATAGTCGCAAAACAAGTAGGTAAACACATACGTGTTAGACAGTTAGCACTTAAGCTGAACTGCCAATATACTGCAGATAGTTTGCGCTTTAATTAAACTCTATAGCTTACACTTTAGAACTAAACGTTCCAAGTTCTATTCCCACCAGAACAGATTAGTGTAGCCAATTATATCATACCCACTAATCAGTAGGAAGTCAAAACTAAGATTTACGAATAAAACCCGGCTGAGAAGTGGCCACTGCGGATTAGGAGCGCAGGAATATATTATTTGATTCGGGGGCGGTTATTTCCTGACCAAAAAAATGAGAAAGTAAAGAACGGACAAGCAAGCGAAGCGAGCTCTAAAATGTTTGCAATCCATCTAGGGTGGGTTTTATTTGCTCTTGACTATTCAATTATTCATACATAGTTAGAAGTTATGCAGATACTTTATTTTGTCGAGAATGCAAGAGTGAGTGAAACGAGCTCGAAACCCCGTTACTGATAAATTAAATTCATTCATTCAGAAATGAAAATCTGAGTAGGTGCTTCTGTAAACTTTTATTGTAAGTAATAGAGTTCGCGAAGGTTGCAGTAGTGAACGAAGCGGGCTCGAAAATTTTTGTATTCTGCCGGGGATAAATTGGTTTCTCTATAGATTTCCGAGATTTTGAAAGAAAACTCTTAAGTTAAACAAAAAATGGACCTGGATACGAACAAACTGCCCCAATGCCAAATCATTAAAAACAAAATAAACAATTATTTAGCGAGATAATATGGAAGATTAAATAAAAATTAAAATTCATTTAATTCAGGTAATATAACCCATATACACAAAACAAATACACTTCCAAAACACAAAAAAAAAAAAAAATGATGAACTACTTAGTTCTTATCTGGACAGCCGTTGACGTGATACAATCGTATTTCAATTGGACCCGTCATCTACCAAAAACTTAAGATCTGTTTGTCTATGCTGATACATTTTAAGAGACGTCCAATTGGATAGTTGACAAAATAAAACGATTTGTCCGTCAGACAGGGTTAGCAATATTTTAATGTCTATATGTATTTAACCTTGACATAGTTGAGTTCAAAATGGGTATGGGATGTAGAGATGTGAAAAGTCATCCAAACCTTGGGTAAAAACTTAGTTTGGCAATGTGGCTATAGCATGATAATTTTGTAGTACCTACCACTTTTCACACCTAATTATTAAGGTTGAAAATAATGATCGACCGTCAGTGAAATCTGTAGTACTACATACGCGCGTACCATAATTATCACTCGAAATACTAATTTTAACAAGTAACCATGATACAGCACTTTTCAAGAATACCTACGAATAATATAAAGATTGCGTAATATTGCACAATGATTTCTGTACGAGCTCGAAATAGCCCCGGCTAAACTCCGGCTTATCTGTTCAACAGATTTTTTTACATGCGAAAATCTATGTGATGCGATGGTATCTCACCAATTATAATTATTACTTCTAGACTTTATTGATAAAGAACTGCCTCGTTGGTCCAGTCATAGTATATAGTAGTTTATGCGACTGTGCATAATGAAGGGCATTACAACACAAGTGTGGGTTTAAGAAACGAGCCGAAGGCGAGTTTCTTAATAGCATCACACGAGTGTTGTAATGCCTAATTATGTATAGTTGCATACACTAATTTATCTACCCGAATATCATAAGGGCTCTATGATGGGTTCAGGAACCATAGGGAAATGACCAGCATTGTTACCAGTGTAATGCAATAAAAAATAAACAGGTTATTAATTGCATTCGTCGCTGCATTTACGATATCTGGCGGAGTGTTCATGTTAATTTCTGAGTCACTATCACTCATTTTAGACTGAAATAAAGAACTTATCAGAAAATTTGTCTACTCGTAACTGGAAATAAAAAGCTAACGAACAAATGACAGCTCGAAATGGCGGCGTTTCGGATATCTGTCAAATTTTTTAAATCATAAGCAAACGAACAAAGTCACTATTCTTGTGTCACTCGAGATCAAAATGTCGTGCGATTTATAATTAAAATCATACAGAATTGGGGTTTCGTATCGATAGGTATCTGTTTTAATGTAGATACTAGAATAGCACACTCACTTGAATTTGACACCTGTTCCAAATTTAAACTCATAACCTACTGTTTTCAGTAGGTTATGAGCTCATTACAGTTCTGTTTATTTCTGCTGGTTGGTAATGCTGGTCATTGCCTATGGTTTTTGAACGCATTATAGAGGGTTTATGATATTTGGATAGATAAAATATATTGTGGTCCAGTGGTCGCAAGCGCGACTGCTGAGCATGAGGTCCTGGGTTCGATTCCCGGGTCGGATAAAGTGTTATTGGCTTTTTCCATCAGGAATTAATCAGTAACAGCCACGGAGTCTGAATTTCTGCCCGTGTTGTCATGGCAATAGGCTCGCCCCCTATTACATGGGACTTAAAACATAACTGGCGAAATGGTGTAGGTAATATTACGGTGTACTATTAGGTACACCTCTGCTCTGCCTTACCCTTCGGGAATTACAGGCGTGATGTTATGTTATGATAAAGGATTCTCTGGTATCTCGTGCGGGTTGTGGCCATAGCGGAATAATCAAAGAGTTTGGCAAGCAATATTGTATATCCTACTGAAAATCGCATTTTATGTTTGTGGATTTGGAATGCACTGTATGATGAAATCGCAACATTTGTTAAACTTTATCAAATATTATGAATGGTCATGTTATTATTATTATTAGTATTAGCCTGTACTGTCCCACTGCAGGGCAAAGGCCTCCCTTCCCTCCTTCCACTTTTCGCGATCTAGTGCGATGATAGGCCAATCCTTTGAGAAGGAATCTAGCTCATCCCGCCATCTCCTTCTGGGCCTGCCGCGTCGTCGTTACCTGCTTGTTGGTATCCACTGAGTGGTAAGTTTTGCCCATTGCTCCTCCGACATGCGGCAGATGTGACCAGCCCAGTTCCATTTCAATGGTCATGTTAGATTAAAAAATAGGATTCCGTACTTAAAAATGAAGTATCAAAATCCTTTTCCATTTTGTTTTTTGTTCACTTTAATCCATCATTAGGTACTTAAAGTTAGTACGTACTTAAATTCTTTTCTTTAACGGTAATAGTATGTTTATGTCTGAAATTATTTTTTGTAAGTTACTTAATATAGTTTTTAAAAAACAATTTGAAATATTTAATATCTACGGTTAAAGATATTTATTTTCTCTAAAGAATTACAAATTCACTTACAGAGAAAAACATAACTATAAGTTTACAATGTTATCTGCCAGTTAGCGTAAATAAAAACCAAAATCAAATATGTATCTTAAAACTACCATTACAATAATATTTCGACTTAGCATAACAAGTACAAAAATAACAAATCAGAAGGTAGGTTACACACAAGAAACAAGACGCAACAGAAAAGTTTTGGGCAATGAGGGTAGGGTGCAATTTAGTAGTTCTTGCGTGTTTACTAACGCCTACAACACAGTGCAGGACATTAAGCGATTCTTACAAATGTTTTTAAAGTAAAGCATTTGTAAATATACATATTTATTTATTTTTGGATATGTAGACTATCATTACTATCTTGATTATATTGGTTTTTCTGGTTTTTTTCTTTTCTTTTTAAACTTAGATTAATTAGTTTTTTTTTTCTTTTTCTTTTAGCATTTATACCTAAACTTGCGGGGAAAGGTCTTTTAGTATATATTTTTTTAAGTTTTCTTGAATACGCATGGCGATTTGATTTCTTTTATGTCTTTAGGTAGTTTGATAAATAAGTTCGCCCCCTCATATATAATATTTCTCTTTCCATATTTAGTCCTAGGTTGGGTTAAGCAAATGTCATTAGCTTGTCTTGTTAAAATTTTATAAGTTTGTGCCCTTTTTGTAAATACCTATTATCTGAGAATGTATATCTTTAGTTAGAATTTTTCTTACGAGTATGCATGTGTTGTACTTATACATCTGAAGAAGATTCATAAGTTGTGTTTCTTTGTAGATTTTTTCAGTAGGAGTTAAACAGTTATATCTAAATAGTGTTTTGATAATTTTGTTTTGAGCAATTTGGAGATTTTTTTATATCTAGAAATAAGGAATATTATTAAAATTTAAGAAATTATATTTTATTAATTTTAAATTTATTTTAATATATGTATTTACGTCATTGATGGCAAAACGTAGATATCCCGTCCCAGAACTTTATTTACACCTTTTGCACCATGTTTGTCAAATAAAAAACTTTGACTATCCGTGTGACACATGGAGTATTGTGACATGTTAATTTTAAAGCAACTATCTTTCTTAACCGACTTCCAAAAGGAGGAGGTTGTCAAGTCGTCAGAAAATAAAACTGACTTCAATTGAGTTGCACCGGCCGGTGCCGCCTGTTGCTATGAACCGGATTATCATCGTGACTCGCGAAATATTGTTATTATTCAATATAAAGCTTGTTTTGGTCCGACCACCGGCTACATTCCGAAGCGTCGCGTGAGTGCGACAGACGTGCTGTGCTTGTGTAGTGTATTGTGGGAAAAATTATAAAATAAAATGGCACCTGAAATTAAATACACTAAGGTTTGTATTTTTCATAATTTTAGTAAGTCAGTGATTTTTGTATAAAAATATTTAAGTGCCCACTAATTATATTTTATTTATTTATTTATTTAAACTTCATGTACAAGAGTGGTACATAGGCGGACTTAATGCCACAAGGCATTCTCTACTAGTCAACCTTAGGGTTAAATAGGACAGTACTGTGGTAGAGTACAAAAAAATAAATAATAATAACGATAATACCATTTTGCAAACATATAACATATACAATTAGCATAACAATTAACATATATAATTAGGTAGGTAATTATAAAAAAATGTGATGTTTCGTTTTCTGACTTATTAGGTAGGTATACGGATACCGGTCCGATTTTAGCGTTCATTTATTGAATTGGTTGTCTCAACAGTTATTTGTGAAAGGTTTAATAAAAATGTCTTATTACAAGAATAAGACATTTGTATTTTTTTAATAATATTTAAGTAATTAAATTTATGTATGTTAAAATAAATCAAATTATTATTATTATTTATTTATTTATGCACACACAAAATACAAAAAAGGATAAAAACATTACAAATAGAAGAGCACAATGGTGCTGCCAATTATTCTTTTGAACAACAATACGTCTAATACCGATATAAAGTTTAGCTCTAATTGTATGAACGAATAAATCGTAGGTACCTATAATACCTATAATTCTTCTCAACGTTCTGCAATTAAAAAAATATATAAGTTTTCAGTAAAAAGCTCTAGTATTCATTGCTATTTTAAAATTAAATTCATTCTTTATACCGTCCTTAAACAGACTTGTTCCATTGTACCATGATATCTCAATAAATAAAAAAAGAAAACAGAACCGGTTGAGTCCTTGAGACATATGACCTTGATCTTTGTTGAACATAATAATAATAGAGCTCACATTCCGAATAATAGCATCCTTTACCGCACCAACATCACAATCGTTTTGTTGATTACTTGATAATATGGTGTGATGTCATGCATGATGTCATAACACTCATAACAGAATGCCAAACAGATATGCTATCTGATAATTACTGTGTGTTATAGGTACCTACCTAACGGACGAAAATATTTACACGAAAAGTTTAAGAGCTAAAACTTTCTGTAACATTATAAATGCCAATATGACTCTCTGTTTTGCGGTTTGAAGTACTATTATTGATCGAAGGGTTTAAATGAGAAAAATGCAGAACAATTTTGGTGAAATTTGAATTAGCTTATATACCTACTGAGAAATATAAAATAAGAATAATGAAAAAAATGCGAAATTCACGCAGGTGAACTAAACACAAGAGGGCTCGTACTTTCAAATTAATATTATTTCATGTTTTTATTGTACCTACTTTTTTTAGTTGTTCATCGACAACGAGTGGGTGGACGCGAAAAGCGGCAAGACCTTCGACGCTTACACTCCTCATGATGGATCCGTCATCGCCAAAGTCGCGGAAGGTGACAAGGTATGTACTACGAGACCTTACTGAGTTTCAAGGACAATTAGGTACTTTAGAAAAACACAGTTTAATTTGCCAGAATTGGTTTTGGCGCCGACCGGTTTAAAAAAAAATTGGATAAACATGAAGTTGTTGTGTGTTCATGTATTTTTGCAAAGATTTAAACTAACCAAAAGAAACTAACCTATCCTGTTTTTTATTAGTTTCTTATAAGTATTTAGTTGATAATTCTCATTATACTTAGCCGGTACGAAACAACTTTTTGCAAACACCGCTCACTACCCCCCCTGCAAAAACCGGATGGGTCGCTGGCTCACTCCGCTACCGAGAAGGCAAATTTATTTGCATCTCTGTTTGCAAGCAATTCGCGTCTAGATACTGGGTCAGCACCAACGATTCCTCGCTGTGATTCTTCGATGCCGGAGATCACAATACACTTGAAAGAGGTTCGTAGAGTACTTCAGTGCCTAGACGTGAATAAGGCTAGCGGTCCGGACGGCATACCAGCAAGGGTCTTAAGGAACTGTGCGCCTGAGTTGTCTCCTGTGTTGACACGCTTGTACCGCCTCTCTCTCAAAACCAGAACGGTGCCGAACTCCTGGAAGGTTGCTAATGTACAACCAGTACCCAAGAAGGGTAGTCGTGCCGACCCCTGTAATTATCGACCAATCGCCATCACCTCCATACTTTGTAAAGTAATGGAAAGGGTACTCAACGGTAAGCTGCTGGCGCACCTTGAAGCGAACGACCTACTCAGCGACCGTCAGTATGGTTTTCGCCGGGGACGGTCAACTGGGGATCTTCTGATATTAGCTACGCACTGCTGGGGCGAGGCCATCGAGAAACACGGCGAGGCCCTTGCCGTGTCGCTGGACATCTTGAAGGCTTTCGACAGGGTTTGGCACGCAAGTTTGTTGAGCAAACTTCCGGTATACGGCAGCGGCATTCCCGCTGACTTTTGCTGCTGGATATCTGACTTCCTGAGTGAACGGTCGATCCGAGTGGTCATTGATGGCTGCTCCTCTGACCTTATGTCTATCGATGCCGGAGTTCCTCAGGGGTCTGTTCTCTCCGCGACACTTTTCCTGCTGCACATCAATGACCTCCTTGTTCCTGGTATTGTTGGGTACGCAGATGACAGCACTGTCATGGAGAGTTGTACATCCAGCGCAAAAGCCAGTGGTGATGAAGTACGTTCATTAAGAGAGGCCATGGTAGAGCGAACGAATTCAGCCTTAAGACTTGTCTCCGAGTGGGGTGACGAGAATCTGGTAGATTTCAACGCCACCAAAACGCAAGTGTGTCTGTTTACCGCAAAAAGGAGTCTGTTTAATCTGGCCCCTACTTTCCGGAGCGCGTCTGTACAAGTTACTGACAGTCTCGAGCTTCTTGGCACGAAGTTGAGCGCGAATCTGAACTTCGGCGCCTACATCGAGTCAAAAGCTCAAACTGCGGCGAAAAAGCTGGGCATCCTAAACAAGGTTAAGCGGTACTTCAAGCCTGGACAGCTTTCAGTATTATATAAAGCTCAAGTCCAGTCTGGCATGGAGTATTGCTGTCACCTTTGGGATGGCTCAGCCAAATACCAGCTTGCCACACTTGACTCTGTAGAGCGCAGAGCCAGGAGGCTAATTGGTGACGATAAGCTGGTTATCAAGCTACATAGCCTGGCCCACCGTCGCAAAGTCGCATGTCTGTTGGTCTTCTACAGACTGTACTTCGGAGAGTGTGCGCAAGAGCTCCACGAGCTGATCCCACCATCTCCCTTCTTCCATCGGGAGACTAGACGTACTGCAGGGTATCATCGATACCTAGTCGACATTCCACACATTCGAACGAAGCGCTTTGCTGGGTCCTTTATTATGCGCACAGCCAAGGAGTGGAATTCCCTGCCTGCGTCGGTTTTTCCGAGTTCATATAACCCTAATCTGTTTAAGTCGCGAGTAAACAGACTTCTACTGGGTAAGCTCGTTCCATCGTCGACATCATCTCTGCCCCTAGGGCAAGATTGAAGTCAAGAGCAAGCCCAATTATAATAAAAAAAAAAATAATAATAATAATTGGACATCTATACCTATTCCGCTTAACAGGAAAAATATTAGGAAGGTAAATAATGCATTTGGTCACGAATCCACAATATTGCTTAGTTATTGTAATAACATTTATGGCAGTAAAACTCGGATCTGAAGCACTAGCGACAAAATCACATCAAATCGGACTTTATTCGATTATTCTAGTTTATCTTTGGTAAACATGGAAAGTGAAGTGGGAGAAGGCTACTCAAGAAATCAGATCCTTCGTTGAATGTCTAGTCTTATAATAACGTAATTATTTTTTAGGTACTTACTTATGCAAAAATAAAGAACATAATTGCCTATACCTATAGGAATGACAGGATGTAGAGCGCAGTCAGCATAAAAAAAAAGTAGCTTCAGATCGCAATATTCGCAATTTAATTAATTGATGTGAGGACATACATTTTTCCTTCGCTTTAACTAAACCAGAAAACTGTGAATTATGGATTTTATTTGACCACCTAGCCAAAGATCTTTTACGTCGTTTTACTTTGGTTTAAGCATTTCTAAAGTTGGACTATTTTGTTGACTTTGACTTTTTGTGATACACCTTTTTTATATTATTCAACTCGAGACATCGATTTCAATCTCTCAAAAATATTTTGAAGACTGAAATTTCATGTTGTTTCTATTGCTGCTGACCATACCCATTGATGCCTCTAAGGAAAATAGTCGTTGCGTGTCAAAGCCATTTTTTCTTACCCGTTGTAAATTTTACTAGGTATCGCATCAGGTTTGCTCTTAGTATTCTTTAGCAAAATAAGGAATTCCACGGCTTAGTAGAAGCTATTATTTATGAAGTGTAATGAAAATCATCTGTAATAATAAAGTCATCCTGAATACTTTAGAACAAAGATTTTAAAAACTGTGAAATCTTTGTTCATGATAAAAGCGATGCTGTACTCAGTAGGTACAGATGTCCTATGCAAAATTCCTCAAAAAAATCCCATGCAAATCTGAATCCACAATCTTCCTTTTGTCCAATAAATTAGTAGGAGTTTTCTATCCAGAGTAAACGAGAACGTTTTTATGAATATTTTCAGGCCGACATTGACTTGGCAGTAGCCGCAGCGAAGCGTGCCTTCCACCGCAACTCGGAATGGCGTCAGCTGGATGCCTCTCAGCGTGGAGAGATCATCCGCAAGTTCAGTGACCTCCTAGAAAGAGACTCCAAGTACATCACTGAGTTGGAATCCTACAACAACGGCATGGTTCTTAACAACGCTTCGGTATTCA
This sequence comes from Diarsia dahlii, assembly GCA_949775195.1. Lineage (NCBI taxonomy): Eukaryota > Metazoa > Arthropoda > Insecta > Lepidoptera > Noctuidae > Diarsia > Diarsia dahlii. The sequence goes on from OX459198.1 coordinate 13,737,135, forward strand.
CGGGCGGAGCTGTTAACTCTGCTCGGTATCTTGCCTCTTGCGCAGACAAAATTAAGGGCGATACCGTCGCTGCTGGTAAGAATGAAATACCTACATGTTCATTATCAGATGCGTGATTCTGTCCCTCCTATCTCGGTCTCTACAAGTTTGTATCATTGTCAACAGATGGGGAAGTATTCTCATACACCCTGAGGCAACCCGTTGGTGTAGCCGGTATTATTCTGCCATGGAATGGTCCCGTCTTCCTATTCGTCAACAAAGTTTGCACTGCATTGGCTGCAGGTGAGTTATCTCTTCTAATATTATAAACACATAACCCTCCTTTTGGGCTTCGCCGCAGTCGGGTAAAAAAGCAAAGTTTATAAGGTTGGATGAATGGAGTAATTTTCGGAACAACTGATCAGACTTCGAAAATCCGGGTGTCAGAATTTAAAACGTTCAGGCTGTGATTACCGACAAATTCACTGAAAAAGCTAGTAATTTATAAAGTTTTTACAGTAACTTGCGTGGTTTACTACGTTTTTTGAAGGCTTGTCAGACTTTAAACGTTAATTTTAAGTCAGGGCATAATTCAAACGACAAACAGAACTTCCAAATTGGAGGTGGATTTAAGAATATCAAACATTTTGCATCCATAAACTATTACGGGTGTCATGACTGTATGAGACAAAAGATCTAAATCCAATTTTCACGAAGGTTTCCACATTTAATAAATACATGTTAAGTGGACTGGCAGATCATTAAAAACTATTCATATCTATCCAGGTTGTACCGTGGTGGTCAAGCCAGCAGAACAGACTCCATTAACCGCGCTGGTACTGGCAGCACTTCTGAAAGAGGCTGGAGTGCCCAAAGGTGTGGTTAATATTGTCAACGGTTTTGGACCTGGCGCTGGAACTACTCTTACTCATCACCCAGACGTCGCCAAGGTTTCCTTCACCGGATCCGTTGAGGTAAGTCGCAAAAGGAGTTAGATTGCCTTGCCTGATCAGCCTCATCAATTTTTAAACCTATCCTATTTCTTTAAAAGGAAATAGTAAATCCTAAACCAGATATAATTATATAAATTAGCTCATATAAACTAAACACTTTATTGCTTACAGGTTGGCAAATTAATTCAACAAGCAGCTGGAGCCAACAATTTGAAGAGGATCACGCTCGAACTCGGCGGCAAGAGTCCTCTGGTCATCATGGATGATGCTGATTGTAAGCTATTCAATGATTTAAAATAGGCAATGGTTCTACAATTTATCTGTACCTACATTCAAGCATGTACTAACATGTTTATTGGATTTCAGTAAACATTGCCGTTCCATACGCTGCACATGGAGTATTCTTCCATCAAGGACAGGTCTGCATAGCAGCTTCGCGATTGTTCGTTCAAGCAAGTATCTATGACAAGTTTGTGGAAGCAGCTGTCAAGCACGCCAAGAGCATCAAGGTCGGCAACCCTGCGGACCCCACTACACAGAACGGCCCCCAGGTAAATTAGAGACCAAAGCTATTCATTGATGTAATATCAAATAATTTAAAAGCTAAACTTAAATCCTTAACTATCCTGATATCGCACAGGACCGGTCAAAATTCTAATAGGGTTTATTCATTAACGTTTCTCAACGTTATGTAATGATAGCGACTATGTCACCATATATTTTATGACTTTTCTTAATTTAACTATTGTATAAGAAGCCTTTCATGTCTTACCTAATCTTTTTAACTTAATGCTTGTAGATTGATGGAGAAATGATGGACAAAGTCCTGGGATACATCGAGAAAGGCAAAAAGGAAGGCGCAAAGTTGTTGTGCGGAGGCAACAGAATCGGCAAAAGTGGTTACTACATCGAACCTACAGTTTTTGCTAACGTCACCGATGACATGACTATCGCAAAGGAGGAGGTAATTCAGAGCGACCCTAGTTCTTCTAAAGTATTTCTTCTTGACTAAACATAAAGCAGAATCAATCAAAGATCTACATGTCTCTGTAAAGTTCGTACTAACTGAAAGTGTACTAACTCAGATTCCTCATTTTGTAGATTTTCGGGCCCGTGCAGAGCATTCTGAAGTTTGACACTTTGGAAGAAGTCATTGACAGAGCTAACAACACGACCTATGGCTTGGCCGCTGGTATCTTCACAACAAATGTCAACAATGCTCTACAGTTCTCCAAATACGTTGAGGCTGGCACAGTTTGGTAAGTCGCCTGAATTTATTAAAAGTTACTCAATAATTTCTAAAAAGTAAAAAATGTGGTTGAAACTCTTACAATGTTTCCAAGAGTGAATATCGTTGATCTAAGGACCTACTGTTTCTAAACCGTATGTAAACTTTATTACTTTAAGATAATTTTAACAATACTATTTACTTTACAGGGTCAACACATATCTAGCACTTACCCCACAATCACCATTCGGAGGTTTCAAAGACTCTGGAATTGGTCGTGAAAAGTAAGTTATCCTTTGCAATTATTATTTTCACTAGTTTTATAATATAGGTATGCACCTACTTCATTCCTACATTGTGTTATCTCCCTTTTTTGTTTGGTTAGGAATTATTATAGGTAGGTACTGATCCATTCGTTACTTTACCTCATTTCGGACGTAATCCAGATAAATTAGCCAAAATTATATAGGAATCTCGGAATATAAGATACCCAGCTAGAAACTCGTATAAACTTGTACATATTTTGACATCCTAAAAGTTGTCTCAAAACCTTCATATGATAGGATGTCCGCGTCTATTAAAATCTCAAAAATCGTTTTTAATCTATTGCATAGATTCTATCGCGGGCCTTGAGTTGAGCGTGGAGAGCGAATCCAGAGATTTATAACCAAAATATTCAGGATTCAGTATTCAACCAGGTTGCTACGGTTACGGAAAATAACAAGGTTGTCAACTGAGGTTGTCAAATTAAATAATTGTTTGTCTCTCTGCTTTCTCCTTCTAAAATATTCTTACTCGTATAATTTGTGTACAAAGTGTTTTAAATATGAATAAACAAATTGCATTTATTAATGAAGAAAGTCACGAAAAAATTGTGAAAGAAAATGAGTGAGGAGTGAGTACTCTATAAACATTCATTTTATTATTAGTACGCATCTATCATAAGTTTTATTGGTTTTTGCATTACTATTCTGCGAATCGGTCTAAAACGATTCGTTTTCTTATAAAATATCTAAAATAAAATATATAATTTTCATATTTTTCAATGTTATGACACTTACGTCAGGCTGTCAATACTTTTTCTTTTAAATTTTCTGTCATAGAGTTTCTTACTAGCTTAGTTAGTCTATGAAGGTTAGTTTTGATTTATATAATGTACATCGCGCGAAATTCGAAGATCAAACTCTTAATATCGTTATTTTTGTTCAAATTTTTTGAATGAATTTTGGTGTGTAATTACACTATTAATACCTAATTATTTATACCTATTATTGCATAAGTTGATAAAAAATGCTATGCAATAGATTTACCGCGGCAGTCTCCGAGTGCCACACGTTTCTTTTTGTAAATATCTCGTTTCCTATGGGTATTTCGCTATTTATATTTATGAACAACTAGTGACCTGCCCCGGCTTCGCACGGGTGCTAAAACCTTCCTCTTGTATCACTTTATCTATTAGAAAAAACCCGCATCAAAATCCGTTGCGTAGTTTTAAAGATCTAAGCATACATAGGGACAGACAGCGGGAAGCGACTTTGTTTTATACTATGTCACAGAATACATAATAGACTATGTAGTGATAGTGATATTGTAGAGATTTTTAAACCCTACCATAAGTAGGTTTCGAGACAACTTTTAGGATGTTAATAATACAAATTACAAAGTTGACTAGATTTATGCAGAAATCAGAGACGATTATCACGCACCTGAACATAATTATTTAGTCGTGTGTATTCATAATGTATTTTTTCTTATTTCAGTGGCATGGACTCCCTCTTAGCTTACACCGAAGTAAAGAATGTTGTTATCTCCTTACCCAAGAAAGTCTGAAATAAAAAATAGAAGCCTGAAGTATTCCGTGTAAATTGAAAGAAGTTATTTAATTAATAAGACCAATAACAGTACCAACTTTTATTTTTTATTATGCGTGTTTGCACTGTTTTATAAATAAATGTTGTTAAATAATATTATGGCTTATTTATACCTACTCGTAATTCCCTCTAGTTTTAATTTGTTATTTTTTTACCCACGACGGAACGGACGTCGTGGTAATATGCGTTTTTATATACAAGCACTAACATTACCGGCCCTAAATAAGAGCCTTGTGGGAGGGACTCTTGACGTGGTTGCAAATTGGATAGATTGAACAGCATTAAAATAGAATATCCCTTGCTTAGAATGTAGGTATTTACAATAAGGTGGTTACAATCATATTAATTAATAATCCTTGTAACTTTTACTATTTTGGCATCCAAACATTGTTACAGTTCATCATCAACCATAGAATATACGTTAAAGAGTACTGACATTTATTTATTAGAAATGCAGTTAGTTCCTCTTTAAAAGTTATTTTCGATTTCTCTTTTATGGAATTAGGAATGTGGTTAAAAGGCATGATTCTGGTTTGCTCTTAATGTCATGGAAACAAGACCCAAGTAGGTTGAGTATGGTACATCTAAGAGAATAAGTTTTAAAAATGATCAACTAAAAGTATGATAAATTATTTATTTATCTTCCTTGGCATTTAATTTGATAGGTAGGTATCTACGTTTGCTTAGCGCGACCAACGTGTCTTACTTGAAATAACCAAGAGACCTGAAACTTAAATGGAATTTTTAGGTGGTCATCATTCTCCTGCCTTTATCTCAACGGGATCAGCGCAACATGTCTTCTTCTTCAATATTTCTCTATTTCTCGTCATCTCAGCAGTCACCTTTCTAGCCATATCATCCTTCACACAGTCCATCCATCGTCTCATTGGTCTTTCTCTACTCTCATAGCAATCTACATTCATAGGTAGGTACTCAACATTTTCCTCACAACATTTTCTTCATTCCTTCCTTCGCATCACATGTCAACACGACAATCGATTACCACATAACTTGACATACACGAAGAAGGTACCTACTCGATAAAATAATGGGGATGCCCATTACCCAGATGAGTGTAATTCTTTAGGACTGTGATTCTGATTTGTGAGCACTATGAGTATCTAAGTCAATGTCAATATCTTTTGATTAAGTAGACAATAATGTGGTCTACAGTATTATAACTACCACACCTACTCCATCATACGATTTGTGTCTTCTTATCATTGTGTTATTGAAAACAATACAAACGAATTCGATAACTTATCGTGTACTTGCTACGTGCTTATCTCAACACTTTAGATAATAGCTTGTGTTGTTTATTTGACTACTTACAATCAGAATTCAAGATTAATGTTTTCAACCAATTTTAATACGGTATTGTTGACGTGACAACCATTAGACTAGGTTCTTTATCATTTATAGGTTCATTAGGAAGTGTTCTGAGAGAGAAGTTTGGCGGCCGTGCGTACAGGCAGGTCCAACCATACCTACTTAGCTCTCGTTATTAGCATTCATTTACGTTTCAGTCTCTGCCCGATTTCCATGATAAGATTGTACTTATAACACACACACACCACTTTATGTACAGGAACGGGAGGCAGGTGCTCTTCAATGATCGATTTATTGTAACTTTTCTGGTTATATTTAATATCGTCATATTTCTTACAGCGTGTATCAGGTATTAAAAAAACATTAACAAATCTCTTAGCTAATTGGACGACGTGCTGTGATTGGTCGCCGACAATGGCGAGCTCTGATTTGAAGATAAATAATGTGGTGTCCCGGTGCGTCGATAGATGGCGTTAGTAGGCGCGCCAACATGCCGGCTGCCTTGTAAGCTCCAGCTTTCAATGATGTTTCTACGTTGCCGCTTGATTGGAGATGCCGCGGGCTGCATTCATGTTGTCGTCCTCTGCTGATGATACAGGCAGAGGGCAGATTTTCGAGAAAGCTCGTTGTACAGGGCCCGTAGCAGTTTGGATGGTGGCGACACGCGACACGCCGTCCTTTCCGGGGAAAATATGGGTAACTCTGCCCATACGCCATTTAAGGGGTGGTAAGTTGTCCTCCTTAATAACGACAAGCGTGTTTAATGCTATGTCTTGACTGTTCGCCTTCCACTTCGTCCTTGTCTGAAGTTCAGAAACGTATTCTTGTGACCAGCGTTTCCAGAAGTGCTGTTTTATTTGTTCCACTCTTTGAAGTGTGTGTGTGTGTTATATAGTCCATCCCTCTCCTAGGGAGGAGGCCTGAGTCCAACAACAAGAGCGCTGCGTGAATGCGTAATGCTGTGAAAGCATGTTACGTTACCACCCTCCGGTCTTAGGTGCACGCGGCTGTCAGCGAGGAAGCACCGGCTTGAATATGCCAATTAGCTTGACCTATGCATATTTTTGTTCGGACACAAGCTAAGACAAGCTTCCTTTTTGTTAATGCGAGTGGGCTATATTTCACCTTGCGAGCCCAGTTCTTGTTAATGAATGTCAAGGCCATGGAATTTCTTTTATCGCGTGGTCCATACAATTACTTGACGACACGGTTGGCGCAGTGGCTAAGCGATTGGACTGCTGCGCTGCGTGTCGCGGGTTCGATCCCCGCACGAAACAAATACACACATCAAAAGTGTCTAGGGATCAAGCATTTTTATGCGGATTTCTTGAGATTGAGATGTGGCTTTGTAATAAATTTATGATTTTATAAATTTATATGGATCCTTTTTGGTGCATTTCATAATTTGAATCAGGAACTGTCAATCAAATTCGAGTAAAAGATGAAAATCAGCTGTCAATATTTTCCCTATAAAAACATACAACGCATTGAAGACATTATTAGTGCTACTGTTTCCCTACTACTGATTAAAACCAACGTTATTATGGAGCGGCGACGTCATTTAAGCAGGGAAGAAATGATCAGAGCCGTGGGAATGATAGAAGCTGGTTCCCGGCAACGTACTGTGGCTTTAGCTCTGAATACAAGTCAGAGTGTTATCAGTCGACTTTGGACACGTTACCGAAGCACTGGTGCCGTGGCTGAGCGCCATGGAGGACGGTATCGCTGCACCACACGGAGACAAGACCGATACATTCAAATCTTAACTCGAAGAGCTCCAACAATAACCGCCATGATGTTAGCCGTGAGGCTTCATCACTCTTCAGGGAACTTAATTAGCGACCAAACAGTCAGAAACCGCTTGCATGAAGTGAACCTTCATTCCCGAAGACCGCTACGGGTACCACCTATAGCAATGCACAATCGTAGGATTCGATATCAATGGGCTCTTGAACACAGAAATTGGGCAGAAGAACAATGGCGTTTCGTGTGCTTTTCTGATGAGTCTCGTTTTGGTATGAGACCGGATACAAGACGTATACGACACTGGAGAACCCCTGGACGCCAACAGCGATTAAAATCCTGCCAGGAAGTCCATCCTTATAGTGGTGGAACCATCATGGTATGGAAGGGTATTTGGATCGGCGGAAGAACTGAGTTGATTTGGATCAGAGGCAACCTCAACGCTCAAATTTATGCTGAGACGATTGTATCAGACGTCATCGTTCCTCTACAAGTGCAAATCGGTCCCTTATTTCAGTTAATGCATGATAATGCACGACCGCACACCGCAAGAGTTGTAAGACAGACTCTCGCCGCAGCTAACATCAATGTCCTGCCCTGGCCTGCTCAGTCGCCAGACTTGAACCCGATTGAGCATGCATGGGATATGCTACAGAGAAGAGCTCTGCCGACTATGGAGGGTATCCAGTCGCAAGAAGACCTTTTTTGTTGTTGCAACGAACATGGGCGGCCATTCCACAGCGTGATTTGGATGAACTCATTTTGAGTATGCCAAACCGATGTTCTTGTGTTGTTAGTGTTCGCGGTAGAAACACGGATTATTAATTGTTTAAGTTACCCAATAAAATTTTAAAGAAAACTGTTATTTCAGTCTTTTTTTCGAACTTTAATGTTAGTGGTTCAAATGTCAAAAATCCCTTTATTAGGAAAATGGCAAATTTCTTTATTAATGCAAAGGTGACTTGGTTTATCGTTACTGTGACAAACGAAAACACTTTATTTGATGAATCCTTAAAGAAAATGTTAATTAATATCAATCAGGAGAAAAGTTATTGCAAAAATATATGTTGATCCCTAGACACTTTTGATGTGTGTATTTGTAAGGCCTACAGATAGTTGTTTCGGGTCTGGGTATTTGTGTACGTGAGTTTATATGTTTGTAAACGCACCCACGATACAGGAGAAATTCCTAGTGTGGGGCTACGTTTAAAAAAAAAAAAAAAATTAGGTACTCAAAATATTTTGCAAAAAAAAAAAACTCAAAAACTCAAATATTTTATTTCAATTAAGTCATTACAGGCACTTTTGAATGTCAGAAGGACGGAAGAAGAACGAAACTACGAGTGCAATACGTCATTCCGAAAGTCACCACGCCGAACCACAGGCCACCGAATGCCCGCAACAACGAACACTGCGAGCACGAAAGCACGCAGCGACGCAACCGCAATAACGAATGCTCGAGACCCCGAATCACGGAACAACGAATGCACGCCGCAACGTGAAACCGCCGCCCCGCGACCCGGAGCCCCGCACACCCGCCGCCACGGCACACGCCGCCGCGCGCCCCCGCACCCACAGCACTCGCCGCCAGTAACATCCGGCGCCGCGCAGCCCGACGCAGCAACTCCCGAAACGACGCATTGCACTCCTACGCTACAGTCACAATCACAAGGCATAAGAACTTGTGAAAGTACTGTTGCCAGTTCGGGATCACGTAGATCTCATGAAGAAGAACGGGCAAGAAACTCCATGGACACTCTTTTAAATCAGAATTTGTTACAACATCTTGGTACATTATATCATTCATGTTGAGATGGTATATTATGTGAGAACTATGTAGCAAGACGTGCAAGTTAAGAGCTTCCAGAGTAAAAAGATATAAAAAACAAATCAAAGAAAAATATATAAACCATGGCAGCTAAGAGATGACCAGTCTCCACTGACAGCGCCCGTTCACGAACATGACGCATGGATCAGCACCATCTAACTCAACCATTTTGAAGGAAACTAAATGATCCGACACACCCGCCACCATCAGCGAGACATTTGAGTGAGCATGACATTCTCTCAGCCACCAGGGAACGTCACTAAAATATAACTAAATGTAAAAATGTAAAAAGTGGCTTTATAGTACATAGTACTCACACATGTGCCATGCAATTATACAATATTAAGACATTGAATCTATACAATGCAAAGATATTTTTACAATCTTCTGCAGCCTCTACAATAACTTCACATGATAATGCCCCTGTGGTTGTGGAGCAGGCCCAGCCTTAGGCCAAGCATTTTTATCATCAATGTAATCCCCCAAATTATAAGATGCTTGCCTACACAGTATGCGTTTTATACAGGATTTAAATTGCGTCTCATTCAGTTGAAGAACGTAAGGGGGTATTTTATTGTAACATTTTAAACAGTACCCCATGAAAGATGAGTCTACTTTAGCTAGCCTGGATGTAGAGATCTTAAATATTATGTGAGAACGATGTAAAAATACGAGCAAGTTAAAAGCGTCCAGAGTAAACGATACAATAAACAAATATGAATAAACCATGGCAACTAAGAGATGACCAGTCTCCACTGACAGCGCCCGTTCACGAACATGACGCATGGATCAGCACCATCTAACTCAACCATTTTGAAGGGAACTAAATGATCCGACACACCCGCCACCATCAGCGAGACATTTGAGTGAGCATGACATTCTCTCAGCCACCAGGGCAACGTCACTAAAATATAACTAAATGTAAAAAGTGGCTTTATAGTATGTGTGTACATAGAACTCACACATGTGCTATGCAATTATATAATATTGAGATATTGAATCTATATAATGCAAAGATATTCAGCTTCTACACTAACTTCACATGATAGTCGTTTTATTTGCCCCTAAGGTTGTGGAGCAGGACCAGCATTGAGCCAAGCATTTTTATCATCAATGTAATCCCCCAACTTATAGTATGCTTGCCTACATAGTGTGCGTTTTAGACAAGTTTTAAATTTCGTCTCACTCAGTTGAAGAATGTGAGGGTATTTTATTGTAACATTTTAAACAGTACCCCATGAAAGATGAGTCTACTTTAGCTAGCCTGAAACCTGGCTGAACTAGTTGGTCCCTATTTCTCGTATTATAGTGGTGTCTATCACCTCTTTTACTAAACAAATGCAGATTTTTCCTAACGTACATGATGTTTTCATAGATGTATTGACAAGGTACTGTCATGATGTTAATTTCCTTAAACAGCTCTCTCAGAGAATCGCGCCTTCGTAGACCATATTATATGGCTCTAATAGCTCTTTTCTGCCGAATAAATATAGACTCGATGTCTGCAGCCCGTCCCCATAGTAAAATACCGTATGACATAACACTATGAAAATAGCTAAAATAGACTAGTCTCGCGGTATCTACATCAGTAAATTGGCGAATTTTCCTAACAGCATATGCTGCTGAACTCAGCCGTCCTGCAAGAGATGTTAAATGCGGACCCCACAGTAGCCTCGAGTCAATCGTTATCCCCAAGAAAACAGTTTCATCGACAAATTCTAGTGTCTCTTGATTCAATACTATGTCACAATCAGTGACATTTGGTAGAACAAATCTTATGCACTTCGTTTTTTTCCCATCTAAGACTAAATTATTGACGGTGAACCAATTATGAACCTGCAGTAGGGCGTTATTTACGTCATCAAGATTTGTGGCACGTCTGTTTACCTTAAATATTAAAGAAGTATCGTCCATTTCAGGTTGGTTTTTAAATAAATGGGGTAGATCATTAATATAGACTAAAAAGAGAAAGGGACCTAATATCGAACCTTGTGGCACACCCATACTTACTTTTAAGCCCGTTGAATTGACACCATTTATTTGTACTTGCTGATGTCTATCGTTTAAATACGATTTCATTAAACTGAGCGCAAGTTTCCGACCGTAATGTTCAAGCTTTATGAGAAGGGTTTCGTGGTTGACGCAATCAAATGCTTTCGAGAGGTCACAGAAGATCCCTATGGTGACACCGGCGTCAGTCGTACAACGTCCTTTGGTGAAACCATACTGTTTCTCATGGAAGATTTTATTGGTGTTAAAGTGGATGAGCATTTGATTAAGCATTACCTTTTCAAACACCTTGCTGAAAACTGGCAAAACGGATACGGGTCTATAGTTATTAGTGTCTTTACTGTCACCGGATTTGAAAAGTGGTATTACCTTGCTGTATTTCATAAGGTCCGGGAAGACTCCCTGGTCCACACAAAAATTAAATATTAAGGCTAAATACGGAGCTACAGTCTCAATAATAGCTTGACAAACTTTAATCGACAGTCCCCATTAGATCTTCGGTTAATTTGACTTTAATTTCCTTAAAAGCTTTATGACTGCTATGGGGTTTATATGTTTAAATTGAAACTCAACCGGGCAGGCTGAAACGTTCGCTCTAAGTAACTCAATAGAAAGCAAGGGTGATGAATTTAAGGTTTCAGTAGTTTTAAGTGGGATACTAGTGAAGAAATCTACAAATTCTTGAGCAACTTCGTTTTTAGAATAAATTTAAAAGGCCACGTGAAGTCTCTAGAGTGATATCATTTTTTTTTTTATTTCTATTCGTTTCACTATTGATAATTTTCCAAACCGTCTTTATTTTCTTAACGGCGGATTTAATCTTGTTGCTAATGAATAAGGCTTTAGCTACTTTGCAAGCGTTTTTGAAGATTTTAGAGTAAGTTGCAACATATTTATTAAAAGTTTCAGAGTTAATGTAAGGCTTAAGACCGTACAGCTCAAACAATCGCTCCCTACTTTTCCTAATGCCCTTTGTTGCCCAGTCACTGAACATAAACTTAGGGCAAATAGATGCCTTGGTCTGAACCCACATGCAAGTTAGGTCGTAACCCATGGGCCAGGACAACTTAGTGTTTACGTTACGTTAGTTTAATCGATATTGCGCTTTGAGTGGGAGATTAAATAAATTATTAAAAGGAGAGTTTTGTTCCTTTCAAGCATTATCTCTAGTCGTATATTTTCGAAGTTTAAATAAGATCACAAAAGTTTAATTTTTTTTAGTTATTTAACAATGTTTATTTAACAATATTTTTTTTGTTATTTTTCTTAGTCGAACTTGAATCAACTCGACTAAATAAACTTTTAACTCGTAAACTCTAGCTGTCATTAAAATGTCAACGTCAAATTGCTGTCAAAACAAAACCCAAGGATGAAGGAAGGTAAACAAAGCACTGACTTTGAAGCAAAGCTACAAACAAGTTGTTTTGCATTTATTTTATTTTAATCAGTAGTGGTGAACAGAGTTTTGAGTGTTTTGTAAGGTTTCTTTGTTTTTGCGAAAAAAATTGATTGAGGAATCAATCTTGTGGACAGGAAAATGGAAGAAAACCACGTGAATAACACCGCTTTATATTTTGAAAAGGGTCAAGTAAGTATTTAATTTATCTATTAAAGTTAACCATTGATAACACTGTTATAAATAGATTAAAAACTGATAGTAGGTACTTATTTTCTCCAAGTTTGTCGTTTACTACGCTGACAAACATATTTTTATTGAAGTAAAGACTTATAACAATCTCTACACCACCCTTGGTTGACTGGTAGAGAATGCATAAGGCATTAAGTCCGCCTTTGTACCTTTTTTTTATGTGCGAAAAGTTTAAATAAATAAATTAATAAGTTTCAAGAGAACTATAAATATTTTTTGAAGGCGGCTTGATTGTTGCCTTACCTCTGCAAATACTCGCATTGTTTAGCAACACCTTTATATTGTCTTTTTTTATGGGTGTTGAGTTAATCTACGTATCTAATAGAACTATTCTATTATTTTTTGTATACAAAAGTATTTGAGTTGACTATACAAATTGTTTTTACCATTCAGTAATAAATGCAAAAAACCAAAAGTGACAAACTAATAAATTTGTTCATAGCATTAGTTTACTTAATTTATCAAGATATACAGAACACACTGATACCCTTTAGATTAATAAGCAGTACCAGTGGTATTTAATAACAATCTCTATAATAATATGCAATTTCAGTTATCAGAACTACATATGAAATGTATGTTAACACAAACAATTAACATAATTTTGGTAAAATTATTATCATTAAGAATGACAAGACACAAGATAAACAAAGAACAATATGTACACTTATTCAGACTCCTTGGACAGAGATTTATACTAGGCGGTGACTTTAACGCTAAGAACACTCATTGGGGATCGAGATTAACTTCAACTAAGGCCAGACTGCTGGCACAAGCTGGCGAACCCTTGCCAAAGATCGGGAGAATTGGAAGCGGATGGAGGAGGCCTTTACCCGATATGGGACTACATCTCCAAAAGATACCCAAACAAATAATACTACTAAGTAGAATAAGACAAACACTAACACAATTAACACTTATTGCATTTAAAATTTAAATATTGTGAGATTAGAAATAAAAGGCTTATTATTATTATTATAAGGGCAGACAGCTTCTAAGCGCAGTGAAAGACATGCACTGTGAGGTCATAAGTACTGGAAAACCTACTTACTGGCCGACTGACCACCAGAAACTACCAGACCTTATTGACTTTTTCATAGTCAAAAATATATCAACCAACTATCTGAATGTGAAAGAAGGGTACCATATGAACTCTGATCACTCTCCGATATTATTACAATTAAGTCACAAAATATTACTAAGAGAAAACCACCTGATGTTAGTTAACAAGTAGGTATACAGATTGGGAAAGTTTTAGCTTAGAGCTACAAAATATTATTGACCTAAAAACTTCATTAAAAAGCAAAGATCAGCTCGATTTTGAAGTAGATCAGTTTAACATATCCAACAATGTGCATGGAACAACACACCACAGCTTATAAACAAGTTTAAAGGAAATACCTACCCAAAAAAATAATAGACCTACTATATGAAAAAAGGACTCAAAGAAAAAGGTGGCAGCAAACTAGATTCCCGCAAGATAAAACTGTATTGAATAACCTTACCAAAAGACTGAAGAGAAAGATACAAACCTTTCAAGATGAGGTTTTAGATACTAACCTGCGTCAGTTAACCAGCGACCACACAACCCAATACTCTCTTTGGAAAGCTACAAAGTCACTCAAAAGGCCAATTGTACCAATTCCCCCTATCAGAGATGATAACGGAAAGTGGGCCATAAGCAATGACCAGATAGCTCAAAGATTTGCACATCACTTGGAAGAAACCTTTCAGCCAAATGACGAGTCTGTGGACAACCTGCAGTTTGCCAATATTCGGCAAGATCAAAGAATTAAGCTTGTGACCCCGAAAGAAGTTGCAAAGGAAATTCAAATCATTAGCCTAAAGAAATCGCCAGGATATGACCTTATTACGGGAGAAATCCTGAAACATCTCCCGCGTAAAGCCATAATTAAGCTTACTAGGCTCATAAATGCTGCATTCGTGCTTAAGCATGTTCCTGAGCCATGGAAAGTTGCTGAGGTGATAATGATTGCAAAGCCTGCTAAACCACCTCACGAAGCATCATCATACAGACCCATTTCCCTGTTGCCTATACTTTCAAAGCTGTTTGAAAAATTGTTTTTAAAACGCCTAAAACCAATCATAAACGAGAAAAACCTGATCCCTGACCATCAGTTTGGTTTCAGAGAGAAACACTCAACAATAGAAGTACACAGAATTACCAACATCATCGAGAGAACGCTTGAAGATAAAAAAGTCTGCTCCACCGTTTTTTTAGATGTAGCACAAGCTTTTGATAAAGTTTGGCATAAAGGTTTGTTATACAAGCTAAGACTAATGCTGCCCAATGATTTTGCCGTTATCTTGCAATCATGTATTACAGATAGAATGTTTCGAGTAAGGCACTTTCCGAGTTAAAAACTATTAAAGCTGGCGTCCCTCAAGGAAGCGTGCTAGGTCCAATCCTCTACCTATTGTACACGTATGATATACCAGAGCTGGAAAATAATACCATTGCAACCTTTGCGGACGACACTGCCATTATGGCTACAGGGTCATGTCATGCGGAAGCAATCAGAAAGGTACAAATTGCTGTAAATGAAGTTCATGACTGGGCACAAAAAATGGAAAATCAAATCGAATGAATCAAAGTCACTTCACATTGATTTTACCAATACCACCCAATTTTCATAAATGGCCAACAAGTGCCATACGCAAATACAGCCAAATATCTTGGCATAACGCTTGATGCGAAATTGCGCTGGAAAGCGCACGTTAATAACCCTCCTTTTGGGCTTCGCCGCAGACGCAGTCGGGTAAAAAGAAAAGACAGGAACTGGACATGCATTTTAAAAACATGTATTGGTTGATTGGACGAAATTCCTGCCTATCGATACATAATAAAATATTATTGTAAAAGCATATTCATAAGCCAATATGGACATATGGCATTCAACTGTGGGGCTGTACTAAACCGACCAACATCAAAATTATACAAACATTCCAGAATAAGGTACTCAGGAGTATTGTTACATGCGCCCTGGTATATAAGAAATGACGACCTCCATCGTGACCTAAAAGTGGAACCCGTCACCAAAATAATCCAAAAATTTGCTGAGGCCCATGAACACCGACTCCACCAACATGTGAACATCGAGGCAATTCAGCTGCTAGACCAGACAAATATATTGCGAAGGCTACAAAACAAACAAAACCAACCAACAAAACAAAACCTTTTGAATTAGTGTAGTGTAAATAATGTAGAAATAATAGTGACTCTAAGAAAGTGGAACAGACTTGTATAAAGTACAATCAGCACTATTCTGTTTTAAAGTTATTATCACGTAAAAAGTTAAGTTAGATTAAAATTGCTTATTAGTCTTGTAGGCTAGATTGTAATTAATTATTAAGAACCTGGTTCTTTTTAATAAAGGATAAAAAAAAGGATGACTAATGAAATATACAGTAGAATACCCGATTCTGGTTTATGGGCAATGACCGCTATTGCGATCTTAATAGGCCACAACTATAGAACCTAATCGGTGGCGGCGACCTCTCGCGTCCGGCCCTGGTGCAAGCCATGGTCCGGGGCGAAGAGGAATGGGACGCCGTCGCCTCCTTCTGCGAAGCAGTGATGCTAGCGAAGGAGGTGGCGGAACGAGAGAGGGAGAGAACCTCTCAACGTCCCAGCCGCCGCGGAAGGCGCGGAAGGCGCGGAAGGCGCTCCGGGCGTCGGGGGCCACGTGATGGCTTCCGGCCACCGTAGACGCGGGCCTGTGGACGGTGAGTAATGGGCTAGCTCGCCGTCCGGTCGTCGTCATGACGGCAACAGACCGTGTCGGCGGCGCGTTCCTGTTCCACGCGCGCCTCAAAGAGGTACTAGATGACGTGGCCTCGGCACAAGGGCAAAGAAGGAACATGGGTTCGGTTTTTAGTCAGTAGAAGTCTGACACTCCCCTTCGCTCTGCCCAAGAGCGGGGGGGTCATTTGATGATTTTCCACCCACCAAAAAAAAAAAAAAAGGGTGTGCATTTTCCCATCGGGGCTCGGATTGTTCGAAAGAGATTCTGCAGCCCCGGCACAAGGGCTAAGAAGGAATATGGGTGGTTTTTAGTCAGTAGAAGTCTGACACTCCCTTCCGCTTTGCCCCGAGCGGGAAATTTTTATGATTACTTGATGATTACCCAACCCTTAAAAAAAAGAGGTGTTTTTTCACAAATTATTTTTTTTTAAATTTTGCATTGTCTGGCTAGTACAACTAAATGCTGCCGGTCCCTCGAAGATCGTTAAATCCGGATGCTACTGTATTTTTTTAACTGGAATTAATTACATAATATAATTAATATATTGGTCACTTTTGTGTAAGTACAACTTATGATCTTAAAATAGAATTTTAAATATTGCACCATACAACTTGTTGATGCTTTGATATTAAGGCGCTGTGCACATGGAGCAACTTAAGTTGCTATAACGTTTACGGTTGCCACAATTTTATGGCAATCTGTAAGCTACTTTCATAGCCGAGTTGCTCAATCTACGCAGCAATCAGCGTTCAGGTATAATATTTAACAGTTGCTAGTTGTGGTAATTAGGAACTAACTTAGTCATCGATTACAGCAACTGAAAACTGTTGACGATCACCGGAAATCGAAACTCGAGTTGCTATGTGTGCGCCAAGAAGTCCAATTGAAATATATGTCAACAGCTAGTTGCCAGCTAGTTTCCAGTTGCCAGTTGCTGCAATAGTTGCTCCATGTGCAAAGCGCCTAAGATTAGAAGTTTGACATTTATCAACTCTTGGAATATTTTGCCCAGCACAAATTACATCACACCTTCACAAATTAAATCGTTTTTTGTTTATTCGTAATCAATTTATAAACCAAATAGATTGTAATACATAATACATACTAAAATCAAACAATATTTGCAAGTCACAGTAGGCAGCAGGAGTGCGATTCACTAAGGCACAACATCTTTACAACCAAGAAATCGTCGTTGAAACACAGCCGAAAACAGCGTGTTTCAACGATGATTTCTTGGTTGTAAAGATGTTGTGCCTTAGTGAATCGCACTCCTGTAGGCTCAGCCTGTAGGTATCACAATAATTTTAAATGCAACAATGTGCAGCCTAGGCCACTGCCTAGACACACACTGTACATTTCCATTACAGTGCAATGGTAATGAAAGGAACAAAAAAAATATTCATCTGTCACAGAGACAACAGAAACAATTGCATTTTACTCAGTGGGTAAACACTGAACAACTTAATTTATAAGTGAATACGGCGTTTTCATACAAAAAAGTGCATCTGCTCCTGCAACTAGTATTCGCACCTGGGAGCCGATACGCCAAGAGTCGTGTCTATCACAGGCAGGCGTAAAAACTGCAAGTACTCGTATAATCCTCAATATTTAGTAATTATACCTCAAACATTCTATACTTTGTGTCTGGCCATTATTATGCTCCCGCATTTTATGACCACTTTGCGTAGCCCGTAGGCACTAATATCTTTTGTCAGGCCATCAATTTGGTACGAAAAGGTGCTGAACACTATTGAGCACGACGTATAACTTGCAACTGTTGCTTCAAGTTTAGCTGCACAATGAGCAGTTTTCTCTGTCGTCGCAGAAACAGATCTCGCACGTAAACCCATAGTTTCGGCCGAAGTTACGGGCGTTGCTTAGGTACCTAGGTACTCCGAAACACCTGCGGGCTTAATATTCGTTCGGGGTCCCAACTAAGAATTAATGACAACGCGATTTTTCAGTTATTTCTACGACCCTAACCGCATCTTATACGACACAATGACCCCGATGCATTTCAAAAACTGAACAGCGAATGTAATAGGGGTAGGTTCGAAGTTTCTAGCTAATAGTTTCGGTCGGACCCATATCTTCGTTGGCAGACTTACAAAGTCAGGTACCGACTCGTCACAATAGCGACTGCATATTCTATTACTTACCGTAGTTAAAAGCTACGAACTTAGCCCAGAAACTTGACACACTTCAGGAGTTCAAGCGGAATCATGTCAAGAAATATCTTCTTGCATAAGTACAACGATACATTGCGTGCCCGTGCAGTAATTAAATTATGCATGAATGATGCCTTATATAGGATAGCACGAAGAAACTGCACTGCATTACTTTTCTAATCTTTCACGAACTTGTTTACTAGAAGTGTTATTATTGTTATCTTTGAATATGTTAAAGTAGGTACAAGTGGCGTTTCAGTTAGAATTATAATGAATAATTATTTAATCAGCTCATCTAGACAGTGAAGGGTGTGATTTTACATTGCGTAGGTACTTAGACTTACCATACGGAAGCAATTTTTATTTGAAGAGATAGCATATAAGTTTTTTTACTCGAAACCTTCATTTATTTAATTTTAATACGTACCTATTACAGTGAGCAAATATGTAGTGAAAATAAAAAGGTAGTGTTTTCCAAAATGCCGTCTTACATCGACACCGTGTCCAGAAAACTATCGGAAAATTTTGGCAATGTCCTCAATGTTGGCATTGTCCTCCTTACGTACTTCGAATCGTATTTATTTCCTCTAGGCATCTACAAATTATTGGTTTTGTTAACCAAGTATGGAGGTGTAGTTGGTCGTTTGAGAAATGCTGAAGATTCCAACAAAGTGCTAAAATCGCGCTTCACGTATAGATTAGAGCTGCTAACTATTGAAAATTGTGTGCTACCTGATTATAGAAGAGTGGAACACATCTCCCATGTCAGTATTTTAATCGAGGAAGAAGAAATTCAGGTGAGAATACCGCCGAATACTGATACCTATTATACTTACATGCGAATCTCTGTAGTCTGTCATCTTAACATCTGAATGAATTTCAACGAACTGCTCCCTGATTGTCCTTGATCTGGGTTACGAAGACATAGAGAAGGCTCTATCTATTAGTATAGTACCTTTTCACAATGTATTATCCTTTACGAGTACCTATAAACAGCCAACGCCCCTCATATATTGGATTAGAGGGATCAAGGTTTTACAATCGATTATTTGTTATGTTGGGTGTCTTTATGTACACCTACCTAAAAAGCTGAACATTTCGGAATTTTAATTCTTTTATGTACAGGACTCTAGCTATTATTTTTAATGTTTCAGAAGATTATTCGTTAAAATAGTCCTTACACTCCAATAACATGTAGTTACGAGTAATATCTAACAAGTTTTTAATAAAAAAACAGCTTCGAAACTTTGAGTAATGTTAATATACTTCTGATGCTGACCGTACCATCGATTTGGGGTACCGTCGATGTAGCGTACCATCGATGTAGTGTACTGTCGATATAGCGCACCATCGATTTGGTGTACTGTCGATGTAGCGTACCATCGATTTGGGGTAGGTACTGTCGATTCATTAACCCGTCGATGGTCCGATGGATCGTTTTCGATACAGCGACCATCGATGTAGTGACTGGCGATGTTATGAACCAGACCCAATATCTCAGGCATGATGGTTTTTACGCGATGCTTTCATTCACCGAAGCAAGTGATAATTATACATTATGGAAATGAATCCGAAAAATCAGAGGTGCGTGGCTTGTCTACAAACTTGAGACCTTTGACTTGGCAGTACAACGGTCACACCGCTACGCTATCACTGCTGTTGTTACTGAAATATTTTCTGAAACTTTTTTCCAATAATTGACTGATGCGGAAAAGGAACCATTAACTCTTCAGTTAATTATCAGTGAACTGTCAGCCTGAGTTTTTCCCTCGATACACATACCTACTCACAAGTATGTAACACGTAGGTATGTAGTAGCCTAGTAGGTGTTGTAAGTACCTACGTAGTTACATAACTTGAACACAAGATCAATGTTTCCAAAGCACACATCTCAATGATGACCTCACCTCGATATGAAATAAGAACGATAACCGACCTACGATAGTTCTCGACACAGCTAACCGGTCTGACTGCATTATTTACATATTTATACAAGAAAAAGGCCTAAAAAAAACAAAGATGAACCACGGTCTCTTTGATTTTATAAAAATAACTCGGCTGCCCAAGAAACTCTTACGGTTCAGTTACAAAAATCATAAAAAAGACCGTATTCTAGTTTTTTGTCGGAATGTATGTTTACAACCAGAATCTAATTTCAATAAAAAATATAGGTAATAGGGTAAGCTACCGAAGAACATAAACCTGTACATAACTTGATCTGATAAGGGTCATAATATTTAATATATTATAACGCTCTAAGTGTAGTGCACGCGTCTATAACAACGTTAATAGGCTTGTTATGAAGCTAATAAAATGACCCGCACCCCCGCAGTAAAGATAAAGCACAATACGCACAAATAAAACCAGTAAGTGACACGACCGTAAAATTCTGCATGAATGTGTAACTTTACCTTCCTGAGGTCATGATGTAAATTTTTTATAACATGCTTCGAGATTTTAGTAGGTTTTTGACAACCTAATTACGAACTGTTTCTGTTTTCTGTTTCTGAAATACGACTCGCTACTCGCTCGCTTAGACTTTTTTACAGCTTTTGCTTACGGGTTCGCCCGTGGCTCTCAAAAAATATCCCACATAATCCTACTACCGCGTTAAAACGTATCCCAACCCCCAACACAACTCAAGGTCTACCTGGCATACTACATTGTAAACGGTTCAGCTGCTATACATGAAAAGGTAACAAACAGAGCAATGGCCAACAGATTCAGAGGCCTAGCTGAGACTCAGTTTCAAATTCGACTTTCAGAAATACTCGCCCGATTTTGTTTTTATGCAGCTTCGACGCCTAATATCTCATGCACTCTCGCAGTAAACACAGCAAAGTTAACATAAGGTCTCTAACTAAAGCTCCGAATTTAGAATTTTAAACATGAGCCTGAACCGGTTTCTCAAGTCGTTTAGGTATGCCATTGATCATATAATGCATGTGCTAGGCCGGTTCCTCAGGCATAAGATTATTATACAGGTTAGCTAATCAGCAAATCTCATTGAATAATTTATAGGTATGGGATTAGTGGTAATCTATTAAATAGATTTAGGAAAGATTCAGAAAAGAATAGATTCAGAAAAGTTTTTTCCAAGACACGGAGGGATCTCGGTATGAAATTTTCATACCAAGATTCCTCCGTGTCTTGGAAAAAACTTTAAACCATTGGTCCCGTATGTCTTTGTGGAACTTTGGTAGCCGTTACAGGTAGTCAGCTAGTAGCCCGTGAGTGAAACCCAGTAATTATACCTATAAGTAAACCACTCCAAAACCCAGTAGGTACTGACTGGGTTGTGGAGTGGAGGTCGACGACTGTCTTCTAGTTCTAGTCGTTCATAAAAAGTATTGGCATTCAGCAACCGCAACATGGTTGGAAAAATACTTGGCAGATGACGCTTCTATTTCAAGGATTCCTGAAAGAGATTTAGTCGTCAGTTCTATTAGAAATGAACAGAGTTTTCACTTATATTCTACTCTTACTTGCTACTGTTAAATAGATAGGAACATGGTAAATAGAGTTATATTGTAGAAAATGAACGATTCTTGAGTATTAATGTAGGTCAATAATACCTATCATTGATGAAAGCAAACACACTTTAATTGATATGAGATAATAATCGTGTAAACCTTTTTCTACACAAAGCCTTTGTTTGTCAACAGGGTAGTTTAATTTACTTGATAAATTCAGTTTGTGATATTTGCGATATGCTGTGAATTTTTTTTCATCTGTTATTGTCGTTGCACAAAACATGTAAAAGCGAGCAAAACAAGGAAGAAATTCTTGTTTAACAATACTTGATCTGTTTTATTGCTTCAGTACCTACAACAGTACAAGGTTTTTGAAACGAAAAAGATTCAGTGTTGTGGCTTTGATAAAAAAATTAACACTCTTTTTACCTTCGACACTGACAGCGTTACAGCTTAATTTTGTATTTCTTTTTTTGCCACCTTCGACTATGACAGCGTGACAGCTTAATTTAGTTTTTTTTTGTCACCTTCGATAATTACAGCAGCGTAACAACTTAATTTTGTATTTTTTAATTTGTTACCGCCGATACTGACAGCGCGACAGCTTCATTTATTATTTTTATATTTGTCACTTTCGATACTGACAGCGTGACAGTTTAATTAAGTTATTTTTGTCACCTTCGATACTAACAGCGTGACAGCTTGATTTAGTTATTTTTTTGTCACCTTCGATACTAACAGGGTGACAGCTTAATAGCTTAAATTAATATTTATTTTTTGTCATCTTAGACACTGAAAGCGTGACATCTTAATTTAGTGTTTTTATATTTGCATTACGTAATAATGAAGATAAGCAAACTTGGGATATCGATGAATAGATTATGATAAAACATTTGTCAATAGAAACCGTTGTGTCCTTTCTATTAGACTTCCTTATGTAAACTTGTTGATACGTTTATTCGTGTATATTAGCAATTCAATAAGAGGAATTGGACATATATGTTCGTGTGCTAATTAATAGATTTTTATTTGTTTTAGTTGAGCTACTGCGGACAAGATTGCAGAAGGATACCCCCAGCGTTGCAAAAAATGTATGGAGCTAAAGTTAGATGCTTAGACTTAAGGTAAGTGTATCATAAATGTATATGTGACGGGACTAGGTTTTTAAATACTTCGTTAATTGAGAATTTACGACCTCTTCCTAATTTCCTATCTTATTTCAAACATTAATTTTGTTGGCTCATGTGAATTAATTTGGAAAATACAACTTACGACTAAAAAAAATGTAGAACAGGTTACAAAAAGAACTATTTACAATCCATCTATTTACGGAAGCCGAGTTGAATATGGTTTTTTTTTTCAAGAATATTTTAAACAGGTTTTTAACCCGTTTGGTGAAGTTTCTAAATTCTTTAGCTCTTGCTTATCGTTATTAAGTGTCCTATATTCGTTATCTTAACTTGCAAATTGCTAAAGTAGGTAATTAAAATCTTCATTAATATAAAATAAACTTTTATTATACGATGTAACTAACGTTTATCTTAAACATTCATACTTTTTGAAGATAAGTTGAATAAAACGAGATAGATAAATATGTAGAATATTCTTTATTGTGTACTTCGTACAAATTTCAATGTACGATACATAAAAGAAAACATTTTGCATAGGGTGACACAATAGGCGGTGTTATCACTAAAAGCATTTTTTTTCAAGACAACTTTTTGATGGATTAGCGGAAAAGGGAGAATACACATAGATCTGCAGTATAGGTACAATGCAAGTAGTCTGTGGTGACAAGATATTCATCTTTTCGTTGGTTGTTTTTTTGCTCGTTCACTTTCACTTTTTTTTTTATTACAAATGGAAATAGGTACCTACGTCTATTTCCAGAATCCATCAGTAGATTGCAAACTTGCGGAGAATTTCTTTGACGAGGTTTCGAGTGAAATGGGTGAAGATTTATTAAGAAAAAATACAGACTTCTAAAATCTATCTACTTTTAGTTACAACAGTATTGAGACGTTGAAAGGACTGGAACAGTTTGGCCGACTGGAGGAACTTATATTGGACAACAATAAACTGGGCGACGCCATATCCTTTCCATACTTGTCCAATTTGAGAACTCTTTCGCTCAACAATAATGAGGTAAGGCTTAGAGTTTTTTGTACCTAATTCAGCTAAAAAAAAGATAAATTAAGATTTTTTGTAATACACAATGGGTACAATTGTAAAGATGGTAAAACAAAACAAAATTTACGTAATTTTTACATTCGTTTGCTTTCTTGAATGGAGTTTGCAAATCCATACCTAAACCTAGAAGTAGTTGAGTAACAAACTATGCTTCAATTTTTCTACGTATCAGTTGCTTTAGTTTCTCAGAATATCGACAATTTATTTTTATTTTACCATAACCTACTAATTTATACTACAGATATTTTTATTTTACCATAACCTACTAATTTATACTAGGTACTTACAGATATTTTTGACCTCATCTTCTATATCCTTTTTTTTTTGGGGTGTAGGAAATCATCAAATGACTCCTCCCGCTCTGGGCAGAGCGGTACGGAGTGTCAGACTTCTACTGACTAAAAACCACCCATGTTCCTTCTAAGCCCTTGTGCCGAGGCCGCGGTATCTCTTTTGAACAACCCGCAGCCCCGACGGGGTCTTCTATCTCCTTACGTCTGTATCAACTAAAACTATAGACTAATTTTCCATCATTTATTTTGCCTTCCTCTGTTCTTATTACAACCGATCACCTTATTTACATACTCGGAACATTCCTCAGAACGTATAAGGATACCCATTACCCCCGCAATACTGCATGATACAAAGTAAAAGTATCTTCATACGTACTTATCAACTCATTTCAAACAGCCATAAAATTAACAACACGAAAACTCACGCAAACATGACTTTTGTTAGAAGAAACTCTACTCATCTGTAAAAACAAAGGCTATTAATGTTAGAGGTACGTAGGTACGCCAAAACAAGTTAGAAAGACACTTGAACATGTTTGCAACATAAAACAAACAAGTTCGAGAGACACTTGAACATGTTTTCAACATAAAACATGATCGAATTCATTACAACTCATGTCGAACATGTAATATAAAGTTTTGCTTGAGTTGAGAAATCAATGAAATTGACGTGTAGGCTATTACCGAAGTTAACGTTAGCAACTTTCTGGTTTACATTTGTTTTGCTGTCTGAATTGATTTTGTATTTTAATTTTTGACTTGTGTTCGAAACATGCAAAAGTACTGTCACTAAAAGTTGCTCTTTTTTTTGGATTTTAAGAAATCATCAAATAACCCCTCCCGCTCTTGGGCAGAGCGGAAGGGAGTGTCAGACTTCTACTGACTAAAAACCACCCACGTTCCTTTTTAGCTCTTGTGCCGAGGCCGCGGTATCTCTTTCGAACAACCCGCAGCCGACGGGGCTACTAAAAGTTACCTTATTCACTCATCACATTGACAATTTTAACACGACTTTAGATAATGTCTTTTTTCAACAAATTGCAATCGTTACAGAATGTTAAACTATTGAAAACCGTGATGCTGTATCGTAATAAGTTCCAGTCTTACCAAAGGCGTATCGTGTTACCCAGTCAGTACAATAGTGGACGTTATAGAAAGGTTATTGAATGGTGTTATAACATAACAACATAACATAAACTTTGTGTTATAATATTATTATTGTAATTCCAGATAATCAACCTAGATGAGCTGATAAACAAAATAAGCAAATACTTCCCTGCACTGTCATACTTGAGCCTGCTAAGTAACAAGGCGTGCCCCAACCAACTGTCAGACATTGATAAGGATGATTCAGACTACCAAAGATACAGGTAACATAACATCACACCTTTTTCTTTTGGGGGGGGGTTGGGAAATTATCAAATAACTCCTCCCGCTCTTGGGCAGAGCGGAAGGGAGTGTCAGACTTCTACTGACTAAAAACCACCCATGTTCCTTCTTCGCCCTTGTACCGAGGCCGCGGTATTTCTTTCGACATCCCGCAGCCCCGACGGGATAACATCACACCTGGGTGTACCATAAAAGGTTAGGCAGCAGAGGTGTACCTATCACCTCTGCCTAACCCTTTATAAGTAGTACACCCACATTTCGCCAGTTATATTTAAGTCCCATGTAGAAGGGGGCGAGCCTATTGCCATCAACCGGGCACAAATCCAGACCCAATCCGTAGCTGCTACAGAGAAATTCCTGATGGAACAACTCAATAACACTTTGCCCGTCCCCGGATTTGAACCAAGGACCTCATGCTCAGTCAGTAGTCGCGCTTATGACCACTAGGCCAACGAGGCAAAGATACAGGTAATTAAAGTAAATTAGAAGAAAATTAAAAGGTGCATGGTGGAGAATAGCCTTAGCCCATTCTCCCTCATAGAGAGGAAGCGTAATTGGTCATAGCAAACTTTCGGAGTTCCGTACTTCGCGATAATGTAGGTACATTCTGAATACAGTACTTCGTAGTAGCAAACTTTCGGAGTAACGTACATCGGAGTGACGAACATTTTGAGTACAGTACTTCGTAGTAGCAAACTTTCGGAGTAACGTACATCGGAGTAACGAACATTCTGAATACCGTACTTCGTCATAGCATACATCCTGACTAACGTAATTCGGACTCACGAACTTTCTGTATACCGTACTTCGGTATTTCGAACTTCGGAGTAACAAAATACAAATGCCAATAAATGCGAAATATAAATGGCGATGCCGCGTTGGTCTAGTGGTCGTAAATCGGGTTGCTGCGCATAAGTCCATAAGATCTTGGGTTCGATTCGAAGGATGAGCAGTAATTTGGTTTTTCTATGAGAAATTTCTTATTGGAGTCCAAAATCTGTGGTCAGTTGACGGTAATAGGCTCGCCCTGTTTTGGTAGTTTTTCTAATAGGAATTTCTTAGTAGGAGCCCCGATCAGTGCCCACTGCCCGGTTGCCGGCAATATAGTAATCTGTGGCAATAAGCTCGCTCTGTTTCGATTTACCTCGATAACATTTTACTGCAAATAAAAATCAAGACTCATTTATTCAAACTACCCTATCAGCACTTTTCGAACGTCCAAATTAACTTTACTTATTTACAAGAGACAGTCCCCCAAAACACCCACTCTTCGACACTTCCTAAAGTTTTTTGCAAAATGAGGCTACATTTGTTCTGTGTCTGGGTGTAATTTATCTATAATATGTATGTATTTAGAAATATATAAGTATGTTTATCAGTTGTCTAGTACCCATAACACAAGCTCTGCTTAGCTTGGGACTAGATGGCGTTGTGTGATAGTTGTGGAATATTATTATTATTATTTATAATTATTCAGTAAAATATTGCCCGTTTTTAGTTAATTACAAATACTAACTAGTAACGTGGGCTATAATAGATAACTAAGTTTTTTTTTTTCTATCAGCGTCTGTTTTTAGTGTTGACATAGTAGCTGATTATCAGGCAATTTGAATATTTAATTTAGGCGCCTAAATGTTTAGCAATTATTCTTTTGCAAAACAGACTGATTAAAATATTCATTCGAAGGCAGTTTGGCATTAACTGGCCCCAAAATTAATCAAGTGCTCGATACCATTTTTCTACATCCACGTCTACATATCTTGTCGGTATGCATAATTCATTCATTAATTTACTATTTAACAAACTTACTTTATAGCACTTATGGTTACTATTTTAAATAAAAAAAAACTTTAATAGTATTATAACCCCTCTAGTGTTGGGATCAAGGTCTATTCCATTTACAATTTTACTCTTTATATATTTAATGTGATTATTTTTTCTCTAGATATTTCGTAATATACATGCTCCCGAACCTGCGGTTTCTGGACTCTCGCCGCGTGTCTTCAGCGGAGAAAAAGGAAGCGGCGACGCGGGGCGAGTTCATGCGTGTGCGCCGGCCGCCTATTGATGAATATGACGCACCCCTCACACCGTCACTACAACCTAAAGGAGCACAAGTTCGGCCCCTGCCCCTGGATTTAGGCGCGTTAGGCAAACATAGAGGTATGCACTACATAATCATTAGTCTATGAAATTCCCACTGCTGGGAAACACAGAAAGAAGGAGTGTGCTATATCCACCGCGTGGACACATGCCTTCGTAAATTTGGTTCTAGGACATGCCAGTTTCCTCAAAAGGCTGCTTGGACCAAAATATGATATTATATTAGGAGGTGCGACGAAATAGATAGATTGCGATTAGTAAAATTAATGGAGGGACATCTTTGCCCAAGTGTGGGACAGAAGAGGCTAGCATATCAAAACTGTCCTCGTCCTCGTACGCAAGTACTTGGCTGACATTACTTCATATTTCAAAATGAAGCAAAGACATTCTGATGTTATATAATTATGTTACTAGGACACGATAGTAGGACATTTTGATATGTTACTATTTTTTAAGTAGGATTTTATCTACACATCTACTAATATTTTTTTTTTTCTTTCTTTCAGGTGCCTACGGGAAATGCAACTACAAGTACACCGGCAAACATTCTGAAGGGAACAGATTTATTTTGAATAGCGATTTATGACCACATTTATTTTTATCATCCATTCAAAAGTGCTAATAGATTAATCAAATATAATTTAAGAATGTAAGAACTTTACAATTATATTGTTTAAATAAGTATCTACGTAGTTACTTGATAAAAGAAGAAGGCATCTATGTGAAATCAAACCGTGTGAAAGAATTTACCTATAAGTAGGTAGTCACAAACAAAATTTTGTAAACAACTTATTAAATATAATTTTGACTTTAGCTGTTTCAAACGTACTGTTGCTACCCTAAAGAGTTTTTAATAAAGAAGCCGAAGAAGTTCTCTAAATTAATTTAGGATTAAAAATATGATGTTGGTAAGGTGTGGTTTTTAATTTGAGAGAGTAAATTGACACTTGGAAATGTCAAACTTCCATATTACAACAACATTGTATAGAAGTTTGACATTTCCAAGTGTCAATATACTCTCTTTTTTTTTTTTTTTGGTGGGTGGAAAATCATCGAATAACCCCCCCCCCCCCCCCCCCCGCTCTTGGGCAGAGCGAAGGGGAGTGTCAGACTTCTACTGACTAAAAACCAAACCCATGTTCCTTCTTCTTCGCCCTTGTGTCGGAGCCGCGGTAACCTTTCGATATCCACAGCCCCGACGGGTCAATACTCTCTCAAATTAAAAACCACAGTTTAGTTGATTCACACGCCATAGAGCTATGAATAAAAACTGATGTAAATATTAATATTAAAAAAATGTAGCAAACTGAAGAACATGCTTTTATTTTATGTCTACACTTGCGACCCGACCCGGCTTCGCACAGAAGCATAATTCTACACATAAACCTTCCTCTTGAATCACTCTATCTATTAAAAAAACCCGCATCAAAATCCGTTGCGTAGTTTTAAAGATCTAAGCATACATAGGGACAGACAGCGGGAGGCGACTTTGTTTTATATTATGTAGTGATGATAGTGGTTATCATCCTAAAACATTCCATTCTCAAAAGTTACAAGGTTTGATTTCTACTGACGTAAATGTTAAGATAATTAATTCGTTGGGTCTACATCTACAAGGCTTTCGGGTTTGTATACTTAGATGAAATAAATATATGAATACAGAAAAAATTGTCACGAGTTCGCCGCTTTACAAGGCTCTTATTAAATTATTCATGGCACATGAAAATTCTGCAACATTGTTGCTGCAGCATAATGTTGTGTGCAACTGTCACATGTCACTATTGGCAATGCGTCATGAAACAACCCGTATACAGGTTGTTTTTTTTTTACCTAGATTTAATTGGTAATTGCCAAAAAAAACAGAAGGGGATTGAGACATTGTTGAAAAGGCGGTTTATAGGAATACGAATATTATTCTTTTTATGTTCATATTGGCAAATGAGTATTCGAGTTCCATGTGTGTACCTACCACAATCGATATTCAGTATTAATAAAATGAATAATTATTTATGTATTGAGTTAAGTGATCACATGTGACTGTTTCTAAATTACCCCAGACTGATAAAATTTTCGTTTTTCCTAAATCATAGTATTAGTAATTTAGTATTACAGTCGGTTTCTGCTTGTTTTTGTGTAGTTTTGATATACCTACGTATGGAATTTTGTGGTTTACAGATTAGTGTTATCGGGAATAAAAGGTCGCCTGTCGCCAGTACAGTAATCCAGACATACGGTATCGTTTCATATTACTGCTCAAGCATTAAATTGGTATTTAATTATCTTGTCATAATAAGCGGCGCCAAAGACAATGAGACTGGTTTTTAATCGTTTTATTATTTCACATTTAACACTTTCGCCTACATTAAAGTCACATTAATTAATAGTCGTCATGTTTCATCAATGAATTCCAAAGGGAATAATGAGTAAAACAAAATAACTGGTTTATCCATAAACATATTTTATTATTTAATTGTATTAATCATATGAATATTTTGAATTGTTTAAATCGTAGGAATGCATCGTCGGAAGTAAAGCATACATAAAAATAAATTAAGTACTAAAAGTTACATCAAAAATTGTCCTATATCATACAATGTTACCTAGGGTTTATCATATAAACCTTTATAATATTATTGTTATGTACTTTTCACCAAGCTTTTATGTACAACATTTTAAAAATAACTAGTTATGTATTTATATTTATTTACATAATAGATTAAATGCAATTGCAATTGGCTTAGAAACTGCTGCTAACAAAAGATAATATTAGCTTGGTGAGTTATGAGAAGCAACAAGGAGTGGGTTAGCGACATCCATATACATTCAAATAATTCGTTTTTGATGTTATCCTCCACATACTTAGACATTGTACGAAAAAGTCAACTTTCTCTTTGCAATCTTATTACATTCAGTAAGTACACATCTCTTACTCTCTCGATCTTTTTGCCAAGGCCCAGTTTACAAGCTGAATAGTGAATATCTGCTACGAACAAAAATACAAAGATCCAAAATTTATTTATTAACACGACTTTATCAATGATTGAATGTATTACTTAAATTAGTTTCAGAAATGCAACTTGTGTACATAAAAATGCAACAATTCCACCCAAATACGCACTTCTTGCGTCAATGCAAATTTCAATGACGCGAAGCTTCGCCAATGTCACGTCTGAATTGACTCTCCTGATCATTATTTACGTAAGTTTATCAATATACATCTGCAGTCTATAAAAATCTCAGGTACAACCCCGTAAAAAATAATACAACACGAATCTCACGTTTCATATACAAAGCTGTCCATGATCGACTATATAATCATTCTAGCTACTTATTAAAATACGTTGTATTAATTTCAAAGTTACAATTACATTAACATCGCAGTGTTCTTGAACTAAAGAAGGCGAAGTTAGCATGATTTTAACATTTCAGCTTCAATTAAAACATAAATTAATAACAAAAATGTCTTGATTTGTCTGCTATATTTAACTTAATAAAGTTTTAATGTCGAAATCAAATCCCATGCAATAAAAATTCTAAAAAATGTTTGTGTGACTCAATTTGTGCATGATTAAAGCCATTGGAACGTTTTACAAAGTTAATTTAAAACATACCGTTAGTTAGGCATCGTCTATCACATAGTAGCCTAAAACTACAACCTCTAGAATAATACTAAGCATTTACTTATTAATTAACAACTATATATATCAGTTGCCATGATTCAATTGTTATATAATTTATCTATTTCGAATAATTTAAATGCCAACATGTGGTATACAATGGATGGCCAAACACAACCTGGGGTTTAATTTCACAAACAAATACTTGAATTAGCTTTACTCGTTTTCAATACAATACGATCTGAAATCGATATTTAATTAATTCAGAAATAAATATGTATCGAGATATGTCTTACAAAAAGGTACACTCGGTGTCTAAATAAACGTAAACAATCTCTGTACAAGTACAAAAATATATTAACTGTTACATAAAAATATTGATCTTGATAAAATATAATAGTCTTCAATATGCCATTGTGTTAATGCCGTTCCAAATGAAGCTTTGGTTAATACAATGCGCCCAATAACAGATCGAATCGATATTACGTACATACTACACTATACAAGTCAAAATGGAATGTGTTAATCACAAAATATTAGGCTGACGTAATCTACTTGCATCACATGTTACTTAATTTTGTATTACACATAAAAATACGTTTTCAGTTATAACATTATCATGTGCATCAATCAAATAAAATGGCACAAAATTTTGTTAACGTACACGACGCTACTATAATCTACGCTCACTTGACGAAAGCACTTATTACTGAAAATAACAAAAATACTTTAAATGACGCATTACTTACATTTCTATAACTTGATACATCAGTGAAAACAACAAAATAGGCAATAATATAATAGAGCCTACTTTAGCATTGATAAAGAATATACAAATATTGAACAATTTAGGTACAAGTAGTTACCCTCTTTCTTGATATACACGATATAAAAGTTATTCTTAAGACACTACGGTTATTAGTGACGGTTAAAAAATGAGAAATACAACAAAGCTGACTAAATAAGTACCTCGATCACTAAGCGAGCTACGTAGCATCGCCGAAGTCGATGATAAAAATCATCGAAAATATTATATACCATCGTGAATATTGTAAAAGCTTACAATTATTGACTTACAAAAAATAAATCGCTATGAAGATACGGCCCACTCAACAGGCCGTCTTGTAGAACCGATTGCGAAACCATAAGTGAGCGCACGCGCGAACTAGCACTTGTCGAATAAGCAGAAGTCTTTTAACGTTTGGGCCTAACTAGAAACACTGCCCGGAACACCATAAACGCGGTTTCGAAATAAACACTAACAAAATCACTTAGCAACAACTAAAATGCGCTAAAGTATTATGGTGATTAATTTCCAGCTCGATGTATTTATGCTTCTTCAAGAATAATGTCCGTTTTTGTCAAAACCGCGATCACTGGCACACTCGGCACTGAACGTTTGGGTCTAGAAGTGCACATAGCTAGAGTATTCCCTGGAGGTGGCGCGTCCACGAGCGCAGACGTGCTCGAGTGGAGGCCGCAGCAGTGGCTACACTTGCGTCACGCAGTGCGCCAACTTCTCCAGCTCGGATTGCAACGCTTGCCGCTTCTCGCTCTCTTGACTCAGCTTCGCTTTCAAGTCCTCGATGGCCGTGTTGAAAACTGTGTTTTGTACTTCTATGAGCTTTTCCAAATTCATTA
Source organism: Diarsia dahlii (assembly GCA_949775195.1). Taxonomy (NCBI): domain Eukaryota; kingdom Metazoa; phylum Arthropoda; class Insecta; order Lepidoptera; family Noctuidae; genus Diarsia; species Diarsia dahlii. The sequence continues at coordinate 13,770,365 of OX459198.1, forward strand.
TCTGTGAAGGAAATGTAGGAATTATTTTGGGTGCGGGGCAGTGGTCCAACTGCTCTGTCCAACTAGTTGGACCATGGGTCTTTACTAGGGGCAGTTGTCCAACTTTAAAAATAGTTGGACCACAGCACCTTTTGAGAGTTCCGTGGTCCAATTCATTTAAAAATAACTTACCAACACTAAAAACCTCAACTGCATCTTGTGTGCAATATAATTATAGGAGTATATAGGAGTACCTCCTATATATTTCTGGGCTGAACCAGAACCATTAGAGAACTTCACTGATATAGAAGTTATACATACGCATGATGAAAACTAATTAAAAAAAAAAGGAAAAAAAAATTGTTAAATCAGGTTCTCTAATGGTTCTATACCTCCTATATATTTCTGGGCACCTGCTACTTTGTGAGACTTTACTGTCCTTGTTTCTCATCTCCAACAAAAAAAAACTGCATGGTATCAGAAAGGCATATAGATTTGATTTTAAGATTCCAATTTCCAATACCTCCTAATGTTTCTGTTCTCCTGGTAGTTTGATCGATTGGGATTAAAAATAATTAACTATCAAATTCAATCCTTTTAGGGTAGGTAAGTTATTTTTAAATGAATTGGACCACGGAACTCTCAAAAGGTGCTGTGGTCCAACTATTTTTAAAGTTGGACAACTGCCCCTAGTAAAGACCCATGGTCCAACTAATAGGACAGAGCAGTTGGACCACTGCCCCGCACTGATTATTTTTATGTTGGACTAGCAGCCCATCCTGACTTCGCACGGGTGGATATTTATTGATTAAATTTGTAATAAATATAGCCTATTTTACTCACGAATAATGTAACATTCTAATGTTTATAGAGTTTTGGATATCGGTCCAGTAGTTTTTGAGATTATTCGTAACAAACATACAAATCTTTTCTCTATAAATGATATTATTCTAAATATTTCTATCTACAAAAGCAAATCATTAGGTTGTCAACTTACCCTATTATTGAGCTGCGCAATCAACGCGTCGTTGGATTCTACTTTTTCCGTTGTTTTGAGGGAATGCATTCGCCTCTCCAACGTGCCGCCGCCGCTAGGTTTGTCTCCGCTCACAGAATTCGTGGATACTTTCTCTAGTGACTTTTCTATTCTCTCGATGGTGCTCGTTTTGCTCGTCTGTCGGGTGAGTGCGGTCACTTCGGGGACGACGGGGGACTTGTCATGTTTGGCGTTGGGGGACTTGTCGGGGATTATGTGGGACGAGATGATGTTTGCGGACAGCAACGTGGCGGAGTGCGGGAGGGGGGAGGTGGGCACTGCGGGGGGAGCGGAGGTGGGCGGGGCGGAGAGAGGGGGTGCGGCCGTGGGTGGGGCGGGGGGCGAGCTCGTGGGCGGGGCGGGGGGCGCTACTGTGGGCGGCGGGGGCGCACTGGTGGGCGGCGGGGGCGCATGTGGCTTCTTTATCTCGTCCAACATCGACATGATCGTCCGACCTGCGACCAAAGACATTTTTATCAATTTCAAGTAATATTCTTTTACTATTTTGCAAGGTAAAGGGCTCATACAGATACATAATACAATAAGGTACAACATTATGTATATTGGAATATACCTGCAGCGGTGGGTGATTGTACTGGCTTGACAGCGTGAGTCTCAGTGTCACGGGTATCACGGGGTGCCGGCGTTGCTTCCTTCTTTGAGTCCAACGAATGACGAACTTTTGTCTATAAATAAACAATATAGTTTAGTAATGTTTATAATTACATTAAAATACTGCTAACATTGGATATAACATTACCTCCTCAAAGCTCTCCATTATTGACATTCGACTGCTAATCGACGACGTGCTTTTAGACATTTCCATAGAATGAGTTGATCGCTTTTCTTCTAGACCAACGTCTAGGATTCTGAAAGGAAGAAATAAATTAAGTTCAAATGTGATTAAGTTATAAAACAAAATATCTGAGATGAATTTGTAATTAAAGTTAGCATTCAAGATTGTATCAGATAGAAAATACAAATCAATTAATTCAAATAAACATTTTTATTTTTTTTAAACGGTGCCCCACACTAGGAATTTCTCCTGTATCGTGGGTGCGTTTACAAACATTTAATTTCACATACACAAACCAAACACCCAGACCCAAAACAACAGGGTAGTAAAGTAAGTTGACTAACTAATATGATTCTGTTTAGTCCGTCAGTTAGATTATCAAAAAGTATTGGATACCTATGTGTTTTTTGTTTTATCAAATTAATAAAAATGTACGAAAATAAAAACGTGTCAAGGATCACGAGTGGGGGTTTGTGACGTCACTTTCTGGTAAAAAATGTACCAAACTGTGACGTCACACGACTTTTCGAAGCACTGTATTGTCTTCATTTTTTGTTTACGTAAAAAAAAATTGTCCAATATTTTTTGGAAGTCTATTTGACGAACTAATTCCATTTTTTTTTGTCAACTACCCTTCTGTCTATATTGTAGTATATTCTGTTTTATGAATTGACTCTACTTTAGTACAAAAACAGCAATTTACCTGTCCGTACTCCCGCTGCCCGCCTTGTTAGCCGCGCCAAGCTCAGGTCCCGAGAGACGCGACTTCCCGTCCGCGATGAAGCTGGTCTTCTTAGCCTGGTTCAACTTCAGTTCCGCCATCCAAGGCGCCTTGTGTTTCTCCCACTCGCGAGTCCGAGGCTTAATTTCTTCCGCTGCTTCCGGGTGCTCCGTTCGTACTGCTTTTTCTGGTGGTTTTTCGGCTGGAACTAAAACATATTTTTTTAGATTTTTACTTGGTTAATAACTTGGATGCATGTCGTTTTAATTAGGTCTGTAAGTCAACCTAAAGGTAAAATGCTATGAATAACGAAATGAGGGTTGGTACTTTCAAAGCCACCTGTAACTCGATTTATTTCTCATATTTTATTTCTTGGCATAATTATTTGGGTTATATTTAGTACGTAATATTATAGAAGTGATTTAGATACGTGTACCTTCCATACTTCTCTCTAGATATCTGTTATCGATGTTTTTAAACAGCCTAATAATTTCATAACTGATATTACGATTTTAATTGAGTGTTGATCGACTGATAACAGGGGACTTACTGTTATCAATCCAACCTTATCCTTAAACGGATAGACAGAGCAATCAAGCATATACATTCATACATCGAGTCACGCATTTTTCCCATGGGGGTAGGCAGAAACCACAGAACGTCAACTGCAACGATACGTAGTCATTTTGCCAAGTCCACGTTCATACATCTTACACGCGCACCTGACCTGAAGCCCCTCACCAATAAAGTCAGAGTCGTCCCCTACTGGCATTACCACTCACATCTGCCTTTTGTTAGTCCCGTTCACTTGATCAAACATAAGATTTCCTAAATTATATTATTATAAATAGTCACATAGGTAGGTACTTGACCAACTTTCCAAGTTATCTTGCACATTCATCATCATCATCATCATCAGCCTATAATGTTCCCACTGCAGGGACTCAGGCCTCCTCTCTAGGAGAGGGATGGGCTATAATCCACCACGCGGGCCCAGTGCGGATTGGCAGATGATCTTGCACATTACTGGACTGGACTTATACAGGTTATGAGTTATGACATATATTTATGCCAACTCAGAGGTGCGGCATAAAACTCAGAGTTATATTGTGAGTTAGTATTTCTGTATTGTATGGTTAGCCTTAGTAGTTGATAGTACCAATTATGTCTTTCAGTTTTACAAAGTTACACACTAAACGAAGCATTGTGTCTACACTGGTACATAATGGCTATTGTATGTGCATTATTGAGTCCACATTGTATTGGACAAGGCCAAGGTTAGCAGAGACAATCAATTACTAAGATGGCTGCCTATCGGAGCGGAGTCAAGCGGAACACTGTATTACCATTGCGGATGATAACAATAACAATGCGCACGCGTCATCCTAATGGTGAATGCGATAAGGTAGCCCGTGAAATTCGAATTTTCTTACGAATGCGTTTTTCATCAAATAGTCACTCAAGAGACTTATATGAACTGAGACGGTTGTATTGGTGATATTAATCATTATTACTCAGTAAAGTCACATTTGTTTCCGTCGCGAATCCTATTTCATACAACCTGACACTGACCGGAAAATTGCAAAAAACGTAAAATTCGAATTTCACTGGCTAGCTTGTGGCATTCACCTTAACATATTCTCAGTTGTTTCGGCTTGATCTGGCCGACAACATTTAAAACATAATCATAAATCAAATAGATTTTTCGTCTACTTTTTTTTTTCGAAAGAAAGATGTAGGTAGCTTCATCCACTCACATTATCACATACATAAACTCACGCCTTTTTCCCATGGGGGTAGGCAGAAACTACAAAACGCTACCTGCTACGATCAATACATACTCTTTTTGCATCGCCCACTTTCATACATCAGTAGGCTAATTCACGTAATTAAATAAGTGCAGTTGCAGTGCAGTTTAAGTTAAGTTTCGATCAAAACAACGCTTTTCGTATTCTCTACCGATATCTGACAGCTGCCATACACGCTCGCGTCAAGTTCGCGTCACGCGAGCGCATTATCGGTATTCTACTGCTGCGCGCCTTTTGTGCGTGTTTCGAAACGCAACGTGATCGGTATTCTACTATTCATTTGACGTCTCAAAATGACAGTTTAGAAGTTTCAAATCGATCAACGTGCAGTTTTGTTTACGCACAAGATAAGTTCCTCGTTATTTACTTTTGTTGGCATAAAATTGTATTTTTTGTCAATAAAACTGTTTCTAATTGATTATTGTATGCAAACAAGTTAACTACAAGTCGTTTTCAATAAAATTCTAAAGGTTTTTTTTACTTTTTATGTAATATGAGTTTCCAACTTGGTTTGAGAATTTTATCCCTCGCTGCCGAAATTGATGACCGAGAACGTCGTCAAGCAATAAGAAGACAAAGGTTTTCTGTGGATCCATTCCGTATTCCAGACCGGGAATTCCAGAAAACCTATCGTCTGAGCAAGTGATTTATTTGCACCTCATTTTGGGGCGTGCCACTCGTCCCCACAGCTTCTGTGCCTGCATCAAGCAGAGCAGCGATTCTCTCATCCAAAGGGGATAAAGAAGTGGGTACGCCTGGCCCTCCACCGGTACCCCTTTGATTATTCCTAATCTGCTTGGTACGGTTGAGTAAGCGGCACTTATAGTCGGTATACCACTAAAAATATTACAAATCTAGTTATTTACACAAGTATAATGTACCGATACACAGTATAATATCAATAGAATCTAACAAACCTTACTCCACTCTTTGGGAGTTCTTTGATTCCCGTCTGCCTCGGCATTTAATATATTGGCGCACTCTGACCAAAGGCGTGATGTGAGGGCACTCCCCTCTCTAGACCTTAGTCTGCCACGGGCAAGGTTTCTGTGGTCCTCCAAATATTCCACCAGTAGCACCATTTGCCGCACAGAAAGTTTGCGTGAAGTCATACTTACTGAAGAATCAGGAGGATTCTTTCGCGCCAATGGCATTGGCGGGTCTCCTATTATTTTGACAGATTTGGTTTTATGGGGCAATGATAGACCACATTCAGCCAAATTTTAGCAAAATATTTGTTTGATTGTGAATCAAAACATAATTGTTTGTTTAAATAGTAATAAAAAGCACTAGAATGTGTACTGGGGTATTATTTTAATATTATAATAACGCCATATTCATTGAAATGTAATCGATTCTATTCGATTATTTAGTGAGTAAAATTTTTTCTCTTATATGGCCACACCATAAGTAACTTTGGTAGAGTTTGGTTGTCGTACAGTTGACGTGCAGTTTACGCGCAGCTTACGCGCAGTTCAAAGATTACAAGAATACCGTTTACCACTCGAACTTGAACTTAACTGCAATTGCACTACAACTGCATCGGTGCGTCATAAAATTACGTGAATTAGCCTACAGGTCAAACACGCACGTCGGTTGCGAGTAATACGCACCCTCACAAGTTTTCATGTATTATTTCTTTTACTTTTGACTGCTTACATATTTAATACTAGGACTTACGATAGAAATGTCTTTCTGTACATTAACACTGTTCATCCTAATTACATTATCAGGTAAACACAAAATATGCATAACTAACTGTCGTACTCAGAGATATTTAATGGTTACTTAAGCCGTCATTTAGTAAAGATTTGACATACAAAACCTTCATTAAAGCACAGAATACATAATAGTACTACGTACAGAAGGGACACTCCCTTCCCCGCGCTCATATTAAATACCGCACCTCACCCCGCACTTCGAGGTATTCGTCGCCGACTCCTGAGCAATGGCTCGCGCTCGTATTAGTCGTCGTTCGGTTTTCGCGACGCAGACCGTTGCACTTTCCGCGCCATTTTTTAGGCTACGATAACCCTACTAGAGTTTACGCACACATTTGCACGTGCACGTCGTGCACAAACGTTATTTGTTTATGTAGTAGTAATAGGCAATTATTTTGCGGGCGTTGTATGGAGTGTCCGAGGTGTGCTAAAGTGTCAAATCATTAAACGTCTCTGAGTGCGTCAGTAAGACAAAGTTTGTAAATAAATAGGTCACATAGCAATGCAATCTGGGTCAATTAGAATTCCATTCATAGCAGAGATAAGTGAACACGCTTTATACATGTTGGGTGGCAAGAGTATCTTAGGTTAGGTTAATTATTAATGGCCAAGATGATAAAATAGGTTCGGGTGCAAGTCCAATACTGTGATATCGTATTGTGAGTTACTCAACATGTATTTATGACGTGTAGAAATAATTTAAAATATTGTAAAAAGTTATTTTTTTTAGATTTTGTGATTGTGAGTCCTCCATCGGGTCTCTTTGTCTGTCTGTTCGCGATAAACTCAAAAATTACTGCAACGATTTTCATGCCATTTCCACCAATGGACAGAGTGGTTCTCAAGAAAGGTTTTCGTATATAATTTGACCGACTCCCACGCCATGAGCAACAGAAAAGAGAACACAACAAAAAAGTAAATAATGATATTTTACACTAGCCCTAGACTCTAGGTGGAGTGTCTACGGTCAAAGTCTACAGCAGAATCTGGGCCATAGACTATTACTAGTTGGTAATTGGTGTTCACTACAAAATAGCAATCAAAAATTGTTTTGTCTACTAAGGCCAGTTACTACTATACGATGTTGAATACTAAGGCAGCAAATGAGCATTCTTTAAGACTAATATTTTATGATAATGTGAATAGTAAGGTTACCTTCGTGTCCGTTGCTTAATCCTATTAGTTGTGGCGTATCGTCACGGAGTGCTTGACTAGGCGGCCTGCGCCGAGGTGCTTTTACTCTGAAATATAAAATTAAATTATTAATTTCAAATGGTAGAAAAGGCGTATACAGGCAGTATTGAGGGACAAAGTCTACTCCCAAAACGGCATTGTCCATGCTTGGCAAACAGTATGCTAATCGCATAGACCGCCACGTCATGTCGACAGCGTGTCATGTATGATCCTGCATCTACATTTTGTCATTCGTCTTGACACTGCTATATCCCAGGTACAGAAACAAAAAATCTACTGCCAGATTCATCTTCCTGCCCTTATTTTTTGGAGGGTGGGAAGACTGGGAAGTCGTCAAATGACTCCTCCCGCTCTAGGTCAATCGTCACGCTATTTTTTGCTTCTTTTTCTTTCATATCATTCCTCATACACACCATCTATCTTTTCTTTTGTGTTCACATGGGACTCGCCCCTCCTTATACCCATGATATCTTCATAATATGCAGGCAGGTATAAGCTCAAATACTGTATTGCTGTAGCTTTGCATTCTTATCTGCCAGCTAGGTATAAGATTTAATACATACGACCTTATTGCTGTAGCTTTGTATTCTCACCTGCCAGCTCTCGGGTCGTTGAGTAAGGAGTTCCGTTCGATATGGTCGAAGGTGTTGGCGTGGTTGGCATGGCTGTTGGCGCTGGGAGCCGGAGCCTTGCTGGGCGCGGCGCCGTCGGGCCGGTCCCACTCGCCGCCGCTACTGCTGCCACTCGATACTGTTGTAGATGACGATTTCTCTCTGGAAATACAAAATTACGATATTAGTTACAGCTTGTTTAGGGTCCCCTCGGATGAACATACAGATGTGTTGCAGGGGAGTTCGTTTGGCCAGATTTTCTACCCAGTTAAAATATTAGGAAGTAGGAAAGAGAAGGCGTTTTGTAATTGAACCTAATTTGTATAAATGAGTTTTCAATCACGATTTTGTAATCACGGAAGATATCCCGTAAGTGACATTTTAAATATAAATGAGTTTTGATTCGAACAATGAACCCACTTAAATGTGTGTATATATTTTTTTTTAATCTAACTGAAATTAGACGTGAAAACTCTAAGTCTACTCATTCATTTAATCCAGCTACAGATCTGAATGTTACAAAACAATGTCAAATTAAAATCGGGAACCTTGTGGATCTTCTTTTTATAGCAACAAAAAATCGTTTGCCAAGGCTCGTAAACACCCTGCAAGGTGTGCCCTTAGTGGGTTACTAGATACTTTATAAGTTTTTATGCCCTGGCTAGAGGTTGAGTAGAACCCAGCCTAGGTTGACTTGCGAGATGCCATTCATAAAAAAAATCATTAAGATTTACTGAGTGAAACTAACTTGTCTGTAGACGATAACATTTTATTCTTGAGCCCGCTGAACAAACCGCCCACCCCTGACGTGGGCGTGGGACTCTTCTTCAATGGCACTGGAGGTTTCTTCACCTGAAACACGTAAATAATACATGATAACATTACTTAATGATCAATAGAAACACCTCGCATTGCGTGACACTTAAATATAACTGGTGAAATGTGGGTGTACTATAGAGTAGACTATAGACCGTAGAACTCCGCCTAACATGAGTTAAAATACAAGCTTGGTCTTATGCTAAACTAGCTGACGCCCGCGTCAAATTATAAAATATCACCTTCATCGAGAACCACTCTATCCATTGGTGAAAACAGCATGAAAACCAGTGCAGTAGTTTTTGAGTTTATTGCGAACAGACAGACAGACGCGGCAGAGGACTTTGTTTTATAATATGTAGTGATATACTTCTTGTTAGTTAGAAGATTCTAACAATCGCTCGGACACCACAAGTCGTCCCATTTCCACGTTATCTCTAAGTACACAAGTGCAAGCACTCGTAAATGATCAGATTACTTAAATACCAGTACAAGTTAGATTAGTACTGGGAGCTAATAATTGCATTGTTGCGTACATCGATAAAGATTTAGTTATTCAAGGACTGCGCAGCACGACTATGAATAATTTAATGAATGTTTAACTGTGAGTAAAGAATCGTCATCTTGAAATATTTTAACCTTCAGCCTGATCATCAAATTATGTATATTAGAATGGACGTAGGACGCAAGAGATTGTTTGAAGCCTAAAGTGAGGATCACTGTGATTAGTTGCCTAGTAGGCTCTTTGTGGCAATATTTGGTGTTGTGTGCGTGTTACGCCGACCCCAAGTAATATGGGATAAGGGCAGGATGATGATGATGATTTATTTTTTGTTTGGTTAGTTCCTAACCAGGTGTCAGAGTTTTATACCGCCAAGGGGTTCTGGGGGGTGGCCCCGACTTACGAACAGTAGGTCGTGGGTTCGAAGTAGTTCGAACACAGGCAGGCGCATTACTTTGTGTAATTTATTTCATAACCGCTGCTCTAAAAACGGTGAAGGAAAACATCGTGAGGAAACTTAGAGACGTCTCGACGAGATCGTGACGAGTCTTAGAACCAAAAAATTCGAAGACATGACTGTGACATCTGCCAATCCGCACTGGGCCCGCGTGGTGGAATATAAACCATCCCTCTCCTAGAGAGGAGGCCTGAGTCCCTGCAGTGGGAACAATATAGGCTGATGATGATGAAGGGGTTCTGAATTGACTTTACATACCGTCGATAAATTATACAATATGAACAATGAGAAGTGCGGGTCTTGGGTACGATCTGGTTGTGGTAATCCGACGAACACACCACTAGGCCATCAAATATGAAAGTAATACCGCAATAGTCTCTGTCCACTTTCCCAATGCATTCAAGTAATCTTAAGATGCAAATACGATGCATTTGCAACCGACTTACGTATGCAAATAGATGCAATAGCCTCACCTGATCCAAAGATCCATCGCTGACAGTCTCACTATGTATAATCTTCTCCGACTCACTCTTATTCGTTACTGTATTTTGTGCACTTGTATCCTTACTGACTGTATTCTCCTTGTGCAAGCTGGAAACATAAAAAATAGTCGTAAAACAAACGTCATGTAAACACACCTACAGAGACGAGTTTTACGATGAATTCCTTTAAAGAATTTATTGGCAAACCCGTTAGTTGCGGCCCACTTTAAATGACTGTATTCGAAATCAAAGAATGATTCAAGTTTTTTTTTATTGTTGTTTTTAGCATATTTATTTTTAACACATTATTATTAGACACAAGTTTTGCGAAATTTTAGTATTCAAATGATGCATTTAGACAGCAGAATACACTTCATTGCACGAATATTAAAGAGGAAAAGCTATAGACAGGGACACACTAACCATCAAACTGACACTGAACTAAACAGATATTTATAGGGTGTTCCCACTCCCACTCAACATTTAATATATTTCGGCTGTACAAATAGAATTATATAATACTAACCAGAGCCCGTTTAATAACAAAATCTTAGTAGGTCACCACCGTTAACTCTAATCTCTGGCGAGATAAGAACAAGTAGTATTAAAAGTATAAAATACCTTATTTTAGACGTGGTCAGTTCCTTGACGGATGCTGTTTTCTCAGAGTACTTGTTTGTGAGCGAGGGGTAGATGGAGTTCGTAGTCTTGACGGGAGGCCGGTCTGGCTTCTTCTCTTCTAATTCTGCTGATACTGTAAGTGAATACGTAAGACACTTTAATATTGCTGGCAAATGACAATGTTTTCACTTGCACTTAGTATCGGCGTCAAATGGCTATATATTTTTTTCCTTATAATACTATCTGGCCTTCAAAAGTTTATTGCTGTCTCCACAATCTATCGATATGATAGTAATTTATTTTCTAACTACAATATTACTAACTTGAAAGTAACGATGTATTGGATTATTATTTCTTTAAAATTTGTCGTTTTGCTGTTAATTCAGCTTTACTAAAAATAATTTATTACACTTACACATTTTGGAAAATAAATTTTGTTCACTTGAAAACATTTTTCTAAACTGCAACATTATTATTAGAACACCAAAAATACTTGTTTTTAAATGGCATTTAATAAAAACTAATAGTATTATACTCTTGGCATAAAATAAACACTGATAGAATATATTCTGTTGTCAATTCCTTAGAAACGATCACAAAAACCACACAAATGTCTCACAAAGTTTCACATACACAGATAAAACTTGAACAGATCCGACTCACTTTCAAAAACCATTTTAGAGAATCACAATATCGAGGAAATCAGTGGAGCAACGTGCAACATTAGTGTTACACCAACGCGGCTAGTGAGGCAACTAGTTATAAAAAGACAGTGTCGAGACACAGCGTGCTGAGGCAAGTTACGCAAAATCACGACTCGGCCCGCAACCTTCATGAGAAATGTCAATAGCAGAACATCGAATACTGAGTGGGCGGTGTTTACCAACAGGCTGTGCGTGTGCTAGCGCGCTCACGACTCGACGGGTACTTCGCGCGCGAGATAATGGTACTATGCTATTGTTTACTATACGTAAACTTGATGCGATCGGAGTTAATATTACGAATGGCCGAAGTGTTACGATTTCAAGGTTGCTCTACCATGTGCTACTACTACTTGCGTTATCTTGTTTAATACGCTTGACTAGTGAGACCAAATGGACGAAATTCTGTTGTCGTACCTTCAGCAAATTATAAATTATTTGGTCCAGTCCCAATAAAACAATACACAAATACGTCTCTATTAGCCTAAACACAATAGATGACTAGGTCAAAAAAAAAATAGACCAAAGTTTTTTTTCATCTGCCTACACAGCATACATTAATAGCTGCACGCTAGTTTCGATACGCATAAATTAGTAATATTGCGTGTCTTGCAGCCGATTGCATTCGACCAGTGTTACAAAGTTTACGTCATCTTAGATTATGCTATCATACTGTATACGTGTGTTTGTTACCGGACTTATTGGTCTAACCTTGTAATATATTAGAGAGCGTATGATACATTAAAATCGTGCAAAATTCGTCAGTGTTAATTAGAAAGTCAATTTAATCTCATAAGTACGTCTCTTTTTTTGTATGGAACCAACGTTTTGATATTTTCAAGCTTAAACTACTTGTTTTCGACTATATTTATTAGAACTTATTCAACAACACTTCATGTTATGAGGAGGGACGAATCGCCATGTGACTAAAAGAGTGTTGAATATAATGTACATGTTGATGGTCGGATTGTGTGAGGAACGATATTAAAGAAAAAAGGAGTAAGTATACCTAAACTTTTTTTTTAAGTTTTTGATTAAAGTTGATATTGTTTATTTGTACCCTACCACAATGTTGTCTTGTTTGACCCTAAGGTTGACTGGTAGAGAATGCCTTGTGGCATTAAGTCTGCCTATGTATCACTATTGTACATGAAGTTTAAATAAATAAATGATAATGTGAAGATTGACAGAGGAGAACGGAATAATAATAAGTTGCACCAACCCCAAGTAACATGGAGCAGGGAGATTATGATTCAACAACACTTCATAGCTTTTAAATGTTTAAGGAAAGACAGGAAGACCGGCAGGATGCGTCCGTGCTCTTCTTATTTTTTATCTTTCTTATAAATATTAGAATCACGAAGACTAACCTTACAAATAAATCCAAAGTTAATAAACAGCTAAACTTAAAACACTCAAATGCTCAACCTCCCAAGTTTTAGCACACAATGTTCCTTTAGAATCTGACATCACTTATTGAGTGATCATTATTACAAAACGAGTTTTAGTTAAGTATCAACCTAAGTTGTTTAGGAGACAGAGTACATCACACTATTAATACATTCAAGGTGTGTGTGGGGATTACATCAGTTATCATCTGTCATTGTACCGATGATACATGAGAGAATTTATCTAGTAGCCAGCCACTAGCGTACTCTCACTATATTGAATCATATAAAGCCTTCTATTGATATCTAGAGAATGTGTGCCGTAATAGGGTTTTTCACCAAAAAAATCTAATTAGTCCGTCTGTCAGATTATCGAAAAATATTGGATACGTGTTTTTTGTTTTATCAAATTAATAAAAAATGACGAAAATAAAACTTGTGAAAGATCATGAGTGATTTTGTGACGATACTTTCTGGGTAAAAAAGTACTAACCTTGTGACGTCACACGACTTGACACGACTTTTCGTAGAACTGTATCGTCTTCATCTTTAAGTTTACGTGAAAAAAGAAAAAATGAGTCCATTATTTTTTGGAAATCTATCTGACGGACTAATTTTTTTTTTTTTGGTGAAAAATCCTATTCAGATAGAAAGTTGCTCTATGTAAAATTCCAACTCCAATATAATTGGGAATATCGTAATTTAATCTGTAGTAAACCCATTTATTTTTATTTTATTTCAATGGTGCAATCTATAAAGATTGATGGGTTTAAGAAACGAGCGACAGTTAATTGAAAAGGCGATAAAGTTCAATCTGTGTAATGGGTGACACAACACAATGTCATCATTCATTTAATTGATCCGAGCTCCACAGACGGTGTTATCTTTTATTTACAAGCTTGTTTTTTATCTGTGAGGGATTTTTAATGCGAATCCTTAGCTTTCACACAGACAGTTGGGTAGATTGCAGAATAGGTTATATTGCAGCACTAAACTAAGATCAGACTTTAGACTAGAATCAAGTTACTTCCCTTGTTTATCCCTTTTGCCTTTCAAACGTCTGTATCTTATGCGATCTCTCGCCTTGTTTACACCATATACAATACTAAATCGTCACACAACCGTGGTCTACCCTAACATACACTTAACGTCCGCTGTTTAATATTCATATTTATCCCAAAGGATGATGTAATAAAATCGGGCAAACGCATCTTACGCATCGTCACCACGCCAACAGAGTAGTAATTGCAGTGTATATTTTGTGGTTTTCATGCATAGCTAGATACTTTCCAATTCCGATGTTCCTGACGTAAGCCCTTTGTATTAGATGACTCCTACGCAAGAAGGCGCGGCAAACGGGGCTTTACTACGCAGATTAATCAAGCTTGCAAGTAGTGATGTAGCTACAAGCCTCTTAATAACCTTGAATACTGCCAATACGTTATTAGAGAAGCCTTTTGTTTAATAAATATAATATTCATTAATATGTGTTATTTTAAATACTATTTAATGATGATATTGATAACAGATCAAAATTACTATCGAAACGATATCAATACATGTTTTATGGACTCTTGTAAAACACCGCTATACGTGTCATTGATCATATTCTATTCATAGCGGTTTTCCATACATACATACAAGTAGTGTGTGATATAATAAGATGACTCCGCGTTTAGATGCCTGCATTAATCAGGTACCCACCACGCATACCAATACAAATGCAAGAAAAAGAGGGGTATAACCATTTTATGCAATCGTCTTCTTTACATCATATTAAAGTATGTTAACAATTTACTTATTTTACCTCCGTGTTTAAATGACATTTGCTTGTATAACGAGTAACCTTTAGATACCGTTCACATCCTGGAGCAACTGCATATATCCAAACTTCCTCAACTACGTTAAAATAGTCTATACTAGGTACTAAGGGGAACAATGCCATAACAGTAATGCGCAGATTCGTATTCAAGACGTTATGTACATGATGCAATCAACTATTTTTGTAACTGTTATTGTACTAGAGAACGGAAACAATGAAGAGCAGAGAAAATCCATAACTAATGTATAATATGCAACCTGAACCTTATTATATAGAAACTTTGGAGAAGCAATTTTGAGGAAATTAAAAGTACGGTGCAATATCGTGCGTATCCGTATTATATTGAAGTCTTGGAAATTTCCTCGAGGAAATGGCACAATTTGCCAGCCAAAGGAAGTATTTTCTTTATCAGGTTTCTTCTTTTTTGACTCGACGATACAGAAAAGGACTTGTTTACTTCCTGTTTCAGACGTTCTGTTAAAATTATAGGAAATGTGCCAAAAGTATGCACGATTTGACCTGAGCTAAAATATGCATTATCTATTTAAACCGCTATAACAAATGCAAATGAACGTGTAAATATGCATTTGCATATAATCCGGTCTCTACTCATGGCACTCCAGCAAGTGAGACATCGTCTGGTCAGGAGTACAGCACTTGCACTGAGTGGCGAAAACGCCTCACAATCTCATGTATCCCTTCATCATCAGCAACCAATAAAAGGGGTAGTGTTAGTATCTTTAACTCTAAATAAAACGTTGTCACTACAAGGAATTTGGGTCACTGCTTGCCAATTTCATATTTACGCAACCTCGAATAATTATGAAATTTATTTCATAAAGGAAATAAGTTGCAAAAGCCATCTCTTTGGTAAGAAGCTGACTTCATTCTGGGATATCCTCCAAACACTAACACAGCATATCCTCTCATCAATAGTTCAACGGAAATCGGTTAAATGCGCGACCGCTCGCTACTATTAAAATGGGTCAACATTTGTGACATTTCATCGAACTTGACCCCGTTTTCGGAACGGTCATGGCCACAACCTAGTACTATTTGTTTACATATCACAAAATGTGTACTCGCCCTTTAGATATGGGCTATTGTTTTCTCTCAGAAATATTTGATATTACTAGTGTTTTGACTACTAGTGTTTTGAAAAGTGGAAGGAGGGAAGGGAGGCCTTTGCCCTGCAGTGGGACAACATGGGCTCATAATAATAATAATAAGTGTTTTGACGATGCAAGTTGTGGCAGTAACTGCTGCACCAGTCACGGTCACGATCGACGAAATCCGGTTTTCATCGATCCTTGCGAACTGTCTGTAGGACTTGTCCTATATAGGTCTCAGTCGATTAGGCACCCACGTAAGCAATTTTGGAATTAATATTGGCATTAAATATGCTTCTTGTACTCAGGCATTTACCCTGAGTTGCTTCTAACTAGACCATAACACACTTGCTGGAGTGTCCATTGTGTCCTTGCACCTGAACTTTAAAGGACATAATAGAAACATGAAAAAATGAAGACTGGTGTTGTTTAACATACCTTGTGCAGGCAGTGCTTGTACGAAGTTATCAGGGAACAGTCCAACTCGGCCGTGAAGCTCACCGCGCCACCAGCCGCGGTCAGGAGCGTCCTTCGACAAGATGGTCACGATGTCGCCTTCCGACAGTGACAGCTCGTCTTCATTCACAGCCGAGTACGGGAATAGCACGCGACACAGCTCCTTTACTGTGTACCAATAAAGCTCATTATTGCTTGCAATTTATGAGGATATTTTCATGGATTTCAAAGAAGTTAGATCAAGATTAGGGTGTAGGGTAAGGAACAATATTGTCTTGTTTGTCGCACAATAGACATTTGTTCACGTTTTTATGTCACTATTTTCCATGTATTCGCACTGTTATCATTTTGTGATTAAAAAGACAACTATGAGGGCTTTGTATTACACTGTTATCTTTATAAACAAAAACAACATTGTCTAGGGTCCACAGACCCCACCAAAAAAAAACGTAATTTTAAGAACAGCCACATTGATAATAAAAAAAAATATTAAACAATTTTTACACACATTTTTTCACATGCAAATTTACAAAACATCCGGAATCGTCAGCGGAAGATGCAATCATCGAAATGATAAGCCGTGCGCCCCCTTCTGAACATTGTCATCACTTCAATAACGTAAGTATAGCAACAGTATCAATAAGACTGGGTGACGAACGAGCTTCGTACGGTATTAAAAGGTTTATGACCATGACTCAGACCCTATGAGAAACATATTAACATGTAATAGAGCGTGAATACCATAAATAACTTCATTGTAGAGTCTAAGTACGAGATTGTAATGATTAATAAAGACTTTTTGCTTGCGTTTTTGTTCATATTTGCAAAGATATTAACAAGGTACTTATTCGTTTTTGTACATCGTCTTATTTACTTCAGGCATTGACCAACTGTTTACAACTACGTAGTGCTCCTAGAGTTAAATTGGTTTTTTTTTTATTTTATTTATTGGGGAAAACAAACAGTGACACATTACAAAAATATAAAATAACAATAATACAAGTATGAGCAAATGTGTTACCAACAACATTTTCTACAGAATACATATTAAAAAAATACAAGCTTTACAAATCATACAAAGATAGAACTACAATCTAAAATCTAAATTTTTTATAAAGTTAAACTAATAGATAAATATAAAACATTACAAGTTTCCTCCTAATAATATTTGGTTTGCATTGCAAATGTCAGCCCAGTACCTACTTGTTTGTTGTTGTGGTCTATATTCTATAGTCAGGAATCATTATTATCCCATTAGTGTAGCGAATCGATCGATATATCGGCTATATCGATCGACCCATATCCACAGTGCAAGAATTGCTTGAAACTATTATATTTTAAATGACCGACAGCAGGGCAAAAGCCTCTCTTTCTTCTTTCAAATCACTGTCTACCGTTAACTTTGGCTTATACTCGTATATTGGAAATTTGTACACGTATATAAAAAAAAATTCAATTCATAACTCACCAGGTTTAGGCGGGAGCGCAGGCGCCGGCTCGAAGGGCGGCGCGGGCGTTTGCGGGTCCAGCATCACGACGAAGTTCGAGGGGAACACCCCCACGCGGCCTTGCCGGCGACCCTGCCACCACCCCTCCTCTACCTGAACGGTCACACGGGGTCAACAACAGTACGACACGCGTTTGTCTTTAAATATAAGGTGAAAAAAATAGCCAAAGTATTTGGCCTTCACTTAAAATAGCCAAAGTATTTGTCCTTCACTTTGATTTCTCACTTCAAACTAAGTAATCGTGATCGAAGAATGTCTGTGTCCAATTACGATTAGATTCAAAAACTTTCACAAAACACTAATGAAATGATTAAAAAATATTTGTAACTTGCACTGCACAACCACTGACGCGTACGGCCACAAACCGATCACAATCTTCAAAGAAACCCACAATAACTTTGTCGTGTAGCGAAATTTCTATTTCTTTTTTACATATTTGGTCGCAGTCTAGTCTGTGACGCTACCAAAAAGAGACTAATTTAAAACACCTACTGGGAAGTGATATCTACAAATTAGAAAACGATTACCAGTTATGAGAGTGAGTCATTAGTCCGTAATTGTTCCATTAATGTACTAATTTCCTTTTTGTATTTCTTACATTGAATTCTTACTTCACAATGGCGCCTTAAAATCAATGATGATCCAATTACAATCTGTAGTTGTAATAAAAGGCACTTCAAGTATTCAATGTCGACTATCGCAATCTGAGAAAAACGCAGCCACACCTAAGCACGGCGGCGGTATGGCACAGGTGACGTGCTATACAAACAAGAAGTATAATGTAAACAGGTTCAATTACCTCTCCTAGAACCTCGAGGACGTCACCAACGCTCAGAGGAAGCTCGTCCGGGTTCGCTGGCTGGTAGCTGAACACCGCTCGACATCGGCCCTGCACGCCCGCCGGCCTAAATCGAACAGAACGTGACGTTTTACTTAACTACCCAACACATAATACACTATATATGAAAAAAACATACAATTTATTCGTTGCCGACAGCAGATTTCATGTTTGCGTGCTAAATGTAGTGCGTTGGCTGAACATGTGAAATTGACGCCAATTAACAGAAGCTCTAAAAGAATCCAGTTTGATATGTAAATTTTGTAATTGACTAGTCTGATTTCTTTGATATTTATATATTTATTCACAGACAACACAGAAGTCGAAGAAACGAGGGCAGGTTTCTTTAGTGATCTGATAGATGATGTAAACGACTGCGACAATTTGCACAATAAAGTTTCATTTCAAGAATGAAATAAGAAAGGGGACAGAAAAGAATAACATTAATTCTTATCCAAGTATCTTTCGTCAAAGTAAATAATTTGCAACATTCCCATGCGAGAGCTAGTCTGGGTAGTCCCCAGAAGAATAATTACATTTGCACACTATAGCTGTCACATATTCTGCTTATATGTGATTATTGTGATAGCAGAGTATTATCAACATAATTAGGTATACCATGGTTTGTCATTCGCATTGACTACATTACACCTCTTGGACGGACTGACACATTGCATTGTTTATCATTTTTATACGTGGAATATGTCTCCACAATAAAGTCAGGATGTATGAAGCATCAAAATAAACGTTGATGAATCACCTACCTTCCCAATTTCTCCTTATTATTGGCAATGTTGTTATAATAATAGACAGGGACTACAAAAAAACTTAAGACAGACAAAAATATATCACTAAGGGCCACACAACAAACACTGACTAGCGGACCGCGCTTCTTATCGCGCTATCCGAACTGATTAGATAGTACGTAGGTACAGTCATTATTATTCTACTAATCGAAAACGTAATTTAAAAGCCATATGCAATTATTGTACAATAACCGATCGCGGTGGTTGAGCGACTTTCCCCAGAAGTGACCGCCAACTTAACCGGATGTCGTCCGATATTAAAAACATCAACAAAATTACAGTTTTTAATGAGTACCTCTCTTAAACTTTAAAACCATACTGCAAACCAAACACTTTGTAATATGATCATTCGTTAAGAAAATGACATCACTGATTGTGTTAGCAAGCGTATGACTAAAACGGAATAACTTTGTGTGTGTAACTCAGCATAGAAAATGCCTTTGTCAACAATACAAGCATTTAGTTTTTTTAATAGACAATTGATTAGCGAGCGTTTAAATGATATAGTATTCTGTTTCATATTGTCACGTTTCAGGTTTGTTCAACGGTATAATTTCTAGGTAGCCGAATCTATTTAATATTGTATGGCTCGGAAAACCTTGTCGGTGAAAGAAAATTATGGGTTTCAGTTTTCAATATTCGATGTTTCTATTGATGCCGTAAATGATAGGATTACGAGACTATGAAATTAATAACTGTTTACTAAAAATAAACCAATTTTTTATTCCCGCTGAAACAAAAAGAAGTGCATGTTCTGAGAAATAACAGCAAACCTGTGAATACTATTGATCTAAATCAGAGATAACAACAATAACATTATAAAACGAGTACATAACAATTAAAATGGAAATATGTGTGTCAGTGAACTAGACATCAGACACATGGTAATTTTATATCGGTACACAAACCAGTTAGTTAGGAACCGTGTACGGTTACCAGCACTAATATGTGTGCACTTAGCTAAATTCAAAAGCGATTTTCTCACGGAAATAACGGATATTACTTAGAGATAAGATCTATTTTGCAATATAGTAAGACTTCCAGAACACTATGTTTGCGATAAAGTTACAGTTTTAATCAATACATTAAGAGAAAATCACGTTTAAAACATGCTTAGTGTATACATATGGATGCTCGTGACTGTACCTGGGCACAGTCGCTGCAGGATACCGGGCGGTGCAGTGGTGTTCAAGCTAACTGTAAACTGGTGACCTTAACATCAATCTCTGCCGTTGGTATTGAACTTTGACATGCACATTGTTTTTTTGCTCCAGAAAGTTTGTAGATCAATGTTTATGATTGCCAGTTTGTCGCGACGGATGTCATATTTTAGGTTGCGTTAGAATTGACAAGAAGAGTGCGATACTACTTAGTGTTACCTTTAAACGAGCAACTCAAAATTTCGGAAACGGCTCCAACGATTTTCATGAAATTTTGTAAGAATGCAGGGGTAACGGGGGCAATAAATCGATCTAGCTAGGTTTATTTTTAGAAAACGACGTTTTTTTTAAAATACCGAGCAGAACTCGGTCATCGAGGAACTAAATTTATAACGTCAGCAACGAAAGCACTAATAAACACAGTCCAAAGTAGCAGTCTGTATTATTCTTCTATTCTATGTATTTTAATCTTTAAACAATTCTACTATCTAATATTGTATTGATCATAGAGAACTAAGATTAATATGATTTGATTAGAAAATAATCTTCGACAATATTAAGTTCTATAACCTTGGATAATATCGAAATGATTATCCTCACATATCTTGACACTAATTGTCATTTTTAGGGTTCCGTTGCCAAATAGCAAAAACGGAATCCATGCTGTAGTTTGACTTTTTCGTCAAATGCAGCAGTAACTTTGTTACCCGACTGCGGTGAAGCCCAAAAGGAGGGTTATTTTTTATTAAGATACTATAAAAACTAAATTAGTTTTGCCCGTCGAGTGTAATTGACCTAAGAATGAGCGTTAATAATAATGTTATTTTATTATTTAATGTTACGGAACCCTTTCTGTCTGAGTCGCTTAGACTTAGCCGGTTTTTTAACAAATTATTCACAAAACAATGATGACATACTTCGATCAATAATGATGAAGATGACATGGGCCTTTTTTTTTTGGTGGGTGGAAAATCATCGAATAACCCCCCCCCCCCCCCCCCGCTCTTGGGCAGAGCGAAGGGGAGTGTCAGACTTCTACTGACTAAAAACCAAACCCATGTTCCTTCTTCGCCCTTGTGTCGGCGGGCGTCGGCCCTTGCGGGCCCCTTCCATATTGCTGACATCTCTTTGAGGCGCGCGTGTCACGGTCTGTTGCCGTCATAACGACGGCCGGGACGGCAAGCTAGCCCGTTACTCACCGTCCACAGGCCCGCGTCTACGGTGGCCGGAGGTCATCGCGTGACCCCCCCGGAGCACCTTCCGCGGCGGCTGGGACGTTGAGAGGTTCTCTCCCTCTCTCGTTCCGCCACCTCCTTCGATAGCATCACTGCCTTGCAGAAGGAGGCGACGGCGTCCCATTCCTCTTCGCCACGGACCATGGCTTGCACCAGGGCCGGACGCGAGAGGTCGCCGCCGCCGATCGCCGCTACGAGAACACGGCGGGGCTCTGCCCAAGCAGGGCACGCCTCCACAGTGTGCTCCACCGTGTCCTCCGGTCGATCCTCGCAGTGGAAGCATCCGGGCGTCTCCTCCCGCCTGATTCGGTACAGGTACCTCCCGAAACACCCGTGTCCGGTGAGGACTTGCGTCAGACGGTAGGTGAGGGCGCCGTGGCGCCTCTCCAGCCACTCCTCAAAGAGGGGACTTACTGCCACTATCGTGGCGTGCCCTAAGATGACATAGGCCTTACTCAACATTTCATTATATAAGGTCATAGAAGATATTTGATAGATGCTACTGTTCCATTAAAAAAAAACTGGTTTCTAGTTTCAAGGTAGGAATTTATGGGAGACGGCGAAAACTGACGAAACAATTTCATCGTTTTAGTCTAGATGGCAACACGCGATAGACTGAATCTAGTTCGTTTTAGGTAAACATCAATTACCTGGAAATTGAATTTATTCTACAGAGAAATTGTGGTTTCAACTAGAAATTCGTTCGGATTTGTGGAAAATAAATAAGTTAGATCAGTACTACGTCGAAGTTTAACTGACTGGTGGTGTATAGCCATTTTACTGTTTTGTCCTGGCTAAATAAAACAACGCTGTGGTTTATAGCCCCGCCGAGACGCGCTTCGTGCGAGCTCGACATGACAAATATTTGAACGACCACTAGATATTTGTACTAAGAATGGAATAATGATGGTACATTCACCAGATGTTTGTGTATATTATGGTACTGGCACCTATATCTTTTGTCTTATGCAGGTTTTACCATTAATATTATGTTAGCTACAAAGAAACTTGAAACCGTTCAATTTGGATAGCAACTTATAAGCATAGAATCAGCATAATCAGCCTAAAATGGTCCCACTGCTGGGACACAGGCCTCATCTCTATGTGAGATAGTGGGCTGGAATCCACAACGCATGCCAACTGCAGGTCACATGTCTTCTTATTTTTTCTCTACGACTTGCCAGTTTCCCCACAATGTTTTCCTTCACCGTATTGAGAGGGGATGAATTGCAAAAAAGTACCCTGCCTGTGTTCGGAGCTACGACCCTACAACTTCAAGCGGACATACCCACCCTCGCACACTTTTTTGATGTCACTGAATAAAGGACTATAATATCAATATTACTTTAAGTTTAAAATTGGGCGCTCGCGTACCCTCGAGCACACGCAAGAAGACGATTTGTCCGAGTATAACACCACACAAGAATCCTGAACTGGGACTAAATTGCCCTTGCACAGCGTGCACCAACAATCAGCATCCTCACCTTGAACTAGTCTGTTCGACGACCGACACAAAGTTATCAGGGAACATGCCGCGGCGGCCGCGCAGCTCCCCTCGCCACCAGCCGCCTGGCAGACGCTCCACATCACGGATGACGTCACCGGGCCGCATCGTCAGCTCGTCCGCCTCCGACGCGTCGTACGCGAAGTTCACCAGACATGATACTGCGATCAAACAAATGACATTGTTAAACCCCACCTTGAATTTCTAATGAGGCACACATGATATGGTTCACAAAATATGATCTTTTTCCTTGTTGTGGTAGCTCTATAGGGTTACCATCTGTTTTGTCTATGGGTTTTTAATTAATGGAATGCTGTCAGAGTCGAACCTATTCATCTACAGACAGGTCAAGGCAAGTGAAGTCCAGAACTCCAGACTGATACAACAACATCATCTCGTGTTCTGCAATTTCTTAAATAACTTTCTTATCCCCAGCTGTGATGTAATAAAGCTGATGATGACGATCTTGTAAAATAGGCAAAGGATTATGGCCATGAAGGTAGGCAGAAATATACAGTACATTAATAAATTATAATAATTCCAGAAGAAAATCAAAGAATGTTTTGTATGGACTCAATGCTGCCTTCATTTCCATGACGTTGCAATTTTATGGATCTTTTCCCTAAAAGCTCATACAATTGATATTTCATTGTTAAATAAGGAAGTTTATAAGGATAAGTCTTGAAAAACCCTAGCAACCTTTAGGTCACTCACTGACCCAGGCATTTATCAACTTTGAAAATCCAATCAAATCTTACACTTCTGTAAAAGTCATTGTTGAAAATTGAATCTTCCGGGTTGGCTTTCAGTTCAGTCTAACCGGATGCAGAAGAATACCAGTATTTTACATGAAGCAAATGCATCTCTGACTCTCCAAAGTTTTGTTAAATAAAATGTGAATTTACAAATTTATTCATCAAACAGCATTTAGTAAAATTACCATACTGTTGCAGTTACATTGAATAAGCACTATAAAATGTGTATCTAAATTTTTATAACAAAATTAATAAGCCATTTTCGTAATTAAATAAACCCTAAAAATGAAAGGTTTAACGAAATGTGTATGAAGCACTCATTGGACTATTTATGAAGAATGCAGAATTCTAATTTACATCCACCAGAGTCCAATGGTTTAAATGCTTTTATGATACAAATACATAGGATGTTATAAGCTGCATGCACTGCTCTAAACTGTTTAATATAGTAAAAGGAGGAAGTCTAAAAAATTCTTAGTTAGTGCTCACATTCACTTAAAGAAATATTGAATTGGTTTAAAGTTATCTTTATCAGTTCAATCATACTTATGACAAATATGATAACAGATAAGTACAGTAACAAGTGGCAAAAAGAACTAACACAATTTACAAATTATGAATGAACTACTTACTTTAAAAGCAAACTCTGCATGCTAGCATGTTAAGCATAGAGTTTCAGAAAATCACATAATATATTTATATGCTAGTCTTTAAATTGACCAGTTGAAATTCGAGTATGTATACATAAAGTATTTTTGTTATCATAACATAACCTCACACCAATTAATAAATTGAGTTAAAACACCCTTCTGAAGAGGTTACAAAAAAAGTAAAAATTTAAACAATAATGAAAGTGTCTAACCCAACATGTTATCCGAAGGTTCAGGCACGTCGCGGTTTGCTTATTAATATTTAACATGCACACGACATCACAATGCCAACAAAGTGACTCATACTCAAGCTCAGGAACACTCAAGAAGAGCAACAGATGTATTAATCAAGAATACTAGAAGATTTGAATGTTTCAATATTTCTTCACGGCGAATTTAAAGCGATAAGAAAGACATCAAAAACATGATAAGCTCATTTTCGTCGTATGACGCCCGAAACCGCAACATAATCTCAATCCAAGTATACAACACATAAACTCAATATAATTGGGGACACAACAAAAATATGCGTTTAGGGCAACATACGTCAGCCAAATTCATGTCGCAAGACTTGCAAGATACAGTTATTCATACACAAACAAGACTAGACCTTTCGGAGTGACGATGTACTCACCCTTTTGATTTGCAGTTGTCTCCATATCTAACACTAAACGTATCATCACACTATCACTAGAACACTAATAATTTAAGTGGCCATTGCACATTTTTTGTGCAAATTCCAACAAATTGCATTTATTATTTTACAAAAATTAGGACAAACAAGCGTGCAGGAGAAATTTATTTCACTGTTTTTGATATACGTCAAACTTTTTTTTCTTTACCTTGCTCAGTTAGATAAAACAGAATACGTGGCTTTTTAGATTATATAGCTTTTAGCTTGCGTTGTTGGAATAGTCTTTTTACTTATTCATATCTTTTGATCATTTTGATACTATTGAAAAATTTAGCCTCATTATTTCAGTAATCAAAAAAAGTCAACTTAATGGCTGTGGCTCACGAGGTCATGGGATTCATGTCTGGGTAAGCATTCTGTATTTTTGGGTTATACATGAATAATTCTTTTCTGTCTTGAAATATTTGCGTGCCCTTGCTGTTAATGATGAAATCAAGTGCACCTGAGATCCTTGTAGCACGGTGATCATGGACCTTTTGATTTGTCTAATTTAATATTATTGATTGGTGGTGCAAGATTGACCGTCTAAGGACTCCCAAGTATACTGCTAGAAATTATTGAAGGCCTTAAGGCCTAACATACACTGCAATCTTGCCTTACAAGTATTGATGATGCTGCAGCAGGGCTATTGCGTATCTTTTTATGACAGTGGATAACTTGTAAGTCTATCAAATAACTGTCAAATGGTGAGTTTTTAAAGTATATAACGTCCTTGTTCAAACTTTGTAAATTGGTTGTTTGGTACATTTTTTTCTTAAAAACTCACCATTTGACCTTGACAGTTATTTGATAGACATTGTATGCAAGCGCGGATCCAGGGGGGGGGGGGGTCAGGGGGGTCATGACCCCCCCCTGGGCTAGGTCCAGGACCTAGGTGGACCACTAATAAAAATTGTTAAACGTAATGTTTTTTACACAACAGCCCAAAGTAGAGTGTTTTTAGGGTTCATATATGTTTATTTGTGAGTTTCTATAATCCACCATAACTTCTAAACGCCTGAACCGATTTTGATAGGTACTATCCTTAGATTGTTTGCATTATCCCTAGTATTATAGGCTGGTGAAAAATCCACGTTAAAAGATCCACATACGTTATCCCAACTACGAGTATGTTGTAGTCGGTTTCCAGTCTAACTGGATGCAGGTAAAAACCGGAATTTGACATGGAACGACTGCTTTCTTGGCCTGCACACAGTGCACACTGCACAACCCAGTTAGTACTGGGTACAACGAGATATCCCATAATATGACTGGTTGTCAGACTTTCGGGCTCTGGCTGTTTCCGAGGCAATGAAAAACTGAGTAGGTACCTAACATATTTTACGTTTTATAGTTAAGTAAATCTTTACGTATCGTAGTGTTAATCGTTTTATCCCTTACAAGGTTGGGTCAGCAGAATGGTACACTTTTAATAGACCACAAAATCTCAGTAGCCAATATAAGCAAAGTACAATACACACCAATATTTTTTTTCGTAAGAATAATCGTTTATCATTGTCGAGTCAGTCACATCTTCCGAACCTCTGTCTTAGGCGCTTGGTTCAGGAAGTGGAGGATTGATGTCTACCAAGATAAGAGTAAGCGGATCTCTTTTCGAATCAAGTAAAACAGTATTTTATACTCTTTCCTCCCAAAAAATTTCGCGCTCGCTTCGCTCGCGCCTCCCTCCTGCTATTCCACCATTCTGTCTCGCTTGAGACGCTCATCCACTTCAATTCTCATTTCTGATTCTAAGTCGTCCATCCATCGAAAATTGTTCAACGCTTTATCCCCCTGGATAAGGGTTATAGCACTTCGAAGAATCAAATTCTGGCTAAGAGCTTCAATGGTTGAAGAACATCTAACCAGACTGGCACTTCTCCACACTAAAAAAACGTACCCATTGAAGTAGGTAGGTAGATGAGGGAGAAGACGTAAAAGAAAAAATTGTTTTTTTTTTTTTTTGTTATTTAAATATAGGTATTTTTAAGTACCTATGTACATAAATTAATAAAACACCTATCTTTTACTTGTATCCATGATTATTAAAAAATAAACTCTATGGCAATGTAAGAGACTCCTGGGAAGAAATTGGGGCTTAAGCCCCAAAATAACCTACTGGCTATACACCACAGTTATCCGACCAATCATCACATACGGCTCTTTAGTTTGGTGGCCTAGGACCAACCTAAGTACAACCCAAAAGGATCTCGAGAAACTACAAAGACTGGCCTGCGTAGCAATCACCGGCAGCATGAGAACTTCTCCCACTGCTGCCTTACAGGTGATGCTGGGGCTACCTCCCCTGCACCTCGTCATAAGAGAGGAGGCGGCCTTAGCGACTTTCAGACTCGAAGTATCCGGTATCCTAAGAAATGACTCGAGAATCAAACACACACGCATCAGGGAAGATGCAATCAAAGAACAGCCAATGATGACATCACCCATCGACAGAACCCTGAAGACGCATTGCTTCCAAAAACATTACAACATAGCGCTCATAGAGGAGTGGTGTGACTACTCAGGTACAAATGAGCTAAGGATTTACACCGATGGATCAAAAACTGACTATGGGACAGGCGTCGGGGTGTTCTCCGACGACTTAAACATCAAGATATCCAAACCACTTGGAAAACTTAACTCTGTTTACCAAGCAGAGTGTGTAGGTATCATCCAAGCGGCACACGCCATAGAGGCCAGGGAGGTTACGGATACCAATATTCGAATACTCTCCGACAGTGCCTCAGTCCTTCAATCCCTGAAGAGTAACCAGATCACGTCGAGACTGATACTGGAATGCCACAAAGCCCTGGAACGAATAACGGTAATAAATCACAACAAGGTAACGCTGCAATGGATTAGAGGTCACAGCGGATCGCTTGGAAACGATGCGGCCGACGAACTTGCCAGAAGAGGATCCAGCACAAAGCCTTATGGACCCGAACCCATTGTGCCCATCCCTTTCAAGCAGCTAAGAAGCTGGCTAAAAGACCATACTCGAATACAAGCAGAGAAATGGTGGAGCTCGACACCAGGATGTAGGCAATCCAAGGAGGCTATGCCATCCCTGGATATAAAACTGACCAGGCGCCTTCTGCGCCTGGACAGAGATAGCCTGCGCCTGGTGGCGGGGACCATCACCGGACATTGTTCACTGAATAAACATTTTCACACCCTAGGAATTACTGACAGTCCCCTGTGCAGGGCATGCATGGAGGCGGAGGAAACTGTGGCGCATGTGCTCCTTGAATGCACAGGCGTTACCAAGATCCGCGAGGAGACCCTGGGAACACTACGATCTCTTGCGGATGCCCTGAGGAGACCGGGAAGTCTGATCTGCTTCTGGAGGGAGGTGGGCTGGTTGGAATAATCGGCCGCGACGGCTCACGCACAATGGTCCACTTTAAGGACTAAGTGCGGAAACCTGAAACCCCATAAAGAAAGAAGAAGAAGATATCCACTGTCATTAAAAGATACACAATAGCCCTGCTGGACTGTACACCAACTTTATCAAAGTACAAACTAGACTTGTAACAAAGCGCTGAGGTGGCTGGGGCTGTGATTTTGATTAACAATAATTAAACATGTCAATTCGCTGTATGTGATTCATGCTTAAAAACTATTCATTTTTTATTTTATTAATTCAATTTTATTTTTTTTTTGTCATATAATTGACATTTTTGTCTGTCATGCCCGAAGGCAAAGAGCCCGAAGGGTTAGGCAGCAGTGTTCGCCAGTTATGTTTAAGGTGGATGTTCCAGGGTAGCCCGCGAAATTCAAATTTTCTTACGTTTTTAGCGATTTGCAGGCCAGTGCTAGGTTGTATGTCTGCAAATCGCTAAAACGTAAGAAAAGGGGATAGAACCGATGTGGCATATCACCCCGTCCGCCATTTTGATTTTTTTACGAAATCGCGGCCCATGATGAAAGCGATATACAATAATAAAGCGATAAAAATAAAGCGATAAAATAAAGCGATATTGTACATGGATAGAGGACATAAAGAGGAACAAAAAATGTTTAGTAACACGGTACCCAAAGTGTCACGTTACCGAGATATTTGAAGTTAAAGATCGACAAATGAGTACAACGACATTCATAAATTTAAAAAAAAAAAAAAAATTGTATCCAACTATTAGTTCCCAGGCATTCCCAGGTTGATTATTATCATACGCACAATAAAATCGCTTCGCATCGCAATGAAACACTATGTTATGTCAAAAAATAGTTTTCTCGTGCTCCTAGTAGTATGTAATGTACCTACTCTCTTTCAATAACCAATAATAATAATAATAAACGCCTATAGACACGTAAAAGGTCTAATTTTATGTGATCATTGTACACATAATTATGTCAATCTTTACCTTCAAATATCTCGGTAACGTGACACTTTGGGTACCGTGTTAATGGACATTTTTTGTTGGTCTATATGTCCTCTATCCATAAATACCGCTTTTATCGTGGGCCGCGATTTCGAAAAAAAATCAAAATGGCGGTCGGTCGATAAGCCAGCTCCCATACAAAAAAGTTCAAACCCCTTTGAATTTCGCGGGCTACCCTGAACATCCAAGTTATGTCCAATGCAAAGAGTATAATAATATAGATGGTCCAATGTAATAGGTCTCTCCTAATAAAGTTTTTTTTTTTTTTTTTTTTTTTTTTTTTTAATAAAACGTTGCCCCACACTAGGAATTTCTCCTGTATCGTGGGTGCGTTCACAAACATTTAAACTCACATACACAAATACCCAGACTCGGAACAACTATCTGTAGGTCATACAAATATTTGTTCCGTGCGGGGATCGAACCCGCGACACGCAGCGCAGCAGTCCATTGCTTGAGCCACTGCGCCAACCGTGCCGTCACCGTTCTTGGTCTCTCACAAATAACGGCCCTATCACTCACTGACGACCTTTTGCCTATTTGCCTTCGTTTTTTTCCCATAATCTACATATATACTAATATTATAAAGAGGAAAGATTTGTACCTATTTTTGTATGTTTGTAATGAATAAGCTCAAAAAGTACTGGGCCGATTTCAAAAATTCTTTCACCCTTGGAAAGCTACATTCACCCTGAGTAACATAGGCTACTTTTTATATGTGGCTCTGGTCCGCTGGACAAAACTTCAAAACTGCTCGCATTTACAATAGGGCAATAGGGCACTTTATGTGACGGCTAAACACCCTTATTTCAGAATAGGTGACGCTACAGAATCATAGATAATCGATCGAAAGCGTGTCCAGCCAGCTTGAAAAACCACTTTTCGCTGGTCTCTCAATCTCGGTAACGGAAGTGATTTTGACGACTTTTTGCATATCAACGGGCGTCACATATTTATGTGACGCCAAGGCATCAAGCTAAAAGTTTTGTGATACGTACAGTAGTTTAGTAGAAAAATGCAAAAAACTGTGTCCAGCCATCTTGAATTTACGTAAAAAACTTTTGGCTGGCACTTCCGAATCCCACTTAACGGGAGCGTTTTCGAATATGGTTCCTTTACTAATACTTGGTGACGCAATGTGTGACAGTAATAACGTTTGATTTATGGCGTCACATGTAAGGGTTTACGAGATATCAATGAAAACTTAATGTATACTTGTGTCCAGCCATCTTGAACTCAGGCTGGCTGGACACATGTATCTCCGCTGCCTGATGATCTACGACCTTCAAAATGTTATCAAAATGTTGTGACGGGGACGATAATGATAACCTGAATTTGTGACGGAGAAACTTTGGGAAGTTTCAAAAATATTGATCAATTAAATTTTCCCATACAAACACTGTAGTAGGGTTACCAATATTGTAGGTTTTATGTAGGACAAAGTATATTTTAAGGTGTTTTCTTTAATGGACGAAAATCCGCGTATTGGTGATACTAATACGAACAACTGTAGATATTTAAATCAATAGAAGACAAAAGTGTAGAAGGGGGGGGGGGGGGGGGGCTTTAATGTTATTGATTATTTACGTGCAGATACCTATCTACTCTTTTTAGTAGATAATTATTGGTGTTTTTTATGATAAGTACGTATGTAGATATTGTGCCAGGATAACACACTAATGCTCTAAGGTATTTAAATGAAAAAATAATGTAATTCACGTTACTTACCAAGGACCTCGTTAAATGACAACGCGCTTAGCAAATATTGCACGTATTCCTTACAAATCGACGAAAGGCTCTAAATACCATTATGACGTATACTTTACTCTAAACGATTAAACGAAAACGGTTTACGCTGTCACAGCACTCACAGCCTCTGTGTACAAAACAAACTCAGTATCAGTGCATCAGTGTTGCCAACAAGACCGATATAGAATCTGCTAAAATTATGCCAATTGCTTTATAGAAATGCTAAAAAATCTGCTAACATTTTTCAGTGTCAAATGAAACGTAACATAGTTTTAACTTTTTTTATTATTTAACAAAATATACATACTGTTTTAATCGACTAAGTTCTCAAATACTCTTTCCATTATCATCAGCATTAGCATCAGGAGCGCCAACAATATTATACTTAGTAAAGGGTTATTTTTTCTAAATGGAAATAATTGCTTACGCATTAATGTATTTTATTTTAAAATAATTTTATATGCTATATGCTAAACAACTAATAAGTTTGCTAAACAACATGAAAAATGCTATTCTTATTAATCTTATTCTTTATTGCACACATAAAATAACAAATATAAACACAAATTACAATAATAAAGTTTATGCTAAATTGGCATCACTGAGTGCAATGCACTTTGTTTTTTTTGTTAGTGTTTTTAATTATTATTTAGAATTAACACATACTTCCCCTTTTTCTGCAGGAAAACCTTTTATTCCCACGGAGAAATCAAATACAAAGCTGGCGTGGCTTGGCTGCTACCGGCCGATTAGTCGATTCAAAAGAAATCCTATAATTATGTAAAATATATGGTCACCTCACAATATTAATGGATGTTTGTATGGGAAAATTTAAATGATCAATATCTTTGAAACTACCCAAAGTTTCTCCGTCACTAATTCAGGTTATCATTATCGTCCCCGTCACAACATTTTGAAGGTCGTAGATCATCAGGCAGCGGAGATACACGTGTCCAGCCAGCCTGAGTTCAAGATGGCTGGACACAAGTATACATTAAGTTTTCATTGATATCTCGTAAACCCTTACATGTGACGCCATAAATCAAACGTTATTACTGTCACACATTGCGTCACCAAGTATTAGTAAAGGAACCATAATCGAAAACGATCCCGTTATGTGGGATTCGGAAGTGCCAGCCAAAAGTTTTTTACGTAAATTCAAGATGGCTGGACACAGGTTTTTGCATTTTTCTACTAAACCACTGTACGTATCACAAAACTTTTAGCTTGATGCCTGTCACATATTTATGTGACGCCCGTTGATATGCAAAAAGTCGTCAAAATCACTTCCGTTACCGAGATTGAGAGACCAGCGAAAAGTGGTTTTTCAAGCTGGCTGGACACGCTTTCGATCGATTATCTAAGATTCTGTAGCGTCACCTATTCTGAAATAAGGGTGTTTAGCCGTCACATAAAGTGCCCTATTGTCCTATTGTAAATGCGAGCAGTTTTGAAGTTTTGTCCAGCGGACCAGAGCCACATCTTTTTATCCCTGTATTCCCACGGGAACGGGATCTACGCGGGTGAAACCGCGGGACGTCCGCTAGTATATTATATTTTTATAAAATACTAGCTGACCCACGCAACTTCGTCTGCGTCACATAAATATAGCTTACTAGCGGACGTCCCGCGGTTTCACCCGCGTAGATCCCGTTCCCGTGGGAATACAGGGATAAAAAGTAGCCTATGTTACTCAGGGTGAATGTAGCTTTCCAAGGGTGAAAGAATTTTTGAAATCGGCCCAGTACATTCATGTTTGTAATGAATAGGCTCAAAAAGCCTATTCATTACAAACATACAAAAATAGGTACAAATCTTTCCTCTTTATAATATTAGTGTAGATAGGTTTAACATTGTTTACTTCTCCAATCTGCTGATTCGCTTTATAAAATTAATTAGGTATAGGTACAGCAAAAATAGGGAAAAAAATGTCCAGAATTTTCTTCAAATGTCTAAGTTTTGTCTAGAGATATTTTTTATAGATCTAGTAATCCTAGTCGCAAACCCCTTGCTTTGAATTCTCACACATTGCTGGTGGAAAGACATACATATTATATACAATTTGATAGTACCATCAAATCATGATGATAGTAGAAAAATATATTAAAACGGGAACCTTGTCCTTAACCACCAAAGAGTAACCTTATTTTTCATCAAAATAGTAGGCACAGTATTTAAGTTTTGTTATATTATAATTATAAAGGAAACCACAGGATTAGAATACAGACCTACATACATTCATAATTTTTATATAACATCAACATAATTTAAAAATATCTACAATTCAAAAAAACTCCTGCTCATTGCTTCAGTGGTCCAGCAGAGTCCGGTGGGATACCTAGTTCCTCATCACTGTAGCTTTTGGGGTCTACATATTTAAATTCACCCTGAAAAATAAAGAATAGTTATGTCAACCTATAAAAGTATTTTCATTTTTGTAATCTTTTTTTTTTTAATATTATTGTGTGTGTGCTTGATGTACAGCTTGTCTATAAAGTCATGAAATTAATGTTTGAGGAACTAACATTATTCAAAAGTAAGGCAACACTAAATCATGGTACATCAAATGTCATCGGCTGTCATCAACTTGTTATTTATCTTGATATCTTTTGCATTTTTTAATGTTTTTCAAATCTACGTCGACAAAACTTCGAAAAAACGTGTTAAATATGAGGAAAACAAATAGGAGTGGATCTCGGGAAATTAATTCAAAGTATATCAGCGATGTTTGTTAGAACACCAAGCTGACCAAATTTTATCAAATTTGGATGATATTTATACTCGAACAGCAGCTGTAACAGGTATGTAATCGTGTTATTGTTTGTTTTTTTATCTACCAGAAGTCACAAATTTACTAAATATACGATTTTAAGACTAAAATAAGCATTGTTTACATTGCGCATTTATAGGTTAGATTGCAAATGTAAGTAGCTCATATTGTAGTGCGACGTTAACTTTTGATACTTTTGGGTAATCAAATTTACCGGTGATTTTAAATATGAATAAGTTTTAACATGTTTGAAATAAAAACAGTGCTATGTATTTTCTGTTAGATATTACATCTTTTTTTTTAATCTTTCTTTCAGGAAAATCTGAGAGTACAGTGAGTGAGGCGTATTGCAGATGAAGGCAAACACAGATCAGGCCGTCCTAAGAAAGAAATGGATGACTTCAACATAAAATTTCGCTAAAACAGATCTGGATTTTAAATGTAGCCTAGAAGTCCTGCGTAAAATTTTGAAAGCGATTGGATTTTCTTACAAGAAGATCAAAATAACAGAAAGGCTCTAATCGAACAACATATTGCAGCAAAACGGGCAAGAGAAAATGGGCATACAGTGGTACAAAAGTTAAAATATAACATTAATAAAAAATATGTACGAACATTTTTCTTTTATTTACTCATTTTTATTTCAATGAAGGTCGGAAGGAAAACATCGTGAGGAAATCTGGACTTATTATTATCAGTCTGAAATCGCCAACCCGTCTTGAGCATGCGTGGTGATCAGTGCTCGTGCCGTCTCTGTTGAGAAGAGGCCTTTGCCCAGCAGTGGGACAGTAATAGGCTGGTATTATCATTTATAATGAAGGTCGCATCTTTGTTTATGGTTTCTGTATTTTTTTTAAATAAGATAACAGATTTTAATTAAAACCAGGTTTGCTTCTAGTACAAAATAATGTGCTAGTATCAAAACCATTTTAGTCACACTATACAGGGTTGCTATGTGCACGAGTCTTCACGACCGCAGCGCCCTCATTTATTTTCATGACTTTATAGACAGGCTGTACTGACGTCAAATAAACATTTTTTCTTTCTTTCTTTCTTTTCTTTCAATAATAAACATTAAATCTTTGAATTGTGAATGAAGTTTAGGTATTCCATTTTCTTGGTTTAAAAAAATACTTTCTTTTATTGGAGTAAATAGGCCAATATAGTACATATCAATTTAAAAAAAATATAGCTTCCCCATTTTAGAATAATCTATGCTTTTTTTAAATTTATATTCAAATAGAGTAAGATCCCAGGGCCGCCAGACGTCACGTATTTTCTGACGAAGGAAATGTGGACGATTGAGTAGTGTTAGTATGAACTAAGAACGCACGACTACCAGCTAACTTGCTTAGACGGCCAATTTTCAGGAATCAGGCTATCAAGGTACATAAAAACATTACTAACTTCACGTATTTTCTGACAGCTGATTTTTACGTATATTGTAGGCAATATCCTTAAAAATAAGTTGCCAACACTCCCAGACACTTCCTAGCGGCCGTTTTGCCTATCGGACGCTTTAAAGTTCCCAAAAAGTTTAGACTTAAACGTATTGTGACTGTTTACCCGAGAACGCATGGCATCGCTCGTGTGGCTGACATACAGACCTCCACTGGACTCATTCGGTGGGCATTCAACAGGATCTGTCCATTGCCTGTGTCTTCAGAATTTTGTTGAAAACGTTGCTTTGACCGCTCGGGTGCATGTTGGAGCGCCTGCCCAATATAGCATGGCAATAACCCGATCAATTAGCTTTAAGTATTAAAACATTAGGAGTTTATGTATTCTTTAAAGCGTCTGTTAAGCAATACGGCCGACGGAAAGTGTCTGGGAGTATTTGCGATTTATTTTTAAGAATATTGCCTAAAATATACGTAAAAATCAGCTTGGAGAAAATACGTGAAGTAAGTAATTTTTGTACGTACCTTGATGACCTGATACCTGAAAATTGGCCGTCCAAGCAAGCTAGCTGGTAGTAGTGTGTTCTTAAGTTAGTTCATACTAACACTACTCAATCGCCCACATTTCCTTCGTCAGAAAATACGTGACGTCTGGCGGCCCTGGGATCTTACTCTATAAGATAGAAAATACGTGAAGTAAGTAATTTTTTTATGTACCTTGTACATACTTTTCTTAGCTGGTAGTCGTGCGTTCTTAGTACATACTAACGCTACCCAATCATCCGCATTTCCTTCGTCAGAAAATATGTGACGTCTGGCGGCCCTGGGATCTTGGACTATTATGAGGTACCTATATGGCATATTGACAGTACATTTCTATTTATTTGTTCAGTTTTACATTAACCAATTTTGTAAAAAAAAACTTACAAAGATATGATCAGGTTCAGTGAAACAATGCCACAGGATCCACCACCAGGCAGCCGCTCCCAAAACCTCAGCTAAGTATATGGTCTTTTTTGAGGGCAGTGGTGGTGGTATGCGGTATGACCATGTTCTGAAATATTAAATGATTCTCAATTTATTTTCTTTACATTAACTTGTTGTAGAGAATAATAAGAAGAGGATATGAAGAAAGGTAGAATTCCTGCTGTTATTCAGCACTCAATTACTCAGAAACTATATCATACTTTACTCAGACTAGTCAAGCATTTGTATAAAACATTGTTTTGCACGCTCATTTTATGCTTAATAATATATCAATGACAAAAATTTCAAAGGTCCTGATTTTAATGAATTTTTTGTATCACAGTCGTGTTAAAAACTCTAGAAGATGAGTATTACTGCTCATTCGATGCTTATTCTTGACCAAAACCAATGACATAACAACCGACATACCCATGGCCAGCGTTTCTTTTAGCTTGCTTTACGTTATCAGCAGCATTTTTTAGGCTTCGTAGGAGAATAGCCCTTGATACTAATGTTCTCGTCAACATTGTACTGTAGATATATTGGATTTTTTATTAAAAATCCAATGAAAAATAATAATGCACAAACGACGATATACCTCGCCTGGACTCGGGAAAACGAGACCTGTCACTTGTCAGTTAGGTCGAGTAGTGTCATTGTCAAAACTCAAACCACAGATAAGACATACGTATAATTTAAAGCGCGTTCCAGAAGCTTCCGTATTCTGATAAAATATTCAAAATCTCTCATGTATACGATGTATGTACGGCACGGTTGGCACAGTGGCGATTGGTTGCTACTCCACGTGTCGCAGGTTTGACCCCCGTACGGAACAAAATTGTGTATGGCCTGCAAACAAGTAGTCGTTCCGGGACTGGTTGTTTGTGTGAGTTCAAATGTTTGTAAACGTACCCACGATACGCACATTGTCTTATAAAAATGTGTCGCTTGCTTAACTTCAAACTCGGTTAAATCCAATCTAAAAGGTAAATTTGATTTATCCGAGCTTG
The DNA here is from genome assembly GCA_949775195.1 of Diarsia dahlii. Taxonomy (NCBI): domain Eukaryota; kingdom Metazoa; phylum Arthropoda; class Insecta; order Lepidoptera; family Noctuidae; genus Diarsia; species Diarsia dahlii. The sequence continues at coordinate 13,807,991 of OX459198.1, forward strand.
AAGTCAAGCGACGCAAATTATGATTGAAAAACATGTATAATCTATACATGCTTGCTTTTAAAAATCCTCGTGTATCCATTAGATTAGAGCTTAGTAACATGTTAAAAAAATACTCAAACAATGTGCTATAAATTATTTATTTACAAACAAAATCACAAATTAAAAAGCTAAGAATAATACTTCATATACGATCCAAGGCAACTACTCCTGACAAATAAATAGAGTTTCCTACATAAAACTAAGTAACTTAAGAAAAAGCTAGGCTTATTCTCAAAATAACAAACTACCTATCAGGGTAATTTAAACAAAAGCTTATAAAAAGTGTTCTATAGCTCATTTGCGTGTCTGCCTACATCTAAGTTATAATTAGTAATTTTTGCCTAGTAAGTAACATCACAATGACTATTTATTCTGAGTTTTGTCTTGACAACATGGCCTGTTGGCAGTTGTGCCATCATCTAATACTGCATTGTCATCATATGGGATATTTTCAAACTTTGCAGTGTCTTCAGTAATTCTGGCCTCTGAAAACACAAGCTTTTAAACTAATACAATCAAATAACACAATAACTAAATGCATTTTTTAATTTATCATACCAAATACACCGGGTTTGACTTCTCGAGCTTGGATAACTTGTGTTCGGAGTTCAGCGTCCACATCCTCACCAAGTTTAATCATCTGTAATAATATAGATTACGCTAAATTCCTTAAAATTATAAATATTATGTTTGACTGCAGTTACAGAAATGTTCATACAGCCTTTATAGCATCCTCATTGGTCACATGTCTATTTTTACGGAACTCCTCATTTATTTTTATTCTACCAGCTGTCAGTGCTCTGTCATCACCTGCAAATACTTTCATCCTAGTTTTGTGTAACCTCTTGAAGGTCTGCAGGACCTGAAAAATAAGTCATTCTTGAATTTTTATATAGCTCAATATTTTGCTCTGATGCTAAAAGTTTATTGACTGTAAGGTAATTTTGTTTTACATCATTGTTTAATAAAGGTACTGAACATTTTAGCCGACCAGCCTGTTTCCAGCATCAATAAATTAGAAAAAAGCTGAAATTACAGATTATGACAGATTTTTACTGCACAAAAAATTTGTAGAGCATTATTTTGTTCGTTTTGTACTTACTAAGGACCGCGTAGTGCTCATTGTAATTTATCTGTTTTATTTGTAGTTCAAACCACAATAATAATATTTAATTCAGTATTGAATTTTCATTTCCTAACCTCGCTTTTAGTTTTCAAAATATTTTTATCAGCTGGTTGTCAGTGTCGCACAAATCTGTCATGAAGTCGAGTGTTGATTATGATGTTCCCGAACAGTTTTAGTCGAGTATTTTTTCTCGATTGAAAACTGAATTGAGGGAGATCCCGTGACGTACGTAATTTTTCATAATACCTGAAACATTTTTTGTGGTAGGTGGTAGTACTCCCCAGTACTTTTAAATCAGTCAGTAAACGATATCACTCGGATCCAGCCAGTCCCCTTGCTGTCCTCACCAAGCTATGTCCTAAGCCAGCCGTCACTCTTACCAGCAGGGCTATTGTCTATCTTTTCAAAAGTCAGTGGATAACAAGCACCAGTTGTCCACAGAACTTTGTTGTTAACTGCTAATGTCATAAAATTGGTAAATTATTGCGTATCTCATTGTGTGGGTATCACGTGACAGTGATTATAGGGTGACTAACATCCCAGCAATTGACACCTCTATTTTTTATCGACTATTATACGGCTAAGTTAAGCAGGTACTGCTTGAACGTTACAATACTTGATTGAGGATATATTTTATATTTTGCCGCTTTATGTCACCTGACATGTCAAATGGTTATTGTCAAAGAGATTTAAAAGTAATATTTGAATGTCATTTTTTATTGTCAGCCAGTAAGAAATTGCTGTTGTACGTAGTACTAATTACTTTCATGTTTTGCATGGAAGAAGTAAAGACAAAAGGAAAATAAAATAAAATATTTCGCTCGAGATTACTACTTAAGTTTTAAAAATTAATGTCTATTGCATATGTAAGACGATTTTGATGAAATAAACCCTAATTATTACTCAGAACATTGCAGGGCACGACACAAAAGGCCACAATGTTCACATATTCACAAAACAATACGTGAAATGAATCTATACTTGACAAAGGTAGGAGAACATTATATTCCCCGAAGGGTTAGACAGAGGTGTACCCATTAATAGACTTCACCAACTAAAGAATATTACAGATTGTCTCAAAAAACCATAATTGTAAAAACAAAATCAAAAACAAAAAAAGACAGGTTTCTATATATAGTACATAGTATTCACACAATAAGAGCTATGCAATTATATCAAGGAATATATATATTAAAGAGATTTAGTTTATATAATGCAAATATAGTTATAAAATCTTTAGTAGCTCCAACAATACGGAACTTATAGATACTAGTACCAGTATTAACCGTCATATCATCCCAAAAACACTACCCTTGAGCAGCGTCTTTCATGAAAGTCATTTTAAACTCTGTGTATAAACAATGTAATGTCAAATACGCTTAGACAATCGCAATTTTAAAAATATCGATACAGAAACTTCTGTCAAAATGAGTTAAAGTGACCATCACCGACAATGGTCTCCGATGACGTCATACGCGTTGTACAACTGGTCATAGCCGATACCAAAATAGCCTTTTGACAGTTAATGAAAGCACACAGAGCGAAAGTGATAATCAAAACAACTGTCAACAGAGATAGCCAATAGCCCGGGCCGCAGGGTGCACTGGTTTTTATTTTTTATTTTCCCTTGGCTGGGAGGCTTCACACTCAAGGCCCACCCACCCACAGTTAGTCCGGTTAAGCTGAAGCCAGCCTCCTATGATGACAATAAAAATTTAATGGTTCGAGGCCTAATAGTAACTGCCTTTCCTCTGTGCTTCGGAAATCACGTTAAGCCGTTGGTCCCGGCTGCGATAAGCAGATCGTTGACATTCGTTACAGGTACAGCTTGGCAAAAAAGAGTAGAAAATCCGGGGGGCGCCACTGTGCTGTTCATATGGCAACCCGTTATGACCGTATCGCGTACCAACCTATCGTCTTGATACTTTTATTACTATTTTTTTATACTTAAAATTTATTTATTGAACCGGAATTTATTCTCCTCATGTAACTACCTAAAAATAAATATATGTTAGTAGCACTGTTTTTTAAATTTTCTGGGATTAAAAAAAGGCGTAGAAATAATTATTGTAATTTATTCTAATAAATCTTCCAACTCTTTTTTGGGATGACCTTTTCTATGTTTTCCGGGTGTAGAAAATACGCCTTTGTTTCGATCTCCTTCCAGGACGACTCTTCTTATGGTGCTTACTGATTTACCTAAAGTGAATAAATAAATATACTTACATAAAAAAATGCATTTTGCTTCTATTATGTGATTCATATGAAATATTAATTTATGTTGTTATTTAATAACAAATTAAAAATAATACATTTTTGGTACATTTGTAATTCTAATGATATAACAAACAGTTATCACCTTGAAATCACATTCAACAATAAAGTTATGTAGAAATCGAATTTAAATTCACATAGTGCACAGTACGCCACTCAAGTATCAACATTAATCTGACACGCTATACTAAGGTAATGTCAGACAAAATGTAAACATAACCTATGTGCTCGATGATTATTGTTCAAAATTCCACTTATTTCGTATGCAAGCAAGTCAAAACAGAATGGGGTTCATAAATTAACACTTAATTCATCTAAAAACAATAAAACAAACAGTTACATACCTGTCATTTCAGCGGTTCTTAGGTAAACATCGTTGAGATCGGAGAGAATGGTTTTGGCCTTATAAATTATCGCTCTGCCAGCACTTCGGATGGTTTTATTCATTTTGTATTACTCTACGTTGCTTTAATCACGTTTTTAGGGCACAATTATAAATTTAATAAACTTTCGAACTTTGTTTACACCAAACGTCATAAGTTTTTAATTGTTGCCAGCAAACAAAAGAATTAGTTCCGTTTCTAGACTTTTTTGCCAAGCTGTAGTCAGTGGCTTGAAGATCTGTCAACCAGTCTTACCAATGGGTATCGTATTACCCAGTACTAACTGGGTTATGGCAGCCAGTTAAGCAGTCGTTCCTTGTAAAATATTGTTATTCAGCTGCATTATCGATGTAACAAGTAAATGAATAATATTATAAGAAACGGCAATATTTATTGGAATCGACTCTTAGTCGATTATATATATGATCCCGACCGATTTCGGCCACAGCGACTTGGATCTGCCTATTAAGAGCATCGCTGGTGTGCTCTCTGGTGACTGACATAGCCAATTTTTGCCGTGAAAGTGCGTTCACATTCACTGCAAGTCAGCACCGATTAAGTCGATTAAGACTTTCAGAACAAGGACAAGTAGCCATAATAGTACCAACCAATTCCTGCATCGACATCACTAAACGGAGCAACTATCAGTCACTGTCAATGTCAAGTGTTACTGCCAGGTACATCTCACATTTGGTGATAACGTGAATTGTGATATTTTTAATAAGTTTTTATTTCCTACACAAGTGCCTGATAGTGTAGTGTTTTAATGCTAAGTATTAAAATTATAAATTAAAATGTCATTTGCTATTTATCTGCTGCAAGCTGTGGCTTTCCTAGTGCGTATTCAAAATAAATGCCACATCCTAATGTTTGTTTATTATTGTGTTTAGTAATAATTCAACGTGTATGTTAATCTATATTTTATATCCTTCCAGGACCTTTTAGCAGTGGGTCTCATTGTCCCACTAGTGGCTGGTCATGTACGACAGATGGGTGGTAACCATCTGTATGTGGGATTACTTGGCTCCATCTATGCCGGATTCCAGCTTGGATCTGGGCCCCTTATCGTAAGTTCTTCCGCAATGCTTATATCATTGTCAATTTTTAGTTTGTAAAACACTTATTTATTATAATAAAACATTTTTCAGGGCAGTTTGAGTGACATCAAGGGGCGGAAAACTATTTTGACATTGACACTGCTTATGTGTGGCATAGCATACACTGTGCTTGGACTCACAAGTTCAATATTCGTTATAATGGTGGTTAGAGCAGTGTTAGGTACATACAAGAACCTGTTCATTTACATTCATACATGAGTTATTTATTTGTATCATACTTTATTCCCATGAAGGTAGGCAGCGAGTACAGCATGTTAGAATGTAAAGACAGTTTTACTTTCATGAGTTACACGGCACAATAAATATGGAGAAAAAAATAAAAAAAATAATATAATAGTAGTTAAGTTCAATTCAAACTAGGTTGGTCTGATCAAAAATCCCTTTTTAAATTCCATATTACTGTATACTGGACTTATTCATTGCAATTTCAATTCTTGGTTGGGGCCATGGCTTATCATAATCACCCTTAAAGATCAAAAATGTCCATATAGTATGAAAATAGTAACTTACTAAATAACAATGTTTCAGGGCTGTTCAAACAAACACAGATGCTGACAAAGGCTCTAGTGCCTGATTATGAGAAGGATAAACAGAAGCAAGGTGAAATATATGGCAAGATGGCAGCCATATCAGGTGCTGGTATAACTCTAGGTCCTGTCATTGGAGGCCATATGGCTGAGGATAACCCAGAGAATGGGTTTATGTTGGTTGCCATTATTGTTGGGATTTGCTTTGCCATTAATTCTGGTAAGGAACTTACTAATCAAATAATATATGGGTTTTCTTTTTATTTTAAAATAACCTGGTTTTATACATGTTTTTTCTTTTACAGGTTTAGTGTACTTGCTACCAAAGTTAGTTATGAAGCCAAGTAAGAAAGCAGAGAAAAAAGACAGACAAACGAGTTTAGTAAACATATTATATTCTAGTGTCCGCCAGTCATTTGCTGAATTATTTAAAATAGACTGGATTAAATATTGGGACATTTTTATGTTTAAAGCTCTAATAGGATTTGCAATGGGTGTTTATTACTCAAATTATTCACTTTATCTAAAATCAGAATATGATTTATCACCAAAATATGTAGGGTATGTAATATCATTCCAAGGTGTTATAGGTTCTTTATCCAGTTTCTTCATAGGATATATAAATAGTTTTTACATTCACGACAAAGACTATAGTATAAGAAACTTACATGTATTTTTAGTAACAAGTATTTCTTTATTAGGACTGGCATTATCATTTAATGTTATTGTTTATGCGTTTTGGTTGATACCACTAGCTATAGGTAATGCAATTGGCAGGTTAGTTACTTTAGAAATGGTTTTAAAGAGGAGTGATGGAGACCACAGAGGAACTCTAATAGGTGCTTCAAACAGTGTGCGGTCACTGACTGGAGTAGTTGCTCCTATGGTCTCGGGATTTATAGGCGAGTTCTACGGAGTTTCTTATGTAATTTATGCTTCACTGTGTTCAACCATGTTGGGAGTTGTATTAAGTTATCGACATAAAAATAAAATGCTTAAGGTAGATTAAGATTTTTACAAGGTTTATTGGTGTTTATTTATCTAATAAAATATTTGTTATTTTATGTAATTTTTTTTGTTCAATTTCACATACTTTTGTCACTTTTACATGTGTTGTGAACACTCACCAGGCGACTGAAATTTAAGACATCAGCCATAATGTCAGAACTGAACTCAACTACATCATGGATGTAATCATTTGAACAAACAACAAGAAATCACTACAGTCTATAAAATGCGCCACTTATGTACAACTTTCTGCAACAGCATCGTTGCTCAGGTAGCAACTATTTATTCCTTGTCCATTGCTGCCATTTGCTTTTTCCTCATATCTTTGATTAGTTGCTGAATAGCTTCCCTGTCTGCTATGTTCTCCGGTGGAAAGATTTGACGCTTGGTATTTGTGACCCACTCCTCAAAATAAGTTGGTTGGTTGAAGAAGAAAAAGAGGCCCACGGGGAAAGTTGTGTACATAGCCATTCTACCGACTTCTAGTTTCCAGTTGCCCATTTTTAAGGTTGAGATTAAATCAAAATTTCCAGAAAGATAGCAAATCTTTCGAGGTTGTTTTGAAATGTCACACAGTTACAATCTACATGACATCTAAATGACAGATGACAGGATATTGTAGTCTTTGATGACAGGTACGCTCACTGACATGGTTAGTGATGTGATAGAAGCGTTAACATAGAATAAAAATCGACTAAGAAAATTATGTATTATTATTTTTAGTTAAAGGGGATAGAACCGATGTGGCATATCAACCTGTCCGCCATTTTGATTTTTTTTCGAAATCGCGGCCCACGATAAAAGTGGTATGTATGGATAGAGGACATACAGACGAACAAAAAATGTCCAGTAACACGGTACCCAAAGTGTCACGTTACCGAGATATTTGAAGGTAAAGATCGACAAATGAGTACAACGGCAATCTATAAATATTTAAAAAAAATAGCCATATTACGTTTATAGGCGTTAAATTGTATCCAAATAATCGTTCCCAGGTTGATTATTACTATACGCACGAGAAAATCGCTTCGCATCGCAATGAAACGCTATGTTATGTCAAAGAATAGTTTTCTCTTGTTCCTAGTAGTATGTAATGTACCTACTCTCTTTCAGTAACCAGTAATAATAATAATCAGCGCCTGTAGGCACGTAAAAAGTCTATTTTTTATGTGCTCATTGGATTCGTATGTCCATCTTTACCTTCAAATATCTCGGTAACGTGACACTTTGGGTACCGTGTTACTGGACATTTTTTGTTCGTCTATATGTCCTCTATCCATACATACCACTTTCATCGTGGGCCGCGATTTCGAAAAAAAAACAAAATGGCGGAGGGTCGATATGCCAGCTCCCATACAAAAAAGTTCAAACCCCTTAATTGTTCTTGTTTAATTCATTTACATTATAATTGTCTTTACTAAATTACAATGTATGAATTTATATGAATTAAATAGAATTGTTCCCAACGAGTCACACTGTAACATGTCACAGTGTGACTCATTGGGAAAAATCGTGAATAAAATTCCCAACTTGTCACATGGCGTTATAGAGTTGTGTTCTTTTGTAGTTGTTGTGTTGTATAAACTATGGGGCACCTGATATCGTGTCCAGCCTGTCCCGTTACTTGCACTCCACAGGAGCTGATGGAGGCTACTGAAAGTGCCAAACTCGTCGCCTTTTGGGCCGACTCAATTTAAATTGTTATCGTCACGCTAAGAAGAAGAAGAAGATTTAATATCATAAACGGGATATTTACCATGTTTGATTATTGTTTCGAGTTCCCGATATTTCGGCGCTGTTACAAGCACCATGATCACGGATAAACTGAAGTCATTGCGGGTGGATGTTTATGAGCAGACAAAACAAAAAGTCTACCCTCTTTCTCGTGCGTTTTTTTGCGTTCGGCATCACTACCATTGTCAGTTAAAAACTTATATTATTAAATGTATTTAGATTTATAATCACCTAACTCTATTTTAGTATGAAATCACCAATATTCAGTGTATGTCTTTCTAGGGCGTCTACTATGCAACGTTGATTCCAAAAAAAAAAATTATAAAGATTTGAAAATCTTAGAGCATCAAAATAAAAATAAATAGTACTCACAAAAAGTGAAAACCGAGTGAGGATCGAACTCGCGAACATGTTGAACATTTTTGGAAATCTCACAACATTATAAAAAAATACAAGAAGAAGACACTGGTTGAGATTTGAACTTACGTACCTACATTTGTTTACGGGGAGGTCGCCAAACCGTTACGCTACTGACATCGTGCATCGGTGATAAATAGTTCGAAATAGCCGTTCTATTGTTATAAATAGTATGACAGATATCAGCTGTCAAACCGTTGGGGCTTATGGACTTAATGCAATATTGCTCACCCCCCTAATAGACCAGGGTCGATAATTTTTGAAACCAAAAAAAATTACACGATGAAACCCATTAGAAAAGGAGGGGAATATGATCAAAATGAAAGGAAAAATAAATTACGGTCGATCTGAGGTCGGGAAGTGGGGGTGGGGGGGTTTTTAAGGGGGGAAAGCGGTTTATCTCGATTTCCGGCAAAACTACAAGTCCTATGGAAAAAAATGTAATGGCAAAGTTGTAGAGAATAAAAAGATCTACAACTTTGATTTTAACACTTTTTTCACATAACCTCAAAATTTAGGTGAAAAATTGAAAAAACCAAGTTTTTGGTTTTTTATTTATATCTTTTTCAAAAAAAAATTTTGAAGGCTTCGGCACTGGTCTATAAGTAATTAAAGCGAAATTATATTATAGGCCATGTGTAATTCCAGACTATAATCTATCTCTGTGCCAAATTTCATTCAGATCCGTTGCGCTGTTCTGGCGTGAAAGTAGGATAGTGTAGCCAGCTCTTGGAGTTCCACATCAGGTGTTCCAGATCTTCAAATTTATTCTCTGAGCAGAAAATGCTCATCACGTGGAACAATTTTTGCTATGCAACCATTTTTGTATCTCTTATAGTTAAGCTGGTCTGTTGCAGTTCTGCATCAGGTGATCAAGTTTCCAAGATAAATTATAGCATATATGTTGCCCAGACTTAATATCAATACAACAAAACAAAAAAAACATTCAAATCCGTCGAGTAGTTCCGAAGATTAGCGTGTACAAACAAACAGACAAACAGATAAACAGACAGAATTTTTTTTTGGATTCGTGCTCTATTACTGTTTCTAAACCCTCCTCAATTATTATTTTTTTAATTTATTCAATGCACAGACACAGTTTTTTTACTGTTTTATTATATGTATAGATATAGATTAAAGCTGCGTTTCCACTAGGCAACATTTGGCGCGACACGTGACGCTCAACATGTACGGCAACGCACGCTGCACAACAGCGCGCGTCGTCGTTGCCAGCTGGCGCGCAACATTGTAAAGTAGACAAACAACGTGGTTCAACAAAAGTTCCGCGCTGACTTTCAACATGTTGGGCAACATGTTGCGCGTCAATTGTTGCCGAGTGGAAACGCGGCTTTACTTTTGTTTAGGCATCTCATGCTTAGTATAATGCACACGCATACTTGGTGGAATGGACTACTAGGTACAGTACTTACCTACTTTCAGTCTTTCACAGTTATTACGCCTTGTGACTGGAACTAATGAACTATAGCTTCATTTCTATGTTCCGAAAATTCAAAAGGGCTTATTTGAAATAAATAATAAAATAAATGCTTTGATTTTGAATTTGCTGTCTTGTATGGATCAAAATGTTGGGTCATAAAAGAAATGAATGCTTAGGGGAGTGTGCGGTGTTACGCGAATGGATTTAATAAGAAATGAGTACTTACTTATGAGGAAGTCTGAAGGTGGCGACGGTGACTGAAAAGTTTTGTGGAAATCGGATATCGTGGTATGGGCATGTGATGCGGAGGAATGAGGAGAATGTCACGAGGAAGGTCTTGAATATGAATGTGGATGGTAATATAAGAGTAGAGGAAGAACAAATAAACGGGTTAGGGGCGACTCGGCCCACTATGAAACTCGGACCAGGGACCAGTTGCCCATTTTAAAAATTGATAGTGGTCAACTCGGCCCACATCTCTTTTAATTTCAATCAAGTGAAGGGTGGGTTAGTATTTTTTTTTTTGCTGGCCTATATTGTGTCCCATACTTGTTTTTCTTAAGAGGAAAGCATCAGGGTAGCCCGCGAAATATGAACTTAGAGAGGTATTGATATTAATACAGATATTTGTTATAGCTATGAATCTTATTCAAATCAACATTTACATAATAACGTAACAATATAGGTAGGCCAGCAAAAAAAAAAATACTAACCCACCCTTCACTTGATTGAAATTAAAAGAGATGTGGGCCGAGTTGACCACTATCAATTTTTAAAAGGGGCAACTGGTCCATGGTCCGAGTTTCATAGTGGGCCGAGTCGCCCCTAACCCAAATAAACGATGGATGGACTGTGTTAAGAATGTATGGTAAGAAAGGATGTATGGTATGGTAGGAAAGTATAGAAGAAGAAGAAGAAGACATGCTGTGCCAACCCCAAATGAATTGGGATAAGGGCAAAAGAATGATGATGATGCTTTGATTTTGAATTTTAGTAACAGCCATTGGTATATATAAATGAAAATGTATTAACCCTCCTTTTGGGCTTCACCGCAGTCGGGTAAAAAAAGTTAGCATACTTGATTGATGATTCGTCGTCTCGACGGGAGTCATCGGGCAGCGACCAAAGCATGATAAATTGCAACGCTATTACAGGAATTTACGCCGTGTAATAGGCCCTATTACGCTCCTTTCCTATGATATCGCTGTACAGCAAGAACAACCCTACCAGGACTAGAAAATAATGCAACAATCACTGCAAAGCCTCAAATTAGTTTGTGGATATTATTTGCCTGCATGGGTTTGTAACTTTGCGGTTGCATTTGGATGAGATGAGTTACGTCTGGGAAGAATAATAGAAATTGTGTGGTAAATAGAAAAACATTGTTATTTAGCTATGTGATTTTGTATTCCCCAAGCACTTACATAAACTTTGCATCCAAATTTCAATTTATCAAATAAAATTCGATCACCAGATTTTGGCCTGTTTTAATTTATTCATAGTGTGAACTGTAAAATTGATTAGGAATTCATACTTCATCAAAATTATAAAAATAAATGACATCAATGTACTAGTAGTAAGTAGTTAGACCACCCAAGTTTATTACGGTCGTAGTTAATTTATTACAAGCAAGTGTTCGACATCGCTCGCATTACAGCAGTTGAAGAAATTGCTGTTCATTGTAATAAGCTTCGACGTACTCCGAGCCTATTATGTGAGCTACCATCTAATGCACTACGGTTATAAATCATTTAGGAAATTTCTTGATTGGAACATAACATTTATATTGTGTGAACGAGTCCTTCCTTGTTTATTTGTTAGGTGAAAGGTCGTTAGACAAGGAGTTACAGGCGGTAAGACGTTCTACGGGGTTATTCCCGCTTGGTAACACCCTTTCGTCAACACTGTTGACGATCGGGAAAAAAAAGTTTCGTTCGTTCACAGTGTTGACGAACGCTACTTATTATTTCGGGTAATTCCCGTTCGGTAACACCTTTCGTTCCTGTCGTCAACACTGTTGACGATCGGGAAAAAAAAGTTTCGTTCGTTCGCAGTGTCCATGAATGCTGGTTTTTATTTTTAAAATAAGGAAATAAAAATAAAACATGTCATGGATTTTTAAAACGTTTTAATGGATTATGTTAGATCTTTTAAAACACAATTAACTAGAAAATAAAAAAATGGCCTTATCATGTGCATTTTATTCATCATTCCCACTAGTTCTACGATAAAGAGTGTAACAAAATCGTAAAACCAGCGGGACTCAAGTTTCTCATTCGTTCTATCACACAGTTTAGGGTACAATTATGGCACAAACTACCAGGAGAATAGAAGTAGGCAGGAGGTATTTAAAACATTTGTTGAAGTAGGTAGGGGAGGTACGGTATTGAAAACATTTTTTTTTGGATATGCAAAATAAAAGGATAGGTAGTAAAGTCCCACAAACTACCAGGAGAACAGAAGTAGGAAGGAGGTATTGGAATCTTTAAATCAAATCTAAATTATTCCTTAATATAATATTATTTGCTTTTATAGTTTTATCCTTTGTATCATCACTAAAAAAATGTTATACTATACAATACCACGTTGACCTTGACACACGTGACTAGGGCATGAATATCGGAATCTCGTAATATCGGAATCTCGGAGCGAAAGTTCCGATATTCCAATTCCGATATTGGATCACTCAATATCGGAATTGCAATATCGGACATATTTTTCTATACCTATTTTGAGTTTTAATTTTAAACTGAACCTGTATTTTAGATCCATGTGTAGCGCCCAGCGCGACAGCGCGCTACCGTATCCCGGTTGCCAGTTCACTAATGATGCGATAGAAGAGCAATATAAGTCACGAGTGACATTGAAATATCAAAAAACAATTTAATCACTAGAGTCAAGGGTGTAAATGCAAAACATATAGGGAGTAAAAGGTACGAAATTATGATAGTCATAGAATCTCGTTGTTTCTAAATGTCATGGTCGGTTTCAATATAATTTAAAGCATTGATTTTGTCATGAATTTGGTGATTCTTCACTAATCAATATAGGGAGAGAACTTGTTATATAAATTAAAGAATAACACTGTATTTAGTGGTACAGTAGGTACTTACTACGATCTACAATTATTATGTGTTTGAAGAATCATTAAAGTATGTATAAGCAGTTTGGACAGAGAATAATATAAATACATAAAACACTATTACAGTCGGCAAAAATGTAGCTTACCTCTGTCATGAGTTGGTGACAGACGATGGCTTTCTAATAATCTGATAAGGCTGATGATGATCAGCCTATAATGTTCCCACTGCAGGGACTCAAGCCTCCTCTTTAGGAGAGGGATGGACTATAATCCACCGCACGTGGGCCTAGTGGGGGTTGGCAGATGTCACATGTCTTCGAATTTTTTGGTTCTAAGACATGCCGGTTTCCTTATGTTGTTTTCCATAACCGTTTTGAGAGCAGCAGTGATTAAATTAATTACACAAAGTAATGCGCCTGCCTGGGATCAAACCCACGACTTACTGTTCGTGAGTCGGAGCTGCCCCACCACTGGGCCATCATTTCAGCCAACTGGGCCATCGCTGCTGTTAATAATGCTTTAATGATATACCTTTTTTTTCAAAACTAAACCTAAATAAATTATTGCTAATACACATTATTATGAAGATACTCGGGTGGTTTTTATGTTAATTAGATTCAAGGCAAATCGCATTGAAACTTTTCTATAACACTATGGTAATACGGTAGTCTTTAAATTTTGTGTGACACGGTATACAGATTTGTATGTAGGATGACGTTGCGGTACCGCTCCGGCGCCGCACCGCACCGTTAACGCATTGAGTGGCCTCGCTGTTGTCCTATATGTCATTATTTTTTTATAAAAGTTTAACATTAATAATAAAGTAATTTCGAGTTGTTCCGGTCTGATCCCCCAAACCGATCCACTGCCAATTTTTTTCTTTTGTTTATTCCTTTCTGATCCCCTGTAATTTATCATTCCGTTCTGATCCCCTTTTTGACACAAGTACAAGTGAAGTACAGTCAACCGAAAAACAGTTGTTAATGAAAAAATAATCAGTTTTTATTTCTATAACTTACAATTGTACGATCATCCCACAAACTACCTGGAGAACAGAAGTAGGAAGGAGGTATTGGAATCTTTAAATCAAATCTATATTATTTCTTTCTAAAACCATGCACTTTTTTTGTTGGAGATAGGAAACCAGGACAGTAAAGTCCAACAAACTACCAGGAGAACAGAAGTAGGAAGGAGGTATAGGAATTTTTAAATCAAATCTATATTATTTCTTTCTAAAACCATGCACTTTTTTTTTCTTTTTTTTCACTTTTTTAGATTCCAATTTCCAATACCTCCTTCCTACTTCTGTTCTCCTGGTAGTTTGTGAGACTTTACTATAAAAGCATAATATAGATTTGATTTGAAGATTCCAATTTCCAATACCTCCTTCCTACTTCTGTTCTCCTGGTAGTTTGTGGGAGTTTACTAGGCATAATATAGATTTGATTTGAAGATTCCAATTTCCAATACCTCCTTCCTACTTCTTTTCTCCTTGTAGTTTGTGGGACTTTACTATAAAAGCATAATATAGATTTGATTTGAAGATTCCAATTTCCAATACCTCCTTCCTACTTCTGTTCCCCTGGTAGTTTGTGGGACTTTACTACCTATTCTTTTTTTTTAATCTAATAGAACGTGTACAAATATTTTGTTGCTGACTGTCCTAAAAATGTGTCAGGGTATCCGATTCTTTTACGGGGGATCAGACCGGAATAGAAAATAATTTATAATAAAACGGATCCCCTAGGGTATCAGTTTTAGGGGATCAGACCGGAATAACTCGTAATTTCAGTCTAAAAATGGCATTTACGACCTTTCTACGCCGAAGTAGCGCTATTTGATTTAATAAGTAAATAAATACTTTAAAACAACCAAATGATTTATTATTATTCAAAAATGATTTTTATTGCACTCAATCCAACCTCATACCGAATTTGTGCAATTTATAAATAAAATGTGCAATATCAAATTAAATAACGTAATTCCGTTAATATCGGAATTCCGATATTGAGATCTAATATCAGAACTCAGTATCGGAATTGAAAATCTTCCGATATTACATGCCCTACACGTGACACGAGCCACGGAGTCCTACGCTTATTACAAAGAACCGTTAAAACTCTGAGCGGCGGACACATAAAGATGTCCTTACTAGGAGTAGAATTAATTGATCCCTGGTCGGCTAGGTCCAGCGGCTTTGCAGACACAAGACATGAGCCGCGTTAGTTACACTCATAAATTGTCATATTAAGTGGCGCTTAATTTATGTACAAATCGGCTTACAACTGTTAGGTTTGCATTAAGACATTTATATTATACGTTATGTTTGCTCAATGTTTGAAGTATTGTATTTAATTTCCTCGATTTTGTTCTGTTTATGTTGCGAATCGGTGTTCAAGATTACACAAACGAGGTTTAAACTATGTTTATAAATACTAGCATCAGTGCTTCCGTCTCACGCAATACTCGTTTCAAGGAATCGGGAGGTCCATATCGGATGGTGTAGGGCGAGGTTCGCGATTACTCTGCACGATATGAGCTGTCTACGCGGCAGGAACAACATGGCAACTGTAATAACATTTGAAATAGTGTACCAGGGAGCGCATTGCGGCTGGTGTATTACCTATCAGATGCCGTGCGGTCCGGAACGTGCGGCGGCGTGCTAATGTGGACCCGGCACGATTCTGATTTGTTATCTGCCGTATTGAAACCGAAATGTTCCTGTGGTAGAAGTGCTTTTATGTAATTTGTATTGAGATTAACTGTTTGATTAGTACAGTTGACACTGGTGTATTTAAATGCTTTGTAGGAATTAGATTCCATAGATGCCTCTTGATTTTAACTTGAACACAGCGGCTCCTTGAAATCGTTAACATTTCGTCAAAGGGCTCTGCGTTTTTCACACGCAAATCGAAAGTTATTAATCCTAGCACCAACTTACTAGTCGAATATATATATATATATATATTTTTTTTTATAAAACGTTGGCCCACACTAGGAATTTCTCCTGTATCGTGGTGCGTTCACAAACATTTAAACTCACATACACAAATACCCAGACCCGGAACAACTATCTGTAGGTCTTACAAATATTTGTTCCGTGCGGGGATCGAACCCGCGACACGCAGCGCGGCAGTCCATTGCTTGAGCCACTGCGCTAACCGTGCCGTTATTCTTTATTATATTATAATTAGATTAATAGGTTTTTTTTATTTAGGTTTTAATTAGATTAATAATAATTAATCTAATTAAAACCTATCTGAAAGGAAATATTGTCCTTTCCTTCCTCTTATTTTCACGGGAATCATATTAGAAATTACGTAACTGAAACATAACGCCTTTAATCGGCTCTACAATTACGGCATTTCTATTATGCACTTCAAAGAAAGAATTGATTATGGTTTTTATTTGCCACTGTACTTTCATTACTCCACTTGACCCCACTTGATCCTCCTTGCATTAGTCGGATCATGGAGTTCTTTGTCATCATTGGTATCAATGTCATTGTCAATGCGGCATCGATTGTGGGTGAAGTGAAGGCACGCTCATCGGCATCAATTCACATTTAGCTAAACGGCTTTTACATGAATGTATAGCTTCACCAGGCTAGCAGCTAATCAAAATATATGAACTAGAGGTAGAGGTGATTGAATGGAAAATCCTTAGGACTAAAGAGGGAAATCTCTGCCGGTTTGTCGGTGGCAATCTCGATACGAAGATTTTGTCTAATGCTCACATTGCTCACAATTTCACGATTTAGTTTATGGAATATTAAACTGGTACAAGTGAAATATTTAGATACCTACTAATATAATTTAACTGAGTCTCGGAATGGGCAGCAGCGTTCTCTGTGCTTTTTGTATCGACCGTACTGCGATCGCCAACCCGCCTGCCAAGCGTGGCGATTATGGCAAACCCCCCCTAAGCAAAAATTACACTTAGGGGAGGCCTATGTCCAGCAGTGGACGTCTTTCGGCTGAAATGATGATGATGAGTCTCGGAAAGATCAATCTGAATTCACATCTGGACTCTCGATGTAGCCATATCTTTAAAAAACATATTTCCAACATTTCTTGTATTCACACAAAATGCGAATCATTCC
Source organism: Diarsia dahlii (assembly GCA_949775195.1). Classification (NCBI taxonomy): domain Eukaryota; kingdom Metazoa; phylum Arthropoda; class Insecta; order Lepidoptera; family Noctuidae; genus Diarsia; species Diarsia dahlii. The sequence continues at coordinate 13,825,239 of OX459198.1, forward strand.
GATACGGAAAAGTTTAATGCTAGCCTTATCAGAAGTTAGTATCGTTTTCTATTGATATCAATCGATCGTTCTTGAGACGCTGGATGACCATCATATTTTATGCTGATAAAGGAGCACCTACTTAGGTAGGTAGGTACTTAATTTCAATGTATTTCATCAGCACGATAAAACTAAGTATTAACGCAAATATTTAGTAGCGAAGACGACAAGATCTGTAATTTTCGTACCTCACTTTTGATCGGTCGTCGTCGTGAGCGCTATCCGTACCGTATACGCACATTTTCATCCCCGAAATGTCCATGTTTAGTCTAGTCAACAAGTGCTTTTTTGATCAACTTTTTTCAGCAGTCTCCGAAAATTATGATTGAGGTGTCATTCGATTCGGAATAACATCCAGATGGTTTTTGAAAAAATCTAAGTTCCGCTTGCAAAAATTGCAAAAGTTATTAACAATTAACTAAAAAATTGAAAATGGGTTTAGTGTTTTGCAAATATCTCAAAACCTAATTAAAATTTTTCAAATTTGAAAAAAGATTCATAAAGAGGAAAAAATTTCCTAAGGAAAGTTTTAACAACAATGCCTTCAGGATGCTGTTGCGGTTGCCGCGACGTTGCAGTGCGTCGGGAATGTTTGCTGAAGCACGTACGGATGGCTTTCACGCCATCATGCGTAAGAAAGCGGCTTCCCTACTGCAACGTTTGCGTAGCACTCAGAACAGCATCCTGAAAATGATTGTTAGCAGAGTGGACTGCCCCATCCAAAGGCACTGGGTAGAATTAGGTATAGGTTTATGTTAAATAGGATTAAGTACTAACAACACTAACATAGCATGTAAGCACAGTTTGTTACTAACCACTAACTACGTATGGACTGCTTAGGTCTGAAATAAAGATATTTTATTTATTTTTTATTTTATTTTATTTAACTTTCGAAATTGTAAGACCAATATTAATAACTTTCCCATCGGGTTGAAAATACACCCGAAAACTGGTACTCGGTCTTGCGCAAGCTACGCTCCATTTGGACCATTCTTGAATAAATATTATTTAAACTTATTAAATATGAAAATTAAACGTTGAAAAAATTCAGGAGCCTGCAAAATTAATCAATAAACAATAATCCGTGAATCAAAAGTTTTTATCGCGAATTTTCAATAAGTTATCCATTAGTTAATTAACAGTTTTTTATAGCACGAACATTAACAATGCAAGTGCAATAATTGTTAAACTATTAATCTGAGATTTTTTTCCTTTCGTAGAGCTATGTTTCAAAGGTCTTAGAATAAGCTCTCGTTGAAAAAATTAAAAAAATGTTAATTTTCTTTTTTTTTGTTAACAATTTACTGAGATGAAAAATTTCAAAGCTTCATTAGACATTCAATAATTCTTTTTTTTTATTATATTGTTATTGAACCGTTTTTGGATGATCAGAAGCTACTTAAAAAATATTTTTAATATTTTTTATCTCTTATTGTTTAAACAATTTTTATAAACAAATGCGTTGTTTATGAGATAATTAAATTTTTTCTTTAATAACATAATCTTTAATGATATCTATGATTCTTTTTAAAAAATCGTTTCTTAAAAAAATAAATGTATTGCATAAAAACGCATTTGTTGATTAACAATTATTTTCTCCCACTTCTAATTAATATTAAGGTATAATTTTTTTTAAATTACGATTATTTGTTTTTTATTTTCGATGTATAAAAAAAACAAAATTGTTTTATTAAAATTTTCTTTGTTTATGTAATAAACAATTTGTTAAAAACCAATAAATGTTTACTTTATATTTTTTTCTTATTTTACTTATTGTCACAAAAACAGATATGATTTTGTTTTTTTTCAAATTAAAAAAAAAGTTGTAAAAAAAATTAAATGAAAAAAAAAAGAATCATGACTATTTCTGTGACAATAAGTAAAATAAGAAAAAAAATGTAAAGTAATTTTTTTTTTGGTTTTTAACAAATTGTTTATTACATAAACACTGAAAATTTTAATAAAACAATATTTTTCTTTTATATGTCGAAAAGAAAAAACACATAATGGTGATTTTAAAAAAATGATACCTTATTATAAATTAGAAGTGGGAGAAAATAATTGTCAATCAACAAATGCGCTTTTATGCAATACATTTATTTTTTTAAGAAACGATTTTTTTAAAAAGAATCATTTTGATCATCAAAGATTATGTTATTAAAGAAAAAAATAAATTATCTCATAAACAACGCATTTGTTTATAAAAATTGTTTAAACAATAAGAGATAAAAAATATTAATAATATTTTTTAAGTAGCTTCTGATCATACAAAACGGTTCAATAATAATATAATAAAAAAAAGAATTATTGAATGTCTAATGAAGCTTTGAAATTTTTCATCTCAGTAAATTGTTAATAAAAAAACCAAAATTAACATTATTTAAATTTTTCCAACGAGAGCCTATTCTTAGACCTTTGAAAAATAGCTCCACGTAAGGAAAAAAATCTCAGATTAATAGTTTAATAATTATCGCACTTGCTATGTTAATGTTCGTGCTATAAAAACTGTTAATTATCTAATGGATAACTTATTGAAAATTCGCGATAAAAACTTTTGAATGACGGATTATTGTTTATTGATTCATTTTGCAGGCGCCTGAATTTTTTCAATTTTTAATTTTCATATTTAATAATTTTAAATAATATTTATTCATGAAAGGTCCGAATGGAGCGTAGCTTGCGCAAGACCGAGTACCAGTTTTTGGGCGTATTTTCAACCCGATGGAAATGTTATTAATATTGGTCCTCTAATTCCGAAAGTTAGAACATTCTTTAGGAAATTTCCTCCTCTTTTTGAAATTTGAAAAATTTTAACTAGGTTTTGAGATATTTGCAAAAAACTAATCCCATTTTAAATTTTTTAGTTAATTGTTAATTTTACTTTTGCAGTTTTTGCAAGCGGAACTTCAATTTTTTCAAAAATCATCTGGATGCCATTCCGAATCGAATGACACCTCAATCATAATTTTCGGAGACTGCTGAAAAAAGTTCATCAAAAAGCGCGAAGACTACGATGTCTACGATTAGTACATTTCCTGATCCGTCACATTTTTCGATCAACTGTTTAATCCATCATGAATTGATGGTTACCAGTTTACCACAGCTTTTTATTTGCATCCATATTTTCATTTTCAACTCCTCGTTTGAGTACAAAATAAATAACAAAAGGTCTGTAATTTATATTCGCTGTTACTGTCGTGAATTCTGTATCTACTTGTCATTTACATTTTATATTTTGAAATACTTTTACGACTCACTTACTCCGTTCGTGTTATATGCATGTATGTGCTTCGTGTTACGAAATGTATCAACAAATATTCCATGCACAATAAAATATTTCTACGTTTTTATTGCAGGGCAGAACCGCGAGGTGCCCAGCGGGGGTCTGTGTTGATTCAAAACGATTTCAATTTGTTCCATTGCATAATTTTGGGAAACTAAATAATTCATGTTACATTTGAATGACGACCACGAACATTGGAGATGTTAGATAAAAGTATCCAAATATTGCGTAACTTGTCTGAACGACCTTGTACCTACTGCTGCTTGCAATCAATGTTTTGGTGTTGGGAACGCTCTGCTTTATCGTTCACGAATCACCTACGACCTTAAGTTATGGCACGACTGCTTTATGTTTATTAGAATTTAACTGAACTTCAACCTCAATTGTGCAGAGGTGACCTTCTGTTTTTGGGTGAGGCCATTGCAAATTCTATGGCAGATTTCTTGTTTGAAGTTTATTGCTGACCGAATGTTATTTGCGGGTCCTATAAACCTGTGAGATTAGGTTGGAAAGGAAACCCAAAACATACTTAAATAGACTGGCTTATGTAGAGACCTATTATGAAACGGTATTAAAGTAGGTAATAAATACGGAAATAAGAGATCAGATGAAGCAATAAAACAAACAAACAGCAACGCTTATAGAAATCTCTAGGAAATGATCACTTCAGTGCATGGCTTTGTTTCCTTTCACTACTCAGCTCGCGGCCGTTTTCATTTTAACACCTGACTCTTTATTTGAGCAATTATTAAATACAGACTAGTTATTACATACAGATATGCCATAAAAATTGTTCCAGTTTACCTTTCAGATTGCAATGTAGGAGGAAGGAATTTTGAAGGATGCAGTGGCGTAGCGTGGGTTTATGCGGCCGGGGGTCCACCCGAATTTGTCCCTCTATTATCATCATTAATCAAGGAAGCTAGCAAAAGCCATGATAGGTTTTTTGATTATTTGAAAATAATATAATATTAACAAAAACAGGGTACGAGTACGAGCGCACAATTTCGACACATCGGATAAAAATTACCTACATTAATTTTTGTTTCAACAATTCATTTGGATAGAGAAGTTTTTCAACGACTTATAAATGAAGTGACGCCTAGGAAAGGTAACGGATTTTCTTCTAATCTTTTAAAAAAATAATGCGAAACTTACTTTTACTTCTAACGCAGTGAAGGAATTGGCCAATTAAAAAAGCTCTCTCGAGCTACAAAATTTTAGCGACAGGTTAGAAGAACATAGTGCTTGGTTCTAGTTTTTCTGTGCAGCATACGGCAGACCGAAACATACGCAAGGCTAGTTTCAAAAGCCGCTGCCCTGGAGCGGCTTTTGAAACTAGCCTTGCGTAAAAATATTTTTTGAAGTTAATTTTTTTAGTCACAGTACGGATGTCTTGAAAATACTTACGGTACCTTTTTTGTCCCCCTCGGCCTCTGGTTTCAGTTAAGTATGGCTTGCTCAATGTCCTTAATTTATGTTTTTACTAAACAAGTTGTAATAATGTGGTTGCAACCGTTCAAAAATCTGCCATCTTGGGAACAGTAAATTAACAACAATAATTTTACAAAAGCACGCTGCATTCTGGGTACTAAAGCCGCAGCTTGCAACCAAAAACAGGAAGCTGATCTTGCATAATTTGACCAGACCTGTGTTTGAGGACTCGTAATGAGGCATGATGTGGTGCGTGTAACCACTAGGAACTTTTAATTCACAACCATTCCGAGCCCATTTACCTCGCTTATCATTTCCAAGTTACTGTAATTTTTTAAATGAAGTACAGAGGCGTTAAGGTAAGGCTTCCGATTAGGTCCTTCCCGGCTACCAGTTTTATAAGTAAGGACAGGTACAATGAACCAAGAAATACTTGTAAAAATCTCGGATAATTCCTTATTTACTCAGGTTTATGACATGAAGGTAATGCTTGGGAGTTTTATGTCTTGTTTTAACGGCAGTCGATGCATCAATTGTCACCGTATCGACATGGTATCAACTCTTTCAGCGGGGTCAATTGCTTGTAATGTTGTAATGTTATCATTTACCTTCGTTATAATGTGTTTCCTTTGCTTGTTATCGCCGTTAATATTTATTCCTGTATCATTTCATGAGAATTAAAACGTTTCGAATGTAATAACAATTTGTTGAGCTTGAGATACAGGTTGTTTTAATATCACGTTACTTTCTTTGCTCAATTAAAAATGTCATTCATCATTGCATACAACTTTTACATGAAAATGCGCCAGTCACTTTCCAAACGCCAAAAAATAACGCTTTTTTTCAATAAAAATGACGACCTCCTTTCCTTACGTAAACATCCTGTATGAATATTATGCAAAGCGATTTTTTATGGCGGAACAATATCGATTTTATCGATCGGTAAAGAATGGAGTATTTATTGAAAGTCATCATACTATTGGAGTATTTTGATAGCAGTTTAATCTAACGCGTGAAGGGAGCGCTTTGATATTTAAATTGGTCCGGAGATCGGGCGCGTCATCTCGCACGATAATGAGGCGTGGAATGACAAACTACCCTCTTTCATCACCGCCCACTAATGGTCAATATAATGAACAACAGGGAACGTTAACATCCGTATCCGGCAACATGATAAATGTAGATGCCAGCAAACTTCGACTATAATATTGTTTCGAATAGTTTTTTGCGCTGGGGCCAATTCTCGGTTTTAGAGATGGTGTCGAACTCGAGGAAAATTTCTAATGACGTAATTTTTTCGAGAAATTTTAAAAGTTGCTATTCTGGGGATGTCGAATTCGACATTTGTCGAAGGCTAACGTTAGAGTTCATGTCGAGTGCTTCTGAGCAGTAGAGATGTCATGTCGATTATTTAGATACGTCATTTCTGAGTGAATTTGTTGAGTTGTGGATTGTACACTGTGTTTTCTTTTCTTTAGTTTTTAAATAAAATACGGCTTGGCATCTCATACTGGAAATTCGATTTATACTCTTTGATTTGTGCATTGTGTTTTCTTGAAACGACGAGGTCGTCGATTCAAGAAAACAAGAGTCAACGACAAGAGTCTGTCTGCGCGAAGGCTCGCGCAGACAGACTCTGTAATTTGTGTACCCACGATTGGACTTGAAACCACTGAAAGATGGACCAGTTTATTAGCATTTTTATCTCGGAGTTGTTGGAAAGTGGCGAGCAACTGGCCAATACACGGCGACAACAGCTATCCCGCCGTCGATATTTACGACTTGAGCGAAACAGAAGTCATTAAAAACTACAGACTAAATAAAGATTTAATAAGGGTTCTAATATTTAGATCTATTGGCTCCTGTAATTCAGGATACCACTAAAATAGACCTGAAAACGAAGGTAAATAATTGTTTGCTTCATAATTTTATTAGTCACTGACAGACAGTCAGCTGTCAAACTGATTATTTTTACACTAAACGTTTCGTTATACTTTGGCTTTGCACGGGACTTATTCAAATTTAATATATAAATTATGTCCTAATTTTAATTGTTTCTCATAATTATGTTTACTTGTTTGTTTGTGAAACCAATAAATACTTTTTCTTCCTTTCTTTCTTTCTTTTATACTTAAATAATTAGGTTTAGTCAGCGTTTTAAAACAAAATCATTCATTCACTCATAGCTACCTAAAACGGAACGCGCGATTCTTCGTAATGGTAACATTAGCTTCACTCGATTCGACATTTTCGTGACATTTATTTCTATTTTGACTGAGAATACGGAATTCTGCTCAATTCAAAATTTTTTGGTAGAGATAGAGATATTTTTGATAGACATAGAGATAGACTTACGAACTCGAACTCGAGATTAATGTCGAAAATTGAGAATTGGCCCCCAGGGATTGAAATTTCTCACGATTTAACATTCGAAATGACTATTGTATTGTTGATCGAAGGATTTTGACAGCTAGGCGAATTCGTGACCGTCTGATATTTATCGTCAAAAAATGAAATGGAGCTGGGATTATACCTAACAAATATTCCAAGCTATAGCTAACTATTTACAATTATTATTTCTATTATGAGACGAATATATACGTTTATTTATGTAGCAAACTCTGGTTGCAGACGTCAAACATCCAATTTAAAGAGGGACTAAGCACGTAACTCTATCGCACCGGGAGAGGTGGGCTAATATCGTCACTCATTGGATGCCTGACGGCCGGAGGACATCGCGGTCGCGGCGAAGGTAGTGTCTGATCTTGTTGGCGAGATATCGCACAAGAAAAGTTAGGAAGAAGATATGGGAGGCCTTTGCCCAGCAGTGGGACACATGACAGGCTAAGAATAAAAATGTAGCAAGCATTGGCCCAGTCTAAAATTTTATATAAAAGAAGAACATCAAACAAAGAAGAAGAATATCAAAGAAGAAAAAAAAAAGAAGAAGAAGATCATTTAAACAGCTCTATAATTGTAGGGGACATCGATTCAAGAAGAATGATCCTATAATATATTATAGGATCATTCTTCTTGAATCTAATTGATCTTATTATGGCTGCTGGACTGTTGGACCTAGTCCTCCCTCTCCGAAGTAGCGGTCCGGAATGATCCTGTGCCTATAAAAATAACTCATGAAAGTAGGTGGTTAAGTACCTCCTGTACACACGGCTACACATCAAGCTATACAAAACCAGTATAATCTGATCGTTCATTGTGCGAAAAGATCTATTAAAGTGAGGCCAAGATTAACTGGTTTTGTATAGCTTGATGTGTAGCCGTGTGTACCTCGCAGCTGATACGCTGTTCCGTTGTCACAATCTTCATCCCGTTAACTTCGACCGCATCAATGGCGGTGTGATTGATGAGCCTTTTATTGTTGTTCCTTATATCATATACCTACTTATTTAATGAACATTTTTCTTCTGTGGCTGAGTTTGTTATTAAACTCGTACTGCTGGACCGATTAAATGTTTTTTTTGTGAGTGGTTTGGATTTACAAAATTATTAATATAAATAAGTAAAATAAAAAAATGACCACCCGTGCGACGAAGCCAGGACGGGTCGCTAGTTAGACTTTTTTTGGCATAGAATAATGTAGAGCGATCTATGAGAACGTCACTCGATGGGCCGCAATTTTCTTTTTAACCGACTTCCAAAAAGGAGAAGGTTCCCTATTCGTGTGTATGTATTTCTTTTTATTTTTCTCCGGTAGCTCCGTCAACTGTAGACCGATTTTCTAAATTCTTCTGTATTCGAAAGAGAATACTTCCGAAGTGGTCCCATTGTCACCAAGCCAGGATCTGATGATGGGATCTCAGAGAAATCGAGGGCAACCCTCAAAATTTGTAGGCACTTCAAAGTCAAAGTCAAAAATATTTATTTCAAGTAGGCCAATAACAGGCACTATTGAATAGTCGAATTAAACTAACTGCGGCACTCAGAGATATCCAACGATTGCTCAAGCCGCCACCCAGCAAAGGCCTGACATAGTTTTGTATGGCAAAACTGCCAAAAACCCTTACCAAGCGACGGCCCAAGCAACCACTGAAGCTCTCCGAGTGCGGCAGTAAACTACTTAACTACTGAAGCTAAATAAACTAAGCTACAGTCCCAGTCACAAGGCATAATAACTCGTGAGTGTACTATAGTTGCCAATTCCAAAGCGTTGGTCTCATGAGAAGAATGGCAAGAAACTTCATGGACACTCTTTACAAACATAATCTTGGTATATATTACACATGAAGACTATGCAGATTAGTGTTTGAGATGGTCTTTTGAAGAAAGCACCACACAGATTTGAGTGGACCCGTCCAGTCAGTGCAAGCATTTGTCAGACACTTATTAAATTTTTCATATAATTTTTCTAAAGCTGTTCAAATATTTGCGTCTGGTAATCAAAATTTCATGTGGTTGCGCTGATGATGGAAGGTACAACTCCTCAACGGTTGGGAGTTGAAAGAAAATTCCTTCAAAATGATACATAAGGACCGACAGTTATTTTTTGTTGAAAAGGAGATATCCCAAGGGTGATACCATGACAAGGAAATCAGGACCTGATGATGGTATCCCAGAGAAATCGAGAGCAAATCGAAGCCAAATTAATAAACGTCACCGACTTCTGAAACTGATTTTTCTTCGGAAGTTTATTTTTTACTTTTTTGTGTTTTTAAAGTCAGTTTTTTATAAATTTTTTTCATTGTGCAAAAAATTCGAGCGATAAAATGCGCAAAACGAATCACCAAAACCCATTGAGGTATAATGTAGGTACTACGCCAAAACCTTGTTTACCCGGGGTCTATGCTAATAGTTTCACAATGGTTCGGTAGTAATGTACCTATTGTAGAGTGTAGTAGGACTTATCTATCTAGGTAGTATAATTTATTGTGATTTATCTTTGCAAGCAGAGAAACATTTTTGTTGAATATTTTATTTGAAAGTATGACATTGAGTCCGGCGTTCCGATCTTTGGTCCGATAAAGAAGTGCATCCATTGATGTTAGCTTGGCATTCCACAGATGCCCAACATGTCAAGGGATGCATTTAAAAATTTTGGACTCTTGGTTTCTACCTAGTTCTTTGATAACCTTCTTTACACAGAGGTAGTACCTATGCAACTTTTTAATAAACCTGGTGTTCTTGTAGGCTAAACATGTATTGTACTGTCTGTTTTTAAAATCTCGTGAGTCGTGACTGATCCTAACGTTGAAAATTCAATAATAGGTACCTACAGTTTTTTAGGGTTCCGTAGTCAACAAGGAATCTTACAGTTTCGCCATGTTCATTCGTCGGTCTGTCTGTCTGTCCGCAGTTTAGCTCAGTGACTCTTAAGGCTGGAATACACATGCTACGTATAGTAGCACGAAATCATGCTAGTTTCGAGTAGCTGTCACTTAGTAGCATACAAGTAGCACGTGTATACGAAAAGAGCATGCTTGTTTCAAGGCATGCTACATAATCGCAAGCCCGACTCTGGGCCGAGCGAGCGTAGAGGTCTGTCAGACACTAACTAAAAACCAACCCCGTGTTCCCTGTAGGAGTCGACCCTCTAGACCTGTTTAGGGGGGGCAGAAAAGGGGAGGGCGTTATGTACCCTCTCGAACTTTCTCAACTTTTCCGCAGCCTTCTTCTATGACATTTAACAGTTTCACAGAAAGAGATCACCGCCTCAAACGACATCGCTCCTCAAGTCCCGATCATCGCACGAGAGACGGCCAGCAGCGAAACGTCGGCTCCGACTTCTTTTACGAGGACACGTCGCGGTTCGTGCGTCACTCTACCCTATCTCAAACTATTCAGGGTAAATGGACTCAAAAGAGTTTCTTTACGATTCTTATGTTTAAAATTGCAACATTACAAAAAAATGGGTTTGGAACGCAGCTGTATCGTTCCAATTTACGTAAACAGCTTACAAATTCAGCTATCGCAAAAATGTTTTCTGTGGTAAATCACACCATAATTTTGTCCTTTTTCGGGTTATTTAATGTTAACAAGTCGAATAATCTTTAGAATACTAAAATACAAAACAAATTTCATGAAATTATTCGTCTGTTTTTGCAAAATCGGTATCGAGTTACGTAAGCTCAAACGTATTTCTAAATAATCAAATTGACATTTGATCTGTCAAAATAATCAATGCCGATTTGACTTTATTTTGTTTACATTTTTATTGCAGAAGGGAAATATTTTTTTCTAAATAATAATGCTGATTTAACTGGGATTTATAATGAAAAAGTACTTTGATAATGCAGGTGTATGACTCTTTAATTTAAGTATCATAAACAAACGCAATTTTTGTCTACAGACCATTAATACCGCAAAACAATGTCTAACCTCAACGAAACATTATTTGAAAATATTGTGCAAAACTGTTTCATTGTATACAATAGGTTACCGAAAAATGGCAAACCCATCGAAAAAGAGTGGACAGTTCTATCTTGTATAGTAGAATATGACAAAACTTCTGAGAATTTTGAAGTTGTGTCGCTAGGTACCGGCTCAAAATGTATTGGGGCTACTAAAATGATGCCTAATGGAAGTTTACTGAACGATAGTCATGCTGAAGTATTCGCTCGACGCGGCTTTTTACTGTATCTATACGAAAACATTCAAAAATCTTTAAAAAATAAAGCATCAATATTTGATCAGGAGAATGGACAGTTTAAACTTAAAGAAAATATAGAATATATTTTCTATTCATCTCAGTTACCGTGTGGAGACGCGTCTATTGTACCCCAACTTGGAGATGAAGAGCACTATGGTGATATACTAAACCCAGCAAAGCGAGAGGCAGATGATGATGTTTGTGAGACAGAAGTCAAGAAGCAAAAAGTTGAAGAGTACGTTCACAAAACGGGAGCCAAATGTCTACCTCAGTGTGAACAAGACTTGAAGGAACCTGGGACAGATATTCAGCTACTCCTCGGTCAAGTGAGAACCAAACCAGGCAGAGGAGACAGAACATTGTCAGTGTCTTGCAGTGACAAAATCGCAAAATGGATACATTTAGGTATTCAGGGTAGCTTATTAAGTATGTTGTGTGAACCAATATACATCAAACATTTTATATTTGGTGGTGGAGTTCCTTACTCTGAAGAATCGTTAAAAAGAGCCCTTTTGAGTAGATCAGACTGTTTGTCAGTTAAGTTGGATGTTGTGCCACAATTTTATCAAACAAATTTAGTGTTCTCAAGCCTTCACTCTGAAGTCAATACCAAACCAGCTCCCGGAAGCATAGTATGGATCAAATTAATTAGCCGGTGAGTACTTTTACCAATTTATGTTTTATGATAAGACTAGCTTAGCATCTGCGGCTTGGGCTGCGTCCGTTCGTGGCTCTGGTCCACAACCGGGAAAAAAACTATCCTATTATAGTATTCCAGGCCATAAATTTTCTGTGTGTGAAATTTCATCTAAATCCATTCAGAAGATTTTTTATGAAAGACTATCAAACCATCCTCACAAATGTTCACACTTATAATAACAATAAGATAAGATTACATTCACAAGATCTTTTTCTGGCTGCTGTATCTGACTGGACCACCATGCCCATTTTTGGTTTAGTAATTGAATTTCTTTGCTATCTTAGACCTCATTTATTTTTATTTAATAAAGACATAGTGTACAAATAATAACAGTAATATCTTAAATTAATATACTGGTCCTGTGTCGTAATTACGAAATAATAGATGAAAAAGTTTTCATTCAATTAATTTGTTTCAGACCAGTAGAAGTAGCTGTTCAAGGCAGGAAGCTCGGAGTCACAGTGAAGAAAGCATTATCCCCTGCTTGTAGCGTATGCATAAGTAAATACAATCTATACAAAACTTTTTTAGATATACTAAATAATAATGAAGATCTCAAAATAAAAATATGTGGTGCAGATAAAATTGAGAGCATACCTTATAATAAAATGAAGCAAAAATCTACAAAATATTTTGAAAAATGGTTAGATGTTAAGGAGAAGTTTTTTAAGACATGGACTGTGAAACCTGATATGTGGGACTTCTGTGTAAATATTATCTAATATGTATTATATTGTAGTCTATATTGTACATAGGTACATAAATAAAATAATCTATTCATATAAACTTCATGTAATAGTTTTAATGTCAATCAAATTAATTTAATTAGCCTGTGAACAATATTTTTTTTATTTCAATGACTTCCAATTTGTTTTATATTCAGGGGGTTGACTAAAGCGTGCATGTGAGTAGTAGGTAAATAAATACAAAAGTATAGACGTCGATATATTCCTATTTTAAAGTTATTTTTCTTGGCGCTCTACATAATGTGACCAAGACGCACGGTATCCAATATTAAAAAAAAACAACTTAAAACAAAAGCGGATGTTACATATTCGGGAAGCATTAATTTTAGTTCATTAACACGAAAAATTGTCGACGGGGTTCTATTATGGCATGGGGTGTGTAGAAACACCTTTAATGACGCTGAGAGATAGTTACAGTAATTTTTTTTTTGTTCAGCATCATTCCTGTGAATGTGTGAATCTTCTAGTTATGGAGTAACCTATTTTGAAGGTTCCCCCTAGATTATGGGTTGTAATCTATAAAAAGTATACAAACATTTTCAGGCTCGCTTCGCTCGCGCATCCTTCCCGGTCTTTCTCAGTTATGTGTAGCTTGAGACGTTCATCTACTACTATTTCTAAATTGTCCATGCACGAAACATTTTTTAATGCCCTATCTCCTTGGATAAGTCTCATTGGGTAGCACAAGCTTAACACAACAGTTTGATAAGTTCGTTTTTCAAAAGATTTTTTACGACTGCCCCAAATAATAGAGTGTTAGTTTTTTAAAAATACATACATTCAATGCATCAATCTGAATAATGTTTTGAGTGCGTTACATTGAGCGCTACCATGAACTAATTATTCAGTAGTCGATCCAATCACTTGACACGAGATTGGTGTTAACACGCGGTTGATTAGTCTCTAGCGCCTTTTAGTTATCGGGTAAGCATTGGGTTTCTTGGCAGTTATCAATTTGAAGCTGATTCCAACAAAAATATTACCGAATAAGCACCAACACTCGTAATTACTAATTTATATTTAAATTAGTAGTACAGCCATAATTAATGTGAGCAGTACGAAATAAGTTTAGCGTTACAAAATAATACAGATTACAGCTACTGCTACGTAATAGAGATATTGCGTTACGAATAGTTAGCGTTTTGACAGCCTACTGTGAGACAACACTTAGGATTATCGATCTCCATAATCGTAATGCTATCGATGTGATCGGTAGACTGTGGCTTCGAAATAAGCGGTTCATTTACAAACATAATAATATAACATACATAACATCACGCCTGTAGGTAATCTCCAAAGGGTTAGGCAGCGGTGTCGACCTCAACGGCGGCGGCGCTTTCAGGGGGACAATTAGTATTCTAACTAAACCTTTGAAAATATGCCAATCACTACAATTATAAAACAAAGTCCTCCGCCGCGTCTGTCTGTCTGTTTGCGATAAACTCAAAAATTACTGCACCGATTTTCATGCTGTTTTCACCAATGAATAGAGTGGTTCTCGAGGAAGGTTTTAGTATTTTTTTCATGTTGCAACCCTTATGGGAGTTAACAATAAATATAGCTGTTCATAAATACCAATCTGGGTACCGAACCCTAAGTTTTATCAACGGAACATAATTTCGACAGTGCTCGGAGGAGCGCGCTGCTAAATAATACCTACCAGCTGCTCTGGTCGATCTTAAGGTTAAGCTGAGCTTGCCTGACCATCCATTAAATAAGTACCGAGTTCCTCCATGACTCGGAAAGCACGCTAAGTTACGTTGGTACCAAAGATCTCTTTGATAATCGCTGCAGGACAGTGACCCGAAAGCCTGACGACCAATCTTACCAAGGGGTATCAAATTTCCCAGTACTAACTGGATTGTGAATGTCAGAGTCGCTTTATGTAAAAAAGTACTGGTATTGAGCTGCATCCGTTTAAACTGGAAGCCGGCCCAACATAGTTTGAAAAAGGCTAGGCAGATGGTGATCATTTCGGCAGTGACCTAAAACCAGCAACCAGCGCTCATAAGAAGGTACCTACAGTTGATGAGGTCAAGGTGTCTATTACGAATAGCAAAAGCCACAACTATTCGCGTATGAATTGGTTTTTAACAATACAATTATGTGCCGAGCGCACCTTGGTTCACTGCGAAGCTTCGCTATCTTTGAATGGTTGGCGCTTATTAATTACCATGTATATTAAAATACTAGCTTTTGCCAACGGCTTCGCCCGCGTGAAAAAAACGACTTTCCATACAAACTTTCATCCCCCATTTAACTCCCTTAGGGGTTGAATTTCGAAAAATCCTTCCTTATTCCTTGTCTACATTATAAAGGGAACCTCTGTGCAAAATTTCAGCTTTCTAGGTTCAAGGGTTTGGGCTGGGCGTTGATGAGTCAGTCAATCAGGACTTCTCTTTTGATTTACCTATAGATATAATAAAAAGATATTGAGTGATGACTAAATTCAAGTACTCACCAACAAATGAGAACAAATGCGTGTGCTGGGAGTGAGCGCGGCGCGAGATTAGTTGTCGCCGCCCGCGACGAGAAGCTTCTGTGGTGGCTTCTTTATTGTTATTTATTAGGAAAACTGACGCATACCTATGACATTTAAACGGCGTTAGATGGGTGCCAATCTCAAGTAATTAAAGTCTGAACTTTAATTATTATGTGTAATAAAGATTAATGAGCCCAAACGCAAGGTGGTTACAGCTCATCTTGTTAACAAGAATGATTTATGAAGTGAAATTAATAGATGCTGCAGTGCAATACCAGTTAATTAAGAGGGCAACATTAGTGCAACAGTTTCACTAATTTTGCCTTCTGTTTTAAGGATTATTGAGCCATAAGACTTCTACTAACGTAGGTAGGCAATAAAGCACTATCATCATATTGGTAAAGCCAGAAATCCTTCGCTCTACTAATCTCCCTATATTTTTTTTCTAATACCTTACTTACATTGACCTAAATCCTTGTGGAGCCTTTTTATAAAATATAATACTTAATCTTACGAGCACATTATAATATACGACCTCCAGGTCAATTTTATTAATAACCACCCACACGCTAAGCGCAGATAAAAATCCCGGAAAGGATCACCGTTAAACAATCACCCGAAGTTGGAGAGCGTGAGTTGGATGCGCATGCGCCGCCACCGATGCATAAGAGCATTAACGTTTAAGTAAAACAAATGGGGGCATGTCAGGTACCGCCCACATACGCGGAACAGATTATTAGTTATTGATTGTGGATTATTACAGAGACGAATGACTCTGTTTAGTATTTTCGGTCCGTATGAAGTAACATGTGCACGTTAAAACCGTGTTTTGTAATAACTTTACACGTTTTCCTTTAAGTGTGTAAAGGTGTTAAATGCTTTAAAGTGAGACAGACTTAATTATCTTTGATTTAGTAGATGCAGTATGCCTTTTCAACATTTCCATGCATGTCTGCTTCACTTTCATGAATTTTACTAACTTACTCCACCTGACTTAGGTAGTGCATAAAGCTGATGGCCTACCTCTACGAAATTACTAAACAGTGCTTTTTTCCTCTGTATAAAAACTGACAAGCCACAATGAATAATGAAAAAACGGTAGCTTAATCATTGAGGTAATTTATTTTTTGAAAGCCTCAGAGTTAACGACTGTAAGAGCCAGTAGGAATTAACGTTAATCTGCCAGTTCAGGCTCCCAGTTGTCAGGAGCCTGGTGAGAATCCGACACCGGTCGTCGCCGCTTTGTCATTATTTCGACAAGAATCAAACTGATTCGCCCGGCCCGTTCCGTGTTCAGGTTCACCCACTTTCTACCGGAAGGCAATTAAAAATAATTTGCATTTCTCTTTACTCGTACAACGTCATTATTTTTGTGCGAATTTGTTGCTGGTTAAAAGGAGATCACTTTTTCTAGGTATGTCTGTGAAGCTACCCTCTACGCTCATAGATGTGTTGATTTAGAAGTGCTAGGATTATGTTGTCTCTCTCTAGCTGTTGATAAAAGGAAGTTTACGCGCTAGTAAAATAATAGTGTTAAAAAGGTTAAAATGAACTGAATAATATAGCGTTACCTAAGAAAGAAACTATGTACATAAAATAGAAAGAATGATACAAAAGATTACTTCACCTTCGCCATACTATTTGGCATAAAGTCATAACTGCCATTTTCAGACGAAAGTATAGTATAACTTATCGCAGTAGGCTTCCTTTGAAGTCATCTTACACAATCAGTTAATCATGATGTGTGTGTCCTAAGCATAGTCAGCTTTCAGTAAATAAATTGAGCGATCAGTTATTACGTGAGCTAAGGATTATATAATATTTATAAGTTAGATACCGTTATGTTATCACAAACACGATATGACTTTTTACTGCACTATAAAACGAGCTTCTATAGGTAGGGGGGGAGGCTTCTAGGGGAGGGTACTTAGGGTACACACGGCCACACATCAAGCTATACAAAACCAGTATAATCTGATCGTTCATTGTGCGAAAAGATCTAGTAAAGTGAGGCCAAGATTAACTGGTTTTGTATAGCTTGATGTGTAGCCGTGTGTACAACGAGGAAACCACGTATGCGAGAATTAAAATAAAAGCGTATCTAAAAATAAAATCTTGATTACAGTAGCTTAATAACATAATTTTCTAAAATATTATAGATACTACTACAATAGTCCACATTTTAAACCATTTACCTATGTAGGTTTAATTCATGTCATTCCGTAAACTGAAACATTGAATCAGCGCTAGCATCAACATTTCGAGCTGCAATAGCTAATACTACTGTCGCTCCCTATAAAGATATAAGTTCCAGATAAATAAATAAATAATTGTGTGCACATGTAGAGTGGTAGTGTTTCGTTCATAAGACATTTGAGGTTAGATAGTTCATAAGTTTCCGCTAGCCGGCCGCGACAGGACAATGGCGGGCCTAGCGCATAAATCACGGCAGGTGAGCGTGTACTGATCGTCCTCAGGCCTAACAGGTGCTTTATATTGTTTGTTTGTACTTATACACTTTGTTGTCACCGATTTTCATTCCTCTAATGCATACTTTTAGTCGAACTTAAGATTAGGTTTCTTAAAGGCTCGGAAACTGTACTTTTATGCATATTCCAGTAACTTATCTGTCAGACTTCGGTGTCCATTACAGCTTCAGCAATTATCCGTATCTTGACGAAAGCAGTGCCGACAAATAAAGTCAACAAACAACGGTTTTCAACACCGTACCAACCGAATTAGAGTAATGTCAAAAACCCACTGTCATTTTCAAGACAACTGTCATTTTTGCAGCCGCCGCTTTTGATGGTAATAATTTTTTTAGAAGCCGAATTATCGAGCCTTTAGAAGTTGTTTGAGTTGTTGTTGCAGAGCCTGCATTTGTTTCGTTTCACGGACCGTTGTCGCAACTAGCGGTGTCAAGGTTATCAATGTTTGACTTTGACTCACAATAGTTGTAATTGTAATTGGATTAGGGCGTTGATTAATTAAAACCTCTTATTAAATGGTGTTGCCAAATGGTTGCACAACACCGCTGTTTGGGTACAGGCGTAGTACTATTATGTATTCTGTGGTACAGGGTTAAAGATATCGAATGTCTGTTTCTAGTTTCGCCACATAAGGAAAAAGTATTGTTGTGAGCTATTGTTCACAGCAGTGGTTGATTGTCGACGTCGAATGTTGTAAACTTGTCGAATAGGTATTGCAAAGCAAAGATCACAGTTAGGTTATAAATTGGATACCTACTCGTCGCGGTTCCCGCTATCGGGAGGCGGAGGGAGTGACTCCTCACGACTTATTGTTTATCCACAACAAATTGTTACGGACATGTTCTAAGGAAAGCTGCCATCAAACTAATAATTTCAATAGCTAGGAATCAAAATGTTAGTTCGATGTTGGGTTCGCATTGTGAAAATTCGTTGCTAGAAACCAAATTGTATAAGTTTATGTTTTGTATATCTAATTTTTAAAGCAAAAGATGTCGGTAAATTCGTGTCTAATGTTAGGTAACTATATTAATAATTCCAGGAAGTAAGTAGGTAGGTTCATAGCATAGCATGGAGGATGATGGGAACTATTGACCTATTGTCGAAATTCTTGTTGAGTTCATGCATTTTGCCATGGCATTGATAGTTTTTGGCTGTTGCAGTAGGATCTTCATAACCAACGCAAACCAATTGAATTGAGCAAACCGTCGTTGATAGACAGGTCAAGGACCTCCTCCATTGTTATTATGGATAACGGTATATCCTTCATCATAATCTTCTCTTGTTAAACACAATAAAACAAAACTAGTTATTAAAAGACACTTCATTCTTGTAAAGTTTCAAAAACCCTTACGGTACAGGTCCGAGTAAAGAGCCATGTAAAAAGTAACACCCATTTAATAGACTTGTAAGGAAGGATGCAATCGCGTTCTGTCCATCTTAAGATAAACAGTTACAATGCTGTTGTCGTGTACGCCGGAGACTTCTATAGCTTTAAACGGTTCATTGGCTAGTGAAATTGTTAAAGAGCAGGACAATATATCCACGGGCCATCAGTTTGCAGGCCGTTCCGTGCCCACGATGACGGTTTTGGGTTAAAGGTATTTATTTACCTAACAAGATACAGCACCAGATAGCCTTTTCCCCAACTTAATGTATCACCTATAAAGAACCATTTCACATTAACCTTTCGGTAATCCATTTATCTGAGTTTGAAGACGTCGGGAGCGTAAATAATGTTTTATCATTGAAAATACTCGTAAGTTTTTACATCGTCAAAAGGCATTACGTTAACTGTTAATCGCATTTCAATACGTTATCTTTATGAATTGCCGTCGTCTGCAATGTGGAGAAAACTCGTACTGAAGTCCGGGCTTCGTTTATTTTTATTATTTGTGTTCCAAATATGATGACGAGGTTTCTTCGCATTTAATGTACTTACCGTTTCGTTGGTACAGCACACAAATCATGTAACAACTCTCCTTTGACCTACTTTTACCTGCATTCGTTATCCCGAGTTTGAACTTGGCTGTACCTATACCTATAAGTTACGCCGCACCCACCTACCGCAATTGACCTGGGGGTCTAAAACGGCCACTTTGGCAGGTCATAATATGAATTGCGTTAAAAAGCGTAAAATGGACCTTTCATTATAATAACTGCGTCTGTAACAATTTAGTAAAATACATCTTAATAGGAAAATAATATGAATTGCGTTAACATTCGTAAAATAGTCACAGACGCAGTTTTTATTATGAAAGGTCCATTTTACGCTTTTAAACGCAATTCATATTATGACCTGCCAAAGTGGCCATTTTAGACCCCCTGTTCAATGTAAGGTTCGCTGAAAAGGCATTAATTTGCTGTGATAGCCCCTTAGTCAATACCAAAAAGAGACCGAATTCCAAAAAGGGATCTATTGCGTAGGGCCTTCGTAATAGACTCTACAATTTCATAATTAAAATAAAATAAAATTATGATGTTTCGAAATCTAAAGTTAGTAGCTCCTAAGGACATTAAGAAGATGACATTATATCTTCCTACTATAAACTCGTGATTAATAAAATAAAAAAAAACGCCTGTAAGCCCGAAGGGCATTATTTAGGCAGAAGTGCACTATAGTACACCCACATTTCGCCAGTTATAAAACTCTCACAGATAGACAGAGATATACAGATCCAGACCCAGATCATAATATTCTGAGAATTATAATCCTTTTTTCGTTACAAGAAAGTACAATAAAGCAGGGGAAATCAATTTCTGAACTAGGACTATACACGGCAAGGATTACTATACTTCTATACGTACACATCAATGATATTATAGAGAAAGATACGCCATATTCATACTGAATGGCGTTCAGATATCGTTGCGTTCTACGACAGGGATAGATAATACGGAACGTTTAAGATAAAAAGAGAGAGCTAGTTACTAAACTCACAGTAAACTGCACCAATTGTCGTAGTTTGTCCTCAACAATTTGTGGGTGCTAATGCGATATCTACCTCTTTTTATTTATAATATCATTGGTACACATAGTAAAAGAATTTATAAATAGCAAAAATCTCGTAGAATTTTAATATAGTATTCGTTCTCTATTTCAATCAAGAGTAATTGCAGTTTAAATTATACGTAATAAACGGGCTTGAATTGAACACTGTAATCATTTTGATGATAGACGAACATACTTGTTTTTGTGCGGAGGAGTTAATCAGATCAGACGGGTTGGCGTCAATCTTGTCAAATTGCTAGATTTTATAGCTTGTAAAGCTAGTGCGTTCAACTCTGTAGGTCATTTAACTAGGGATAAGAAAATGCATACCTAATCATTTTGGAATAAAGTATTAACATTTTCCAATGAGGCCAAGCAGCCAATTAAAGAAAGAAACAAATAAAAAGAAAATGCAGTCAATAACATAAATATTTAAACGTATTTTTTAGCGGGAGTATAGCCCAAATTAGTTTGTTTTTATACGCCATTCATGCTTAGCGATGAATCGTTCAAAAATGTTCTTCTTTGTTGAAATGTTTCGCGAACGCTTGCTCGCGTTTTATAGGTTCATTTATTTAGATCGGCTATTTATTGCAACGAGCAACATTTATTATGGCAATCCATGCTTTCTCCGTTGTCTGGACATCACCGCCTGGTTGCACCTTCACGAACCATTGCATCGTATAAAACGATCGACTAGACGTAAATAGCACGGCTACACTGTTAATTGATCTCTTTTGAGCTTCTGTATTCGTTCGCTATTTCACTGTTATATTTCTATAGTAGGCTGATGGTATTTCGAATACGGGTCATGGGGAATGATTTTGCAATGCTCCAGTTGTCTTTGTTGAAATTGATGTCATCAGTGAAAAATTCCATTGTACTCGCAGGAATGCAGAATTTAATCTTGGTGTAAAATACCACACTGATTACTCTGTGTATTCCAAACGACACAATGTTATTCTCGTAACTCTCGCGAATTGCGAAGGAATTTTATCTTAGACGCGAGACAGCGGATTATTTATTAATGACATACTTATTTCTTTGTGTCCGATAATGTGTGGAGCAACCGATGTTACTTTAATATTTATTATTATATTGACAATATTATAACGGTCGAGCTCGGACGGTGAAATCCGCGAGGTGGACTGTGAGTGTGGACGAGCCGTGCCGCGCACACGTGGCGGACTGGCGGTGCCGCGGCCGGTGCTACGAGGTGTCGACTACACCAAGTCTTTTAAATGTCTTTATCGAGAAACAAACGAACATAACAATAAAATCATCCATATCATTACATTACATACATTAACAGTTTATATAACTGTTTATGTCGATAACGAAATTGAGTGAATTTTGGCGAATTCGGTCGATAGCCGTCGTTAACTCGAGAAAATGACGGTTTCAAAACTCAGGGGCGATATGTTGGTATTTATCGTTGTCTTTATTATTCGTGCTCCGTATGATATGACAACAAGTATTCGGCGCAATGTAGAAACTATTAATAAAATTAATTGGATCGTTCACGCAAGCTTCAATAGTACGCTCTAAGAGGATCTTTGTAAAGCGAAAGCCAGCGAATAAATTTCAAGTTTTTGGTCCTTCTGTTGTGAATTATGGGCTCATGGCCGCAGGATTGTTGACAGTAATTTTAGTGTTGTTTGCTGGCCGATATATCACGATCATCCTACACTTAAACTTAATTAGTTTAAAAATGTTTACGGTGCGACGAAGGTCGAGTTTAAAAATAACTGCGTGGTTTTCTTTATTTAATGATTCGCACAAGAGTTACGATTGTAAAATGAAGGGCCACTGGTTTTTTATTTAACCAATGATTGCTTTAAATTGCCTTATTTATAGACCTACATGTTATATTTCTATTATTGACACAATTAAAAGCCCCGTGAAAGATGAAAGGAAATGTGTGCCAATATTGAAGAGTCAATATTTTTTAATTAGTGGGGAGGGCCGTAATACAGTGTTGACAATCGGGTGACCCCATCTGAGGCTGTTGGTACATATTGTGTTTTATTTAATGGCTCGAACACAGCCATTAAATAAAACACAATATTATGTTGGGTCGTTGGGTGCTCGAGTCGTCTCTCCGTCTGGCCATGCCAACTTTGCATTATAAACTTTGTGAATTTGTGATACATACCAAAGGACCTTTGTAACGGTCCCAAAGGTGTCTGGACGCGTTTTCGCTTGTTCTGATTGTGATCAATATCATTTATCAATGTTTCTTTGTTTCTGGGTACAACCTACTTACTTTGAAAGAAAGAAAAAATGGTTTTACTTTTTTTGTAGGTTTTCTTTACCGTTGATGGTTCCTTGGTTAACTTTGAGTTGGCCTTATTAGTTTCCCATGTGGAGATGGTTAATTTTACGAGTGTTCTGTCATATTGTTCTGTAAATGCAGCATCATAAATCATCATTGTAACTAATAAAACTAACCATTCATGAATGTTTTACATATTGAAATACTCCAGTTATGTACTTGTGTGAATCTTACACCTTATCACATAACAGTTATTAGGGTATGCAATGTTATAAAATATTACAGTCAATTTAAAATCCCTTTTCGTTATGGTTTGGCAATCCTGAGAAACATACCGTTAGATTTTTCATCGCCGTCAGTAAGAAACCCCTGTAATTGTTTTGTAACTTTGCACACCGCTCTAAAGAGGTTAAAAGATGTAGAGATATGAATCGTTTAATAGGCAAGTGTGAACAGAACAGTGTTGCCATTGTTGGGCCCATTTACAAACTAGTTTTGACACGCGAGTCGCCTTGCGAAATGTCCAGCTCACGACTAAATAAATAAATGTTTATTTACATCGTTACCCAAGCAGTTGATAAGTAATTTAATTAGAACGCGCTTAATTGAATATTGGAAATAATATCGAGAGTCGCGTGTTGCAGCGTGGCGATACTGTTGTAACAAATTAATCAAAATTATGATCCGCTTGTGCGTCCGCGCCGCTTTGTTGCGGTTCAGCCGACCAATTTGTTATTATTGTAAAACGCATTTAGTATGTTAACAAAGGCAATAATTTTCACGCAAATGTGGTAATCTCAATATACCGGAGTAATCGATTTACGATGTGCTGCGATGATCTGGTTCCTTAGATATGCGTTAAACATTAATCTTGTGCTCCTTTCTGAGCTACGTAGGTATGTGGCTCCATAAATAATATGATGGTCGGGTGCTAAACTGCGTGTTTACGATGGTATCTTAGTATCATCTAAATTTAAGAGTTGTCTATTAGCGGCTTGACGCCGATTGCATAAATACGGTTAGGTGGCATGTTTGAGGAAGTTGTTCTCGGGTAACGATCAATTTGCGTTGAGTCGACATGGTGCGCGTTTTTTTTTTCTACGTCACAACCTTCCTTAATGAGTAGAGAAATCCGCGGAGCGAACTAACTTCTATGCAAATGCATTTTCTTCTATTTTCGAAAGTATACTTACATATTGTGAGATCGCTAATGAAGACTGACAAGTAATTCATTGCGTTTTACTTTTATGTATGCATGTGGGATTAAAATATCTATTAACGTTAGCAACGTTCCTAGGAGCAGCGATGCGTTAGAATGAAATACTTCGTCCATGGATGTCCATTTGTTAGTTGGAGCCTATCATCTCGTAGAAATAAAATTTATTTTAATTTACCAATCAGGTTTTAGGTGGGTGGTCATTGAATAATAAATAGTTCTAGATTGATAATTTAGTCTAGGCAACAAGTGCCTTTTTGATTAACTTTTTTCAGCAGTCTCCGAAAATTATGATTGAGGTGTCATTCGATTCGGAATGGCATCCAGATGATTTTTGAAAAAATTGAAGTTCCGCTTGCAAAATCTGCAAAAGTTATAAACAATTAACATACAAATTGAAAATGGGTTTAGTTTTCAAAAAAAATAAAAAAAAATCTTGTTTTATTAAAATTTTCATTGTAGGTATATGTAATAAACAAATTATTAAAAACCAATAAATTTTTACTTTATATTTTTTTTCTTATTTTACTTATTGTCACAAAAAAAGTCATGATTCTTTTTTTTTCATTAAATTTTTTTTACAACTTTTTTTTTAATTTGAAAAAAACAAAATCATATCTGTTTTTGTGACAATAAGTAAAATAAGAAAAAAAAGTATAAAGTAAAAATTTATTTGTTTTTAACAAATTGTTTATTACATAAACAATGAAAATTTTAATAAAACAATATTTTTTTTTTATATATCGAAAAGAAAAAAACCTATAATGGTGATTTAAAAAAAATATACCTTAATATTAATTACAAATGGGAGAAAATAATTGTTAATCAACAAATGCGTTTTTAAGTAATAAATTTATTTTATAAAGAAACGATTTTTTTAAAAAGAATCATTGTTATCATCAAAGATTATGTCATTAAAGAAAAAATTTAATTATCTCATAAACAACGCATTTGTTTATAAAAATTGTTTAAACAATAAGAGATAAAAAATATTAAAAATCGTTTTTAAGTAGCTTCTGATCATACAAAAACGGTTCAATAATAATATAATTAAAAAAAAGAATTTTTGAATGTCTAATGAAGCTTTGAAATGTTTCATCTCAGTAAATTGTTAATAAAAAAACGAAAATTAACATTTTTTTAATTTTTCCAACGAGAGCCTATTCTAAGACCTTTGAAAAATAGCTCCACGAAAGGAAAAAAATCTCAGATTAATTGTTTAACAATTATTGCACTTGCTATGTTAATGTTCGTGCTATAAATAACTGTTAATTAACTAATGGATAACTTATTGAAAATTCGCTATAAAAACTTTTGAACCACGGATTATTGTTTATTTATCCATTCTGCAGGCGCCTGAATTTTTTCAACGTTTAATTTTCATATTTAATAAGTTTAAATAATATTTATTCATGATAGGTCCGAATGGAGCGTAGCTTACGCAAGACGGAGTACCAGTTTTCGGGCGTATTTTCAACCCGATGGGAAAGTTATTCATATTGATCCTACAATTCAGAAAGTTAGAACGTTCTTTAGGAAATTTCGTCCTCTTTTTGAATCTTTAATTATTTGAAATATTTTAATTAGGTTTTGAGATATTTGCAAAACACTAAACCCATTTTCAATTTTTTAGTTAATTGTTAATAACTTTTGCTGTTTTTGCAAGCGGAACTTCAATTTTTTCAAAAATCATCTGGATGCCATTCCGAATCGAATGACACCTCAATCATAATTTTCGGAGACTGCTGAAATAAGTTGATCAAAAAAGCACTTGTTGACTAGACTAATTTGGTTGTCATTCAAAGTTAATGTGCACACAGAGGACATTTACCTAGTTACATAATATAGCCGACACACTGAGGTTTGTATAAAAAAAAAACGTAAAATTAGTTCAATGGATGGTTCACCTTCTTTTGGTATTTGATCTACATACTTTTGGGCTGGCACACTAATAATAAAACGTTTACATCAGAATGCGCTATTGAAGTATGAATAAGGAAATCTTCTACTCATTAAGATCCGCCATGTGAGAGTGGGAATCATCAATCAAGATTTGCTCCATTTTCCTTCTGAATTTATTTTAATAAAGTTGTTTCTTAATTATGTTTCTAACTTCCTAAGTGGAGTAGCTATGTGGCATAAAGGAAGCAGGGTAGCTGGCCGTGGGCGGGGCGGATCCAATTATGTCTCAGCACGAACGAATTTATTGCACCGAACGTCTGCAGTCTGCACGGCTCTCACCTTGACATGTCGCAGACGTGCGTACTCTGGAATGAGCTGATCGATTTTCTTTCAATTTTCCTTATTCAGAAATAGGATTAGCTAAGATTTTAATTTGAGTTTTTCCTTGCCTACAGTCCAAATATTCTGAAAATATTTATTTTATTTCAACTCCGATATCCGAAACATCGATAATATTGGCGTCGGTCCAACGTTATGAATATTTAATCAGGTAGGATGTATGGACGAAGTACAAATTCCAACGTATGCATACTCGACTAGTTCGGAGGTTGGAACGGAGGCTGCGCACGCGCTTTTGATCCAAGCACCGGCTAGAGTCGCCGGCAGTCGCGCGGGAAACTTCGCGGCACTCGGTCGAGCTTACGGCCGTGAGCAACTCTGTGAAATCGATCTATCGATCATATTTACGATAACTCACATCGATTGTTGCGATATAGAGTACCGTGTTACAATATAAACTGTGATCATAAACTGATGTGGTTACTGGACGCTACTGCAATCATGTCCGGATAAAGAATTTTCTTGGAATAAAAGTGAAAAATCAACTCTGCCCAAATGAAGATGACTGTGAATCGTATAAGGGTGGTGGTGCTAGGGAGCCCACGGAGCGGCAAGTCTGGTTAGTAGAGCATGCACATTGCACATCCGTTACTTATGATGACCATGTTTTTTAGCAATCAGTTTGCGATTTTGAAGTAGGTATCGTGCAAATCGCACTTTTATCCTGGACATCATTTTTTGTAAGCTTGTTGATGTTGATTAAAATAAGTCTTACATTTGAAATCTCGGATTTATTAACTACCACTCAGCTTAATTTTATTCAATGTAAATTAAACAGTTTATTTTCATAAGTTTAAAACAAGTGATAATATTGTCACTGCATTGACAAGAATTGTGTATTTAACGTTAGAAATTCAAGGAGGTCACTTAAAAGTTTTTAAAAACGGTAAAAAACCTTTTAATTATTTTACTGTTTTACGAATATGGGGCCAATTCATAAATTAAGAGCGTTCATTTTACAAAACGAGACGTTGTATCTGATGCAGTTAATATTTGTTATCATCATCAGTAATAAAATAAGGTATACGTTATTAAAGTCAACTGAGTGCGAATTTGAGGTGCAGACCCTGTAATTTAAGTCTCCCAAAAGCAGTTTTTTGTGTAGTTATTACATCAAAGGAATGTATAACGGGAAAGGAAAATTACGGTCATAATCATAGCATCATTTTAAAACGTTGTTTTTAAAGTAATTTTTATTTAAAAAAAAAATAACAGTCGCTTTCATGCCTAAGGAATTTGTTTTTTTTCCTCAACGTCCACATGATAGGACTTACCTATTTATAAATTTTCCTTTATTTCTAAAACATTACGACAATAATAATGAGTTCATCTTAATTTGTTAAAACAAAGGTGCCTTTTTACATTTGTGGTCCTATACTAGATAAAATCTAGACACATCTCTAGACAAAGCATTTTATGCATGAAGGACAACGTATCTATCTACATTGTTTATAATAATTATACTCCTGCCAACTTGTTTACATTGCAAATTGTATCAGATATGCTAAGCCATGATGGAGTTTACATTTAATTGCCCACCTCTTATCACTAACTATTCAATAGCATACCTTTGTGTCAATGTTTTATAATGATAACACCACATATTTGACTAATGCTTTGTTTTATCTGGAGTACAGGCTTGTTTGATTTTATTTGCTTGATACTTAGTCCACAATCTATCTGACGATGTTTAAGCGCCCTGCAAATATTCAACAATGACAGCATTATCGAGAATCTAGATAAATGGTCTGTTTATCTAATCGATCGGTTTAAAGTTTATTTTTATGTTCTTGAAATTGATAGATTTTCCTTATGATTTTTCAGTTAGGTAATTTTTTCAAATATGTAGGTAATTTATGGTTTCAGAAATTTAGTTAAGTTGGTAACGATACCTATTTTGTATTAGAATTTGAAAATATATTACAAAATTATTCAACATCTTTCATGGACAATGAATTTAAATAATACTACTCCATTTATTATTTAGCATTAGACAAAAGTGGAGCGGAATATCCAGCTTCAATAATGTAAAGAGCCATTAAATTTCTTCTATGTAGTTCAGTTCAAACTCATTCTTATTTATTGCTAATAATATAAGTTTTATAACTGTAAAAGGACATGTTGTGACTTTTTTTGTCAGTGATACCTACAAATTATTTTTCTTCTATCATATAATTATTGTTATGAGTACCTTTAGCTGAAATGTATAGTGCCAGTCCTGGCTAGATTGGATTATCTATAAATTCCCTGAGTGGCCAAAGTCCTAAGTCCTTTTAAATACTTATATTTCTTTACCCTCAATATTTCTAAAAATAATGTTATCGCTACAAATAATAAAATTGAACCGTCTGTTTAATTTCAAAATAACAGCTTTTCAAAATTTTGGTCTGTGTGTGTGTTCCGGCTATCCGAAACGGCTGGACCAATTTTTAATGGAAGATAGGCGGGTAGGTAAGGGGTAACTCAAGCTACTTTTATTTTGGAATAAAGATTAGGGTTCCGTATAATAATTTCAAGTAAACAAAGGTCGGAATTGGGTAGCAGTAGCGAATATTATGCGTGAGTATCGAGCTGTCGACAACATTCTTGTAGTCTGTTTGTAATATGGCTTGACTCAATTTGTCGGTGATTCACGAACGATCATGGCTGATTAATTCTGCATTACAAACATGGGTATTGGCGTGTGATATACATGTGTAGAGCAACGACCTCGACGGCAGCGTTAATGGTTGATCGGACGTTTAAGAGTTACACAACGTCGTCTGGTGGCGCCAGGCGTCGCAGTTGTCGGGAAATCGCGCCGCTGACCCACCGGCCGACTCGCCGCCGACTGGTTGTAATTGCACCGCCCTAATTGTTGGCCGGCCGACGGCTGACGGACCGGCTGCGACCGCTCCGAGACGCATGCGTTTGCAATTCATTACAGACGGGAGCGAGCCGGCCCGACATGCGAAATTGTTTCAATGTAGAGGTCCTGTCCACGGACGGCCCCGTGGGAGTGGTGCTTGTCTGTCACGGATCCGTCGTTCACGTCAGCTTTAAATGCCCTCGGGAGCATTACCTACTCATTCAACCTTTTAGTACTGACGTTATTCACGAAACTCATTCTTCATGAGCCCATTTATTTTTGCATTATAATGGATTCCGTTACCGCGAAGTCGCTGCGCTGCCCTGCACTTAATATCGTTCCAGACTATCTGGGTCACGTTAAAACTTCGTTCAAAAATATGATAAGTATCTTCGCACCCTGTGGTTATTCGACTGTTAAAACAGAAACACTAAAAATATTAATTATGTTGAGTCAATAAAATATTTCAATTAACGCGTCCAGCGCAGAGTGTTACATGTCAACGTGCGTCCGTTTTTTTTTGTCTGAAATGAATTGTGTTCGGAGAGCAACGAACTTGAATTTGGAAAGGAGCTACAGCTTTTTGATGATAAATGAAAGATTGCTTTTTGTAAAAGGTCTGCGTGTATGTATTTTTTGTCGCGAAGGTGCCAAAATGGGATGTTAACAACCACTGGTATGAGCTTTAATAGTGTGGTCGAATTCGTCGTATGGTCGGTGCAACGACGGATGGCGCGGGCGCAGTGCTCCGTGCGCCGTGCGACGACCTTCTCACGACATGA
This sequence comes from Diarsia dahlii, assembly GCA_949775195.1. Taxonomy (NCBI): domain Eukaryota; kingdom Metazoa; phylum Arthropoda; class Insecta; order Lepidoptera; family Noctuidae; genus Diarsia; species Diarsia dahlii. The sequence goes on from OX459198.1 coordinate 13,855,427, forward strand.
TGAATGAGTGCAGCGAGGAGATATTGAAGCATCATCGACATCCTTACCTTGCGGATTTTGACATATTCACTTGTAATGTGTCCATTTGATTGAGATTCAATATAATTTATTTGACATGAGTTTGAAGACATCATTTTAAAAGCCGCTGCTTATATTGGGATCTTTGGTAAACTTAGGGATCCGTAACGAAGAGAGATTTGAAAAAACCCTTTTTAAGTGCAAGCAAGAAACGAGAATAATTATCTACGACTCTATTCCATCGTTCATCAAAAGTTGTAGGCAATCAATTAATATTAATGGATATATCATAGGTGTCAAAAGTTATAAATAGAGAAAACGAAAATTTGAAAGATACCAATTTTACATATTTTTGTTAATGGAAAGTCGACAAGAAAGGTACTCACGTTTTAAAACACTTGACACATTGCCTGACAAATGGCAAGTTAGCAGAAGACATTAATAATGAGAACGAAGACAAATATAACGAAGTTTCCGAAGAAATGTATGTAGCAGAATCGGATCTGATTTGTGTCTGTAATAGTCCGCCTAACTTAAAACGTTACCTACTGATTCTTGACGTCAATCAATTAGCCAATTCAGCCAAGTGCAGTCCAATCAGTCATAGTTCTAGAGCTCTCCCAAGTTGCGACACAACATCTGGCATTGATGTCACAATTATTGTCATGACTGCCCAATAAGTTAGACCGGTATCAAAAGAAACCAAGTCAAAGTAATAATGGTTGCTATTGGAGTCCATGATGGTCAGTCCGACACATGATCGATGTGTTCAGTAATCTATTAATTACCCTAAAGATTCCTGTCGATAGCTACATCCATTGTTCTTAAAGATAACGTTCGATCTATCAACCCACGTGGTGCCGTGTTGTTTGATCACAGTAATTTGTCTTATATGCCTCGATGATTATAATTTGATGTAATTTTTTATTGAACCTCGTCAGAGAAGATTCGTTAATCATTTTTTGATCCTCCACAATAAGCGAGGTTAATTTATTACTGGTAAATTGATGGTAAATCGTTTCGAAATTACGTATATTCATTTTGTGAGTTACTATTTTTTGGTACTGTACTCGTGCGGTCATTACCATAATGGACACTATCTGCTTTTACAAATAATTTTGATGAATGTGTTTTTGTAACACATACTAATATTTGTCTAAATGTGGATGATTATACAGGAACATGGAATGAAACCATTGAATAGATAGATGACGTGAAATAAAAGACATAACACATTACTATTGCCGCAACTGCACAAAATACAGTTAGTCCTATAAAATGTCTATATTAAGTAAGTCGTAAAACTCAGAAGAACGTAAATTGCTGTGGTAGCATGCCAAGGATTCTACAAGTCTAACATAAAAATAATATAGAACCGAACATAAAACTGCATTTTAATTGAATTCCGCATATTTTAGTTAAAAGTGGATCGATGAAACTTTATCACTTGACGATTATGTACGTAATCGGATCGCAGAGAAAGTAATGCATTTAATACTCAATGCACACGAGGAAAAAAAATCGAAAGGAAAAATGAGAGTGAGGAATTTCGACCGTGTTTCATAAACTACGATATATTGTGGTGTGTTGTAATTTTTATCAACTACGTTGGAAAAGGTTTTATTGCACGCTGCTTTATGGAATGCCTTGCCAGTGTCTATAAGGCGGGCTCAATCTCTGCCAATTTTTAAAAGCATGATAAAGAAACTGTATCTGTCTCCGTAGGCTTAAATTTTTGTTAGCTATTTTAATTTAGTTCTTCGCACTTGTCTATAATGTAAATTTATATAAGTGTAATATGTATTTATGTATGTATATGTATGTATTTATTGTATATAATTATGTAAATGGTACACCACAGGCTACCTGCAGTATTGTTTCTCCTTCTTCCATATATCCATCCAAAGGTTGTCTTTAAAAGATCGCTTTAAGCGATAAGACCGCCCATTGTGTCACCCCTTGTAAAATGTTTTACTATTGTTTTTTTGGAAATTTGGTGTACATAATAAAGAGTATTCTATCTATCTATCTATCTATCTATCTTTATTGACGTGACGATGTTTTATCTGCTGCCGGTCGTCAATCAAATATCGGAGATATCGATCTTCTTTCTCAATTATTAATGTCATCATATACGGACGCTGTGTAAGTGTATCTTTATTATGAACCCGTGTTTTTTTTTACTTTAGTTGAGCTTCAAATGTTTCCAATTTCAAGTTCAGTTTAGTTATTTAAAAAAGAAATTTCGTATGATCAGTTTGTATAAACTCAAGAAGATTTCTAAAGAATTCCATGAAAATCGAAAATTAATTGAATCAGAGTGGACTACGCAGGGCTTTCCTTTTATAGTAAGTAAGCACAATCGTTTCCATAAAGTTACGTCTTCACGCGGGAAAGGCATAGTATTGTAAGGTAATAGATTTCCTATCCTAGCCTTAACCGTCTGCGCCAGAATGCGTACGGAATGCATTCCAAGTCCATTGTCATGCGACAACGTGCTGCAGTTGCATAAAAGCATTGTGGACTCTTGTGTAACTGGCTTGGGTCAAGATTCTGACACAAATCGTAACGGCGATAACTCATTCGGGAGTGTTATCCATACAGTGATGTTGCAAACGATTCTTGTAATGGAATGTTAATTAGCATTTGTTACGAAAACAGATGACTATCTAGAATTAAATATATGGCTTTTGTGTTGTGCTTATGTCTAGTATAGCTTGATTTGATGTTGTTTGATCATTTTGTGGCTATATCTTAAGATCAGGCAACATTATATCTATGTGTTTGGATTTTACTTTGCGTTCCTACTCATTAATTATTAAGACATGATTGCATTAGTACCTAATTAGTGTCCGACTATGAAACTATGCATTAACATTGACTACCTTCATATTTAACGACCACTACACAATGATCACTAGGGTGGTTCCTAATATGTCACGTTCTGTACATTTCTGCTTGGTACCTTAAGTTACGTGTTCAGAATTTAAATTACTTGTTTTCATCATCCAAATGATAGAAACTGCTATAACGATTACACTTCAAAGGGTGAAGTACGAACGTAATCTCACGTCCGAGCCGGCCGGACAAGCAATCAGCTTGTTGAATAGCGCCACTAGTTCCTTTTGATGGGCTGCAGGATTCTCCACACTTCATTTCGTCGGTAGCTTACGACCGCCTCTATTCACGCAACTTGCCTTGTCATTGTTGTTGATAACTGTTTGTATTGTGTACAACCCTTTGATGGAAATTCCAGGAGTGAAAGGACTAATCAGTGTTTGATCCACTCGCTTCTAGAAAGTTGGGAGTGACGACCTCTTAATTGTTCGCCTATTTACAATATGTCTTCGATGAAGGCGTGCTTCTAACAATGTTATTCATTTGGTTCTCTTTTTGTTGCAGCGGTGGTCGTGCGTTATCTAACAAAGCGGTACATCGGAGAATATAGCTCGACAGGAGGTTAGTAAAGTTCACGCGATGAATCATTACTATCATAATAAAAAGTGTTTATCGCTTTCTTATCATTGCGTTTAAAATAATTATGAAGGTGTATCTGTATTATTATCACGATATTGGTAAATTCAATAACCTATATCGAACTGACATTTAAGTGACGTCAATTCTTGGTTAATTTACAAAAACTTCAATCATGCCTCTCATTTATTACAGTAGTGGAATGTATTATGTATTTCAATTAAAATGTCTGCTTCCTTCCGACCTTAAATATGACGTGTTTGCGTCAGCTGGGCGCCGTCTTTCTCAGGACATGAATTAAAATGTTAAGGAAACTGCTTTCAGTACTCGTTGTCATAATAAATGCTGTCGTTATCGAGTGACGACAACAATATCAGCACAAAAGCGATCGTTACGCTCATTTCAATACCGTACTCTCTTGTTTCAGATTTCCTTTATCAGCACAGAGTGGCTTTCGACGGTGCCGTTTCAGAAGTTGAAATACTAGATACATCTAATTGCGCGGTAAGTAACGAGTCTGAACAATGTTGCTTTTAGCGTTAACACTAAAATATCAGTCACTGCGAACAAAAGGCTCGACGTCGTCGATAAGATTAAAACTCGAAGCTCGAATAGCAAACGTAGAGATAGACGGTCAAACTTAATTTACCATTAAACAATGGAGATGTTATTCTGCTGTGGGCTGTGCTGGTAGCGGACTAGCGGCTGATGGCCGCAGTACAATTTAATTAGACGAAGTTTATGTGGCTTGTATCGGCTTATCAGATGCGATCGTTGCCGTTGCTGCATCGGTGTGGCTGCGGGCGAAATCCTACGTTCGAACTAAGCTCCACTACTATAGAATACACGGGGAGATTCGTGTTACATAATTGTTATGCTTTTAAATTATTGTTGTTGAATAGGCGCGCAGTGATTCTTAAACCAGTTTTGTTTCCTAAACAACGATGATGTTTATTAAACGCATCGATAACGGAACTAAACGGCCGAATACTGGAACGAAACTCAAATATTTAAGGGCTGCTTAAACGTTTGAGCAGCTCCTAAACTTTAATTTCGTATACACAAACGTCTTTTTTGAGTATCTGTTAAATATAAGTGCTTCTTAAATTAAGTGGTGCTCAAACACCACTCAGTTTAAAAATCGTATACAGGAACGCTACTCAACGTTATTTATCTGTCAAATCAACTGTCAAACTGATTTGAGCAGCCCCTATATCTGAGAGTGGTCGTGAGGTCCCTCAAATCAACTTAAACCTATTAAAACTAAATAAAAAAGTGATAAAAATGTCTTTATCGTCCTTGTCTTTACTTTCGAATCACGAAAGGCCAACTGGGAGCCGCAGAAATGAAGAAATGTTGAACGCTTTTGAAAAGTACAACGAGAGGGAGTTCCACATCTCGAAAGAAACTGTTTTATATTTGGACTCTGTATTTATTTATTTAAATAAGTAAATAAAGAAATATTATGATAAAATAGAAGAAAAATCAAGTCTACATTTGCTTCGGCAATGTTTTTTTTAGACCTATGTTTGAGGTTTTCATAGAGGTGTCCGAGTTGCTGCCATGTCCTGATGCCGCTCACAGCAACAGCATTATACTGTTGGCACACTGTATCCCAAGCAGCTCGCTTCTTCAAAATTATATTGCCGTTTGTCTCTTTATTTTCTTATATGATTTTTTGATATCTGAAATATTTAACATATTATTTACAATATGAAACAGTTAGAAATTACACTTAGGATCTGTGAAATGATGAATGTAACACATTCATCATCATGTGCATTATCTGGCAGTATTTATACCTGTAGGAATCTAAAAGTAATTGTACTGTGGCGTAGCTACGTGTTTCAGATGGTACCTAAGTGGTCACAAGTTTCAATGGATAAGTAAGTGCTTGCAACAGATACAGGCAACAGTTGCCCTCAGCTCCTGACTATGTACGAGAATGTTAGAGGCATGGATACTAACAAAATATTACATGCACCAGGCTCTTGCGGCTAAACGAGTGTAAAGTACAGTATTTCATTGTTTATTTATGTACTTACTTTTTTATTAGTTCCAAGAGCATATCTTTCTCAGCAGGTGTATAATTGCATCCACGTTTCTTCATCTTCTCCATCGTGAATCAAATAATAAGTAATAACTTTACTTATACTTCGTAAAATCGCGCGTAAAATGTCAAGTGTGACGTTCCAATCTCGACAATTATGTCAAGAAATTTTCTTTTCATGACGTCTTCTTTCGATATCCATCCGTTTTTTATGTATATAAATACATAATTTCAATCGTAATTCAAACCAAATGTATATTACCCTGTTTTATTTCAACTGATTAAATAATTATAGAAAATAATTGTTCAATGAAGACTGCGTAAAACGAATACGAGACGTAAACTAAATTATTTTGTAACTGAGAACGTGCTGAGATCAATTTTTTAGCAGGATGTTGCCATGATGTAAACATTTGAGGACTGCTTGGCTAATCACGGTTTCAAATTGCTTGAGTGGCGTTTGTGTATACCATTTAAATTTGAGGGATGCTTAAATTTAAGTAGCTTTTAGGTGATTGTGAGATTTGAGTGGCGTTCCAGTATTCGGGCGTAAGAGAACAGAATAGATTGGATGCTTCGTATTATTGCGCAACCGGTGATTTTATTCGGTGCAGCGAGTGGCCCCGATACAAGATTCCGAGTAGGTACCAGTTGTGACTCGCGACTTTATTTACAATTATAAGTTAAGTTCACTGACTTTATTTACAATTTTAGCTATTCCAGATTCTCGGGCTCGAGGTGAACATTTATTTTGCATTGAGATTTATCGAGCGCAATAGGGTTTTAAATACCATGCATCCATCTTGGGCTTTCATTCTTAAAAATAGAAATGCTTTATGAAATTACTTACCTCTGGGAAAAGTTTTTGCCACTTTAAATTTATTTTGCACTTTTTCGTTATTTTAGTATTTACTAGAACAGGAAATGAATTAGTATAGGTACATTCTTAAGCAACGCAGAATAGTTTTGCATCTGTGACCTAGGCCTAGCCCATTGAAACTACTTGTAACTAAACGTGTTTATTTTGGTTACGAACAATAAACGAACTAAACAAAATTAAGATATAACCTCCAAAACTGCATAACTGAGTAGGTTACCGTAGAGCCCCGTACCCCAGTTACATCTGCTTGCAAGTTTTGCAATAAGTGCATATCTGATTGTATCCTTTACAAATGTCCACGTGGCACATCGTTGGTAACGGATTCTGGATTGACATATTATTCATCCTGCAGTATTAAGGGTTCCATCCATCAGTTACTAATAGCCATGTTTTGTCGTAGATCCGGGGATGCCTAGCAGAACATGTCCGATGGGGCGACGCGTTCGCCGTGGTCTACTCTGTGTGCGAGCGTCGCTCTTTTCTCGCTGCTGCCGAACTACTGTCCTTATTGGAACGCACCCGACTGCCCGGCTGTGCCGCCGTCACCCTCTTGGGGAACAAACGTGACCTCGAACACGCCAGGTATTAATCTAACTGTTTTCATTTTTGGTTTCATATCGGTGTCCACTGGAGTTATTGCGGTCCACGTGCTGACAATTGATACCTTAGCGGTGAATGAAATCCGTGACTCTGATAACTGATATCTATCTTAAACTAATTTTCATATAGTCGGTAATTAATCACTGTCAATTCTGGCAGGTGTGATTGGCACTTGGGCAGGCCGAATTTAAAGTCTCACACACTTACGAATATGTTTTTGTTTATTAATTAGGGAGGTCCATGCAGAGGAGGGTCAAGAACTGTCGCTGAGATTCGGCTGTCAGTTCTACGAGGTGTCGGCGGCGGAGTCGTGCGCGGGCGCCGCACTCGCCTTCCATGCGCTGCTGCGGGAGGCACGCGCGCTCGCGCTCTTATTGCCCGCGCCCAGGCGCAAGCTTGCTGCCTATTCTGTCTCTAAGGTAAATTCCACCTTACGATGCCTTACTTGTATAGTTCTGTCAATGCATATGGAATAAGTCGAAATATAAGTGTGGGGATGGTCTTGGTGCCTCTGAATCTCCTCCCCTTACATCACTGGTGGGGGTGTTTGCTCTACTCAGTTATTTTAATGTAACCTAATTTTATTTTCAAGGAAGAACACAAACTCACAACCAAATTAAAGTTGTAATATCCTTTTTAACAAATTATTTTTGTTCTCAGGTAATTGGCACAATATTCGGGAAAAACAGCAAAAGTGTTAGAAAGAAACGACCATCGCTCAGCATTTAAATTATTTTTAAGACGTACTTTATAAATTCCCCAGACTGGTTTGTATATAATTAAATATAGTTTAGTTTTATCGTACTTGTAAGGCAATCATGTTATTTCTACGTTTGTGAAGGTATCCTACACAATATCTCCATTTGTGAATGTGGAGACGGAAGTTGTTATTAATATAGACGATGAATATCGGAATGAATGTCAGCCATTAATGATATTGAAAAATGATTTATGTAAACACACTTGATTTTATATGTAAATAAAAAGATACGGTAATACACCTCGCATTAGAATTACGATGAAATATAAGCATAAACATTGTAAATAATGAATGAACTATGGATGGATAAAAGTTTGTGTGCCTCTGTAAAGGTCTACAGTTATCTCATTATAATACATTTTATACTATATTTATTTTGTTTAAATAATACCTATTACCCCTCATTTGCAACCACTTGAGCCAATTAGTCTCTTTCCAGTCCAGGCAAGACGCAAAAGTCACAAGACGTACCGAAAATGCCTGGGAGAGCTACTGGTCCATGAAATAACTCATGAAAAGAAGGTCTTCCTTTGTCACTAAAGCGAAAAATTTTCCCATTTTGACCTATGGATCTCATACTTGGACTTTGAAAAAAATCAAAAGTCTAAACTCAAGGTGCAATGGAACGCAGCCAGCTGACACAACCGTCGCGTCAGGTCTCGTAGAACATGGCGGGACGAACTGGACAAGACCAGCAACCAGTGGGCCTTGGATCGAAACAACTGAAAGTCATGGTGAGCGGCCTTTGCCCACAAGTGGGATGATGCAGGCAAACACCAGTATATAATCTTCATGAAGAAAAAAATTCTCCCAAAGCTTATGGTATGGGCAGCAGAACTGCAGTTCTTTCTTAATAAGATTATTGACACACGTATTTCTTACACTGCGACGATTTCACTCTTATAGTTAGAAACAACGAGGATACACACACGACAGTAGAGCTACAAAGCTTGAAATATTGAACATACTGGAAAGCTAATTTTTCGTACAACCTAGCTCGTACATCTTCTGAAACAGACTGCTACAAGATGCAACACATAGATATTTCACCGGCTGTTCCATTGCCGGTATACCATACCAGCCTGTGTCGTAAAATCGATCCCGATTGTCTTGCGTTGGAAAGCGAATGAGTACAGACGTTGGACGCTTTCTTAGATCATAATGCTACGATAGCGTCAAATCGATCGCAATGTGTTGCACCTCGCATACATGTCGTTAAAAGCTCTAATGAGTTTCTGTTTTCACTGGCGAAGTGTCCGGGTGTCACATCGGTCTGCGTCGGACAAGACTCGCCCGCGTCCAACTTATATTGATCGGACAGGGTAGTCTATGGCCGGAGAGAGTTTCGCCACGACTCGACCTTGCATGTCGGAGCACTCCCGCACCACGTCCGATCTACCGATAAAACCTATCGCAAAGACGAATGTGACGTTACAACTCCGTTACATGTGAAAGCAACAAGTACAATTTCAAGGTCTTGGAGAAATTACGCAGTCGATGCCACTACAGACGTTATACTAACTATATCCGACAGACCGCTACTGAGCCGGCAGAGCTGAAAATTATCGGACAGATCTACAACTACTGATAACGAGATCAAGTTCAAGAGCACGTCAATAAATAAATGCCTTAAAATTTACTAAGTACACGGTTTAGAAACGAATGATTATCCAAGTGAGTGTATAGGTAAGCATGGTGGTTACGCAATAGGCAATAAAATGTTCCCTTAGTTGTTCCACTGTGGCATTAAATCGGGCACGTACAGGTGTATCGGCCGATGCAGAGATATGACTAATAAATCGGATCCCTTGATCGCATTAGTGGCGCCAACGTTCCGCTTGCCACAGCGGAGCGGCCGAGTCGAGGGTAGCGATCGCTATCTGCTCCGTCGTAGATTCCTATGCAGCGCTGTGCGCCTGTGCACTGTGCAGGTGTAGCGGAACCACGTTTAATGCCATCGCTACGAGAAATTCTCGTCTGTTATTTATAAAACAGTCTGTCTTCATCTACTATAACAGTATTGACTCACGAGTGGTTAGTAGAATTAATGAAGGAAATAATATTTGTAATGAAAGAATAATCAATGAATGAATGACATACACATAAATGCCACCTATTCAATAACCACTCGACAAAGAAAGTATTAAATCCACAACAGCTATAAAAGCATTGTCACTAATTCATAGAAGTGAGGTCAAGAACGAATGACCCCTCGCAATCATCGCGATATTTAACGTCAATTAAAGAATTTAATGAATCTGCAATCGACGAGGCGGGTGAAAGCTTTAGATGTAATCGGACAGGATACTGTGTAAAATTGCGATGATGTACACGATGCTATGATAGCACGCCCCGAGCGGACAGCCAGTGACGTACGGACCAATGCAGATAACCTGTTCCATGAAGCTGATCTATTAATATTTACCGTACATGTTCATCATTCTAACCTAATCGGAGTACCCGAAGCGTATTTAATTGAGCGTAATGATGAAATGAAATAAGTACAGAAACGATATCATTCACGACGTACTAAGATGCGGCATCTCAGTGACAGGAATATGACATGTAGTAGGTAAGTCGTAGTGTCTGTGCATCGGGATTCTTGATCCAGTAGATAAACTATCAGCCACTTTCATCTCTCGCTTTAGATTAAACGATTACAAGTTTCGTCTAATTGCTCGTGTTTGTCTCGGATGGAATCGGTCATTGAGATTTATGCATGACTGAGGATCGGACTGGTACGTGATTCGGATCTAATGATAGATAGCCCTGCCAACGAGATGATCTCTGATTTACTTTACTGAATAAGGCTAAAGAGCAGCTGAACATAAAACGTGGACATCATACGTTATAGAAATCTCAATCGACAATAAGACATGAAACAATGATATGAATGACGGTCTCGGCAGTGTAGTAGAATGACATACGCTCTTTTTTGTCTGGTGATGTTCTTGTCAAACAAAATATTATCTTAACGCATTTAGTATTGTGTGGTGCATTCATGTCTCTTTCAATGTGCTTAAATATTTTATTTCTCGGTAAGATTCTTTCTGAGGAAGCAATTTTTTTGAATGTGAGAGCCTTGAATGAAGAGAGTTTGTTCTCAATGTAGTGTGTATGTAGCCGCGAAAACCACGACTTGTCCTTGTAAACTGTTTGTGTTTGCGCGTTCGACTTGTTATACACTTGATTTACAGCAAAATACCCAGAACGGATTATTATCATGTAGTGTTTATTTAATGCTTATGAGTACTTACGATAAATTCAAGGTTATTTCCACAATGTGACTGTGGCAATTATCCCGCAGATTTTTTAAAGACTACAGTCCTTAAATTTAAGTCCATTAAGCTTCACAACATGGCTATTAATATATACGGGGTGTCTCAAAAGAAAGTTCATATTTATTTAGCTTACTGCGTGAACGATACGATTCCAAGGGGCGCGGGGGTTATTTCAGTCGGTAGCCTGGCTCTTGGGAATTTTGTCAGTATGGAGCGTTTCTCAAGAACAGACCGTGCGTTGTGCGTACGAGAGTTTTACAAAACGGTGTTTTAGCGACTGTAGCGCGTAGAAGATTTTGCAGTGTTCGAGGTTTTCCATTTAAATGATGCGCCAAGCATTCCTCTTATTCGAAAATGGGCCAAAAACTTTGAAGAGACCGGTACAACGCTGGAAAAAACAAAATCCGGGCCACCAAGGTTATCAAGAACGGTAGAAAACGCGGAGAGTGTTAATCAGTCTTTACTGAGTCCATCTGCCGAGCCGTGATCAGTAATTTTACGGTTCAATTAAATGAGTGCCGTGAACGCAAGAGTCTATATTTGCACAATATTATTTTTAAGAAATAAATTCCCAAATTGTGTACTTTAATAATTTATAAAAAAAATTTTGATACACTGCTTACTTTTTTTTTAATCGATTTATTAAATATGAACTGTCTTTTGAGACACCTTGTATTATATTCATTCAAAACCGCACAGAGGGAAGAGAGGACGGCTATGGGGAAGGCTTTTGCCCAGCAATGGGGCAATATAGGCCAAGCAAAAAAAAACATTTCTTCCGAAACGTTATCGGTTAGCAAAGATGGCAGAACTGATGAAGAAATGATGCAAAATCATAAAGATTTTGCGTTGTACTCAGGAAAGATACGATTTTTAGAGCTACGAGTAATATCATAAGTCTTTGTAGCTATCAGGCACGCTTAATTTACCAGTAACATCCCATCCCTTATGTTCGTATCACCGGAAATCTAAGACTTGAAAATATTGGTAGCTATTGTCCAACTAAATCCACAACAAGTTCCTATGTACATAATAACAGGTAACAAACGCAACATTAATAAATATTGCACAAGTGTCGTAACTCGGAAAAAAGGTCGTGAGATTAAATTGAATAATTGTACAACGCAGAACCGGTAAGCGAATGGTATCGAGTTAAACACTTAATGGAGTCTAATGCTGATAATCAATGAGGCACCTGTCCAACAGTTGACGAATGAGAAGTCGTCGTTAGAGGACCTATCGGATTCATCGGAGAAAGTGAAATAATTTCCAGAGAGTCATAGAGACTGGAAATGTTAAGAGCGTGACTTATATGAACCGTAGCCGCGCATTGTAATGTGATGTACAGATATGAAAATGGCCTTTATAGCTCTATCGCTTGTGAATATGAAATCTCAACTCATTCGTTAGCTTTGCATGGAGACCATATATCAACGCCCAGTTCAAATAAAACATGCAATAAAAGGATTAATTATATTCCTTTGCGTATTATTATTTCTGGACACGTATTTATAAACACACTTCTTGGCAAAGCAATTTGTTCTCACTTTCATAATTTATTTTTATGATGATCTTTATTAATTGTCAGAGTTTAAGTTTTATATCGCTTCTAGGCAAGTTTTATGAGTACAAATAAATACGGCACATCAACTGCTCGAAGCGGGTTTGCAGATAATACTAAACGGCTAATTTGTAAAGCACATATTGCGTAAATCAAGCTTCGTGGTCGTGGTTAATGACGCTGATCCGCTACTGTACATCTGACAGCACAGTTATGTTATGACTGTTAGTGATATGAAAGTGAGATTCATAATACAAACATGTTATTTTCGTGCGTGTAATGTACTGATAGAGGTGCGAGATACTGTACATGTTTGCATTTTCTCCTTGCGGAAGCTTTGATAGTGATGCAGATAGATTTTGCAATGGTACTTCCATCAAGTGACTAGATTTGATTATATTCATCTGTGGTTTACATTTTACTTTAACTTCAATGGAAAATGTAGTCACCCTAAGTCACTCGACATTTGCCATTTATCGTTCTGTTGCACTCTGTCAAGTAGCTGATACTTTAACATCCTTTTCTTCTAAGGATCACTTGTAACGTAACTGTACGAGACGACATCCATCAGTCCCTATTTTTTGCAGGTCCTCTTCTATAAATCTATTAGCCATCATCTCAGTAGTTACTTCCTTATAAGCCATATTATGTTTTATATTATTTGTTTAGCGTTTCTTTAATTTACACACATTTCCTTCGTCAGAAAACACGTGACGTCTGGCGGCCCTGGGATCTTACTCTATTTACTCTTATAATCATCTACATTCACACTCAAAGCTTTCCTCATGTCGACAAGTTCTTCAATACAACTGTACCAGACATTGAAACATTAATAACTTCCTCAACTCAACTGTCATAGCGACACCTCTACATCTACAAGTAGAACATCAATGTGAAGTATTGATTATGTGTGTACCGGAGAATCGGCTATTACAAGCATGTACACCGGCAGACGGGGCGCTCGATAGTGTCACTCAAGGCATGTAACACGTTACATCTGAATCATGACTCGACCAACACCGTGACTCAATATATCGGCTTCGTTATAGAGATCTCTGCTCTGGACTTGTGCTGGATGTAATTTATTGTAAGGCTTAGTGGTCATCTGCGTGATATAGGAGAATTATAACTCTGGGCGTCTGAAAAATGGTTTAACTTCATAATAAGCACAAATAAATTAATGGAAAGGCGAGAAAACTGGGCGAAACCAATCCGAATACCGGATAAGGATATAATGAAGAGGAGATAACAGTGGCTAAGTGCGGCTAGACACAAATATAGAGTAAAATTGTTCTCTGAAGTTATTTAACCAAGTTATTGACTGCGAACATAAAATTGATGCAATTCCAAGAATCTAGATAGGAAGACTTCTAAGTGAACCAGATTGATATTGAAAAGGCGAGATTTAATGGCGCTAACATCGTGCAAATTGCAGCAAAGTATGTACGTAGTCTCTTCAACCGTTCATTATGTGTAGGAAACTATAAATCGCCTATAAACAGTGAAAAGTATGAAACAATATAAACCGGATTCAGACGAGACGCGAAGAATTATGGGGAGTAATAATGAGTTCAAGCAAAGCCTCGAGGACAATGTTGGACTTGCGCTAACAACATTCGTATTCAAGTGCAATTGATTACTAATACGAGTAATGTAGTTGTGAGAAACGTTTCATTTGTGGACTGTTGAAGAACCAGCTGTTATAGCATTTTAAATATCGTCTCTTTGGTGTGTAAAGGATTTTTTCAGATTCATATTCTAAGAGAGCATTTTATGCATCTTCAAAAATTTAACTGTGTAGATCGATCAACCTTATCATAAATCGATGTTGTTGATCAACATCAAAATTATCCCCAGATTTAAACGCGCATTATTCAGTGTTTTCTGTCACTAAAATCCATAATTAGCATGCAATAAGGAAGTTTATCAGTTGTTAATCAAAAGCGGCTTCAGTGAAAAATTGAGGTCAATGCTTCACACGGTTTGCACAGGACAAACTCCCCGTTGTGTACTCACTGGATATGTTTTAATTTTGTTGGCGCATCCTTGTGTTGTCTGAGAACAAACAAAGGGCTGATTACTCACTTGCACTACACGGAACGCCACTCTTGTTTCTCCTTGAGACTTGAACACACATGGACGGGGAACACAGATTCTTTAACGAAGGGACTATTGCATCTCTATCTATTTTAGTCCTCGACTCCTCGTCAACAAGGAAAACCCTACAAAGTTGACATAAAATACCTATTTATTGTGGTAATTTGATGATAGATTTATCTTGTTGATTTGGGTCGCTCGTGTCTTTGTGGAATGTTGGTCATAAAATATTTTGGTCAACGGAAATGTATCTTACGTCCTAAATTCTTACATAATTTTGAGGATTAATTTCTATTTATCCGAATTTCGTAATGTACTAGATACGTTACAGAATTTACAACTTTGATCTCCTCGACATTTTGTGGTAGATAAATAGTTTTCGATCTTAACAGAAATGTTACGCATATCATATCAATGTGGTTGAAGTCAACAAATTAGTGATTTCTTAAATAGCGACGTAGTGTTGACGCCTAGAGCTGTGATGTTATCACGCACACGCTCAAAACGACTGGCGCCAGCTTCTATTACCTATATTTATTGCAAGTCTCCCTTGCACAAGATGTAAATGCAGTACCTATTCTGAAGTTTATAAAGGCCAGTTTCAAAGCAACTTTGTACCTTACGGTTTCTTCTATGTACAATAAAGTATTTTCGACATCAATAGAAATTGAACCTTGACATTTAACGGATAGAGTAAAAAGTTGTGCTATGATAGTGATTAAATTATAAAATATGCCCACAATTTTGCTATCGATTCCCGACATCCGCTCATTACAAGGTGCTGGAATGTTGTTCAACACATTTTATAATAAGAATTGACGGTTACTATATGGGCGAGTGAAAATAACAGCAATTTCATACCGCTGACCTGGCTCTGAGTGATTTTACTGTGATTGATCATAGGTATTACGAGCTCCAAGAGAACAAAAACCTTTGTTTACAAGGGTGATGTAGCCTGAGGGTAGAAAGTGGGAACTTAACCTTGAGAGGTACTTTTAGACACAACACAAAGGGTTTTAAAAGCAGAATAAAATAACAGCCATCAGGAACATAATTATACCCTCTCAAAAAGTCACGAATACAGTGGTCAACATAAGCAGTCATGTAGTCGAAAAAAATCCGTATCATTTTTTTTCCATTCTAAATTAGCACGGACATAATTGACAAGTCAGGCCGTTATTATCCAATCAGATCATGTTACTGTAGCTACGACTTAATCACTATTACGTGATTTAATAAAACCCGAGCCACCCACATCACTTCGACTTTAAAACCGAATTAAGGAGTAATCGATTAAAATTCCGCAAACCGATTCTGCGCCCAAAATGTTCCAGTATGATCGATTTTATGATAGATATTAGTTCAATGTAGATCTAATAAAGATATCAAACTTGATGGCCAGTTTATTAAAACATGATTTATTAGATTAGGTACTGTGTAAACAGCTTAGTGTAATTAAGATGTTGATAAAATTGTTGAGACGAGAAGGACAGATTGCAAAAAAATACCAGTGGCTTTCATTAATCCATATATTTTAACTCTGCTTGTGACATTTTCACACTATAATGGCTGTAAAGTTTTGTTTGAATATAGTTAGACAATGATCTGTGGTAGGGTATAGGATTAGAAGTATTGCCGTGTTGTATTGCGACTTTCTTCTTAGATAATTTCCGTCGTATAAGAAGCTAGTAGAGGCTCAAGTTAAGTTACGTTAACAATAATGTACATTTTTAATATTCATCGAATATTTTATGAAACGATCCGCAAGATAAGTGAAGGCTGTAGGTTATTAGTGATATGTGTATATTAGTGACTGGTGATCATTGCAAATATTTAAAACCGTATCTGAATAAGTGAAATTATAATTACCAGCTATTGTCGTTCATGAATAGAATGGCTAATACTGTCGGTAATCCTTTCACAATAGTATGTAACTACACTCCTTTGCAAAAAAAACGGGCACCTTAGGAAATTTACGTTCTAAGGTCGATTTGAGTTAATTCAATGAAATTTAATTGTTTGACGTAGTCTGTATACTTATAATCGTGTAAATTAATACGCGTGAAGTGAACTGTGGCAATTTAAAAAAAAAATCTGTGAATTCTTTAAAACCGATGTACACGGCCAAACCGCCAAACAATAAGAAGTGGTCGGCAATAAAGACAAGAAGATTTTTTTACTTTGTTTAATTAAATAAAGTTACAAATGTAATAACCTAATAACGAGTGTGACCTCCTCTTGCCAAAATCACAGCTTGAATCCTTCTGGGCATGCTTTCCACGATGTTTTTAATGACGTTTTGAGGAATACGTTCCCACTCTTCTGCAATGACTCTTTTTAGCTCCCTGATGTTTTGTGGAGCATGTTGCACTGATCTTACCCGTCTCTTTAGAACATCCCAGACATGCTCAATTGGATTGAGGTCAGGACTTCGAGCTGGCCAATCTAAACGACGGATCCCAACTTCTTGCATGTACGCTTCCACGTCGCCACAACGGTGCGGGCGAGCATTGTCGTCCATAAAAATGGAATCTTCCCCAAGTGCAGTCAATGCGGGTTGTGCATATGGAATTAGGACTTCCATTATGTACCGGTGTGCATTTAATGTTCCATTTTCTATGAGAACTAACTCCGTACGCCCCGTCGAATTAATTGCTGCCCAAAACATAACGGAGCCTCCGCCATAAGGAGTGATTTCTTCGAAACACACTTCCGCATAGCGTTCCCGTGGTCTTCGTAGCACTCGCCGGCGTCGGTCCTCTCCACACAAAGAGATTCTAGCTTCATCAGAAAACAATACTTTATTCCAGTCCTCCAGAGTCCATGAAGCACAGTTTCGAGCAAACTGAAGTCGAGCAACACGGTGCTCACGGAGTAATTTAGGTCCGCGAGCCGGGCGGTAACTCCTGATATTGGCAGCCAAAAGCCTCCTCCTGACGGTCCACAAGCTAACTTCTACTCTTCTTACTTCTTCAAGGCTCTTCTTCAGGTCCACACTTGACGCCTTACGATTCCGCAAGGCCTGACTCACCAAAAAGCGGTCATCTCTTGGTTCTGTGCGTCGTTTTCTTCCCGAACCGGGTCTTCTTTTGACCGAACCGGTCTCTTGATACCGTTGCCCAGTCCTCTGGACAGTTGAACGACTCACATTTAGCCGCTGAGATACGTAAGTTTGCGAACAACCTTCTTCAAGTAGGGCTATAATTTTACCGGCCCTTATCGCTTAATCACTCATGTCAAAAAGTGGTATTTAATGTAAAAAGAAAGATAAAATTGTTTAATTTGCAGAAAATATCCAAAAAGTTTTAAAATTTTAGTAATCAGTAATAAAATCGTTTCAGCAATTCGCGCCATTAGTAAAGCAATTTTACAATAATCTACAATAATCATTATTTTCCTTTTGTAAATTTCAAAATTTAAATTTGGAACGTACAGAATCATGCCAGGATTCTTCAAATAACATGCCAATACATCTTCAAATTAATAAAACCTCTTACTTGTCCTTCTTCATTGAAGTAGAGAAAAAATATGAAGTGCCCGTTTTTTTTGCAAAAGAGTTTATATGTATTATGCACGTAAACTCACAGCTTGTTTTCCGTTATTTTAGAGATCTTGTGGAGTAAGGGTTGTCAACATTTTGTTTTTCTTTTATAGATAACTAGCTTTTGCCCGTGACTTCGTTCGCGTGGAATAGTGACTTCCGGCAGATTTTTGGTTTATCTCGCGAAAAAAAAAAAAAACTATCCTATGTCCTTTCTCAAGTTCCAAACTATGTCTGTATCAAATTTCACACAAATCGGTTCAGTAGTTTAGGCGTGAAGCAAAGACAGACAGACAGACAGACAGAGTTACTTTCGCATTTATAATATTAGTTAGTATAGTTAGTATTAGTATGTATTATGCACGTAAACTCACAGCTTGTTTTCCGTTATTTTAGAGATCTTGTGGAGTAAGGGTTGTCAACATTTTGTTTTTCTTTTATAGATAACAAAATCATATTTCTAATGTTCAGCTACAACTGTTTAGACTGGAAGCCGACTCTACGTAGTGGTGAACAGGTTAGGCCGATGATACTTTTATTTGACAAGTACGAAGCTTAAAAGACGCTTTTTCAATATTGTGGGCTGGATTTAATGGGCTATTACGCCAAGAATAAAAAGAGGATCGCCTACTCCTAATTGGCCTTTAACTGCATCTATTAGAAACTAACACTTTATTATCAGAATATCAATTTACATCGACACCAACAAAAGTTTTTATAAGCTCGGATACATCCGGCGGCGTGATTAAAAAAGTTAAAAAAAAAAGCCGTGTTCGGACACCTGTCGTGCCCAGCCCTGTTCCCGATGTTCGATAGCTACAGGCGCGGGATGGCTCGTAACTTCGGGATGAGATCCCGCGATAACCATCCCGGATAGTTTGGTACTTTGGTCATCCGATACGCATCAACCTGTGCTTCCTGCCGTGTAAACCGTTTGTCGTTAGTGTTAAGAAAAAAAATCTCGACATAATTTTTGTACTAAACCTCTGTTTAACTTCCGTTATTAAAAGTGTTCTTTATTATTAGCTTGTATCGTAATTTGATCGGATTTATAGAGCAGTTGCTTAAAAGTAGAAAGATCTTGAATGGAAGATGTACTTTTTTATTAATATCAAACTATAAAGTTGACTTTGGGTTGACTATCAAGGACAATAAAGACTGCTTACAAATAGTTTGATTAAACGAGAATCCACCATTAACGTTAACTGTGGTGTTAGACATGGCTTCTTAGATTATATCTACGATAACTCTACTCGCAGATTCACACCTTTATCCTATGGGGTTAGGCAGGAACACTTGGGATCCTAACACACTCCTTTTGCTTCTTTCACGTTCATATAACGTTATAGGTACGTCTTTTCAGTCTCGGATGATTACTACATTGCTACACTTATGGATCATGGATCTTATAATTATATAAGACAAACAAGGATGCCTCCTTTCATAATGCATGCACTATCTTGAAGTAATCGTATTCTGGTTAAAGATCAAATTACTATATTTAATAGTCCTCCAGACTGTTTTCGAACGCAGGAAATGTTAGAGCACATAAGTATGTGCGCAAACACAGGTGCAGTACTCCCTCACTCTAATAGTCCGATGAGACCGACATCCGATGCTATCCGAGAGGGATCATGTGCAGGACTAATCGCCTAACATCACAACATACAGCCTACAGCCAAACTACGGGCAGCTACTGAGAATTTTTTATCAATTCCCCAGGAACCATAGAAACCCACGATCAGCAGTCAAACTTTCGATCACAAGACCAACATCAACGGCTTTGGAGTTGGAAACTTTACTTCGCATCATAAAGAACGGTTGATCCGTCGGTACTTGCCAATTGCTTAAGTGCGAAAGCTTTCATCAACTATGTCCATCCATAAAAGTCAATCAACGGAAATTATTTCGTTAGTATTGATTACGTTATTAAGACGCACATAATAGCACTAATAGCCGTTAAATGTTACATAGTAAACGTAAACTTCAATGTTTTGCAAACATTAAGTCAATTGAAGGTACTCATGTGCAATAGAAGGTACTTTTGAGTCAAGGTGAATGTGTGTGATGTGTACCGTGGCTATCGTATCTTGAAACTTAGTGATGGCGCTGCTTGTCAAGTCAAAATGTCTAAATCTGTACATTTTCGCTATTAGTTCACTATTTCGCCGTATGCCAATTTATACTGGCCCCATACACCACATGTGTATGACATTATGGTTAAATTACACCTGTATGTGCCTTTAGATCATAACCGTTGCAACATTGTATTGTATGACGGTTCTTTGCAATTTGTCTTGCTATTAGTATTTTCTATATTTTCTTGTTTCAACCTTGAGTTTATTATGTTTATTGTCTTGATCGTCTGTAGCGATGGATATCAATGATGCTCTATGGTTTTAGAACTGGATGTGGCAATTGGGAATGATTTATTTTATACTCTGATCTAGTATCTACTGCTATTGTTAACTAACGGTATGAGTATACTATATATAACTAAAACCGTTACTTAACAATAACTGCTATTGTTAAGTAACGGTTTTAGTTGCAATTTATGAGCTTTGTTCTAATAGGAAAAGAAATATCTATTACATGATGGAATATTTTTCCGCCTTTCTTTCTTATCCGATAAATAGAGCGCACGCCCTTTAAGAGTTACTTAGCTATCTTTCCAATAAATGCAGTGTTGAAAACAAATATTTTGTAACACCACGTAAGGTATCACGATTTTTCATCATGACTTCAATGTTTACTGGAAAATTTTCAGCTGAAAGTTTCATGTTCGAGTTTTAGGAATTGTACCGAGATTACGACTTAATACGTAAATATTAGTATTCTAAGTAATTAAAAGTTGATAAGAGTTAGGGAAGCGCATCAGCATCTTTGAAGACAACATTTTCACATAATGATTTAATTTCCTCATGATTTTATCAGCAATAAACAAGATGGTAGTAAGTCTCTACCAGCTCGTTTATTAATATGAAACTGCAATTAAGAGTGACTTTAGAATGGCATTATTTAATTATTCAATGCAGATAAGGTTTCTTCCCTCGAAGTTACAAGTTTCCGACTTTTACTTGCAAGCTTTTCTGATTGCTGGGAGATTTTTTTTTTCTAATGAAGGTACGTTTGGTTTTTACATCAGGAATTTCTCGGAGTCTGGATATTTTGTACCCGGTCGATGCCAATAGGGTCGCCTCCATTACACGGGAAATAAATAGGACTGGAAACGAAATGTGAACTGTGTAGTATTAAGTACACCTCTAGCTAACCCTGCAGGGATTACAGGCATGATGATGGACGCCCTAAGAATGGAGAAACAAAAGATGAGTCTATTGATGATGACGTGGTAGACGAACATCTACCACAGTCACTAACGTCTGTCGTGGTTTTCTCCAGTATTTTCATAAAACGTTATGAAAATCATCGATTCATCGTTATGATCATCATATTTTTTCTTTCTTTTCTTTCTTATCGATACTGTAGCACTTCCATTCAGTCAAAGCGGTATTGTTTTCGTGTATCTTCAACATAATGACCGGTCTATCGATGAATAGCACCGTTTTGTTGCGCAATTTACTCATTACGTTATTGATTTCACCGAGTTTTGTTTGATGACTCCCCGCTGCGGTTGAGAGGTGGTCCTCGAGTCTCGACACTAGCTCGCTCATTATGTATGGGAAAAATATTCAGATATCTTATTCTTGTGTTAGATTCTTTAGCCTTTATCTCACTCCATTGTAGTGAGTAGGTAGTGGGTATTCTTCGTCTTCATCTGGCAAGCAAAAATATGTTTGGGTCATTTTGCGTTTCGTCTACTGATGAGTGATTGGAGGAGCTTATGGCAAAAAAATATTAGCAGCTGCACGGGTCGGTATTCAAGGTTATATCGCGTTTGTGAAGGTCGGTTTGTGAATAGGTGACCATCCATTACATACTCAGTTTCCTCTTGCTTTGAAAAACACGTTTGGCCCTTGGTCCCAGCTGCAAAATGTAGATCTTTGACAGTCGTTACAGGTAGTCAGTAGCCCGAAACTCTGACAACCAGTCTTACCAATGGGTGTCCTATTACCCAGTACAACAATTTATTTGGAACTGGGTGTGGAAGTTAGATAGGCAGTCTGTCCTTCTAAAACACTAGTAGTAAACTGAATGCCGACCCCAACTTAGTTGGGAAAAGCCTAGGCAGATGACTCATTTGTAAATGAATATGTTCTTCTCAATCTATTCATCTTTGTCTTATGAACATGAATAGATGTGGGTTTTTGGCGTTACGGTGAAATTAGTGCATGGCCTGAATGAAATATATACCACAATATTTTAGTCTAGTGCATTCTTAGCCTTGATCTTGTACTATTGTAGTACTAAAGTACTAGTACATTCCACGTTAGTATATGATTCGACCTGCAAAAGATGTGTTTGGATTTTTGGCATAAATTAGACCACGGCTTTAATGAATACTGTCTGATCTGAATTCCAAACGTGATTGGCTATAAACATAGCTAATGGTTCGAATCAAATATTTACCTTACAACTTTGTTTTTCGCCTGAATAGCTGTACTTGAAGAGCAACATTTTGCATCCAAAAGGATTTTTTTTAGATTGGGACAAGCATATAGCTAAGCTATACTATTCCCAAACCACTGTAACTCTTGTAAGCCAGAATTAACAATGGCGACCACAAGAAAAGTGACGAGACAATGAAGCTCGATGAAGTCCCAGAGAAACGATTTAACTGTATTGAATCCCGCAATTAAATTAATCAAAAAAAAAAAATAGCGGAGGAGTAGGGTAAAACATAATTTCCACTTCCAAAAGCTTACATGTTGCCCACAAAAAAAATGTAAAATAGGTCCTAGTATTCTGATTACATAAGTACTTCCAGTTCATGATACCAGTCCATCAGCCCATCGTGTATCGTAAATATAAGTTAATTTACCGGAACACTGTATCCTGGAGTAGTAAAACCGGTATTCACACTATAGCAATCAAATTGATCCACGACGTTCGAAACCATTTTCGTTATTAATGTGAGTAAAAAATTAAATACCCAGTGAATGCCGAAATCTAATTTATCGCATCTATATCGATTATATAAACAAACTGATCGAAAAGCAATTAAAGATTTCGCTCAATGTTATAACTCTTATAACAAACAAATATTGCCATTCGCAATTTTATTATTTATGGGCATAGATATAATAGATTACTCAATAGTTACGGCCCACTGCTCTCTTATAAGTAAATCATTCTCAGAAATTTAATAGTGCGAATGAAAGTTGTTAAAAGAAAGCTGTTGTTGCAATATTAGATTAAAAATATATTATTAATGTTTTACAAAAGGTAGATTAAGATTTGCATACATTATGTCCATGTGTCAATATCAGTGTACGTTAAGAGTCGTTCACATTGACAGTTCCTTAACATGCATGGAAATTAAAATGTTTGATATAATAACATTGTTTTTATTATTGTATTCTACCGTCGGGGGAAAATTTCGTACCCCAGTTCCTTGATTATTGCGATATTCTATACAAAACTTTTATAAACATGAACTAGTATAAGCTCACAGGTAGTGTGTACGTACACCCAGTGTGTACGAGGACTAACCTGTGCGAGAGCGCGTGGCCGGCCTACGCCCTCTCGGAATTTAATCCCTCGACATTTTTATATAATTACAGACACGCGAGGCGCTGACTGGAGGCATTATAAACGGATCACGACTGATTCACGCTGAGACTAAACATGTTGCAGCTTTCCTTGGCTCCAGCCCATTGTATGGCTTGAATAACGCAGATAACTTATGAGATTTCCTTATAATAATAAAATTTTGTTTGTTTGAAGAATAGAGTAGCGGACGGACGTATGTCAACGGTACAGCACGGCATTCTAAAACAGATCATCCCATTTACGTACATGATAACCTTTGACGAGGTGCCAGTGACGAAACTAGTCCGTGAACAATATTTCACGAGGATTCCAGATAAGACATCACAAAAAGCAGTGTCACAACGTGAGCGCAGTATCGCGGAAAGTTTTGCAAGTACACTCAACTTAGCATTGTTTGAGATGCCAGGGTTCGTGTTCCTTTCCTTTGGGGAAAGGTGAAGGACGACCCTGGTGCGGAATGTGGGATATCTGTGCATCTTCTATGGCACTGTTTATTATGCAAATTGACATGTCTAAATGGCATGCATGCAGATTATTCGATGCGATAGTATGCTAATACAGATGAAGGAATGCAAGAATTGCACATTTTTGACGGTCCAGCGGCCGTATGGGAATCAAGACAGCGATTTACATTCCCGCCGAAGTGGGTCGTTTCTCAAAGCCTAGTTAAGCCACATTATGCTGTAACAGAGCCTGCGGCGACTCACGGACGGGTAAAAACAGAAACTGCAATGGTCTTCGCGCTACCGTTTTCTAGAAAATTGCATTTCCTTGGTGAAAGTCTGTTAATGATGGGGCGCAGGATTCGTGGCGATCTAAGGGCGGTATTGCACAAGCCGGTTACAACTTTCTAATGAATATTTATATAAGTGCTGTTCAAAGATAGAGAGAGTAAGTACTCATCTTCCTTGGCTAATTACTGCGAGTTGTACTAGTGCCACCATACACTTTCTACGTAATTATGCGATTTAATAAATATAGAACGGGTAGGTAAATATGACGATAAGGTGTTGTATCTTTAAGGAGAAACTACGATCGTTTTCTAAAATTGATAGAAAAATATTGTATCTTACCGAATTGTAATTAATGGTAAATAATGTGTGACTGTAAAGCGAGATGCTGCGGTGCATATATCTGTGATTAGTTATTTGTCAAAGAGATAAATGATTTCCATCACTGACCTTTTCTTTGTACGGAGATATGAATATGACTGTTTTAGGGACCCGTAGTACTTAGAGGTACTTTTCTTCTCTGTGGTTATTTCCATAAAAGTTGTTAGAAGCAACAGTGTGTTACAAGAGCTAACAGAGGCAAAGCATGGGTTATTACGGTGATCGTTGCTTGGTATTACCAACCTATTAGGGCCGCCTAGCATTACACTACACGCGATTCTCAAAACTAATATTATTAGCGTTATTGCTACTCGTAATTCTATTTCTCAGCTCTATTAGCGATAATTGCAGGATTAGTGGACTGGTTACTCTGCTAGCTAAAGTGCAAAATGAGGTGTATGGAAATGAAAGTGAGAATTTTATAATACTTCTTAATAGGTCAGCGGGTCCATGCATTTTTGTTCGTATATCTCGTCAAAATGTAGAGAACTGCAGATTTTTGCCTACACCATGTTATTTTTATTCTAGTAAATAACGGAAGAACACTGGATGTAGGTTCTAATAAGTGATATTTATAATAGACAAGATAACATCATGGCTGTGATTTCTAAACGGTGGGCAGAAGAGCACCATTGGTAGAAACATTACGGCAGTTGCGTTTTGTAAGTCCCCGAGGGGCTATAGCCCCATATACCTATTGAATGTTGCAAATAGAATGAAAGAAAATGTTCATTATAAGTAAAGCAATCCGGTGAAAACTTTCTAGGGTACTACGGAACCACCTTTTATTTTTTTAATAATGTAAAAGTTCCGTCAACTCTGTCTGGTAAACACGGCGCCAAGATGATAAGTTTGTTCGAAGATAAAGCTCTTATTGGTCGCGATAGTGTGAACACAATGTTAATTAATAACCATTACAATTCCATTTAGATACTGCATGCATAATTATTTTGTTTCACGGCAATTTAGGACAAATATAAAACCAATCTTTTGTATTTTTTGTATTGAGGTCATCAAAAAGTAATCGAGCTGTAAGACACGAATGATTCATCAGTGGAACATCGCAGATTGATTTTAGTTTACCTCGATCTAATTCAAGCTATGGAAGATTCAATTTACAGATTCATTCTAAGATTCGAACTAGAGCGTACATTAGGCTTTGACAAAACATAGCAAAACTTCCAAAAAGAGGAGGTGATCAACTCCTCAAATTTTTATTTAGTATGTATGGTTACTTTGGTTTTGTTTTTTGGCAAGCTACTTCTGAAAGTAGATGTTTTTCCTTTCTTGTGTATTTGAAGTTAGTTTTTATGTTGCTCTTTCAATTTTCTTCAGATTTGATCCAGTTACCAAACCAATCTCGGTTCCAAAGCTTCTTTCAACTGGTATACCTATTATTTATCCATCTGTTTCTTCACATCCCGAGTCTAGCACTTAATTCACATTTTACCGTCGAACTTTCCGTTTAGTTCGGCTTACGAGCCATTACTTTGTCCACGATGACATTTATCCGTTTGTACTAAATGTATTGCTTGCTAAGTGCATGATGTACTTTTATCGCTCACTGTTAGCCAGTATTGTCTCCTGATTTTATCTTGTCGCCGTTATTCACGAATGATGGCGCTTAATGCTTTCTGTGATTCGTTGGAGTTCTGAGGGGTTAAAATGTTTTATGAATTTTCGTGTCCTCAGTACGAATAGTTATAGATATTACAATCAGTTGTAATAATGCCTCAAGTTATTCATTACTGGCCGGAATTGAGCTGCTTCAAAGTTTTCTGACATTTTAAAACGATCTGTTCTAATTCATGCACATTGATCTATAGCTTTCTGTAGGATAGCAAAGCATGTGGTATCTTGGTTGGTGTAATAGATATAAAAAAACACTTAACATAGCCGAAAGGCCCTTGTTTTCCCTGTCATTGCGATCATGTTTTGTTCGGGAACATACCTGGGGAACCTTTTGGTTAAAACTTTACTATAAATACCTCCACGACCCCTTTCCTATTTAATTCATTCATCAGCACAATGTTTCGATCGCGTTACGTGCGTTTGAGTACTACGTTAAAATATGTTTTTTTTAACCCAAAAACTAAATCCGGTTCCTAGCAATAATGTTTACATAGAGTTACTTAGTTTGATGTTTAAAGTGCTTGATTGACGGCTTCTTGAAGATATGTAAACGACATTGTATAGTTCAAAAATATAACTATACAAAGTAGGTAGAAACTACAGTTTTGTCTCCGTAAGTCTTTATTTAAAGCCCATATAACTTCGAATCCATTCAAAAATAAAACGCAATTACTCAACAGCAGAATTCACTGACGACAAATCAGTAATTACTCGTTAAAAGTTGACGAGTGGTCGTGACAATCCTTTAACGCGCACACGTCTAAAATGTACTCCATCGCTCCTTGAGCGGCTTTATGTAACTGTAAGCCACCGGTGAATCCGGTTAATATGGCCTTTACTTCCTAATGGCAGCAATTATTAATTATTTAATCATTGTGTTGTGAAATGGGCGGGTTCGGCATCAGTCGCGAATCGTGACGGCAAGTAAACGATGATTAAGATTGGCCATTGTTTTGTGTAAGTGGTCTTCTTATCAATTCGGTCGTTGTGTAATTGTTGAGGTATTTGTTTTTATGAAAATGTAATTTTCTGTGTGAAATAGTTGATGTATCGGTATTTACATAGAGTCATGTTACTGTCCGTCACGGTGCACAAGCCAGTGGTGGACAGTGGGAAGCATATGATAAAGTGACCTGTACCAGGACAGTTGCAACAACTATGAAGCAGGAATTTGGCTTACGGATTTGAATGCCGTGCTTGTGGCGCAACTTGGTCTTTGTCCAGCAGTGGACTGTAAATACCCGCCATAGTTTGAATTGATTGATAGAGGCCATGACAGTAATTTGGTCAATTAAAATTTCATAGCATTGTAATCAATCAATGCGATAACATCTATGCCAAAACAACCAAGTGTTTAGGCACTTAATTAAGCTATTTATCTACTAAAGCTTTGCAATACCTATAGTGTTTAAGTAGCTGCTTAATGTGCCAGCACTAAGTAAACGGGTAGTTAGCACTGTTAGGTCATATTAATTGCATTAATAATGCCATTTATTTAAGCAGCTATTTACTAGAAATTTAATTACTGTAATAATCTTTGTGTTACAAGTACAGCCGTTTGAAACATAGAATATTATGCAAAGACTTTCTTGTTTACTGAAAACTTGCGCTGTTTGATGAAGTTTATGTTCCCGAGGGGAAATTAAAATAAAGTTAAAATTGACTTCATCGCTGGTCTAGTGGCCGCAAGGCCGTGAGGTCTCTGGTTCGATTTTTGACTCGGGCAAAGTGTTATAAATTGGGTTTTTCCATTAAAAAATTCTCTCGTCATGGATGGATAAACAGTTAATGAGTCGGAATTTGTGGCAGGTTAATGGCAATAGGCTCGCCCTTTATTATGTCAAATTATGTGTGACTTAAATCGTTACTGGCAAAATGTGGTTATACTTTAACATCTCTGCAAAACTCTTCGGGGATTACAGGCGTGTTGTTATGGAAGTTTAAATACTGTGCTCAGAGTCGGCAATCGAAATTTTTCAGGGCAATCATACTTAGATATTGTTAGTTTAAAAGGGCTTACGTATTGTAACCAGCGAGGTTTTGAAATATGCTCATACATAAGCTGAGCTAAGTTATACGAGTATCTGTGAAAACAACGCACCTATCGTATCCATAGCTATACTATAACTTAGCTAACGCATAGAAACGGGCCATAATTTATCCATAAATTAAAATTATAAAGCGATCAGTCCACAGCTACAAGCCGTAGCTTATTACAAATTATAATTAAACACATAGCCGTGTGCGCACATTGTTCGTCTTAATGATCACTATGTTAGGCGCCTCCTTTTCACTGCCCACAAAAAGAAATAGACAAAACTTTGTCGCTATATGGAAAATTATCGTTTGTCCAGAATCAATAATTTGGTTTTTTTTAGAATCAGGCGTTACTTTGCGGGAATCCATGATTAGGTAGTTGACGAAACTTCACTCACGTGATGTGATGTGGTTTAATTTTATAGCAATTTAAAAAATAATGATCTATATTACCTCTGCGACCAATAAATAGACCTCAGAGGTCTTGAGTATTAATTCCCAGGTTAGATGAAAGTATTATTGCATTTTTCTCTATGTAAGGAGTCTTTTTCTAGTCAATATAGGGACACTTCTGCCTAACCCTTCGACAACAACATGCATGATGTTCAGATAAGGCCAGCGATTATCTTTAGTCATTACAACTGCTCTTGATAAAATATGGATATGGCCTCCTATTTAAGTAGTTGAATTTAGAATCAAGACCACCAGTAAGGTTGATAGCTTTCCAAATGGGAGCAATGTTTCAATATTATAGTATAACATTGCGAATCTATCACCACTAGAGCCTCCAGCAGTTGTTGAAAGCACCTTCACATTGCAGTGGTTTTAACTTGTTCTACTTGGCTGTTTTTTGTTGTGTGTATTTGAATCAGCACCATAATTGGACCGTGTTATGCAGAACGCAGCCAAGTCGGGAAAAGTACAAACAGAGTTATAAGCATTTTTCTGTCGATGGTTACACTTCGGTTGTATATTAATTTTATGATTATTTTTTATTTGAGACATATTGGTATAACTGTTGTTATTTATTGTATCCTATCCAGAATTCCGAAACGTGGCTATTAATATTAATAATTGCGATTTTAGACGTGGCTGTTTTATACAAAATAGCATATTTTGTAAAAATCACAATAAAGTATAAACCAACCATGTAAGTTGGCTGTGTTTTAAAATGTGATCTGTAACTATTTAAAAAATAAAAAACAGACAAGGTGAAGCAGATATTGACTAAAATGTTTACTACGTTCACTAAAATAATCCGAATGTTGTATAATGTATTCATACTGTTTTTTATTTTAACTAGGTACAATTACTTTAGGTCATATAACAAATCAAATTATTTTGATTTGACTAAAAACTTGGCAATAGAATATTAGAAATATTTATTAAAAAAAAATATTAAAATGTCACAAACTAATAAACGCAAAATATAAATTTTCGCACTTATTCATCATCCAAAATAAAACCTAACTTAGTATTAAATCCATCAACGTCATCTTCAATAACAGGTGCACATGACGTTAAATTGTCATAAAAGTGTCGAGCATCTTCTGGTATTAGATTATTGATAATATATCACGTACAATAGGCTCTGCTATAGGTTTTCCATTTGGCCATAATTTAGTTAACTGACTCTTAAAAACACCTTCTCTTTCTGGATTGTCAGAACCGTGACGTCTTGATATTTTACGAGTAATATCCAAACAGTCGTAATCTTCTTGGTCAAAGTCAGACTTCATGTAAATATGATATTGGTCTGGCTTTGTTATTTTTAATTCTCTTGTTTTTACCCGACTGCGGCGAAGCCCAAAAGGAGGGTTATTAGCCAAATTACTTTGTCTTTATTTGTTGTTTTCTTGCGATTTACTATAAACTTTTCTAGAGTCTCAGTCGAGTAGAAATCATTAACTTCCATTTGGAAAGTTATCAGAGGTTTTTTATTTTTGCTTAGAGCCATAATTTGAATGTAGTCAAAGGGCCGCGGATTTTAGTACTAGATGACGTGGCCTCGGCACAAGGGCAAAGAAGGAACATGGGTTCGGTTTTTAGTCAGTAGAAGTCTGACACTCCCCTTTGCTCTGCCCAAGAGCGAGGGGGGTCATTTGATGATTTTCCACCCACCAAAAAAAAAAAAAAAAAAACAATGGCGTATAAATCCTTTGATTGTACTTCAAAGCTCTCTCAATATCACCGAAGTCTTTATCATTGGGTAAGTAACTATGGCCTGGCATCAAATACTTAAATGTAGTAGATTCTAGGTTTGGTTTCATCTCGAGCACTGCTTTCATCATGAGAATAATTTTTATGTTCCGGTTTTGACCGCCACAAGAGTCTGACCAAAGAATTAAATCTTTTATAGTGTCAGAGACGTTCTTGTCGATGTGTTTTTAAAGTGAAGATCTCACTTCCTGTGCGCCACGTCCAGCCTGACCCTCGATCATATATTATTATATATTATAGAGCCAGAGTTGCCTTTTATAAAAAAATATATTTGTCTGAATCCGGGGCAGAGGTAGTGTCTTTTGCATATCAAATGTAAGGCATTCGATGTCTTCTTGATTTTTAGCTAAGTTCATATCTATTTTTAGTTGACATCTTGCTCTTTCGGCCTGGTGAAGATGAATGTTGTGCGTTTCTTTTATGGAGTTAACATCCCCACCGCTTCTACCTGTATTTATTAGTTCTATGCGAAATTTATCGCAGACATTACACGTATCTTTGCTTAGTATTTTAGGTTTAATACTCAATACTCAATACTTTATTGCATTCCACATGTAGTACTTAGGTGGTAAAACTTAAAATTAGATCATATGGACCCATAATGTTAAAGTTGTCGTAAAAAAATCGTTATACAGGAGCAAACGCGGGATAAAAATATTTAAATTTTAGCTAATTGTAATAAAATCGTAAATAAATAAATAACAAAACAAAAAGTAATGCCTATTTTTATTATTGGCAAAAACAGCCAACTGCGATTATCAACAAATAAATAATTTGCAGTGAACAGCCATCATATAGTGGCTGCCTTTTACGTAACTCGAACACTGATAACTCCTAACATTTTGAAATTTGTAAAAAACGGCCATATAGTTAGGCTGACTTCTGCAAAATAGGTATTTTAATTTATGACAAAATTGGCTGCATTTTACACTAAGATGACTGTTTTTTACAATAAACATTTGTAGACATGGCTGCATTTGTCGGCTCATATCTCCGTGATAAATAGATATCGAAATGGCTGTTTTTGCAAAAAAACAGGCATGTCGAAATTAGTATGGTTGTGTTTATAACTCATTTTTGGAAAAAGTGCCACATGGCTGCTTTCTGCATAACACGGTCCAATTGTGTACCATACTTTTCATCCCAAAAGATTTTTAAGAAAAAGTTTTTTTTTTGGAGGGTGGGTAATCATCAAATGACTCCTCCCGCCCTGGGCAGAGGGGTAGGGAGTGTCAGACTTCTACTGACTAAAAACAACCCATATTCCTTTTTAGCCTTTTGTGCCCGATCCCTTAAATCATAATCATTATTGAATTTGTCTGGCTCGATACGATCAATCCAATCCGATTACAGGACGAGAGCACGAAACCAATCCAATTGCAAAGAGGCGTGAGACAGGGAGACGTTATTTCTCCGAAACTGTTCACGAACGCATTGGAGGATGTTTTCAAACTCTTGGACTGGGACGGATTCGGCATCAACATCAACGGCGAATATGTCACTCACCTTCGTTTTGCCGATGATATAGTCATCATGGCTGAATCGCTGGAGGATATGAATACAATGCTCAGAGACCTCAGTAACGTTTCTCAACAGGTGGGTCTTAAAATGAACATGGACAAGACGAAAGTTATGTTTAATGACCGTGTTCCACCCGTACCGGTAATTGTAGGGAGCGATACTCTCGAAGTTGTCGATAGTTATGTTTACTTGGGACAAACTGTTAAACTGGGTAGATCGAACTTCGACAAAAAGGTCGCCTGAAGAATACAACTCGGATGGGCAGCGTTCGGGAAACTACGCGACATCTTTTCGTCCAAAATTCCGCAGTGTCTCAAGACGAGGGTGTATAACCAGTGTGTGTTGCCAGTGATGACTTATGGCACAGAGACATGGTCCTTAACTTGCTGGCCTCTTAGAGAAGCTCAGAGTCACGCAACGAGCCATGGAGAGAGCTATGCTCGGACTAACTTTGTGCGACAAAATCCAGAATGAGGAAATTCGCCGAAGAACCAGGGTCACCGACATAGCTCGCAGAATATGCAAGATAAAGTGGCAATGGGCAGGCCACATCGCTCGAAGAACAGACAACCGTTGGGGAAGAAAGGTTCTCGAGTGGCGACCAGGAACCGGAAGACGCAGCGTTGGTAGGCCTCCCACCAGGTGGACCGACAACGACAACATCGTGAGAGTCGCGGGCAACCGCGGGAAACGGCAGGCTGCCGTTCTATGGCTGATGTTGTTGATTGTCTGCTCGGCAACGTAAATCACGCAATGAATTTTGTTAAACTGTCAAAAATAATAACATCATTGTGATTATGCGTGGGTTACACAATTACACCACTGTTCTATTGTCTTTTTTCTCAAAATTTGTCCAACAAGCAAAATAATTTAATATATTTTTCGTTGCTTTCCGAGCGTCACCACGGCCACAAACTAGTGAAACCCCGAGCGTGTCTCATCGCTGCGTGTTTGTTTATAACATGTTACACGCACTAAACAAAAGAAGATTTATCGTGTGCCCCGTGACGTGTGATGCCGGGTGATGCGTGGATGCGCCTGAGCAAGCCGCTCATTCCACCATCATTTATTAAACGAACGTTCTAATAAACGATTTGGAAAGTGCAGTTTAATGTGTCTATGTGTCCATGGGATCGTCCAAACTTATGTACACTTTAACCAACTTATCTGTGCAGGTGGGAAAACATGGAACTAAAATAAATGTACCTACTAAGTTTGACGTAGCGATGCATTTTTTCTTGACCAGCCCGCCACACTATTCCCAAACCACTGTAACTCCTGTTAGCCAGAATCAACAGTGGCGACCAGTTTTTCTTGACCAGTGGCGCCACCATGAAGTTCCCACTTAAAATGGTCATACTGTACTCGTATGTATTAGGGCTTGTTTCACCACCAACGATTAAGTTCCCGTCAACGTACTCGGCAGGGACTTCAAAGTCTGTTCCATTTTAGAAATTATTCCGAAATTAGTGGCTGCAGTCTGTTTATCTATTGAGTATGCCAATTTGTATAAAAAGCCATAGCAATAGAAAATCAGACTGCGATTTCTAATGGTCCAAAAGAATTTTGATTGGTATTAACTTTAAACTTGCAATGGTCTATTTCATCCACGCATAACCGAAGTCTACCTACATTTCATATAAAGTGGAGCGAGAAGCTTTTACTAAGATAATCCTGATTGATAAATTCAATAAAACCCTACCTGAGAAACCAACCCAGGTCCTTCAACTCAGCGGTTGCCCTTGCGACCAACGAGGCAGCTTAGAGGTGTTTAATTTATTTGTGGTGATCATTTATTACGTTTACTAACTATTATTGTGTTGGCACACACGATTAACTACACAAAATTACATTATACGTGCAAATGATAGATTGAATTGCGACATTGACACAATAAAACTGTTTAGACGTTAGTTCAATAGTCTTTACTACTTCGAAGGTCAGTAAAGCTCTCCAACTTAATCTCTCGAATTAGAATAATCATTTTGCGTTATTTAGAAATAGAGGGTGATTAATAATACTTTATTTAATGCACACTCAGTGCAATAAGTGCTTGTTAGCTAAAGGTACGGATAAAAGGTCAATTTTGAACTTCGTAAAAATATTAAATTCAATAATTCACTGACTAAACCCGGAGGTTCTAGAAGCATTGAATTTAGAAATCGATTATCTTTCATTAAAATCACCTTTAATAAAAGAAAATCGATTTCGTTGAATCGGTTGGTGCACTTCAGAAGTATTTTGGAAACGACATTCCCTTGAGGGGATCAGAATTCCTAATTTTGTGATAGGGAGAAATCAATTTAAGAAACGATTTTGGTGGTATGAAGTTTATTTAAGTGTAGTATCATTTATTCATTGATATCGTAATCATAATGGTTTTCAATCACAGTGTTATTAGTTCTGCAATGTCTAGACTCAAGTTATTTTATTTATAGCTGGGAACTCCATGCTAATTAGGTGTTTATTCATAATAGGGGATCGAACTGGGTCAAAATAATATGATTCTGTTTAGTCCGTAAGTTAGATTTCGAAAAATATTGAATACGTGTTTTTTATTTTATCAAATCAATAAAAAATGACGAAGATAAAACGCGTCAAAGATCTTGGAGTGGGGCTTGAAACGTCACTTGTGTCGTCAAAATGTACTATCATATGACGTCACACGAGTTTTCGAAGCACTGTATCGTCTTCATTTTAAGTTTACGTGAAAAAAGAAAAAATACGTGTCCAATAATTTTTGGAAATCTATCTGACGGACTAATTAGTTTTTTTTTGTCCGATCCCCTATTTATTGGTGAGAGGTTGAACTTTCGTAATTACATTACTGGTGGTAATTTCACTTTCAGAAGTGTTCTGAAATATAGTCCAACTATTTTATAGTGTGACAGGTAAATAGGGACAGACTTGAGATAATAAATGACTTTAAAATATTACTCGTATAATAAGCTGCTCCATTCAAAAGTGCAATAATATGTGTATGGTAAGTATTTATTTTGGAACGTATTTTCATCGATAGTATATCATAAATGTCAGTGGCGTGTTTTAGGGCTATGGATGGATACGGCAACCCACTAAGGCAAGCAGGCTGTTCAAAATCATCATTATCAGCCATAAGACGTCCACTGCTGGACAAAGGTCTTCCCCACAGAACGCCATAACGAACGGCAACCTGCCGTTTGCATCCACCGGTTGCCCGCGACTCTTACGAAGTCGTCGGTCCATCTGGTGGGAGGCCTACCAACGCTGCGTCTTCCGGTTTGTGGTCAGAACCTTTCTTCCTCATCGGTTGTCGGTTCTTCGAGCGATGTGGCCTGCCCATTGCCACATCAACTTGCATTTTCTGAGAGTTATGTCGGTTCTTCGGCGAGTTTCCTCAGCAGCAGCAGGCTGTTCAGAAACCCTTAAATCATGAAGAACAGTAGGTTATAAGGGCGAAGTTTTTAGGCATGTATGAAAGTACGGCCTTTAATCTATGTAGATACACTCTTCGAGAACAGTAGGTGGCCACGTCCACTGCAGCGAGGCTTTCAAGTCATCTAGGGTTCAGGTGAACGAACATTTGGGACACTCCATGAGATGGAACATGGTTTTGTTCAGAAGCATCATACTTATTCGCCCCTATTCTTTTTGCATTTTTTTTCTTTTTGTCTTGCTGTACAGAGATGGATGTGAGAAGTAAGCTTGGTTATCATACCTATTTATTTTCAAACGATTTTTTTTTGTTAACAGAAGCTATGTTATAACTAAATAAATGTTCGTGCAATTTTATGATTGTTAAGTAAGGAATATAACAGCTTAACTTCTACCATCAGGATTTGTGCGCCCACGCTTCCCTTTTTCGTCAAAAACGCAACGGACATTATTGAAAACTCAAAAAGGTGTATTACCAAAAAAAAACAGAAAAAGTCAGGCACTCAGAAATGTCCTACAGCACTGAACTAATTTCCACACTTAAGCGTTAGTAAATGCATTTATATCTTGCACTACGATCTTGATCTAGATAATTTCAATTTAGAATAGTAGTTAATGGAAATATCATTGTTGCTAGTAATTGTGGTACGAAACCGGTAAAGAACTTCACGGCGTGCTTTCTATGAAAGGCGGTGGGCACAATTGGGTAAGTTAAGTTTATTATTGAAAGCTGCGATCGTATCACTGTTGGTAGTTATTAGTGCGTGATTTAGTGCGGTGCGCCCGCGCCGCCGACCACCCCTATTTACTGATAGAATATTGGCGCCATTGGCTCGTTTTGTAGAAATCTCTATTTTCTAGGTCTAATGATAAAAAGTGGGGTGATTGTATCTGTCCGTTAGTCAGTTGCTTGCGGACAGGGAAAATACTTTTACCGCAGTACGTTAAGCGATGTTCACCATAACTATCTCGAAAATTTTATTCGTTAAACTAACAATAATTTTCCGGGATGTTTCCCTAGTGAGGCCAACTCAAATCATTGATGATTTCAATGTTCTTGTTGTTCTCGGTGTACAAGGTGTCTGTTATTTTAATGATACCGTTTTAGGACCAAGATTGTTAAAAGGGCGTTTTTCAAATTTTTTAACCATTGCCATTTCTTAATGTCCACTGACTTATCAATTAAATTATTTAATAATTATTAGTCAAAATATCATGTTTAAAATGGCAATCGATAGCACATTTCAAGAAAAGTAAATTAAAACAGAGAAATAATTTAAAATAACCAACTAATTAAAAAAAAATACTTATATACCCCAAATTCACGATGTCCCATGCATACTTTCCTAACTTTGAAGTGTCATAATAATAAATATACTCATCATACTCATATTAAAATCACTAGGTTTGTGGTAAAACAATATGAAATTATGTTTTTTAATATCTTTTAACTGGTTGTTATGTCAAATTATGAAAATAAATCAAATTTTATTTTGTCCTAGAATTTTGGTTATACCGGAATTCCCAGTGAGTAGGTAACTACGATTTTCGTCGACTTAAGAAAACCAATATTCAGATATTTTTTGATATGGTTGTTCACGTTGTTCAATACTTTAAAATCCTTTGGCCGTTTTTTTCTCGGGCCTCTATGTTTGGTTATTTCTCGTTACATATTGTTCAGAGCAGTGTGTCGTTAAAAACTTGTTCCGATTAGTACAGTGATTTTGAAAGCTAAATATTATTGTTTTAATAAAAACATTGTTAAAAGATTTGCACCAATTATCTAAAAATAACTGAAGTATATTAGAATCATAAGTTTTCGTGTATTTTGTATAAAATATTGTGATGTGAAGTCATGAAATGTACTTTCGTAACGTCAGCTTAGTAACAAAAATGAGTAAAAAAATAGCGTTCCGGTTCCGTAACGGGTCAGCTTTTTTGAAAAACGCCCAAAAGTATTTCTGATTTTAAGGTCAATTTCACGATGTTCCATTAGCCACTCTTAATTCAAAACTGCAACAGAATTTGTATGAGTTATCTGCCAAGTAAGTTAACAGGAACTTAATCGTATGCGGTGCGATCCCTAAATCACAGACTTTGCATCTTATGAAACTACTAACCTATAAGAGTTGATGTAATTAAACTTGATTGCCGATGCAACAGCATAGTCGTAGACAAAAGTCCTCAGTAAACAAACGGTACAATTCAATAAGTTGTTAAAACACATGATAAAGATAGTTTAGCACCCGTGTTAATTGAACTTAATCGAATAACGGTAGCCGTGAGTAGCAATTAACACTTTATATTTAATTGTCAATAAGTCTCGATTTACACACTGAAGAAATTAAACTGTATTTCTGAACGCTTAGATTCCTTTAATGTCTTTATTTCTACTAATATCTGCAGTGAAGTTTTAGTTTATGTGACTTTTATGAGTTGTAAGTGCTGATTTACAACTTTGTTTTATGGTGCGTCCTATTCTAAGGTGCCATCTTCAAAATGAGTAAACCTTTATGAGTAACTGTTTCCTGGCTTGTTTCCTATATGACTGAGGATCAGTGATGCGTGCAATGCTTTGAGGAAGTTTAAGTTTATAACTTAGTGATATTACTTGGCTAGGTGCTTAATGTTTGTTTAATTCTGCCATTAACACCGTGTGGTTATTTAGTGCCTATGTTCCTCTTACTTTCCTATTGTTCTAACTCCCGTTCTTTACAATCGCTCTTTTCCATTTCCTTATGACTTCCGCCTTGCATAACGCACAATCTTTCCTACTCGGCGCACGAGTCGCTCCGTCTTTTTTTCAGTCTGTCAATTAAAAAGGTCATAACACGTGTTGCAAAAGTGTGAACATGTACATGTTGTATTGATAAGTCGGCACGGCTAACGCTGGGGGACAGCCGGTCTAAAGTTACACACATATACCTCGAACATTACGTAACACTGCACAAATTAGACTCACACACGGTAATGTTCTTACGCCCCAATTAATAAAAACCGGTTTATTCTAATTTATTTTATGTAAACATTAGACACGCCCGGAGTTCGTATGTTTACTATCACCAGATTTGTTTTATTAAAACGTCATGTTTAATTTATTTTAGTGTGGATTTATGAATAGTAATTGGTTCGGAGTGAGAGAACGGAATTTGTCTAGCAGGTGTTTGTCATTTCCATGCCGGTGGCATTTTATGTCTGTGGACATAGCAATAGTCAAGTAGTCATCCAAGGCTTACTAAATCCCCGCGTTTGTAAGCCAATTTTTGGACAATTATGAAAAAAATAGGATTATGGTCCATCCTGCACTAACAAACTTAAAACAAACTAGCTTCAAACTGATTAAAGTTTTATGTGTCTCAAAATGGAAAAGAGCCAATAAAAAATAGATCTTCACTGTGCCATAATGTCCAATAACTTGAAAAAAATCTTCTTTGTACCGGTTTTGTTGCTTGTGCTCAGTTTTATTATAGGTAAATATCCGCGGAAATCATAGCCTTCGACCCGAATTCTTGTTATACCTTCGAAGTTATTTTTACTTACCCACATTTCACTTACGGATTACGTCGAAAGCTGCTCTGCAACACAATCAAACCGAAATGTATTGTTATGTTCGATTCCAAGAACAATAGTGAACTTTGACTCCCAATAAGAACCAAACTATAACGGGTGTCAAGATTTCCTTAAAACACGAGTCAATTTTCAAAGGTCGTACGTAGCGGTAACTGGGCCGTTTACGTAACAACACTCGGAGTTCTTGACATTTGCAGGGCGCTGCGCAGGAGTTGCCGGACTTCGACGGTTCGTCGCCAGCGCCACGCATACGTCACACCACTCAAGGAATTCCCTATTACGTCACACCTTACGAAATTTTGAAAGGAAACAGATGTGTAAATATTTGTGTGGCTGCGACCTGATTTTTTAATGGAATGCAAATTATTTGTTTTGATAAAAATGTCGCCAATATCTCTCTACTTTGATTTATGTTCGGAGTTACTCGTTAGTGGTTGGAGCTAGAACAAAAATAAAGATAACATTACATCAACAGCCTGTCACCGTGGGCCTCCCGCGAGTCGCATTGCTCCACGACACCCACTTCTTCGCCTCCCACATCCTGTCTGCGCCAGCTGTTTTCTTCAGGTCAACGTTCCACCTGTCTGGAAAATGGTGTTTAACATGGAATTGTGATAATCGACTGAATGAGAGATGGTATTGGTTTGTTGATTCCTATTGCGAAAATATGAACGCCCTATGTCCAGCGCAAAGATTATCTTTCCGTATTATTTATTGTTGTTCCTCTCCAAATAACAATGATTCTTGTTATCTTGAGAATACCTGAAAATTTGGTAGTCTTGTCCTAAAATGACCACCTTATGCACTCATTAAGCTCATGATATGTGACGTCAGATGAAGCAGTGGGCGTTGCGTCTAAATCTGGTGCGCATTAATTGGCTATAACTCCGTACAAGCGCAGTAAATGGTAAACAAAATGATTCCGCTTTATTAACTGCTAAATTGATGCAATTAGCTAGTGCGATTTTAATTCTAAGTATTTTTATCTTTTAAATTAAGCTTGACTACCTCATTCGCTACAGTATCAATCAAAGCGGAGTTTTATTATTGTTTACTGTTTCCTAATTTTTATACCCCACTTCTGTTTTATTGTTAAAAATACATTACACCTCTCATTAAGCTTAACTGTTACTGCTTGACTGTCTATCGGTACCATTTAACTATTTGTATAAACTCACAATAAAAAACTAGGTTTTAATAACCATAGTCTGAGGTCATATCATATGTAAATGCTTAAGACGTTCCTTTCTATTTTGAAGGCTGTTGGGTAATTTAAAGATGCACGGATGCATAGATGCACGCAGAGAATAAAGACGAAAATAAGTGGAAAAACTTGTTTCTGTTTTCTTGGTGTGTAAAGATAGCGAATATCATGTCTATCTGGGAATAATAATTGCGTTTGTTGAGTACAACGGTGGTACATGGTGTGCATGGTGGCTTGCGGCTTCGCAG
Source organism: Diarsia dahlii (assembly GCA_949775195.1). NCBI lineage: Eukaryota > Metazoa > Arthropoda > Insecta > Lepidoptera > Noctuidae > Diarsia > Diarsia dahlii. The sequence continues at coordinate 13,896,317 of OX459198.1, forward strand.
TGGCCCGGTGAGGCGGTGCGGCTTGCTCAGAGACTCGCGAACATTCTACCGGTTGTCTTTTATGGCGTCTCGACGCGACCCTACCTGACAAATGTTCATACCGTAAAGGAGCTGCGGAATGCCGAAAAGATAAGGTTGTATTTTAGGAATTTTCCTGAAGAGTAAATAAGAAATCACGTACGACTGTTTGCAACTCTATTTCTTTATTTGTAGGTGTAGCATCTTATCTTTAGGTGACTAGATACGTCTGTACTCATTTTTATTCATGATCCTGTATAATCTGAAGCAGGTATCAGTAACTGAGAAAGTGCATCATTGTAAGGACTACTGTTACCAAGCGCAAGTATATTTCTATGCGAGTTTTTCTCTGAATCTATTTTACAGCGTACAAACCTTAAGAAAGTAGTAAGCTAAAAAGTATACGAGTGAGCTCCTTATGTAGTGCGGTTACCCGTTTTGGTAAAACGACATCCCGTCGAACGTCAGGGACCGCTTTATTTTGCTCCCAGCGATGCCCGTGTTAGGAAAGAAGACGCGAGTGTGGGATTGCCGCTCCACATTACGATATTTATTGCATCACAGCCGACTACAACGTATCACACTGTCACTGACCGTAAACTTTACCAATGAGAGCGAAACGCCAGCGCACAAGACTAAAAACTACACAGTAATTAGCACCACATAAAAACGAGTCATAATTTTAATGATGACAACCAACAAAACGTTTTCTGTCAATAGGCCATTAAATTAAAGGAAGCATAAAGTTTTTATAAAAGCATTGCAAAGTCGTGCGGTCAAAACAACAATTTTGCTGTCCACTGCATTAAATTTATTGCCTTGCGAATCATCGTAGGGGCGTGCATAATACGAGCAACAACTATTTTATGTTCCTTTCTTAGTTCCAGCAGGGTTTATGCTACAGTTTTACTGTGTTTACGTAGATCGTGGTTCACTTGTATAGTCAAGATGTTGCTAGAGGAAACAATGAGGGGGAAACATTATTTAGGAGGTGATTGTGGCTGTTTCCATTCATCCGTGTAGTCTATTTCCGTAAGACGACTTTTGGTCTATAATTGTGTTGTAGTTCAAAGTACAATTTGACGCAACACTTCACAAAAACGAAGTCAGCTCAATACGAATACAATAGCGTTAAACGCTCATAGCTTTCGTGTCTAGTATTTTCTTTCTTTCTAGCAACTAAAGTTTTGTAAATGATTGATTATTTCCGTTCTTAATATGCTATAATATTATAGTGTTTATAATTTAAATAATTGACAAACTATTTAGCTAAGACCACTTACTTATCTTGAAAACTTCTTGGGTTTCTGTAAACGCTGCCGCCCGCACTCAGATCTCCGGTCAATGTCACATTACCTTGTATTTTCTTCGTATTCCGACTTACGAGTAAACGTTTACCGTGCCCTACTTACCGCTTCAATTCAGGGTACGACTGCGTACTTAAATACTTATAAATATACAGAGGACGACGTAAGGGTGAAGTATGAAATCTATTAATTCTGTCGACCTTTCCCTCCAGGCTGAAGTTCTGACGGCCCGTTAACGGTCTCCCAAAACAACAGATGATGGATGCATGTAACTTACGGCGAAAAAAAATTACAAATTTCTCGCCTTTTAACCGAACACAACGTATTAAGTTAACGGTGTATCAATTTATGAACAAATCTGTGTTTCGTGTGTGATTATATTCTCCCAAATCACTTGCAGCATGACGAAAGTTAAGATTCCGTGTCAATATCACACTTTTAACAATTAATGTCAGTTACCTACATAACAAAATGGTGGCTGTGTACGCTCGTGTTGAATAACGCAGACGTTTTATGTTTCAGGGTTATAATGTGTAAATGCGGACGTTAAAAATTATGATTTTGGCGCCTTTTGTGTGAAAAAGTTTACGAAGGCGGTTTTTGTTTTGCATTGTGTAAAGTCACTGACTCCTGTATTGCCCTAAAAGGAGGGTACCGTACCGGGGCGAGCGCTAACAATACTACCGATAAGGCTTCTCTTCACGTCGTCTCCTTTTGTAATGTTTTTACTTGACAAAATCCAAAAAGTTGAACCCACTTGATTTGGTGGAAAGCGAATACCTTCCTAACGATATATTCAAGACATTATTTAGTTTGACAGCGACCACCGTATGTGAAAACCTCCAACGAAGTGATAGGTAAATACACATGATAATTAATTTTCTCTAATAGCAAATTATTAATAGAAATGCGACGGCTACACGATGCCTCGATGGCTACCATACAAATGAATTGCCAATTATTTTTCACAAACGTTTAACCTGATTCCTAAACTTTTACTCAGTCGATGGTCGGCCTCTAACTGTCAATCACGGGTTTTATTACTCTAAGCAGACATATGATAATTACCAGTGACCTCGAAATAATACAAAAGCAATGCGATTAAACTACTTGTAACAACGCTTGTTGAATTTCACCCTTTTATTCAAATTATGAAAAGATAACCTCTAAACTTTTTTGACGTCAAAAGCTTTGTTCATATTGTTGTACTGGCTACGCGGTTGCTAAATCGACTTTAGATGACCCTCTTTATCATACATAAAGTGAGTAAATAACTAGAAAAGGCATAAACGACTGAAATTATTTATGAGCTTAAAAGCTTTTGATGCATTGGTAACAGTACCCTACTTACTTCTTGACATATTCAGGAAAGGTAAACATTCACCAGACTGGTGGTTTCATTTATGAGGAAAATGTTCAACACACGTGCAATTTAAAGATTACCTCGGTGACATCTGGGACAACTGTCTGTCAGATGCAAGCTAAAAAAAAAACGTGTGAAACTATTAAGAGGTGTACATCAAAAATATGTATGACATATTTTTGATGTACACGCCACCTCCATCGGACTACAGGAGCTGAAGTTAATTTACACACGTAACGGCGACTAGTTCTCTCATTATTTAAATTGTATAGAGTTGCAGGAGACCGTTACAAGTATGAATGTGACGGGTTGCGCACGAGTTTGATCTACAGTAGCTGAAGGAAGACAGTAATGGCGCAATGATGGCGATATACTTGGGATCGGCGCAGCAGGGCGCCTGCGCGCGCCGAGACCAATCGAAAGGAATATTCGCTCAAACACTCAGTGGAGCAGTTTTTGTTTAACATAATTTATTATAATGGGCTCCAAGTAGCTATTTATGTTTTTCGCTTATTTATATTCACTACGGTGTATGAATATCTTATTTGTTATATTACAGTTACATTCAAGATTCCCAAGTCTATGCTTTATTCAATTATGTCAGCTAAACTTTTGGTTAGTTGTAAGTTTGTAACTAGATACGTTTTGCACGGAGGTTAGTTGTCCGGTCTAAGCACCTAGGAAGGTAAAGCTTTCAAAAAATCTAATCATGTGGATCCGGAAGGAATCCGTCATCTATAATCGAAGGTTTGGTCTTAATCACACAAACTGTCAACAAAAATTGGCGTGAAAGTAATATTTTGTTTTAATTTTGTTTCCGAAACTGGTATATTTATTTTCGGTTGATTGATGGTTTCCCTTTCCTTAAATGTAGATAGAAAGGAGAGTCCTTAGAAAGCATCGTATTACTTTTCTCTTTTTTGTTCGTAAGTTCAATTTTTCTTTGGCAGAACGGCGATGCTCTGCAAAACCTGTCACTGTCACAATCTTCTTCGCTTTTAACCCAATGTAATTGTATATTGCAAACGCGATTCCTTTCAAGTAATGCTTGTAAGATAATTTTAACTCTAGTTAACCTGTCAGGGATAATGCCCGTGACTTCATAGTACGTTCTGTGCGAATACTCTCATCAGCTTTAATCTTGTATGGTAAGCACAAGTGTTGAAACAATCGTAGGTTTAATTATGTTACACAATAAGAGATAAGTGAGTATGAACAGCTGACCAGTATCAGTGTAAGTCCATGTGACAATGACCACACCCCGCCTAATTGAACGAGACAAAAATATCTTGAAACGGCTGCTACGTAACATGTTGCAACGTCCAACCTAGTGCGCTGTGCGACATGCCGTTGTATTAATGACCACATTGCCGATACATATCAGATTCGGTTCGTGCTTCTGGCGAAAGTTCTCAGAAGTCCGAAGGTGTCCCGAAATTGATGGGCCTGTCGGTAAGTAAGTGCCGGAATCGAATGTACGAATCTCGTATTGATCATGCACGCAAACAGTACACGCAACTCGGTCCTTCACCTCCAAAAATTAAATATGACCAGAGTCGATGAGTGGTGAAACTATTTCAGAGACACCTACGACCTACTTTCCTTACGGAGTTTTGGCTTAATTACTAGAAACTTGTTCGGTTTTATTTTTATCGAGTGCAACGAGACCGCTGCAGGATGTTTTACGAAATATGTTTTATTTAATGGAAGAATACTGACCACAGCTACTGTTTACCTTGTTGGCAGGCGTCAAGGTATTTAGTTGATTAGAAACAAAATGCAACGAGCTTTTCAGTTTTGTTGGAAAACACGAAATTCTCTTGGAATTGTAACCGACTTAATTCTAGATATGAGACTGTAAGTTCGCCTGCAGCGGGTTGTTGTGTCTTAGGAAATTGGCTATTGTCTGGCCAGCCGTCACTATAGTTCATTGTAATACATTTTATACCTGCACTTATTTCCAATATGGTCCCAAGTAGTGTCCCAGCATTAATACTAACTCTGCTAGACCAGTTAGGTAATTAGAGATAAGTATGCGTTATTAAACGATGCCTCACACTTGGTGGTATGCCTAATTAGCCATTAACTAAGGAAATGTGTGCAAGCTTTCATTAATCAAAGACGCACTGTTTTATTTTAGCTGAGGTGAATGTGCTTAGAGTTGAAGCTAGTTTATTTTTGAGTGCAACGTTTTGATCCGAATAGAAGAAAATCTTGTCGAAGCATTTACTATGGGCAATACTCCTGCGAAGTGGCGTGATAACTGGCCCAGCGTCTCGAGCTAACGAACGTCCGTAACGAGCAGACAGTCATCAGGAACCAAGGAACCAACTCCATTTAATGTGCGAAACGTGCCGCAGTACTTTATAAAACTTAACTAACGGACACAACAATAGCTTACCGTAGGTTCCTATGTTATGATTGACGGAAACAAGAGGGTCAGTGGTGTTCCTATACACTCGAATGTGTTACAAGGTATCTGTTACATTTCTCCGTATCATTGATTTGATTGAGGCCTTCCCGCACCTTTGACCGGTGTTTGTTAGGAACTAGCAGTGATTGACAGGATAAATGGTAGAAATCACTACTTACGGTTATCTTTGAATGTGTCCAGTGAATCAGTGCTTTATCTGTGGCTCGGCCCAAGGTTTCTAGTACTCGTACGTGATGCGGCTGAAGTAAGTGCCGATGCGAAATAATGGGACGTACGATGGGTACTTATGTTTTAGCTCAGACTGTATTTTTACTCAGTGTAAAGTAGAACAAAGATTTGCACCATTAGTTGTCTTACGGAGTCTCCATTAAACATAATGTACCCATCTACATGCATGTACCTGTAAATGATGCTAACAACATTTAAATCAATTCAGAATTGTAATTTTCTAACCCAGACATATTATTAATTACGTTCCTCACAGTATAATGTCCCGTTTAGCTGTAATGTCAACTAGTATCTTTGTCCAACAACATAATTAAGGATTATGTTCACAAACTAGTTGTTATCAATAGCAGTTACGTTTCACTTTGTCATAAAACTGTTTTGTTACATGATCGGTGCTTTGTTGCGATGACTGATTTAAAATAATATCCTTTTTATTGGCAGTTCACATTGTCGTATCGTAAACTGCTTCATTTCACAATTCCACCCACATATTTTGTGTTCACATCCTTGTATGACATTCAATTTGTTCGATACGTGTTTCAATCAGGGGTTTGCGTGTTGGCGGGGTGTGTAAAGTGTGTTACAGGACTTTACAGCTTCGGGAATTGGATATAACGGGGCTCTGTACGTAACGCAAGTCGTTTGGTGCAAATGAAGGAATCACAATTATTTTATCACTTCTTTGCCCGTATCCCGTGTCACGTCCTATATTTTTCTTTTCTCGTATTTTCATCCACAGCCAATTATTTAGTATTCTTTGAATCTATTTTTACATAGGCCGCTTTATTATCGGTCCATACCTTAACGCATATTGTATTCATGGGTATATACGCATTTAAACCTTACTTATAATTGCGCTTACGTGGAATGCTTTGCAACCAGCCTGGCTCGCGGGTTGTTTGTGTAAGATGCGGAGAACATACGCCAAATTGATTAGTGATGACTGGCCGTCGACTGCGATTAAGAACGCCGTGAAATGATAGCTTGAATTTCTCAAGTGCGGAATTGCGTCACATTAGTTAGGTTTGTCCGAACACACCGGCGCAACGCGATACGTTCGCGAGATTTGGCACTAAAACCAAACAGTTGATTTATACGCTGCGTAATTAGTACAAGAACGTTAAGAAATAAACACTTGTAAAGCGTAAATGGGTGTTACAAAAGTGTTGCTGTTTGTTTGCTCAACTATAAACAATTTATATGTTCGAATTTAAATACCTTAGAACAAATACTCTGCGTCTCGGGGAAAGCTCGCTCGGTGCTCGTTATCATAATTTACTATTATTTCGTAATTTATTACGCTTCCCTGTTAAAGAAGTGCGCTTTAGTGTTTGCGATAGGATAAATCGAACGATCCCTAATCTAACTCCATCTCTGACACGTAAGATTGAAGTTGCTATTTTTAATTAACCTCTGGCTCCTCAACCGTGAGTTATTACTTCGGTCGACGTCTGGCTTCAGATCTGACTTATTAGATTAACTCTATCTCCAGTTTCATCTCAGTGCTGCCGCGGCGCGGGCGCACTGCGCTTATGAGTTCGCAATATTTTATAAGTTGCATAAGTGGCAAGCTGGGCCCGGGCATGCATACGATTATCGGCTCCAGATATGGAATACGTTTGACCGACTGTTTTGATCTATTCGTGTCATGATCGATCGCAAAAATCGATACACTCCGATTGATAAATCGACATTATTTTTATACGATTCGCAACAATTGCACAAACCCTTTACACAGAACAACAAAGCGGATTAAGAAATAATAAATTACTGGTTTTATGTAACTGTTGTTATACAAATGAAAGTAAGAGTGGAGACGTAATTTGTCCCTAATTTCCATACAGGACCCTCGGTGGCTAAATGCCACGACTTTTAGCGGTTGTTTTCGCTAATTACCATCTCGTTTGCAATTTAAAATCCCATGAACATACGCTGATTGCCGGGTCGGGTGACTCTGGTGGCGAAAGTGAGTTTGTATGGGGGTTGTATGTCGCGGTAATTGGCAGTTGTGCGGTGTCTAACAAGCGATGTGTGAACACGGCCTAACTGCTTCTGTCAGCGCGCTTGTAGATAGCCGCTGCCGCTATCAGCGCGGCCATTATGCAAGCCCTTCACCATACCTACGAGTACCCAGGGGTATAATACGCAGCGCCGCTACCGTGCGTTGACGTTTCCTGAATGTTTCGAGTTATTGAGTTACGATATTTGAATTGACTTATAACAACGCATAATTACCAACAATGTATCCTATTACATAATTACCCGTGAATTATTACTTCAATGAGCAATAGGAAGCCGTTTGTAAAATAAAAAGTTATTCAATCCGATGCATTCGTGACTGTTTCGCCGGGCGGATTTATTCAGCTGCAGTAACATAAAGGAAATACAATAGTAACAAGAATGATTCGACGACTGCTAGACTGGATATTACAAAAACCGCAATAAAGTAATGCGGGTCGATATTGAACGTTTTTTAGTTTTACTGTTTTACTATTACATTGTTTCAGAGACACGTGCTTTTGGTGTTGCGTCGCTTCCACGGGCAGGTACCAACGCACAGTGACTTAGTGCACAAGTGAAGTGTTACTAATATAGTTTTAAGGTTATATTTACTAACAAAAACTGAACTGAAAATGAATGTTAGTCTGTAAGGTATGGGCCAAAGTTGTCTGAAAATAATGTTATGTTATGTGCATCACGCTATTTGATTATTTATTTACTGAAACTAACTTACATACGCAGACTTAATGCCAAGACGTATTCACACTCACACGATATTATCACTCTTTACAACCAAAATACACAATCTCATGTTTACCTCGTCAACAGAATTGGCAGCAAAAGTACCGTAACTTTAAGTACGCTTTTATTGACCATCTATATTAATAGCCAATTCTAAGCAGTAAGTACCTAGATACCAGAATGTTGAACGAGATAGATAGCTCTTGTACTCCGTGATATCAAGGCATGGACATCAATCATGAGTCTTGCCGGTCGCTAACTCTTTGTCAGTGTCATCATCTCGTCAGGTGGTTACAGTGGCTAGCGGCTTGTAGGTAACTCCTACTGAAAAAATCTACAAAGAAACACAACTTATGAATCTTCTTCAGATGTATAAGTACAACACATGCATACTCGTAAGAAAAATTCTAACTAAAGATAATATTAGATTATTATTAGATTCTCAGATAATATTTACAAAAAGGGCACAAACTTATAAAATTTTAACAAGACAAGCTAATGACATTTGCTTAACCCAACCTAGAACTAAATATGGAAAGAGAAATATTAATATGTATGAAGGGGCGAACTTATATAACAAACTACCTAAAGACATAAAAGAAATCAAATCGCCATGCGTTTTCAAGAAAACTTGAAAATAAATATCTTTAACCATAAATATTTTCCAGACAAGAGAAACGTCTCGTCACTTCAACACTTGAACAGACCCCTATTGTGTCAAATCAATTCAGTTTTAGCTGCACACTGACGACTATATTGATTGAATATTGTGTTTATGTCATGTAGGTATTAGTGTTATAAATTATAATTGAGAGTTTTTATCTCTTCTTAAGAATTTCTGTGTTCGAAATCATAGTGTTCAAAACGTCCTTCACCTGCAACTTCCAAGAAGATATCGTCAAAAGTAAGCTTTTGTTTATTGAAGACAAGAATCATTACGACGAACCATAAAATTATCCCTTACTTAAAATAGAATCAATTTTATTTTATTTTAAATGAGGTTTTCAGGTGGTCATTTGTAACTCAAAGAAAAGCATTGTGTCTGCACAGAACAAGGATATGCGTTCGATCTGATTGTCCATTCGTCGTGTCCGCTCTGACGGCGCTTTCAACTCGATGAATACCTAGTTTATAAACGTGCGCATGCGATGCCCGTGGTTGATTCCTGTACAAGTGTTAATAAAGGGATATTGATGTCCATAGTTCGCAATACTCTTTTTCTTGCATTAGCTATATTGTCTGCGTTCACTCTCGCCGTTTCCTTTGTCCCTGTCGGCTAAAAAGTTAAGGGTTATTCATTGCTTAGGCTTGTCGGTGCTGTGACAGTGATATATTGATTATTAAGTTCAAGGGTAGTAGATAAAGGTTCATTTCTATTAGCATTATATAAAACATCTATTGTGTTATTTTGTATTCATATTCGTATGTCATCCTCATCCACAAACTGAATTCATGGATGAATTCTGCTGGGTAAAGGCCTCTCTTTTCTTGTACCAATCGCCACGAGTAATGACAAATCATAGTGAACATTTTATAACATCTCATTATATACCATCACGCCCGTAATCCCCGATGATTTACGCAGAGTTGCACCTAATAGTACAGCTACATTTCGCCAGTTGTGTTTAAGCCCCATGTAATAGGTGCGCCCATTACCATCAACCGGGCACAAATCCACATTCCTTTACTAATACTGAAAAAACCCAATAACACTTTGCCCGATATGGGAGTTGAACCTCTTTTAATAGGAATTCAGAAGCCTGATTTGATTGGCAAACGTTCTGAACTAGATGCGTATGTCTGACCATTGGCAAACGTTCTGAACTAGATGCGTATGTCTGACCATTGATACTCACCTATTATAATCTGCCCTTCCCTTCCGGAGTCATCCCTACTGTTACTGAATTTTGACCGTATATAGAGAAAAGTAAGTTTAAAGTTCTTTATTTACGTATTCACGATTCACGTCACCGTGACGCATTATTTTCAGCAGTCCTTTAAAAAAACAGTATTATCCTAAAAGGATAATTTATTGCCCAACTTAATGTACGCTTTAACTTAATTTGGTTAAACTACAAGAGTATGTTAAAATGTTAATTAAAATTTTAAAGTTGTTTCCGAGTGTAAGCAATAAATTAAGAGTGTGAATGTCTTTATCTCCCATTTTAGGGCGACAGAAACATTGCCAGATATTTATGCCAATCAAGTAATCATTGTAAAAGTTTAAGAAAAATACTTGTAGAGAGCTTGATTTGTTTACGTATTTTAAAGGATGTTGCCCCAGTCTATCTATATCCAGTTTTATATGTTCATTTTTAGGAGAAGGTTTTTCAGAGCTTTCAGCTGAAATAAGTTACTGAAGCTGAAACTCCGTTCAGCTCACCCATGAAGTGTTGCTTTGTGAAGCGATCAAGAATGGTTGGTTGGTTTTGGAGTTAAGAGCTAGAATGTATAATCCATAAACAATTTTAATTTATTTGAAAATCTACCACAAATACGGTTACCAGACAATTTATTGTTGATTATGACGATGTTGTTCTGCAAAATCTAGCAAACTTACATAATTCAACAAGAGTTCAACCATACTCCCAGGATGCTGTGACGTCAATCAAGGTAACAAAACAAATCTCAAATAACACTTCTTAGTTCTTGTAATTTCCGTTTTCCCGGTGGGAAATCAGAGAGTAGATTGAGGAAATGGAACACTAATCACAAAGCTATGAACAGACAGACTAGCTTTGAATTATAGACTCAGGACACAAATTGGCCAAAGCAAGAAAAATCTGTTCAGGTGGAGATTCATGGGTGTTGCCCCATAACCGCTTCGACACTTGATATCATATCGTGCCTGTTATGTTGCTTGTATATCACTGGAGCTGATGACCGCTACCCAAATTGCCAAACTCATCGCCAAGTTTTAGGCTGACACAATTTAAATTGTCTTCGACACGCTAAGAAGTAGAAGTTCAGAAAGCCATGCCGCTGCGCACGCGTCGATGTCACTACATAGGAACCGTGGTCATTAAACGAATAGCTTTATTGAAACATGTGACTTACATGGCATGGGTTGCCTTGCCACGTGCAGGCTTAACTGGGACTACTTGACCTGCAAATAAATAAGGTTGATTATAATTGTGAGTCCTAGAGTAGAGAAATATATAAAAACTAGCTGACCCACGCAACTTCGTCTGTGTCACATAAATATAGCTTATAACCTTTCTCGATATATCGACTATCCGACATATATTAAGCTAAATAGTAACAAACAAAAAATCTTATCTTTCTTTTTTATTATATTAGTTTAGATGGTTTAGATTAGCTTAGATTATATTAAAGTGTGAATCACTATAGGTATCTCTTACTGGTTAAATACATATTACGATAACACTCTGTACTTGTAAACATTATGATGCAGTAAATATTTTGAATTTGAATTTCCCGGAAAGAATCTCACTACATTGCGACGAACGGATTATTTTGCCGCGCGGATATTTTTACATTGCGATATCTTCTAAGATATTTGTTTAAACTGTTTAGAGTAAAGGGCACAAATATTCTATATTAAATTCTCCATCTAACAAACATTTATTTAGATATAGATTAATACCATTATGGGTTAAATAAGCTTCGCAAAAAATTATTATTTTTAACCTAACAGTTTAATAGTAAAAAAAGGTTACAGTGAGTCAATCTTAAAAGATAGATATATGCTGTCGCGGACTTTTTTTTAGAAATTTTAAAGAGGAACAATTCCTTTATACATGATATTTGCGTAAATTAAACCGTTTTCGCAGCGCACGCAGCGGAAGCTCTCAAAAAGGAAATACGTTTTACCGTTTTTGTATCATTTTTCATTTATGCTCTGCTCCTATTAGCCGTAGCGTGATGTTATATAGCCTATAGCCTTCGACTATCCAACACAAAAAGAATTTTAAAATTCCAACTAGCAGTTCCTGAGTTTACCGCGTTCAAACAAACAAACAAACTATAGCTTTATAATATTAGTATAGAGTATAGATAGCGACTATTGTTTCTAGGGCCTCATATAATAAGTGCAATTTTCAATGAATATTGGTCCAGCTGTGACTGATGTGTAACATATTTTGGTATAATAATATGATCACATTTACTTGGATTCGTCGAAATATTAGATAAGACAAATGCACCTTTTAATACCCCCACATTTCGCCAGGCAAGGCTATAGCCCTAAACCGGACACGAATTCAAATTACTGGCGAACTTTTGAGGACGATAAATACATCACATGCATCTCATGCTTACTTATCATCGACCCTGCTACCATTTCCCAACTATGTATATTGGGACCGGATTCCAACATACTGGATGCAGCTGAGTGCCACTATTCTACATGGAGCGACTGCCTATGTGAACTCCACAACCCAGTTAGTACTGGGTAGTACGTTAAGACTGGTTGTCAGACTTTTGGCCCGATGACTACCCCTAATGACTGTCAAAGATTTACAAATGACAGTTTTTTTTTTTTTTTTTTTGGGGTGGGAAATAATCAAATAACCCCTCCCGCTCTGGGGAGAGCAAAAGGGAGTGTCAGACTTCTACTGAATAAACCTCACAAATTAAAGCCAATTTTTTTTTTTGTTGGGTGGAATAGCATCGAATAACCCCCCCCCCCCCCCCCCCCTGCTCTTGGGCAGAGAGAAGCAATGCAATGCTTACCGTTCTTCAATAAATTCCACTTCTTCAACATCACTTCCTACGGTGACATAAGAACCATTCAAGGTAACAAGAAAATTGTCCATTACCCATTTCCCTGAATATTCATTATGTATTCTCACGGAAGTATCAATTCAAGATAAGCGTACGTATCATACTTCCGATTATATCATAGTTTGTAGAGACAGCATCAAATAGATTTGAAAAGAAAATTCCTACCGTAAATAACACTTCGCTACTGAAAATTACAGTGAATGTTATAGATGTATTTACTTAGAAAGTGAAATGAAAAGCATCGGCAACCTTGTTGCTCACAATTTATCGACTACTGGTTTAATTATAATCTATGTAGCTTATCGTACCGCGGCTTTACTCGAGATGTTATGATGTCCTGTTGGGCTCTTTGACTTTCCCTACGTCGTGCATGTGCATACTTGCATACTTATAGCTAAGGGCAAGGGGCTATTTATGATCTTGTTTAATTCAATGCCACAAAAATACTGAGTTTTATAGTATAATATTCTAAATTGATTGTGCAAGTTGTCGAACACGTACATATTTTAAAACTTTGTACAGTATCTACATAATTGTCAGAAGTTAAATGATACATGACGAGCAAAATAAATGACAGATGGAATTTATCAATCAGAAAACTAATGACGTGATGACACTACAAAGCATGGATAAAATTTTCACGAGTTGGTGAAAATGAGTTAAACTGCGTGATGAAATGCTATGGGCCTTTGTTTCAGTTAACTTCCTTTCATATTCACGTGTTTCCAAACACGTGAAAGTGTGGGGGCATACACAGTGAATTATCGCAACAATTTGGCAAACACTACACAATAATAAACACTTTCATAAATTTTCTTCGGATTGTTTTCTTTTGGCGTTCCCCAGTAATGCGTCGGGGCTAGACTTTCTTAGATACTGTGGAGAATTTATTGATATTGTTGCAAAACGTGACTGCACACGTGGTTTTAAATGTGGGAGGTTCACCAAGGGAAAAAATGTTCCGACTAGACTTTTTAGGAATCGACTCTTTGGCAGCTTCAAAGAGATCCTTTACTAAAATAAATCCAAATAAAAACGATTAAACCGTGAGGTACGCCATAAATAATGGAGGCATATCCTGCAGTGGAAGACTTCAGGTCAATATGATGATGACAACGATCAAATAATTGAACAACATGTTATGTTGGTAAATAAACATGTCTAAGTATGACACATCAAAGTAATAATTTTCTTTGAATAAACGGAGAAAATGGCTTCTTGAAAATAGCCATGACGACAAATTATGTTTAACAAATACATACTTAGTTATCCAAGGAGTGAAAGTTACTTCCTCTAAATGATGTTAAAGTAAACTAAATCCTATATTATAGTAACAATAGCAGTGATTTATATATCTGCCCATCTTTAAACGACTCATTTCTCAATCTCAAGAAGAAAGCCTATCTTAGAACGGTAATTACTTTATGATTTAAGGCCCGTGGTTGCTTTGTGGACAGTGGGGAGGTACGTATTAACTATTTATTAATAACTCGGCTCCAAGCGATGTGTAATCATAGTATTATAATAATAGCGACCTGTCACAAGGAACGGGCATAGGACGAGTTCGAATGAGGCTGTGCGCCCAGCTGATCTAGTATGCTGATATAACGTTGTGTAATTTGTACGAATCGGAAATATTAATGTTTGTTCAGGAAATGCGATGCAAGTTTAGTCATAGAAGACAGGGCGGTAGCAGAATCTATTTATTAGAAAACACAGATGAAGCATGAAACCAGAGATAATGATCAATAAATTAAAGGGAAACCCTTTTACACTCGATTGTACACGCAGGAAATATGCAGCTGTTTCGTTATTAATATTATACTGACATTTAGGAGGCTTCAATCCCCTTAAGCGTGCAAAATCATAATTAGTTTTTTGTGTCGTCTTGTGACATAATACATTCCTGGACCAGGCCAGGCCATTGACATGGAACTCGGAAAGGTCAACACACTGCAGGGCTGAGTTCGCATAATTGGTCAATACTTTCGCATTATTTTGCATTTAAATATAATTTAAATGGTGTGACGTCACGTCAGAGATTCAAGTAATTATCGGCACGCGTATGGAACGTCATGCTTGGAATATTCTTTACGTAATTAAAGGTTACGTGCGGGAAACTGATATGAATTTATTGCTATTGTTTCTCGCTTGAATGGCTTTTGTCCAGTCTAGGGCTCTTGAGTCTTAATAGGTCATAACAAGAATAAAAGTGCAGAGTTAATGTTTTATGCAGGGAAGTGTAATTATGGTGCTAATTATGAGTTTACTGTTTGTATCCGCTCTAAGAGAGTCCTGCGTCCGCGAGGTCACAGACACATTTGTCGATGTTAACTACTTCTTAACATGGCACTATGCCTGTAATTCCCAAAGGATAAGGATTTGTTTATATAAGGATTACTATCATCCGGGCACTAATCCTGACCGGAATGATAGCCAACGAACCCATAGAAATATTGTGAAACAGCTGTGTAACATTTTCTTTTTTTAGTGTGACAATTGTGGCTATTTTGCCCAGAATTTTCGAGTGGAGCAACCCAACAAAGTTTTGCTCAACTTGAGAATGGATGACAAGACCTCATGCAAGACAATAATGAGTTTCATTTAAAATAAACTACATCCAGACATCGCCAGTTCTGACCGGTCTAACGAAGTAGTAACCGTGAACTTGTCTAATAGAGTAGTTCATAAGGTGGAATATTGACGTCCAGAGTGTAATTGTTCAATTGGCAGAGTTAATTGTAGGAAACAATTGCTATCACTTAGGGCTCGTTTACGGAGACGCGGGGCGTCGCGCGGCGCGTGCAGAAGGCTCGATGCGTGCTTTTTTATTAATTTACTGAGAGGCGGGTTCACTACAACCAACGCTGCATTTTAAACTAACGAGTGAAAAACGCTTCTAGAAAAATCGACGTTTGAAATTGTTAACGTTTTCATACATCGCCATGTGTTTGAATAAAAAACGCACAACGCGCCGCGCGACGCCCCGCCAGTACGTAAACATGCACTTAGAGACGCACATGGCACAACACGGGCTATTGATGAAAATGCAAAATCACGTTTAGTTTGCATTTTCACACATCATTAGTTAAAATTTACATCTGGTCTTTCGCCCTTCCGGTGATTGGTTGAATTTGGCACATCTCCTCTCCGCTCCTCTCGTCTCCGCTTTGGTGGAGTCCAGGCCTTAAGAGTCATGGTTAAAGCCTGAATTATTAAATTGGAAGAGAGTTTTCCAAAGACGTTTAAAAGTTAGGATCCTAGTTGGTGGCGTAATTTTTAAATTTATATTGAATTCTTGAATATTATATAACATAACATCACGCATGTAGTTCTCTAAAGCTTAGGCAGAGGAATACATAATAGTAGGTACACCCGAATTTCACCCAAACCGGGCACAAATCATCCGCGGCGGAATTTCTTATTCCGCCGCATTCTTATTTTGCCTGACCTGGGTAATCAAACCCGTAACCTCGTGCAAATGTAAGCTTTTTCATTAAGAAACCATCTTTCGTGGTATTATTTTGCAGAAAAATAATAGCTTTTCAAACAGCAGTGTGTCACAGCTAGTCTGACCTGGAGTCTTTGTTTGATGCCGCACAAGTCGTAACTGTCAACAAAGGTGGGTTACCGTAATATTAGTAACTGATGAGTTGTCTGGCTACTTGTCATTGCATTTGTTATTTCAGCCCGACTTTTACTGCTAAACGTGGCCACACAATTAGTGTTATTTTCTTCAATGGGTAACAATTAATTTGAGAAACACTGAAGAACACGCTTTGAGAATTAAGCATTAATGACTATTGTGTAATACACTCGAGAGCAATGAATCCGGGTCACTTAAAGAATGTTAAAAATCTCGGAAACTAAAAATGATAGGTTAATGCAATAAATTGTATTTAATAGACAATGTAATACTCCTTAAATGAAAGTAAAAAAAATATAAGTCACCATACATTTTATTAACACAAAATTACATAAAGAAAAAAACTGCTGATCTCTCCTTAAAACAAAAATAGGAAACATGAAATTTTTGAACTTTATTACGATTTTCTTGAATTTTAATACTTCGTATTGCCTCCTCGTGCTTCCATTACTGCGTTTACGCGGTTTGGCATGCTGTACACCAAGTTCCTTATACGATTTTGGGGAATATTCTCCCATTCCTCTGTGAGAGCAATTTTGAGCTCACGAAGCGTGATTGGGGGAGGGTTTCGTTATTTTACGCATCTGCCTAGCTCGTCCCAAGCATGCTCGATCGGGTTGATATCCGGGCTGCGCGCTGGCCAGTCCATACGAGTAATGTTCATCTCTTGAAGGTAGTCATTCACAATCCTACCTGTATGAGGTCGGGCATTGTCATGCATAAATATAGCATCCTCACCTAAATTGACCATAAATGGACCAACGTTATCATTGAGGATTTCTTCCACATATCTTTCGCTAGTTAAAGAGCCGTTTTCTATGATCACCAGCTCTGTGCGACTTTCAGAAGAAATTCCGGCCCACACAAGTACAGACCCACCACCGTAGGCTACTTTTTCTTCGATGCATGCTTGCTTGAATCTTTCCCCTGGTCTTCGATACACTCTGTGTCTTCCATCGTGCTTGTAGAGCATAAATTTTGATTCGTCGGAGAACATAACTTTTGACCAATCTTCAATACTCCAATTTACGTGGCTCTGGGCATATCTTAGTCTTGAAATACGATGCCCACGCTCCAGTTTAGGGCCGTTTGCAGGTCTAAGGGGTTTTAAGTTAGATTCAGCAAGCCGACGTCTTACTGTCCATGCACTTGGGTTACTTCCTCCGAGGCGTCGAAACTGATTTCTGAGTTCAGTTCCTGTGAGAAAGCGATTTCGAAGCATGGTGTTCACCAAGTATCGGTCTTCTCGTGCTGTGGTACACCTGGTTCTGCTCGTTCCTGGTCTGCGTAGGTTAGAACCAGTTTCTTCGTAACGTCGGAGAACTCTTTGTACTGTTGACAGCGACACACCGACAGTCCTGGCTGTATCGCGCT
The DNA here is from genome assembly GCA_949775195.1 of Diarsia dahlii. Taxonomy (NCBI): domain Eukaryota; kingdom Metazoa; phylum Arthropoda; class Insecta; order Lepidoptera; family Noctuidae; genus Diarsia; species Diarsia dahlii. The sequence goes on from OX459198.1 coordinate 13,914,175, forward strand.
GACTCCGGCCGGTTTCCAGCATTGTAAGTATTCTGGTGCATTCTTCAGGCGTAAGCGACATAATTTCAGCTTGAATAATGAATATAGAGCACTATCAACATGGTTTATGTACCCACATAAATGACAGATTACAAACAAAAGCAAAACCAAATGCTGTAATTACGTAGTTCCATCTTCGAAAGTGGCCCTTTTTCAAATTTGATTTTTCTAAGATATAACTTTACAATAACTAAGAAGTTTTAATACCTTCATTTAAGGAGTATTACATTGTCTATTAAATACAATTTATTGCATTAACCTATCATTTTTAGTTTCCGAGATTTTTAACATTCTTAAATGAAGGTATTAAAACTTCTTAGATATTGTAAAGTTATATCATAAAAAAATCAAATTTGAAAAAGGGCCACTTTCGAAGATGGAACTACGTAATTACAGCATTTGGTTTTGCTTTTGTTTGTAATCTGTCATTTATGTGGGTACATAAACCATGTTGATAGTGCTCTATATTCATTATTCAAGCTGAAATTATGTCGCTTACGCCTGAAGAATGCACCAGAATACTTACAATGCTGGAAACCGGCCGGAGTCAGCGCGATACAGCCAGGACTGTCGGTGTGTCGCTGTCAACAGTACAAAGAGTTCTCCGACGTTACGAAGAAACTGGTTCTAACCTACGCAGACCAGGAACGAGCAGAACCAGGTGTACCACAGCACGAGAAGACCGATACTTGGTGAACACCATGCTTCGAAATCGCTTTCTCACAGGAACTGAACTCAGAAATCAGTTTCGACGCCTCGGAGGAAGTAACCCAAGTGCATGGACAGTAAGACGTCGGCTTGCTGAATCTAACTTAAAACCCCTTAGACCTGCAAACGGCCCTAAACTGGAGCGTGGGCATCGTATTTCAAGACTAAGATATGCCCAGAGCCACGTAAATTGGAGTATTGAAGATTGGTCAAAAGTTATGTTCTCCGACGAATCAAAATTTATGCTCTACAAGCACGATGGAAGACACAGAGTGTATCGAAGACCAGGGGAAAGATTCAAGCAAGCATGCATCGAAGAAAAAGTAGCCTACGGTGGTGGGTCGGTACTTGTGTGGGCCGGAATTTCTTCTGAAAGTCGCACAGAGCTGGTGATCATAGAAAACGGCTCTTTAACTAGCGAAAGATATGTGGAAGAAATCCTCAATGATCACGTTGGTCCATTTATGGTCAATTTAGGTGAGGATGCTATATTTATGCATGACAATGCCCGACCTCATACAGGTAGGATTGTGAATGACTACCTTCAAGAGATGAACATTACTCGTATGGAGTGGCCAGCGCGCAGCCCGGATATCAACCCGATCGAGCATGCTTGGGACGAGCTAGGCAGATGCGTAAAACAACGAAACCCTCCCCCAATCACGCTTCGTGAGCTCAAAATTGCTCTCACAGAGGAATGGGAGAATATTCCCCAAAATCGTATAAGGAACTTGGTGTACAGCATGCCAAACTGCGTAAACGCAGTAATGGAAGCACGAGGAGGCAATACGAAGTATTAAAATTCAAGAAAATCGTAATAAAGTTCAAAAATTTCATGTTTCCTATTTTTGTTTTAAGGAGAGATCAGCAGTTTTTTTCTTTATGTAATTTTGTGTTAATAAAATGTATGGTGACTCATATTTTTTTTACTTTCATTTAAGGAGTATTACATTGTCTATTAAATACAATTTATTGCATTAACCTATCATTTTTAGTTTCCGAGATTTTTAACATTCTTTAAGTGACCCGGATTCATTGCTCTCGAGTGTATTAGTATAGATTGGCAAGAACAAATTTTGTTTTAGCATTACTGAGCGCCACACACTGTTTTTAGAAAGCTAAATCAACAACGTGTCAAATAATTCGCTTGGGTTCAAGATTTACTGTTGTTATTATGTATAGTCAATCTACCACAACAATTGATGACCGTTTGGAAATTTGTAAGCAAATCGTGTTGATTTTCAGAAGAAGAAAGAAAGGAAATATTAATAAATTGTTAATGTTTTCTTTTTTGACTGTCATTGATACCTTTTTTTTTGGAGTGTCCGAAATCATCACATGACTCCTCCCGTTCTGGGCAGAGCGGTAGGGGGGAGTGTCAGACTTCTATTGACTAAAAACCACCCATGTTCCTTCTTAGCCCTTTGTATCCCGGTATCTCTTACGAACAACCCGCAGTCCCGACGGGAGTCCCTGATAGCTTGATGGGTAACTTAACGCCACCCTTGGTGTTTCCTAGTTGTCAATGCCTGTCAATCAATATTGATTAATCATCTGATAAATAATAATAATAATAATAAATATCTTTATTTCACAAAAATACAGATTTAACATGTTTTAAATAAACACAATTTACATAGCCTTTGGTAGTGACACGATGCATAATTATTATCTAAGATCTGGAAACCTGTACACAATATGGAAAACCCTGCCTCTCAAACTAGGCAACCTGTATCTTGAGAGACAGTGATTCAGCTTAAAAAGTGATGCAAGTAAAACAGTAGACTGTGTCGATCTACCTGAGCAGTTTTGAATATGCCTGACCTACATCTGATATGATAATAATCATAATATTATAATAATCTAATATGATAATCATCTGATATGATATTGATTAAATAGGTTTCGTACATTTTGTATTTCTTACTCCTACTCATTAATTACGAGCCTTACCTTGTTTTCTTACGAGAAAAAGTAAAATATAAAGAGTTTTTCATAAAAGGTTATAAGATAATCATCTCTTGTTTTTCTTATCGTGTCATCGGTTTATAATTTGGTCTCACCGGCCATTTATCAGATTCATTGTCAATGATGTTCGCTGTCAATATAATAAGGTTTTTATAAAGATATAATTTATTTTACAAGACGTCTTCCTTTGCGAGGATTTTGAATATGGATGGCAAACATACGTGAATGACACCAACACGGGGTGTGAGAAACATTGGCGCGCAAACGGATACGGTTTCATTTTTTTTTTATTCTTATGATCAAAGTTTTTGAGAAAATGAACTCGTCAACATGGAAACATTTGTTTTAATTTTAAAATCTGAAAAAAAAAACCGGAAAGCTTCAATTATTCGTGTATGTGAGTTTAAATGTTTGTGAACGCACCCACGATACAGGAGAAATTCCTAGTGTGGGGCAATGTTTTTTAAAAAAGAAATAAAGAAAAGAAGAAGAATTACATTACCTACTACACGGTCACATTAACTTGACACTTGGCGTTGTCACAATAATGTCAAAAACAATATAACTACAATAGAAAACTAGCCAAATTATCGACGCGCGCATTCCAGGGATGCGTCAAGTTAATGTGACCGTGTACACATCTCATAAATACGAAATGGTAAAGAAAATGGAGTCATAAAAAACTAAATTACAGGAAGTCCTTTCATAAATTATAATTATGGGTAGGTATTCTGTTCATATTTTCACAGCGACAGTCTAAAATAAAACCTTATAATGTTTTCCTTAAAGTAAATCATTTTCTAATGTTTACAGTGCACTTAACTTATTTGCTACTTGAGTGCACCGATGTTTGTTTAGTAACCCAATCAACGGTTAGGCAAATATTTTTGCGCTCGCAGTTCAATTTAGAGGTGTTATGGCAAAAAATGCCGTACTTTGTCGTTTGCCTAAACTGCAATTACCATAAGTCATCTTACTAAAGAGCTTTAAAAGGTTTTTTAGAATGTAAGTACCGTGTTTATGTGAGTGTAGTGTGTAAGTGAGTTTTTTGGGGGGTGGGAAATCATCATATAAATGAAGTGTCAGATTTGTACTGACTAAAAACCACACATATTTCTTATTAGACCTTGTGTCGAGGTCGTGGTATCTCTTTCGAACAACCCGCAGCCCCGACGGGAACAACCCGCAGCTCCGACGGGAACAACCCGCATCCCCTACGGGAACAACCCGCATCCCCTACGGGAACAACCCGCCGCGCGCCGCCCCGACGGGAACAACCCGCCGCCCCGACGGGAACAACCCGCAGCCCCGACGGGAACAACCCGCATCCCCGACGGGAACAACCCGCCGCCCCGACGGGAACAACCCGCCGCCCCGACGGGAACAACCCGCATCCCCGACGGGAACAACCCGCCGCCCCGACGGGAACAACCCGCCGCCCCGACGGGAACAACCCGCCGCCCCGACGGGAACAACCCGCATCCCCGACGGGAACAACCCGCCGCCCCGACGGGAACAACCCGCCGCCCTGACGGGAACAACCCGCATCCCCGACGGGAACAACCCGCCGCCCCGACGGGAACAACCCGCAGCCCCGACGGGAACAACCCGCATCCCCGACGGGAACAACCCGCCGCCCCGACGGGAACAACCCGCCGCCCCGACGGGAACAACCCGCATCCCCGACGGGAACAACCCGCCGCCCCGACGGGAACAACCCGCCGCCCCGACGGGAACAACCCGCATCCCCGACGGGAACAACCCGCCGCCCCGACGGGAACAACCCGCAGCCCCGACGGGAACAACCCGCATCCCCGACGGGTGTATAAGTGACCTTATGAAGAGAGAGTGGCTATAACGACTCACTATAATAGTAAATAGTGAAAACGTTATCTGTTTCAATTGTTAATAGAGCTTCGATACACTGCCAGTGTCTCGTCTAAACCTCTATCTAGGATTTCGGATTTATAACTTAGATTAAGGAAATTCTGAAGTAGCAACAGACTAACAAAAACAGTGTGTCAACTTTTTCCTATTAACTAGATCTATGTGGCATCTCTAGAAGTTTTATATAATTTAATTTAATTTCAATGTCAGATTACAGAGATCCATAATGGTTAGTAACAATTGGTACTTATATACTATGTTTTGGCAAGACATATTGGTAAAATTGTGAAAAACAACAACCGAACAATGATTTTTAAGTTTTTTTTTTAAATCGTGATCGATAATTATGAAAACAGGCAGAAAATGTAATATAAATTATTCTAGTATTAATAATGCACAACCTCCAGGTTTTCCTGAAATGAATTGAAACAACAGTTATTATAAAAACTGTACAACAAGAAACAGGATCCAAACCCAAATAACGATATCTATCGGCATTTAGGTCCGCAATGACGCGCAGGCGCCGCGCCGCTCCTCACCTCGGAAGGTCACAGTCTCCCCGATTTATGGAGCACGAAGTCTTTGTACCACACCGCCAACATTGCCAGCTCGCCACTCTTCACCCGCTAACGGGTCTGTTCTCAACTAAAATACGAATGTACTCGGAACAACAAACGCATGGATACGCTCCCTATAGCTCACGATTATGATCTGTTAGCCAATATCTGAGTAATGGAAATTGGTATTCAATGCTAAATCGATTTTACGGTCCAGTATCGTTGGGCACTTTTCAATAGCTGGCTGGAATTGATGGGGAGTATAAGCTGTTAACGTTTAAGTTAGTTGTTCGATAACGGGTACCTATGTTTCAAGAGTACGTTGGAAGTTATGTTAAATTTTAGATCTGGCTGACCAAGGGCAAGTCTTTTAAGTTACAGACCTTTTTTCATCCCTCACAATTTCCCTTCAGATCACAGTGTGGGTTAAGGCCTTCGCAAAGTCGTTTATAGGATGGTATTTCAACAGACTTAAGCTTCTTCAAAAAATCTAGTTATCTCTCCTCCGGAAGAAAAGGCTATGGTATGATATAATGCTATGTCTCGAATATCACATACCAACGTCACCTTTACTCCATCTTCCCTTCCTATCTCCACAAAGCATCCGAAAGTGTCGGTCGGTCTACTTGCGCTAACATTGCAAACGATCGTTCAAGTAAAACAGTTCTCGTGTACCGTATCGAAAGCACTCGTGATCCGACTTAAATGTTGAAATAAACCGATCGGAAATCGAACCTAAATACGAGGATATTTATTGGATTATGCCACTTTAGAGTTGCTGAAGGAAATTCTGCGGTATATAGAAATGTACGGTGAGTGTTACTTGCTTTACGGCTGTTCTACTCGACTGGGGGGGCATGGTCATGATTTTAACAGACTATGTTTCCACTATGATTAAATGACTTGACCAATGAGAAACTGTTTTCATGTTGTACTTTATAGGTTTCATTTTCAAAAATGTTGCGTACTCCTTAGCATTTTGTACATTCATGTCTGGATTTTTACTCATTTGACTTGACCTTCTGTTCCTCTGAAGATAGCTCTTAAGTAAACGCGGTTTTCCCATTATGCTGTTATCAGCAAACATGTGAACTTCCTACTTGTAAGCCATTTGTTGCCCCTTGATACGCACTCACGAGGACAGAGGGATGTTGCTTAAGTTTGAATAGCTGTGATTGTATTGATTGGCACTAGCTTTGGCAGTTCCCTACACCCACAGTAGTCACATATCATACACAAAACAGATATTGCGTGTGATATGTGGCCTCCAATCAGTGCATGATCGAAGCATAATTATGGTAACACACCTTGACTTTGTGAAGATTCCCTATAATCACTAATGTGAAAATCGATATCGATCTCAATAAAGCATTGGCAAACATGACGAAACATATTAGATCTCAATTTTATACAAAACGATTAAAGTTCAATGCAAATCAAACCCCAAGGCAATTCTGAACACAAAGCGAAACGAAAAGCACAAAATTCTTTCTAAATGACATAGCAAAATCTAAGTAGATACATTATCGAAGCGAGATCGTTGCGAATAAGCTATAATGGATGATGACTTAGTCGTATCCGAGGCTTCAAGTGTCATATTACCAGCGCTAACTTTATTTCCCGTGACGGTCGATCTAGCCTTCAGATAGTCACGGTCACAGGAAAATAAAATGCGAACGAGTGAGATTATGTACCAGTAATGTATGTGGTAGGTTCTGTAGTAGATTTATGTAAGTTTCTGATAAACTTTTTGGATTAAGTTTTTAGAACTTTTGCTGTAAATATCTCTCGACTATTCATTATTTTTTCTGATGGATCATAAGACTTTACTAAGCCGTTTTTTTCTTTGGTTAATTGAACCCAAATTACACTTTTGCTTTGTCAAAGCGTTGTTGTATTAAAACGCACTTTCAAAACGGGACTCTAACGGGATAAATATTAAGTATAGCTGGATCAGTTTATTGATATTGAACGCATTTCAATAATCTATATTGGCATTCTTAATTAAGATGTGTCGATAACCAGTGCTTAAAGAGAATTGTAATAGTATTCAGCTATTATTGGTATCGTAATGGAATATAATAAGCGCTGAGAGCGTGAAGATCTGGCTAAAAGATTTCTCGAAAGCAATTTTAGTATTTTAGCGTAAGTTATGGGAGGGATCTGATAATTTCTCGGTTGCATTTCCCGGCGTGTCGATAGAGTTCATGATTACACTCCCCTCGCTCAGTTGCCGTATATTGCACACTGTTTACGAAATAAATGAGTTCATAATTTGTGATTTATGGCGTCGGAACTGTACAATTTGATGATAGTTTTTGAATTCTTGAAAATATGTATTTTACAGGCTAATTGAGATTCTACCTAGTAAAAATTTAATCTGTATGCCTGAGGCCGGTAAAAATACCAATACAAAGGGTTTTTTAAATGCTTGGAAATACGACTATGCAAAAGCGAATGTGCGTAAGCTATGAAGTGAGTTAAATTTTATTTACTTACATACCCATTTTAAACTAATGTTGTTAAATTTAGTCCTTCATCTTAAATTCAGGTTATAAATGTGTATTTTTCCGGTAGTTGATCTTAAAAAACATGACAAGTATGGCGTCTACCTAATTATCAATATCAAATGTTAGGTACTACCGTTATACGTAAATAAGATTTGAAGTTAATGTATTTTTTGTCTTGCCACTAATGGGTTTTAACTGTCGCAGTTTGATAATTAAATACCGTCCAGTAAAACTAGACCCCCGAGAAAATACTTAACCAAATCAAAATGTACAGGATTTGGTCTTCTGTTGAGTTTATTCATAAAAGCAGCGCGACTAGGGGAGTTCAAAGTAAATTAGCTTTATAAGTTCGTGGTAATTAGTTTAGTAGATTCGCGAATGACTTTAAGACAGGGCCTGTCACAGGCCGATTAGGGTTAAGGAGCCATATATTGGCCTTATTTTATTGGCTACCTAAACAATAAATTGACAATCTAGTGAGATTTGGCACATGTTACAGCTATACCACGTGCACGAAGTGTCTTGGGACTAAGTGATGGGTCTTGTATACGGTTGTTTCTTGATCTTTGACTGTTCGCCAAGAAAGTAAGTAACTTGAATCTAGGTGTCTCTTTTTAGGGTTCTGAAAAACGTAAAAATAAAAAAAAAACATCATACCTGTTTGTGTGTAATAGATATTTCTTTCAAAATGACATTGAGGTTTCTATAACCATTTTTTCTCTAAGCCACTAGATAGACACTTCCAAAGTGGTAAAATATGTGTGTCCCTTGTCTCTAACTTTTAAACTAAGAGAGTCATCATCATCAACATTATCAGCCTGGGACAGCAGGGTTTCCTCGTGACGTTTTCCTTCAACGTTTTCAACCAAAATGGGTTTGAACGAGATATAGGTAGCAATTTTATAGCACATTAAAAAACCGCTAAAATAACTTTGTCATTCATACAAACACTATGAAAAACAAACTTATCACATAATGTGTATATTTCTGTTGTGGTTATTACAACAAATAATACAAATTAAAGAGGACTTACTACGATGGTGCAGAACTGAACTCTTCATGTGCGAGTCCGGCTCGCACTTGGCAGTTTTTCTGTCTAGACTCCATTAAACTTGATCCAAATTTTTATCAACGTTTTATTAACTCAATCAACAACTACACTGCCACTCAATAATTTACCGTTACCCAGTAATTGGCCATTTTGTGATCTGTCAAACAAAAACATCGTGGACAGTCTTTAAAAAAACGTTTTTTACAACTTCTCACAAATCCGTTAATCCGTAAACAGTTATGTGTCACATCAACAGATATTTATTAATGGTTTTTGTAAACAGAGTCTGGTATAAAAAGTGATCTCCATACTTTATCATCGTCTAGTACTTGATCCTAGTAATGCGCACGCGTTTCACGACCACGAATTATTTCCATCGCAAAAGCTATAATTAAAAAGCTTGCACTTTACAACGAAATCAGAGATGCTCTGAAGTCTGAAGCCGTGTTATATTTATGCCCCCAGAACCTGATACAGTAAATAAATATTTCAGTAACTCGAATTGCATTCTAAGAAGTGATCTGGGCTCGTTCGATATCGTAGCATGAGTTACTGAGGTGTCAGCTACTAACGTGGAGCTTTGTTTATCTCTTTGTGATCCTCCCCGTGCACTCGCGTATTGAGTAACGAGAAATAATCGCATGACTAATTGAAATCATACACAGTAATTCGTCATGTTATCCACGCGGTTCTTTTTCTTGAACTTGTACGTCTTGCACGCACTCTGATTATGATAAAAATATGGATTTGCTCCAACCACTCTGTGTGCCAAACAAATTGGTTCATATTTGTCATGTTTATTTGATTTGTAATGCTCGTATTTGTGAATGCGCCTTGAATGTAAACAGATTACACAGGTAAGACAGTTTGGATTTGTATTTACTTTACATGTTATTGATTGATCGCTGCAGCTCTTAATTGGAAGGCTATCGCCATTTATTCTCGGAGCTCCAGCTGCGTAGTCTTCTTATCTTCAGGTGACGTACTACGGTAGTCCAAAGTCTTCATTGTCAACGTTCAACACACGTGTTATAAAAATAAAATTGTCGTATCTACTCCTACGTTCAGAAATGTTGCACCCAGAAATCAAATAGTTTCTATCTGAAAATAAAATCAATTTTAGTATCTATGTGCGCATATAAAAACATGTTATCACAGCCAGAGCTTTATACGGCGAGAGCAGAATTATGTCTCCCTGCAGATATTGGTTCTTTTGCAGCCATAAGAGAAAATAAAATTACAATAAAACTATTAGACGGTGTGGCTTTCTCTACGAATTTGTCTCCAAGTGTTACGAGTGTACTTCCATATGAGGTAACATCGGCTAACGCGATATGACGCAGTGGTGCGAAGCTCGCTAGAGGGCGTGTTCGTCGATAGGGCGCTGCGCCGGCGCCGCCGTATTTATGGCGTTGCCTTGCTCACGCGCACCATGTTATGTTGCTGATAAACGCTATCTAAAAGTAAAAAGAGAAACAGGTGCGTAGATTTTCAAAAGGCTTTCAAATGTAGCATAAATGGAAAATGTAAAGGGCCTTATTATCAGCTAGTAAATATCTAACTCATGCTGCACATAGACTTTCGCTAAAGTCTGTTATTATAGCAGAATAATGGTAGATCGGTGCTGAAGACAAGCTTTCAGGCTTAATATTACTATATTTATTTATAGGGTTAAAGGTAAGAGGAGAAATCAACTTTCTCGGAGCAAATAAAAGCAAGACTTATATTGCAATTCTGAAACATTGACAATAAAAAATTATCGACCTTTCGGAGTGGCACGAGGCAATAAAACAATAAGCAATCGATACTTTTGTTGTGAACATATTTTAAAGGTCCTGTAGTATAAGTAGGGTTTATGTAAGTAAGAGAAATTACTAGAAAAAACTTTGCTGGCATAAGTTACTATAAGAGAAACAAAACTTCTACCTAATTCCATACATACGATTACATTTATCAAAATTTCCACCAGGCTTAAATTAATGTTGAATGAAAATAATTTATTATAAGTTTCTTATTTAATTTAGATTTTCAATTATTGTAATAGTCACATCTACACTTTGGCATTGTTCCAAAATACTTAACATTTTGCAGAAATTGTATAATTTTCCCCGAAAATGAGAAATAATTAGAGCTGCCATTATTACTTAACATGTTCCACATAGCCTGGATATTACTGGGTTAATTATATTGTCAGCGAACAGCTAATCTCAGATCTTAATTGTACTTAGAAAAACGATGTTCCGTTGAACTGGACAAGTATTTCAATTTGTCTCGAACCAGTCATGTAGGTTATTTTATTCTTCGTGTGCTACGATTTTATTCAAACATTTTTATTTGATGGTTGAGTCTAAAATTTTTGGAATTGAATGGAATTTTAAGAAGTAGTTCCCTAACGGCACGTCAGGATTGCGACCACATATGACACGTCATCAAGCCATGCGGTTTTCTGCAGTGTGAAACGGTGACTGTTTATAGTACAATATCTACATTCTACACACTAACACGTCCACGTCCCTCTACTACTCCTATTATAAATTCAAACATTATCCCATAATTAAAACTTAACTCTCAATACAAACTCGCACCGGTGTTCAAGACAGCCAAAAAGAAACAACAAGCTAAAAAACACCAGTGCTAAAATAAATTGAGTATATAAATCCCTTACCACGTGTAGTGACGCTATCTCACGGGTCCATCAGAGCGGGTGCGTGTGCGAGTGTATCGTTTGTTTGGACATGTAAGGTGTCTGGGTACCTTCGTTGTAACATCCGGCACTTCGCGTGACATCCTCGCATTATTTCGCGAATCTCGTCACACTTGTAGGTCTTCTTGTTAGTGGAGTGTGTGCTGGAATGCCTGGACGCCATACGCGAGTATTTATAAAATGTATAGAGCTGGTATTTAAACGTGAAATAGAACGCATCTTAGCACGAACATCTGGGTCCACCTACTGTGAATGTTTTTTTTGTCATTTCCATCTGTTTGGTTTTTAGGGTTCCGTAGTCAACTAGGAACCCTTATAGTTTCGCCATGTCTGTCTGTCCGTCCGTCCTCGCTTAATCTCTGTGACCGTTAGCACTAGAAAGCCGAAATTTGGTACCAATATGTGTATCAATCACGCCGACAAAGTGGTAAAATAAAAATTGCAAAAAAATGTTTTATTTTATTTTTTTTATTTCCCTATGTGTAAAGTGGGAAGTGATTTTTTTTAAATTTCAACCCTAACGTGTGATATATTGTTTGAAAGGTATTTAAAAATGAGTAGGGGTTTACTAAAGTCATTTTTTGATAATGTCAATAATTTCGGAAATAATCGCTCCAAAAGTAAAAAAAAATTGTGTCCCTCCCTCTAACTTTTGAACCATAAGTTTAGAAAATCTGAAAAGTAGAACTTTCTAGGAAAATCATTTTGAACTTGGATATAAACAGTTTTTGTACAAAAAAGACAAAAAGTTGTACAAAATAATTTCTGGACTAAGTTTGTAGTATAATCGTATAGGTATGCAAGCATTTTTTAACTTCGTTTACATATTTTATTATCCTGAACGTATCTTTTTTCAAACAAAATAAGAATTATTACTACGGAACCTTACACTGAGCGTGGCCCGACACGCTCTTGGCCGGTTTTTTTATATAAATAATTATTCGCGTGGTACAAAATTTTTTGTTTGTGACTGTATTTTTTTTGTCTGATGAGTGTAAGTGCACTTAAGGGATCGGAATTTCCCGCACATTCAGGGAAAATACATTGTGTGGCAATGTAATCCACAATACTTAGTATAGTCTGACTGTACAAGCAAATAATCCAATTTCAATGACAAAAGCAGCGAGTGTTCCGTTCATTCTTATATCCGCACACGTTAAACTTGCGCAAACGCAGAGACAAAGTCAATATTTCTTTAAAAATTACGTTTTGGTGGTTTTCCCGTTATTGGAACTTTAGACGTGAAATACAATGAGTCAATGACGCATTTGGACACAAAATTGGTGCTTATTTTTTAAGATATCGGAAAATGTATTTTTAAAATTAACCATTGACGTTTTTAGCAGTTCATGATCAAGGTGGAAGCTATAAAGCTATCAAACGCTGCCAATTTTTAAGAATATTAGGCTTATTTTTACGAAATCGTTAATTTTGTCGGTCATTTCCAGCAGCTGCTAATACGGGAAGATTTAAAATAGTGCACCTACTTTTTTATTTTCGGTTTTCCCGATTCGTGATTAATCAGGCCTTTGCGTATTGTATGGAAAATCCTTAAAAACACCAGGAAATATTAGTATTACTTCTTTTGAGATTTACTTGTTCATAAATATTCTTTTTGCACGTTTTAAAAAAAAACTACTAGGTAGTTATAAGTTTATAAACTGTCATAGTCATTAACATTAACAATAACACTGAAATTAGCACTGGCATATTTAACTAGTTTTTATATTTTGTGTTCATGATACTTGGGCGCTGTTGCAAGCACCATGATCACTCACGGTTAAACAAATAGAAAACATGGGGAATATTCCGTTTTCTATGTTAATGATAATTCTACCAGTTTTGCTTATAATTAGCGTGTAATATCCCGCTACAAGGTTAATGTCGTACTCCTCTTCCACTTCACTTCTGCTCTCTAGAGCTATTTCAAGGACTGTATTTGTTTATGGAATCCTTGCTTTTAAAAAAAAATAGTTTTTTGTTCAACTTGAACAAAGACTGCAACAACAAAGTTATCATTTAAACAAACGTTTGCGCTGTTCATCAAAGTATTTAAATATTTGCATAGTTATTACATAAAACAAGAAAACGTTTATTTTGCCCAAACCTGCATTTTTGCCAAAAAATGTTTGCCAATATCCCTCGGTATTGAGGTCCCGTCCAGTGTTACATATTTTCTGACATTTCAAGTACATAAATTCTTACACACTCACATTTGACCACATAATATTCGTCATTAAATTCTATAAAGAGTAAAAATAATTAAGGACCGCTACTTTAATCACACGGTTGAACTGCGAAATCGGTAAGAAATAATTTCCTTTTTGGAGTTCCTTTCAATTATCGAATCTCTACTCACATAACATTAACAAACGCACCACTTTCAGTTGGTATCAAACTCATTTACCTACTTACATATTTCATTGAGTAGCTTGACTGAATGAATTAGCATGAAAGGAAATTCAATTAAAATATTAATGGAAAAAGTATGCGGAACCATCAATTATCCTGAATGTTTGTTCTTAACGGGTAATTTGCATGATTCGGTCCATGCTGATGGAGATAAATGCACGTGCGTTGACCCATCCAATAACTCGACAACAGAAATTAGGCCAAGTCTGTCACAAAAAACTACCCGCGTTTGTGATGTGGAAGCTGTAAGTGGAAGATAATTGATGTAAATATAAAAGTTTAACTTCCGAAGCCAAGCTTTTTTAATTACGGTAGTTGCATTGTATGATTGGCGTTTGTCTTATCGGACTCTTTATTACTGAATTCCTGATTACTGAAAAATTTGCGACTTAGAAACCTATTAGTCGTGGTGGTTTTGCTTGTTTATAACAAAAATCGGACAAAATCATTTAAATTATCAGCATGGTTTTAACTAGGTATGCTTAAAATACATTACATTTTACACTATTATATTTACGTAGTCGAACATCTTCTTCGCTAGATCGATTCCCAAGATAAGCTAAGATTAAACGTAACTATAATTACCTGAGTAGGATTCCCCTGTGCCATTATTCAGACATCATTCTCGTAGCTGACAAATACCGTAAAAGTACATAAAATCTGTAATTTACTCCCCGAGCCAGCGATAATACCTTCGAAGAAAACTACGAGACCGGGTGGTATCATATTCACAATTGGAAATGTAAATACCTAATTGGACTAATAATGTTTCTTACTTCATACTGATAGTTGAAACGGGACCCTAATCTAATTGTAACACGACTTAATTAAGTTTATTATACCATAACAGCTTAATCAGAATTCAATAAAATGTAAAACTGATTCGTCATTAATATATTCATGAGACTATAAGCGCCGATATTATTATGATACGAATTTCTACAGGCATATCCACATTCCTGGTTAATGTGAAATTTCTTTGCGTTACATAACTGTTACACTGAATGCATAATATAATTTTCCTATTTAGCATATATCGCTGACTGGCCTGTTGGTCTAGTGGTTAGTGACCCTAACTGCTATGCCGGAGGTCGTGGGTTCGATTCCCACCCAGGACAAATGTTTGTGTGATGAGCACGATCATTTGTTCTGTGTCTGGGTGTAATTTATCTATAATATGTATGTATTTAGAAATATATAAGTATGTTTATCAGTTGTCTAGTACCCATAACACAAGCTCTGCTTAGCTTGGGACTAGATGGCGTTGTGTGATAGTTGTGGAATATTATTATTATTATTATCGCGTTCTTATATTTCACCGCTGTCGCTTTTATTATATATACTTATAGATATACTTATAGATGCTCGTGTTTCGGAGGCAGACGGAAGAACACGACGTAAATGTCGATCGGACAAAAAAAAAACTAATTAGTCCGTCAGATAGATTTCCAAAAATTATTGGACACGTATTTTTTCTTTTTTCACGTAAACAAAAAATGAAGACGATACAGTGCTTCGAAAACTCGTGTGACGTCATATGATAGTACATTTTGTACCTACAAGTGACGTTTCAAGCCCCACTCCATGATCTTTGACGCGCTTTATCTTCGTCAATTTTTATTGTTTTAATAAAACAAAAAACACGTGTTCAATATTTTTCGATAATCTAACTTACGGACTAAACAGAATCATATTATTTTGACCCAGTCCGATCCCATAATGTAGCAGTAGATCTTCTAGCATCTACCAATTTGGTTTTTTAAACGGAGTTCCTCATTGCACGTTATCGTTTTTATTGTTTGCGGGGTGAGGTTCTAGACCAAAAAGTGTGTAACAATGAAACACGTCACCAAAAACCGAAATCTTAGTTTTGTGACTTTTGAGGCACTTTCCGTTCCTAGGAAACTAAAACTTTTTTTATCGATACAGCTTGCCGTCCATTTTTTAACGTTTTTAATATCTCAGCATCTGTTCTACTTGTAAGGAAATCATGAACAGTTGTTCGAGATGCGAATTGCGGGTGCAAGCAGTAACTCATGCAG
The DNA here is from genome assembly GCA_949775195.1 of Diarsia dahlii. Taxonomy (NCBI): domain Eukaryota; kingdom Metazoa; phylum Arthropoda; class Insecta; order Lepidoptera; family Noctuidae; genus Diarsia; species Diarsia dahlii. Next base: position 13,930,053 of record OX459198.1, read on the forward strand.
CATAATGGTCACATTCACAAATTCGCGGCAAACTGACCCAATTTCTTTAAACCAAATATAGGTACAGTGCCTGCATGCACCTTCGCCGCTTAACCGAAAATAAATTAAAAATTAAGTGAAGACACGAACTCGATAAAAACTCGTTCGTGTACCACGGAAATTAGTTTCGAATTTTGTTCTTCCTTTTTTATTTTGCGGCGCGATTAAGATCGGGTGGCTACCGAATAAAATCCCCGTTGGTCGGGTAACAGGATCCACCGCGGGGACTCTTGAGGCACCCGTCGGGATGGATGAACACAATCGTATTGTTGCTATAGTACGTGCGTTGTGTATTGCTAAGAGAAAAGTGTGGTCAAAAAGTATAGTCTACATTTACACACAATTATGCAAAACGTGGGCTTAATTTTATTTTAATCCAGAAAGTATGTACATGTTAACTTTATTTTAAGACATCGTTTTTAAGTTAAACTATTCTTTATTAATAATATTCACTTCATTTATTATAATTCGATTATGTAAACATTAGGCCATTCAAAATACGGCTACTATTCTACGTATAAAAACGATTCCATTAACAACCAATTAACTGGATTATTTAACATTATATCATCAATAATTCAATAAGTCTACTAATGAGAAAAAAATAAAATGACTGAATCACGTTTTTGGCCTAGAACGTGCTGGAACTAGATAATTATGTAGGTAGCTGTGTTGCTTTTAAAGACTTAAATAACCGAAGCAATTCCAATAATTGTTTTAAGTAATCTTACTTAACTTATGTAACGGTTTCAAGAATTACATAATTTCCTTCGAAAATAATGTTTATTTTGAAGTATACGGGTTCTTCTTTCAAATGTATTTGCTTTGGTAATACGATATCCATTATAGTGAAAGGGACGAATATGATCCTTGCTATTAAAAAGCTCTCAAGTCCATGGGATTCTCAGTAGGCGTCGATTCCCAGAATGACAACTTGTTGAATGAGTACTACTTCTATATTTAATTTATATTTTTGTGGGGTAGATGATTTACTAAATTGGCAACATTTCAACGTGCGATACGTGAAACCGCATCTCTGTGCCACTTTTCATGCTCCATATTATAATGATACATGATAACTGTAACCATGTGCCTATTAATAAAATATGATGGTGGAGATAATGAAGTTTTTATTTATATTCAACAGTTTTCCAATATTAGCGAATTTTTAATTATACTAAGTTTTTAATTATACTATATTGAATTATTATTGAATTTTTATTGATATTTAATAAGTCAAATAATTTAACATATAATAAGTTTTAAGTTTGTTACTGACAGTTATGGACAAACTTGGTCTGAAATAAAAGTATATTATTATTTTATGTAGTCATTGCCACCACATGGCCAGCCATTTTCAGCACTAAACAAGGTTAGTCCGTGGATGGGGGACCACCCATTTCATATTGAGGATCCTAAATACCTCGGGAAGTCGTTACAGGTAGTTTGTGCCTCGAAAGTGTGGTGATAGCCAGTCTTACCAATTTTCCAGGACTAAGTGGGTTGTGGAGGTCAGTTTAAAATAAATGTAGGTACTCAACCAGTTATAATAGACTGGAGGCCGACCACAAAATAGTTGAGAAAAGTATATGCAGTTGATGTGCAAGTGTGGAAGGGAACACTGCGTTGCTTTTTAGTGAGTCAGAGACTGACAGACCCCTCTGCTCACCCCAGGGTGGAGGACATCCATGAGGATTTTCAACCCGGGAAAAACAATCTGGTTGGCTTCCAGTCTTATGTCAATGTACCAATTGAAAAACACCGGATGGGAAAATGGTGTCACCAATAAAACCTTTTTATCAAAATAATAAAAAGTACAACTATCAGAACTCTAATTACGATAAAGACGTGGGCGAGACTTATCAGTTATCTAATAGAGATTTGATAATATTTATTAACGTTTTGTGGGTCAAACTGATAACCTGCTTGCTAATAATAATATTGTGAATGGAAATAAATACTGTGACGTATTTTTACGTCAATCTGGAAGTTAGTGATGCATTGCACTAGTACATTTTGATACAAGTGCGGAAAGTTTGTTGTTGCGGAAACAAAATTACCACAGATAACTATACCTTACACTAAGTCCAAATCGATTAAAACATAGGAAATTTAAAAAAAAAACTCTTTAGTCGGTGGTGATTTTTTTTCTAATTTCTATTTTTTTTTTTGAATAATTAAATTGTGTTTGTAAAAATAATACATACTATAAAAAAAACATGATTATTTAAACAAATACTTACTTTTATGAACAAGTTAACATTTATTTGTGTTCCTAATTAAATAATATTTGAATTTTTTATTGTTTCTGTGAGGCGTTTTAGCGGCTTCATACCTGTGCTTCTTCTTCAACCTGGCGAAACACCCATCGACACTTCCTAGTGTTCAGCTGGAAAGAAGAAGTGGCGGAACAAACTCCCCAGCACACATCTGTCTGTTAGGTTGGTTAGAAGAACCAGACTCGATACAATAGCAAGGTGATTTACAGACACAATCAGTAATAAACAAAAGTAAATAATAATAAACAATGTAAAAATAAAATAATAAATACAAAACAGCAGTAAACTAATTTTGGAGAAAGAACATAAATAACAATCGTCGTTGGTCCCGGTTGTCATTTCACCTTTGACTGTCGTTACTGGTAGTCAGTGGCACAAAAGTCTGACAACCAGTCTTACCAAGGGGTATCGTATTACGTGGTTCTGTGTTGTGGAGGTCAGAAAGACAGTCGCTCCAGGGAAAATATATTATAGGTATTCAGCTGAACCCGGTAATACTAGAAGCCAACCCCAACATAGATGGAAAAAGGCTAGACAGATGACGATCATGGAGTTCTGTGTCTGAGCACAGAGCAGTGTGGTTTTTTTACTGACTGACCCCTGCACTGACGTCAGACAGTTCTTTTCTTCGACTATTAAATGGGGTAATACTAATCAGACATCTGTTAAAATTACGAGATGTAGTTACGAAAGTTGCACTTTGTGGATATAAGTAAGTAATGTCAGAACCATAACGATGTAACATTGACAGCTTTGTAGCTGGATATTAGTCACTGGAGTAGTTCTGGTTCTTGCAACTATGATTGTGGTGGTGTTAGGAACTTCTAATTAGAAGCATCTGCTTGTAAAACTTTCTGATAGCAAAAGGTCAAGATAGTCAATGAACTGGTTTTGATTCCTGCATCAATGAATTTGATGTTAAGACCTTCTAACATTTTATATTAAAGCAATTTCCTAAACGATCATCTGAATTCTTGCTAAATCCGTCCATGCTATCTTCCCTTCCTCAATGGCTCATTATTTCAGAATGTATTTCATGTAGAACCTTAATCAACATGCCACTATTCGTCAGGGCTATTATAAGGCTCAAAGGCTCAAACCGCAAAGAAGTCTTACAATCTCCACATGCATCGTCTGCCTCGCATCTCAGTTTACATTTTTATTTTGACGCCTCTAAACTTACTGCGCATCTACAATGTTGTATGCCAGCCTGTATTCAAGTTTCGTTTTAAATTCCATTGCGATTTTTCTAGCGTACTTTGATGTTTTCTACTCGTGACTTGGCAACAACACAAAGGATTGTAAATCCAAATGTGAAACAAGGTGTTTCATGTACTTATTCGCAGAGGATTTCATGTTTTTGTGAGGTTCGTCTACAAAACAGTCGTATATCAACTGCGGCTTTATTTTAGAAAAATCAACAGAAATTGTCGCCAATGCCATTTTCAAAAGCTTTATCAGTGTCAATGTTTTTACTGTAAAGGCTAGGTTAGTATTTGTTTTAGATTCAAATGTAAATATTTTCGACTCAGTAAATACTTCAAAACAAAACCCGTCTTTGTCAACTTTTCATGAATGCACCGTATCGTTGTGTTCTCAACTTCTCATCTATCTTTTTATGTTTTCATAGCTATTCAGTCAAGCGGCGACAGCCAGTCTATTTCTCTAACTACCAACACACGACATTAGGAGCACGCTAACAAAGAGCTTGTTAAAATTCTTCTATATGAAACCGTTAGGGCGCCCTATTAAAACAAAACAAAACTGTAGAATGCAAGGAACAGTAAAATCTCCCCATCTTAACTATTTCGCAACAAAAACGGATACCAATTTATTCAAATATTAGTAGAAATATTGTAAAATAATTTGAAGGTGCATTTAAAGATAGGAATTTGCAAAACATTGGCTGTTAGTCAATTTACGGTTTGTGTTATAGGCACTGCACGCATATGAATATTTGTGTCATTAATTCATTATGTACAGTGTGTGTGAGAAGTAATTTAAATGCATTGTTCTTATGTACAGTTAAGCGACTTACCTTATTTCGAGTCGTAATTTACTTGAATGTTTTATTATTTTCAGTTTTGTCGGGATCGTGAAATTTTAATCTTTGTTAATTTTAGTTTTGTGTCGAAAATGTGTCTTTTTGCATTCTTCGGCCTTAGTCAGAATGTTTATCAGCTTGATAAATTTAGCTCCACCTATTTTAATTTTTTATCTGTTTGGGTCTCGCTGAGTCAGTAGCATGCTCCGTAAGTGGTGTCCCGTTTAAAATGTACTAGAACATTCCGCATTGCTAGCTTCAGTGGTATTATTTGGCTCTAGCTCAGATCCATTATCATAAACCAATATTAACAGTCATTTGTCGAATTTTTAAGTCTGAAGTAAGTGTTTCTTGACTGCTGTTTAAGAGTAAATATCTCAATTTATAAAATAAGAACTGCATATACAAGCTTCAAGGTTAATGTAAAACAATTTACTGGGCAGCTACCGGAGTACTGGTTTTATGTTTCACTTTAGTAGTGGACTGTACATTATATCATATCACATGTCGGCGCGTATTGGCATACATTCCGCGGATTAAGCGCACAGTCTGCTCTCCTAACCGTAATATTTGCTGATAGTACCGCGACAACACCCTGCGTTTCTTTATGCCCAACAAATTGACGACTCCAAGATTACCGTCCGTTTCTGACAAACATTTCACTTAAGGCCATTAAACGCTTGTCAAAGTTTTTTGTGCAAACCTCAACGTTATTATTGGATCTTCTGATAGAAATAGAACGCAAAAAATATTGAACGGACAATCATCATAAGCCCAATTACTCTAATAGTTGCTAACGTGTGGTAACTTTCGATCTCGTATGTAAAGCACGCCACGTTCGAGAATGTAAATGTCACACCAAATCTATAGTATTGTAATGACTAGGTAAAGTTTGGCGCCAATGATCAGATTTTACCACTTGATCTGCATCTCTATCAAAACATTACTTATGAACCATCGTAACAATAGCAAAATATGCAAAATCATTCGGTATAGATTATTAAAAATTAATTGATGTTTTTGTCCTGCAACCTTAAACTGACGTTTTGGGAACATCACAGCCCACATAGAAGTAGTAATGATGACTGGACCAGGGAGTTGTTTTTCAATATTTTACCAATCAATGCACCAACTGAACTGCAACGTAAAAAAAAAACAGCGAGAGACAAATGAGTTTGTATTCAAATGTCTCTCACTCCTCACTGTAGTAATAGACGTGCCTGAATGCGCCTTGCGCCAATTTCGTTTGACGGCAGTCGCTCGCAAGCAGGTGCGTTGTGCGCGCGTGCGTCCGCCATATTTGAATCACAGCTGATATTGCCGCCAACGCGATCTTGTTTCGAACATTTTGTACAAACGAATACGATTTACAGCTAGCAGATTTTAAATGCACAAAAAATTAAATTAAGTGCAGTGACTTAATAAACGGACTAATGAAGATGACAGTTAATCGAATAAGAGTTGTGGTGCTGGGGAGCGCGCGCTGCGGCAAATCCGGTAAGAATAACCTCAGGAAAACATTAAAATTGTTATTAGCAGGTGATTTATGCGCCTGGAATGCTTGGTTTCCCGATTAAAGCATATTTAAAGCTTTAGTTATATTCGGCTTTAACGACTTGTCGATAATTATTGCTTTTTTACTTTTTTAATCGAGCGCCGAAATCAATTATGTCTAATACCCCGAGAAAAGCTTTTATATTATTTTGAATGGCCTGAGGTAGTTTTAGGATTATTAAATTAATTATGGACCAAGCTACAGTGATTAGTAATTATAAACAGATGTTACTCATGGATGCCTTCCATTTGCCGACTGGTTTAGTTGTGATCTTCTTTAATTGCTTTAGGATTATATTATATTACGGCACCAATCAGAATAGGTGAAATTGATATTATATAATTTTATTAGGCAAGATTAATATCTACTCACTTTGATGATTGTTTATAAAATTGTATTTTTGAATTCATTGGGGCATTTGTTGTTTTCTTAGGCATTATGTAAAACTTTCTACTTTTAACCACAGTGACATAGAGTACCTGTATGAATTGACGTATAGGTGCAACTTTCGCAAGTCCCTTGACACTTTCAGCTTTGCATGTTAAAAGTAGCGCTAGGTATGCGCGGTTTGACTCTAGGATAAAGCTCCACCGAGTTGAAAACTCTTAGTATTTTTTGATGATTAGTTAGAACTTCAGAAGTCGTTTTACTTGAGCTTCAAGTAGTAGGTATTTAATGATTTGAACAAAAGCTAATTCAATGTCAGATGTAAAACAGCTCCGATTATATACATACGGTTGTACCTATTTCATGCTTATCTTACTTAAAGATATTCAGTATCCAGCTACGCATCTTTACCTGGCTTAACATCCCTAGTCTAGAACATTTACTAGCGTAAAAACCTGTTTGATTATACGCATGAGGAATGTTATTTGCGAATATTTACAGGTACTTATCTTATCTGAGAATATTTCGCAGAAGTATCACGTTATCCATACATTACGGAAGTACATTAAACAGTGCGCAACAATAAAACAGCAATACTACTTACTGTGAGAGCATCCTTGTCACCATAACATTTATCATTGTTTGTACTTGGATCAGTTCCATGGAATCGGCCACTAGGCTGTTGACATAGTATGTGCACCGGTTATCAACACCGTGATACGAGACGACTGATAAGTGACATGTACTGGGTGTTGCACCTGATATGTCGCTAACAAAGAAAGTTGCAGCATTGTTATTGTACGTAATCCATATGAGTAAGAATGATAACGCTGCTTCTACGTAATAATAAAAAGTACCGCGTGTTTTTTTTGGAAACGCATTAGTCAGTACAATGATCATAAAAGGTAGCAAAAGGATTATTAAATGACAAATCAAGGAGTTAAGAAGCGAATTCTTCTGGTTACCGTCTACCCTAGTCCCTATTAGGACTCTGACTCAGGCAATTTATTTTATAGGAATAGTCAACAGGAGGATAATAGTCATACTGATCAATAGACATTGACTGAAGAAACGCTTAAGCATAACACATGCAATATTTTCACCGGTTATCGTCTATTCCTGCTTGTACACAGCCAACCTCGTTCAATGACAGAAGATAGCAATCAAAGCATAAGGCTTTGGTTGCGTAGCGAGGATAATCTTACAACTAGACGCTACTATACGGCTTCTTGGTCATGAAGCATTCATCCTTGATATCAATCAGGGCTTTGCTTAACTCATAAAGGTATGTTATGTAATGTTACAAAAGTGGCATTATACGCAGGTTGATGATCTTTCAAGTTTGTTAAACTCTGCAATGTCAATGGCTCAGCCTAGACTTTGCAGGCAAAACAACTGTTTATTTTAGATGTGTCCGAGTCTCCTATCATAATAAATGTATCTAGATTTTTCAAATCCTAGCATTTTCGTTAGGTCGTTGTTCTACTTTGTGACGTATGGAAGCATCAATTTTTTACTAAATTAGTAGTTCGACTCATACAAAGGGATGTTATGTCATGCTTTCATGATTTATGCCCTAGGTATGCCATAAAACTGTTTACCGAGATTTTGTGTAAAATAGTATGTGATTAGTATCCTGTGGAAAATTGAGGATAATTTTGTCGTTTGATTATAAAATAAAAAGGCGTAGCTGAGGGGGGTTACTAGAAGATCAAAGAGATGATGTTTAAAACATGATGTGGCATAAAAGGGGGTAATAATGAGGTGACAGCTCTGCAGTTCAGCATTTGTTTACACCGTTGTTGTTTGTTCAAAAAATGCTGTACGATTTTAAATAAAATTAGGAGTCGGACAGAAGGATTATGATGACAGAGATGGTGGAGGATTATGATGAAAGACATCGGTTTAATACAGATTACTTCCATATACTTTGAAAAGCTCGACTAAGATCGGATCATGTGGTCAACCCCTTAAACGTGTTCAGCGCCGGATGTTTAAGCCTCGGGTTATGAAATCGCAAGGATGCAATTAGCTATGATTGGTCGTTGCTTCCACGCCCATTAACCTTGTTAACTCTATTTCTTGAGATGATTGATGGCAGACATATTGTTGTGATGTTTTTATTTCCATTTCATCGTTCGGAGTGATTTACTTGTTTTGGGTGTGAGTCATTTGCTTGAATGAGCTTTTAACAATTGACGGTTTTACTGGGACGAATTTAAGGTTTGTAGGCGTACCTTTGCGGTTGATAAGTAGCATTTTGCTAATTGAATGTAATAGAACGTCAACTATGTCCCAGTGAGCCCGAGCAGATAATTGTTTTTATAAAGGAGCTTCGGGCACCCTTTCTGCCAAATATGGAGATCTGATAGTCAAAAGTAAAGTAAAACAAAAAAAAACCAATGCAAGCATATCCAAATATCTATAATGCTCATGTTAGTGGTAGTTGGTCGTTGTACTTTGATGGCGTAATATGGGAGAGGCCAAAATCCAGCGGTGAGTAAACTGCAATAGGTTCAGTTAATTAATTGAAACTATTAATCACAGCAGGCACCTGGCTGCAGCTTTACCAACCAGACAGTCTCAAATAGCACAATATTTACTTTTAGAATGAGTTGAGGATAATATTAGCACCATTCTGCAGACATGTCTATACGAAGGTATTTGCCTCGATTTGTTGCGAAGCGCCAGACAAATTTACGCTGATTTCTTGAGTTTTAGCCAATTTACGGGCGAATTGGATGGAATTGTTTGATTGCAATGTACGCAACGTACGAAAACACCTGCGTGTTTGTATATTTTTGCCTCTATCGCAATGATTGTGATCGACGATTGTGAAATTTGTTCGCCGATCATTTATCGGGAAGAAAAAATACTTAAACTATTTCTGCATTCAAATAAATGCGGGATGAAATGACCTGAAGAAAGAATAAAAAGATCGATAAAAATAAAATCTGTGAATTGCTGATTGCGGTCAATGATCTTATAATTAAGTGATCTTTTTTATAACTTAGTGGCACAATTTATACAAAAAGAAATAAATGGAGTCACGTTCTCTGGATAAGTTCAGTTCGTTTTTCAAATGTATCTGGACGATGTATTCATTTAATTTGTTTGTGAATTTAAAATTATGATGCAGTATTTTTTAAAGACATTGCTTAGGTTGTATATTATGCTGTTTTGTTATTCAACTCCTACTGTAACTTATGGAGATTATTTAAAGTGTAAACAAGAACCTCCCGGTACCGTGTATAATACGATAAATAGTGTAATGTAAATACAGTGTACTCTTTGAAGCACGTTCACAACGTGTAGTAAGTACACGTGACTATACATTTAAATATTTTTTACAAACACGGTTTTATTAAGGATTTCCTCATTTCTTTCTGAGAAAATGAGGAAAACTAGTGCTGGCTGAAAACTATTATGATGTATATGAAAGAAAGAACACAAGGATGTAGCTTAAAAAGAAAATCATAATTTAAATGTAACTAAAACTAAAGTATATTGTTTACGATTATATTAGGGAGGTCCTTCTACGATGACGTCATCGAACTGTTCCGATGATGATAATTGGCTGTCTGACCTCCGCTAATCAAGACGAGTCAGTGAAAAAAAGATGATTCGTCATGGCTGTTTTATTTTTGAATTGTGTTCTATTTATAACCTCACTATTTTTGTTCAGACTCTCGAGTAGTCTGAGGATAGTACATTGACTCACTAATAAAATGTGGGTAGGTAGTTAGGTATGTGCGACTGAAGTCATGATTTTTGTCTCATATGAGTATGAGCTTTATTATGACAGAGGCGTGGGATTTGTGTTATAGATTTCGAGCTTAGCTTCCAAAACACGTTAGTCAGCAAACGAAACCGTACTACGACAAAATGTTCCGAGGAAATCATATAATCGTAGTACACGATATATTCGTCATCAAAATTGTATCTTTGAATATTCAGTACGCAAATAGAACCACTTGGTTTTGTCGCCAAAACTCAGGAATTCAACGTAAAAAAGTTTTATTACCATTTTGCGATCGTAAAACGGATCGTAGACTACGAAGCGTAGTTCGTGAGTGTTACGGAGCGTAGCACGTAAACGTATAGTGTAGTGTATGGAAAAATCTTGTATTGTATGATGTTGTGTAAGTTTCCGCAGGGTTTATGGCTCCCAAAATAGTTCTAAATATCAGCAATTCGTTACTTGGGTAATATTAAGACCGTTCGTATGATGTAGTACAGTTGCTTAATTATTCCATAGCTCTTTTTATTGGGGTGGTTTTTAAATAGACCTTCATTTCTTTATATTATGATGTCGTTTATTACACGTATTTCAAACATGTTTAAAAAAAATGTACCCGTTTACTTGAATTGAAAACCAAAACCCTTTCCCTTTTTTTATTTTAGAAAGTACGCAAAATAATAAAACTTATCGAATAGACCGATGAACCCAACCACTCAATCATTCGTAAATAATATTCAAATTTTAGCTAAAAAACTACTGAATATTTGAATGTGGACGATTTTTTTGACGAGATATTTCTATATTTGACGTGTTAAATATAGAAATATCTTATGAAAATAGAATTACAAGTTTACGTCGACGGAATACTCGTCACGTCTGTATCTTTGTTCGAGTCGAGACGGAACTCAAAGGGGAGGAGCACTCATAAATACCCGGTGTGGATGGGCCACACTTCGAAACAACTAGGTATTAATACGTACTCAACAGTTACGAGTGAAGCCATACATAATAAATCGTGCTGTTCCGATAACTGCACTGCAGACCTATAATGGTACCATCAGGAAAAAAGGATTGTCAATCAAATTGACATTGCTGGACAATTTGCCGTTTAGTTGCTATTTCATCCAACTGCCAAAGGAAAATTGTATAAAACGCTAACTAACAGTTTAATTTAGTGGTCAAATGGGTTATCCTTTGCCCTGTCTTTAGCAACAATGTTCGAGAAGAATACTGATATGCTTAGATAAATTTCTAAAAACGATTTTTGGCAACTCATACAGTGCCTAATAAAATTCAATGTCCATTAAATTAGTCTAAATAAATTATTCGAATGTACTAGAAAGAGCAACTCTACATTTTTGGGCGAGACACGAAAATACACTTTGTGAGAAACGTTTAATTTATAACATTAAAATGAAGTGTCAATTATAAATTAGATTATTCAAATGAAGTCCAATAAATGAATCGAACTCCGATAATTATTTAGATGGCAAAACTGAGGAAAGTGCTACACTACACTTGAGCTTTGAAAAGCTATTTCAAATAAATAATCAGCACATTTCTACATGAGTTTCAGTAGCAACTCTGAAATGATCGGGTTTCGTTTTACGTCTTATTTGTTATTTTCAGCAGGTTAATTGTCCAGATGGTTAGGTCAGGTTATGTTAAACTAAATAAATTACTTTCTGAACCACTTTTCACGATAACCTGCATGTTCAACCACACCCACTAAATGTTACGAGATTTCATTGAACGTCCATTTCAATTGATGAAAATTTTATTCAGCATACAGTCGAATCAAAGGTAGATATATAATATCTGGAGAAAAGTTTTGAGTACCGATGAATGTGCACCGACCCCCAATTAATTGGGTTAAGAGCAAGATAATGATGGTGTTAAATGTTTTGTTGCTTGGTATATATAACCTCACTGATGTAGCTCAAGAGAAATAAGCCATGGGTAGCTAATCAAAGATTTTTTTAACACCCTATTACTTCAACACGCCTGAAACCCGAATGGGTTCACTCCTGCCTAACCCAGGCAGAGGTATGTATACCCGTTAATACCACCACATTTTTCCAGTTATTTTAAAGTCCCATGTAATAAGGGGGCGAGCCTACAGCCATCTCCCGGCCACAAATCCAAACTCCGCGGCTGCTACCGAGAACTGCCCGATGGAAAAAACCAATAAAACATTCCTCAACTTTATAATCGAATCCAGTAACGTAAAGTCCCTAACACTCTATGGAAAGTATTAAATTCCTTAACTGGCTTTATTATTAAAAAGTAAGCAACAAACGTGCCTTCACGAACAAGTAACACTACAACAATAAACGTAAGAGTTACGTAACACATTTTCTATAACACTTCTGATTTCAAGATCATATCGAGGTTTATTCAATACAGGCACGTGTAAACAAGAGACGGTCTCAGATTCCAAGTCGCAAGTCGCAACGACAGATAAATCAAACGCAGACCATTAATGAGTCATTCAACATTCAAACGTCACCAATCGCCAATTAATAACGGTTAGGAAACGATCAAATGCTACCATTTGATATAGTATTATGTAGACGTGTTGGCTATGCAATAGAAAGTATAAACAATAACTTAGCGAAAGCTAACACGAGTGAAATTGATTTATAGCGCAGTCGTCGGATGTCGTTTTTCGGAAACACTCCAATATATTAACATAACAATTATGGAAAGATTAGGTAAGAACTGCTAACGGATGCTGCCCATTGAGTAATGTTGCGATCACTTGAATTTTAATCATCATCTGCCAACTTAATCCTAAGTATGTTGGGGACGGCTTCCATTCTAACCAAATGCAGATGAACAACAGTATTTTACATGGAGCGACTGCTTATCTGTCATCTACAACCCAGTTGGTACTTCTAGGATTCCCCTTGTTAAAACTGGTTGTCAGAATTTCGGGCCACTGACTGCTCACATGTTACGACTGTCAAAGATCTACAAATTACTGTTATGACCAACGCTCAACATGCTTGCCGATGTACGGAGGAAACTCAGTGTGTAATGCCACTCATTAAATTAAATTAATTATAATTAAAATTAATTTAATTCAGGTAATATATAACCCATATACACAAAACAAATACACTTCCAAAACACACATTCATAGACCAACGTAGGCAAGCGCGGCTTAACCTGAAATTTGTTTCGAGCGGGTGTTTTTATCTAGCCACGAGCTCTTCGTATACAAATGTGTCAGTACAAAGAACTTTTACGAGCCACTACGGACACAAACATCACATTTGAAAGGTTTCTCAGTGGTGTGTGTTTTTAATTTTAATGGTGTAGAATATTGCTTTTATAACGTGAACAGATTTGATGTTCGCTATTTTAAGATTTTTATCGATAAATTCAATTGAAGTGTTTATAAGTGTACAGTTTGTTTGGATTAGAAATAGGTGCAATGTTTGCACAGACAGAGTTGAATCTATGGATAATTTCCACCCGGATTTTGTCTAGTCTTGTTTTGTTTTGATTTTGTTTTAAGAAAAAAGTTCAACAGGTTGAAACTTCGCTCCGTTGCCTGGAAATTGACAGCAAGCTTATATTACATCAATATTTGGACAGTTTTATTATTTGTTTGAAACAAGCAAATGCAATCAAGGTGATCCTATTTTGTTTTCCATAAATTAAAAACATTTTCATAATTACCTTGTTGGTCTAGTGGTCGCAAATACGACTGCTGAACATGAGGTCCTGGTTATTTACGGTACTGACAAAGTGTTATTGAGTTTTCCAAAAGGAAATTCTCAGTAGTAATCACGAAGTTTAGATTTGTGCCTATTTGATGGCAATAGGCATGCGTATTACGTGGGACCTATAGATAACTTCCAAAATGTAGATGAACTAACGGGTACACCTCTGCCTAACCTTTTGGGGATTACATACGTCGTGTTATGTATTATAACTGATAAACTACTTTGCCATATCTCCTAATTAACTTTTTATAGGTGCTTCTAGATTAAACTTTGTCAACACGTCTTTTCGCAATAGTTCACACGTCTGAACTACATACACACTTACATGGGTACATTTAATCACGTATGCAAATTGGAACCACTAATCGTAATACCTGAAACATGTATTGACACATGTAGTCATACTCGGGCGACAGCAATCACGTTTCATTTATTTTGTAACTCAATCAGAACTGTATCACAAGTGATAATGGTAATTAATTATTTTGATAGCGGGTGTTACATTTTTATTCAAGGACTATTATATTTATTTGGGTAAAGGCAGAGTATTTATTTGTAAAGGGTGTTGTTGGGTAAAGTTGAGTCATTAAATTGTGTAGAATATAACTTGATTGGCGATTTTGACCTTAATTATTATCATGGAGTGTGTTCGGAGCGGGCCGGATAAACGAGAGCTTTTGATTGTATTTGACAATATCTGCGTATCGGAGAAAAAAAATGCAATCACGTTTATTTTATTTTGTAACCCAATCAGAACTGTATCAGAAATGATAATAGTAATTAATTATTGTGATAGCGGGTGTTAAATTTTTATCCAAGGCATAACTATTTTTTTATTTCTGGAATTTGGTTTATCTGCATAAAGTCAGAGTAATTATTTGTTATGCAAATTGACGTATGATATCAGTTTGTAGCCTATTTCGTACAACTGTCAAAGAATTATAGTATAGTTTTCCACGTCCATCCGCATGATCTTAAGCGGATGCTTGTTTGCTTTCTTGTCAAACAAACACAACTGACAACTGACAATTGACTGTCAATTTTACAAATGTTTACCAACACCGATAACGTCAAGTACAAGTGCCAAAAGAATTAGACTTTGATTCCGTATATTGACTATACGGAAAATCTGTTTGTGGTTAATTTGCATGTGTGCGTTTAGGTAAGTCGGTGGGTTTCTATTATTGCGTTGAATAAACGTGCAATATGCAATGTTGTTTACAACCTGATTCCAAAGTTTGGGTTAGCGCAGGTGGTGAGCCACGCACTTTGATACTTTATAGGTGAGCTAATTTTAGGTAGAGTATCTACTAAACATTCGTAACAGAAATGAGATTATCTTTAGCACCTCAATAATTTAGCTGTTATCGATACCTTCCTTCAAGTTTTGGAAAACCTTTTACCTAAGAATGAATCGCTCCATGAATAAAATTGAAACTGATGCCCTTTAAAAATTAAAACAATAAAAATAAGATCATTAACTGACTGGGTTACGAACTAAGTGACTCTTTCACATGTGTTTGCTAAGATTTCTCATTTATTAATGTTGTAAAACATGGATGTACCAAGGGATTAACGAGCCGTTCTAAGAACTGCCGGAAAAACCTTACCCATAGAGCACTTATTACCAATTTCACACCACTTATTTAGAATCCCAAGTACCCGAAGCTCTAAAAAATATTCTCCCATGGTTTAAAGTCATAAAGAGTAACGCTTGAGCAAGCATTAGTGAAGCGTGCATTACGCAACCAAACTTGCTGGACAATCAATCTTAAGTGGCTACATCTTGATTATGTTATTAACTTAAGTTCAACTTAACTTTACTTAAGGCTCTTGAAGCACCTAGTGGCTCGCCGGGGACTACGTTGTAATTACAAGTTGTATTTTTGTAATTATAATTGATGTTTACGCAGCTTAAGTAGCGTTGGGAACTTAAATCGTGATGTAAGTTTATTAAGAGGTTTAGTTATGGATGGGCTGTTTGTTATTGTATTATGTGCGATTATTGTAGGTTTTCTATTATTGTAACTGTTTCTTTTCTGGAGTCGTCATTGGGCAAAAATATGGGTTTCATGAGAATACACTTTAATGAGGACAAGTTCCTAACATCATGCACGCATCTGTGCACCGATTTCAAAGTCTTTGATTTTTCAAATCTTTTTAGCTTTTGGTAAACCTGGCGCGTAGTTTACCACCCACATTACGTTTTCAATATCATTGATTGCGCAACAGTTTTCATAACAAAGTCGACCCCGATAACACCCACAAAGTCGATATAGATGAAAGAAAATCATAACTATAATGGAAATATTATGACACGCGATCAAAACAAAACTCTAATAGCAGTAATATGCCTTGCCACGTGTACTGAACCATCTGTATAACCGTTACTCATAACTATCGGTGTAAAGCTGTTGAGTGCCAAGAATTCAGCATTACAACTGTTAAGTACCTATCTATCTGGTAACTGAAGGAGAATATAGGTATATGGACTCGGCGAATGGCTGAACGATAAAGTGTCTTGAGATTGTGACCCTGATACAAGCATGCATGAAATCATATCGTGAGTATAAATGTGCGGACAAACAGGTTGAAGGAAGGAGTACCGGGACATTTTTGAATTCAAGCTTGACTTGATATTTTGTCCTACCTACCTATATGTAAAGACGTTTAACTTTGTTATGAGAGTTAACTTGGATTTATAAGGGTCTGAAATCTCTAAAACTTAACGAGAAATTTTGGTAACAAAGCTAGAAAAATCAAACGAAAGAGGCTCTTAGTTAGACATTATCAACTATTACTTCATAGACAAGCAACTGGCGTGTGCAAGCATTAAATATCGACATTAACGTTTCTCACGAAACGAAGTAAACATTTTTATGAACCTCTTAACTCCCAGATTAACTTCGAAGTTAGTCATCATGAGGTGCACATCATATGCAACATTACGAATGACAAAACTCTCATTGCGTTTCGGGATCATAGATCGAGAGCGAGTAAATGTCAACTGCAGCAGTATTAATAGCGGCGTGTGCGCAGCTCAACCGCATGCCGCAGCGCGCAGTGAGTCACCCGGTCAGACGTCTGCCGGGACACCCGCCGCACGCACCACGTACACTCACTCCAATACTAAATAACTAAACACAGAAAATCCACAGACGACGGACACTAAAAAATCTGCAGAGAATTTGTTGGCACCGTGTCTTTGCCAGACGGATCATTTTCAAAGCTCTGAGTCACACATTTCGAGCCAGAGGGTGTGAGTCCTTGACCGTCTTTTGATATTATATCTCTGATTTGATTTTCAGCTGGGGACTAGGTTAATGAAGCGTTCAAAACACCAGTAAGGTTACTGACCGAATCGAAAGACTCTCTTCAGATTTTCTCACTTTGGTCTTCTTCGCTCTATCTTGGATATTTAGTTTCTAAAGAAACATGGCTAAAAGTAAACCTTCTGTTTCTTCTTTGTATCCCACTCACGATACGACATAATTATACACTGCCGACCGAATATTCGATCGCTCAGTCAGCGTTCTAAATAGAATTCGCACAGTTAGAAATGTATTTTTAAAGAAGAAAGAAATATATTCTGGTGTTCTGATGCATGTATTGTTATGATTTTTAGCTTTTAGATGTGTCTGACTGGGTGAGGTAAACAAATACGGTTTTCGTATATGAAAAAAATGTATGTATTTACCTGTCTTTTCAGCCTGTCACGTAAAAATATACAGCTTCAAATTCTGTACCTGAAAATACACTGTTCCAATAATAATGATTGGTTTTACTTTTGCTATGTAGTTTCTCGCTTTTATATTTGTTCATTGAATCATGATCGATGTTTGCACACATGTTTCTAACTCCTCAATTTGTTTAACTGTCAATATCTGTTTGTCGATAATTTGCTACAGCATGCCACCTTAGACCTTTGTTTGATGTGAGTTATGAGGTCAAACTTTTCTAGACTTCCAGGTCAAGTAAGCTCATCATTGTCACCTGTCAATAATAACTGCGGTGAAATCCTAATTAGCATGTCGATACAACAAATTAAGATTACAAGAGAAAGCTTTGCACTATCTCCAGAACTTAGCACAAATAAAAATTAATTGATGTATTTATCTTTTATGTGCTTCAATAAAGTTATAGTGCATATAGAACTCCAAAGAAAGACGTGAACCTTAATTAAGTGACGTTTAAGGAAATAAACTGAACGTAAAAATGTAAATGAAACTCTGTGGCGTCCAATTACTGTAGCGTGGCGAACAGGCCGGGATCGCGGCGGTGATCACCTCGCCGATGCTCTTAATTAACATTTAGCGCTACCGTATTCGCTCAGCACACGTCGCTTAAATCCCTCGTTTCCCCGAGTCCCGTTATGGGTCTCGTTACTACACTCCTGTGTGTTCACGGTCAAGATCTTAATAAGCCTCGCCATGTATGCACAGTTTCAATCTCAAATCATTAGTTGGGGCATCACTCACTATATTGTAGTAAGGAATGGAACACCTATTTCGGACGCATTCCAAAATTTCGAAGACCGTTCTGTCTTGTTACAAATTTAACCTAGATTTATGGTATGAGGCGCTATCTGTGCAGAGTAATGTGGCTGTGGATCACCTTGAACTGCCTAGCTATCAGTGTTCAAGTGAAAGTACTCGTTAGTATAATTGGTAATACTCAAGCTGCATGTTTATTTTGCACGAATTGATAAGGGTTTTCAGATTCTGCAATACTTGTCTGAGTACGCTTTATAGTAAGAGGGCCAGTTTTGTTAATGAAGTTATGGAGTAGTCTTTGTCTACAATCTGTAGGTAATAAAAGCTTGAATCGTTCATTGGCACGTTGTGTTGTTTCAAAGATGTATCAACAAATTGGTGAAACTCATTTACACATTTCTGCATCATTTATTTGCTCACATTGTAAATAAAAAATATTGTGGTGCTAAAAGTACGCTCGACAAGTAGTGATGGCTAACAGCTAATAAAGAGAGCAAAATATTTATACTGAATCAATAAAGGATGCTCACCCAGGAGAGTGCACATAAAAGGAAAGTTCGACAACCTCGATAGATAGCCGTGAAATCGCAATTAACATACATCGATTGTTTTGAGCTGGTTCATTGAATCTGAGCACACATCACAACGCCCAGTGCTCCTGACCTGGCAAGCTTGACGGAACACAAACATAAAACAAGTACCTGTATATTTACTGACATTAAAACCACATATGCAGCAGAAGTCCAATCATAAATCCGTTGAAATGACATGTTTATAGTTTTCCCGCTAACTCCTAAACATTCGATGGAGCTGCAAATCTCAATAAACCGCGAAGCTGATGAGATGTGACACTTTATAATCCATTTTACTGTTTATGTTCTGTATTGGGTCGATGTCTCGGAACTGATTCAAATCACAGATGTCTGATCGATCTGCTAGTTGATGTCGGTCTGCTTATTGATTGATAAATTCAGCTCTAAACGGGCTATTTATTATTTGTAGTTCAGTGGTTTATACCGGCTAGTATTTCGTCTTGAGTATCTTAATATTGAAGTATCTATAGTTCCAGGTTATAAATATTTGTTCGACCTATTGCTGGTCTTCGATAAGATTTGTATAATGTAAGCAGAGCGTGAGTCAACCAGGGAAATAAATGGGTTAGTTGTAGTTTTTGTGGGTGGAATAGCAGTTTGATAGTTGTTATGTGCAATTAGGATTTACGGTATGACTAGGTGTGTTGTTCTGACACTATAGTTACAGTGCACAGCGGGTCGGTTGTCCTAGTCTGGATATAGCTCCGCGTTCCTCCCGCGTCAATAGAGCATGAGGAAGTGAAGTAACTTGATTGTGTTTTGAAAATAGACAAAAGCATTTCTTCTCATTGCCGTTTACCGGAGTTTTAGCTACTGAGTCGAGGAGTAAGGCTTTCAAACTTCAAAGTCAATAGTGACAAATTTACACATTGTATAAAAAAAAATTAGGCTACAGAAAAACAATTTTCAGGTAATAGGCACCAACCTATATTTACTTATATTTCCTGAAATGATCGTGAGTTTATCCAGAACAAACAATGCTCTCGACAGGGCAATAAAAAGCTTTTGATTTAGTAGAGCTTTCCTTTTTCATACCAACAGACTCTACACTCCATTTTACTTTGGTTTGCCTGAAAGAAAAACAGAGAAATGAGAGGAAAATTGTCCTGATTGTGTTACATATAAATTCTAGGCTGAACAATAAAGTATTTTACTCACGTAACAAAATACATTGGTACGTGTTGTATTTATTCGTTTAGAGTTACATACAAGTCAGTTTATCATGTTTCATTGTGCCAATCAATGGCTCCGATACACATTTACACAACATATAGTAGTAGTGTTTATAGAGCAAGACTTGAAGCGGTTTTAAAAATGTTCGTTTCTGAACTAACCTAGACTAAACCCCTGAAGGCTTTATTTTACAAGCACTAGACAATATAATACAAGCCTATTACTGTCCCACTGCTGATGCTGGACAAAAGCTGCTTTTGTCAAACAGAGAAGGCACAAGCATCATCACGCTTGCTCAAGACAATAAAGACGATATATCGTAATTATCAGTGCCCAATTTTTGTTATTACTATCATCAATAAAATTTAACTCAGATGGTTTGGTGATTGACAGTTTAATAAGGCATTCTTCGATTCACAATAAATTGATAGTTTCCAAATAATAATAGAGGCAATCAAGGGCCTAAACGGTACCATTCATTACGCAATAAACCCGTGATTATATTCAAATAAATAAGAATACCCATAAAACACTGATTGTTAATAGAAGCAGGCTCTGTTTCTCGTCTCTAGTGTTAATTGGTGTGGTAGTTGACCAATAACTTTGGTACACCTTTAGCCCTTTGTCTACTTTCCCTCTAATTGAACCTTGTAGTTATAAATTCATTGAGGGGCACAAATTTTGTAACACCTTACCGAGTAGCTGCTAATTGCTGCTTTCTCTGTAACCAACTTGTATTTCAATTAATCTATCTGTTGTATCTTGTTAGATAAAGTTTGAACTAAAAGTGTAATCAAATACACGTTCTTTAGTTTATCGATAACGTGTGAAACTTTGTGCAATTGTTTGAATTTGTTTGTTTTGTTTCAGCCGTGGTGGTTCGTTATTTAACGAAGCGGTACATCGGAGAGTACAGCTCCACTGGCGGTGAGTACTTATATTTAGCAACACTTGATAGGTACTATAAGAATGAGGTTTGTTTATATAAATGCGCTGCAGAAACAGATGAAATATTTATTGAAATTTCCTTTGGGATTTTCCTAATTCATGAATAGGATTACGTTGTTGTTTATGGCAAACACGTTTTACTGAATCTGAACAGGGTAACAAAAATAGAAGTAGATTTTTTATGATATCAAACAGAACTGTTATAAACAAAGTTTTCATCAGATAAACATCCCTTTTATGTATTAAGGTCATAAGAACAGTAATAATAGTTATTTTCACTGGCACTCCTCCTAGTTGTGATCACCTAGTTGATATGCGAAGAGTGTCAGTGTTGTACGAAAGACAGAAATACCAATGAACATGAGCCCTTACAGAGGGCACTCACAAATGCCTCGCATTGAGTGCCAATGGTCGGTTTATTTGCGATATTGGCAAGATGCAGCGCCGGAGTGCCAAGGCTGAGCGACGCTGGCGCCGGTCTACACAGGCCGTCGACCTTTGGAGCATATTACATTATTTTGACAGAAAATTAAAATATTAAACAAAAACGTGAAAACAAAAGGTGTTGGAAGGACGTTTATATACAGAAGAATCCTTTTTCCGTATTCTAGTCGCGTATTCATTGCTGCGTGAAACATTGTCTTATCTCTACACCTAAATCTGCGTTCTCGAAATCCCAATCAATAAGATACATTGCATATTTTTTGTACCTATATCAGTGACACTTAATAAGTCATTTGGCGTATCGAGCGAGTGCGTTATTGGTTGTAACCTAGATCTGAGTGACTGATAGCATCTTTCAGAAAGTCAATACATTGCGAGGTCGATATTGAGAACGGGTCGAGTGACTTGAGTGTTGATTGTTGCAAAGTCAAATAAAGATTTTGTTTCAGATTTCCTGTATCAACATCGGGTGGCGTTCGATGGCGCCACGTCTGAAGTGGAAGTCTTAGATACGTGTGGTTGCGCCGTAAGTGTTTTATCTTTATTTGATTCCATCGGCAATAGAATACGCACCTCGAGTCCATTTACGATTTATATCAATACTTTCTACATTTCCTATTTTTACCCACGACGGAACGGAGACGGTATATGCGTTAGGGGTGAGAGGTTGTTTTATAAGTAATCGTTTTACAAACACTTAACTTATTGGTAAATGTTTGTTTCTAAGAACGCCTGCGTGACTCAAATGATAAGATATTGCACGATTTGTTACAGTTTATTTACTCTACAATAGGTACCTGAAAACCCGCAAAATTGAGCCTTATCTTTTCGCAACAAGTCTAACCTGTACAATTCTTTACCCAGAAACGTGGATGTCTAGCGGAGCACCTCCGTTGGGGCGACGCGTTCGCAGTGGTATACTCAGTATGTGACCGCCGTTCGTTCATGGCTGCTGCTGAGTTACTGGCACTGCTAGAGAGGACCCGGCTACCCGGCTGCACCGCCGTCACCCTACTCGGCAACAAACGAGACCTGGAACATGCCAGGTTTGCATAACATATCTTTTAGACCATGGATGCAGGCAACCACGCTACTTAATTCTGTTAGAGTAGGTCAATTTACCGGAAAGTTCAAGAAGAGGTCACATAAATTACGAGTCCCTACTCTTAAATCCTTTCGTGTATTATGTAAATTAATAAGTACTTGACATTTTGTGATTACTACTGACTATTTTCTTAAAATTGGCTGTAATGATAGTGCTTCGACAGTTACATCACTTCATGTATTTGTTCAACAGGGTTGTTAAGGCGGAAGAGGGTCAGGAGTTGTCGCTGCGGTTTGGTTGTCAGTTCTACGAGGTGTCGGCGGCGGAGTCGTGCGCGGGCGCCGCACTCGCCTTCCACGCGCTGCTGCGGGAGGCACGCGCGCTCGCGCTCTTATTGCCCGCGCCCAGGCGCAAGCTTGCTGCCTATTCTGTCTCTAAGGTGAGTTTAATGGAGCTCCTAGGTCAATTCCTCTGAAAAGTTACATACATTAACTTGGTGTGGTTACACCAGCTTAAAAGTTCCCTGAACAGAACACAAAAGTGAAGTACACTAGGGAACAGTGTGCTTCCATCAGTAAAGTAATGTTTGTAATCTGAGCAGTTTTACTAGATATTACCTTGTACACACGCAAAGTCCCAGATTTTAAAGTGATTTGTGACTACTAGACGATTCTTGCAGTACTCAATACAGTCACACGTGACTTCACTGCGATGATAAAAATGTAATAAGCTAAACGGTATATTTTTCTCACAGGTAATCGGCAGTATCCTCGGCTTGAGCAACAAAAGCGTGAGGAAGAAACGACCATCACTCAGCATATGATCTGCATGTCCCCACACTACCGGATCTTGTTCACTCCGTGACAGGAGTTTTGTTTTTATTTCTGTAGCACTACAGAATGCTTTTGTTATCTCTGACGATACGGATCGAAGAGATTTGACTGCCGGGCCTGGGACGCAGCTAAGGTGAATTTACGATGGCTAGAAAGATGAGAATACATAAAGATGGATACTTGGATTCTAGGATTGATACGTGGAAATATGGTCCTTCGGTTGTCTGTTTACTCGTTATGTACAGTGTACTTTTATTATATCTACGTAATTATTGTAACTGTTATTTATTGAGGATATTTTGTCTGATAAGCTATATAATGCTTTGCATGAAAGTTGTGTTTGTATGTATTACGTTTAGTAGTCGGTATATAAATAACGTTGTATATTATTTGTTCAAATTATTTCATTGGATTATTAGGTACACATTTATCAATTACAAGCAATAAATTAGCTTAATATACGTAGATTTAATCGGACTGAAATCTTAGTCAGTCAAACTTAAAAAGACATTTATTTAATAAAATATATTGCACTTTAATTAAGTGTGTTTTGTATTACATAAACTAACTTGAAATGTTAAGATATGTACTTCATATTTAGAGAGGCTTTATTTAGCTTAAAACACAAGTACCTACTTATTTATGATGTAAACGTGTCTTTCGATTGAATCTTGATGTTTAATTACCATTTCTTTGATACGGAATGTTTGATTAAATATTCTTTGTAAGTACATAATGTTTTTTTTCATGCAATATATTTTTAAGTTATGTGTTTTGATTACTTAAATAATTTTTCCATTCGAAATTCGAATTGAAATGCAAAGTCTACTTCGCCTTGTAGTACCTAATAGAAATAAGACTGTCCTACGAATTGTATATTTATGAACCATCAGATGCCTTAAACATAGTTTTATTGTATATTGTTAATGTAAAGTGCCAATTTGTCTTACAAATGATCTTATTTATCGACAATAATAAAAAATATTCACGTTTATCTGGTTTTTTACTTACACTACGTTGAAACTGACATTAACAACGGGAAGTAGTTAGTACAGTCAGAATATTGACAATTTCACTTCCACATGTCGTATTTTTACTGATAAGTAATAACAGGTCTATTAGGCATATTGAAACAGCTTGATACCAAGCCTGTAGAAAGGGAAATCAGCATCGAACATAAAAGTAATCTTACTGCTAACGTTACATTTGCCTGCAAATGTCCTTACCAATGTATTATACATACTTGAGATTGTGCATGTTACGCCTTTATTAAGGTTCGTATACATATGAAGCAGCCTTTGAAGCCATAGACATAATAAGTATGGAACAGTTTTGCATAATGCCCTCTGTAAAAGATATTTCAATAAAGAAAAGTGATGCTGCAATCTGTGGGATGTAGGTACAGTAACAAAGTTATCGTAAGAAGTGCTGGCAGTTGAGGGCTAACGTCTGCATAGCATTCTTACAATGTATTCAAGTTCCAGTTAGATAATAAACTCAAATGTATTCATGATGCTGGGATTGAGTTTGTTTTTATGCGACTTTAGAACACGAGACAAATACACTATTTTTTTGCGACTTTGGCACCGTGAGGAGTACATACCAATCAAAGACATAAAAAAAACAAGGCTTTTTTTAATAACTTGATGAAACTTCATAAGTGATGAGATTGATTCTCTGAAGTTTTCTAAAGCAGTTCTTTGATTCGGTTCTCAGCTTAACTGCTCTCTTATGTTTAGAATGTCTATCTGTTCAATAATTTCAGCTCGCGGTTTATTGCCGTAGACTTGCCAGAAGAAAAGCTTATTTCGATTAGCTAAAACATTACTGCTGACGATGAAGTTTTGCTGAGGATGAAGTTCTACTTGAAACAGGTTGATATTTAGTAGTGGACCACGAGGTAAGTCTCAGTTAAAAAAGGCCAAGTGAGCATTGAAAAAAAAAATGGGTATATTCGACCACACCTCGATTTTTTTTTTTTAATTTTGACCATGGGCTGGACTTCCGTAGTATGGAGTCTTGCCGAAATAAGAGGTACGATTATACTGGCTTTATTGCCACTGATGTGTCGTCTAGTGTACCTACAAGATAAAAATTAACTATGCAGAGACAGGTTGCACGCCCATCGGTTATCTTAAAGTTAACCTTTCACCTCCGTTGACTTTTACAACTTATGCTAGATGATAAGCGAGTCATATATTAAGATTTCATTCCCGGTCAGTGATTAGATATGCACCTATGGATATATCGACATAAATAAAAAGATACCCCGCTATGTTTTTATGTTGCATGGGAAATGCACTTTGTATGAGAACAAAAAAATATTTAATTTTTAATTATCCCACGGACACATACGGCTAGGATAAAAAGTATTCTATGTTGAGGTATTTGATCTTGGTCAACCTGCATGTAAATTCACATAAATCCATTAATCTGTTAATTCGTCATCTTCTTCTGACTCCGATTTTGTCCGACTAGTACCTACGTCCAGCAGTGGACGTCTTTTGGCTTTTGGCTGAAATGAGTACCTACGTAGCAACCTGGACAGCTTTGTCGTTAGCGTCATGCTTAACCTGTGTTGGGGCTCTACACTCGCAATTTGTCCAAGAAGGGTCGATCATACCCCATCTAGCCAAATTGTTAAGTCTTGAAAATGTAACCGACAGACAAGCATTCCTACAAACAAACAGAGTTACTATCGCATTCACAACATTGTATGGATGAGAATATGAACAGAAGTTGTTTAAATAATTTCAATGCTCACATAAACAAACAGTTGCTCTGTTTATGTTATGATAATTATAGTTAGTAACAACAATGACATGCGAAACCACATCTAGACTACCAGCTGCACAACAAGTCTATAGAATCTTATTATAAACATGGGAAGTCTTGTTGTTCATGATAAGGTCTTTTATTCTGACTTACTTATCATGGAATTAGTAAAGCATAGAACGCTTCCGATGCTCCCCGGTGTCTACCACTGGCTTGCCTATACAAGTGGTGGACAGCGAAACAGTTTCTGAAAAAAAAAATCTCTTTAATTCACCCATACTTATTTTAATATGGGTGCTAATTAAACCGGCTTCTTTTTAATAGCATTATTTGCATCTAAAAATCTAACTTGCCTTCTAAATTACTAAGTCAGCCACAATTAACGAGCATCTAAATAATACTATCTTAGCCACAAGTTATCTTTTTTAAAGCCACTCTAAATACAACTCAGCATCGTGATTATTTTTTAGCATCTAAATTTATAACATGAATTCAAACAGTAAACTTCTAAAATATTAATATATGGCATCAAAAAAATCTTCTATTAGCTTCTAATTTATTAACTCAGTACGTTTAAATTATAACTCATACCACATTAACTGAGCATCAAAATTTAATTTAAATTGTCATCAAATATTATATTATAGCCACTAATAGTACGTATAAGCTCCTGTCGTGTCATCGAAAGGCTTAAATATAGAAGTTCTGAGTATTTAATGACCTAAATATTGAAGTTCAGAGTATCGAATGTCCTAAAGATCGATTTTATTTACATGTTGTGCTACAAAAGTTATCGACAGAATCGCTTCAGAACTTCATTTTTATCGGAAAACTAGACAATAAATTGTAAATACATTTCTGCAAGCAACTCGTAAGTAGCGCTCGCCGGCCGCTGCCGCGGCACCGCTCGCTTCGCTCGCTCGGCTCGCGCGCGTTTGGTCACAGTTTTAACCTAACCTAACCTATTTCCCTCAGTTTACAATGACGAGTCATACAATCTGACTGTGACTAGTCAATTAGACAATGGTAAAAACATTTCTGTTACTAGTAGGTATTTTTAACGTAAATGTAATAATCGTAAAGTGTATAGTACATGTCGTCAGTACATGAATCGAATGGCGCTCTCTGATTGGTGCAAATGGCCGGTCACTGTCGTCTCGCGCGCTCGCGCCAAATCTTGCTGTTGCTATTTTCACGATATAAGAATGTGATGTATTATTTTACATGCTAAGTTATAATAAATGATGTTGACTATGGTCGCTTTAATTAGGGGAATAATAAACCGAACTACAGTTTTTTTAATTGGCCAGGAGATTAAACTTCTAATTTTATAACTAAGCCACGGGAAAATGATATAGCCTCTAATATACTAATTCGCCTTTTTTACAACGCCCACTAAATATTCTATAGAAAGCGTCAAGTGAAGATCAACAATTATATTAACTTGTCCTTGTTATTTATTATACATAGGCACCTAATATACTAACTCAGCCACGGAATTTATATCTCAGCACCATTTTACATTTTACAGCTTCAACACAAGGCCCTCAAAAAAATTTAATTGAAGCGACCATACACAACATCATATAATATAACTTAGCATGTAAAATAAAACATCACATTCTTTTATCGTGAAAATAGCAACAGCAAGACCTGGCGCGAGCGCGCGAGACGACAGCGACCGGCCATTTGCACCAATCAGAGAGTGCCATTCGATTCATGTATTGACGAGTTACATGTGTGTATAAAAAGTCAACTTTTAATACACTTTAGATTATTATATTTAGGTACATAAAAATACCTACTAGTTACAGATATATTTTTAACATTGTATAATTGACTAGTCACAGGCAGATTGTATGATTCGTCATTGTAAACTGAGGGAAATAGGTTAGGTTAGGTTAAAACTGTGACCAAAAGCGCGCGAGCCGAGCGAGCGAAGCGAGCGGTGCCGCGGCAGCGGCCGGCGAGTGCTACTTCCAAGTTGCTTGCAGAAATGTTTTCACAATTGTATAGTTATCCGATAAAAATAGTTCCTCAGCGATTCTGTCGATAACTTTTGAAGCACAACGTGTAAATAAATATCGATCTTTAGGACATTCGATACTCTGATCTTCGATATTTAGGTCACTTAATAATCTGAACTTCTATATTTAAGCCTTTCGATGACACGACAGTGGTTTCTACGTTGTACTATTAGTGGCTATAATATAATATTTGATGTCAATTTTAGTTAAATTTTGATGCCCAATTAATGTGGCATGAGTTACAATTTAAGCGTACTGAGTTAATAAATTAGAAGCTAATTGAATATTTTTTTGATGCCATATAATAATATTTTAGAAGTTTACTGTTTGAATCCATGTTACAAATTTAGGTGCTAAAAAATAACCACGATGCTGAGTTGTATTTAGAGTGGCTTCAGAAAAGATAACTTGTGGCCAAGATAGTATTATTTAGATGCTCGTTAATTGTGGCTGACTTAGTAATTTAGAAGGCAATGTAGATTTTTAGATGCAAATAATGCTATTAAAAAGAAGCCGGTTTAATTAGCACCCCTTTAATTATATTTTTTGAGGGCCTTGTGTTGAAGCTGTAAAATGTAAAATGGTGGTGAGATATAAATTCCGTGGCTGAGTTAGTAAATTAGGTGCCTATGTATAAATAACAAGGACAAGTTAATATATTTGTTGATCTTCACTTGACGCTTTCTATAGAATATTTAGTGGGCGTTGTAAAAAAGACGAATTAGTATATTAGAGGCTATATAATTTTCCCATGGCTTAGTTATAAAATTAGAAGTTTGATCCTGTGGCCAATTAAAAAAACTGTGGCTCGATTAATTATTCCCCTTTTAATATTCCCACTGGCCAGTACTAGTGGAGGACGACTCAATTTTAAACATGAGTATTATCGTTGTCCACCAATGACGAACAGTGATGACTACATAATAATATTATTACAAGTAACCACTTTTAAGGATTGCGAATTTGCGATGCTCCCCGGTGGAGGACACCGGGAAGCAACGGTACCGTTCCATACCTTCTTGAGGGATGTCTTTGTTCACTTTTCTGTAGTGGACGTCAGCAGATATATTGATAGTGATGAATATATACAAATAAAATGAATTGTAAAATAACAATAAAAATGGTTGAAAATTACATTTAGTGAAATATCCTTCACACATATCAGTCATTGGCTTAAATTATCCCTACAACCTTGATGATCATACGATACTGTCAATTGCACCTATTGGGAAACATAATTTTATCTACAATTTACTAGAAAAAAGATATTCAAAGATTTTATAAAATAGAGTAGGTCACCGGATGGCGTGTCATTGAAACTTTACTACCTACCTATCTAGATAATCTAGTTGATACGCTTCAATCGATTGTCCTACCTAGTTATAAAATCCCCGTGTTTAGTCTTTACGAAGTGTTCCGTATCCGCTTGTGTATAATAATGTTTTACAGGAAAATCTTCAAATTCATCATTACTAATGGTTCTTCTTAAATGAGTAGGATGCTCTTCCAAAAAATATATTAGTGGAAATGCGTGATCTTGAAAAACATTTAAAGAAATAGTTTTTCCATAAACGATCTGTTTCGATTTATCAATTTGAACAAGGAAGGAACTCTAGAAAATATGAGTGCATTTACTCCATAACATGCAACACCAAACGACTTTCGGCACGCAATCCAAAATCTGCATAGAAACTTAAAATCGTCAAGATTTATTAGAAACACAAGTGTACAAGCATGCTAACGAATGATTAGCTTATCGAGGGAGTCATGTCGTGTAGCCGTACTAGCCGTGCCTTCAGTCACCTCGCCTTAACAAGCATAAATTTAAACAAATGTTCCCGACCAGCCGCCGAGACAGCTAATGGTAAGTTACCAGTACACTGACGCCTTTCACCGCTCAATAAAGATCCACTTTTCTATAAAACATGATTCTTGTATTGAAGCGAAACCCACGTCGTGTAACGCGCCGATACATGGAAAAATTACGCTTAATTATAATTTTTATAGCGAATAAATTGATGTTGAGATGAAACAGGCTTAATATGTTACAAGTTACTCGGTAGCGTGGTCTTTCCATTCTGTTACGTTGTGTATATTTTTAGGGTTTCCTTCTAAAATAATATTATGCCCACTCAGCTGTAGATGATTTGTATTCGTTATGGAGATTAACAATGTAAACTTTTTATATAGTGGAAAACTACGAGTTTATAACTTCTAGTTTTATCCTGTTATGTAACATTTTTAGTTGAAATTCATGGGAACTGGGATCGCCAAACATAGATCCTCACCATATTAGTGTGAGTATTACAGAATTGTCTATTTTAAACTGTTCTAAAATAAAATTTGTTTCTGAAAATCTCATGCCGTGTATAGTAGTGGTAAATCCAAAGTACAATAATAAAATCTTTCTTATCCCATAAAATTTCCCAACCCACATTTGGTCTCAATTACACAATACTCTTGACAGCATCGTGGTAGTAAAACACGATACAAAACGCATCTTCCGACCAGATGAATCCCAACAAATGCGTCCAGGAATACTAAAGCACTGCAGACACCCACACTCAAGACGAGTCGTGCACAAACAATCGCAGAAACGGTAACTAAAAGACAGGATAAATGTTTTATAATTAACACTCGGTTGCAGTTCCCACAGGATTGATGGCGAACCACCCACAAGATTTCAACAGAGGGATTTAAATTACGTGGTATTCATCGTCCGTCTTGTACATCAATAGAAGGCTCAGCGTAGTGATAAATGCGTCGCTTTTCAGTACCTGTCAGGAACCAACGTGAAAGATAGAACCGGTAATTGCGGATGTACAGGTAGAAAACTTATTTCTGATATGTTTAAATTATGCAAGAAGACACTTGAGGATAGTGGTGATAAGAGACGGGGATTTAATTATACGTAAAAGGGAAATGGGTAAAACACTGTTATCTTTTAACTACGAAATAACGGAAATTCATTTGGGACTTTTTACTCAAAGGTTTAAGAGGAAGCTTTTAAAACTGATCTCGAAAACATTTTCTTAAACACTTCCGAAATCCGGATAGCTTTGGAGGATAGGAAGTCATAAAAATTGTAGGTGTTTCTTTTTGCACAATCATGAATACGTTGACCTGGCCCTGATCTTATTTATATCTTATTAAAAGTATTTTCATCTAATATTCTTAGTATATCAGCACATTATCAACGATTAGTAGTTATAATAACGGCACCGGGGAAACTGGACGGAGTATCAACCTTGTCTTAGATAAATGGCGCCTTGTATGACGGCTCAGGGCGCGAACGTCCTGGCATATCTATTTTATGCTAATATTCTCAGAAATTCTCGACATGCCAGGTGCTAATATCTAAAATATACTCCCATATCGGTATTAAGACAGAAACCCCGCAGCAAAAGCTGACTCATCTGTCCCTTCCCACCTGCTCTCCCAAATAGGAACAAAACGTCTGGTTTACATCATCATTCTTCAACACGCACTGGGCCACTGGGTCCAATGGCCATTGTGCTAATATACCCATCTATTTGTTTATGCAACCACCGCAATATAACGCTGTTCCTCGTTCCTAATAGTGAAATAGGTCTAGTAAACATTCCATAGGTGAAATAAGAAAACATTGTGATGTTGTTTTTCCCCAGATCTATCATACCGGCTGTTATTATTCCGGTGAAGCAAGCTAGCTTTCATAAAATTTCTTTCGTTTGTTCTTCCTTGTTTATTTGATTGTATAATATTACTATGCGTACGTGTATAATGGGTAATAAAAATAAAATCAGTGATGGGAAATTTTCAATAGTATGTTTTGAAACAACACATTGTTTGGTCGATTTCGCTTCGTCGGGAGAAGGTTTCTATTGCCGCCATAACATTACCATAAAAACACCGATTCACATCCCACACGCGTGACATAATTCCAAATATTTTTGATAAACATCTACGTAATGGACTGTTCATATTGTACTGTCACTTTCGTCACCTATAGTACTATAAAGCGCAGTGATATTAATAAAAGTTCCATTCCTACGTCTCGTAATGTAAAGATTCCATGATAATCAACATATTTCCCTATTAAGTCAATGGACCCAACTTGAGCTTTATTGTCTCTATTGGCATGAGGAGTATTAGGATTGCGTGTAGTGTTATCTTTAAGGTTGGGGTTATCGAAATTTTATCTTATTTACATATTGTAAGGTAGTAATTTGTATGTGAAGGGCTGGTGCTTCTTGTGTCTTTTAGTATTGGAAGCTCGCAAGCGGCGCCAGAGAGGGCGCGTGCTGCGGCGCGCACGACTTCGATGCGCACATTGAAAATGGCACATTATCATAATGCAATACCGGAATGCTAGTGATGTCCTCATAAGGCATTCCCGTTTAAATATTCTAATATTACTATTTTAAGGAAGCTGATTGTTTCGCAACTATGTCGCAATGAGAGACGTGTAACAATCGATTTGGCAGAGCCAGCGAGTTTGAGCGGATTGGTTGCCTCGCGTTAATTATTTGCAGTCGTGTGTAGCGGGAGCGCTATTCACTATGATCAACGCGACATCGTTTCTCAATCAAATTGTGTCACTGAAAAACACACATAACTCCAAACGCACCCTATCAAACAATTGCGAAATCCATGTTGAACGTTTGCGTATCTTCACTACTGAAAGACATGAAAAATGGAACAAATTACGATCATATGGAATAACATTACGTTTTTATAGGTCACAATTGTTATGATATTATTATTTGTTGCTTTGATTTATCTAGTTGTTATACTAATGGTGGTTTTTCCCGTAAATATTATTTCAAATTGTAATTTAAAAATAAATCATAAATCATTATGCCTGGGTTTCGTAAATAATGGATGGATTGTTACGTCCCACCTAATCACACAGGCGTCATTGTTTGGAAAACGTCGTAAACTGTTTGTCCCGAATCACCTGGTGATGTTATGTATTTGCGAGTGGGGCACATAAATCACACAGTTGGAAATGGGACGCAATACCGTAACTAACACAAGGTTAACCGAGCAATCACAATATGTTACAATTTATTTCACTCTAAGCATCGTAGTGCACTTTTATTGCACCCGAGTGAAATATGAGTGGGATGTCCTTCCGTCTCTTTGAGCAACTTTGAAAGCAACATTTTGCATGGCAGATATGCGTTTTAGGTAAATAATGGTATTTGTTTATTTTACGTGTCGTCGCGTCATGGTTGTAGAATTGGTTTACACCAGGTGCATTGTTAATCAGGCTTTATTTTAGGTTCATGCAATAAGCGTGTGCATTGAGATTATTATTATTATTTATTCATCGCAATAAATGAGACCCAATACATAAACATACAAAACAACCATGTTTACTTAAAAAATAACTAAGGCATTTTTATATAAATGTCATATTTATTACATTGGAATCCTGCAGAAGATTATACAAGTAGTTTTTGCGTTTCGATTACCTCCCAAGAATGTTTACCATTAAAAATCCATTATAAGGCTACAAAAACAAGCATCGCATTCCTGTAAGATATCTGTCAAGCCGCCTTTTTTCTGCACATAGTATTATAATTGATATCTTGATCACTTACAAGGAATAGGAGCGTGTTAAATTCTACTTTAATGGTCAAATATCCATGTAATTGGTGCCATGGCACCTACCACAATACTCACTGAAGTGACATCTAGCACACATAAAGCGACATGCGAGTTATTTTTTTTTAAATCGCAGGCAGACTTCTTTTTATTTGGAATTGTCCACGTTGCAGTGCGTATATTATTTTTGATTAGATTTGGGGGCACAATAGTTTGAAGAGGTACGAAATGTCCGTATCAAGTGTGGAAATATTTGTTAACCTCGATCGTACAAATAAATAGGAATTTCAGGTCACAGATTAGCAGATAAAAATATAATATCAAGTCGTGAACTCTAGCGAAAAGCAAAAGCTAAATCAGTGTACAGTGATAAGTAATCAGGTAGAGGTGAACTAAATCCAGTTGTATTGAATATCAACTAAATTTAGCGGGAAAGGCGAACTGAAATTAATGCATTATTTGAGTTAATAACATAGCTAAAGTGTATGAGTAAATTATAATAACGGTCGTGCATTAATTACGCGTTGCAAACGGTCGGGCACAATATAATAATAATAATAATAAAAGCCTTTATTCTCTGACCAAAATACAGTACATTTTATGCTTAAAATTAAATACTAAAAAATTAAAATATAAACTAATTAGTAAAAATAGCTAAATAAAAGTAACTTAATTCTATTGTAACAATAATAATGTAATTTCAGCAACCAGTTTGTTGGTCAGGTTGTCCTTCGACATAGGCCTCCCCTAGTTTCTTCCACTCATCTCTGTCCCGAGCTAATCTTCTCCATCCTTTTGGTAAATCATCTTCCCATCTCTTGATTTGGCGTCCTTTTAGTCGCTTTCCATTTCTAGGATACCATTCCATAACGTCTCTCGTCCATTTTTCTTTGTCCGTTCTCATAATGTGACCTGTCCAGTTCCATTTCAGTCTTTTTATTTTGAGTAAGACATCGCTTACTTTTGTTCTTTTCCTTATTTTTGACGTCGTCCACCTATCGCGTAGCCTTATGTTAAGCATGCTTCGCTCCATATTGCGTTGGCAAACTATAAGTTTTTGACAGTTTTTCTTCGTATCAGGCCAAGTTTGACAGCCATATGTGAGGCATGGGAGGATGCATGTATTATAAAGTTTACTTTTCAACGACATAGGTATTGCTTCGTTTTTAAAGTCGTGAACTCTAGCGAAAAGCAAAAGCTAAATCAGTGTACAGTGATAAGTAATCAGGTAGAGGTGAACTAAATCCAGTTGTATTGAATATCAACTAAATTTAGCGGGAAAGGCGAACTGAAATTAATGCATTATTTGAGTTAATAACATAGCTAAAGTGTATGAGTAAATTATAATAACGGTCGTGCATTAATTACGCGTTGCAAACGGTCGGGCACAATACAATAACATTACTGCAGGAGCTTTAAACTCTAAATTTTAGAGCATGACTCACACCTAGCCTGTAGAGACTGCAGTACATTCATCTGGTTCAGCAGACTTCATAAATAAGTTCGATACGGGCCGCGCAATGCAAACTGGCAGCTTTATTAGATACTGCTATATCTATTATGATGGAAAAAATGTCAGTGAGAATGATAAAAGCGATTAAAAGGCGACAGTTTAATATGTGTTGTGATTTAGTGGTATCGGGTGTGGTAGGAAGCAATTAATTGTGTGTCTTATTTATCATGTTGGTGTCGCAGCAGGTGACTGTGCCGGGTTCCGGGAACGCAACGTGCCGACCCGGTGGGCCGGCCGCACGGTGAGGAGCGGAGCGGTTTAGGGACTTATGTAACGGGTCAAAGGCTTTGGCTGTTCGAAAACATATGCGGCTGAGAAGGTGGATTTCCAATACCTACCTAAGTATTATGATGCTCTAGAAATTGCAAGCTTAACTCACACGCCCGTCGGGGCCGTGGATTTTAGTACTAGATGACGTGGCCTCGGCACAAGGGCAAGGAAGGAACATGGGTTCGGTTTTTAGTCAGTAGAAGTCTGACACTCCCCTTCGCTCTGCCCAAGAGCGGGGGGGGGGGGTCATTTGATGATTTTCCACCCACCAAAAAAAAAAAGTTGATGTGGCACTCGGAGACTGCCGCGGTAAAGCTGCATAGCATTTTTTATCAACTTATGCAAATAATTATTTATTTATTTTATTTATGCAGTATTTTTTTAAAAGAATTTAAATTGTTTTAGTAAATCAAAAGTAACCTTCATAGACTAAGCCAGTAAGAAACTCTATGACAGAAAATTTAAAAGAAAAAGTATTGACAGCTTGTCAGCCTGACGTAAGTGTCATAACATTGAAAAATATGAAAATTATTTATTTTATTTTAAATATTTTATAAGAAAACGAATCGTTTTCTAAGACCGATTCGCAGAATAGTAATGCAAAAACCAATAAAACGTATGATAGATGCGTAATAATAATAAAATGAATGTATATAGAGTACTCGAGGAGTACTCACTCATTATCTTTCACTATTTTTTCGTGACTTTCTTCATTAATAAATGCACTTTGTTTATTCATATTTAAAACACTTTGTACACAAATTATACGAGTAAGAATATTTTAGAAGGAGAAAGCAGAGAGACAAAACAGAAAAACTTTACACCTTTACACGTGAGGTTATAAACATTGAAGTATAATGTACTACGTACACACGGCTACACATCAAGCTATACAAAACCAGTTAATCTTGGCCTCACTTTGAACAATCACAATTTCGCACAATGAACGATCAGATTATACTGGTTTTGTATAGCTTGATGTGTAGCCGTGTGTACTAGAGGAGCATGAAGTTATAGATAAATATGGAGACCACACTTCGAATACCTACTTGAAGCAAAACTTATGCATCGCTATCTCGCTCTCTGTGGGCTGACCCTCTCTTTCTAAGTAGGGTAACCTTTATTTTATTTTACCTAGGACATTACATAGTTCCTTTTCATAACTTGTGTTTGATTAAATTAATATATCCACATCTCTGTTCACTTCTAGATTGATGAAAGATGCCAATGATAAATTACGAAAGAAGCTGTTTGCTTACAGTGTGAAAGTTCCTGATTTTTTTTGGCAGTTTGTCATTTTCAATCACGCAAAAAAGTCTTAGGACGTATACGTACGTAATTTCGCACAGAAATAGAATATAGACCATGGCCAGTATAAAAGTTTAGTTCCTGTAGCAATACGAAATTAATGATCTTCTATCTATAAATAAAAAGAGAAGTCCTGACAGACTGACTCATCAACGCCCAGCCCAAACCCTTGGACCTAGAAAGCTGAAATTTTGCACAGAGGTTCCCTTTATAATCTAGACAAGGAATAAGGAAGGATTTTTTGAAATTCAACCCTTATGGGAGTTAAATAGGGGATGAAAGTTTGTATGGAAAATCGCCATTTTCACGCGGGCGAAGCCGCTGGCAAAAGCTAGTAAATCATAATGACAGAAGAGGTGATGACACGACCACGGTGGTTGCCTACCGCAAGGGCTGGTGGGGTGGCTCAAGATAATGAATCTGGAAGGATTTGGGAGAGATTTTTGCCCAGTACAACTCTTACTATAAAATCATGAAATCGCAAAAAAGAAATTAGATGTTTCTTTTATTTTGTAGACTAATGAAAATTATACATATAAGATGATTTTTTTTTAAAGATTTCTGGGTAAGTCAGTGTTAAGGTTTTTTACCACTGTGGAATTTTTAATATTATGTATTTTCATCTAAATACGGGGCTTTAATAGGAACGGTAATACATATGTATAAAACCTCAAAAAGAAACAAAAACACTTTCTAAATTAAAATCATTTTATTATAATATTTTCTATTATATTACGAAGATATGTCCTGATTTTTTTAGTCTGTCGTAAAACTCTTTGCTTAAGAATCTTAGATTTCTTCTGCAGTATTTTTTCTTCAGTTGATTTTATTTACACCTGTACGCCCCTATCAATCTTCGTAGAGACCTGGGCTTCACTGTTGACCTAACACCAGAAGAGTGTGAAATCAGAACATAATTTTATATTATTCATTACATTTACTGTATTATTTAAATAGTAATTGGCTATTTGACTACTGTTAAAAATTCACGAAAATGTTATGTTATTTCAAAGAACTAACAGAAATAACACGGTGTGTGAAAAAAGTATTAAAATGTAATAAAGCGAGTATGATAATAATGACTATATAATTAATGAAGGTCCCACGGAAAGTCCCAGATATATCCCCAATATGGTCACACTACTTCAGTATGACTCCATAAAAACAAAAACAAATAAAATTGCAGAAAGTCCATGAAATTCAATGTAAAACTGTTTGGTCTTTATATAGTTATCTAAGTTATCATTGACTAAATCATAGGTCAAGCTTTTATGAAGTAATTAATTGAAAATACAAAGAAATATGCAGAAATATGTTTACAATTATTCAGTGTCAAAAATCCCGATTTAAACACTTACGCGTGAAATCTTATATCACCTCCTGGACACCACGTACTACCACAACCACGCACTACACAAGTTTGCACCATTTTCTCAATTATAACTTTGATTACAGGCAAATATCTCAAACGAAACTGTGAACCGCAAAGTAAACAACCGCCATATTGGTACGATTTATGTTGACATGTGGGGCCAATGTTGCCACATTACCACATCCTTAGGAAATGGGAAAATAATTCACTGATTCGCCAACCTTGTCAAGCATTCGTGACATACTATTTTGGATTTTTAATTTCAGTAATCTTAGTTTAGCTTTTTATTTATTAGCACATTATTTGACAGTATTTAACTTCTGATTACATTTGTGTGGTGACTCTTTTTAAAAATGAATAAGGAGATTTTAATAACGAGATAGCAATACTATCGTCCACCTTAGAAAGAGAGGTCAGCCCACAGAGAGTGAGATAGAGAATCGTAGGTATTTGACTCAAACTTTTGTTCTAAGTGTGGCCTCCATATTTATCTATAACTTCATGTAGAGGAGACACCTCAACTAGATTTTTTGTAACACACGTTGCGGTGCGTGTACTACACCTCATTTAGTCTATGCCGAGCGGTTGCTGCGACATGACATATTTGAGTGAAGTTTTCTTGTCTAAATTATGCCTTCGTGTGCATTTAGATACTGTAGAAATAATTCAATAAATATAAGTAAAAGTCAAGGAGTGACTTTTCACCAGTAAATATAACTATTATCTTTAAAACGACTGCAATACGTCATTGCGAAAGTTACAACGTCGAATCACACGACGAACACACATAATTTAATTATATTTTTTCCATTGCAATGTGTCATCGCGGCGGCCATTTTTACGTGAATGTCAAAGAATAAAATGCTCAGACCAGACACTATCGACGTGTTCAATGCTTGGCCACGAATCCTCTACATGCGAGTCAAAATTGATAGTAGGTTGTATAATATTTGCTTATTTAACAAGACAATTAATAAAAAAGTTAAAATGTGAAGATGGCATTGATAGTTTGACTATACCTACTATAAACTTCCACTTCACACATCTATCATAGGTATGTAATTTAATACGGCAAAGTGGTCTTGCCCTGAAATGTGATTTTAGTTATATGTCCGTAAACACCGTAAAGCATTTAATTAGGAAAGAAGTATTTGCAAATTTGAATCAACATTCACTGAATCAGCCGTCAACATTCAATCACAGATAAAAAAAAAATTATTGTTACAGTTTAAGTAAATTTTTATTTATTTTCTAAGTACATACGTACAATATCAAGTAGGCAGAATAATACCTAACATTATGTCGCATCTGCACGTATTGATAGTAATCTATGAGATCATGACACCCCCCGTCTGCCCCGCTGTCATCAAGTGCGCGCATATTTTTTGTTTGAAATAGCTTCTCTAGTACGTAGTACATTATACCTCAATGGTTATAAATTATTTAATTTGACAACCTCAGTTGACAACCTTGTTATTTTCCGTAACCATAGCAACCGTTGAATACTGAATCATGAATATTTTCGTTACGGAATTTCTGGATTCGCTCTCCACGCTCAAGGCCCGCGATAGAAGCTATGCAATAGCTTAAAAAAAAAGAGCTTAACTCACACACACATACCTACACGTACACTTTATGAATCTGTGGTCTGAATTAAATAAAGAAATAAAATAAACGGGTCCATACCCCGCTCCGCCGGTCTCAGTCCCCATCCCAACACCATAGTTCACAAAACACAAACAGTGCTCATTTGACTAGTATATTGGGTGGGTACGGTTACACGCTACCGTTTCCAGTGATCCACATGATAAGCCGGTGTACGGCTTACACTCAGACTTCGCAGAACTTGGCTGTCTCTGCCAAACTTACTGTTGCGAGCACATTAAATACTTAACGTTGCCAAAATAGCGGGATACTGTAACGGTATTTTAGAACTAAAGGGAACTCTGGTTTAGTTTACTGATTTATTTTGTTAAAAAAAAGTAAACAAAGAGCAATGAAAAAGGAGAGAATACAGAAGTAGATATTTTGAAGGAATAGAATAAGACAATAATGCAATCACATAAAATGCTAAAATATATGGACGTAGATTATTGCATTGATAAAGCCATATATTTGAGGACCTATTTAAGGTAGATCACTATTATTTTAAACACTTTTATTGAACACTGTGTCTTGTGCAATTTTACAATTATCTAAGGTATTTCTGCGATATTATGCTGACCTACCTGATAAAAATAATAGTGACCTCGAAGTAGACGTGACTGACTTTACATTTTATGAAATGACATTTCCTCATAGACCGATACAATAGAATTGATACTTTCTAAGCACGCAGGAAACGGGAAGGACACAGTGATAGTATTTTTGACTTTCGTAACTTCGTACACATCGTATCATTGGTACACTTTATACCATATTATGAACAGAGTAATGTAAGAGAAGCCTTGATGTTTACATTCAATAGTATTTTTCAAGCTTCTCACATCTCTATCTACAGGCTGTAAACGGACTCTTATCTACACGAAGCGAAAATTATTGCTAGAAAACGCTTTTTTACTAGGAGTGGAAAATCACGTTTTACGCTAAAACTAAACGTAGCACACGAATAAAGTAAACGTAACTCAATACCTTAAAAATGCTTTGAATTGTTAACCGGTCATGAAGGTAATAAAACAAAAAAAAAATGCAATGAACCAGAAGGAGAACCAGTGCTTTCAGCTTCGTATGGTATTTTTACACCATTTATATATTCCAAAAGACCTCCCCTCCACATCTACAAATTAAAACTAACACACGTCACTTTATTGGTCATACCGTAAATACCTATTCTCAAAACATCCGGCTAACATCTGCGTTCGTTAGTGCGTCCGTCAAGCCGAGTGACAAGGCCTAAACTAGGAGCTAGCGTCCGACTTGCGTCTATCGATTGACAACTGCGACTAGCCAGATCAAAGACGGCATAGCTTAATAGGCCCCCAGACCGAATCTATACTATCGGGGATCTTGCATACGATCAAGGTTAGTGCCCCAATGTACCTGTGACCTCGTGGCTCTGTCTACACGTTTGGGATGGGACTGTGTTTATAGAATTGGTAATGCGTAAATAATAATAAACATGGGAACGTGTTAATGGCCGTGTGATATTGGTACGGGAATGGATCACTGCACTTTCTTCTTGTTTATGGGTGTGGCGAGTTTCCTTATTTCTAAATCTCTTCTTGTTGTTCTACCAAGCTCACTGACAGCCTGCCACTTTTCAAGCTTATACCTTGAGTTATACGGTAGAAAAATGGACTAGGCACATACAGTGAACTTGGTAGTACCTATCTAACACCCTTTTTTACAGAGCCAACTCCAGCCTATTATTGAACTTGGGTCCACCGCCGTTGTCAAACAACAGGAAGACATCGCCCACCAAATCAATCCTAGAATTTCTTAGCCATAATTGGTGGATCTTCCAATGAGTAACTTCCTCCGTATATGTACGTTGCCTCCTACATCAGTCATCCTTGTCAAACCCATAATTACATTCTGCTTTTATCAATGCTAAAGATGTCATATGTCACTGTAATTAATGGTAGTCTAATATGCGATTTTACACATAGAAAAGTGAGCATTTATATTTAATTATAAACCAACTGTAAGCTATGAATATGTCTAATGCGGGCGCCACACACTCGACGAGTGGCATGGGAAGTAGCGAGGAAAGGAGGCAGGGACATAGTGTGGCAACGTTACTCGTCATGCCGCACGTCATGCTCCTCGTCCTGCCCACCGCTCCGCGATGTTCGCGCGATGTGATCCACCATCTCCGTTGGCGAGGACGATGCCGACGATGTATATTTCTTTTTATGACATTGATGTAATTAACTATACTAAAAATGCATAGCGCGCACGCTGCCACAGTTTCATCGTCCACCAAAGGCAAATAACAAGTGAGGAGCGTCGCGATTAATTGCGCGAGTAGAACATCGCGGCAAATAGCGGCAGCGCGAGGAGCATGGCGATGAGCAGCGCGAGGAGCATAGTGTGGCGGCCGCATAATAGGGAGGAATATAAGCGTGTTAAGTCCGACTCTAGTTCAGTACCTACACGACTTACGATACCAGTGTAAATGTTTGTTTACTTAGTTTTCCACTTCTTTTTTTTACTTTATGGC
This sequence comes from Diarsia dahlii, assembly GCA_949775195.1. NCBI lineage: Eukaryota > Metazoa > Arthropoda > Insecta > Lepidoptera > Noctuidae > Diarsia > Diarsia dahlii. Next base: position 13,972,381 of record OX459198.1, read on the forward strand.
TATAGTCGTCTTAGAATAAGACGCGACGATGTGAGAAGAATTTGCAGCATAAGAGGACCACCTAGACGACCGACGACGTAGCAACGCGACGCCTAGAATGATCACGTAACGGATCCTTAGTTCATTCATTGTCAAGGTTTCTAAATGCTAATAGGATATACAAATAAACACGACACGCGTGTGGTCATATACGGCAGCAATTTCTTTTGTAGGGCTCTCTATTTGCTCATCCTTTTGGCACGCTTTTTCGCTATAAAACTTTTTAGTACCGACGTATTTTTCCGGCCAACACCTTTCACATATTACGTTAATGTTACAGCGATCTATATGTTTGGTACATCCCTCATCTTTATTGCCAATTTGTAGTCGTTTTTACACTGAGTAAAACACGCTAACGTAAATATTTTCCTTATTTTCCCAGAACCGTATTAATATTGTTGTTTTTACGCCATAGTCGTACAAAAATTTGCGGTAATGTAAAGTATACAGGAAGCACGAGAGTGTGATCTTTGTTATGTCGAAAGTAAAAAATAACGAAAGTCGAAAGATGTTTGAAAGGTATTAAAATGTTTACTTCTCGTCATCCGTGTTTACTTCCACGGCGTGTTGTGTGCTTGTAGTGTTATTGAACACAATAAATTTGTTGCAAAACTTAAACAACGTTGAATGAGCAGTTGTTTTGCCAAAACGCCTTGTTCACTGCGAAAAAGCTCTGTCAACAAAAAACATAAAAACGAGAGGAGCCTTTCAGTCGAGGGGATGACTTGTTGAAAGCCGTAAGATGTTTATCCCTTGCTTAAAACTCCGATGTCTCATTACTAAATATTTTTACGTTGGTTATTACTTTATTTAAATTATTGTTTTTGCGGTCGTCTTCTCATCTTTATTTATTTTCGGCAATACATAATATGGCCTTACAGGAATTCATTTGCATTATCTAAGTCATTTATCAAGAAAAATGTTCATTTAAATAACTTTTTTTAATTTAATTGCCAATCTTAGTGTGCCACATAAACTGCATCTAATTAAAACTCTCTACTTACGACCTGTTCAAGTTTTTATTGGAGTTAAAAAGCTCGGCTCAGTCCAAAGTACATTTGTAAAGCTTAACACTTCTGTAGATTATTGTAGGCATGAATCAACAAAAAAATTACACGATCGAGCAATATTATGCAATGCGAAAATAAAGATAACATTATTATAGAAAAATACGATTTAATAGGTTAAGCAGACGGATGTGATTGGCAAATGAAGGCAGGTTCCGCGTCAAGTGCGTCGCGACTTGCACCCATAGAGAGCAACCAGTAGAATGCGCGTGCGACTCCCGCGTAACACGTAGGTACCACGTAATACAGGAGAAAAAATGTTACTGCAATTATTTTTGGACGTTTCGTATTACTTTTTATTGAACCTGTTGTATTTTTATTACGATGTTCTCTTATGTGATTATTACTCTTGTACATGTCTTTTGTAAGAACGCTTTATTAAGTTTGTATAAATGAATTAATTTAATGGTGTTGAGGAAATCTTTCTGTTACACGTCTAGACGTTCATGGCTATAAAATTACCAAAAGAGATACACCTAAACAACAATTTACTATTACCTATTGAAGTAAACAACCTGCCTTGCAAAATAGGTTACAAAATTTTGTTGTTTTATGGAAATCAATCATATTAAAATGAGGACGACCTAGTATTGGAAGAAAACGTTACCTACAACAATATTTACATTACTCACACAACAGATCATCATAACAACAAGTAGGTCAAAGAAAGTAACATGTCGGTATTATGTATTCGCCAATACATATTTGAATGATTGTGTGAATGATGATTGCAAACAAGTCCTGTCATGGGTTCGGATTTCGGTTTCAACAAGTACAGACGACAAAAGAGATTGGTATGCAGGTTAACTGCTGCTCCTTTTGAACAAAATCTTGCAACGCAGTAAAATATTTTCCATTATTCGACCGAATGTTATTTATGTTGAAAAACTTGTTACGCACTCCATAGTAAAGCCTTTTATTTGTGCCAAGATGTTTGTTACCGTATACCTACCTCTTTGTTGATAGTACACAGTGCAAATAATGAGGTGACGCTTGACGGGTTAATTATGGCGAAGTGCTGTGAATGTAACTAATGATTGTATCGAGGTGATGTGACCCACATGCATCGGGACTTCGGAAGTCTTGTAAACTTGACCCCCGACAGACAGTGAAAGTGCAGTAGTCTGTTAATAATTGCTCACACACTTTAAAACCCGATAGATCTTTGACTTATGTGAGTTTTTTGTAAGATTTTAATTTAAGCATCATAGATACGAGATAAAAATATAAACAATTTTACCGGGATAAAATGAAATAGGTTACCTAATGATTTCTTTCACAGGATGGTGGACTATTTTCGTGGTTTAAATGTTAAATGTGATCAAGATTGTATCTAACAAATTGCAGCCCGAAGACGGGTCACATACGGAAATGTCCTGTACTTACCTACTAGGTATATTAATGAACTCAACTTTTTATTGGCTCCCAAAATAGCTACATTATTATATCCATTCTTTATGACGAAAGTATTCAAGATGTCTTCTCTGGATTTTTGTCAAGTGTATCATTAAATTATAATTAATACTTTAAATATACAGTAGGCCCTATCAATACAGCATTGTAATTATTTTACATCTGATGTTATCATCTGAAATCATTTTGATAAATGGCACTTAATATCATCTACCTATATTGGGGTAGCCAGATGCTTTTCGGGTCAAGCGTATATAATTAACGTGATTTTGTCAACCACAACGGTTATTTATAAAATATGGAGATGAAAAAGATGACCCATGTGAAGTAATTTTTATTCATCAAATATGGAACCGTGAAGCATCAGCGAAGATGAATGTTTAGCTATGCCTCTCAGTTTAGTGGTCTCTTTAGTTTTATTTGGGGTATTCTGAGCTCAGTGGTATGCACTAATGACGGCGAGGTGAAGCGATAGACTACATTCCTGGTGCCGCAACAAAACCAAACAAATTGTTAACACTGATGAGTGGTCATACAAGGCATTCAAAGCAATGTCTGCGTAATTATTTACAACCAGTAGCGCGGTACTATTTTTGCACCGTCTCAGCTTGTATGAAACAACTTTTCATTCTTACTTACTACTCGTGTATGTCTCTGGATGTTAATCTTGGAAATCATTGAACCGATTAAGGTGCAGTTTTATCTTGTTATTTTGTAGTAATAAATTAACTATTTAGTGTTTAAGGTAGTCAAGTGTGGAAAGTACAATTGCAGTATGTCGGATATTTTCTTTTTGTAGACCAATGAAACTGATGTTAGTAAACACATCCGTAAATATAATGACGATGAGTTGCTTTGCTCTAAATAAATTTATGACAAACTTGGAATGCTGTCAAGGGTTCTTGATTTCCATGTCAGCAATTAGTGTTGTTGGCATCGCAGTGCTGTCCAGAGCAATAGTAGGAAGAGGATAATTATGATAAATGAAGTCAAGATCATTGTTCCCGTTCCTCTTGTGAATTGGCTAGGTCAATGATACTCATGCTTCTAGGAAGCTTTGTTTCAACAGGTCTATAAAAAATAACAACAATGCAACTATAAAATAAACAATAGGAAAGTATGTTAGTGATACAGACGAAGATAATATTATTAAAAACAACACCAAACATGGACAATATTTATGGTTATAGCACAATAACTAACGAAGCGAAATGGGCATTATTATTTTTTATTATAAAAGACAAAAGATTATAGCAAAAATCCTTTCGTAACAAAATTATAAGAATCTTAATGCAAGCACGGTTCGTTAACTTTTCCGATAGATCAAGTTATCGAGCTCCGCAATCTTATATCGGCAGATAACAGTTTCCTCCGGCGACTTCGTGTCTTGCTATCTGTTTGTCTCGATTTAGACATAAATTTAATTTCCAGCCATGTTTACTAAATAACGACGACATCAAGTCGCCAATTTCGTGAACAGAAATTTAGATAAGCATATTAAAGAGTTTAGATCAAGGTGAGATTGGAGTTCACTTTTTTTTTGGCAGCTTGGAGTCACGATTTCAGTTTTGATAGACACGAAACGCTACTAATATCGTAATTAAGTTAGCACATGATAAAATATAATGTTTTAAACGTTCGTGAACTGAAATCTTTGCAGACTGTCTCTATCTTCTACTTATCTGTCTGTGTCAAGATCATGCATTATTTTATTGAAACCGTAACCCACCTTGTCTTGTCTTTGTCGGTCGATAAGTCAGGCCCGTATTCGGTACGGTTATAACATTATTTCATTTTCACGATTTGTTACCGTAGTAGCAATATTGATGTCATAGTTATCAGTTTAGTGGTTATAAATGTTCAATTAAGATTTTATACCTTATTTTAGTATTAATCGGGATCGTTACTGTTAATCAAACTTTATGATTATGCTCTACTTGATAGTAATTAGCAGTTTACCCCTCGAATAAGTTATAAGGTTTAAGTTATGGATTTACTGAATAAAACATAATACAAGGTATGTTTTTGGGTTGATTATTTCAAGGCTCATATTTAATACGGATATTTCAAATCACAATAGTTCAGTGACGTTGCAAATTACAATTAAGGAAGGAAATCCACACGTAAACAATCAATTCAAGATTAGATGGATCAGCAAATTGTATTTACCTAATTAGCGAAGGTTAGTCTAAGCAGGTCTTGTAAAGAATAATACAGAAAAAAATATTATAATGTGAATCAATGCAAGGATGGTGATAAAACGATGTTTAATATTAGTTAGACAATTTTACACGTTAATATTTGAAAAAAAAAACCTAGATTGCACTAGCATTTCTTAATTGGATAATTACATAGAAAAAAAGCCTACACAAAACATACAGTTATATACAAATATAAACAATTGAAGTTTAATTTCAAATAAACAGGTATTTAAGTACAGAAAGCATATTATTATGAAAGTTAGTACGCTACTTATAAAAAATATTTTTTGTCCGGCTCTTTGCACGGCTAATCACGGAAATGGCTGGACCATGGAGCACAATAATGGTTATTTTGCTCCATGGGCTGGACTGATTTTGACGGGACTTTTACTGGCAGGTAGCTCATGTTTTAAGGAGTAACTAAAAAATGCCGCAGTTTTTTTCTACAGTCCGTTCATATCCGTCCCCCTCATCTAGATTCGGCCCTGGTGGACCAGAAATAGCCGGGACGACATAATAATGTAAATAAATGCACCCGATTCTGTGCACCGTTGGGATTTAGCTGCGTTCCTATGCAGCCGCCAACTCGTCATCATTAAGTGTCGCCTGTTGCCCCTACTATGGGTACACGATGACAGTTTTATTTTATTTTTATTCATTTAAATTATTTACAGTTTTTAAATGAACAATCATTTTGCCTCGTTGGTCACAAGCGCGACTGCGGAGCACGAGGTCCTTGGTTCGATTTCCGGGTCCAGCAAAGTGTTATTGGGTTTTCCCATGAGATTTCTTCAGACACGGTTTCTGGATTCGTGCCCGGTTGATGGTAAGAGGATCGCCCTCTATTACGTCATACATGTGACTTAAACATGACCAGCAAATATGATTGTACCCTCCTGGGATTATAAGCGTGATGTTTATTATATTCGAATTTCTTTAATCCAGTAAAGGAAAGTCGAAAGTAAATGAAAATTTGCTTCAACGATATTTTGATTATGCAGATTAAGTACACTGATAAATCTGCGTCTCATGATCATCCTTCACTTACCGAATCCTTAACACATACCTTCGTGCAAAAAAGAGATCAGAAAGATTGAACCCGGATCATTATAGCGAAACGTTTACTCTGGTAACAGCTATATATGTCTTACAAGGAAGGTAGTAAAATTCATTCACGATAAGAGTACGCAATAAACGTCAGAAATTATGAAAATATATAGTAGGTGCCGCTTCCAGACTGGTAACGCTTGCCGAGACTCAATTAGCATCCTCAGTGCGACCGGATTGTTAACATTCTTCCTGTTGTATCCGTTCCCACATCGCGACCAAAAAGAAACTTATTCGCGAGAGAAATACTTAAATAAACATAGGCGTATAGGCGCCTACCAATTTTTTCTTTTGTGACGCTATAGTCAAGGGGAATTTCGCAACTTTGCGAGTGTTTCGAAATGTCGAAATATTTAAAAGTCGCAAAGCCAAACAGTGCGGATTCGGATTTGTCAGGCGAAAGTGTCGTCTTCAGCGCACTGACAACAAAGGCAGTGAAAGCCGGGTGCACACGTCGTGTTGTCGACACTGTAATGACAGTTGCATCGTTTATGTGTTCGCACCTAATCCTGACATCTTTCATAGCTCCTCTACAAGTAGGTAGTAGTTTCGCAATCGCACTTTATGAATGTACATTGTCACAAACAGAAGCGACTATAAACATTTCGTTTGCAACCTAACGTATTGAGTACATAAATCTTCACCATGCGTGTTTAATGACCACGCAGACATACACTATCTATTTGAGATACTCAAAGCGCCATTTTTCTTGTACCCCACTCGCAAATATGTGATGCAGTTTTGTCTTTCCAAAGAGAGAAAAGAAACATTAATTTAATTAAGCAATAAATATTTGTGTTAAAAATAAGAAAACAAACTCCAGTCGGCGACCGCTGAGCGATGTCCCGTCTCTTACGCAATTAAGATGTACTGATACCGAACTCTTGCACTATATTGTGAAGGTTATACCATTTTGAACCTTAAACTTAAGTAATAATTGAGATGATAAAGTTGTATTTGGTATTTTGGTTGGAAATCTGGACAAAGCTCTCGTAGCTTGAGTGACAGCATGAGTGTCCAGCATATTACCCATTGGACCATCGAATTCTTATGAAATTTTGTTATATTGTGTACTTTAGGTACCGTGTACTTCAATTTCATTGAGCTTTTGCGAAGTAAGTTGGAATGACGATACACACTCTTTGTAAAACAGTTTAAATAAGTATCCTAGGCCCTTTTATATAGAGGAACATGCACTTTACTTAAAACTGCAGAAAGCTCAACTAAATAAAGTAGAACTTTTCCAATTTTTATCTTTTGAACAATGTATGAAAATTGAAAAAAAAAATCTCCATAGAATAAGAGCTTTCTCACACATTTTTCATTTGTTGTGTTTATTAACAGCTGACAAATATCTGGGTCACAATGATTCACAAACCAAGATTACACAGAAAATATGTAAAACACAACCATGTCAATTATTGTAAACCTTGAACTATTTACGTTGATTACTACATTTCGCAAATCAGTTCTAATTTATAGCATAAGACAGTGTTAGTGCCAAGAACAGTCGCAACAACCAGACCAGCTGTCTTTTGTGATACCACAGTCACCACTATCTTACTAACTTGTTTATACGACTTTTCATAATTATGAACTCTTATTCTTTGTTTATTTTGTTCTAACTGGCCACAATAGAAGAAACAGTCATTATTTATTTATTTATTTATTTATTTAATGCACAATGTACACAGCATAGTTACACGCTAGGCTTAGAACTAGTGAGTACATGACCCTGTTAGGGCGCAGCAAAATAACTTAAAAACTAACAATATTGCAATAAAGATCTTAAATAACGTAAATTAAGAACTTTCAAAATTATACAATTAAAACATTATATTAAATAAAACATTATGACAACAAATACCACCTTTACTAACCAATTAGACACTTACACGGCTTCTTACGTTGTTTCAATAATGGATTGACGCAATCCATCATCGCACCGAACATCACTATTAACAGATGTGTCAATAGGAACTTTCTTGTGTACCTTACCGATTCTTAATACTAATTGACACTGACAGATGTTTCTATCAATACTCTGTCAACGGCAAAAAAGCGCTAATGGTTACCAACTTCAATTGTTTAGAAAATAACATCAACGATGAGCTTTCTTTGAAGTGACATCAAAAGGCTACTGATCATTTATCGTTTAATCATCTTCTAAGCTGCAGGCGAAACTACGAAAAAAAGTGAGCAAACGTTACGCGGATTACGTAAGCGTAATCGTATTGCGCAATATTTCCATTTGTCAGATAATATCGTAATCGCGGGAACAATAAATACTTATAACAGAAAGTGAAAACAAATTAGGCGATTGGGAGATGATCAGTGACTTTCGCGTGCCCGCGATCTTATCACCCTTGCTTTAATGAAGTGGGGTTTATTTTCATCGTCTCAGCTGCGATAATAAATGACAGATCGAATTAAAATATTTCAATTGCGTGATCGTATCTGCATCCTATACTAATTTACAATCAACTTTTTGTGAATTAAATGTGAAATTGCTTTTATTTAATTAGAGACTGCCCGACAGTTCTGAATGGACTTTCACCTTCAATAGCGAAGTTCATTGGTTTTATTTAATTTATTGATTTTGAGATTTTATTGAAGTAGACTAAAATAGCATCGTCATCTTGGTTTCTCTATTTTCAGCTTGAAGTAATTGGTTATCAAGTATTCTATACTTGTGATGGATCGGCAATAAAGATCAGTAAGTATATGATCCTATCCCATTACTGATCACTGCAGAGTTTAAGTCTCACACACATGGGAAGCAAGCAGAGCCTGCAACGCTTGTTTAAGGCGATGGACGACTTAAGTTCAGGTTTTCCTACTATATTTTCCTCAACCGATGCCAGTGATGTTACCAGAAGAACAGTGATGAGAAGAACAGTTCAAAAGGAAAGCCTAATGAAACCTAGTAACCTTTTTTTTATTTTGGTGGGTGGAAAATCATCGAATAACCCCCCCCCCCCCCGCTCTTGGGCAGAGCGAAGGGGAGTGTCAGACTAAAAACCAAACCCATGTTCCTTCTTCGTCCTTGTGTCGGCGCCGCGTTATCCTTTCGATAATCCACAGCCCCGACGGGATCCACAGCCCCGACGGGATCCACAGCCCCGACGGGATCCACAGCCCCGACGGGATCCACAGCCCCGACGGGATCACGTGGCCCCCTAACACCTAGTAACCTAAAGTCTCATTTTCTTCCTAATCTAGATTTAGCGGAAAAACAAGAAATTCTCAAAGTGGTTCATAGGCTGCTATGTAATAAATTACTGGTATTTATTTAAGCTAAGCTTCATCAAAGGTTACACTGATTCAGATAATAAGATACTCTTCTATTGTTCTATTCAAAAAGCTATTTACAGATCGTCTGAAGTCGTACTTATACAATAAAGCTCGGTAGTAATTTATGCGAGTAAAATCATCGCATACAAGCAATAAATAACATTTTATAGCAATCGTAAGAAATTCAACGTAATTTTCGCTAGAAATCAACCAACGTTTCTGATATATAAAGCGTTTTCGAATTACTGGAGATGCCTGGAGAAATATCTCATTATAAACGAGCGATTCGAGCGAACATTTCAAATAGGCGCGTAATTGCGTACCCACCGATTTATCAAACAATCCCATTATTGAAGGGGGTGCAATCACACATCACGTGTTCTTTTTAAGGCGTCCCATCCACTACGTGTAAATAGCGTCCCGGCTCTAGTAATTGCGCTTAATGTCGTCCCAAAGGCTATTCAGTCCGTTTTCAATGCGATATTTTATTTTAATTCACCGACGGTGTTCCCTAGATTTTATCTTGTCACGCCTTTGCTCATTGTGAACTCGAGCATTAACCGGCTGTTCGTTTTTGTTCCAAAAAAACGTATTTCCAGTGTATTCGTGCGTCTTATGATAGGATAATGATGTACTAGCGCGGTAAGAAACTTTTCTCAATTCCATAGCTATTAGACTCGATATTGAATACAGCAATGACCCGAGTGCTATTTAGATAGTCGGCTGATTTGTGTATTATTTTATAGACAAATGCCATGTGATTGTTGACATTCTCAAATGTGACACAGAAGTGTCAAATTCGGCGATTGTATCGGGTATAAACAATCAACGGAACCCGGACATAAGCTATCAGAATTCGCTATCACAATACGGCGAGATTCAGACAATAGATAATGTTAGTAAGGGAGAAGTTCTATGAACTGGCTTGTACCAGTTCATAGAACTCGGTGTATTCTGTAAGTACGGAAGACAGGAGCATAGTTTCACGTAAAGCATACCTCGGGACGGCTGTCAAAAGCGAAACGTCCTACAATTTATGAAGCCGTTCAATTTCGCAATAACATAACTTTCGGCCCTTTTGTTGGTCGCTACGATCTCTCCGAGCTAAGGAATATGTTTAAGATAAAAGTTCTCGTCTCGAATAAACCGATCGAAAGCCTTTCGACGACAAAGTCGTGTACTATCAACAATCGATATTTTATTAATATGTGTCTGTAGACTTATTGGTTTTGTGCGATATATTTTGCTTTTATGTTTGTTTGAGACTTCTATGAAATACGTCTTGGTGCGTCTTGTGCAGGTGTTCTTATGTCACTAAAAGTAAATACCTAAGGTGCAAACGATGGAAAGGACATCGGTCGTTGTTAAATTATATTTAGTCAAATAGAAAATTATGTAAATATCTTGTATAACTAATGAAAGTAAAACTAGTAATGTCGGATGTAATTAATGAGTAGCGTTTCGCGTACTCTCCACCAGTGGCTTCGATGCGGGCGGGCCGTCAAAATATTTTGACAGATACTGTATCGCGTAAGCGTAATACGCAAATAACCAAACATCAATTTTGATTGCTATTTATTTAAACAAAAAACCTTGTGAGAGGCGTTCAGTCCTACGTCGCTACTGCGTACTCATGTTTGTTAATTGTGATAATTGCTTTACAAACATTTACTTGTCCAACAAACAACTTGTAATTAATATTTGTTAACCAAATATTTTAGTGTCGTTATTTATTATGTCCGTAAGCTAAAGTAATTAATGTAGAATTCCACGCACTCAACACCAAACATAAATAACTAATAATGTGTTATTTATTGCATCAATCCGATGTTAGAAATATGATGCCATTTAACAAGCGGAAAATTGACCATAAATCGTGCCATTTTGCAAGATGTCCGCCGCAAACATTTATGTAACGCTATGAAAGAATTTTATAATATTTTTACAAGAATGTAGTAACCATTTTGACAAATGTATCTCTATAAGGAATGTGTTAAGTATTTGCTAACTATCGACATAATGTTTAACGGTTTAAATAATAAAGAGATTATATCTCATGCAATATGCTAATGCCATCTAATTACCGAAAACTTATCCTTAAGACATTGATCACGATATGTGACTTGTCTCTTATGTAACACAAAAAAAATTAAACCCCAGTAAAAGTAGTTCGAACGTTGCGAAGGAATAGTTCCATGTCATTAAGTGGGAACTGTTTGTCCGTCGCATTGAATGAAATATATAATTATTGAATATACGAAATGCTAAGTATACCATGGTACCCATTGCGTCTATACTCTCAGTTTCACTAACCCATTCTAATTGGTTTCAGTTATTCTTACAGATTAGGTATCTTCGTTCACTTTCTTCGTAAATTGCACTAAGTGAAGATTATTCTGTTGATTTCAGCACGAAGTCTGCACAAAGCCAGTAAACAACACTAGTTAATGTGGGTATATTGATATTTGCGCAACTGTAACGGTTTACAAATTAGCCTCTCAGTTTTATCTGTACATTAAATTATGATCTTAAGGGAGAGCTCTCGTCTCGCGCGAATGTAAATGAATTACTTGATAAAAATTTGCTTATACGTGAATAATATTAAAGTATTATCTATCTATACTAAAGTAAATAAAGATTTAATACCTCTGAATTTTTTTTCGTGTTTCTTAACAGGGACCGAGCTGAGAATCTGATATAGAATTATGAAAGAAAAAAAAAACAAACTAATGAGCAGCATCATCATCAACCTATAATGTTCCCACTGCAGGGACTCAGGCCTCCTCTCTGGGAGAGGGATGGGCTAAAATCCACCACGCGGGCCCAATGCGGGTTGATAGGTGAGCAGCAATTTTGATAAAATATTTTATATTCTGAATCCAGAAAGCGTAGGAAAAACTTTGTTTCTGTATTTTCCAAAGGATTATTATTTTAATAAAATCCATAACAAGTTCAGATACTTGGCCATATTTATTTTAATTAGTTAATTATACTTAAGATCAATTTGCGACAAAAAATTTAGTGATAAAAAGAAAATATTGGAAATTAATTTGAAAGTACCACTTTCAAATATAATTTACCCATTTATCATGCAGTGCGGTTTCTATCGTAGTCGTAAACAATCGATGGAGTAGTTGCATCTGCTGTAGATTCATAGTAAAAGTAGTGATGCATGACCCAATACTTAACAGTATCGATACATCATACAATATGATGTCTTCTTCTTCTTTATTCAGTGCCTAACCTGGTCTTGCGATATGGTGTCAGAGTTTGCCATCGGTCATGGGCATCTGGCTTGGCTAACTAGATGCGATACACCGATTCGGATCGATTTGAACGAATCCGCTAAAATCTTTAGGTCGATACAAAAGTGTATGCTGATTAGTTAAAAGTAAGTATTACAACATTCCGAGATTTTTTTAGGACGAAACGTTACATTTCGATATTTTGAGAATGGGATCGAAGTCATTCAATATGATCCTAGAATCGTATCAAGAAGTTGTGATCCAGATCGACCCAAAACATCGATACTAACTAATGCAAGTATCGTGCGTCACTATACTAAAGTGTTGCCAGTTACCGCCCACGAATATCGGAATGACCCATCACGATCAGATTATTCTTCGGATTCGAATTAAAGTAAACAAATTGGTAATCGATGCAATGTTTTGTTTACTTTTTGCTGTAAAAAGCAAAGGCACTTCTCTAGGCTGATTCATAATTAAATTATCTGTATTTATTTATTTCCACTAGGTGAACCGATGACCTGGTGAAGGTGGCGGGTAATCTGCTGGATGCAAGATGTACGGGATCGGTCAATGTGGCGACACTTAGGGTAGGCCTATGTCCAGCGGATATTTTTCGGCTATTATGATTTTTTTTTCAGTATCGTGCGATTTTATTTTTTCCCGGCTACGGCGTAGCAACGTAGCTTAGGTTTATACAGGGTACGTGAACGTTATCATGCCGCCGATGAAAATATTTGGAAAATACCTAAATCTCTGTAAATAGGTGTAATTAGGAAACCAAAAAGAATTGCGCGATGATTCTCAATTATCGAAATATCAAATATATAATTATATCTACTCTATAATAATATTATTTAATTCAAAAGTTCTGTCACAACCTCAACATCTAAACAAATGACAAACAGCAATAAAACTGCGCCTTAAGAGCGGCAAACTTGTCACTTTCTCCTTGCGGTCGCAGACAGTCCTCGTCAGATCTTCTCCCGCGATTATTTCCATTAGTGACCATTAGGCATTTAACTCGATATGATTAGAACACGTCACGACACCACACACAGTTTGCCAACGCCATAAATCAAGCGATCTGGTTCTTCGATTCGAATTCGCACTGGGTTTACGTAACGTAGGCTAACGTTATGAGCGCGTGAAATTTCTGTTACAAAATAGTTGGATCTTTGTTTTTCTTGTTGTCGGTTAGTTGGGAAATGCCGAAGATATATCTTTATTGTGTAAATATTGCACGTGCTCGGTTCATCAAGAATTGGGTTGATTTTTTGCGGAGTTAAGTATGGGGTAATCAAGTCTAAATGCTATAAATATTTACGTTGCACATTGTACAATTTATGTGATGATAATAAATTAAACAGTTGATTTACGATAAAAGAGAACAAATATAGCCGAGTGATCATTACATGTATGATATTGGGTCGGTTATTTAATACTGATAACGTTTAAGCTCTCTTGAAAATCGTCTTCCCAATCACAAACTTCTTTATCGTGTGTTAAGTGTCTAACCCGAACTTGAGACATTTGACTTGACGGTCCGACGATCACACGACTAGGTTTACACAGTAAGTTATGTGCATAGATAACCCCATAGTAAGGTTAGGCGACTTTTACGGGGTGAAATGATAAACCTAGTTACAAAATTGAAATCATAATCAGTCCACAACTTTGGCCTTAAATACAACACAAGCTCATGTTTGCATTCATAATAACTGTAATTTATTAATTGAAGCATGGTCTGTCGCCAAGTTTCCATCAGCAGCGACTAACAGCGCAATTAGGCCATTGTCGCTCATTTAACTCTTGATTCGTTTTGTAACAATAATTAAAGATTGGTCTATTTCTTAATGGCTGTACTAATTAGTTCTATTGCGGCAACCATGGCACTAGGTGTCATTGGGAAACACGGTGTTTGGAAGGCGTGCTTAATCAGTTTTATAATATTAAGTTGGTATTTTACTGCAAGTTTTGACCAAATTCCTTTTAGATCTTTTTGTCCAAATACATCTGAGTTATGCCAAAGTACTTGCAAGGTCATGGAAATAACCAAATAAGATTTACCTACTTTTATGAAAATTATTTTCTTATTCATAATTTCAGTCGTCTTTACTGAGGCGCTATTTTTTAAACCTGGGGAATGAAACAGTATCCGTCTCGGTCTATGCTAAAGAATAGAATATTTTTATTTATTATGTAGTATGGGTAAAAGTGAAGATACTTGTACCTATGCATTGATCTACAATTTTATTATGAGGTTCAGGTTTCACCATGGACTAGCATGATGAAATCTGTATCTAATAATTCGTATAAAAATCAAGGTAAAATAAGGCAGTCCTAGTTAGAGTAGTCTTGTTTCTGAATTAGATAGGAATTCCATAGACCATAACAAACTTTCCTACAAACAGTAGCTCAACATCAACAAGTGCATGATTACGAAAAATGACTCTCACTCACTCACTGCCAAAACTAAGAGATCCCCTATTCACAAATCACATAACATCCGTAATGTCAATGACACCTCACGGATGCGCTTACGCAACGTGCACCTTGACAGTTGTACAGATGACGATCAATGTGACGTAACGACTACGACACGAGAACACACACCAAGTACGCATACAACGCCTCTAAAATTCACTGAGATAGCCAAACAAACCTTACATACGCAGCAATGTAAAGCGAACCAACGAGAATATTCTAGCAACCACGTAGGCCACAGATTGAAGAGCCTCTCGATGAGATGAAATGCAAGTGATAGCATAATTGCACAATAAACTATTGTTCGCTAAGCAAACGTAATCCGTATGAATGAACTATCATCAGTATTAAGATTACTATCACAAACTCTGATCTCATATCTTTCTCGATGATTGAAAATGTTAAAGGGGAAATGGAGTCCGTTTTTATTACTGTCATAAACGATTTATTGGTTTACAAATAGTTCTCACATATATTTTATAAGGGGATGGAACAGGATTCTGAATGTGTTATAGTGCTTCTACGTAAATCTATGTGCATTTTAACAGAAGTAGACGAACCTACATTTTACGACTTGGTATCATTCAGCAATTTAAACTTGAGGTGGTAAACTCTAAATGTAGGTAAATGGAACACCATTCAAAACCAATTTTAATAAAGGAACAACCAAACCACACATTTAAAATACTTAAGAGACGTGCTCTTCAAGATTGACGGCACGGTTGGCGCAGTGGCTGAGCGATTGGACTGCTGGGCTGCGTGTCGCGGGTCCAATGCCCGCACGGTACGGATAGTTCTTTCGGGTCTGGGTGTTTGGTTTGTGTATGTGAGATAAAATGGTTGTAAATGTCCCCACGATACTGGAGTCACCGACTTCTGAGGCAGATTTTTCTTCTGAAGTTTATTTGTCACTTTTTTGTGTTTTCGAAGTCGGATTTTTTATAGTGTATTGATGTCAATTTATTGGGGTCCATATTGGCTCACCTAAAGTTCTTTACCCGAAATTGTTCTTCCTAACGATTTGTAATCCGAATGATCACTCTTCCTAAAATTTTTCATGCTGTGCTACCGACGATGTTCATAACACTCATGTTTCCGAAAATTGTAATTCATAATATCATTAGTGTAAATATATTTAAACTCCTACTGTTTTTTATCCTAACGCTTTTATTCCTAAACATAATTACCATAATATTTTCACTCATACAACTGTTTAGAATGATTAAAGGTCGTTTCACTGATTTTTGTCTTGAAATGTAATAATTGAATGAAATTCAGGTCAGAGTGTCGTCTTGGGGGCACTATGAAAAAAATACTTAGAAAAATTTCGCGACCAATTTCGAGGTAGCGCTCGCCGGCCGCTGCCGCGGCACCGCTCGCTTCGCTCGCTCGGCTTGCGCGTAGTTGGTCACAGT
Source organism: Diarsia dahlii (assembly GCA_949775195.1). Taxonomy (NCBI): domain Eukaryota; kingdom Metazoa; phylum Arthropoda; class Insecta; order Lepidoptera; family Noctuidae; genus Diarsia; species Diarsia dahlii. Next base: position 13,988,649 of record OX459198.1, read on the forward strand.
TCTAACCTAACCTAACCTATGGATATCTTTGCATAGTATATAAGGTCCCATTAAAATAGGTGGACTAACACAGCGTTTAGTAAGCCTAACTAAAGACATCTAAACGAAAAAAAGCACTATAAAAAGTGATTTTATTTTGACTTCAAATAATAAATTGTCTAAAACAAACTCATCCTATAAAAGTAGGTATTTTAATGTCTTTTTCTTATATTTTTTTTTACTATTGTCCTTATTTTAGCGGTCTGAATGATTTCTAAAATTTTGTCCACCTATTTTAATGGGACCATGAATAAAAAGTAATATAAACAAAAAAGATATGACTTTGAATAATAGTGTAAAAGATGGTTATGTTGAGAAAATATAGGAAAACAAATAATAGTGTAATAGATGTTTATTGCTACTGACATTATGAAGTTGAATGCTTCGGAATTAAAACATTAGAGACAGAGTAGTTAGGAATTGCGATTGTTAGGATGAAAAATGTTAGGAAGAACATTTTCGGATTTCCAATTATCGGAGTTGAAATTTTAGGTGAACTTTGGTGCACCCAATTTATTGACTAGTTACTGAACTAAACAATTTGATTCTAGAAACCCGCAATGCCCCTACAATATTGCCCAATATCCTTTCTGAAATGGTGGGAAGATTGAAAATACACTATTTCTAAGTACATCCAGGAATTACATTATGATGAAGATCCTAATAGAACACCGTGCCTTCGTATTTTATGAGTCAACTAATGGAAAAAGGTTGTTTTGCTCGCAGACGATAAACTCGGATTTATACTTCAAACAATGTGGTCGCAAGTTCCTACCCACGGTCATGTTTACCCAACAATACCCCAGTGGGTACGGTGTTGGTCTCTCTCTTGTTGTGGGTTCGAATCTCCTCCCTTTGTTTTATATGGACAATGAACCTGTTTATAGTACCTACCGTGTGAGGATTTAACTATCGTTATATCGTCACACATTTCTTAACAAAATCATTTAATTATACTAAAGCGTTATTGAGCCATAAAGTACTCTAAGAGTTTGTTTTATAGTCTAGCACACCTACGGTTATGGCTTTCATTTTTTTTTATAGTCTTTACGCGACCTGGGGCAATGCAACGACATGACGATCCCAATTTAGCTAGCAAATGGTTCTAGCAATAGTCTTCAGAGCAGCGCATTACTCGAAGGCATAAAATTTGCCTTGCAAATACTATTCCAGTCCGTCAGTTGTTCTTGATGCAAAACTTTTTTATTAAGTTTTTAAATAAACTGTCATGAAGGCTGACGATTTGTATGCAACAGATATCTGTCTCCATTAAAACTATGGTGGGCTACACGAAAGCTCTTGTAAGATGTTAATGAAATGATGTAAAGGCGAGGGAACACGGTTCCGTCCGGCGCAGGTAGGTGGCGCCTACGTCGACAAGTCTTGCAGTCGCCTTGGGTCGTGTTATTAGCATAATATCGCCTATACTAATGCCGTACAACAGTATCGTTGTTTATTGCTTTAGATTTCACTTTGATTTAGGTAAATATTTTGATCGGTTAGTGTGTTGCTGGGTTTCGATTTCCATCGGAGTTATTAGAGGTCAATGGTAAGTATGGTGGAGTCAAATCTTTAATTTGTTGCTAAGAAGCTTGGCTATCTGAGAAAGATTTGCGTATTTGGAATCGGCTAGCAATTTAATATTATAGTTTATAGTAGTTGTTGCCCGTGACCTTCGACCCCGTGAAATTATCATAAAAATGTTACTAGAATATTACTATTTAGATATAATTTGAATCGGATTGTTAGTTATTTTCAGGGTTTTGATTTTTATTTACGCAGAACTTTACTCTAAAATCCTATACTTCATAGGTATTCTGAAAAAAATATAGCCGAAGTTACTATTTATAACATCAGTAATCAATCTGTCAGTAAAAACCTCGTCATAATCGGTCCAGCCGATTCGGAGATTAGTCGGAACAAACAGACAAAAAATAAAAAAATAACATGTTATCAAAGATAATACCGTATATTTTCACATGCAATAGGGGGCCCCATCGGACAACAAAAAAATAATTAGTCCGTCAGATAGATTTCCAAAAATATTGACCACATATTGTTTCTTTTTTCACGTAAACAAAAAATTAGGACGATACAGTGCTTCGAAAACTCGTGTGACGTCGTAATGCTAGTACATTTTGTAGCTACGAAGTATTATAATATCTGTGCTTCAAGTAACGTTTCAAGCCCCACTCCATGATCTTTGACGCGCTTTATCTTCGTCAACTTTTATTGATTTTATAAAACAAAAAACACGTAGGTATTTAATATTTTTCGATAATCTTACTGACGGACTAAACAAAATCATATTTTCTTGAGTCAGTCCGATTCCTTAATAGTAAAAACTGTTATTTTTAAATTACAAACATACACTTCAATTTCTTATAGAAGAAGACTATTGAGAGCTCTGTTCAGTTTATTGAACATTTTCAAGTCACCAGGAAAAGCATTAATCATAATGATGTCGTATATAATTATTCCTCTAAATGTGTAGGTAAACACTCAAAGCCTAGTTGTTAAATTAATTATACACTTAACAAATAAATCATTCGACTGTTACATAACCAATATTTCTCCATGCAAAGAAAGTACTACGGAATTCTCCACAACTACCTACAATTGAATCATTTGATACGTCCCACGCGCTATTGTTATGTAAAATCACTATTATATTCATTCATAACTTGAAGTAGTAACTACTAAATATAGATACTTGTGAATGATTGATAGTATAGTGCCGAATTGGAGAGAAAATTCGAAACTGAAGTGGCGATGTCAACGACCTCAGTATGGAAAAAGATATTTGATTTATTTTGAATTTTCTTTTAGTGGGTTAGTATACACATACAGTTTTGAGAATAAACGTGAAAAATCAATCACGTACCCTTAGGTATCCCAATTTATTAGGGGTCGGCACAGCATTAATTCTTCTTCCATAAGTACCTACTCCTCTATTGCTTGTCATTTCAGCAGTCAACTCCTTTCTAGCAATACCATACTTCACACAGTCCATATATCGTTTTTTAGGTCTGGCTCTACTCTAGATGCTTGTATTGCAATATGCCCCGAATTGATGAACCTTAATTCGTAGAAGGAATGTTCAGTCAGTATCTACTTACAACACAATAATATTCCGTGAATTCATCCAAGTGTCGCTTTGATTTATACGAATACCACGTTGTAAAAGTAATCTTAAATATCACGGTCTCAACCTGACCTTTTATTTGTAAAAGAATTTCCATTTACACTTTTATGTTCCTTTGTTACGTTCCCAACATATCTACAAATCAAGACGTTATGTTTACCGCACATATGTACGTTTTTACTGAAAAAGGCATTTATTTATTTACAAGAAATCGGATTCCTTTAACAAAACCTGATATTTTTGGTATGCTGTTAATCATTTTGACCTGAGCATGGGTTGTTACATTAATTGCGTTTAAGGATCTGCACAGACAAAGAAAATGACAGAGGAGATGAGTCTTGCGTATTATCAAGTTTATACAGCGGAACATTTTGAGTAATTTAAGTCAACTGTGTATAAGCCCTTAGGCGCCACGACTGCCACAGTGAAGCAGCAGTTTGCATTCGATTAGATGTAAATTTATTGAAAACACGAGTTCATTAGTTGCACTAATTGCGATCTCCATTCCCATGAACTGTCGGATGACCTTACGGTTAATTCGACTTAATATTCATACGGGAAGAAGACGTAACTTACCTCCACCATTTTTCTTAAACCAGAAAGAAAGTAAGTTACAAAACAATATGTCATAGGGAGCTAAGCAGAAACTTTCTACGTGGGAGTAACGTGGGAGGCATGGTATCAAGTAGCATCGTTTAAATCATACGTAATCTGGTCTTTTTATGATATCCAAATATTTGTGTTTGCGTAACAGAGTAATGGTCAGTGAGTCAGTTTAGAGCGCCATTACGTTTTGCCCTAGTTACTTTGGTCACAACGTTTTGTCTCGCGGATTATCCGGCGGCGCCTCTACACCTCGGCCTAAATACCAGATCGTATACCTATTTGTTCCGTCAACACTGATTAGTTGTATGAAGCACTGAAGGTGACCTTACGTACAAGGTTTCATGACTTCAGCATTAGTCAGCAACCGATACTAAACATGGGCCTCCCCCGTTAACACTTCGTGCAATTTTTGGCACGCATAGCAGATGACTAGCTATGCTGCGTTAGTGTCGCACCTAGACTACCTATGTTTGAACCAATGATGTACTAAGACGGCTAATACATTATATTAATTACTTGCTCATTATTAACACTACGTTGTACCACCTGGAATTCACATGTCATAAATTAATCATGCACTTTCTATTGAATATAATATTGGAAGAAAGTAAATTCCATAAAATGATGAAGTAGGTACTACTAAGTAATGGTTTTTCTAACCAAACGTTTCGAGTAGTCGCGTCGCGTCGTCAATACAACAGAACGTCGCCCATCCTTCATCGAACATGTTCAAGCTTTAACAAAGCGGACCTCAGTAACAAGCTAGGCATTCTAGGTGAAGTAAAGATGATGAATAGCATTCCAAGCTTTATTCTCAAATATAACGACCATTTAATGGCATTAGTTTTGCGATGGTTAAATATCTGCGAAGTCTGTTCAAATGCGGCCGTTAGGGTGTGTAAAGTGCGCTCATAACTTCCGGCTGTAGAAACTAAAAGACTGTAGAAACAGCACTATAAAATGCTGGTAAGTAACAAGACTATAAAACAGGACGTGAGTTTCCAATGCAAAGGTACACATGACAAAAGATGTAAGTAAGTAGGTAAGGCATGCAGGCAAGCATTGATTAGCTATAGGTAACCACTTTGGTGACTGGGGTATTTTATGCACATGAGAATTCTGGGATAACGATGAATAGGACTGATATAAGAATACATACATGACATAATCTTGAAAGGATTAAAACCAAAATAAGTTGCCGTTTATACGGGCAACAAATTCTTTAATTAATTTTCAAGAGAATCATTAAGAAGTATTGAGAAGCCTGTATATTTGTCAGTTTCGCCTACTGTACGATTCAGCTCATAAAGTCATAACACCATCTTCTGGGCGTCGCTGTAATATTCAGGTCATTTATAATTCATCAATACTGGGTCGGGTAAGTGGTGGACAAGGATAATAATCATTTGAGAAACTTTATATACCTAGGTAGGAAATGGTGTGCAAGTTTTTCGGCCAAAATCGAGTAAACTATTCACTGGAGAGAACATAAAAGAACAGTACGTCAAAGCTCTCAATAACCACTCTAGAAAGCCATCAAATGTAGTCGATGTGGTCGAAATTGGCTAGATGACATCGCTGTTATAATTATCTCTACGAAGCTAACGTCATATTGAGTAAAGACCAGTGAAACAGTGACGAAAATTACTGATCTACAAAATCATTGCTCCACATCCTTTTAAAAGTAGTTCTTACTTAGTATTATTTCCCATGGCATTTAGACCCGGTTATTTTTCGCAACACTCACGGGCCAAGTGAGAAGTCGTGAGTCGATGTTACTGATGTTTATATGTGTCCGGTAAAATTTCCCACAGGGCTCAGTGATTGTGTTGAGTTTCGGAGCAAGACATATTGAATTCATCGTAGTCTTCTGATAGACTATGTTATGTATTATTGCATTGTTTCTTGTTAGTTGCAAGAAATAGTCTTTTACAAGGTGGAAGATAGCCAACATATCCCAGTATTCCAATCGACACAAATTTAAAATCGGATTATTTTTCAAAATCGTAAATCTGCTGCTAAATTCAATTTTGAAACAAACTTCTGAATCTCGAGAAACGATGAAAGAGGAGAGTAATGTAGTAATAAAGTAAAATCATTTTCCAAAACTGTGTGGCTAAACCTTGTAATTTGTATTAATAAGTGAACCAATGAATGTTTACGGGGCTTTACGTTCCAGAGCCTATTCATTACCCATCAATCATTATATCAGCAATGACCGATATAACGGTCCGTTCCACGGTGACTCATGCAAATGTACTGCGATTCGTAGATCCACAGTTAAATAATAACTCAACGTGTTCCAAATAATATAGGTTAAGTTCTTCGAAACCATAGCAATGTGATACTATTTTAACGTTAATAGCAAAACAAGTAGTAAATTATGTAGTATGACTCATCATTTTCATTATTGGCAGTCACGCCAGCGTATCACCAACTGGGTAAATGACCACCTTTTTGTGAACTCTTCTGTGATCTAGTCTCAATCATTTCTTATTCGCGTTATTTCAAATGTCATTCATCTGGCTGTTGGTGACAGGCGCTTGGAGTGTTGACTCCTTCTCCTTCTATAAAGCAAACAACATGATAGTGAGTTTAACATGTGTAGTATGACTCGGTGTATCAGAATTTCGTACGTAATTGTTGCAAGTAAGAACTGCAAATTGCGGATCTCCGGCACATTTTGTGGTGACGGGACATTTCTTAGTGATGTAACACTGACGCAGGCGCAACTAACTGACGCACTCGATTTTTTGTCTTATTAGGAACAAGCAAATGAAGATCACATTCCGTGCAGTGAGTCAGTACTTTCTCTCAAGTGATATCGATGATAAATTGTAGTTTCATTGGTGAGTTGTTTGGTACTTAACCCTTTGATCTTATTAATTAGCCATTACTGAGGCGCCATTTCAAATATTGATTCGACTAGTCTAGTTTCAACTATCTTATTTTCAAGAAAAATTATTGTTCAGACCATTTTATTTGTGGTGAATTTTGGACAAAGCGTATGTTGACGACTGACCGTTTCCAAAAAGTACTTACTTGAAAATTTCGAAGGGGCTTTCGAAATTTCGCACAATCGTGACAGTAAATAAACGATTCCTAATGAGGTGTGTTGCGCGTTGAGTAAATAATTACTTCCAAGTGATTTTACACTCTTACAAGTAAAATTAAATAAAAAAGTATAAAGATTTACGAAATGCATTTCGACGGTCACGGAACTTCCATATTAAAGACTGGACAAATAAGAAACTGCTAACAGATTCCGCGTCTTTAACCTGATGGTAACACACCACCATATATTTAGCAGAATGGTTCCTCATTTATCCTTTAGTTAGCATTACTCAGTGTATTAACACAAGGTACCTACAATCACGTCTGACATTTGAAAACTTTTCATCGTTTAAGGTCACCTTAAACGGAGATATTTTCCGGATCCCACAGGAAATATCATTTGAGATTCCAGCCTAGGTTCTGAAAAATAGTCAAGTTGTAACATCTTTGAGAGACGATGTAGGATCTATAAAAATGAAAGAAAACGAAAGTAGGTATTCTTCTTTCTTATTATTACAAAAAAAAAAAACAGCACAAAATTTTACAATCGAGGACAGTCACCAGTTCAAACTTCCTATACCAACTGGCATCTAACTCTAAACCACACTGATCGATGGATCTGCGGTTATGGCTAGTCACCCACAGTTAATTGAAAAATAAGGACCAAGCTTAGATAAACTGTTAATGATATAACTTGCAAATTGACTGTTGACAGCGGCATAGGTGATGATGTACGATGCTAAAATGACCGTTGACCTCTAACAGAAGTAGGTGCACACTCATGATATTACGCGGATGATATAAGCGAGCTATTGCCCTGAATACCTGACTAATGCCCACTTACTGTAGAAGTAAGACATACTTATCTAATGGGTATGCGGAAAAATTAGGTTGATCCATCACGGAACGAGCACAAAAATTTCAATGAAATTTTCGAATGACAGAATGTAGCTAGCTGGTCATTATTTTGTCACTATTAATACTTTTCTTGCACTCAATCACTTTTTCGTAGATTTTTATGAAAATAATGATAACGAAGGCGAACTTAAAAGAATAGCCTATTATAAGACGTCGGTAAACAATTGAAACAATCATGGACGTTAGGAAAACATTAAGATTCAGGACTATGATGCTCAGACACAGAAATAGAAGTTCAACAAAATCTTAATGTAAAATCAATTTATTTAGAAAATATATGCACGTTACTATAATTGTGAAATAAGATTAAAGTTGCATTCAATAGTACAATTAAGTAATTAAAGTAGAAACCGCTGCAGATAATCAGATATAAGTAGATGTTCATAAAGTACCGTTTCCCACTACGCAGTAAGTAATTGATCGTGAGATAAGATCGATATCTTCCGATGATCGATAGTGCAGATCGGAAGAGACCTAGAAAGTGGGATAAATCGTGATTTTACTAATTATTCGAGTTACGTTAGCCATTGCGACAAACGTTTGTCTCCTTATTGCAAATACGAGAAGATTTATAGCTATTAATCAGGCTATAGCAGTAACCGTGTTTGTTTTATTACGTGATCGAATGGAGAATAATGTGTTTATCTTAATAAATTTGTTTCGTAATGACCTTTTAAGTGTTTTATATTAGCCAACGCTAATGTTTGGCACGACAGTGTCGCAACGATGGCGCTACGTTCGCTTGCATCCCTGCACTTAATTAAACCCATATTAGCAAGTCTTATATCTCAATATTTTACTGTGCTTGCTGACTGCGGTTTGGTTGTATAAAAAAGTAGCTCCAACTATAAAAGGGACTTTACAGTCGTACCGAGAAGTGACGGGAGAAACATCAGTAACTCAAAGGGACATGGAATGAGTTGTAAATTTTCTAACAAAAATTTTTCAAGCGAGGTCGCGGACTATAAAATTGGAAATAAGTATAGCACTAAAACTCTCAACTCACAAATTAGTCAAGTTGACATGCTTGTGTACACTCACCACGGGCTATTTCGCATTAATTTAATGGTAGAAGGCGTTGTTTAAAATATTGTACATGCATCGTCGTAAATAGTTTTATGGACATGAATTCATTTGTTTTTATTTTACACTTTTTTGCCGACGACATGTTCCTTTAGACGTTCGGCATTATTTTAAATGGCAGCTTTTAGTTTAAACATTTCTAGGCGTTATTGCGACATAAAACTGTATTGAAGCTATAAAAAGTTCTTTTAATGTCTTTTAGGGGTTATTATATATAGGTAAATAATATATGCAGTTGGGTACTGAACCTAGTATCTCCAAGGCAGGCATCGATAACTTAGATACCTAGATATAATTTAAGAAAATTAATATTTTAAATTTAAAAAAGATAGGGTTATTAACTGGGTTATTTATTAATATTTAACTCATTGTAACATTCAAACTTAGTCATGGGAATTGCAAATGCAATAATAATATAATCAATTTGACATTCATGAAGTTCAGCTCTTAAAGGCAATTGATTCCATTGACCTTTTTCTATAACTTAATCAGTAGCGGAAGTGATTTCATTGAACCTCTCTTATGGCTGGTGCTTGTTACATGTCAGACTGTTTAAATGTCCATTTACGGAACTGATCAAACTTCGTATCTATGTGATATTTGAAAAAGCCATAGTGTTCATTGTGAAAAGCGCAACATCATACCGGTGTCGTATTTCCGCCATCCCTCCAATGGTGCGTATGATTTGCCCATTGTGTGCTATCAATGGAGACAGTCTCATAGAAATCATTTTCATTTGGAACGGGCCTAGAATTATAAACTCGGAAAAGAATGATCATATTTAAGAAAGTAAAAATTATATGGGTATGGTGAAGTAGAAACTTGCCTGCTACTTCACCTGTGGCAGAAACATTATTTTTATTTTTCTTATGGACTTAATTTCAAGCTAACAGATGCAATTCGCTCAAAGTTGGATCTGTAATGCTTCAAAGACTAACATATTTACAACTATTTATTTAAATTAAAATAAAAGGTGGTCACTTTATACAAAGGAACATCAATCTGACACAGCCGGTGCTAGCCTGTTGTATCAAAGACAAGGATAATTAGATAGATTAAAGGCCAATATGTCATTAGTAAACCAAGTTATTGACGTCAGTTACAACCTCACATAGATCTCAATTATTCCAAACTCTTAAAGCAGACATCAGAAGAATCACTGCAGATTCACTAGCAGAAAACTCTAACTATGGGAGTCCTTGTGTAGTTGTTGTTTTGCCCGACGACGAAGGCTCCGTTTGCAGAGTGACCATGTTAAGCAGACGACCACCACTGATTGTTGTTGACGACAATGGGACACTACCAGAGACTGAAGAAATGAAAAGACTTCCCACAGGCAGAAAAGCAGGTGGCCCAGTGGTTACTGGTATGGTATTTAAACAGACGCAATAATTTGTGTAATTTATTTCATCGCCACTACTCTCAAAACAGTTAAGAAAAACATTTTGAGGAAACACTATTCTAGGACCAAAAAATCGTAGGTGTGTAACACCTATCCAAGTATCCACCCGTGCAAGGCCTGCGTTGTGGATTATAGCCCATTCCTTTCAAGAAGAGGAAGCCTGTGTTTCAGCAGAGGGATCATTATAGATGCAACTAGAAACAGTTAAATAAGAACAACGAAGTTCTTCTAGTAATTAATAATTCAATGTACCATGACTTCCTTAATGCACACCAGTATTCATTACACGTCCCATTGAAGAGTCGATCTTTGACTTTGATATATTATCCATTTAAGTGCTAAAAGGACGGACACTATTAAATTACATAGGCAGTAACTTAGATCATAGATACATTGACTAACGTATGATTAACAGGCTTCATCGCATGTACCTATTCACTGCATCCAGGTATGAGTGTTCCCTGATACGTAGTAGGTACTAGGTAGTACCTACTTGATTCCAACTGGTATCACTCTTGTACACAAATAGAAGTTGTTTCTTGGCCCGTGCAAGACTAGTTCTTTCGTACCAAGCGAGTCATTAAACAAATAAATATATCCTTCGATTACCCAGTGTTTATATGCGTAACGCGTGGTGATTTGTTTATGGCCGTTTCTAGTAATTCTAGCTGATTTAAAGCTTTCTGTTGCTGTTTTCTTAGTATATTGTTATTGTTTCTGCTTATTACAATTTTAGAAGACGTGTTTATTTTTTCTATTGTAAATTGTAATTCATCATGGTCTACGGCTACACCAAGATCGACTTTATTGAAATATTAACTAGTGTTTATTTCTATGGACCACCTACACACAGCAAGGCTTATAATAAATTAGATAACTATCTTCATTCAGTTTCCTTCAGTATGACTTCTTTGTCTTTTCCGTTGATTCACTCTCAGCAAACAGACACAATCATACTAATATATCTCATTAATTTTTAGCATAGATTGTTGTTACAATACCTTAGGTAGCTGGCAGATCTCTTGTTGTTTCTTTATTTAAAAACGGATGCACCTAGCTGTGGTTTATCTATTTCTCTATTCGCCTCCATCATCACCGATGACAAAAATCTTTGATAGGACAGTTAGAGAACAGTTAAACACAGCAAACACAGCATCCATTATTTATTTTTCCTCATAAAAAGGACGCAAACTCGTCCACATTCTATATTTAGCGATAGCAAACAGTTCTGTTAACCAACTGGCGGTGGCCGCGTCGGCGCCGGCGCCGGATTGACATTTACACGAGGACCTTGCGCAGAACAATTTGCGAACAATGAGAGACCTGTCATATGTTCCCGGAACCCGTCACGAAGGAGTGACCTCAGCCACCGACCTCTACACTTGCAAACGTGCCGAGTTACACAAAAGATTCATGTACGGTGGAAAATATGTGCATTGTGGACGATGCACAGGAGTGTGTGGCCAATTGAATTGTGTCTCTGAAGTAGGTACGATTGATGCTGCCTTTGTGAAATTATTCGTGGATGAGACAGAGACAACTGTTCCTTCGGTAACCTACAGGATGATAAACTATATAATGCTATGTCTACGGATGATAACGATGAAGCTGCAACTGCATTTAAACTCTCCTCCTGAACACGATAAAGTTTCATTTTGGTAGCTAGGTTAGGCGTTGTAGCACATCAACCTAGCTAGGTAGATGTATGTATGACGTACCGAGTGGTAAACATAATCAATCCATGATCCAATAGACCTTTATTTCTGTTGTAAAGATTGAAGTTTAGAAGCTATTGTTCGAAATGCGTAGAACTATAACATTCATCATCATCATCATTTCAGCCAAAAGACGTCCACTGCTGGACATAGGCCTCCCCCAGGCGTCGCCACATTGACCGGTCCCGTGCGTCTCTCATCCAGTGGGTTCCTGCAACCTTGACCAGTTCATCGGTCCACCTAGTGGGAGGCCTTCCAACGCAACGTAACTATAACATTGTGTAAGAGTAATCGGACCCGTGCGTCCTCCTTCCAAGGAAGGAGGACGAGATGCATGGAAGGAGTGGAGGGAGGCCTTTGCCCAGGAGTGGGAAAGAGCAGGCTAGAAAGAAAAAAAAAAGTAAAAAACTAAAACCCGACTACGACAAAAAAAACGACGCTGAAAAAGTATGAACGTGACGTGTCACAGAAAGTGATTTGGTGCCCCCAAATCACTTTCTGTGACACGTCACGTAGCCTATGTTCAGCGGAAAATTAAGACGGTTCTAACGAGACATCATATGTCGAGTTCCGATAAGTAGATTAGAAGCTATGAGGGAACAGATGAAGATACACACATACATACATACATACATACATACAAACATACATACACACATACATACATACATACATAGCCAGTCAAAATCATAACCCTCCTTTGGCTTTGCCGTAGTCGGGTAAAAAAATAAATAAGTGCAATCGCTTAAACAACTTATCATACGATACAATTCAATTTGAAAAGTAAATACTTCCTGAATGAAAAAGTTCAATTTAGCAAGCCGGTGTTTTCTTAGACTAGGCACAGATTGACTCGGTATAAACTAGTACTTTATATATGTAGATAAATAAATCAATGTAGCTCCAGACTCGCAAGAAATCATAAATTATTTGAAAAGAGATTTACCAGTTGTCTAAGCAAAACGAATTTGTAACTTAGTCATTGTACAACATCTGTTTATTGTCTTTATAATAAATAAATAATGATTTCAAGAATACAAAATCCGATATACAAACGCCTGAAATTGGATCAGTAACAGTCTGTAGAAAGAGACACGAGGCTGTCAGTAAACTGGGTATTGTATGAAAAAATCTAAGTCAGATCGAATATTTTTTCGGGAAATCTGTGCCAGACGCTGGAGATGATCCCATACATTATTCATATGCCTGATTCTGTGTTGAAGTTGTACGTGTATGAATAACTTTTGCGTTTTAGTTCTGCATTTTGTTGGGCGCCAAATTTGTTAATAGGTACGATTATACATATAAATATTCCATGATAGTAGTATCCCTTGGATTTCTATTAAGCTAACGGATACCTGGAATCAGTTAGAAATCAAACTTTATCCTCACAGGTTACGAAACCACGGTCATGCAGGCAACATCGCGATCCAAGATTAGTGTGAAACAAATTGCTTAACCCAAAGTTCCCACAAGTGCGTCAGTGTACCCGATTAGGTAACGATCCGCCGGATCTACAGGCTCATTAAAAGAAAAAAAGATCATATCGCAGACAATAGAGCACTCGGCGACCGAAAGTGATAGTCTAATAGATATTATAGTGAGACGATGACGATAGTGACCAGCAAACTGGCCAGTCATTACTCATTACGGAATACGCGCGGTTTTCCTAACAACTAATTGGTTCCTTTGTATAATAGATCAATAGCTAGGTGATGATGATAGTGTATAAGATCAGTTCAAATTTCCTTCAACTATACAAATATTTATAGCACTAATGATAGCCTTTCCTCAGATAATAACATGATAAAACATTTCTAACGCTCCAGGACATAACAGGTGTTTAAGTTTCAATAAACAAACTCCAAGCAATAGGAACCTAGCTTTCCCTTTGAGTAAATTATCAAAATTATAGCTTATTACTTAAGAAAGGGTGGGGTGTTACAACGAATCCATTCGGATACACCTGAGTGGCACTTAAACAACAGATCGTTCGTCATTTGCAGCGAAATTATAGGGAAACGTAGAACGGTGGCAGTTTATGCTGTTTTGAATAGCAAACGGAACGCGAACTTCAAAATTACCGCCATTTGCAATACATCAAGCTGCACCGGCGGCTGCGCGTCGCTCCCCGGCTTGCGGTTGTTTGACAAATGAAGTTGTTGTTCTTCCTGCACGGCGCCACCGCATCTTACGACCGGAATGTATGCGTGCCATACACCTTCACGCGTTCGCACCTCGCTTTGACCTGAGTGCCCGACCGAGTGGTGACACTGATGAGAAATATCTCAATTGGAACGCAGTTTACAACAATGACATTGATTGATGGTCTGTTAGGAAACATTCAGATGTCAATAAGTATATTAGACACAACATTCGTAGCCTAGATATCAAAACTAGGTAAATCTACACCAAGGTATCCAATTTCAGAATTGTCACTGTTAACTAGGTCAACAGTTAACGGTTCTCGCATTGATTAGTCATTATTTCCATATAAGGTTTTCTTTAACATTGGAACGATCGTATATAGTGCTAAGTAGGCAGTAGCGGAACAGTTGCGAGTGGCACCGCGCGGCAGCATTATACATAATTGGCGTCACTGACCTACGGTAAACATTGCGTATGCGTTCAAGGTCAACAGCCTTGATGTTTTATCGTTTCCAATAAGATGTCAGTATACGTAACGACGTAGTTTGAGCGAGCTTTATTGGCTGTTCTTGTTTACATTAGGATGGTGGAGTAGAAGTAGGTGTTGCTTCTAGGTAATAAACGGTTTTAGGTTGAACTACTTAACAAGATCTTCCTGGTTTATTATTTTTCAATACGCATCATCGTCGAAACTAACAATTACAATTTATTGATCGATCTTCTTTTTTTTTTTTTTTTTTTTTTTTTTTTTTTTTTTTTTTTGGGACAAGCCCGCCACACTATTCCCAAACCACTGTAACTCCTGTTAGCCAGAATCAACAGTGGCGACCACAAGAAAAGCGCCGAGACAATGAAGCTCGACGAAGTCCCAGAGAAGCGATTTAACTGTCTTGGATCCCGCAACGAAATTAATCAGAAAAAAAATAGCGGAGGAGTAGGAAAAAACATAATTTCCACTTCCCTCCATATCAGCAGGAGACAGAACAGAACAAGGCCAATAGGCACACAGGGACGTATACAACTGGGATAAGCCCAGTTGCCTAGCACCACGGATATTATTGTCATTAATATTACTGGGTCCTAAGTTGTGAGCTGTTATATTTGATTCCAATAATAGGTATGACAAAAATGCTTGAACGCACGGAAATTTGTTCTAGTTTCTACAAGGTCCGTATAGTAAATAACTCCGGATGTAACCTGTACACTATTTAACATAATATTACGTTCATTCTGCCAAAGACTACACTCCCATAAAATGTGATGTGCAGTTTGTTCAAATTCGCAGTCAGATGTAGAACATTGACAAAAAGGCGAGGCAACAAGCTTGAAGGAAAATAATTTACTCTTAAAGTTACCATGACCTGTGAGAAATTGGGCGACACAGTGATCCACCTCCAGCCATGTCCTGGCCAGCCGCTCACGAACGGATGGAAAGAACTGGTGGAGGTGTCGGCCTTTGATGGAATTATCCCACCTACATTGCCATTCAGACAAAAGTTCCTCCCAGACGTCAGTCTGTGGTTTAAGTAATCTAGCTATTTTAGCACGGTCACGTTGCGTTAAAAAGTCTGCGTCCGTGGTCTCTCGTGCGCAGTAGTACATTGAAGCACGGCGCTGTACTTCAAGATCAACTGGAAGTACCCCTGCCAGTACCGGTAAGGCTTCAGTACTAACCGTCCTATATGCTTTACACAAGAAAATCAAAGCCAACCGCTGACTTTGAAGTAATTTACGTCGTACAGCTCCTATGGTGGCCCTATCGGCCCAAACTGGTGCCCCGTAGCACATACACCCCAAGTAAGTAGCCCCATAGATCGTCTTTAAAGTTAAAAATGATAAACCCCACGTAGATTTGGATATTCTCGTTAAAGCATAAAAGTTCTTTTTAGCTTTTTCACCGACGGTTTTTATGTGTTCAATGAATGAAAAATTCCTCTCTAAGACAAACCCAAGGTAGCATACGGACTCCTTCTTTTTCACGGGAACGTTATTAAATTTAATACTAGGCCATGATTTAAGATTACCTTTTAAAAGAAGTTGATAAGTTTTATGTGGTGCAAAGGTCAGACGGTTACGATCACCACACTGGGATATTAATTTTAGGCAAGTGTCAGCCAAATTTTCGAGTCCAGCCCGAGTACTTGACTGAATGAGCAGCAGGCCGTCGTCCGCGTAACCGGTTAATGAACAGCCGCATGGAAGTGGAATCGCGAGGAAGTCATCGAAGCCTACGTTCCATACATACGGACCCATAACCGAACCCTGAGGGCATCCCATGGTAAGGGACTTTGACATAGAATGATGTCCGAGTTTGAGTTTCGCGGAACCATTTAAGAAGTACGAGTAAACAAGATTGTATATGTTTTTAGGGCAACCACGAATTTTTAGTTTAAGGAGTAGCATCGGCCACCACGCGTTATCAAAAGCCCCAGAAATATCCAGAAAGATCCCAACTACGTATTGATCTTCTTGCTAAGCAATGTACCTAATGGACGAACAGTACTCAAAATTTTGAGGAATTGACTGAACAATTGATTACAAGTCTGCCACAATATTCCCAAAGCCAAACCACAACAACAGCAGAAAATCGCCGAGACAATGAAGCTCGACGAAACCCAGATAAAAAAAAAAATACTGTCTTGGATTCCGCACCGAAATTAATCAGAAAAGAATAGCGGGAGGAGTAGGAAAAACATAATTTTCGGATTAGACGAAATGTTACAAGCATTTCCTGCATTGGAGCACATCCTCATTCTTATAAAAAAATGCGGACACACTTTCATAACAATATATCACCAAACAGATGAAGACATCACAAATTCCTTTGTGCCACCAAAAATGCCAAAACAAAAAGTGAAAATACTCATCGCCTATTTACATGCATAATAAAATGTAACCTTGAAGGTACCTTGGAAGGCAGACGAAAATACAGACGTAGTGAAACAAAGGGAGAGATACGGAATCTACAGAGTCCTGGCCATTTAATACATAAGACATTTACATACACAGGGCCACGAGATGTATCGAACTGATTGTACGAATGCTATTGTGGATTTAAGTAAGTTAAATGGAACCCTCAATGTTTGCACTCCCACATATCCGGAGTAAACATGTCTAGACTTCGCCTCTAATGGATTTTTTTGTCATGTTTGTAGTTTATCTTATTTCTAGAGGGTTTGGAGCTTGTGAGCATACTGGCATATTATATTTAGATTTCAATTACTCAACTCTCATGTGTCCAAGTGAGGGTTTTTTCTACTAATAAGGTACTATGGTTAGTCATTCCTAAGGTTTTACCTCTGAGGCACGGTAAATGATTTGGGTGATAAACTGTGATCGAATACAAATTGTGAAGATGGCGGCTTAAAAATATGCATCCAACTTTTATGAAGCGGCACCTAAAGTGCCGCGCCGCTCGTTCGTTTTTTTAGTCACTGTTCTAACCTAGCCCATTCATTGCGATCATTTCGACTCGCACATGGTTCTTCCCAACCATCGTTCTATCAACCTTTGGTCGCTTGATTTAGTGTTTAGTAGGTTCTCTACACAGAATGTCATCACAGTATGTTATTCCCAAAACCAATATTTAGAACTGTCATTGGTAAAACATAGCATTTCCCAAACCGGAATGATATGGCCTTATCCCACCTTGTAATCCATCCATCTATTAGGTACCCATTTCCAAATAGTTATTCTATTCTATTTCCCTAATAGGAAGCATTGTTCCAGTCAGTCAGTTTCCAGTCTTAATAGATGCTGAATATTAGCATTTGATATGGACTGACTTTATGAACTCCACGACATAATTATCATATTTACGATTAAGTCAATGAATAACACAATATAGGGTTGTCAGACTTTTGAGCTTCTGTCTGTCATAGATCTAGAATTGGCAGAGATTTTACTTTCAGACGGAGGTGTCTCGTTATGTGCCTACCTAATGAAGGCTCACCCATCCACAGACCTACCTAGGCAAGCACAGCTTTACCTAAAGATCGACCCGAGTGGCAGTTCTTATTAAGCCACGAGCTTCTCTCAGATTCTAAGATATTATATCTCAAGGTATATAATTTTTTTATATATATTTACCAAAGTAAGTAGGTACCTACCTATGTTTTAAGGGGTCGTACGTAAAATGCTAGACCGTTATTCTTGCTAAAGTGACTTATATACCTGCTTATTATCCAGGAGGTACCGCTGCTGGGTGTGCACTTAGTTGTATTGCAGCAAGCTTCAGTAAATCAGCCAACTTTATGACACTGCGTATTTTAGCCAATCTACTTACTGTAGCTGAAAAATTATGCATGAACCGTACCTGTTACTTATGGCAAGATTTGCCCAAAAACGACCCCCATGGGAAAAGGGCGTGAGTTTATGTATGTATGTATTAAGTTTTATTTTTAAAAGAAGTCATTCGAACCACGTGATTTAAAATAGTAGATGTTCTGTGTAGATATTTTATGTCGTAAATCGTCTTAAATTCTAATGAAATTGCATGAAACGCTGCGATAAGTAGTTAAACTAATAACGTATTACCAGAGACTTTCATAGGCTTCTTAATCAGATTAAGAACGTTTTGTTTTATTGCCGCCAAAGAATAGGCCCATGGCAAAATTGTGTCATTTTTACTATCAAAAGTGCTAATCGGTGTTAAAAAACCAGCCAAGTGCGAGTCGGACTCGCGTATGAAGGGTTCCTTACCAACGTAGCAGGAGAGACGCGTTTTATTTTTATTATTTGTTGTTAAAGAGGCAACAAAAATAACAACAAACCTATCAAAACCTGGCGCATCACCATTACATTATGAAGATGGACTCGAATTATCTCATAATCATCATTCTCCTGCCTTATCCTAATTTATTTGGGGTCGGCGCAGCATGTCTTCTTCGTACATCTTACATCTCTATAAATCGTCAGCCTCGTCTCATCATTTAATAAAAAACCGGCCAAGAGCGTGTTGGGCCACGCTCAGTGTAGGGTTCCGTAGTTTCCCGTCCGTCACAATAAGTGTTCCCACTTGTGAGTTTAAAGGTGAGTATCCATTATGATCGCGCTCCAGCAGCGCTCCGGCTCCTGCAACTTTTTGCCTTTTTTGTACAAAAACTGTTGTTTCCATCAAAGCTCAAAATGATTTTCCTAGAAAGTCCTTATAAAGTTCTGCTTTTCAGATTTTTTTCATATTTTCTAAACTTATGGTTCAAAAGGTTTTGGTTCAAAACTTTTGGAGCGATTATTTCCGAAATTATTGACATTATCAAAAAATGATTTTAGTAAACCCTTATTCATTTTTAAATACCTTTCCAACAATATATCACACGTTAGGGTTGAAATTAAAAAAAAAACACTTCCCACTTTACATATAGATATACATTACCCTAATAAAACATTTTTTTCCAACTTTTATTTCACCACTTTGTCGCCGGTGATTGATACACATATTGGTACCAAATTTCAGCTTTCTAGTGCTAACGGTCACAGAGATTAAGCGAGGACGGACAGACGGACGGACAGACAGACATGACGAAACTATAAGGGTTCCTAGTTGACTACGGAACCCTAAAAAAGATCGTAGCGACAATGTTCAATCTATCGAGGCATCAAACCTACAGATGATTCCAGGAAGGGGTCGGCTTCTAGAAGCTTCCTCACACATAAATGTAATACGGTTAGATAAATGAAATACAGGACCATTAAGACAATGTTAGTTTATGGTCGCACCTGTATTTTCTCGTTCGTATAGGTGAGTATTGTACCAACATTGTTTACGAGGTCAATTCATTCGACCGAATTTGTTCTGTCTAGTTCAATTTTATTAAATCATAGAAAGTATCGAATTGGCGAATTTGTAACTACGTGCTTTTTTATGTTAATTCAAATGATTTGAAGAAAAATTATCTAGGTAGGTACTGCAGAAAAGTTTTCGCCTAGATTTTGGTAGACCTAAGTACCATCATAAGAAAAAAGTAATGTTAGCATTCTAATTTATTCATGTTGATGTTCACTGAGCGCAACAAAAATAAAGTCTTTAATTATTTCACAAAACGCCATTCTCTTTCAAATAGTTGGGTTTATTACAAGTCAGTGACCGGTGCAGGGAAACCCTGGCTGTACGAGCTGGGCTAGTAGTTATACTTACTTGTTGCAAGGTAAGACAACGGGCGACCCCGCACATGCGCACTTACCCTCATTGATTTTTCTCATTTTGACAGTTCCACCTATGTTTTGGGCCATCGCTCGCGTACCAACAACAAAGTAAACAAAAATGGCTTTAGATTTTTCTGCAACGTATAAATTACTAGTTTTAGGTGATTCTAATGTAGGTAAAACGTGTATTGTGCATAGATATTGTGACGAGCGGTATTACGATATATACATATCCACTATAGGTAAGCAAACTTATTTATTTTTTAGTTTTACGAGCCTTTGTGAGACAGGTGATGCTGTATTTTAGTTGCGTTTTGTAACTTAACGAATCTGTGATTATGTTTTATATTACGGATGTGAAGCGGGAACAATGGAACATGTGATGTAAAATAGTCTTTCAAATATTTATATGCTCAGTCTTCCCTTTCCAGACCATTTTACAGTTAAGTTACTGCCCGAACAACATGACTTGGCTATGTAGTCAAATACATGGGCATAACTCGTTTCTATGAATTGTGTTTTGTACATTTTTTGCTCGAAACTTCGAGAAACTGACGATGTAGGAACTTGGCGATCTTGAGAACAGTTTTTTGTGTCTAAGTGCAATGCATTTCGCTAAAGCTTTTAGGAGATTATGTGTCACCTCAAGCTTTTATCTTAGTTTTCAAAGTGCATTTTATTACATAGATAGAGGTACCCAAGCTAAGCCAAAGGTTGGGTATTTTCAGGAATTCCATGAAGATATCTGTACCATTATTTAAAATGGAGGTCGTTTCGATTTTCAGTATAGGTAGCTGTTATTTTTTTAGAAATAAACATTAAGTTAAAATGAATTAGGTAATTTAAAGTAATTGGTAGGTACCTACACTCCTACTTAGGTCTAAATTTCTGAATTTCATTTAACTGAATTTGAGGCATTTTCAAATGAATAATTAATAGATTTTTTTTGTTAACTTCTACTTACACACCTTTTTTTTTTTTTTTTTTTTTTTGGTGGGTGGAAAATCATCGAATAACCCCCCCCGCTCTTGGGCAGAGCGAAGGGGAGTGTCAGACTTCTACTGACTAAAAACCAAACCCATGTTCCTTCTTCTTCGCCCTTGTGTCGGAGCCGCGGTAACCTTTCGATATCCACAGCCCCGACGGGCGTCGGCCCTTGCGGGCCCCTCCTTGCTGACATCTCTTTGAGGCGCGCGTGGAACACGTACGCGCCGCCGACACGGTCTGTTGCCGTCATGACGACGGCCGGACGGCGAGCTAGCCCGTTACTCACCGTCCACAGGCCCGCGTCTACGGTGGCCGGAGGTCATCGCGTGACACCCGACGCCCGGAGCGCCTTCCGCGGCGGCTGGGACGTTGAGAGGTTCTCTCCCTCTCTCGTTCCGCCACCTCCTTCGCTAGCATCACTGCTTCGCAGAAGGAGGCGACGGCGTCCCATTCCTCCTCGCCCCGGACCATGGCTTGCACCAGGGCCGGGCGCGAGAGGTCGCTGCCGCCGATCGCCGCTACGAGAACACGGCGGGTCTACTTACACACCTTACATTAAGTAAACGGTAGATACCTAAGTCGAAATTTAAAGAAAAAGAAGAAAGAAAGATTTTGTTTTCTATTTTATTTTGCTTTCTTTTGTATCAGTAGGTGGGTAATCCTTACATAGTATAAATAACAAAGTCGCTATTTTTGTCTGTTTGTTTGTTTGTATGCTTAAATCTTTAAAACTACGCAACGGATTTTGAGGCGGTTTTTTTTAATAGATAGAGTGATTCAAGAGGATGGTTTTAGTATATAATTTGAACGACATCCACGCGGGTGAAGCCGCGGGCATCAGCTAGTAAATAATATAGGGTAGTGTACCTAAGTACCAAATATGTACCAAACCATTCTCAAACGAAAATAATACTTTAAGTAATACCTAAAGTGTGCTTTACGCCCTTTGAGCCCAGTGGTATCGATATATTCTATGTGAAATAAAATATGTAATAATATATTATTTTTAATTCAATAATAGAACAGATTCATATAAATAATATAGGTACTTATTTTTATCTCCGAGAGAAAAGATCAAAGCTATTATTGTCTAAGGTGTAGGAAATTTTCTCCTTTTCAAACAAAAGTTGCATTCTCGTCGCCTATTCTTCGACCAGACCGCATCATACATCACAACAACAGACTTTATTGCAATATAGTAACAACAATGAGTCTGCCAGTACCTTCCTACAGCAAAAACATGTAGGTCCCATAACCAGTAGGTAGGTACCTATCTACTTCCCTAGCAACGAATATTAGGCAGTGTATTACGAAATTGGCACACAATAGGCACTGTTGCGTCTAACCACACTTATATAACGTTTCCAGGCATAGATTTCAAACAGAAGATAATAAACTTAGACGGCGTGCCAATCAAACTCCAAATATGGGACACTGCTGGACAAGAGAGGTTCCGAACACTCACCACGGCATACTATCGCGGAGCCATGGGTATAATACTCATGTATGACATCACTAATCTGGAGTCATTCAATCATCTCTCCTATTGGCTGAGGAATATTCAAGAGGTGAGATAATATGACTTCCTTTTTTAAAAATAACCGTTGATTAGCTGTGGTCCGTTATATCTGACAATATTTTTCATTTTCTTGAGGAGCGGGATTCATGGTCGTGATTGTAAAAATCTATAAATATTCAATTACTTGATAGACATCCATTTGTCGATGTACAAGGCAAGAACGATTACGGTACCGTTACATACATTGTAACCTCAAAGGGTACCTATAAATATCTAATAGTAATTTTCTTTGATTCAATGACAAATCATAACTCACCTTGATAAAATATTCTATGAAACCGTTTTATCTACGTGCGTTTGATTGAGAATGATACCAGGGTTTGGTTAGGTAGAATTCATTCAATGTGATGTTGGTGAACAAGTCCAGTCATTTTGCTTTTTGAGCAATTTCATTAAAAAATGGTTAGTCTTTGTCTAACTTTGGAAGGCCGACCCGAAGCTTGATTTTGCATACACTTGTTATCTGCCTAACGAATCCCTATTTAGCCACATGTAGGTAGGAAGGTTGTCTGAAAGCTTAAGAACTTATTCATCGATTCCAATAAAACAAGTGAGTCAGCCTGTCTAGTTCAACGAAGGATAGAGAGAATTTATTTCAATAAAAATAGACCAAGCAACTAGTAATAGTGGTTTTTCTACGTTAAAGAGCTGATGCATGTTTTTCCTTCAAATCAATCATGTAAGTATGTGGTTTTCTATTTCCAGTATGCGTCTCCTGATGTGATCAAGGTCTTAGTTGGCAACAAGTGTGATGTCCACGAGAACCATAGAGCAGTGCCCAAAGAGAGGGGCCAAAAGGTAATTTTGTTATTTTTTTAACAACCATTCTAGCCGTGAAATATCAACGACCTTGTTAACAATTGGAGATTTTTTCCCACATCACTTTATTTTGATACTTTATAAAAAATCATGCTTTTCCAAAATAACCATCAATGCAAACATGTTTTTTTATAATTACAATTAGTGCTCAAACGCATGGTCATCTCCAAATTGAAGATGATCAAGGCTGGAGCTTTAATTCGGAGGCAACACTAATTAACCTTCAACCAATTATAGCACCGTAGCGACCTAACTTTAGTTAAGATTGTACTAACCTACCTAAGTATTTTGATGAATCGCCAGAACAACCTACCTATCTATCAGACTATTATTTAATGTTAAACTCAACTACGAAAATGTGGGCCCATAGCTAACAGAAACAGACGAAGAGAGAGAAACACGACACGAACTTAAAATTATAAAAAAATCAATTCCAGATAGCGGATGACTTCGACATGCCGTTTTTCGAAGTATCGTGTAAAAGCAACATCAACATAGAGGATGCGTTTCTGACGCTAGCAAGGAAAATTAGAGAATACCGGGACAGCAAGGTATGTTACCAACGTTTTCTTTTTATATATATATATATAATTTTTCCTACCCAACCCTACGCAATACAAGACCACTCGTCGATATAATTCGGCAAAAGGGAGAAAAATTTGGTCCCATGATACAGTAGACCTAATGGGTAAACTTAGTTGATAACACCCAGCCAAAACCACTAAAAGAAACAGCCAATAACGAAATAGAAGGACACGTCGCCCAAGTTGGCACTTACTCAATTTGAATTGTCATCGACACGCTAAGTAGAGAAGTTTTCTGGAATCAAACCTTCTTTTCTTTTCATTTCAGGCGGATGCCTTCGAGCTGAAGGAAAGGGACAACGTTATAAAGCCCTCAGAATCGGAGACCGATGTGTCAAAGTGTAGCTGTTAGCCTAATGTACTTGTAGCGTTCATGTAGACCGCAGCATTTGTTTGCAGGCGAATGACGTGGCCTATGTTTTCACCTGAGATACGGGTTTGACTGATTTATTGTTTTCATTTTTTTTGTCGGCTATTGCAATAAAACGCCTGATGGAGCTTTTTTTTTTAAGAAAATAAGCAAGTGTTGCTAATGCAAAAAAAATAATTATGCCAACACCGCAGTTGCACAAATGCTTCGAATGTTAAGAAAAACAAATTGGAGTGTTAAGTATAAAACGGCAGGCTTTAAGTGGAATATTACAATTTTTACGCCAAATTATAAAATATAAAAATATTGTTAGTGGGGTACTTAGGCCGATATCTCAGTTGTAAACATTGGCAAGCGCCCAAATCATGCGTCAGGACGTTCAAAGAAAACCGTTTCCTCACTGGTCAACTATTTACCAGCTCGCTGACTAATCAGAAAACGGTTCTCTGAAGTCTTGAACTAAAGCCCTCTTACCGCTAAAAATAACATTTAGACTTTAGTTCGTTTTTACTTCTTACATAAATGGTTTTAAAATGTAGTACGGTAAGAGGGTAGGAGTGATCGCTTTATGCATTCTGTGTGCTAACTTGGCCGCATAGTACGCCCTGTTGTGACAAGACATACCTAAATATACCATGGGATTTATCAATTCTCTCATACAAGATGTGATGAAATCCGTGAGGCGTGTCACAAGGGTGTGTCCTAGGCCCGCTGCGTGTAAGAACTGTCGCGATTTCTGAATGCACCCAAAATAAAGTATTATTAGGAATCTCATTCCATGTTTTCTGTTCCTCGGAGTGCAATAGTTATATATATCATGTAGAAAGAAGATAAATGGACCAAAAGAAATATTGATTTGGTTATTATTGGTGAAATTTTGAGAAAATAATGTGAAATAAGTTAGAATAGGGATTATAGTTGTAATTTCATTACTTAATACTGTACTATACCTAGCATAGCGATACTCAGGTTTCATGTAGTTAATCAATATGGTATTAATGTCAATTTTAAGAAGATTACAATAAAGTTCAAATTTCACTAATAAAACCAACTCGTATGATGGAGTTGTTCGAGTTCGTAACTTAGAGGTACCTACAAATATGAATACGAAGACGTCTATAAAATATTGGAAGACAGAAATAAAAAGGGCATGTGGCGGTCACTTGGCCACGCTAATGTACCTACATTAGCGTTTAAAACCCGTTGATGAAATATAAAGACTATTTAATTGAGAGGGTCCTATTTATCTTCTTTAATTATTACTTAAAAAACTACGGACACTGAGAAGGCCTTTAATGTTGTAGGTTTAAACGTATTTAAAAATAAAGCCTACGCGACTATCAGACTTGCTCAGCAAATATTATAGACTCAATAAAAAGCACATTTATTTCTAACGAATTTAAAAAAAAAATAGGGGTCATTATGTATTAGATGCGTTTGTTGTTATTTGCATTCCCAATTGGCGGAAGGTTGCAACTAGTGCTTTTGGATTGGAGAAATATTTATAAGCTTTGATGTTAAATTAAGTCATTAGTGTGCATTTTAAGTTGGTGGAGAGTTCAAGCTTTACATAAGTCTCGTAAAGTGACTCCGTTTGAGATCGGAATAGTCAGGTCATTACAAAATAATTTTTAAACGCGAATAAACATTCATGGACATCGTTTTACATTTAATTTTATAAAATGGTTGGTATAACTCTAGATGTCATGTAGCGAAATAAAATTCACAGTAAGAGGATAAACCGACCATTTGAAAGGGCTGGTTCCCAAAATACTGCTGGACAGTGAAAATCAAGATTGACTGAAGATGTAACAACACTATTCCATGACACATTGAGGTCCACTTGCACCAAAAGGGTGGTTGACAAAAATCTAATTAGTCCGTCAGATAGATTTCCAAAAAATATTGGACACATTTTATTTCACGTAAACAAAAACTGAAGACGATACAGTCCTTCGAAAACACGAATGACATCACATTGCAGTGCATTTTTACCGGCCAGTGACGTCAAAAGCCCCCACTCCTGATCTTTGACGCATTTTATCTTCGTCAATTTTTATTAATTTGATAAAACAAAAAACACGTAAGTATCCATTATTTTGCGATAATATAACTGATGGACTAAACAGATTTTTTTTTTAGGAAACATCCCAATTATGTCTGTTTAGTGCTAAACGAGTTCTGTTTCAGTCAATCGTTTGAAGATTTTAGAAGCATTTAAACTTTGTTTAGCGTTTATCGCATTTAGTGATTTGCGAGTGGTGCAGCCGGGCGATATGAGAGGTACTCATGCACATACTCAGTGCACCTTCTGTCTGAAATCAGAGTAAAGAATCTAAACTGCCAAAAAAATGAGATCACAACAAAACTTCATGAGTTAAATAAAAGTACGCTAAATAATGTATGCTAATATACAACGAATTAACTTTTAGCACTAAAACACTGTTTTTTCATACTTATGTAACACACCAGAAGATACTCATAATGTTGATTTAGTATTGTTCCATATCAGCTTAGAGCTGAACAGTACCTACCTAGTTATTAACACATTCTATCATAATAATAAATAATAATATATTGAAATTAAGTAACTTGTAAACACGGCAACACATCAAGTTATACATTTACAGTATTACATGGCCTCGCTTTGTATAGATTTCCCGTATAATGAGAGATCCGCATAAAATGGTTACAGTATAGTTTGATGGGTCACCGTGCATACTCACTGTATTATTCAATAAAAAGGTAATACTAAGCTTAGCCTTGGTTCCGTTAAATTTTTAGACGAATCTCCAATAAAATGCACTAGCTGTAACATTTTTTACACTAGCACAACTAAACTAACATTAGATTTTAACCGTTCAATGTATAATAAAAGTTTTCATATAAATAATAACGTTTATTTTATTTCGACATAATAATATAATGACAATCTACTAGGCTTAGCTCATATTGAGCCAAGCAGAACTTATTTCATTTAAAAAAGTAAGAATATTACGTAGACATAAGTACATAATAATATTATATTATTTCATAATAATCTGGCAACACTAAAGTCGACAGACGTCTTTCTGGTTCATCTTCCGATTTTATTTAATTTTAATTTTTATACAATTGCATTTCAACGATTTGGTACCTCCGTTTTCAAATATCTATATATATGTAATAGATTTTACAAACCGAAATAAAAGAAATATCCATAAAATGAGACTTATTACAAGAAAACCGAACAGAAGAAAAAAATGACATATGTCATTCCGTGTCATTCCATAAAACACCAAAAATGATTTAAAGACCGAAAGAATGTTGACAAGAGCTAGAGCAAGACGCGCACGCCTTCCACCACCGGACCCGTCGCTCAGCTCCGCCTCGCCGCCACCGGAACCTAGCCCCAGCGTGAGTGCTGTGACACCGACCGCGGCAGTTGCGTCGAGCTCGAGCGACGAGTATTTCTCGCTGTCCCCGACGCCACCACCTGCTCGGCGACGGAGAGGACGCCGGCCGCCAGGCGGCTTAGGACCTCGAGGCCCACCGGCTTCTGATAGGGTCCCAGCTCCCGGCGGAAGTGTGCAGCGCATGCGATGGACGCAATCCATCAACGAGAACGTTATGCGCTCATACTATGGGGCTACAGGGGGAGGAAACAACCTGACCGCGTACCGTGTTCGGATGCTCTCTCTGTTTCAGGTGCTTGAACCGGCTGTCAACGTATCGGCACAACGACTGTCGGATCAGGTGCGAGTCATTCAGCGTAATTGTATGTTGGATGACACCGTACTTGATCGCTTGCGGACTGAAATGAGTAGCCATGTCATTGCTACGCCGTCGCAGGTTGTGGTACCACCACAGTCTACCACAACAGATATTCGCGAAAACGACGTGAGTAGTGACATGGTTACTGATGTAAGTACACAGTGCAGTGAGGAGATGAGGAGTACTTTGGAGGGTGCGATCCGAGAGTATCGGTTCATGACGCCCGAACTTAGACCACGTTTACCTCGTTTGCCCATGCATAACAGAAATAGGGCGCTGGTGGCTGCTCTGGATTCGCAGTTGTCAAGATATTTTGATAACTGCGAAAACCTCACTGATGCTCATTCAATCCTGTATTGCGCGGCTGTAACGGCATGTCGTGTAGCTCATGTCAAATTTCCGGATGATAGAGCTACACGACCGAAACCAGCCGTACCGGCTTGGCAGTACAGGATTGAACGACGCATTGCTGGGGCCAGAGCGTTCATCGGCAAACTAACCTGCTTCCGGGAGGGCAACAATCGCCCTCGAGTGATGCGCTTTGTGAGGCGGGCATTTGCGGGGACTGATATCAGTCCTCGAGACTACATGTCCCGTATCACAGAGCGCATCGACTTCTGGAAGCAGAAAGTGTATGCATGGGCAAACCGTATCCGTAGGTATAAGCGTCGGGCGGAACGGTACACTCTAAATCGCACCTTCCAAAGCGATGAAAGGTGGGTTTATAGAGCATGTGAGCGACCGGACCAAGGTGTGACTGACACGTGCCTACCGGATGATAACGCCATGTGTTCATTTTGGCGCAACATCTGGTCGGTACCTGTCAGTCATGCCGAGGGTGAATGGACTCGGGAGGTCGAGCGAGCGTGCGATCCAATAACAGAAATGGGGGCAATAACGATCAGCCCCCAAGATGTAGGTTGTGCAGTCCGTCCGTTGCCTAATTGGAAATCACCAGGGCCGGACGGACTGTACAACTTTTGGATTAAATGGATCACAAGATCGCATGCTTGCTTGGCAGCCCTGTTCCAGTCAGCCTTAGAGTCAGGGTCGCTACCAGAGTTCCTGACGACTGGAATAACCCACCTGCTCCATAAATCGGGTAGTACTGCGGAACCCAAAAATTATAGACCGATTACGTGTCTACCAACGGTCTATAAAGTTCTTACCTCCATTTTGAGTGCTAAAATTAATAAACATATTAACGAAAATTGTGTTATGTCTGCTTCTCAAAATGGATGTAGGAACGGGTCCCGTGGTACTAAGGAGCTACTCCTCATTGATATGGCCATTAGCCAACAGGTTCGCAGTTCCCGAAAGGATCTGTCGACATGTTGGATAGACTATAAGAAGGCCTATGACTCGGTGCCACATACATGGCTCATGAGGGTGCTAGAGTTGTATAAAATTGATGCAACCCTGCGCACCTTCCTGATGTCGTGTATGGGGCAATGGAGGACAGTCCTTCGCTATCCAGGATGTCGACAGATCCAGAGGAATAGCGAACCGATAAGGATAGAGCGGGGTATATTTCAGGGCGACAGTTTGAGTCCACTTTGGTTCTGCTTAGCCTTGAATCCTCTTAGCACGCTGCTGGAGGGTTCAGGTCTGGGCTATCGGTTGAAGAGAGGTGGTCAGATTATATCTCACCTCCTTTACATGGATGACCTAAAACTTTTTGCCACGAATGATATGCACCTGATGGAGCTACTGAAGGTCACTGAAGCTTTCAGTGGCGCCATTAGGATGGAATTCGGTGTTGACAAGTGTGCGGTCATGCATGTAAAGCGAGGGAGGATTGTGGAGTCTGTTGGAACCCAGCTCACAGGTTCCATAAATCTTAGATCCCTCTCAGCAACCGAAACCTATAAGTATTTGGGTATGTCGGAAGCGCTGGGCATCAACGTTGCCGACATGAAACAATCGTTGAAGGAGCGCTTCTTTGGCCGCCTGAGAAAGGTATTTAATAGTCTTTTGTCAGGCGGAAATAAGGTACGTGCCTTCAACGGTTGGGTCATGCCGGTTTTGATGTACTCTTTCGGCATACTCAAATGGACTCAAACAGAGCTAGACGCCCTGGATAGGCGGGTCCGTACATTGTTGACGGCATATCGAATGCATCACCCACGTTCTTCGGTTATGAGACTGTATATCCCGCGGAAGTGTGGAGGTCGAGGCTTTTTAAATGCTAAGACTCTGCACAATCGTGAGATATGCAGTCTCAGGGAATATTTCCTGGAAGCCGACGTGGGGATGCATCGAGATGTTGTCGCGGTGGACAAGGGCCTCACCCCGCTCTCCTTGGCTAAAGAGAACTGGCGCAAACCTGTAGTGCTTGACACTAAAGACCGCATGGAAGTATGGCAGAGCAAGGAGCTCCACGGACGCTTTTTCCGGGCCCTACACGGGCCCGATGTAGATTTCCTAGCGTCCGTAACCTGGCTACGTTCCGGGGAACTCTTTGGAGAAACCGAAGGTTTTGTCTGTGCAATTATGGACGAAGTTATGATGACGAATAACTACCGGAGATTTATTGTGAAGGACGGTACGGTTGACATATGTCGGGCATGCCACCGTCCGGGCGAATCAATCCGTCACATTATCTCCGGGTGTTCTCGTCTGGCTAACGGAGAATACTTGCATAGACACAACCTTGTAGCCAGGATTATCCATCAGCAACTTGCTCTGAAATACAACCTTGTGGAATCAGAAGTGCCGTACTACAGGTATGTGCCCGACCCAGTTCTCGATAATGGCAGTATCACACTGTACTGGGATCAATCCATCATCACTGACAGGACTATTATGGCTAATAAGCCTGATATAGTGGTGGTGGATCGATCAGAGCGGCGCGCAATGATTGTTGACATAACCGTCCCGCATGACGAGAACCTCGTGAAAGCCGAGAAAAATAAACAAATCAAGTATCTTGACTTGGCTCGCGAGGTTGTCGACATGTGGGATGTGGACTCAGCGATCATTGTGCCGATAGTCGTTACAGCCAATGGCTTAATTGCCAAGAGCCTCGACCAACACCTGAGGAGGCTCTCGTTAGGCAGCTGGATCAAGGGCTTGATGCAGAAAGCGGTACTCCTGGACACGGCTCGCATTGTTAGGAGGTTCCTTTCTCTGGAGCCCTGACCGCCGGTAGCTTGGACCCTGTTCCCGATACCGGTGGGCTACAGTTTTTTATATTTTTAAATGTTTTTTTTTTTTGTTTTTACAGGAAATATTTAAAAATGTATAAAATTTGTTAATTTATGAATAAAGGGAATAATAATAATAATATTCCACAACTATCACACAACGCCATCTAGTCCCAAGCTAAGCAGAGCTTGTGTTATGGGTACTAGACAACTGATAAACATACTTATATATTTCTAAATACATACATATTATAGATAAATTACACCCAGACACAGAACAAATGATCGTGCTCATCACACAAACATTTGTCCTGGGTGGGAATCGAACCCACGACCTCCGGCATAGCAGTTAGGGTCACTAACCACTAGACCAACAGGCCAGTCATTATAAAATACTCACATCAATACATTCTATTGAAAAACAGTAAAATAATCAGTTAATAAAAATTGGTTGTCTGTAAAGTCGGTTTACGGACGATAGTTTAACGTGACAACGTCATAACAAAACATTGATGAAATCATTGAAATGATTGCATACTTTTATGAATAAAATTTAATAATTTTTATTAAATTATCACTATTTTACCTATAAGGATACAAAGCAGGAGTGAAATGAAATCTACAATTTAATTAATAAATATTATTTTATTTGCACTCATTATAATTCAAATATGTTTATAACTTTATCAAACAGATTATTTTAACTACCTACCTATAACTTTTATACATGTTTGCTATTTAACTTCTTTCAATCTGTGCTAATGGTAGTAAGGTACGGCTATCCACCGTGTCCTTCGGCCGATCCTCACAATGGTGACATCCGGGCGTTTCCTCCCGCCTGATTAGGTGCAGGTACCTCCCAAAACAACCGTGTCCGGTGAGGACTTTCGTCAGACGGAAGGTGAGGGCGCCGCGGCGCCTGTCTAGCCACTCCTCAAATTCATCGGCCCCCTGCCACCGTCGTCATCTTGTGAAGTTTACCTGGGCACTGTGTCTTCTCTTGCTCAGTCGAATAACCAAGCATATGATCATGTGGCAGACAGCTGTATGCGTTAGTGATTGCGCTTCGGTTGTACGAATCAATTATTACTATAATACAGCCGGACAGCATTAGGCACGTTTTCCTTGCACCAAGCCTGAGTTTTATGTCTGGACTCAATAAGTGTGATATCGATACCTACTTAGTTTACGTCCGTCTCCAATTTTGGTCAGAATCGTTGAAAACCGCTTATCAGTTTGTCCACAACAAGAACCAGCGGAAAGTAGTCAATGCTGTGCCACAGAATTGGTCGTCCAAGTTGATTAACCGGCATGCGAGTTGCTCGTACCGGTGGTAGCTGTCTAAAATCGCCGCATAGTATCATGTGGATGCCTCCGATTGGTTTGTCGAATATCCGCTCAGTCGGTAGTTGATTTTTTGGAACGAGAAGAGGATGCAGTAGTAGATTCTAATGAACCACTGGCAAGAGTCAAGTTAGCAGCTTTGCGTAGCCTATAGTTGCGTTTTCTTTCGGTATCTGATATCCTCATAGCTGTCGACTGTGCAGGAGTTTTGGATGCTGCTATGCGCTGTCTGTACTCACGTTGCCTCTGTGCACTTGATTTTGGAGCAGCGGGTGCAATCTCAATCAGGAGTGATTTCCTCGAAGGTAGTGGCAGATCCGTGAGATCCATAGGCTCGTCAGGTACTTCAATTTGATCTGAAGAAGTACCTGGTTGTACAGTGGTTTGTGCTGGTTCTGCTGCTAAAGATTGACGTTGTTGGTTTGTGAGCTGTCGTTGAGTATTATTTTGGACATCGTTTGACCTTCCTGCTGAACGCAAAGAGGATGCAGTAGTCAATTCTAATGAACCACTGGCAAGAGTCAAATTAGCAGCTTTGCGTAGCCTGTAGTTGCGTTTTCTTTCGGTATCTGATTTCCTCATAGCTGTCGACTGTGCAGGAGTTTTGGATGCTGCTATGCGCTGTCTGTACTCACGTTGCCTCTGTGCACTTGATTTTGGAGAAGCGGGTGCAATCTCAATCAGGAGTGATTTCCTCAAAGGTAGTGGCAGATCCGTGAGATCCATAGGCTCGTCAGGTACTTCAATTTGATCTGAAGAAGTACCTGGTTGTACAGTGGTTTGTGCTGGTTCTGCTGCTAAAGATTGACGTTGTTGGTTTGTGAGCTGTCGTTGAGTACTATTTTGGACATCGTTTGACCTTCCTGCTGAACGCAAAGAGGATGCAGTAGTCAATTCTAATGAACCACTGGCAAGAGTCAAGTTAGCAGCTTTGCGTAGCCTATAGTTGCGTTTTCTTTCGGTATCTGATATCCTCATAGCTGTCGACTGTGCAGGAGTTTTGGATGCTGATATGCGCTGTCTGTACTCACGTTGCCTCTGTGCACTTGATTTTGGAGCAGCGGGTGCAATCTCAATCAGGAGTGATTTCCTCAAAGGTAGTGGCAGATCCGTGAGATCCATAGGCTTGTCAGGTTTATCAGCCATTGGGTATTTGTAGGCGGTTCTGCATAGAAAATGTTGATAATTTACTGTTAAAATTTAAAAAAAAAATATTAATAAGGATAATGTACTTTTTAAGTCTAAATTCAATAACTTGTAAATAATTTTAAAAACATTAACTTTTCACTTCACTTTATAAACAATCGACGAAACAGTTCACGTGTAAGTTGTGTGTTGCTGCTGTCTTTCTTCTCTTCGGACGCATAGGCCAATCGAGTGGAAAAGAGATAGATGCGGCGCAAGCGTACAATGAGCGTAACGGGACAATGAGTGTAACGGGACAATGAGCGTACCGGGACAATGAGTCATCCTTTCGTGCATGCAGCCGGCGTTCATCGATTTATTAGACGTTGTCACATCAAAAATTAAACTAAATAATTTCATTAAACTAAAAAATATACTTCTACATAAATTTCATGATACCTTAGTAAATAATAATTTATCTGAACCTGTCAAAGGATATAAATAAGTACAGTATCTTTGGTTTAAAAATTAAACTTTGACCTTTTTCTTGGGACATGAGCTCTTGCCGTTTCTCTTTTAATTTCTTGTTTTAAACTCACTGATGCGGTTATAACTGGCACATTAGATTCTTCGGCCACTTCTGTTTTAGGCTCCACTTTTACAGATGGAATGGATTCAGTTGCTGCAGTTGAATCTGGCTCCATTTTTACAATATGGCCAGGCTCAGCTTTAATGACAGATACAAACTCTGCTTTTGTACTTGGTCCAGGAGTTGGATCTTCCTTTGCTTCTTGTTTCCTGAAAAATATAGAAATAGACTCTAAATAAAGATATTTAAAGGGGATATTATAATTGATGTTTTTCAACTTGAGTGAGGCCTATGTCCAGCAGTGGCCTTCGAGAGGCTGAATTGATTAGAAGTGCGACGGAACGCAAAATGGAAGTGACAAACATTTAAAGAGTTGAGTGGGCGATCTTCGACGGAGACAACATGGTTTTTCGGCGTGAAACAGACAGATTTAAGCTAGAAGTACAGAGTACCAAATCTTCGTACAGCAGGTGTACATCGTGGTCAATTAAAAATTATAAAAAAAAAACAATTTTGAACTGGATATTAACTGCGTAACATCATGAATGGAACCAAGCTACTTACAGAACATTTTTCTCCAGGATTTCAATAGCTTCTTGAAGTAAGCTTGTGGATGCACTGGATGCACCGAAATTATCTTCATACACTTTGTATCTTTTCATATGCTCTACATCATTGAAAGCTTTGGTTTTCAGATGTCCTGAAATGAAATTAGGTATTTTTTAGAACACTGTAGATATTTAAGAAAAGAAAGAAAAGAAAAGAAAATGTATTTATTAGTCTCACACAGGACAACACAATTTGATAAAAAACTATAACACAGAAAACACAATTGACAATAAGCCTTAAAACATAATAAATTAATTCCGAACTTAGTCCTGTACGAGGCTAAAGGGCCACTATCTCAGCATGGTGCTGTGACATTTATGACAGATGTCAATGTCACAGCGCTGGTATTCTGATAGGGCACCAATAATACACCACACAAAGTCGACATCGGCTTTAATTGCCATTAAATAAAAATAGAATAGAATCCACCACGCGGGCCCAGTGCGGTTTGGTAGATGTCGCATATCTTCGACTTTTTGGTTCTAAGATATGCCGGTTTCCTCACGATGTTTTCCGTCACCGTTTTGAGAGCAGTGGTGATGAAATAAATTACACAAAGTAATGCGCCTGCCTGGGTTCGAACCCACGACCAACTGTTCGTAAGTCGGGGCCGCCACCACTGGGCCACCACTGCTCCACAATAAACTGAATAAGGGCACGCGTGTGGCAAAACTTCAAATGTGTAATAGGGGATCGGACTGACTCAAATAAATAGAATTCTGTTTAGTCCGTCAGTTAGATTATCGAGAAATATTGGATACGTGTTTTTTGTTTTATCAAATCAATAAAAATTGACGAAGATAAAGCGCGTCAAAGTTCACAGAGTAGGCCTTGAAACGTCACTTGAAGGTCCAAAATGTACTATCATAATGACGTCACACGAGTTTTCGAAGCACTGTATCGTCTTCATTTTTTGTTTACGTGAAAAAAGAAAAAATATGTGGTCGATATTTTTTGGAAATCTATCTGACGGACTAATTAGTTTTTTTTTTGTCCGATCCCCTATTGTGTATGCTCTACTATACTAACTAACTAGTCATATTTACCCAAAAACGAACGCTAGGCCCTCATCGCCTATCTAAGCTATTCGATACAGAGCTCCAGGCTCCAGGTAACCAACGAGGTCAAATACCTGGGAGTTATCCTGGACAGTAAGTTAAATTGGAGCAGTCATCTTGACAACAAGCTTAACAGGGCCTGCATCACCTTTTGGCAATGCAGGAGGATGATAGGTAAGAAGTGGGGCCTATCCTCCAAAATTATACTTTGGCTTTCATCATCATCATCATCATTTCAGCCATAAGACGTCCACTGCTGGACATAGGCCTCCCCCAGGCATTTTTGGGGGGGTTTGCCATAATCGCCACGCTTGGCAGGCGGGTTGGCGATCGCAGTATGGTTGTTACAAAGACACAGAGAACGCTGCTGCCCATTCTCTGGTACATCCCTTAGTCGCCTCTTACGACACCCACGGGAAGATATGGGATATACTTTGGCTTTACTGTGCGGTAATCCGACCCATGATCACCTACGGGGCAGTGGTCTGGTGGCCCCGCACCAAATTAATAACAGCCATAAACAAGCTGCAACGTATGCAAAGGCTCGCCTGCAGGGCGATCACAGGCTGCATTAGGACAACTTCGATCGCAGCCCTCGAAGCCATACTGGGGCTTCTACCGCTCCACCTGTTCATTCAGCAGGAAGCAACGATGACGGCGGTGCGCCTCAATACGCTACAACTCTGGGGTAAGAAGTATACGCAGCATACTGCGGCACTAGAGGGACTCCAAAGCGAGTTTCCCCTGGTGAAACCTGTTAATGATCGAGTACCCAAACAGTACGTATTCGATAAGAAATACAAAATCCAACTCCATGAGGACCACCGCTGCGAGGGTCTTAGCCCTGCAGAATTGCGGATCTTCACGGATGGATCACACACACAGACACTGGCCACTGGCTGGACAGGTACTGGCACTGGAGCCGAAGTCTTCTCGGAAGATCTCAATATCCACATAGCCGTACCTTTGGGAGCCCACAACACTGTCTTTCAGGCAGAATGCATGGGCATCTCCCTGGCGGCATCAGCCATCTTGGCTCGGGAGGTAAAGGATCAATCCATCCGTATACTCTCTGACAGCATGGCGGTGCTGCTGGCATTAAGGAGCCACACGGTCAATTTCGGGCTAATATACGAGTGCCACCAACGCCTGAACCAGGTAGGTAACCTCAATAATATAACCATTCTATGGATTAAAGGACATACCGACTCCCGAGGCAACGATGCAGCGGACGAGCTCGCTCGAAGAGGCTCAGGCATGGCGGCGGCGGTGGGACCAGAACCCATCGTGCCGCTCTCTTTCGGTTATCTTCTCACGCTGGTATGGAAACGTACCAGAGAACTTCACGCCAAGCTCTGGCTAGACCACAGCGAGTGCAGGCTGACCAAGGAGGCGCTTCCCGCCATCGACGCCCGCCTCACTAAACAAGCGCTCCGGCTGACTAAGCTGCAGCTACGCACAGTGACGGCCGCCATCAGTAGTGGACACGGTACATTTAACAAGCACCTCTTTGTTATAGGTGTCACGGATAGTCCTCCTTGTCGAGGCTGCATGGAGGAAGAAGAAACAGCAGCCCACATGCTCCTGCACTGTCCGGGGGTTGCCCCATACAGGGCCAAGTACTTCGGTAACCCAGGTACTCTCCGCGAGATTGCCGGTGACACCAAGGGGTTGCTGGCTTTTCTCGGGGAGCTGGGGTGGATCGAATAAGATTCCCACCCGCACGCAAAACACAAGCTTCAGGCGTATCTTATCTTGTGTATGCTCTGGCAGACTCACCAGATGGTGAGTCTGAAAAGGCTAGGCAGATGCCTAGCCTTTTCTCAACTATAATATATTGGGGTCGGCTTCCAGTCTTATCAGATGCCGATCAATACCAGTAATTTACATGGAGCGACTGTTTATTTGAGCTACACAACCTAGGGTACTATGGTACCCCTTGGTAAAATTGGTCTCAGAATTATGGGTCTGTGACTACCAGTTACTAGATCCAGGTTAATAGGTAGATTTAGGAGAAAACTTACTTAAGACTATCTCTCCACCCTCACATTTGTATTCTTCTATTTCACTGTCTTTCTTTATCAGCAAGCGTCTCAGCTCACTCTGACTTTCACGCAAGTCACAAATTGTCTTCACCAGTGACCGAGTAACTTTTTGGAAATACTGTAAAGAAGAAAAAGATTTATTATTTACAAGCTAGCTAGCAAATAAGATAACTGCAACAACTATTTAAAAATGGTAAATAGTTAAATTTCTGGGCTCTTTTATCACATGACGGAGGTAAAGTTTATGTTATGTGCTTTGGTTTCCACACTAAGTCCTTGAAGTAGGCTCATTGTATGTGGATGTAAAGTGTATGTTTATCAATATATATTTAATGCACTATAGAGTAGTAGGAACTTATAGTATTGACTACATGTTCGAACTTGTATTGGTCTAATAGTAATCATTAACTTAAAAATAATTTACATTTTATTACTTACCAATTCCTCCGAGCCCTTTGAAAGGGTACATTCAAGGTAAAAAGGAAATCCAAATGATTTTGCCATAGTAATAAACAAACTTTTACCATTTTCCTTCTTTTCTATTCTAAATGTCTTCAAGTCATCAAGATTTGATAGTAATTGAACCCCTTTTTGAATGAAGTCATTATCATGTGGTAGTTCGAGGCCATCATTGCTCTCCTGAAAAAGATAAATTAAAATTCGAAACAATTTCTGTGTTATTGCTTATATCATGCTTCTAGTACATTTACGAAGCCTATGGTGGTATGGACATGTCTTGTGATGCGGAGTTTTTTTTTTCAAATTTATCTGCAATCAGCCTAGCAGCTTTAATCAGATGGGATGATGTTGTTTCTTCGACTTTTAGAAAGTGCACATCCTGTGATGTGTCATCTCTTTCTGTTTTTGTGATGCGGAGTAATGAGGAAATTGTTCAGCAGTGTAAGAGAAAAATAAAAAAAAGAAATAAGAATAAGTATACGAAGACATAAGAAATGATTGATGGTCTGTGTGAAACTTGGTATGGCAGGAATGAGGTATAATAGAGGGAAGGCGTTCTATGGGCGATGGGCCTGCTATGGGAAATGCAAACACTAACTATTGCCAATACAGTGAGGTTGGTATGTCGGCCATTTGTTTTGAGCTCACAATCTGCAATCCGCAACTTATCTAGTAGAATCAAACGACACTTTGAAACTGGAATGTAACTCTTGATGGTTTTCAAACTGTTTCTTTATAAGGAAATTAGGAGAAATTACCTTGAGTTGAGCAAGAAATGCTTTTTCAGAAAACACTGAAGTCCAGACACTGATATAATCCGTAATGCATATCTCTTTTTTACAGTCTTGTGAAAACAAAAGGAAATATTGGGTTTCTTTGATTCTTTTCCACATTTTATTGAAATAACTTGCAATTTGTGAACTTGTTTAACCACAACAATGATTTTCCTGACATGGCATAAGTGACAGTGACAGATGTCATGTGTGAAGTGTTGCTACCATTTTGATTTGATTTTATTATTATTGATTTTAGTCGAGTTAAAAAACTAAATTGTTCTAACCGACTAACTTAATAAGCCTGATTTCATGAGTATAGTGAATTATGACTATGGGTGTTAGTTAACATTGTGTATTATTTTAGGTACTTAATTATATTTTGCATGATAAATAATGATAATTTGGTGATTTATTCTAAGACCAATGTGAAATATAAGTATAAGTATATTACCATGCTTATCCAAAGTACTAGAGAAAATCATCAGTCGCCAACTTACACTTTTTCTAGAACAAAATAACGTTTTACCGGACTTACAATCAGGGTTTAGAAAGCAGCGCAGTACATCTACAGCTTTACTCGATGTTACTGATAACATATTATGTGCTCAAGATAAGGGGATGTGCACAGTACTTGTTCTATTAGATTTTTCCAGGGCATTTGACGCTATAAATATCCCGTTATTATTGTTAAAATTAAAATATTATGGTTTCGACCCTGAAGCTATGGACAAAGACCTTCGTTTTGAGAAGCACATAGCAGACTCGGTGAGAAACTGTTTTTATCGGCTGAAGGTCTTGTACAAGATGAGGCCTTATTTATCCGAACTACTACGGGAACAACTTGTGGAAACGTTAGTTCTATCTAGGTTGAACTACGCCGACACTGTGTATGGTCCGCGTCTCTTAGCTCGTACGGATCAGCTCATACAAAGGGTACAAAACGCGTGCGCTCGATTTTGTTATAACATTCCCCGTAGAAGTCATGTCACACCTTTTCTAAACAAGCATTCCACTCTTAAAATGAAATCCAGACGCAAACTACACTTGGCATGCCTTCTGTTCGGTGTGTTCAAATATCAAAAACCGGGCTACTTGTTCGATAAACTGAGTTGGATAGCTAGTAGACGGGAATGTGGGAGAAGACAATGTTCTCAACAACTCTCAACTCAGTCGCATAGTTCAGCAGCTTTCAGAGGCAGCTTCCGTTATGCAGCTTCAAAAATATGGAATAACCTGCCACCACCGATAAGACTAATCAAGACGATAGACACTTTTAGAAGTCGTTTACGGCAGTTCCTCATAGAAGCACAACGTAAGCTGGATATGGTTGCTCTAAATGAATCAGTTATATGACGTTTCTACCTTCCCACCTAAATAAAAAAAAACTAAATGTGGCACTCGGAGACTGCCGCGGTAAAGCTATTGCATGCAGGTTTTTATCTTGCGCCCGTGCTATTTACCTATATGTATATTATATTGTTTTGGTTTAACAAATATGTGAGTGTATAAACACTCACATATTTGTTGTCATAGTTTGTTTTACTACTAACCCATTGCTTTTCTATTTTATTTTTATTTTATTGTACACGCCTCGATTATATATTTAAGTACATATTCACCCCCAACATTGACACAACATATAAAACTGATTAACATCCGTAACCACTCTAATTTAGGTTCAGTTGAAAACCAGCGTCGGGCACTAGTTGCCATTTTGCTGAACTGGGCCTTTTTGGCGCAGCCGTGAGGCACACAGTGGGACGATTTGTTTAGTTTTAAGTTCTTTTTTATATTATTTTTGTTTTACATTGTGTTTTTGTGGCATGTGCCAAATAAATGCATTTTCTTTCTTTCTTTCTTTCAAATATTGGTGAATTAAAGTAGTAAAATTTCTTGAAGAAACTCGTGGCTAAAAACTAACTAATTAATCATCATAACCATATAAGCCGAAAGATGTCCACTGCTGGACATAGGCCTCTCCCAGGTGTTACCACTTTGACCGGTCCGGCCATCGATCCTGGGAAACCTTTCAACGCATCAGTCGATCGGATTTTTTTTTGGAGGGTAGGAATCCTTCAAATGACTCCTTCCGCTCTGAGCGAGGCGGAAGGGAGTGTCAGACTTCTACTGACTAAAAACCACCCATGTTCCTTCTTAGCCCTTTGTGTCCGAGCCACGGTATCTCTTTCATAGAACCCGCAGCCCCGATAGGCGTCGGCCCTTGCGGGCCACTGCAATGTTGCTGACATCTGTTTGAGGCGCGCGGGGAACACGAACACGGCCTGTCATCGTCATAGGTCGGACGGCCCGCCCACAAGACTCGTGCTGGCAATACTGCTGGCAATACTGCTTGCAATACTGCTGGCAATACTGCTGGCAATACTGCTTGCAATACTGCTGGCAATACTGCTGGCAATACTGCTGGCAATACTGCTTGCAATACTTCCGGCAATACTGCTTGCAATACTGCTGGCAATACTGCTGGCAATACTGCTGGCAATACTGCTGGCAATACTGCTGGCAATACTGCTGGCAATACTGCTGGCAATACTGCTGGCAATACTGCTGGCAATACTGCTGGCAATACTGCTGGCAATACTGCTGGCAACACTGCTGGCAACACTGCTGGCCACACTGCTGGCAATGCTTCTGGCAATACTGCGGGCAATACTGCTGGCAATTCTGCTGGCAACACTGCTGACCACTACTCGCAATACTGCTGGCCACACTGCTGGCAATGCTGCTGGCAACACTGCTGGCAACACTGCTGGCAATGCTGCTGGCAATACTGCTGACAACGCTGCTGGCAATGCTGCTGGCAATACTGCTGGCAATACTGCTGGCAATACTGCTGGCAATACTGCTGGCAATACTGCTGGCAATACTGCTTGCAATACTGCTGGCAATACTGCTGGCAATACTGCTGGCAATACTGCTGTCAATACTGCTGGCAACACTGCTGGCAACACTGGTGGCCACACTGCTGGCAATACTGCTGGCAATGCTGCTGGCAATACTGCTGGCAATACTGCTGGCAATTCTGCTGGCCACACTGCTGGCAATTCTGCTGGCGACATTGCTGGCCACACTGCTGGCAATGCTTCTGGCAATACTGCGGGCAATACTGCTGGCAATTCTGCTGGCAACACTGCTGACCACACTACTCGCAATACTGCTGGCCACACTGCTGGCAATGCTGCTGGCAACACTGCTGGCAACACTGCTGGCAATGCTGCTGGCAATACTGCTGACAACGCTGCTGGCAATGCTGCTGGCAATACTGCTGGCAATACTGCTGGCAATACTGCTGGCAATACTGCTGGCAATACTGCTGGCAATACTGCTGGCAATACTGCTGGCAATACTGCTGGCAATACTGCTGGCAATACTGCTGGCAATACTGCTGGCAATACTGCTGGCAATACTGCTGGCCACACTGCTGGCCACACTGCTGGCAACACTGCTGGCAACACTGCTGGCCACACTGCTGGCAATACTGCTGGCAATGCTGCTGTCAATACTGCTGGCAATACTGCTGGCAATTCTGCTGGCCACACTGCTGGCAATTCTGCTGGCGACATTGCTGGCCACACTGCTGGCAATGCTTCTGGCAATACTGCGGGCAATACTGCTGGCAATTATGCTGGCAACACTGCTGACCACACTACTCGCAATACTGCTGGCCACACTGCTGGCAATGCTGCTGGCAACACTGCTGGCAACACTGCTGGCAATGCTGCTGGCAATACTGCTGACAACGCTGCTGGCAATGCTGCTGGCAATACTGCTGGCAATACTGCTGGCAATACTGCTGGCAATACTGCTGGCAATTCTGCTGGCAATACTGCTGGCAACACTGCTGGCAACACTGCTAGCAACACTGCTGGCAATACTGCTGGCCACACTGCTGGCAACACTGCTGGCAACACTGCTGGCAAAGCTGGGCCGAGCTTCGTCTGAAGACTGCAGGATCATCTCACGCCGCTCCTTCCAAAGAGTATGTAACTTTAGCTCCTTCATGAGCCTGAGAGTGTGATCTGAGAGTTTCTTGATCTTATTAGTACGGCCTAACTTAAAAAAATTAGACCCAGTCATATGGATACAACCCGTCGTTGTTTTGTAATCGTCCACTGAGCTTCCTAGGCATTCGAAGCGATTCTGGAGTTCAAGCTGAAAGCTCTCGGAGTTTTGGATTTGGATCTGTGCTGGACGGA
This sequence comes from Diarsia dahlii, assembly GCA_949775195.1. Classification (NCBI taxonomy): domain Eukaryota; kingdom Metazoa; phylum Arthropoda; class Insecta; order Lepidoptera; family Noctuidae; genus Diarsia; species Diarsia dahlii. Next base: position 14,032,360 of record OX459198.1, read on the forward strand.
GCGTAGACTTCATCAGTCGTGACCTTTCTAGCTTTTTATTGATGTTCAATGTGCCTCTTACCATGCGGTGATCATTGAACATTTGCTAGTTGGTAGACATGATGAAGTTAATCTCATTTTTAGTCGCACCATCGGGGCTCTGCCAGGTCCACTTTCTGTGCTCACGTTTTTTGAAGAAGGAGTTCATCATAAAGACCCCGACGTGAAATGTTTTACCAATGGTCCATGAACCATTGGTCAACATTATCTTTAAACCATTAACTTTTCATCCAAAGAACTTTTCACCCACGAACGTCGCCAACAGAACCTCACCTGACGGCTCGGGTCTCAACGGCGCTTCAGCGGTAATCACCAACATTACACACTTGTACCATAATGTACTATTACGCATTGACGACGTCGCAGCAGACCCATAGGTATCGTACAATTTATTTTGCACGGTAGGTCTAGAGGCCTTTAATTTTTTTTTGGTAGGTGGAAAATCATCGAAACCCCCCCCCCTGGCCAGAGCGAAGGGGAGTGTCAGACTTCTACTGACTAAAAACCAAACCCATGTTCCTTCTTCTTCGCCCTTGTGTCGGAGCCGCGGTAACCTTTCGATATCCACAGCCCCGACGGGCGTCGGCCCTTGCGGGCCCCTCCTTGCTGACATCTCTTTGAGGCGCGCGTGGAACACGTACGCGCCGCCGACACGGTCTGTTGCCGTCATGACGACGGCCGGACGGCGAGCTAGCCCGTTACTCACCGTCCACAGGCCCGCGTCTACGGTGGCCGGAGGTCATCGCGTGACCCCCGACGCCCGGAGCGCCTTCCGCGGCGGCTGGGACGTTGAGGGGTTCTCTCCCTCTCTCGTTCCGCCACCTCCTTCGCTAGCATCACTGCTTCGCAGAAGGAGGCGACGGCGTCCCATTCCTCTTCGCCCCGGACCATGGCTTGCACCAGGGCCGGGCGCGAGAGGTCGCCGCCGCCGATCGCCGATCGCCGCTACGAGAACACGGCGGGGCTCTGCCCAAGCAGGGCACGCCTCCACAGTGTGCTCCACCGTGAGGTATAGAGGCCTTAGGTACTTCCAAGGCATCCACAGGATTGTCCGGTTGACCAGAAGTCAGCCTCATAGGTTGATCGTAATGTGAGGCAATTTTCTCGAAACGGCAGCATCGTATGAATGTGGACATGTGTGATTTGTTTATAATGTGACACTGTAGCACTTTAAATTGGCATGTATTTTAACCGTTATCTGTATATTCCCTTTTTTCGAACAAAATATTTTAAAGTTACACCAAAAATACTGACTTGCACACAAATTATGCACACTAAAGAAATCAAATTTAGTATCCTTTTTAATGGCATTTGCAGAACTCTTTTACTGAACGAATAACTATTTTCAAAATAGTATATCTAATAATTATTTAGTCTAACAAACATTTTAAAACTTTTTTAAGGAAAACCTACACCTGATTTACTCCATGACGCGCGATCGCTTCGCTCGCATATTAAATAACACTAATATCTTCTGTCCCCGAAGTGCCGGGCCTCCGCCGGCCTCCTTCGCCGGCCTACGGCCTCCTTCGTCGGCCTACGGCCCGGTGCCCATGCCGCCCATAAAGGACACTGTCGCGAGACGGTCGTATTAGATATCAGTTTTAGAAATTCCGTAGTAAGATTGTACAATTTAGAGTGCAAGTTAGTATTTTTGATAAGCAATTAGTATTTTTGTTTTACAAATCATATATCCGATGTACTAACTACATTTTTGGTGTGAATTCGATAAAAAAGGTCATCTCGTTTTGTGTGATTTTTTAGACTTTTTTGTAGGACATGTTTAGTTAATCAATTGGTTTTTTTGCACAGCATTCATTTTTCTGGTATGCATTCAGTTAATTAGTGGAGTTAACTAGTGTGCTGAATTAAACAGATGTGCATTTAAATATAACCCCTTTAAATTATGTATATTGCTGTGCCCTAGCAGGGTTCATGTATGAAACCTATATACCTGTAACAACCTGTAAACTACATGAATGCAATAAATGATGATTATGAAGATTATGACATCGTAGGTATACTATGTACATACTATTTACCTCCTATCCTGCCATATTCTGTGCCCAAAAAGACGCCGCCGTAAGGATTTTTGCGGTCCCTGCGGTGAAACCTGCGGTTGACTGGCCTGTTGGTCTAGTGGTTAATGACCCTAACTGCTATGCCGGAGGTCGTGGGTTCGATTCCCACCCAGGACAAATGTTTGTGTGATGAGCACGATCATTTGTTCTGTGTCTGGGTGTAATTTATCTTTAATAGGTATGTATTTAGAAATATATAAGTATGTTTATCAGTTGTCTAGTACCCATAACACAAGCTCTGCTTAGCTTGGGACTAGATGGCGTTGTGTGATAGTTGTGGAATATTATTATTATTATTAACCATGGTATTTTTTAACCGACTTCAAAAAAGGAGGAGGTTATAAATATGTTCGTGTGTATGTATTTTTTTATTTTTATGTATGTTACCTGATTTCTCCCCCATTTGTGGACCGATTCTCAAAATTCTTTTTTTATTTGAAAATTTTTGGTGAAGATCTGGTGCTGATCTTCGGAGATATATAGATATACAATGGAACTAAAGAGAAATATAACTTTATTATCAAGCAACTAACTTAAAAATAACATACATAAAATAAAAACAAACTAATAATAGGTGAAGTGACAGGTTAATGGAAAGGTTTATGACAAGACGTGGGGAAGAGCAGCACCATCTTCATAGATGTTTATCCGTTGCCATTTATGACGTGTGCCGCGAATGCACATACTACTTGCTCTGATGATGGCTGTTTGTATTCTCGCACGTAACCAGCCTGTAATTGTAGAAAGGGGCCTGCTCCAGCGGTCCGCTAGTGCTTCGGCAAGGTGTGCTATGAATGAAGTCATTTGTGGAGCAAAAACTCCGTCAACAGAAGTCACCAGGGGGGTGAAAGTGGCATGACGCGTCTCGCATGGGCCGCAGTACTTCCTTTTCTTTTCTTCTTCGGCAGAGCGGAGGACAGCTGCTACTGGGCGTGATGCGTAGGAGGGAGCGTCGGTGTCAACGACACGGACATCAAATAACGCCTCCCTCTGGGCAATCCACACTCCGCGGCAGGCGAAGTCTCCACGCAGTCCTGAGTCGCCTTCAGAGATGACTGGCTCCTTCGTGACGTTGCCCATGGTTTGCTGGCACAGTTCACAGAAAAGGTCTCTTATCTCGTTGTGTCTGCGTGTGATGAGGCCGCCCGTCTTGCAGCATAGGGCATGGTCCACGCTAAATTCGTCGCTGCCGCAACCGTCGCACGACGCAGGCATGGAGACTGGTGTGCGGTGATATCTTATAGCTAGCGCGTCCCTGAATTCGTGGGGTGAAAGATCGAAGTTGTCTTTTCTTGTGGGTATTACTGAGAGCCAGGTAGAGGTTTTTGTTTTCATTTTTGTTAATATTGATCTTTCTATTGCTCTTTTTTTTTGGGTGGTAATTTAGTGAGAATATTTTCAAGTTTTTCACTGTCGTATGTTTCTTTTTCCTTTTTTCCCTCCTTTCTTGCGTCGCATAGAGATTTGTGATGTTCGGCTAGGTTTATGTCCTTTGAGTTGGTGAGAGCTGTTGAAAGTATTGCTGAACCCTTTTTTGAGATTTGGTATGCATGATTTGGTGTGTTAAAAGGGTCCGAAATGGCAAGCCCACCTTTGTGGACTGGAAGGGTAAATAGCTGGGCTTCCAGTTTTGTTATTTCGCCTCCAATTAGCGTTGGTAAGAATTTTTCTTGCAATGTGTTAGTTAAAGGTTCAAAATGTTCTTCTGCATTATTTAAAACTCGTAGTAGATAGGACCACTTAAACTGGGCTGCTTTGGTAAGGGCAGTGTATGCAGCTTGAGGTGAGTCTTTACAAATTAAAGTTAATTTCTCGACAGTGGATATCCAATTGGTGACATTCTTTTTTATAAAAACTTCACTTCCTGTGCCTATGTATCCTCCTAGAAAGCGGGAACCGGTTACGATGTCGAGATTGGTACCGGAGAACATTTTTTCAGCGGTGAGCTTGTCGGATTCTGACACTATTAGAAATGATTTTTTGCCTTGTGGGAAGTAGCCGTATGCTGGCCCTATTTTATTTAAGTTGTCCCACCAGTCTCGTAAACTCTGGAAGGTGCCTTGCGCAGAGGAATCATCAGCGTACCAGCATTGTGTTACCTACTGTGTTTTCAGTTTTAAGTTTATTAATTAGTGGTATTGTCGCGAGCGCGTATAGTGGCATGGCAAGTGGGTCTCCTTGGGTAACTCCTTCTCTGCTGTATAATCTTATTTCAGAATCACGAAATACTAGTTCGGCATGACCATTGTAAGTGTTGTAGAGAAAGCGGGCACAATCTGCTGCTGATCTGGTGTGGTTGGTGATGGGTGCTTTTGTATCAGAATATCACTGACAGTATTTCCAGAGGAGTCAATTTCGGCGTTAGGGCTTAAAACTTTGCTTGTATCTTTTGTAAGGAGCCAGTTGAGGGCTTCCCGTGTTTTTCCACGTAGTATCAGTCGTGTGATTTTTTTCGTTTCTTGGTCATCGTAGTCATGTTTTATATTGCTTACGTTCCATATGTATTTGTCCGCTTTGATAGATTCTGTGATGAGTTCCTCAAAACTGTCGTCAGCCCACAGTTTCAGGCGCCGATCAAGTAGTCTGAGCACATCTTTTGCTTTTTTAACTTTTTTGTCTCTTTGCAATATGACTGCGACAAAGATTAATAGACGTTCAGAGGGGTACGTTGATTTTGTTAAATATTCAACTTCATCAGCCAAGGTGTGTACGAATTTTCTGCTGGAGGTGCCGCATGGTAGGTCATACATCTTCCCGTGAAGGTTGCACACGTTGTCCCATCGATGTTGCCAGATGCCAGACTTGGGCCCAACAGCATTGAAGAAGGGGGACCCGAAAGCTTCTTCCAACGGTGAACTAAATGACTGGTTGGTGGTTGTTGTAATCGTTGTGGGTATAGATTGATTTAGCACATATGTGTGCGCTGCTTTCATGTGCCGTTGGAGCCCATTTTTCTTGAATCTCCTGGGACACAAAGGGCATTCAATATCGTGCTGTGACATGTGGGAACAAATATGTGTGGTTTGCACTTGAGAATTTTGTTATGAAACACTGTGATAGAAATACAATAATAATTTACAATAAAATAATATTTTCACGGTAATTTTGTTGATAAATAAAACGATCCAAAGTAAATAATAATAAATTGAAATATTTTTGAAATTAATTTGTCTACTTGACATGACAGTTTACTTTTACTAAGTTTATAATATATAACTAGTATTTGCGTGGCGGCGCGAGCTGCGCGCAGCTCGCGGGGCGTGAAGAGGGGGAGAGGGGGAGCTTTGAAAAGTGATTTCGACTAACGCATTGCACCTCTCAATGAATCTGAAAAAAAAAATGATCCAATGCAGCTCGCGGTACTACCTACCTACACCTACCTACTACCTACCTACACCTACCTACTACCTACATATCTACACCTACCTACCTACACCTACCTACCTACACCTACCTACCTACACCTACCTACCTACACCTACCTACACCTACCTACACCTACCTACACCTACCTACACCTACCTACACCTACCTACACCTACCTACACCTACCTACACCTACCTACACCTACCTACACCTACCTACACCTACCTACACCTACCTACACCTACCTACACCTACCTACACCTACCTACACCTACCTACCTACACCTACCTAATACCTACCTAATACCTACCTACACCTACCTACACCTACCTACACCTACCTACACCTACCTACACCTACCTACACCTACCTACACCTACCTACACCTACCTACACCTACCTACACCTACCTACACCTACCAACACCTACCTACACCTACCTACACCTACCTACACCTACCTACCTACACCTACCTAATACCTACCTAATACCTACCTAATACCTACCTACACCTACCTACTACCTACCTACACCTACCTACTACCTACCTACACCTACCTACTACCTACCTACACCTACCTACTACCTACCTACACCTACACCTACCTACACATACCTACTACCTACCACCTACCTACTACCTACCTACTACCTCCTACTACCACTAAAAAAACATTACCCTAAAGTTTGCTTGTCGTCGCCCCTGAGTTACGCTTCACCCACTCAACCTTCGCTTTACCGCTGTACCACCACCGGACAGGTTTCGACGCCTACTATAATATTTGTTCAAACACCTAATGGCTATCTCTAACCGTTATGAAGTTACAGCCCTTTTAATTTTAGGGGAGGTTGGGGAGGGGAGGGTATACAAATTTCAACGCCCCTCAAATAGATTTAGGTAAGAATCAAAAATTTTTTCTGGAGTAAAAAAAGAGGTGAAGAGGGGGGGGGTGAAGGGGGGGAGAGGGGGGAGTTTCTAAAAATGATTTCGACTTACGCAATGCCCCTCTATATGAATCTGAAAAAAAATTCGTTCCAAGTCTCTTAACTTTCGAGATCCGCCTAAAAGGGGGGAGAAGGGGGGCAAGGGGGTCAAATTTAAAAAATGGTTTTTACTTCCCCGAGCCTCCTCTATATGAATCTGATAAAAAAATCGTTCCAAGTCTCTTAACTTTCGAGATCCGCCTAAAAGGGGGGAGAAGGGGGGCAAGGGGGGCCACTTTGAAAAATGATTTTTACTTTCCCGAGCCTCCTCTATACGAATCTGTAAAAACAAAAAAATACGGGTCTCTTAGTTTCCGAGATACGATGGGGAGGGGGGAGAAGGGGGGGGAAAAGGGGGGGTTTGGGACTTTTCCCATAGTCATGAGAGTTGATTGTTTACGAATCAGTCAAAATATACCCACCTCCCCATCCACCATCTGGGAGAACAATTATGTCAGTGAGTCAGTGAGTCAGTCAGTGGTAATTTAGCTTTATATAATATAACTAGTAATTGCGTGGCTGCGCGAGCTGCGCGCAGCTCGCGGGGCGTGAAGAGGGGGAGAGGGGGCGCTTTGAAAAATGATTTCGACTAACGCATTGCCCCTTTCAATGAATCTGATATACTACCTACCTACACCTACCTACTACCAACCTACTATCTACCTACACCTACCTACTACCTACCTACACCTACCTACTACCTACCTACACCTACCTACTACCTACCTACACCTACCTACACCTACCTACACCTACCTACACCTACCTACACCTACCTACACCTACCTACACCTACCTACTACCTACCTACACCTACCTACACCTACCTACCTACCACTACTTACTACCTACCTACACCTACCTACTACCTACCTACACCTACCTACTACCTCCTACTACCACTAAAAAAACATTACCCTAAAGTTTGCTTGTCGTCGCCCCTGAGTTACGCTTCACCCACTCAACCTTCGTTACGCTAAGGAGGTCGCCGGCTCGCTTCGCTCGCCACCTCCCCTCTTCGCTCCACTCGGTCTCGCAGGTTCGCTCCACTCAGTACCTACCTACCACCGGAAAGCTATCATGACATTATCCCTACGCTACGGGGGTCGCCGGCTCGCTTCGCTCGCCCGCTCCCCCCTTCGCTTTACCACTGTACCACCACCGGACAGGTTTAGACGCCTACTATAATATTTGTTCAAACACCTAATGGCTATCTCTAACCGTTATGAAGTTACAGCCCTTTTAATTTTAGGGGAGGTTGGGGAGGGGAGGGTATACAAATTTCAACGCCCCTCAAATAGATTTAGGTAAGAATCAAAAAATTTTTCAGGAGTAAAAAAAGAGGTGAAGAGGGGGGGGGTGAAGGGGGGGAGAGGGGAGCTTTGAAAAATGATTTCCACTAACGCATTGCCCCTTTCAATGAAGTTTAAAAAAAATGTTCCAAGTCTCTTAAGTTCCGAGATCCGCCTAAAGGGGGGAAAAAGGGGGGCAAGGGGGTCAATTTTGAAAAATGGTTTTTACTTTCCCGAGCCTCCTCTATACCAATCCGATAACAAAACAGAACACGAATTTAAAAAAAGCGGTGAAGACGGGGGGAGGATGAAGGGGGGGAGAGTGGGGAGCTTTGAAAAATGATTTCTACTAACGCATTGCCCATTTCAATGAAGCTTAAAAAAAATGTTCCAAGTCTCTTAAGTTCCGAGATCCGCCTAAAGGGGGGAAAAAGGGGGGCAAGGGGGTCAATTTTGAAAAATGGTTTTTACTTTCCCGAGCCTCCTATATACCAATCCGTAAACAAAACAGAACACGAATAACTTTCGAGATCCGCCTAAAGGGGGGAGAAAGGGGGCAAATGGGGCAACTTTGAAAAAGGTAGGAGGGGAAAATGGAACAAAAAGGGGGGAGGTTTTGCACTTTTTAGCTACTCGTGAGAGTTACTTATACGCTTCACCCACTCAACCTTTGTTACGCTACGGAGGTTTTTTAGGTAAAGTCACAATTTTTCTGAAATATTAAGGATACAAGCTACCGACTGGTGTACTTGGTGTTGCCAAGTTTTAAGTTTGGTAAAACAAAAGAATTCGCCAAAGTCTGTTCTGATCCGAAAATTCAAGACCCAATGACTCTCGGGGTTGCCAGCTGAATAGAATGAAAATGGTCAAATGTCATTTGAAGCACCCCATTTTTGGTGTTTATGTAAAATTTCCATTCGAAATGTCGTTATTTCCACTATTCATGTTTTTGGGAAAAATCTGGGAAAATACCCTAAAAATGGGGAAAATTTTTGCGTAAAGTAACACTCCACAACAAAGTACACAATCGTTTTATACAACACAATCCGGTCGGGGGATGCCGGCTGTCCCATTAATCGTGTCGAAAATTAAGATTTTTCATAATTTTTACAAGATGGCCGCCACACTGTCCGCCATCTTTTTTTTTCTGAAAAGTCATAATTTTCCTAATATCTCAGGGATATAGGCCAACAACTGGTGTACTTGGTGTTGCCAACTTTTGAGTTTAGTAGAACAAACTAATTCGCCAAAGTCGGTTCTGATCCGAAAATTCAAGCCCCAATGACTCTCGGGGTTGCCAGCTGAAAAGAATAAAAATGGTCAAATGTCATTTGAAGCACCCCATTGTTAGTGTTCCTGTAAATAAAATCCATTCAAAATGTCGTTATTTCCATTATTCATGTTTTTGGGAAAAATCTGGGAAAATACCCTAAAAATGGGGAAAAATTTTGCGTAAGGTAACACTTCACAACAAAGTTCACAATCGCTTCATACAACACAATCCGGTCGGGGGATGCCGGCTGTCCCATTTATCGTATCGAAAACGGGATTTTTCATCATTTTTACAAGATGGCCGCCACACTGTCCGCCATTTTTTTTTTCTGAAAAGTCATAATTTTCCTGAAATTTTAGGGATATAGGCCACCCACTGGTGTACTTGGTGTTGCCAACTTTTGAGTTTAGTAAAACAAACTAATTCGCCAAAGTCGGGTCTGACCCAAAAATTCAAGAGCCAATGGCTCTCGGGGTTGCCAGCTGAAAGTGATGAAAATGGTCAAATATCATTCGGGGGACCCCATTCTTGGTGTTTATGTAAAATTTCCATTCAAAATGTCGTTATTTCTACTTTTCATGTTTTCGGGGAAAATCTGGGAAATTTCCCTAAAAATGGGGAAAATTTTTGCACCAGGCCACACTTCTTGACGAATTACATAACCGGTCCATACAACACAATCCGGTCGGGGGATGCCAGCTGTCCCAATTATCGTGTCGAAAATTGGGATTTTTCGGCCTTTTTACAAGATGGCCGCCATGGAATCCGCCATCTTGTTTTTCTGAAAAGTCATAATTTTCCTGAAATGTCAAAAATATAGGCCACCGATTGGTGTACTTGGTGTTGCCAAATTTCGAGTTTGGTAGAACAAACTAATTCGCCAAAGTCAAAAAGTCCCAAAAATTAAAAAGTTCAATATTTTTTGGGGTTGCCAATTAAAACGAACCAAAATGGTCAAATGTCATTTGGGGGACCCCAATGTTGCCGGCTAGTCAAAGTCTCTATTTAAAATGTCATTATTTCTACTTTTCATGTTTTTGGGGAAAATCTGGGAAAATACCCTAAAAATGGGGAAAAATTTTGCACCAGGCAACACTCGTCAACAAAACACACAACCGCTCGGTACAACTCGAACCCGTCCGATGTTGCCAACTACCCGAAAAATGGATAAGAAAAAAATCGAAATTTCCAACTTTTTACAAAATGGCCGCCGCAGCGTCCTCCATCTTGGATTTTCACAATGTCATAATTTTTCCCAATTGCCATTGAAATTACCAACAAATTGGCAGACTTTTCGTTGGCGGTTTTAGAATTTGGTAGAAGAAAAGAATTCGTCAAAGTCGAGTGAAAAAAGTCGACAATTTCAAAACGTCCTGGCGCGGCCGCCATCTTGTTTTTTTTTTTTTTTTTACTTTTTTTTTTAATTGTTTTAGATTTTGTATAGGACCTCTGAGTCGAAATCCATCCCAGTCTTTCCCCCACCGAAACCGGAAATGGACTCGCCCTCCATCTTGGATTTGAACTTTCCCTATAATTTTCCTCTACTCGATTGGTCAGATAGCACATTTTTGCAAAACATACCCCTAACCCATCTCTCACCCATTCCGAGAAACGACATGTCAATGAGTGAGTGAGTGGCTTTGTAGTTTTATATAACTATAACTAGTATTTGCGTGGCTGCGCGAGCTGCGCGCAGCTCGCGGGTCGTGAAGGGGAGCTTTTTCGACGAACGCATTGCCCCTAGTATTTACTCGGGAGCGATCATTGTTTTTAGTAGGTAGATAGGTATTATAGCTGTTTGCGAGAGCTCGCCTGCGGAAGTATTCACAATGGATTTTTCATCATTTTTCCAAGATGGCCACCACACTGTCCGCCATCTTGTTTTTCTGAAAAGTCACAATTTTTATGAAATATCGAGGATGCAGGCTACCGATTGGTGTACTTGGTGTTGCCAAGTTTTATGTTTGGTAGAACAAAAGAATTCGCCAAAGTCGGTTCTGATCCGAAAATTCAAGCACCAATGACTCTCGGGGTTGCCAGCTGAAAAGAATGAAAATGGTCAAATGTCATTTGAAGCACCCGATTCTTGGTGTTTATTTAAAATTTTCATTCAAAATGTCGTTCAATTCCATTAATCATGTTTTTGGGAAAAAATCTGGGAAAATACCCTAAAAATGGGGAAAATTTTTGCGTAATGTAACACTTCACAACAAAGTACACAATCGCTTCATACAACACAATCCGGTCGGGGGATGCCGGCTGTCCCATTTATCGTGTCGAAAAATAGGATTTTTCATCATTTTTACAAGATGGCCGCCACACTGTCCGCCATCTTTTTTTTCTGAAAAGTCATAATTTTCCTGAAATCTCAGGGATATAGGCCACCAAGCGGTGTACTTGGTGTTGCCAACTTTTGAGTTTAGTAGAACAAACTAATTCGCCAAAGTCGGGTCTGACCCAAAAATTCAAACGCCAATGGCTCTCGGGGTTGCCAGCTGAAAGTGATGAAAATGGTCAAATGTCATTTAGGGGACCCCATTCTTGGTGTTTATGTAAAATTTCCATTCAAAATGTCGTTATTTCTACTTTTCATGTTTTTGGGGAAAATCTGGGAAAATACACTAAAAATGGGGAAAATTTTTGCACCAGGCAACATTCGTCAACAAAACACACAACCGCTCGGTACAACTCGAACCCGTCTGATGTTGCCAACTAACCGAAAAATGGATTTGAAAATAATTGAAATATCCAACTTTTTACAAAATGGCCGCCGCAGCGTCCTCCATCTTGGATTTTCACAATGTCATAATTTTTCTCAATTGCCATTGAAATTACCAACAAATTGGCAGACTGATCGTTGGCGGTTTTAGAATTTGGTAGAAGAAAACAATTTGTCAAAGTCGAGTGAAAAAAGTCGACAATTTCAAAACGTCCTAGCGCGGCCGCCATCTTGTTTTTTTTTTTTTTTTTACTTTTTTTTAAATAGTTTTAGATTTGATATAGGACCTCTAAGTCGAAATCCATCCAAGTCTTTCCCCCACCGAAACCGGAAATGGACTCGCCCTCCATCTTGGATTTGAACTTTCCCTATAATTTTCCTCTACTCGATTCGTCAGATTACACATTTTTGCAAAACATACCCCTAACCCAACTCTCACCCATTCCGAGAAACGACATGTCAATGAGTGAGTCAGTCAGTGGCTTTGTAGTTTTATATAACTATAAAGTATTTGCGTGGCTGCGCGAGCTGCGCGCAGCTCGCGGGTCGTGAAGAGGGGTGGAGGGGAGCTTTGAAAAATTATTTCGACTAACGCATTGCCCCTTTCAATGAAGCTTCAAAAAAAATGTTCTAAGTCTCTTAACTTCCGAGATCCGCCTAAAGGGGGGGAAAAGGGGGTAAATGGGGCAACTTTGAAAAAGGTAGGAGGGGAAAAGGGGGCAAATAGGGGTGGTTTTGCACTTTCTAGCTACTCATGAGAGTTACTTATACGCTTCACCCACTCAACCTTCGTTACGTTGCGGAGGTCGCCGACTCGCTTCGCTCGCCACCTCCCCTCTTCGCTCCACTCAAGACCTGCCTACCACCGAGGAAAAGCTATCGTGACCTTATCCCTACGCTACGGGGGTCGCGGGCTTACTTCTACTTTCATGTTTTTGGTCAAAATCTGGGAAAAAACCCTAAAAATGGGGGTTTTTTTGCAACAGGCATCATTACTTAACGAAATACACAACCGTTAAAACACAATCCGTTCAGAAGGTCCCGCCGGCTGCCCCATTTATCGTGTCAAAAATTGGGATTTTTCATCATTTTTCCAAGATGGCCACCACACTGTCCGCCATTTTGTTTTTCTAAAAAGTCACAATTTTCCTGAAATATCGAGGATACAGGCTACCGACTGGTGTACTTGGTGTTGCCAAGTTTTGAGTTTAGTAGAACAAACTAATTCGCCAAAGTCGGGTCTGACCCAAAAATTCAAACGCCAATGGCTCTCGGGGTTGCCAGCTGAAAGTGATGAAAATGGTCAAATGTCATTCAAGGGACGCCATTCTTGGTGTTTATGTAAAATTTTCATTCAAAATGTCGTTTTTTCTACTTTTCATGTTTTCGGGGAAAATCTGGGAAATTTCCCTAAAAATGGGGATTTTTTTTTGCACCAGGCCACACTCCTTGGTGAATTACATAACCGGTCCATACAACACAATCCGGTCGGGGGATGCCAGCTGTCCCAATTATCGTGTCGAAAATTAGGATTTTTCAGCGTTTTTACAAGATGGCCGCCATGGAATCCGCCATCTTGTTTTTCTGAAAAGTCATAATTTTCCTGAAATGTCAAGAATTTAGGCCACCGATTGGTGTACTTGGTGTTGCCAACTTTCGAGTTTGGTAGAACAAACTAATTCGCCAAAGTCAAAAAGTCCCAAAAATTAAAAAGTTTAATATTTTTTGGGGTGGCCAATTAAAACGAACCAAAATGGTCAAATGTCATTTGGGGGACCCCAATGTTGCCGGCTAGTCAAAGTCTCTATTTAAAATGTCATTATTTCTACTTTTCATGTTTTCGGGGAAAATCTCGGAAATTTCCCTAAAAATGGGGGAAATTTTTGCACCAGGCCACACTCCTTGACGAATTACATAACCGGTCCATACAACACAATCCGGTCGGGGGATGCCAGCTGTCCCAATTATCGTGTCGAAAATTGGTATTTTTCGGCCTTTTTACAAGATGGCCGCCATGGAATCCGCCATCTTGTTTTTCTGAAAAGTCATAATTTTCCTGAAATGTCAAGAATATAAGCCACCAATTGGTGTACTTGGTGTTGCCAACTTTCGAGTTTGGTAAAACAAACTAATTCGCCAAAGTCAAAAAGTCCCAAAAATTAAAAAGTTTAATATTTTTTGGGGTTGCCAATTAAAACGAACCAAAATGGTCAAATGTCATTTGGAAGACCCCAATGTTGCCGGCTAGTCAAAGTCTCTATTTAAAATGTCATTATTTCTACTTTTCATGTTTTTGGGGAAAATCTGGGAAAATACCCTAAAAATGGGGAATTTTTTTACACCAGGCAACACTTGTCAACAAAACACACAACCGATCTTTACAATTCGAACCCGTCCGATGTTGCCAAGTACCCGAAAAATGGATTTTAAAAAAATCGAAAAATCCAACTTTTTACAAAATGGCCGCCGCAGCGTCCTCCATCTTGGATTTTCACAATGTCATAATTTTTCCCAATTGCCATTGAAATTACCAACAAATTGGCAGACTTTTCGTTGGCGGTTTTAGAATTTGGTAGAAGAAAACAATTTGTCAAAGTCGAGTGAAAAAAGTCGACAATTTCAAAACGTCCTGGCGCGGCCGCCATCTTGTTTTTTTTTTTTTTTTACTTTTTTTTTTAAACGGTTTTAGATTTGGTATAGGACCTCTGAGTCAAAATCCATCCAAGTCTTTCCCCCACCGAAACCGGAAATGGACTCGCCCTCCATCTTGGATTTGAACTTTCCCTATAATTTTCCTCTACTCGATTGGTCAGATAGCACATTTTTGCAAAACATACCCCTAACCCATCTCTCACCCATTCCGAGAAACGACATGTCAATGAGTCAGTCAGTCAGTCAGTGGTCTTGTAGTTTTATATAACTATAACTAGTATTTGCGTGGCTGCGCGAGCTGCGCGCAGCTCGCGGGTCGTGAAGAGGGGGAGAGGGGGAGCGGTAATACACAACCGGGACAACACAATCCGGTCAGAAGGTGCCGGCTGTCCCATTTATCGTGTCGAAAATTGGGACTTTTCATCATTTTTCCAAGATGGCCACCACACTGTCCGCCATCTTGTTTTTCTAAAAAGTCACAATTTTTATGAAATATCGAGGATACATGCTACCGATTGGTGTACTTTGTGTTGCCAAGTTTTAATTTTGGTAAAACAAAAGAATTCGCCAAAGTCGGTTCTGATCCGAAAATTCAATCCCCAATGACTCTCGGGGTTGCCAGCTGAAAATAATGAAAATGGTCAAATGTCATTTGAGGCACCCCATTCTTGGTTTAAATGTAAAAATTTCCATTCAAAATGTCGTTATTTCCACTATTCATGTTTCTGGCAAAAATCTGGGAAAATACCCTAAAAATAGGGAAAACATTTGCGTAAGGTAACACTCGACAACAAAAAACACAATCGCTTCATACAACACAATTCGGTCGGGGTATGCTGGCTGTCCCATTGATCGTGTCGAAAATTAGGATTTTTCATCATTTTTACAAGATGGCCGCCACACAGTCCGCCATTTTTTTTCTAAAAAGTTATAATTTTCCTGAAATCTCAGGGATATAGGCCACCAACTGGTGTACTTGGTGTTGCCAACTTTTGAGTTTAGTAGAACAAACTAATTCGCCAAAGTCAGGTCTGATCCGAAAATTCAAGCCCCAATGACTCTCGGGGTTGCCAGCTGAAAAGAATAAAAATGGTCAAATGTCATTTGGGGGACCCCATTCTTGGTGTTTATGTAAAATTTCCATTCGAAATGTCGTTATTTCCACTATTCATATTTTTTGGAAAAATCTGGGAAAATGCCCTAAAAATGGGGAAAATTTTTGAGCAAGGTAATACTCCACGACAAAGTACATAATCGCTTCATACAACACAATCCGGTCGGGGGATGCCGGCTGTCCCATTGATCGTGTCGAAAATTAGGATTTTTCATCATTTTTACAAGATGGCCGCCACACTGTCCGTCATCTTATTTTTCTGAAAAGTCATAATTTTTCTGAAATCTCAAGGATATAGGCCACCAACTGGTGTACTTGGTGTTGCCAACTTTTGAGTTTAGTAGAACAAACTAATTCGCCAAAGTCGGGTCTGATCCGAAAATTTAAGCCCCAATGCCTCTCGGGGTTGCCAGCTGAAAGTGATGAAAATGGTCAAATGGCATTTGAGGCACCCCATTCTTGGTGCATATGTAAAAATTTCCATTCAAAATGTCGTTATTTCCACTATTCATGTTTTTGGGAAAAATCTGGGAAAATACCCTAAAAATAGGGAAAACATTTGCGTAAGGTAACACTCGACAACAAAAAACACAATCGCTTCATACAACACAATCCGGTCGGGGGATAACGGCTGTCCCTTTTATCGTGTCAAAAATTAGGATTTTTCATCATTTTTACAAGATGGCCGCCACACTGTCCGCCATCTTTTTTTTCTGAAAAGTCATAATTTTTCTGAAATTTCAGGGATATAGGCCACCAACTGGTGTACTTGGTGTTGCCAACTTTTGAGTTTAGTAGAACAAACTAATTCGCCAAAGTTGGGTCTGACCCAAAAATTCAAGCACCAATGGCTCTCGGGGTTGCCAGCTGAAAGTGATGAAAATGGTCAAATGTCATTTGGGGAACCCCATTCTTGGTGTTTATGTAAAATTTCCATTCAAAATGTCGTTATTTCTACTTTTCATGTTTTCGGGGAAAATCTGGGAAATTTCCCTAAAAATGGGATTTTTTTTTAAACCAGGCCACACTCCTTGACGAATTACATAACCGGTCCATACAACACAATCCGGTCGGGGGATGCCAGCTGTCCCAATTATCGTGTCGAAAATTGGGATTTTTCGGCCTTTTTACAAGATGGCCGCCATGGAATCCGCCATCTTGTTTTTCTGAAAAGTCATAATTTTCCTGAAATGTCAAGAATATAGGCCACCGATTGGTGTACTTGGTGTTGCCAACTTTCGAGTTTGGTAAAACAAACTAATTCGCCAAAGTCAAAAAGTCGCAAAAATTAAAAAGTTCAATATTTTTTGGGGTTGCCAATTAAAACGAACCAAAATGGTCAAATGTCATTTGGGGGACCCCAATGTTGCCGGCTAGTCAAAGTCTCTATTTAAAATGTCATTATTTCTACTTTTCATGTTTTTGGGGAAAATCTGGGAAAATACCCTAAAATTGGGGAAAAATTTTGCACCAGGCAACACTCGTCAACAAAACACACAACCGCTCGGTACAACTCGAACCCGTCCGATGTTGCCAAGTACCCGAAAAATGGATTTGAAAAAAATCGAAAAATCCAACTTTTTACAAAATGGCCGCCGCAGCGTCCTCCATCTTGAATTTTCACAATGTCATAATTTTTCCCAATTGCCATTACAATTACCAACAAATTGGCAAACTATTTGTTGGCGGTTCTAGAATTTGGTAGAAGAAAACAATTCGTCAAAGTCGAGTGAAAAAAGTCGACAATTTCAAAACGTGCTAGCGCGGCCGCCATCTTGTTTTTTTTTTTTTTTTTACTTTTTTTTTAAATGCTTTCAGATTTGGTATAGCACCTCTGAGTCGAAATTCATCCAAGTCTTTCCCCCACCGAAATCGGAAATGGACTCGCCCTCCATCTTGGATTTGAACTTTCCCTATAATTTTCCTCTACTCGATTGGTCAGATAGCACATTTTTGCAAAACATACCCCTAACCCATCTCTCACCCATTCCGAGAAACGACATGTCAATCAGTCAGTCAGTGAGTGAGTGGTCTTGTAGTTTTATATAACTATAATAACTAGTATTTGCGTGGCTGCGCGAGCTGCGCGCAGCTCGCGGGTCGTGAAGTGGGGTAGAGGGGGAGCTTTGAAAAATGATTTCGACTTTCGCATTGCCCCTTTCAATGAATCTGAAAAAAAAATGTTACAAGTCCCTTTAACTTTCGAGATCCGCCTAAAGGAAAGGGGACAAATGGGGCAACTTTGAAAAAGGTAGGAGGGGAAAATGGGGCAAAAAGGGGAGGTTTTGCACTTTTTAGCTGCTCATGAGAGTTAATTATACGCTTCACCCACACAACCTTCGTTAGGCTACGGAGGTTCGCTCCACTCAAGACCTGCCTACCACCGAGGAAAAGCTAGCGTGACCTTATCCCTACGCTACGGTGGTCACCGGCTCGCTTCGCTCGCCACCTCCCTTATGTTGCCAGCTAATCAAAGTCTTTATTATAAAAGTCTTTACTTCTACTTTCATGTTTTTGGGCAAAATCTGGGAAAATACCCTAAAAATGGGGTTTTTTTTTGCAACAGGCAACATTTCTTAACGAAATACACAACCGGTACAACACAATCCGGTCAGAAGGTGCCGCCGGCTGTCCCATTTATCGTGTCGAAAATTGGGATTTTTCATCATTTTTCCAAGATGGCCACCACACTATCCGCCATCTTGTTTTTCTGGAAAGTCACAATTTTTCTGAAATATTGAGGATACAAGCTACCGACTGGTGTACTTGGTGTTGCCAAGTTTTAAGTTTGGTAAAACAAAAGAATTCGCCAAAGTCGGTTCTGATCCGAAAATTCAAGCCCCAATGACTCTCGGGGTTGCCAGCTGAAAAGAATGAAAATGGTCAAATGTCATTTGAGGCACCCCGTTCTTAGTGTTTATGTACAATTTTCATTCAAAATGTCGTTATTTCTACTTTTCATGTTTTCGGGGGAAATCTGGGAAATTTCCCTAAAAATGGGGAATTTTTTTAAACCAGGCCACACTCCTTGACGAATCACATAACCGGTCTCTACAACACAATCCGGTCGGGGGATGCCAGCTGTCCCAATTATCGTGTCAAAAATTGGGATTTTTCGTCTTTTTTACAAGATGGCCGCCATGGAATCCGCCATCTTGTTTTTCTGAAAAGTCATAATTTTCCTGAAATGTCAAGAATATAGGCCACCGATTGGTGTACTTGGTGTTGCCAACTTTTGAGTTTAGTAGAACAAACTAATTCGCCAAAGACGGGTCTGACCAAAAAATTCAAACGCCAATTGCTCTCGGGGTTGCCAGCTGAAAGTGATGAAAATGGTCAAATGTCATTTGATCGACCCCATTGTTGCCGGCTAGTCAAAGTCTCTATTTAAAATGTCATTATTTCTACTTTTCATGTTTTCGGGGAAAATCTGGGAAAATACCTTAAAAATGGGGAAATGTTTTGCAGCAGGCAAAACTCTTTAACAAAACACACAACCGCTTGGTACAAAACAATCCAGTCGGGAGATGCCAGCTGTCCCAAATATAGTGTCGAAAATTGGGATTCTTCATCATTTTTACAAGATGGCCGCCGCACCGTCCGCCATCTTTTTTTTCTGAAAAGTCATAATTTTCCTAAAATCTCAGGGATATAGGCCACCAACTGGTGTACTTGGTGTTGCCAGCTTTTGAGTTTTGTAGAACAAACTAATTCGCCAAAGTCGGGTCTGACCTAAAAATTCAATCGCCAATGGCTCTCGGGGTTGCCAGCTGAAAGTGGTGAAAATGGTCAAATGTCATTCGAGCGGCCCCATTCTTGGTGTTTATGTAAAATTTCCATTCAAAATGTCGTTATTTCTACTTTTCATGTTTTCGGGGAAAATCTGGGAAATTTCCCTAAAAATGGGGAAAAATTTTGCACCAGGCCACACTCCTTGACGAATTACATAACCGGTCCATACAACACAATCCGGTCGGGGGATGCCAGCTGTCCCAATTATCGTGTCGAAAATTGGGATTTTTCGGCCTTTTTACAAGATGGCCGCCATGGAATCCGCCATCTTGTTTTTCTGAAAAGTCATAATTTTCCTTAAATGTCAAGAATATAGGCCACCGATTGGTGTACTTGGTGTTGCCAACTTTTGAGTTTGGTAGAACAAACTAATTCGCCAAAGTCAAAAAGTCCCAAAAATTAAAAAGTTGAATATTTTTTGGGGTTGCCAATTAAAACGAACCAAAATGGTCAAATGTCATTTGGGGGACCCCAATGTTGCCGGCTAGTCAAAGTCTCTATTTAAAATGTCATTATTTCTACTTTTCATGTTTTTGGGGAAAATCTGGGAAAATACCCTAAAAATGGGGATTTTTTTTACACCAGGCAACACTCGTCAACAAAACACACAACCGCTCGGTACAATTCGAACCCGTCCGATGTTGCCAAGTACCCGAAAAATGGATTTGAAAAATATCGAAAAATCCAACTTTTTACAAAATGGCCGCCGCAGCGTCCTCCATCTTGGATTTTCACAATGTCATAATTTTTCCCAATTGCCATTGAAATTACCAACAAATTGGCAGACTTTTCGTTGGCGGTTTTAGAATTTGGTAGAAGAAAACAATTTGTCAAAGTCGAGTGAAAAAAGTCGACAATTTCAAAACGTCATAGCGCGGCCGCCATCTTGTTTTTTTTTTTTTTTTTACTTTTTTTTAAAATGGTTTTAGATTTTGTATAGGACCTCTGAGTCGAAATCCATCCAAGTCTTTCCCCCACCGAAACCGGAAATGGACTCGCCCTCCATCTTGGATTTGAACTTTCCCTATAATTTTCCTCTACTCGATTGGTCAGATTACACATTTTTGCAAAACATACCCCTAACCCATCGCTCACCCATTCCGAGAAACGACATGTCAATGAGTCAGTGAGTGAGTGGTCTTGTAGTTTTATATAACTATACTAGTATTTGCGTGGCTGCGCGAGCTGCGCGCAGCTCGCGGGTCGTGAAGAGGGCAGAGCCTTCGAAAATTGATTTCGACTAAAGCATTGCCCCTTTCAATGAAGCATAAAAAAAAATGTTCCAAGTCTTTTAACTTCAGGGGGGGAAAAGGGGGGCAAATGGGTCAATTTTTTTACTTTTTACTTTCCCGAGCCTCCTCTATACGAATCCGTAAACAAAACAGAACACGAATTTAAAAAAAAGGGGTGAAGACGGGGGGAGGATGAAGGGAGGGAGAGGGGGGAGCTTTAAAAATGGTTTGAAAATGGTCTGAAAATGGTCTGAAAATGGTTTCGACTAATGCATTGCCCCTTTAAATGAATCTGAAAAAAAAATGTTACAAGTCTCCTAACTTTCAAGATCCGCCGAAAGAGGGGAAGAAAGGCAAATGGGGCAACTTTGAAAAAGGTAGGAGTGGAAAATGGGGCAAAAAGGGGAGGTTTTGCACTTTTTAGCTAGGTACTCATGAGAGTTACTTATACGCTTCACCCACTCAACCTTCGTTACGCTACGGAGGTCGCCGGCTCGCTTCGCTCGCCACCTCCCCTCTTCGCTCCACTCAAGACCTGCCTACCACCGAGGAAAAGCTATCGTGACCTTATCTCTACGCTACGGGGGTCGCCGGCTCGCTTTGCTCGCCACCTCCCCTATGTTGCCAGCTGGTCAAAGTCTTCATTCTAAAACTTCTACTTTCATGTTTTTGGGCAAAATCTGGGAAAATACCCTAAAATTTTTTTTTTTTTTTGCTACAGGCAACATTACTTAAAGAAATACACAACCACGACAACACAGTCCGGTCAGAAGGTGCCGGCTGTCCCATTTATCGTGTCGATAATTGGGATTTTTCATCATTTTTCCAAGATGGCCACCACACTGGCCGCCATCTTGTTTTTCTAAAAAGTCACAATTTTCCTGAAATATCGAGGATACAGGCTACCGACTGGTGTACTTGGTGTTGCCAAGTTTTAAGTTTAGTATAACAAAAGAATTCGCCAAAGTCGATTCTGATCCGAAAATTCAAACCCCAATAACTCTCAGGGTTGCCAGCTGAAAAGTATGAAAATGGTCAAATGTCATTTGAGGCACCCCATTCTTAGTGTTCCTGTAAAAAAAATCCATTCAAAATGTCATTATTTCCACTATTCATGTTTTTGGTAAAAATCTGGGAAAATACCCAAAAAATGGGGAAAATTTTTGCGTAAGGTAACACTCCACAACAAAGTACACAATTGTTTTATACAACGCAATCCAGTCGGGGGATGTCGGCTGTCCCATTTATCGTGTCGAAAATTAGAATTTTTCATCATTCTTACAAGATGGCCGCCACACTGTCCGCCATCTTTTTTTTTTGAAAAGTCATAATTTTCTTAAAATCTCAAGGATATAGGTCACCAACTGGTGTACTTGGTGTTGCCAACTTTTGAGTTTGGTAGAACAAACTAATTCGCCAAAGACGGGTCTGACCAAAAAATTCAAACGCCAATTGCTCTCGGTGTTGCCAGCTGAAAGTGATGAAAATGGTCAAATGTCATTTGGGGGACCTCAATGTTGCCGGCTAGTCAAAGTCTCTATTTAAAATGTCATTATTTCTATTTTTCATGTTTTTGGGGAAAATCTGGGAAAATACCCTAAAAATGGGATTTTTTTTTGCAGCAGGCAACACTCTTTAACAAAACACACAACCGCCTGGTACAAAACAATCCAGTCGGGAGATGCCAGCTGTCCCAATTATCGTGTCGAAAATTAGGATTTTTCGGCCTTTTTACAAGATGGCCGCCATGGAATCCGCCATCTTGTTTTTCTGAAAAGTCTTAATTTTCCTGAAATGTCAAGAATATAGGCCACCGATTGGTGTACTTGGTGTTGCCAACTTTCGAGTTTGGTAGAACAAACTAATTCGCCAAAGTCAAAAAGTCCCAAAAATTAAAAAGTTCAATATTTTTTGGGGTTGCCAATTAAAACGAACCAAAATGGTCAAATGTCATTTGGGGGACCCCAATGTTGCCGGCTAGTCAAAGCTTCTATTTAAAATGTCATTATTTCTACTTTTCATGTTTTTGGGGAAAATCTGGGAAAATACCCTAAAAATGGGGAAAATTTTTGCACCAGGCAACATTACTCAACAAAACACACAACCGCTCGCTACAACTCGAACCCGTCCGATGTTGCCAAGTACCCGAAAAATGGATTTGAAAAAAATCGAAAAATCCAACTTTTTACAAAATGGCCGCCGCAGCGTCCTCCATCTTGGATTTTCACAATGTCATAATTTTTCCCAATTGCCATTGAAATTACCAACAAATTGGTAGACTTTTCGTTGGCGGTTTTAGAATTTGGTAGAAGAAAACAATTTGTCAAAGTCGAGTGAAAAAAGTCGACAATTTCAAAACGTCATAGCGCGGCCGCCATCTTGTTTTTTTTTTTTTTTTTACTTTTTTATTAAATGCTTTTAGATTTGGTATAGGACCTCTGAGTCGAAATCCATCCAAGTCTTTCCCCCACCGAAACCGGAAATGGACTCGCCCACCATCTTGGATTTGAACTTTCCCTATAATTTTCCTCTACTCGATTGGTCAAAAAGCACATTTTTGCAAAACATACCCCTAACCCATCTCTCACCCATTCCGAGAAACGACATGTCAATGAGTGAGTGAGTGAGTGGTCTTGTAGTTTTATATAACTATAACTAGTTTTTGCGTGGCTGCGCGAGCTGCGCGCAGCTCGCGGTTCTGTCGTGCTTTTGAGGAGTTTTAGTTACCCTTGTAAAATTTTGAGAATCCCTAGGAATCCTTAAATGAATTGGAAAATCCATTAGAGTCCAAGATTTTGTAAATTGTATAAAATCTTTTAAATATTTTGAGAATCCTAAGTACATAAATGGTCTTTTAAGTAAATCAACTGAACGATTTTTTATTCCTTCAGTTGATGTACTTAAAACTCGGTACAAATAAACTATAATTATAATGTTATTCCATAAAAGTGATTAGGTAATTAATGAAATAAGTTCCAATATTATGCTCTAATCGTATGCAATGTATAGTTTATATAAACCTTAAACGTGATGTCAAAAAGAACCCTAGTCTTCCACTTTTTAAACTCTATAGTGAAATGCCTAATAGAGCCCAGAAGAGACCCGAAAGGTTTCTACTTCATCGAACTCTTAAACGTAGTAAGTCCAGAGAAAGCCATAAGAAAACCTATTATTGTTTGAATGAACTCGTACATTTTTTTTATCGCCATCTATCGTGGTCTTGGGAACTATTATTTTATTTTGAAAAGAAAATTCGTCATTACTAAGTAATAAATCATTATGATAGGCACTTACCTATTTCAAATGCTTTAGTTCTTACCCACCGCCCACTTGGGTGAATCGTGGAAAGTTTTCTTACAACGGTTTACCAAGGTGGACCTCAGGGAGGGGGACTGTGGGTATTTTTTAGTAGTGATGACCAGCTACATGGACCGGACCAGCTATTTGGACCTCTCAAGAAAGCTTAGCAATATTAAATTTCTTATATTTTAACAGTTATGTCAATGGCTGTGTTGTTGATTGAGTAAAATGTATCAGGTGAATGTAAGAATAGTTATTAAAACCTATGACTAATGCCCGGTTTCTGAGGCACTTTATCTGTGGTTTATCTATTCATATGCGTACATTTGAATAGATAAACCACAGATAAACCATAGATAAAATGCCTCAGAAACCGGGCACACAATCCGGTCGGCGGATTTATTGTGTCGAAAATTATGATTTTTCATCATTCTTACAAGATGGCCACACTGTCCGCCATCTTTTTTTTCTGAAAAGTCATAATTTTCCTAAAATTTCAAGGATATAGGCCACCAACTGGTGTACTTGGTGTTGCCAACTTTTGAGTTTAGTAGAACAAACTAATTCGCCAAAGTCGGGTCTGACCCAAAAATTCTAGCGCCAATGGCTCTCGGGGTTGCCAGCTCAAAATGATGAAAATGGTCAAATGTCATTTGAGGGACCCCATTCTTGGTGTTTATGTAAAATTTCCATTCAAAATGTCGTTATTTCTACTTTTCATGTTTTCGGGGAAAATCTGGGAAATTTCTTTAAAAATGGGGAAAAATTTTGCACCAGGCAACACTCCTTGACGAATTACATAACCGGTCCATAGAACACAATCCGGTCGGGGGATGCCAGCTGTCGCAATTATCGTGTCGAAAATTGGGATTTTTCGGCCTTTTTACAAGATGGCCGCCATTGAATCCGCCATCTTGTTTTTCTGAAAAGTCATAATTTTCCTGAAATGTCAAGAATATAGGCCACCGATTGGTGTACTTGGTGTTGCCACCTTTGGAGTTTGGTAGAACAAACTAATTCGCCAAAGTCAAAAAGTCCCAAAAATTAAAAAGTTCTATATTTTTTGGGGTTGCCAATTAAAACGAACGAAAATGGTCAAATGTCATTTGTGGGACCCCAATGTTGCCGGCTAGTCAAAGTCTCTATTTAAAATGTCATTATTTCTACTTTTCATGTTTTCGGGGAAAATCTGGGAAAATACCCTAAAAATGGGAAAAAAATTTGCACCAGGCAACACTCGTCAACAAAACACACAACCGCTCCCTACAACTCGAACCCGTCCGATGTTGCCAACTACCCGAAAAATGGATTTGAAAAAAATCGAAATTTCCAACTTTTTACAAAATGGCCGCCGCAGCGTCCTCCATCTTGGATTTTCACAATGTCATAATTTTTTACAATTGCCATTGAAATTACCAACAAATTAACAGACCTTTTGTTGGCGGTTTTAGAATTTGGTAGAAGAAAACAATTTGTCAAAGTCGAGTGAAAAAAGTCGACAATTTCAAAACGTCATAGCGCGGCCGCCATCTTGTTTTTTTTTTTTTTTTTACTTTTTTTTTAAATGCTTTTAGATTTCGTATAGGACCTCTGAGTCGAAATCCATCCAAGTCTTTCCCCCACCGAAATCGGAAATGGACTCGCCCACCATCTTGGATTTGAACTTTCCCTATAATTTTCCTCTACTCGATTGGTCAGATTACACATTTTTGCAAAACATACCCCTAACCCATCTCTCACCCATTCCGAGAAACGACATGTCAATCAGTGAGTCAGTGGCTTTGTAGTTTTATATAACTATAACTAGTATTTGCGTGGCTGCGCGAGCTGCGCGCAGCTCGCGGTACTACCTACCTACACCTACCTTTCACGGCACCTACCTACTACCTCCTACTACCAAAAAACATTACCCTTAAGTTTGCTAACTTCCGAGATCCGCCTAAAGGTGGGGAGAAGGGGGGCTAGGAAATCAATTTTGGAAAATAGTTTTTACTTTCCCGAGCCTCCTCTTTACGAATCCGTAAACAAAACAGAACACGAGTATAAAAAATAGGGGTGAAGAGGGTGGGGGGGGTGAAGGGGGGGAGAGGGAGGAGCTTTGAAAAATGATTTCGACTAACGCATTGCCCCTTTCAATGAATCTGAAAAAAAAAATGTTCCAAGTCTCTTAACTTCTGAGATCCGCCTAAAGAGGGGGAGAAGGGGGAAAGGGGGTCAATTTTGAAAAATGGTTTTTACTTCCCCGAGCCTCCTCCAACGAATCCCTAAAACAAAACACGTAAAGTCTCTTTATTTCCGAGATCCCCTTAAAGGGGGGGTGAAGGGGGGCAAGGGGGTCAAATTTGAAAAATGGTTTTTACTTCCCCGAGCTTCCTCCAACGAATCCCTAAAACAAAACACGTAAAGTCTCTTTATTTCCGAGATCCCCTTAAAGGGGGGGTGAAGGGGGGCAAGGGGGTCAAATTTGAAAAATAGTTTTTACTTCCCCGAGCCTCTTCTATACGAATCTTTAAAAAAAAACTCTTAAAGTCTCTTTGTTTCCGAGATACGATAGGGAGGGGCAAGAAAGGGGGGGAAAAGGGGGGGTTTGGCACTTTTTCCATACTCACGAGAGTTAGTTGTTTACGAATCTGTCAAAATATACCCACCTCCCCATCCACCATCTAGGAGAACAATTCTGTCAGTCAGCGCAGCTCGCGGGTCGTGAAGAGGGGGTGAGGGGGAGCTTTGAAAAATGATTTCGCCTAACGCATTGCCTCTCTCAATGAAGCTTAAAAAAAATGTTCAAAGTCTCTTAACTTCCGAGATCCGCCTAAAGGGAGAAAGGGGGTAAATGGGGCAACTTTGAAAAAGGTAGGAGGGGGGAAAAAGGGGCAAAAAGGGGTGGTTTTGCACTTTTTAGCTACTCATGAGAGTTACCTAAACGCTTCACCCACTCAACCTTCGTTACGCTACAGAGGTCGCCGGCTCGCTTCGCTCGCCACCTCGGGACTCTGCGCTCCACTCAAGACCTGCCTACTACCGAGGGAAAGCTATCGTGACCATATCCCTACGTTACGGGGTTTACTTCGGTTTACCGGTACCACCACAGGATAGGTTTCAACGCGTACTATAATACGCTACGGAGGTCGCCGGCTCGCTTTGCTCGCCACCTCCCCTATGTTGCCAGCTAGTCAAAGTCTTCATTCTGAAAGACTTTACTTCTGCTTTCATGTTTTTGAGCAAAATGTGGGAAAATAATAACAACCTAAAAATGGGGATTTGTTTTGCAACAGGCAACATTACACAACCGGGACAACACAATCCGGTCAGACGGTGCCGGCTGTCCCATTTATCGTGTCGAAAATTGGGACTTTTTATCGTTTTTCCAAGATGGCCACCACACTGTCCGCCATCTTGTTTTTCTGAAAAGTCTTAATTTTTCTGAAATATCGAGGATACAAGCTACCGACTGGTGTACTTGGTGTTGCCAAGTTTTAAGTTTGGTAGAACAAAAGAATTCGCCAAAATCGGTTCTGATCCGAAAATTCAAGCCCCATTGACTCTCGGGGTTGCCAGCTGAAAAGAATGAAAATGGTCAAATGTAATTTGAGGCACCCCATTCTTAGTGTTCCTGTAAAAAAAATCCATTCAAAATGTCGTTATTTCCACTATTCATGTTTTTGGGGAAAATCTGGGAAATTTCCCTAAAAATGGGGAAAATTTTTGCGTAAGGTAACACTCCACAACAAAGTACACAATCGCTTCATACAACACAATCCGGTCGGGGGTTGCTGGCTGTCCCATATAACGTGTCGAAAATTAGGATTTTTCATCATTTTTACAAGATGGCCGCCATAACATCCGCCATCTTGTTTTTCTGAAAAGTCATAATTTTCCTGAAATCTCAGGGATATGGGCCACCAACTGGTGTACTTGGTGTTGCCAACTTTTGAGTTTAGTAGAACAAACTAATTCGCCAAAGTCGGGTCTGACCCAAAAATTTAAGCGCCAATGGCTCTCGGGGTTGCCAGCTGAAAGTGATGAAAATGGTCAAATGTCATTTGAGGCACCCCATTCTTAGTGTTCCTGTAAAAAAATTCCATTCAAAATGTCATTATTTCCACTACATGAATAGTGGAAATAATGACATTTTGAATGGAATTTTTTGGTAAAAATCTGGGAAAATACCCAAAAAATGGGGAAAAATTTTGCGTAAGGTAACACTCCACAACAAAGTACACAATCGCTTTATACAACGCAATCCAGTCGGGGGATGTCGGCTGTCCCATTTATCGTGTCGAAAATTAGAATTTTTCATCATTCTTACAAGATGGCCGCCACACTGTCCGCCATCTTTTTTTTTTGAAAAGTCATAATTTTCTTAAAATCTCAAGGATATAGGCCACCAACTGGTGTACTTAGTGTTGCCAACTTTTGAGTTTGGTAGAACAAACTAATTCACCAAAGACGGGTCTGACCCAAAAATTCTAGCGCCAATGGCTCTCGGGGTTGCCAGCTGAAAGTGATGAAAATGGTCAAATGTCATTTGGATGACCCCAATGTTGCCGGCTAGTCAAAGTCTCTATTTAAAATGTCATTATTTCTACGTTTCATGTTTTCGGGGAAAATCTGGAAAAATACCCTAAAAATGGGGAAATTTTTTGCAGCAGGCAAGACTCTTTAACAAAACACACAACCGCCTGGTACAAAACAATTCAGTCGGGAGATGCCAGCTGTCTCAATTATCGTGTCGAAAATTGGGATTTTTCGGCCTTTTTACAAGATGGCCGCCATGGAATCCGCCATCTTGTTTTTCTGAAAAGTCTTAATTTTCCTGAAATGTCAAGAATATAGGCCACCGATTGGTGTACTTGGTGTTGCCAACTTTCGAGTTTGGTAAAACAAACTAATTCGCCAAAGTCAAAAAGTCCCAAAAATTAAAAAGTTCAATATTTTTTGGGGTTGCCAATTAAAACGAACCAAAATGGTCAAATGTCATTTGGGGGACCCCAATGTTGCCGGCTAGTCAAAGTCTCTATTTAAAATGTCATTATTTCTACTTTTCATGTTTTTGGGGAAAATCTGGGAAAATACCCTAAAAATGGGGAAATTTTTTGCACCAGGCAACACTCGTCAACAAAACACACAACCGCTCCCTACAACTCGAACCCGTCCGATGTTGCCAACTACCCGAAAAATGGATTTGAAAAAAATTGAAATTTCCAACTTTTTACAAAATGGCCGCCGCAGCGTCCTCCATCTTGGATTTTCACAATGTCATAATTTTTCCCAATTGCCATTAAAATCACCAACAAATTAGAAAACTCTTTGTTGGCGGTTCTAGAATTTGGTAGAAGAAAACAATTCGTCAAAGTCGAGTGAAAAAAGTCGACAATTTCAAAACGTCCTGGCGCGGCCGCCATCTTGTTTTTTTTTTTTTTTTTTACTTTTTTTGAAATGGTTTTAGATTTTGTATAGGACCTCTGAGTCGAAATCCATCCAAGTCTTTCCCCCACCGAAACCAGAAATGGACTCGCCCTCCATCTTGGATTTGAACTTTCCCTATAATTTTCCTCTACTCGATTGGTCAGATTACACATTTTTGCAAAACATACCCCTAACCCATCTCTCACCCATTCCGAGAAACGACATGTCAATCAGTCAGTGAGTCAGTGAGTGGCTTTGTAGTTTTATATAACTATAACTAGTATTTGCGTGGCTGCGCGAGCTGCGCGCAGCTCGCGGTTCTGTCGTGCTTTTGAGGAGTTTTAGTTACCCTTGTAAAATTTTGAGAATCCCTAGGAATCCTTAAATGAATTGGAAAATCCATTAGAGTCCAAGATTTTGTAAATTGTATAAAATCTTTTAAATATTTTGAGAACCCTAAGTACTATGGTCTTTTAAGTAAATCAACTGAACGATTTTTTATTCCTTCAGTTGATGTACTTAAAAGTCGGTACAAATAAACTATAATTATAATGTTATTCCATAAAAGTGATTAGGTAAATAATGAAATAAGTTCCAACTTTATGCTCTAATCGTATGCAATGTGTAGTATAAATAAACCTTAAACGTGATGTCAAAAAGAACCCTAGTCTTCCACTTTTCAAACTCTAGTGAAATGCCTAATAGATCCCAGAAGAGACCCGAAAGGTTTCTACTTCATCGAACTCTTAAACGTAGTAAGTCCAGAGAAAGCCATAAGAAAACCTATTATTGTTTGAATGAACTCGTACATTTTTTTTTATCGCCATCTATCGTGGTCTTGGGAACTATTATTTTATTTTGAAAAGAAAATTCATCATTACTAAGTAATAAATCATTATGATAGGCACTTACCTATTTCAAATGCTTTAGTTCTTACCCACCGCCCACTTGGGTGAATCGTGGAAAGTTTTCTTACAACGGTTTACCAAGGTGGACCTCAGGGAGGGGGGACTGTGGGTATTTTTTAGTAGTGATGACCAGCTACATGGACCGGACCAGCTATTTGGACCTCTCAAGAGAGCCTATCAATATTAAAGGACATCATCCACATTTCATACAGTTTTGGTCCAAAAGTAAAAGTGCCGGCCAAATAAAAAAAGTGTTTTATTCTGATAGAACTCGTCCGCCTTAGAATTTCTTTATATGACACCAAAGCTGTAGCATCACTATACTTGGTATTATTTGAGTTCTAAAAATACTTTAGAAAGCTCAATTACCACTGACTAACTGATTGACAGAATTGTTCTCCCAGATGGTGGATGGGGAGGTGGGTATATTTTGACAGATTCGTAAACAAGTAACTCTCGTGAGTATGGGAAAAGTGCCAAACCCCCCCTTTTCCCCCCCTTTCTCCCCCCTCCCTATCGTATCTCGGAAACAAAGAGACTTTACGAGTTTTTTTTTAGGGATTCAGTATAGAGGAAGCTCGGGGAAGTAAAAACCATTTTTCAAAATTGACCCCCTTGCCCCCCTTCTCCCCCCCTTTTGGCGGATCTCGGAAGTTAAGAGACTTGGAACATATTTTTTTTCAGATTCATTGAAAGGAAAAATGTATGAAAAATCAGGTTTTTTTAACATGAATACCACCAAGTATATTGGTGCTACAGCTTTGGTGTCATATAAAAAAATGCTAAGGCGAACGAGTTCTTTCAGAATAAAGCACTTTTTTTTATTGGCCGGCCACTTTGACATTTGGACCAAAATGGATGATGTCCTTTATGATGATTCAGTTATCTTATATTTTAACAGTTAAGTCAATGGCTGTGCTGTTGATTGAGTAAAATGTATCATGTGAATTTAAGAATAGTATTAAAACCTATGAATAAGTTATTCGAAAAACACATTCGATTCCTCATCGTTTTCACAGGCGATAGTAAACAAAACTGCTTTATTGATAAATTAAATAAAACTATGTTTTACTTGTTATGATATAAATATAATTTGAAACAGTTCCATGTTATTTTAACATAAAAAAGTATATTTAGAAAACATAAAAAGGCATATAAGGCATCTTCTCCGGTACCTACATTTGTACATTAATTTCTTAATTATTGATATAGTCTTTTTCGCCCGTCGTCCCGGTCCCTGGAAGGGACCACGAGTATTGTTTTGCCCGTGGTTCCTTCTAGAAATATATACCTACTGCCGAATTAAATTGTACTCCATGACGCGCACTCGCTTCGCTCGCATATATATATAACACTAATATCTTCTGTCCCCAAAGTGCCGGGCCTCCGCCGGCCTCCTTCGTCGGCCTACGGCCCGGTGCCCATGCCGCCCATAAAGGATACTGTCGCGAGACGGTCGTATTATAGAAACACGAAGAAAAAAAAGGGACCACGGCATTTTCCAGGGACTACGGGCGAAAGAATAAAGTAATTTACAATCAAAACATTTTGATAGATTTTTTACTCTGGATGTCGATTGTCGTTGCTGATTGTGACCTACTTAAAGTAGTTGTTACTATTTAATTGATTTAATCATTAACGAAATTAATATTACGGTATTCCCAAACATCATTTGTTACATAATATATTTTATTAAATATCCAGGAAAACAGTTGGGAGCACAGAATCCACGGTTAATACTGTAACCGTATAATTGGAAAGCGTACTGTGGGTTGCTGTGCTCACATCATGACTATTGTTTGGTATATGGGGTGGGCTGGACATCAACAAGATATTTCAGTACCTGCCTCCTGCCTAGATCTCTTAGTAAGAGAAAATTATGAAAATGAGGAAATGGAATAAAAGAAAATAAGAATGTTATTGGTTTTATTTCAAATATCCCTAGTAGTTAACTAACTTCCCATTAGCATACACAGGATCGAATTATCAATTCTTTATAATAATATGTTATGTTACTGCCTATAAGCCTTCACAATGAAAACAATAATTGAAGAATCGATAATATTATTATTTCAACTGCCTATCTTGACGATTATATTTTACTATATGACGACAATCAAGTCATGGTGCTATCGTCTGTCGTAAAAGTGTAGTTATTTTCAGGTCCATCATCTTCCTGCCCTTATCCCATTTTACTTGGGGTCGGCGCAACACGTTTTCTTCTTTCACTCTCCCATAAATCGAAAGGGTTCATCATTATAATTATATTACTTTCCTTGGGGTTTATTGAATAACGATTTAGTCACTCGAACGTCCCGGTGTCTTTTGACACTCTTCGTTAAGTATGTATGTAGATGGACTGGTAAATGTGGCGACACCTGCGAAGATGTTCATCTGGTGATGTTCTGCTGCGACATCAGTGATAAAAATAATTCATACTTTGATTTTGACAGATGAAATAGTTTGACAGCTGTCAACGCTGTCATGGACGTTTCTTTGAACGCAGTTAAGATGCGAGGTGGTGCATTTTCATAATCTTTTCTCAATATATAGGTACTATATTGAAAATTTTTAAATACTGCCCATAACACCATTTATTGGAAGGAGCATAGATAGTAATTTGTACCTTAGTACATGATTTGGCCAAAAAAAAACCTCCTTTAAATTCTAATAAAATAACATTTATCCTTTGCAGATAGGTAGCTCAACAGTTTCATGTATATTTAGTACATCGTATAAATACTTGTACATATTCATAGAAGCTTTTTAGTAAATAAAGTTATTTGACTACATAAGTACATAATTTCACAATCTCTGAATAATGCTATCTGTCAAGTAAAATCTATGATATTGAAGAATTTATTTAAAGTAGAGATGGAAATATTTTTTTATCCATCTGATGGATAGCGACCATGAAATAAGCCCTAAGGCTCCTAGGTTAAGGATTATAGAAGGCTTTATGGGAACCTATCTGCTATTATTATTGTAGCTTTCTATTTCCACTGTCTTCATGTAAAGATACATTTCAAACACAGTTCAGTTTAGATTTAGGTACATATTTCCCCGTTTTGAAAATGCTCTGTGGTACATATTAGGTCTTTACCTATGAAATTGCCGTTCTGCAGTACTGGCCATTTCAAATCAAAATAATTTTTGTTAAAGAAGCTGATGATACACAATCTACGGCTGAATTAGCAGCAGCTTTCGACGTTAGCGTCAAAACAATATTGGTCCATTTGCGTCAAATTGGCAAGGTAAAAAAGCTTGACAAAGGGGCCCCTCGCGCTTGCCCCTCGTCAGCGCGAAGTACGCGTCGAGACGTGCCTTGCACTGCTCAACAGACACACAAATGAAGGAATTTTGAACCGCATTGTTACCTGCGATGAAAAATGGATCCTGTACGATAACCGTAAGCGCTCAGCAAGTTGGTTGGATCCTGGTTCAGCACCTAAACAATGCCCAAAACGAAAACTTACCCCTAGAAAAGTGATGGTCACTGTTTGGTGGTCTAGCGCCGGTGTGATTCATCACAGCTTCTTACCAAACGGGGTGAGCATTACTGCAGATGTGTACTGTGAAGAACTGAACACAATGATGGAGAAGCTGGCACATCTCCAACCAGCATTGGTCAATCGCTCGTCTCCGCTGCTCCTGCACGACAACGCGCGACCTCATACTGCACAGCAGACGGTCTCCAAGTTGCAAGAACTGGGGTTGGAAGCTCTCCGTCATCCGCCCTACTCACCAGACCTTGCGCCTACAGACTACTACTTTTTCCAGAATTTGGATAACTTCTTGGCGGGAAAAAAATAATATACAATGGAACTCTTCAAAAAGAGACGGCAGGTCTGTCGTAATTGCTGGAATCGCTTGTAGAGGGAGAGCCGGCTGCAAAAATACCTACCTCATCAGGTACCCCAATAGGCTATCTTTAGATCGTTAACCGACACTTAAACACGTAAAAAAAATCAGGTCTGCCAGTGCCGATCCTGCCGGGTCATGGAAAAAATTCATATTTTTTGTCGTATTTTTTTGGTGAAAATTACGTCACAAGGTACCCGAATTAAAGTGCTGGCAACAGTTAACCATTGATTAATTACCTAAAAAAAAGTAGGTCTGCCATTGCGCACTCTGCCGGAAGTACTTGGCAGACCTCTAAAATATGGCCCCTCCGGCACCATGAACCTACCTCATCGAGTACCCTGATGGAACCTATGCCAAATAATAGCCAAGATGCCCTCGATAGAGGATCAAAAGGTCTGCCAGGTCTAATCTTGCCGGAACTTAGTGTTCAAAGCATTTGAAGTTGGTATGGTAGGTAGGCAGCATTATTTCATACAAAGAAGAAGGGGCGAAATGTCCCTTGTAACATTTTCTCCTATATATCAAATGAAAGAGCGTAAAAAATAGATCATTTTATTCCACAACAGTAAATGTGTGAATACTGGGGGAAAAAAGTTATTCACCGATAAAGAGAGAAAATATTTTTTTTATTTTTTTTCATCGGACATACTTGGGTGAGGTGTCTATTGATAGGTCTTTTAAAATGACCGTGATGTTTCAAAGATCATTTTTTCTCAAAGTCAATCGTTTGAAAGATAGACAGTTTCAAAGTGCTAAAATGTGTCCCCACCCCCTCTAACTTTTAAACTAAGAGAGTGAAAACTCTAAAAAAATATATGCTGTAGATCGCAATGAAAAATTACAACCAAGATTAGTTTGAACGAGATGAAGTTAGCCGTTTTTGAGATATAGCACATTTAAAAAACCGCAAATATAACTTTGTCATTCATACAGTTACTATGAAAAACAAACTTATCACAAAATGTGTATTTTTGTTGCCGCTTTAACAAAAAATAATACAAATTAAAGGTGGCTCCTACGATGGTACGGAACCCTTCATGTGCGAGTCCGACTCACACTTGGCCAGTTTTTTTTGAAATCCAATTTGTTTTTATCTCCAATTATTCACGTTTACTGTGTGAATAATTGGAGATAAAAATTATTCACCTATAAAGAAATGATTTTTTATTTTATTTTTTAGTAGTACTAGTGACCCGCCCCGGCTTTGCAAGGGTGCAATGTGCGGAATATAAAACTTCCCCTTGAATCACTTTTGTCTATTGCTGAAAACTGCATTAAAATCCGTTGGGTACCATCTATCTGGCAGAAACTTGATGCTCCGAAATTTATTTGGCATACCACACTTGGCATATTCTTCTTTGAACGAATGTGTTTATGGCAGATCAATTATTTAGTAGAATACTCATTTCGCAGAATGTTTAAATAGCCGAATTTTCAAAGGCATACTTTTAAGATGGCAGAATTTTATTTGGTAGATTTTTATACGGTATAACGACTGTCTCGCGAAAGTATCCTTTATGGGCGGCATGGGCACCGGGCCTTAGGCCGACGAAGGAGGCCGGCGGAGGCCCGGCACTTTGTGGACAGAAGATATTAGTGTTATTTAATATGCGAGCGAAGCGAGTGCGCGTCATGGAATACATGCGTTGCATGTATGAGTGACGTCATTATTATTATTATTATTATTAATTATTATTATTTTTGACATACATTTAATGTTCTCAGCTAGAAATTATAGCCGGGGTGAGCTGATAATAATAATTAATAATAAAAGTTATTATTATTATTGCATGTTACACGTATGTATGAAATGAAATGCGTGCCAAAAGACGATTCTGATTATGAATTTTCGGCGAAATGATGGTTCTGGAAATGAAGTTTATGCTCAAAGATGATTCTGACTTACAAAATTATGCGTTTTGAATTTATGGTAAATGAGTGTATGCCAAATGATTTTCTGCGAAATGAAGTTTCTGCCATCCACTGTTATGCAAAACAAAATTCGGGTATAAAAAATTCTGCTAAAAAAGGTAGACCCAAATCCGTTACGATGTTTGTGTGTTTATGAGCAATACACTCAAAAAGTATTCGTACTTTCTACGATGACATCGTCCCAAGCACGAGCAGGGCCAACGAAGTTTTGAAAATGGCGGCGATGTGTTTCTGTGTGATTTCTAATCATCATTATTTCATCAGAGCTGTGGTGGCCCAGTGGCTGCCCCGACTTACGAACAGTAAGTCGTGGGGCTCGAACCCAGGCAGGCACATTACTTTGTGTAATTTATTTCAACACCACTGCTCTCAAAACGGTGAAGGAAAATATCGCGAGGAAACCGGCATATCTTAGATCCAAAAAATTCTAAGATCTGTGACATCTACCATCCCGCACTGGGCACGCGTGGTGGATTATAGCCCATCCCTCTCCCAGAGAGGAGGCCTGAGTCCCTGCAGTGGGAACATAATAGGCTGAGGATGATGATTATTTTAGCCGAAAGACGTCCACTGCTGGACATAGGTCTCCCCCCCAAGTGTCGCCACATTGACCGGTCCCGTGCATCTCGCCTCCAACGGATCCCCGCAACCTTCACCAGGTCATCGGTCCACCTAGTGGGAGGCCTTCCAACGCAACGTCTTCCAGTTCGCGGTCGCCACTCCAGAACTTTCGGCCCCATCCGTCATTCGTTCTGCGAGCAGTGTGTGGTTTTATAAATATCCTCATGCATGGTCTCCCCTTCATCGTCAGCGTGGTGTCCCGAGGTCGGCGCGTAGACCTGTATGACCTTCAGCACACATCTTGAGGATATTCTGAGTATAAGGTACACCACCCTGGTCGACACACTCTCGATCTTCACCACGTTATTCATGAGGGACTTGTGGACGATAATCCCAACACCACCCTGGGACTGCCGGTAACCCTCTCGGAAGTAGAGTCGGATTTCAGGCTTATCGTGTCCTCCCCCTCTCTTCGGACCTCATATAATTCCACAATACTCCATCGCAACCTGCTCAATTCCTCTTCGAGTTCCGTTACTTTTAGGTAGCCGGACCTTTTCCCTTGCCACGCCGCGCGCCGCTGCCTCGACTGCTACCGTAGTCGAGGGGTACTAGGGGCCATTTTTGTGCGCTCATTTCCATTTGGGAAGGTTTGCCATAATCGCCACGCTTGGCAGACGGGTTGGCAAGCGCAGTAAGGTCATAACAAAGCACAGTAGAATGCTGCTGCCCATTCTCTGGTACGTCCCTTAGTCGCCTCTTGCGACACTCACGGGTAGATATGGGATGGTGCTATTCTTTACGCCCGACACCATATGGAACGCGTTTCTACGTTTAGATCTTGTAAACTACGCAATGAATTTTAATGCAGTTTTTAGAAATAGACAGAATAATTCAAGATGAAGGTTTACATTCAGCAATTTCACCCGTGCAAAGGGCGGGGTGGGTCGTCGTCTTTCGGCTGAAATAATGATGATGAGAAATTAGGACGATGTCATCGTAAAAAGTGCGAATACTATTTGAGTCTAAAAAATTAAAAAATCATTTCTTTAAAGGTGAATAACTTTTCTCTCCAATTATTCACACAGTAAACGTGTGAACAAATGGAAAAAATAAATCAATTATTCACTCACAGTAAACGTGTGATGGACGGTGTGAATAATTGGAAAAAAATAAATTGGATAAAAAAAAAACTGGCCAAGTATGAGTCGGAGTCGCACATGAAGGGTTTCGTACCATCGTAGGAGCCACCTATAATTTGTATTATTTTTTGTTAAAGCGGCAACAGAAATACACATTTTGTGATAAGTTTGTTTTTCATAGTAACTGTATGAATGACAAAGTTATATTTGCGGTTTTTTAAATGTGCTATATCTCAAAAACGGCTAACTTCATCTCGTTCAAACTAATCTTGGTTGTAATTTTTCATTGCGATCTACAGCATATATTTCTTTTGAGTTTTCACTCTCTTAGTTTAAAAGTTAGAGGGGGTGGGGACACATTTTAGCACTTTGAAACTGTCTATCTTTCAAACGATTGACTTTGAGAAAAAATGATCTTTAAAACATCACGGTCATTTTAAAAGACCTATCAATAGACACCTCACCCAAGTATGTCCGATGAAAAAAAATAAAAAAAATATTTTCTCTCTTTATCGGTGAATAACTTTTTTCCCCCAGTATTCACACATTTACTGTTGTGGAATAAAATAATCTATTTTTCACGCTCTTTCATTTGATATATAGGAGAAAATGTTACAAGGGACATTTCGCCCCTTCTTCTTTGTATGAAATAATGCTGCCTACCTACCATACCAACTTCAAATGCTTTGAACACTAAGTTCCGGCAAGATTAGACCTGGCAGACCTTTTGATCCTCTATCGAGGGCATCTTGGCTATTATTTGGCATAGGTTCCATCAGGGTACTCGATGAGGTAGGTTCATGGTGCCGGAGGGGCCATATTTTAGAGGTCTGCCAAGTACTTCCGGCAGAGTGCGCAATGGCAGACCTACTTTTTTTTAGGTAATTAATCAATGGTTAACTGTTGCCAGCACTTTAATTCGGGTACCTTGTGACGTAATTTTCACCAAAAAAATACGACAAAAAATATGAATTTTTTCCATGACCCGGCAGGATCGGCACTGGCAGACCTGATTTTTTTTACGTGTTTAAGTGTCGGTTAACGATCTAAAGATAGCCTATTGGGGTACCTGATGAGGTAGGTATTTTTGCAGCCGGCTCTCCCACTATTGGATGTTTATTGAATATACATTATCATGACGTAACGTCACGCCTGTATGCTCTGAGGGGGTATGCAGATGTGTACAAAACACATTTTTTTAGTTGTTTTATATGAATTTCATAGACACGTATTACGTGTTTCGTGCTTTTTCTGACGCTATTCAAGTATTCGCATCTAGCAGTCATCACTTGTCTTCATGTTGATGAGCTGATAATGGGTTTTTGCTT
Organism: Diarsia dahlii; assembly: GCA_949775195.1. Lineage (NCBI taxonomy): Eukaryota > Metazoa > Arthropoda > Insecta > Lepidoptera > Noctuidae > Diarsia > Diarsia dahlii. Next base: position 14,071,351 of record OX459198.1, read on the forward strand.
TCAACTCTTAACCGTTGAGGAGTAGTACCACTCCTCAACGGTTAAGAGTTGAAAGCAAAAATAGAGGAATCTTGAAGGTTAAGGGTTAGGTTTCTTGGTTGAATGTTAGATATGTTGCATAGTAAATATTTGTATAGGATATATATATATATATACTAATAGGTACTTATTATAACTAAAAAAATTTTTTGCAAAAAAAACAACCGACTTCAAAAACACCAAAAAGAGAAAAATAAACTTAAGAAGAAAAATCAGCTTCTGAAGTCGGTGGCAAAAACATGAAGTCAAACAAACAAAAGTCACCGACTTCAGAAGCAGATTTTTCTTCCTAAGTTTATTTTTCTCTTTTTGGTGTTTTTAATTTTAGGGCAACAACATTCCAATATTATTGTCATGCGACACGAAGAAGATTAAATGTCAAACAGACCATTACAGTAATGGTTGAATAAGTAATCTGTAATCAAACACGTTTAGATTCTAAGCATGATATTCCGATACAGATCGTTTCGGCATACAGGATTGGATTAATATATCAAGTGCGGACACAGCCGTGCACACGAGGACTGTGGAAGGGTGTGCAGGGTGGAATAAATGATGTCATTTATCAACTCCTATGTCGTATCGCAGGCACGAATGACACCAGTGCTGCCACCGTCGCATTTTGGATTTCCTTTCTTCGACTAACCCGAACCGTGGACCTTTTCTCAATCTTTTCTGAGTGCCCATGTAAAAGGCATATTTGAAATAAAATAATTATCTTGAGTTTGAATTTAAAATTTCGTAGATCTGACTTGTTTCCAAAATTTTCTCCTGTTTTGTAGTTGTGTTTAAAAAAAACACTTCTTAACAAACGATAACTAATTTTAACGCAATATTCTTTGATTTAAAATCTATAGCCCACAAAACTGTGGGAACATCAATTCAGTTCTTTTCCTTTTCAGGAACAGTCCTGAAAAGCATCGATTGTTAACGATTCAGTGTTAAGTCTTCTTTTTTCTTGAATATTCTGCTTTGCACTCGTACCTACCTCGTATCGTTTTATCTTTTCCTTAAAAATACTAGCAAGTTCCCATAACCTGAAAAAAAACCCATCTAGGGGAAAATACCCTAACATGGGAACACTGAATGACATCAACGTATGTGTTATTTCGTATACAGAAACATACGGTTGGTTTGAAAAAAATGTACAGGAATTCGTAACAGGTGTTGTTAGTAGCAACATTTCATGTGTGACAATGAATGAATGCGCTGTTACTACACACGGCTGGTAATGCTGAAATAAAATTTTACGTTCAAAAAGGTTTAGGTTGTTTGTTTTGTTGTTTGATTAATATTTTGTGGAAGTGCTGATGAGTTTGCCATTCTTCTATGTAGGTAACGTGATACATTCTCTTGTTTAAATGTATGTTGTGCTTTGCTAGTTGATGGATCGAGAGAGAGAGAGGAATAGCAAGGAAACGATGAATGGATTCTGTTAGGAATCATATAAAATAGGAGTAAAATTTATATGATTGTGATGGTTGACAGGACAAATTGAGACTGGCCTGTTGGTCTAGTGGTTAGTGACCCTAACTGCTATGCCGGAGGTCGTGGGTTCGATTCCCACCCAGGACAAATGTTTGTGTGATGAGCACGATCATTTGTTCTGTGTCTGGGTGTAATTTATCTATAATATGTATGTATTTAGAAATATATAAGTATATGTTTATCAGTTGTCTAGTACCCATAACACAAGCTCTGCTTAGCTTGGGACTAGATGGCGTTGTGTGATAGTTGTGGAATATTATAAAATGGAGGACAAAAACGTGTGTAGCATAGGGCTATGACAAAGTCAAGTAGATGATGGTGATAATAGACCATTTAAAAGTATTTCACAGTAGATAACTTTACAAGATCAACTTTAGAGACGTGCATTTACTTAAAGTATTTCATTACACATTCCGTCTTCGTGCATATCGGGCTGCGTATGCTAAGTAGTAGTATTATACCAGAAGTTCGCGGAGACACGACAAACGGTTCCGTAACTTATAATTAACTCATACCCTGACGTCGAATGGGAATCCTGTGCGAAGCCATGAAAATACAGTAGACGTACCACAGGCATACATTGCAGCTATAAACTTTGTGCTACGCTAGTTACACTGTTTTGATCCCATTAGAATTTTCCAAACACCAAGATTGGAAAAGTTTCATCAGTCTTCGTCGACGACTTGATTTATTTATGTCGCAGATAAATAATAAAACCTAAAAGAGCCGAAACAATAAAAGGGAGTGTTAAAGTTAATTTGCGTAATCCTCCCAATAGCTTAACGAAGTTTTTTATTGCTTTCCTCGCTGCAATATAAATTCGTTAAATGGCGACGCTTAAAATTAAGATCGTGGTTCGTCTACCTACTGTTTGCGAAAGGTCATAAAGAGGTCGAACAATGTGTACAATTTAATGGCAGGATCGTTTATTTATCTGCTGGATAGCCCCGTGTAATGTGCCATCGAAAAACGCTTAGGTGTTATAGAGAATTACAGGGGCCAAGTCGTATTGTTCTCCCTTTAAATTGATGTTGGGTACCGCAATTGGAACACCCCGAACTACCTGATAAGGTTGTAATTGCTTTAATGTCCTATGTGGGAAGATAACCTTACAAATCGTTTTAGACAAGTCAAGGAACGTATTGATGGGTCACATAGGCCGTGACTCAAGGCGTATTCGAGATTAATGATATTGAAGCTTTCTGTGAGCACTTTATTAGGTACCTAGTGGTACCTACTGAAAATACTTGTAGTTTCCATGCAAACATAGGTATAGGTACAATTCTCTAGATGTCTAACCAAAATAGCATAGAACGCATTTTCACACGCATGTGTACAAAATATAATATTAGGAAACAAATTCGAGGAACCTTAATGATTATGTCAGGCAACAGTTACAAACAATAAAAATAGAAAACCCATTTAATAAAACGCTAAAATTGCCATGTTATTTGGTAATTCCAGACTGCGAAATTGGTCTGGGAATTTGGTACAGCACGATCCTGTTTTCGTAACCCTAGGTCGGTTATGATTAGGAATTGAACTTAGATCGTATGGAAACGATTACAATCTCAGTTATTGGTTGCTGCAAAGTGGCCCATGTGTAAAGATTGGAAAACGAAACACATTTAGCTAACTGATACATTGTATGACAGTTTTATTGAAAAATGTTTGGGGAAAAGATGAATTGATAATCACAGTGAGTGCTTTTTTGTTGGCGTTGACAACGTGAATCTTATTTTCAGAGATTTAAAATGATATAAAAGAATATTCAGGCAATATATGAATGCTAGTTCCGTTCGATTCTTAGGAAAACCTTGTGTAGGAACCTATTTGTAGGAATATTTGAATTAGGTAATTCGTACCTATCTATAAAATTTTGTCATATTTGGCTACAGCAAGTAAGCTTGCATTTATTTAATTGAGTGGAACTTGTTTTAATACCTCAATCAGTTTTTCTATTGCATTGGTAAAGGATAAATCCTTCTTTAATTTTCCTAATCTTAAGTTTTTCTACAATCGAAAAGCACGCTTTATCCTATGTCTTGGCTCTGCAATATGAATCGCTCCGGAGTTCGGCGATGCCCAAAGCCCAACGATGCCTTGTTAATTTAACCTTTCCTCCTGCACGGGTCCGGACAAAGGCCATTCATTTCGCATTTACCACGCAATCATTGAATTGTAAAATGGGCGTTCGTGGTGACAAATTTAGCAAAACATGATAATCTTTGGACTCTAAATCTAAACTGTTCGATGACAATGTTGGAAATATAAAGGAGATACCTAATTGTAGGTAGAATTACGTAACATCAAAGAACATAACACAACCGGCATGACCGAGATCCTCTAGAAAAACCGGTGTAAAAATAGTAAAAAACAAGTAGCATACACTATTATAATTGGTTCTTTGTTCAGTAGAAATTATGATATAATCTCGTTACAGAATAATATTGTGTGATTTTCCGCTGAAACGGGACTTGGTCAAAAAACCCGTTTGTAAACAATAAATATTGGAGCGGTTATTAGTTTATTTAGTTTATTGAGCCGTTCAAAGTTAGTACAGCTTTTTCTATTTTTTTATTCTGCAGCTTTGATTCCACACTGTTTTATCTACTCGATTCTCGTAAATATTAGATCTGTTAATAGGGAAATAGGAACGACTCCCTTGTGTGTGATTTTTGATCATTATCTTCGCTTGGAGTGCGAAAAGTATTTTCACGAGTCATAAACTTTGTATGATAGAGGTTCAGATAATGTATGTGCATTATTTATTATCGTAAGGAATGTTTCTTTTGTAGATGATAACGATATTTATTTGAAATAGTGTTATGGACACCAATAACGCACTTTGGAACTCGAATTGTATTCTTTCAAGGAACAAGGTATCACTTAGGAAGTAAGTACCTAGCCTTACTTGAAGTTCCATTGAGTTTAAAAGTAAAGTAAAGTTTTTATGTTTTCCTAACAATCTATGGATGCTATTAATCTGAAATAAATGATAATAATAATTATAATAAAACTATGTATTTTAAAGCGATCTGAAGAATTGAGTAGATACATATGCCTACCATCAATATCTCTGTTGCCAAAATTGTGAAACAAAATCAGATTATAATCAAATGGAAGACATTTTAGATGAAGTGGAGGATAGGAAAGGAGAATCTCTTTAATTCTCGGCAATTTATCAAAGTCGCTGTAAGGCCGGCGGCGTAAACAAAGTGTTTTAATTAAACGACCGAACTGATTGCTTAATCGTGTCTAACTAAAATACTTCTTCAATACTTTTTTGGGTTTACGTATTCACGTTTCTATGATTGTAACAAATTCCAATGAAAGCATGCTCGCTTCCATGATGCTAAAACGATTCCCGAGACCTTTTTTTTGTTTTGCCGATAGGTTCTTTTCTATTCTTTCACCTATGGAATGGTGATGTAAAGTTTAAAAATATATGTAACTATATTTTAAGAGACTTGCCCGATCAAGTTATTCTCAAATCAAATTATTCTAGAATTAACGGTGGCTAAAACCAGAAAAATGAAGAGGCAAAGAAACTAGATGGACTTCCGCAAAAAAATATAAGAAATACATTTAATTTTAGTACATTAATCAGAAAAGAATAGTGGAGGAGTTTGAAAAACATAATTTATAGTACATTTAAACTATAACTTGCTGCCAGTTAAGATATCAATAGTGGTCATTGACCCACCGTAACCATACCCACAATAACCTAATTTCAAAAATAAGCCTGTTCATATCTTGAATCGTCATCTATCATGATCTTCAACATTATCTGATAAAAAGCGAAACTTGGTTAATTTGTTTTGGTTCGTAAGAAGTGACCAATGACCGCTATTGACATCTTAACTGTTAGCAACTATAATAGATACTTGTGTGATTTTCTAAGTGCTATTTTCAAATGAATCTACATCTACTATGAGGTTGGGTATGCACAAGCCAAGCGTCGGAGGAGTAATAACCACAACCACCTTTGCGCGAGAATTAATTTCGCGAGCAATTTCAACCGACTAGCCAAATAGTGCAACCGCAATCGCAATATTGGTGTGCACAATTATATCTTTTAATAACATTTAAAGTTTTCCTTATCTGTACTCAATTTTCAGACGAAAATTCACGCAAAATTTATTGAGTAACAAAACTTTCCCATTAATTCCGCTCCAATTATTTTAATCTGGCACGCCTGTATTTTGTTTACAATTTATTAACTTGTGTTAGTGCGTAAATGAGAGTGTACTAATGGGGACATCTCTGCCTAACCTTTTGGGGATTATAACTGTGATGTCATGTTGTGTTGCTGGGTTTGTTTGCTGGTCCTGCAGGGTTTGTTGAACACAATGTAAATTGTTAATGAATAAATAAATGAATGAATGAATGAATGTTTGTGGGCTGTTACGACCATGCTTTCAAAATGCATAGCCAATACTATCCAATATTGGAATATTGCAAGAGCTTCCTTTAGATAGTAATTCTAGATCCTGAAAATACGAGTTCATATTTCAAAGACCCACCTGCTTTGAAATTGTGGTTTGATATTTCAGCTTTCCCTCAAAATTATTTGAGTTTTAGTGCGCTATCCACATGCAAAATAAATGTTCTCCGAGCAGAATTGATTATGGCATGCCGCCAATGCTTCGTGGCACAGTTGGCGAATCCCTGTTACACCCATTTATAAGCGAGAGGTAGTGAGTGAGGTATTTTTCCGCGTGATCAGGTGATCCGTACGTCGTATTACTTTTTACCTGGGTGTACGCATAGCAGGGACGTTCGAAATACCCCCTGCCAAACATTTATCACGTTGTTCGTTTATTGCTTTTTTTCAGTTCTGTGGGGTATTATGAATCGAAATGATACGCGCAAATTGAATTCAATATTTTTGACAACTTTTTCTTTTGGGAATACCTGTACCTACCTACGCAAGCGGACGTACTGGTATTCCTAAAAGGCATTCGTATTTGGCAAGCTGTTTAAGATTGTGTTGATGTTTCCAAACAAGTTGATGAAGACAGTACGACGGAAACGTTAGGCACATGGAAATTAGGAAAAGCTTGATAACTTGAAGTTCTGATTTAATTTATGAAGCTCGAAGTATTGGTGCCAAAGGCGTCGTAGGGCTCGAGGCATGAAATGGCTTGAAAGTTTTAAGACGATTTTATCTATAAGCCTACAGTGTATTTTATGACTTAGTAAATTTGGATGACAGATGGTTCTTCAAGGTTATCATAAAATATTTATTGTATAACTGGTATCGCACAAACTAGATACAGTTGAGCTGACCAAACGTTTGCGGAGTCTCAAAAAAGTTCAATAAAAATTTATTCTCTGACATTTTGAATAATCGCTTTAACAAAAGTCTGTAAAGGGATCTACCTAAACTAGCGATTAACAAATATTTGAAAAATGTAATAAATCCCAATAGATCTTATTTAAAAGGTCATTATATTGAAGATAAATGATCCTTGGAAAAGAAAGTTCTCTCCTTAATCTCGATTCTTGAACGTATTAATCTTGGATCTGAAAGGGGAAATAACTTTATTATTAGAATGTTCGACAATTCGTTTAATTGGGTTCATAAAAATATAATTTTCTAGACTGTTAAATATAAACTATGTACCTACTTTAAAATACGCTCCAAATAAAGACTTTAACACTAACACGAGTTTGTTAGTTTTAAAATAACCGTTACCTATAAATTTAGATTTTAGCATCGAGATAGAAGTACTAGTACGTTAGTACTTATATCTCGATGGATTTTAGTTATATTTTGGTCTCATAAAGCCCTTCCCAGAATGTGCCTTTGCCAAAGGTATTTTCGCAAATTAATAAAACGATTTCATTACAACAGAGCAACGAGCAAATAGGTACACCTGGCCGATGCAAATGGCCTCCTAAATGGTTATTGCGTCATTGGGCATCATATTACGTTTTTGTGTCATTTTGCCGTACCTACCATCACTGATTACTCGTACAATTCCGAGAATACTCGGACTGATTCACAATGAGAATGGACGATGGGTAATGAAAAGTATTATTTCCTGGAAAACTTACAAAACGATATTGTATAATCTCACTCTACTTTCGAAGATTAGTTGTTGTATATAAGTACGTAATATCTTATTTCGGACGAATGTTTTCAGAATATAAAGGAATAGCTAGAAGCCGATCATGAAGTTCCACTAAAAACTAGATATATTTTTCGCTATAACCGTACACCACGTTCTATAATGAAAAGCGAAGTCCTAGAAATCATTCAATTTGAATATCAGTTACAACCTTGATGAAGCCACAGTATAAATATGGACAGTACCGAAACTAAGCCTAGTTGATGCGATAACTACCTACGCTCCATTGAAGCTATAGGGTTGTCCCTTTTAATGTTGATGATATTGTTTTTTTTCTTAAATATTTTTATTCTGTTGTGTTGTGATCAATGAATCGAATTGAAATAACTAGCTTACTACAACTAGTGATGTGCAATTCTGCTATAAATAATTAACATATTATTAATATTAAGAACGAATTTATTATTATATTGTTTTAAATTATTATTATCAAGGAACTTTCCTTCATATCATACTACACAGTTTTAGACTAATTAAATGGTATTTAATGTTATTATTATGTAAAGTTGGACCAGAGTAAAAAAAAAAATTTTTTTTGGTGTTATGTGATTCTCACTTAAATATCACGGGGGTGGCAGAGGGGGGGTCAAAATTTTGGTCCTTTTTTGTCTAGGACGCTCCGTTTTCGAGATATTTCAATTTCATTTTTTTTTTTACAGAAATTTTGAACGCCCATAACTCTGAAACGGTGCATCGTAGGACCGCAGCGCGCCACCGCTTGCTACGTTGTTATACTTATTATAATAATATTACCCCGTTCTGGCCCCGTTGGTATTCGTTGGGCGTGTTGTTGAGTTAGACATTATAATGATAACACGTAGGCAGCGTCGGTATAACAAACAAATAAAAATTCAGATCGATCACAAGGACATAATAGGTATAATTCGATAACAAAAATCATTCTTACCTTTCAAAATTAGTAGGAAGTTTAAAATACAATATCTCCGGTTTTGATGAAGCCGAGTTCAAACACCCGTATACGTTGATACGTTCCCGGCATTTTAAAAAAGATTGGAGGATATTTCAATAAAAACTTTTACGTAAACTAATCACTCGTCTCGGCGCGGCACGCACAACTGAGAGCACTGCGGTGTTCGCTAGCTGGCCCTGTCGATGCGCATGTACACAAACATGCGCATCGACAGGGCCAGTGTGCGGTTTCGAGCGTTTGTAGGCAGTTTCCGTACTGTCCATATTTATATTGTGATGAAGCTTCCATTTCGTGGATATTTCCGTGGTAGGTAACACAATTAATAAGTAGGTACTTACGCAAAATTTAGAACGATAAATTAGAACGGTTACAAAACGTTAGCATAAACTGAATACTGCATTATATTTATGGATGAATTCGGAGAAAGTAAGGTACGTTTACTTTTACACATTTGTTTTGCTTTGTGTAAAAGTTTTATAACTTTATTTATCTGTGCAATATACTTTATGGTAACAGTTTAACGGTTTACGATTTCTTTTTGGCTCAATTTTCGTCATGGGATGTGCTTGTCTTATACGGACGTATCCCCCCTATTCAGTTTATACTTGCCAATTGTTTGTAACCACAAGTAAATTAGACATCATTTTATGTCTTCTCGTTTCTTTGGTCTTCCTCTACCTACTCTTACTGTTCGTGGATGGGTGGTATATTACATTAGTGCTCAAAACATAATAATCTTCATAATCTTAATAAATGTATCAAGTAATATACTTCTACAAGCACAGATTTCACCAATGATATTAGTTACGCCCATGCTATGATTCAGTCTATTGCCATTTTATCAGGCACAATATCAAGCTTTACGGTACAGTACAGTATCCACTCCGCTTCGGTACGAAACCAGATGGTACTCAAACTCGGCAAAGTAGGTGATGCTAATTTCGCTCTAAACAACAAACAGTCCTCCACTCCGCACAATTTCCATCGCGTGTCACATCCAAACCATATTTCCATTCCACTAAAAGCACATTCGCTTAATCAGTACATTCACAAACTAATTTGCGTTAACAAAACATGATGCATTGTCATTAAAATGACATAATTCAGCAGTTGTCAGCGGTGTCAGCTAACGCGGTCGCTGATTCAAGCGATGCAGCCGCTGCAATCTGGTGGGCATAAACAAAACAGTTTTCGTTATGCCATTCGCACATAGTCCGTTTAAGTCAAAACAAAACATTATAAAATACATGAATTAAATGGATCCAGTTGTGTTATATGTTAAAGTTTATGGAATTTAGTATTCATTGGTGAATATGAAAATGATAATGTTGTGCCATAAAAGGAGTGAACGGCAAATGCAATTGATTAATTAAGTAACTGAAAAGTTAATAACTTATTAATAAATTCAGTATTTTCAGTAGGATTGTAATACTGTCTTGCCAATGGGTATCGTATTACCTAGTACAAACTGGATTGTGGAAGACAGATAGGCAGTCGCTCCATGTAAAATACTGGTATTCAGCTGCATTCGGTTATTATAGCCTGGTATAGCCGACTCCAACATATTTGGGAAAAGGCTAGGCAAATAATAAGGACAAGTACAGTCAAGACAAGAGTACGAGAACAAGTCATACTTAACCTTTCTAAAAAAACATAGGTATTATCTTAAACTGAATAACTTTCATAAATTCATTCATTTACTCACAGACATCGCACGCGGTGGGGGCATGGGTTTTATCACTTCTTCCTTTCATAAGGTAGATATGAGCATTAAGAAAGGAATTTTTTACCCGACTGCGGCGAAGCCCAAAAGGAGGGTTATGTGTTTGACGTGTATGTAAGTATGTATGTATGTATGTATGTCCGTTTCTTTGTTCCCTCATAACTCATAAACGGATGAACCGATTTGAATGAAATATACGTCGTTAGATTTGTCTTGATTGCGCGAGTGTTATAGGCTACATTAAAATTAAACAAGTGCGAGTCGGACTTGCACATGAAGGGTTCCGTACCAAAACGGTGTGTTATAATTTATACAATTTCTTCTACGGGCCAATGAAACTTGACCTCTGGATTGTATAGGCGCTCATACGATTCAGGGACCAAATTATATTGGTTAACTGCTGTTTCCATTTGTTGTTTCCATCCAAGTTCAAAATGATTTTCCTCGAAAGTCCTTATAAAGTTCTACGTTTCAGATTTTTTTCATATTTTCTAAACTTATGGTTCAAAAGTTAGAAGGGGGGGACACATTGTTTTATTTATTTATTTATTTACTTTTGGAGTGATTATTTCCGAAATTATTGACATTATCAAAAATTATTTTAGAAAACCCCTATTCATTTTTAAATACCTTTCCAAGAATATATCACACGTTAGGGTTGAATTTAAAAAAAAAAAACACTTCCCACTTTACATATAGGGGGGCTACCCTAATAAAACATTATTTTGCAATTTTTATTTTACCACTTTGTTGGCGTGATTGATACACATATTGGTACCAAATTTCAGCTTTCTAGTGCTAACGGTCACAGAGATTCACGGACAGACAGACATGGCGAAACTATAAGGGTTCCTAGTTGACTACGGAACCCTAAAAAACAAAGAAAAATTGCGGATTTTGGGGGCCTAATCGCGGAGTTAAAAAAAATAAATTTTCCAATACCATCGAGTAGGGTATCAAAATAAAGAATTTTAAAAGGAGATTACAAAAATATAAAACACTTATATGTTTAAAAGAAATTCAAAGTGAGATATCCTATAAACAAGCACAAAAGTTAAATCATCTGCGAAGAATTTTACGCGACACAAAAGAAACACAAAAGAACTAAAAAGTTGGAAATAAAAAAAAGTAGTTAAAACTAAAAACCCGACTGAAAAAACTGAAAAGCAAAAAACAAGCACATTTTAAATTAAACAAAACTTGGAAGCAGGCGGGGTTCATTTGCAAGGGTAGCGGGTTCGATTCCCGCACCAACACAAATGTTTGTTGATGAAATAGATATTTGTGTTGGGTCTGGGTGTTTGTAGTACCTTCGTTGTTCCTGGTTACCATAGTACAAGGGAAAACCTTAGTTTGGGACCAGGACAATGTGTGATGTTGTCTCAATTTATTTATTTTATTTATTTATTTATTTGAATATAAAATTATGAAAAGAAAAAATGAAAATAGAATGGACTCCGCCTGCTTCCAAGTTTTGTTTAATTTAAAATGTACTTGTTTTTTGCTTTTCAGTTTTTTCAGTCGGGTTTTTTAGTTTTTTAATTTATCTCTCTAATGGGATAAAATAGAGGGTAAAGTAGGGTAGTAATGTTTGTCAATAGGACATCCCATTAGGCATAATTGTACGTCTTGTTTCAATATAAGCTGCTGATCATTTTCCCGCCCTTATCCCAATTTATTTCAGGTCGGTGCAATGTGACCAGAAAGGAGGCGACTACCTACTGAAATGACAAGTATGCTTCATGCTGAAGGATGAAACACAGTCCATCCAACATTTCTTTGGTCTTCTTCTACTCTTATTTCATCACTACATTTTCCTCACTTGTCCGCATCACAAATGTTTACCTATTACCTTACAACTTTTCAGTCACCGGGGCGCCACTCTCAGACTTACGGTTTACGGTTTAAGAAATTTATTTCGCTCAAAAAGAATACAATTATTCACTTCTATGAGGAAAAACATAATAATTTAGATACAATAAATTATAAGCGGCGGTTGCGCTTTGTTGTGGCAAACTAAATTACGTAATAAAATAACAAACTAGAATTAATCACTAAGAACGGCAAAAAACAACAATTTATCTATTAGCTAGGTGGTGCTTTAATAGCCTTTTAAAAGTCTTCCTCTTATATTCCTTATTTAATTAATTTGCGTTACACCATGCACCCCCCTTAGCATTCTCATTTCAGCAACATGCAATTGCTTTTCATTCATCCCGTTTGTGGCCCACTATTCACACATAAAAAACTGCTAATAAACTTTAATACCTAACTGAGACATGGTCACGTATCCTGCTTTGTTCCCACACTTAATTTATTATCGTATTGTTGATTAAAGTGTATCGGTCTCAAGACAATATAGTTGATCAACTCAATGTCTTACATGTTATTATTGCTTCTCGGTGGTTGATCCACGATGAAGTTTGAGCAATACGTATTGGGATTCTATACATAGTTTCTCAAACCGAAGACGTGTAGGGTTGCTATCAAACAGCAGCTACTTTAATGTAGAAAAAAAAAGGATTAGATTAGGGTGTTATGAAATTATTGACAAAATCCGATTCGTAAATAGGGAAGTGATATTTTTATACACAGTATTGTATCTATATCTATAAAAGCGAAAGGTCACTCACTCACTCACTCATCACGAAATCTCGAAAACCGCTGGACGTCTATAGAGGTAGTTTATAATTAGTAGACGTCCGCTAAGAACGGATTTTGCGACAGGGCCGGATTAGGGTGGTCTAAGGGCCCTCGCAAGTTTGTATGAAACTCCTTCATTTTTTGTGCTACAATCTTGATTTTTGGCAGGGACATATTTTGTAGTTAGTAGACCTCTGCTATGAACGGATTTTGCGACAGGGCCGGATAAGGGAGGTCTAAAGGCTCTCACAAGTTTGTCTGAAAGTCCTTAATTTTTTGCGCAACAGTCTTGAATTTTGGCGGGGACGTAGTTTATGGTGAGTAGAAGTTTGCTAAGAACAGATTTTGGTTCAGGGTCGGATTAGGGAGTTCTAAAGGCTCTCGCGAGTTTCTATGTAAGTTGATTTTTGTACTTCCGGCCTGAAATTTAGCAAGTTATAACTATTAGCGAACAATTTTTTTTGTGACGGCCTTTAGTAAGGGCTCCCGAAAGTATGTAAATGAAATCCTTGGCTTTTTTGAGCCGAAGATTGGTAGAGAGATAAAAAATATAGTTAAGACATATATGTATGTGTGGGAACAGATTTTTCGACAGGGCCAGTTTAAGGGAACATATTCGCTTCAATTGGCATTTGTCATTCGATTTGGCATAGTACATCCCAGAGGCAGTCCCACACATACATACACGTCAAAATTTCCTCGCGAACAAAGTCGCGGGCAACAGCTAGAAGACAATATATTATAACACGCGGACGAAGGTCGCGGGCAATCATCATCATCATCATCATCATTTCAGGCATAGGCCTCCCCCAGGTGTCGCCAAATTGACCGGTCCCGTGCGTCTCGCATCCAGCAGGTATCCGCTATCTTCACCAGGTCATCGTTTCACCTAGTGGAAGGCCTTCCAACGCAACGTCATTTGGTTCGCGGTCGCCACTCCAGATCTTTTTGGCCCCATCGGCCATCTATTCTGCGAGCATTGTGCTCTCATGCTCTGCCCACTGCCACTTAAGTTTGGCAATTCTTCGGGCTATGTCGGTAACCTTGGTTCTCTTGCGGATGTCATCATTTTTGATGCGATCCCGAAAGGAGACTCCAAGCATAGCCTTCTCCATTGCCCTTTGGGTGACTTTGAGCTTTCTGATGAGGCCCATTGTGAGCGACCACGTTTCGGGGGCAATAACTAGTTTTAATTCTAAAGTAAATCTTTTTCACCTCCACCCATTCTTTCAAACTTGACCTAGTACATTTCCATGGATAAATAGCCCAAGTAAGGTAAGCAAACATAAACTTAATCGAGTGCCAATCCCTGGCCCCTGGCGGTAAACGTTTGGCACTTGTTTAGTCAAACAAATCGATTTATGTTGGGTGTGACCCGACTAACGTTTAATCTTATTCGGACATTTTAGATTCAAGGTGATTTCCTTGTTCCATGGGAAAGTTACAAATAAATGTAATACTTTGTCATCCTTTTAAAAGTAATACAATTAAATGAAAATACCCATGTTATTGCACATTCCCTAAAAAGAAATATAAAATAAAAAGCTCTACTGATAATACTCGGTACTTCCACCTGCCAACTGCTAATTATCACCTGAAGTCCACAATAGTCATATGCGAATGTACATTGCCCATTGCATGAGCACCAACAAACTTGGAAACATTCTGAAAAAAAAAACCTCTTGTCAACATTTTGACTCCGTAAAGCTGAACGAAGACCTCTTATCTCTCTACCGTTTCATCTTGTGACCATTCTAACTTTGTAAGTGGCTAAATGCGTATTTCAAAACAATTTAAAAAAAAAAATTTTTGTACGTCCAAAACAATTGAACTTTATAATCAAAAAATAAGTATTTTTTTTCCCATAAAACGTTATGTAGCCCTTTACATCGAGCACCGGGGTTATCAGTGATCGTGTAAGCGTGACGTACGACCATCCACGTTAACACACGGATGATATTGGTACAGTGCAAATAAAACCAGTAAATCAACAAAGCCCTTTTTGTGAATCATAACGCTTTGACAATTAAACTTTAAGGACGATACACGTGAAGCGTGACCAGTTGTGTTGATGCGCCAGTTCGACCTTCTCACGAGTAACGTATTACCTCTTCGATCAATAATAGTACTAGATTAAGCATCAGGAACAAAACTAAGTCGCTCAAGTGGCCACGTTTGCACACACGTAAACATCTACATAGCATCTTAGAAAAAAGTTCAATATTATTAACAACTTCAGATGATTATAAACCTTAACACGTAAACATAACGTTTAATTATCATTGTAAAGTATATTTATTTAAGCCCTTTCATCGGAGAAAGATTAGAAGCAAAACATTTTAAATGTCGCTCCAAAGTAAAAAGTCATCAGTACAAAAATATTCATTCTAAAATGAAACTTAAACTAGCAATACGGTTAAAAGAATTTTGTGTACAATGTCGTGCTTATTCTATTGCGGAACTAGCGTTCCCTGTTCAAGAACATGATACAATAGTTGGTGCGTTGTAGCAAACATTGGCCAAACAATTATAATATTCGCTGATTTAATTATATTTACAGTTTAATTATGTTTAAATATTATGAAAAAGCACATAATGATATTAAATTACCGAAAAAAAGATATTCCTTCGAAAACCTTGGTGTTACGGTGGTTATTTACGCAGTTTTTGAACGCAGACTGCGGTATTTTGACGTCTTAATGTTGGCTATGATTGGACCATACTGATTTGAAATAAGACCACAAATACGTTTGTGGTCTTATATTTCGGGCCGTTTTTGAAGCGCTTATCGGGAATCTAGTACATTATTGATCGAAGTATTACCTAAAGTAGCCTTAGAAAACGCTTGGTATAGGTGTGTTAGCTGGTTGCGACCATTTGATCCTAGTTGAAATACTGTATATTCCACTGTGACGCGGATGATATTGGCCCATAATGTTAGCAGTAAGCGATCGTTTGTGGACACTGTTGAAATGACGTCATCTGTTACCCGCATATTTGGGACGTATTGAAACCATTTATCGTTTTGACATGAAACAAGTTGTAATTCTGGTTTACAATTGAAAAGGATGGGATTAATGTGGGGACTAGGTTTGGGGTCAATTCGATTTTTTTATTCGTGCGTGCGTCACTCTCGTTGTACCTGGGCCCAAAACGGATGGTAGGCTTTTTTTTGGAGCGCCGAAAATCATCAAATTAATGACTCCTCCCGCTCTGGGCGGTGTCAGACTTCTACTTACTAAAACCACCCATGTTCCTTCTTAGCCCTTGGTGTCCGGGGTATCTCTTTGGAACAACCCGCAACCCTGGCAGGCCTGGATTTATTTCCTGATCTAGGTACACGAGTGTAGCCTATTTTGACATAGACATTTTTGAACACCGAAAGCATAAGTCATTTAAGTAAGTATCGATAAACTTATACTCGCATTATAAAGTTTCTATCAAAAGGTTCACACCTGCTAATTTATGTGAGCGCCATTTAATTTGGATCAACTCAAACACACGCAGGCGACGTGTTTAAACAAATACCAAAGTTCTTAACTAGGGGCGTTAGAGCTCACGGGTTTGCGCGAATCCGAATCATTCGACTAAGTCCGGTAAAAGCTATTTAACTTTTGAAAGGGAAAACAAAATTACGTTTAAAAACTTTTTAAATGAGCAATTTCTTGTTTTTTTCGTTGATAAGGTGTTTTGGTAGACAGATATTAAGTTTGTGAAAGTCAGTCTTATTTACCTTTTAAATTACGTCCACTTAAGACTTCGTGGAGCTTATGATTCCATGAATTCAGTCAAGCAGTTATTTGCTACTAAAATCTTCAAAAATTAAGCGTAAGTAAGTAGGAATAAATGGCAAATTAGGGAAGAAAATATGTAACTAAATGACTCTTGACTTCAAATTAGGTAAATAAATCAATCAATCCGCTGCCGCTGCGGCTGCGGAGAACCTCAAGCGGCGTAAATATAGTAACCTTTGTGGAAACTATATTTTCGAGCCGTTTGGGGTTGAAACTTTAGGGCCGTGGGGTCCTAGTGCACACAGCCTTTTTAAGGATATTTCAAAACGCCTTGTTGACGCTTCCTCCGACCCAAGGGCTGGCTTTTTCTTTGGCCAGAGGATAAGTGTTGCCATACAACGCGGCAACGCTGCCAGTCTCTTGGGTACTTTACCTGCTGACAGCGTTGAGGAGGAGTTTTTCGATGCCCTTTTATAGTTAGTTTGTTTTTAGGTTAGTTTAGTTTATATATTTAGTATAGTCTTACATTTATAAATACATATGAAAAACAGTAAAATACTATTATATTCATCATAATTAAATTATGAGTTGGAAAGGAATTGGGGAGGCCTTTGCCCCAGCAGTGGGACAGATTATGCTAACCAATAGAAAAAACTAAGTTCACATTGCAGTACGTTCGAATCGAAGGGATTTTTTTTACTTAAAAAGGAACATTAAGTACTGGATCTGTGCCAATTATAAAATACTACATGACATCATTGTTCTCAACGAAATTATTGAGCAAATTTTAATACAGCTGCAAAACACGGTGTTCTGCGTACACTAGGCGAGGGGAATTAATGGATAACGGATGTGTTACGGAGATTGTAATTCCAGTGTACATTGAACCTCACGTTTGGTAAATATTACGTGCACGTGGATATCATGATAACGTACATAATAATGTTTATTATGTGCTTCCACTGAAAGCTCGTTGTGTGGGATCTTAGCGAGCCGCAAAAAGGAAACCTTTCAACTCGCATACGATCGAAAATTACGCCTAAATAGATGTTAGCAAAAAGGTCTGTATACTAAAATCTAATGGCCAGTTAACCCCCTTTTTAGGTCAGCGAGTTTAGAAAGGGTAATTATTATTATTGCTTTAACTTTTATGAAATTCTTATTATGTCAGCGAGTTTAGAATAATTGTAATCATTGCTGTAACTTTTATGAAAAATTGTACACAATTTGCTGATGAGAGATACAAAATCAAGTTTGATTCGACAACCATGCACTAGTTCAATTTATTCCAAAGATAATTTATTCCAATTTCATTGAACCAATGTACCCTACCAAAAGTCTGTCGTAAACGAAACTCGTAATGTCAACCAAACGTATTCGTTTTTCGAATTCAGTGTTTTTCCGGTCCTGCATGAATATTTCATACACTCAAGCGCATTAGCAACTAGACAAATCCTACGTTGGGTAAATAGTACGTTGTATTTAGTGTATTTTTCTTGGTTTCTTGTTTGTTTCTACTACTTTGTAGATCTGCTTTTTTATTTCTGGATAATGAGGAATAATTGTTTTTGGTAAGTTAGTATAATGTTGGGCTAGTATTTTATTTTTTTAATGTACGTTTATAAACTTATATACCTAATATAACACTTAACGTAATCCCAAAAGCTAAGGCATAGGTGTACTCATTAGTACACCCACATTTCGCAAGTATTATAGTCCCTAATAAGTGGTATTTTAGTATTAACTTATTTATAACGAAAGAAATCCTATCTGCAATGTCAACCAGAGACAGTAACCGAGCAGATATTATAGTGGGCGTGTATCGGCTTTACCACATTATAGTTAATAGCCCGTCGAACCGACGCCTATACGAGGAAATTTTTACGATACGGCTCCAGGCCATCAGCGTTAAATGTTAAAGTTCAGTCGGTTCATGTAGGGGAAACAGTTTACGGTTAATTTATTGTTATTTACCTTTTTTGCTTCATAAAATAATAAAACTTTTTTATGAAATATTATCTCTTAAAATATACCTCTTGCTGAAATCATAGGTCTCTCTCTTCTTCAACCTTTGATCACTCAATGCTGTGTGTAGGTCTTTTTCAAATCTTTCCAGTTTGGCGGCTTTGTGTCTTGGTTTTCCAGCTTCTTCCAACCACTTCATTGAGAAATCTGTCCACATAGTTGGTTGTCTTCCTACATTCCTCCGTTTCGTTCGAGGTCTCCACTCCAGGACTTTCTTCCCCCATGTTCCATCTAGTCTACGGCATATATTATTATGGCCCGTCGCTACTTTCTTATTAATATAAGTACTTGCAAACTAATATAACTATGTACTTCATTACAATTAGTTAGTTGGTTAGGTTGTAGACTGTAAATAAACGAAGGTGTTCGTAGACGAAATTCTGAGAAATACTGACTTTATTTAGTCTGCAAATGGTTAGACTTAATATAAATTAAACAATTTCGTCGTTGATAACGCTACTATAAATGTTGAATTGTTAATTGATATACCGAATTTTAATGATAAAAACTTTGGCCATCGGAATTGTAAGAAGAGACTTTAGATTTGTATTTAATAGGATAACAGACTTGAGATCATCGAAAAAAATACATATTGATCAGCGATAACCATAAGGGAAAATGTGAAAAATGTAATCTGGTTATGGGACGGAACGGAGAAGAACGGGAAGAGTAGAGAAAAAATGGGTAAGCCTTTACCCAGCAGTGGATGATTCTGGACTGATGTGATGAAGATACCGAAAATCTCATGGAAAACCCAAGAAGTCAAAAACGGTTCGAAGTCGTTGACCGCTTGAGTTGGTCTTCAAGTTTACATGTTTGCTTGTTGCTATAAACTTGAAGCAACGTAAACCAATGACATATCGATACAGGCTATTGTTTTTGGCTAAGCAACACGTGGCTTGAGGTGGGAAATATCCGGTTCCCGTTCTCCTGTTTGTAATGTAACAAAGACGCAAGTGAGTCTCCTGATATTTACTTTTGCTCGCTAAAATCCGCTACTAATCCTGAAACGTAGAAAAAGGAAATGTACCTGTACTAAGAGTAAAAGAAAGTGAATGTTACTTTAATAAGATACTTAGCTGATTGTAAATGCACTATCGAATAGAAAAGTAGACAGCAACATTGCGTTTTATGATGTGCTAACAATGAAATAGGGCAAAAAGTCAATTGGTTTTTGGAATGGAAGTAGCATACTGCGCTCTAAAACAGAAATTACTGACGTTGCTCACAAAATGGCTAAGCTAAAGTGGGGAGTACTGGGCACGTCTGCCGTATGTCCAGTGAGCTGTGGGTCAAAATAACTTTCTGGAGCCCTGACACAGTCAGACGGCGTCGCAGTAGACCTCGTAGAAGATGGTAAGAAGACCTGGGCAAAACTGGCGAGCAGTGGCCCACATTGGCGATGGATTCAATAAACTGGAATTCATGGGGAGAGGTCTTTGTCCAGCTGTGGTGACGCAGATCACAGAGAGCAGTATCAGCTTGATAACTTTTAGTCCGGAACCTTCTAAAGTCAGTCAAAAAATTCCGCCGTTCAATATTTCATTGAACACTAAGGACACAAATGTCCATTATAGTAATATTCTGTGGGAATCTCTGTGAATCCAATCCGATAGAAAATGTAATGAAAAGAGTCCCGGACCACTACCGCTTTGTGGGACAACCGCCTGAAGTAAAGGTCGACCCACTGAATTTCATGCATTTAAAATTGACATTGTTGTTCAAGCTTCCATTTTGTTTGTTGAACAAACAATTTGGTCAATACGAAAATGTTTTTAAAAACAAGCATTCTGTTTTAATAGAAATAATGGTGGTTTGTTATTCTTTTAGTTCTGAAAAAGGCTTAATGTGGCTTTTACTATTAAAATTTTTAATGGATGTTAAATATGTATTAACTAGAATAAAAAATGGTGTTTTTAAATTCTACATTCTGGGTATTTGTGTATGTGAGTTTAATTAATGTTTGTGAATGCACCCACGCTATAGGAGAAGTTCCTAGTGTAGGCCAGCGTTTAAAAAATAAATTAGTTTTTATTTGACTGCGCGACAGCAAATGGTTATAATTATTTAATTTTAAAGAAAGCTTACAAACTAATCACAATTTTAATAAATATCATGTATCAGTAGGAACATATAAAATGTGTTTCTATATTATGTTTCTATCTATAACTTATGAAGGTTACACCACGGTTTTTTTTTTTTGGTGTGTTGAACATCATCAAATGACCCCCCCCGCTCTTGGGCAGAGCGAAGGGGAGTGTCAGACTTCTACTGACTAAAAACCGAACCCATGTTCCTTCTTTGCCCTTGTGCCGAGGCCACGTCATCTCGTACTAAAATCCGCGGCACCCTCATTTGCCAACTGAGTTATACCTTATCTTGAATAGGATGTACACTCTGCGGTTGTCTTTACATAACCCTTCGTGAATGCACTTGGCTAATTTATTATGTTAACATTGTATTTTAGCTGCGAATCACATAGTGAGAACTAAATAAATAAAATAATTTGCATAGGTTCCCTGACTGTAGTATCTCAAGTGTTAATATTATTAGAAATTCATACTTTTGTGAAAGGTGATGTATAACATGACCAATTCCTCGTGTGGGTCAGAATGACGGGTGTATTGTTGCGGAAATGAATATGTTATATTATTATATAAAATGAATGTACCAGCAATGTACCTAAATGTACATTTAATGAAATTCAATGTACGAAACAAGAACAATTACAAAAACAAGGATTTTGATGCAAACGATCGATTTTATTATATGGGACTAAAATATAACTGGCGAAATATTGATGTACTATGGGTTCACCTCTGCCTAACCCTTTGAGGATTATAGGCATGATGTTATGTATGTATTGTCGCATTTATTTCATTTCCCGATCATCTATATTGTCCCGCTTTAGAAAGTGATAAATAGTGCCAAAACAATTCAATGGAAAACATTCAACAATGTGCGGTGGCCAGGAAAGGCCAGATGTGAATAAAAAAGGAATTGGTTTTATGTATATTGGTACGGTGGCTCTATACAAAGCAAGTTAGATAACAGGCTCATTTAAAAATATCTGTTGTTTTTTGGTGCTGAAAAAGGACGTGTGGTATTTTTCATGACAATAGGCAGAACATGGTCATACGTTGACCTATGTATACGATACATACAATGACATAACTATCAAAGAGAGGAATGTAATACTTGGCAATGGCTATGTTGACTCATAATTATTTACATTCTAATAAAATAATAACGAAAGATATTACAATTATTAACAAAAACGAATCCAAATACCGATATTTACAAATTAATAACATGTTAATAAATAGAGAACAGACGACCTCTAGCCAAACATTTTGTTTAAAAGTTAGATAAAATCAGTACTAAACATACATACTCGTATAAAAGCCAATTAGGTACAAGAAAACTAATATCAGACATGAAACAACTGGCTTCAATGCTTCAATTAAAATTAGAGAATGTTGGTTCGACATTGTACCGGACGCCGTTGTTTTATTTCAACTAAATTCAATAATGAATCAGAACAATGTTCCAGTGTGTTTCAATGTAGAACATTTGTTCCAAAACACGGAAAATGTTTTGTGAAAGAGAAACACATTTAGCTCACCGCGCGAATACTTTTATCGGTATTACGTTGGTTCCATTGCACTTTATTGGGTTCTGTATTGGTACACAAGCCTTTAAACGTATTACCTTATATCGCATAGAATATATGAATTCGGAACGTTGTTGTTGAATTTTTCAAGTTTACAATGAAAATGTTGGCGGCTGAATCAAATGTTGTTATGGACTTAAGTTATTCAGGTATCATAGCTATACAGAATACAGATAAATGAATCAAAGTTACAATATAAATATAATATTATATACAGTTATATACTGCCTTTTTAATTTGAAAGCAGCGTATTAGTTCAACATGACATATTAGTCGTAGTCAGAGACCCATGGGCGGCATAAAAATTTTACACCAGGTACCACACGCTAAAGAAAGAAAGATTAGTAGTTGTAGTAAATAGGTCAATAAAAGGTTATGTGCATTTTAAGTGATTGTATTAAGAACAATATAAGTAACATCTTCGTACTCAACTATGTATTTTTTTCTAATTCACTAATAGACGTTAACATGTTTCCGGAACCCGGTGGCAAAAGGTTTTTAGTCTCTGATTGTATAAAACTCAATTTGTAACTCGTAAACCGCGGTTAAGAAAAGTCGTACCTTTATCGAGAAGACACGACCTTCAAACGTAAAAAGGTCTAAAAGGCCAATAGCTCCCATTTTGTTTTATTTATTTCAGACAATCATTCAAAGAAAACAAGTAAAGAGCGTGTATTTGTTAGATGGCTGCTTGACGAGAACAGCTGCTTTACTTTTTGAAAATACATAGTAAATAGAATTTGAATAATAATATTCTTTGTGTTGACATCAGTCGTGCCTTTGCAAAGTTATTTTTTTTGTTTGTTTGCAATTGAGTTTAGAATGTGTGTACCTTTTATGTTTAAATTACAAGTCAAATAAATGTTTCTGAAACAGCTCAATATTAAAATGTCCATAATTTTCGTAAGGCCTACTGCAGAGCTTGTGGCAGCCAGGCATTCTCGTCTATTTTGATAATAATTTGATATACTAATCAGGAGCTTATAAGCCTTTATAACACGTATTATCTACTGAGCTCAGCCAAGACCAAGACTGAATAGAAGTCTAAGCCAGCTACACGTTAATCTTATTGAAGTAAATGTCAATATTAATATAACCCTATGAAGGTAAACCGTACATTAATTTACGGTTTCTGAAAGCTAGTAAGATCTTTTGTTAAATGTCAAAGGACTTGATTAACTTAATATAATAACTCGCTAATCAAATTCTTTGAGAAAATATTGGTTAACCAAAACATCTATTGACGTTTTGATGTATTTGTAATTTAACAACAGATTTTTAAAGAAACCTTAATCATAATTAGTCTTACAAAACTGATTACACTGATGGACCGCCATGACCTAAAATGATTTAAAAAAAAATACTGTTTTTGCTTATTAAAATTATTACCCAGTGTAAACTGGATAGTGGAGGTCAGATAGGCAATTGCTCCATGTAAAATACTGATATTCAGCTGCATCCGGTTAGACTGAAAGCCGACCCCAACTTAGTTAGGAAAAGGCTAGACAGATGATGACTGCTTTTGCTTCAGAAAGCACGGTATACTACAAAAAAACTAGTAACAGTTATGACTGCACATACTATTAAATATACTTTATTCAAACCTCCTATAACTCGATCCCAAAACTTAACCATCGTAACCCAGTAAAGGTAAACTGTAGCTTAGGCTTAAAATAGATCCCGTAACCTAGGTGTCTAGCGTCTAACCTCAAGATTTACGAGTGAGCCCACTTGAAATGCGGCCAGTGAATATTCTATTGTTCTAAACTAGTATTTGATTAAGTAATCTCGATGAGTTATGAACCGGTGTGTTCGTGGAACTTTGAATTCATAGAGACTTGGAATTGCGTATTAGAACGTAATATTGGGTCTTCGACAATGTCAACTATATATAGGTGTTATCAATCTTTCATGAGAAATGTAGTTTTGTTTAATAAGTGAGTCTAATCCTTGTGATTTCAAGTTGGTAATTTTTCTATCATATTTTCTATAAGGAGGCGTTGTATGCGACGCCAACGTGTTTGTTATGCTGTTATAATTTGGCTTCAGTATTATTCCTTCACAATTATTTTCGGTTCCTTTTAAAAAAGGTCTGGTCTAAGAAGTAGATCGAATTACTTCTATTGTATATCTTGAAGTGTTAATTAATTAAATTTGATAAAAGAAAACTGACTATTCCACAGTTTCATCAATCCATTAGAAATTCTGACTGGCTGCCTACATTGTAACAGAATTAGAAACTTTCTTTTGCCTATTAAAAGTTATTTTTATCAGAATTCAAAGTTTTCTTTTATTGGAATGAATGAGTTATGTAAATTGGCTGAAACCAATATACATTTGATTAAACTCGAACAAAAATGTTTCAACGAATGAAAAAAATGTAGAAGTCAGAGCACTTTAATCATTTCATGCATTTTATACGCAATTGTGTCCTAACATTTTGTTATTCAAATAAGTGGATTGTAAACAATGTGTATGTTTCAGTGGAGTCGAGTAAAAACAATTTTGATTAATGTTAAGGTGATGACAAAAGTCTAGGGCCATACTTGATACTAGGACCAATAGGACATACACCCTTGATTTTTTCAGAAGTACCGTCTGAAAAAAGGGAAATATATTACTCAACTAATACGACGACGACGTTATGTGCCCACTGAATTTATATAAGACGACTGGCTAGAATATCGATAAAGAAATTCAATAAAGCATACGTAGAGCTATTATATCTTGTGAATGGTTATTCTGTTGCTGTACGTGTAAACTGCTTTGAAAATCGATTCAGAATATTCACTAAGTTTATATGGACAAACCCAGCCGACTTGACTACGTACAATGTACTTTGACGATGGTCTGTTGAAATATCTATGACGTTTGCAGTGGCAACTTAGCATGTGGCCAAATCACAGAAATATTTATACAGCTGATGACGACGGGTGGAAATTCTCTTTTTATGGTTTAGATGAAAGTCCAGTGAATGTTCATGCAATTTACAAATGAATAAACAATTTTACCGAAGATAGAACATAAAGGAACAAAAATCGAATAAACAACCAACTCACAGCCGTATTATTAGGTTTTGAAACACAATAACACATTCAACCGCTCGTTATTCAGAACTAATACATTACCAACGTCATGTTAGAAGCTTTTATTTCATCCTAGGCTCAGGTCGGAGCGGTTGGCTTTTTGAAATTGCCGTTATTACCTACCTCTACCTCTGTTGGTAGCGTGTGCCCCATATTTCATTCCGAGCCCTAAAGCATTACATCCCTAGTCCCTTTCAATTCGCCTAATAGTCCACCTGAGGTTGGTTTCTTTTAAGTGAACGATAAAATTTAGGTTTTTACGTTATAAATGGCTCCAGATTTGTGTGGTTTCGTAACGCTATTACGAGTGATAAGTGTGCTTCAATTGGATATTTGATGGTTTTTATAACGTCGCGGTACATATTTCAGGACTAAAATAATTCGCTATAGGTACCTATACTTGAATCAAAAAGTATTTGATCAAAATATTAAAAAACGCCGCCTTTGTACGTTTTGTTGTGCATAAAGTTTTAATAAATAAATAAATAAAAAAAAAAACAACCAATATTCGGAAACTTGCCTGTGGGTGCTAATTTGTAGTGTACACCTCTGCCTAACCCATCGGGAATTAAAGGCGTGATTCTGTGTAATTCGAAGCACGCTGCAGCAACTACCTTACTAAATGCAGTAACATAAACATAATGGATTTCTTGCATAACCATCACACTAAAATAGTGTTGTACACACGGCTACACATCAAGCTATACAAAACCAGTATAATCTGATCGTTCATTGTGCGAAAAGATCTAGTAAAGTGAGGCCAAGATTAACTAGTTTTGTATAGCTTGATGTGTAGCCGTGCGTACCACGTCAGTAATCTCCTTAAAGATAGCTTAAGCCTATACTATTGTCGATAACTGATGCTGGTGTAGCTCTAACTATAAATAGTCGATAGGCGAAGCGAAGCCCACTTCTCGACTATATAACGTATCTTACTCTCGTACACTACCCGACGCGACGTTCAAAATGATAGCTCGATACAATCCTTACCTATCATAAAACTCAACGTCTTGTCCGTTAGTGTAAATAACTTGAGAACCGTGTATCAGATTGACGTGTTTTGTTCCTTATTTATGAAATGTTTATTATCTAGGGTATTTTTGCTCATTTTTTATAGGGTTCCGTACCCGAAGGGTAACTAAAGAGATGTCAGCAAAATTGCAGGGGCCGACGTAGGACTTCATGCTCAGCAGACGCGTTGCACCCAATAGACCAATGAGGCAGTTGAAATATGTATATAGTTTGGACAAAAACAATAAATTAAATACAGGATAGGGTTTTTGCTAACCAAAAAACTCCCACACAATAGTTATAGGTAATCCGTTTGAAGCATAAAGGTTTAGTCATTGACTTTCCCGTTTTGGGCCGGAAAGCTTTGAATACGTTAAACCTACAAGCTTAACTGAGATACCAGATTTACGTACCTACTTTGTTTAAGTATTATTTTGCTTTTTGAGAATCTCATAAATAAGAAACTACGTACCTATTTGACATCGTACACATAAAGTCACGCCTGTAATCCTGAATAAGTTGGACACAGGTTATACCTAATAGCACACCCACATTTCGCCACATACGTTTTCATCATCATCATCATCATCATCAGCCTATTGCAATCCACTGCTGGATACATACGTTTTAGTCCCATTTAATATGGGGCGAGCCTGTTACCATCAACGGGGCACAAATCTAGACTCCCTGGCTGATACAGATAAATTACTGAAACTCAATAGCACTTTGTCCGACTTGATTGAGACCTACGAGTATGTTATAGGGATGAGCCGTATTCCATCAACCTAGCAAATCATCGGACTTCTGTCTGCTACTGAGATTCCTGATAAGAAAAACCCTATACACATATAGAAAAGTTGAGACGAATAAGGTACAACCATGACTGCCAATGTATTACCATCACTGTTATTTCAGGGGTTCTAATTTAAATACTGACTTTGTCATGGAAAAGATGTTCCTACTCATTAGCATTCTGTTATATGTATAGGATGGGCAATTGAGCCGTCCAATATAAACTAAAACACATTATATCTGATTTTGTGGCGTTGCCTTATTAATATGAAAGCTTTGGATTGGAAAAAATGTGTCTTATAAGAAGCCCAGTCAGACCACGTGGATAATAGGTTCGATGGTAGGAAAATGTACTGATGCCAGCGTATAAAGCTACCCGAAACTGTATTTTTTTCCAATCAACATTGAACCTATTGCTTTAGCTATAAAGCTGAAAACCTATTAGAGAATTGTAGCTTGTTGTACGCGTCAGTACATTGTTTTAATCCTGAGATCCTGATTTTTATAATGATACGCACAATGGACGGACAAGAACTGTCATTTTATTTAAAAGGTTTGTACATAAAGCATAGCATAGATGTCGCTACTATATCATATTTTGTTATACATTTCAACAATTTTCAACACGACTTTTGGCTTATACATTTTCGTTACCTATCACTAATAGAAAGTCACTTTAAAGCCAAATATATATTTTCAGATATTTACTCCTAAACTTGACGGAATTCCAAACAATTTGCCAAACACTTACCTCTTCCCTTTCAATATATTCTTTCAACAGAACGAACCTCCGAAATCCGCCTAAGCGCATCCTACATTTTACATAGAAGGCGGGGTTGCGAAATAGTAGTTTATGCGAGAACCGTGTCGAGTTCCATATTCATGGTTGCCCAACCTCCCTCCGGAAACAATATAGAGGCTCGATGCCAATTGTTATTGGTGTATAGGAACTGGGGCCACCGTATGGGTCTGTTACATTCTTTATTTAAACTAGAGTGTTAGTTGCTGCCAGTACTTTGTTGGGGAAAATAGGTTAGCTGGGAGTTCGAGGTTTTTATTGAAACTGGCTTTTATTGGAAATAGAGGTCGGTGATTATTTTCGTCTGGTGGTTGGGAATTTAGGACCATACGCATGCATCAGGCGTACAGTTTAGTGTGTGTGCTTTGTAGTCCCCGAAGGATTTCGGCAGAGGAGTGCCTATACCCAACTACCCACATTTCGTCAGTTATGTTTGAAGTCAGCAACAGTGGACGAGCCTATTGCGTGTAGTATACGGCACATAATTGAAATAAGAATAAGAATGTCGTATGGTAATATGACATAGACATTTATATGATATTATTATAGTTATAGAAAAGCAGCGGGTTTGATAACTTGTGTGTCTCAAATAAGCTCACGAGAGAGATCTTCTGATTGATCATTAGTTGATTCGAGTAGTTGTTTCAGTGAGCACTGTAGTGTTACCGTTTCTCTAGACTTAATCAATTTCCAACCAGCCGCAAGAGAGCCATGTCTATCACTAAGGTACGGAAATCACCCAGTAGGCTCCGAAATCCATGTTCAAATAGGTTCAACGACCCACAAACCAGTCAACGCGAGCCGACAATCAAACAGACTGTCGGCGAAACAAACAAATGACGTCAGGTTTGTGTGCAAAGCGATCCCTTTAATATAAACGTACATTAGTTCCCCCCAGTTGAAA
The DNA here is from genome assembly GCA_949775195.1 of Diarsia dahlii. Taxonomy (NCBI): domain Eukaryota; kingdom Metazoa; phylum Arthropoda; class Insecta; order Lepidoptera; family Noctuidae; genus Diarsia; species Diarsia dahlii. Next base: position 14,100,336 of record OX459198.1, read on the forward strand.
ATAAGGAAAAGGGGTAATATCAACAAAAGAGCTTTCGAACATCACGATATAACGTATTACTTATGAGATTGACGTACTTAAGTTAGCTCATTGGAGGCGAAAAATACAAGATATATGGAGGAAAATCAAGAAGGATATGTGGAAACATACTGTTATTGTATTTGAGAGCGGGTACTCTGACTAAGATTGCCACGGTTTTTATCAATGTAGATAAATAGGTTTCTATCATAAATCTGCTTAACATTATTATCTTTGCCTCTTCTAATGTGGAATCCGTTTGAACTGGTCTAAGAGAATTTCATGTATGTATAATAAAAGTGAATGTGATAATAATTAATCCGGTCGTCTGATCCGAAGCGAAAAACGTTGGTTCCGCTTTTACTGTAAAGTCTCAAAAACTCTTTCTGATCGGCTAGTGCGGTCACTCTTTGAAACAGAACCGAGTTCCTTAGAAAGTTCTCAAGTATGTTGCTTTGGTGCTTAAATATGTTCAAACCCAATACAAATTACTTCAGATAGATCAATGGCTAACTGTGTCACATGAATATAATACAGAGTTTACACACCCTAGATTAACGTCGTGCTCAATCTTAAATTGCCCCAAATTAGCTATACATTAAATCTTTCAGAAATATGGGACAATTTTCTAGGACAGATTAAGAATTGGGGCGACAACATCATACTGAACTTCTTGGTCCTTCGAGCCGGATACAATCAAATTATAAGCAATTACTTTCAAAAGACTTGATTGATTCTTTGAATAGTTAATGCTCGGTTCTCACAGAAAGGCAAACGATTGATTAATTAATGTTCATGTTTGCTTATTACATTTCAAATTTACGAAACGTTAAATCCAGAACAGACAGTGGTAATGGTTTTCAAGGTGTTTCGACAACTACAACAACTATCAACCAGTTTGAATTTAGGATTTTCTGAAACTTGTGTCAAAGAATTGAAAACATTGATAGCAAAAATTTTATTACACTGTATTCCTTCACCGTAGCTCTGTTGATGGTTACTTCCGCTTTAACACAGTAAAATCATCATCTGACTAGCCTTTTACCTACAAAGTTGGGGTCGGGTTCCAGTCTAATCTGATGCAGCTTAATATCAATATTTTATAATTGAAAACCGCTTAGCGTGCTTTCCATAACATGGAGAAAACTCAGTTTGTAATAGATGGTCACCCATCCACGGACCAACCGAAGCCAGCCCTGCTTAACTAGTACATCTACCCATGTTGCTATTATTATTTAGCCACGAGCTCCTGTATCTCTTTCCTACGGTCAAAAATTATTTTTTAAATGGATATTTTGGAGTGGGCTCTATATTTACATAGTGACTATATTTTTTTGTATATGAGTGTAGTTACAAAGCCCATCCCGTAAAAACCGACCACATGCTGCAGTGTGCACAAACGTTCATGACGCGGAACTTGTTTTGTGGTTTTTGCACCTGTAAGCTGGATTATGAAATCCAAAAAGTTTAATACCTTTATCAGTATTAATTGAATAAAGTGAAATTGTAACATAAAATAAAATAAATGAGAGTTTTTTGGAAATCCCCGTTCATAATAAAGTAATGAAAAGTAAAAAGAAATTATCTTGGCCTAATCTTTTTACATTAGATGTAGGTAGGTACGATCGTCGATCGTTGGTAAATAGAAAGACAAAGCCAGATACGAGAAAAGCATGAACCTAATAAACATATTTGTTTTCCTTTTCCCTGTAGACTGCCCCGTGTCTCTCACAGACAGTGAAAGAGTACACATTTATTATGTAAATAGACGAATAATGAAAACACAAAATAATCCAGAAAAGAAATTGAATCATCTCATACAGCAGAGGAAAACATTCATTGAACATTACCCATGAGAGTAAAATTAAGGAAGAAATGGATAAACAACATAATACGAGTGCAAAACATATACAAAAGCATGTTAGTGCCAATAGTAATATGATAAAATATCTTGAAACAACTAAGATGTTATTCACTCAGCTATTCTAGACGTTTTATCTCGCAGACTCGTATATTTGAGAAAGTCTGTGTATATTGAGGGTTAGTGACACGACGCAGCCGGGCTGCCAAAGCGGCTAGGCGGCTGTATCCGTAATGTGTTTCCACTAATACCGAAACTGTTTCGAGTAGCGTGCGCCTTGTAAGAATATCACTTGAGAAAGGTTCGGGCGCAGATGTGCGTTTACACAATAAAATTGTTTCCCTCACCATTCGGGAGTTTGTTCTGTTTCCTTCTTCGTGTTGACACCGCGGTTCGCCTTGGGCGATATCTTCTGAATTCCGGCGAAAAGTTCGCGACTAAATCGCGTCGACGTTATGAAGCTTTTCAATGTATTATTCGAATGTTATCGCGAAAATATCTGGTTTATTACAGCTCGCGAATGCGAAGTGCCTGCTTTTGGACGGTGAGAGAATTTTATTAACATTATTTTGTTGATACGGGATATATAAATAACGTTTTTATTTTTTTTTGGCATCCGACTGATGGTGCGATTGGGTTTTTTATTTAAAATTAATTTTAATCAATCCTCAGTAGAAGTACCTCTTACTGGCGCTCAGCTTAGGTTCTGAGTAAGTATACTTAACTATGTATACTTAATAAGTAATTACAGTTTGACATCTGGATTAACTACTACACATCAAATGTTTAGACTTGAAATAATTAAACGCCTATTGCTTAATAGCGCTAAGCGGTTCATTACGAATTCATGATCGCTAATGGCTGATCGTACTTACCGCGCGGTTTTAAGACTTAAAGTACTTTTGCTAACGAAATTGAACGCGATCTAGAGGTGTCAGTAGTGTTTTGAACTCCGCTTAAGTGTACTAATTGCGTTCAGTTTCATTCGTGATGTCTGAATTTCTATCGAGACTTCGAGAGTAAAAGGTTTAAATTCGAATGTGACCAAACTCGGTTAATTGGTCAATCGTGAACAGTACAGAATAGATTCGCAGTCACACCGAGTTGACAAAGGAGGCTTTTATGAAACAAAACTCGTTGGTTGGCGTGCCTCGCCCGTTTAGTTTACTGGACGCAATGGAGCGCAATTGGAAAACCACAGAGCGCCGCCGTTAATGCGAGATTCGTTGTATCGGGCAGTTGAGCCCAACACTCAATGTAGTCCTCTGTACAAAGCAGACATTATTACCTGACAACTGTGAATATTTTCAGCATAGCTCCTTCTTTAAAATACATGACTGTCTGCCACACTCAGAGAGCTTTAATTATTTTTGACAGTTTTGTCATACAAAAGTTAGTATGTCAAATCTTTACTAAGTGACGGCTTAAGTAACCATTAAATATCTCTGAGTACCGCAGTGAGGCATATTTGTAAAAACGGCATAAGTGGTTAACAAGTTTGAAAGAAAGAATTTTGTGAAATTGTTTATTAGTCGGATTATCTTCTGTCATCTGTTTTATGATATATACTAGCTGAACCCGCGCATGCGTTGCAATGCGTTTTTCCTACCTACCTACCTACTACCCTACCTACCTACTACACTAACTAAAAAAAAAAAAAAAAGTGTCAAAGAACCTTCTCCTGGTTCTTAGCTACCTCCCTACCAATTTTCAGCTAAATCCGTCCAGCCGTTTTCATGCTATGTCGTGACAACGGAAAACGGGTTTCATTTTTATATGGTCTTTACCTATGAAATTGCCGATTTGTATGAGAATTTTAAAATATAAAAATTTTGGTATTTTTTTTATTTCAGCAAATCAAAGTACTGGCCCAAATGATCTATACAATTTTGCCATTTTGATGGCAGTTTGTTTATCTCTTTACTGTAGAAGTCTCCCGGACGGGAGGCGATGAAGTCAGCGAAAGCGTTTTGTACTGCCTCTCGGGTGTCGAATTTTTTACCACTTAAAAAATTGTCTAAATTTTGAAAAAAGTATAAATCTGTTGGGGCAAGGTCCGGTGAGTACGGTGGGTGACGGAGAGCTTCCAGCTGTAACTCTTGTAGCTTTGCGATGGTCTTTCGTGAAGTGTGAGCTCGCGCGTTGTCGTGGAGAAGCAATGGGGAAGAACGATTGACTAGGCTTGGTTGTTGAATTGCGAGCTTCTCCATCATTGTTTGCAATTCTTTGCAATAGACATCTGCCGTCACTGTTGTGACATTCGGTAAGAAGCTGTGGTGTACAAGTCCGGCACTGGTCCACCAGACAGTCACCATCATCTTCCTATGAGTAATCTTTTTTGTAGCGCACTGATTAAGTGATGTACCCGGGTCCACCCACTGAGACGAACGCTTACGGTTGTCGTACAGGATCCACTTTTCATCGCAGGTAACAATTCGATAAGAATTTCATCGTTTCTATGCCGATTCAGTAGTGCTATCCATGCTTCGACGCGTAAATCTCGCTGTTGGTCGCTTAGTTCGCGTGGCACGCACTTATCTAGCTTTTTTATCTTTCCAATTTGACGCAAGTGCCTCAATGTTGTTTTGACACTAACTCCAAGGCCTGCAGTAAGCTCAGCCTTAGATTGAGTTGGATCCGCTTCCACTATCGCCTTCAATTTGTCGTTGTCGACAATGTTAACCGGCCAACCGCGAGGCTCGTTCTTCGACTCAAAATTTCCAGATTGAAAACGATTGAACCATTAATGGACCGTGTTTATGCAAGCAGTGTTAAAAGTCCGTACAAGTCGTTAATGTTTCGTGTTGTTTGCGCAGCGGTATTTCCACGTATGAACTGATATTCGAAAATTGTACGAATTTGTAGTTTATCCATGGCGCCAAAAACTACCAAAAAGTCATAAAAACAAAAAACTATCAAAAAACATATGACTAAATTTGAAATTAAATTAACACGTCTTTCGAATAAAATTTAATTGAATTTCGAAGTATGCGCCAATCCACAGATAATTAAATCTGAAAATGCCGGTTGTAGAATCTGCAATTACATAGGTAAAAACCTATTATATAGAAGACTAGCTGACCCACGCAACTTCGTCTGCGTCACATAAATATAGCTTATAACCTTTGTCGATATCGACTATCCGACAAAAGTTAAGCTAAATCGTAACAAACAAAAAATCTTATCTTTCCTCTTTATTATAATAGTTCAGATGGTTTAGATTAGCTTAGATTATATTAAAGTGTGAATTACTACAGGTATCTCTTACTGTTAAATATACTATAACACTCTATACTTGTAAACATTATGATGCAGTAAATATTTTGAATTTGAATTTCTCGGAGGCCAGCCAGAATCCCCCGTACCTACATTGCGACGCGCGAAATATTTTGACGCGCGGATATTTTTACATTGCGATATCTTCTAAGATATTTGTTTAAACTGTATAGAGTAAGGGACACAAATATTCTATATTAAATTTCCGTTCTAACAAACACATTTATTTAGATATAGATTAATACCATATGGGTTAAATAAGCTTCGCAAAAAATAATTATTTTTAACCCAACAGTTTAACTGTAAAAAAAGGTTACAGTGAGTCAATCTTAAAAGATAGATATATGCTGTCGCGGATTTTTTTTTAGATCTTTTAAAGAGAAACAATTCCTTCATACATGATATTAGCGTAACTTAAACCGTTTTCGCAGCGCACGCAGCGGAAGCTCTCAAAAAGGAAATACCTTTTCCCGTTTTTGTAACATTTTTCATTTATGCTCCGCTCCTATTAGCCGTAGCGTAATGTTATATAGCCTATAGCCTTCCTCGATAAGTGGACTATCCAACACAAAAATAATTTTTCAATTCCAACCAGCAGTTTCTGAGTTTACCGCGTTCAAACAAACAAACAAACTCTTCAGCTTTATAATATTAGTATAGATTAGTATAGATTTATGTCCTATTGGGTAAATGTTGAAAGAGTAACTTAATTAAAATTTGATCCTTTTAATTTAAAATTAAATTATTTTATGTTATATCTGTATCGGGTGTAATTTATCTATAATATGTATGTATTTAGAAATATATTTATAAGTATGTTTATCAGTTGTCTAGTACCCATAACACAAGCTCTGCTTAGCTTGGGACTAGATGGCGTTGTGTGTTAGTTGTGGAATATTATTATTATTATTATATCTATACTAATATTATAAAGCTGAAGAGTTTGTTTGTTTGTTTGTTTGTTTGAACGCGGTAAACTCAGGAACTGCTGGTTGGAATTTTAAAATTCTTTTTGTGTTGAATAGTACATTTATCGAGGAAGGCTATAGGCTACATAACACCACGCTACGGCTAATAGGAGCTGAGCATAAATGAAAAATGTTACAAAAACGGGAAAAGGTATTTCCTTTTTGAGAGCTTCCGCTGCGTGCGCTGCGAAAACGGTTTAAGTTACGCAAATATCACGTATGAAGGAATTGTTCCTCTTTAAAAGTTCTAAAAAAAAGTCCGCGACAGCATATATCTATCTTTTAAGATTGACTCACTGTTACCTTTTTTTACTATTAAACTGTTAGGTTAAAATGAATTATTTTTTGCGAAGCTTATTTAACCCATATGGTATTAATCTATATCTAAATAAATGTGTTTGTTAGAAGGAAAATTTAATATAAAATATTTGTGCCCTTTACTCTAAACAGTTTAAACAAATATCTTAGAAGATATCGCAATGTAAAAATATCCGCGCGGCAAAATAATTCGCGCGTCGCACTGTAGGGAGATTCTTTCCGGGAAATTCAAATTCAAAATATTTACTGCATCATAATGTTTACAAGTACATAGTGTTATTGTATATGTATTTAACAGTAAGAGATACCTATAGTAATTCACACTTTAATATAATCTAAGCTAATCTAAACCATCTAAACTATTTTAGTAAAGAAGAAAGATAAGATTTTTTTTTTGTTACGATTTAGATTAATTTATGTCGGATAGTCGATTATATCGAGAAAGGTTATAGCTATATTTATGTGACGCAGACGAAGTTGCGTGGGTCAGCTAGTGATTAATAACTACAATAATACAAAAAACAAAAATAGTAATGAGGTTTTGGTGCGGTATGTAATGGTTTTTTTTTGTATTTTTTTTCTGTATCTTTGGATTCCTCTTATTTCCAGAGCAGCTGAGGTACAGTCCCCTGCTGTGTTAATATTTGATACTAGCTTTTGCCAGTGGCTTCGCCCGCGTGGATGTTGGAAAATATCAAAAATGACGATTATTCATACAAACTTTCATCCCCTATTTAACTACCTTAGGGGTTGAATTTCGAAAAATCCTTCCTTATTCCTTGTCTACATTATAAAGGGAACCTCTGTGCAAAATTTCAGCTTTCTAGGTCCAAGGGTTTGGGCTGGGCGTTGATGAGTCAGTCAGTCAATCAGTCAGTCAGTCAGGACTTCTCTTTTTATTTATTTAAATAGATAGATAGATTATGTTCAACCTATGTATAGATACCGACCGAACTATTACGAACACTGTATTATAGTTACACGAATATTAATATTTAGGTTAAGGTATTTGTCTATGGGCCTTTGTAACCTGAATATAAACGAATTCTATTCTATTATTATGTCGAAAGTTTTGTCGAAAGGTGCGTTATTCATAAGTACTTACGCAATTTTTCTCTGTTTTCAGACATTGTTATTTTTATGGTATGTCAGACTAAATGTTAATGTCCATGTAAATGAACTACATTATAACAATTCCCACTTCGTAATGTTACACCCAATTGACTCTACATTCTATTATTGGCATCTTCGGTACGTTTGGGAGCTCTTATGGTCTTTACGAAGCGAACAGGCTCTGTAAGTCTCAATTTGGTCTAATGCCAAATGACATTGCGAAATTGAATACAATTTCCTCTGCACTTAACTACTGTCGCTTGTTAGTCCAAAAACAATAATCGAATGCTTTACTAAACTTATTTAAGAAAAGGAAATGGAACCTAATGTTTTATTTATCTTCTTTGAAAGAGCCAAACAATTTTATTTACTTTTTGCCTTTTACTAAGAGGACCCAATTACTTAGATAATTAGATAAGTTATGGAATCAGGCGTTACTTTGCGGAAATCCATGACATTAAATGCTATGAAATATATGTAGTTTTAATACCGCGAGACATATATCCAGGTCTGAAAGCAGGACTCAATTCCCACCGTCATGCATATGCACATGCACACATGGGCCCACCCTCCCGCCCTCATGCATATGCACACATACAAAACAAGTGTGAAATAATTAGCATGCCATGCAATCAAACCTATACTCGACACGTGTTTCGCCCCTCCACGGGGCATCCTCAGGAGTTGTTGACTCGTCGAGCGTTCGTGCTCGAATGAGCTAGTCGCACCGCTGTCGGCCCTTTATATACTGTTTTGATGACGCTCGATACAACGTCACAAAGACATCTGTGCCGAATTACCTGCAATCATACTAAGTAGTGGTGATGGAATTCAGAAATGGCATGTGTTAGAAGTAAAATGGGTAGCGCCGTTAAACATCAGGTGGCAGTTCAGATAAAGACAGCGTCATCAGCCACCTTCACCCAAAACGATTCCGAAATACGAGTACATCGGACATTACAAAACACAATTGCTCAAAATGATTTAATAATTACTAAAGCCGACAAAGGCAACACAGTAGTCATTTTGGATAAAACTGCATACCACCAGAAGGTTAACGACGTTATCCTGGGGGAAGATTTTGAACGTCTTGCTACCGACCCAACCAAAAAATTCACTCTAGAAATAAAGAATGCAATTAATAACACGTCATACATTCCTCCAGGCCAGTTGAAATATAAAATTCCAATGAACCCACGATCTCCTTTGTTGTATGGTTTACCAAAAACTCATAAAGACAATATCCCAATACGCCCCGTTGTGTCTTACATTGGTGCCCCGACATACGATTTGGCTAAACATCTCAACAATTTATTAAAGGCAAAGGCATCTTTTAAACCACAGTACAGTTTAAAAAATAGTTTAGATTTAACTAAAAAAATACAAAATATAAGCATCCCCCTCAATTCGAAATTATTATCACTAGATGTAAATAGCTTATTTACAAATATTCCATTTGAAGAGTGCCTACGTTTTTTGGGGAACCTTTTGGAGAGGCAACGTTTACATCCAGGAGAAACGTATGACCTACTAAACCTCACACGTATTTGCATGGAACAAAATTACTTTCGGTACAATAACGAATATTACCGTCAAAAAGAGGGTCTAGCAATGGGATCACCATTAAGTCCATTAATGGCGGAAATATTTATGGACTACTTCGAGTGTAAATATGTGGTGGGCGAGCCCAACATTCTGTTTTATTATAGATATGTAGATGACATAATTATCTGTTGGACAGGTACTAATCGTCAATTAGATATATTCGTAAATAAGCTCAACACTCGCCACCCCAAAATTAAATTCAAATTAGAATTAGAATCAAATCAGTCCCTTAATTTTTTGGATCTAACAATCACAAGGGTCAATAACAAACTCGATTTCCAAATTTATCGAAAGCCCACGCACACGGACACAACTATTCCCGCTTCATCCTGTCACCCACTACAGCATAAACTAGCAGCCTTCCGCAGCTATGTCCACCGTTTAATGACACTCCCACTGTCCACAGATAGTTACGTCAAAGAACTCAAAATTTTGTATCAAATCGCGACTTCGAACGGATACACCAAACAAGTTATTGATAATATAATTAAGAAGAAGCAGAAAGACCAGGCACGCTCAGCACTTTATGCATGCCCCCCCGAAAGAATTAACAAGAATATCGGAAGTCTCACTTACATAGGCCCAATTTCAGATAGAATAGCGAATATTCTTAGAAAACACAATGTTCACGTAGCTTTTCGTTCGGATCATAACTTGCGTAAACTATGTAACGGTAAAGATAAATTAGAGAATTCAAAAAAATCCGGAGTTTACAAGTTAGTGTGCAATGATTGCACCGGGGTCTATGTAGGTCAGACAGGCCGTGGTTTCGAAATTAGGTACAGGGAACATGTTGCAGCTTACAGGAATGGCCATCCAGATAAATCACATTTCGCAAAACATTTAATCGACACCGGCCACTCTTTGAGCGACAACAACACCTATAACATTCTGCATGTTTGCGATAAAGGTTTCCGGTTGAGTGTGTTGGAACAGTTAGAAATATCAAAACATAACAATAACAATGCATATACACTGTTGAATGACCAAACAAATTTAATTCCATCACCACTACTTAGTATGATTGCAGGTAATTCGGCACAGATGTCTTTGTGACGTTGTATCGAGCGTCATCAAAACAGTATATAAAGGGCCGACAGCGGTGCGACTAGCTCATTCGAGCACGAACGCTCGACGAGTCAACAACTCCTGAGGATGCCCCGTGGAGGGGCGAAACACGTGTCGAGTATAGGTTTGATTGCATGGCATGCTAATTATTTCACACTTGTTTTGTATGTGTGCATATGCATGAGGGCGGGAGGGTGGGCCCATGTGTGCATGTGCATATGCATGACGGTGGGAATTGAGTCCTGCTTTCAGACCTGGATATATGTCTCGCGGTATTAAAACTACATATATTTCATAGCATTTAATTAGATAATTAGGTTTTAATCTGTTTATCTTAGTAATTAATTTAATGAGCTTTTTCCGTGTATCTTCGTGAACCTTGTTTCAGGGTCAAGGCCGTTCTAATAGACAGATGAGACGAATAAGTGATTACAGGCGGAACTCCCGGAAAAGCCCTTTAAGCCTGACTGACGGACCCTTCGTGCGGCGGTTTCAAGGTGGAGAAAAATTCGGCTTAGACGTTGCTTTTATCACTAGCTTTAAGTCAAGAAACAGATGATAAAAACTTGGCGTAGTTAAAAGGTGTTTGTAAGATATAAAATAAAATTTTAATTAAAGTAAAAATAAAATATTATTTTACTTGGAACACGAGGTTGTCGATTTATGTGGAATGTGAATCATTGTGCCGACTGTCGTAACGGCCATTGGCCTTATGGCCAAGAGCCTGGACGATCACCTATCGAAACTCTCGCTTGGCGGTTGGATCAAGAGCCTCATTCAGAAGGCAGTACTCTTCGATACGACTCGCATTGTGAGGATGATCCTGTCTCTGGAGCCCTAACCATCGGTAGCTTAGACCCTTTTGGGGGGGGGGGGGGAATCGTCAATATACTCCTCCCGCTTGGAGTATCAGACTTCTACTGACTAAGAACCACCCATGTTCCTTCTTAGCCCTTTTTGGTCGAGGCCACGGTATCACTTTCGAAAAACGTAGCTTGCTCCCTGCTCCCGACATCGGTAGATCACAATTTTTATATGTATTTTTTTCAGTTACGCTTTTAAAATATTTATTTTATTTCAAAATGATGTGTATCAAAAATAAATAAAGGACATTACTATACATAAATAAATATCATCACAACTGGTTTTCTCCAAAGAGTTTGATAGAGGTGTACGCGAGTTTCTCTCGCCATTGCCAATGTAAGGGGTTATTACGACCTACTGGGCACAAAACCAGGTTCCACGCTCCTACTGAGAATTTCTCGAAACTCAAAGGTTATAAAAAAACTTTGCATTACTCATACTCTGAAAGTAGGTCATAACATGCCTGCGGAGCGGATTGAAAGTACTACTTTTCAGCCCTAGGGAGAATCGCTTTCTACTGACAGCTGTCAAATTATTTGATGTAATTGAGAGCAAGCCTATTGCCATCAACCAATGTAATTAGGAGCAAGCCTGTTGCCACCAACTGATGTGATTAGGTGCAAGCCTATTGTCATCAACAAATGTAATTAGGAGCAAGCCCATTGCCATCAACAAATGTAATTAGGAGCAAGCCCATTGCCATCAACTGATGTAATTGGGGCCGAGCCCATTGCCATCAACCAATGTAATTAGGAGCAAGCCTATTGCCATCTAATGTTGTAATTGGGGGCAAGCCTATTACCATCAACCGATGTAATTAGGAGCAAGCCTATTGCCATCCACGGATGTAATTGGAGGCTAGCCTATCGCCCTCAACAGATGTAATTAGGACTAAGACTATTGCCATCAACCAATCTAATTAGGAGCAATCCTATTGCCATCAACCGATGTAATTAGGAGCAAGCCTATTGACATCCACCGATTAGGTTTAACCGATTTTAAGTGTTTCTCTGTTTACTTTTTTAATTATTTTGTATTTTTTTTTGTCCTGTGTGAAACCAATAAATACTTTTTCTTTCTTCATTTTTTCGATTTAGGTAATTGGGCGCAAGCCTATTCCCATCAACTTTCCTTGTATTCGTAATGAAAAGCAGTGTTTACCTCGGGTTAAAGACTTATTTAGTCCCTCGAACTATTAGCGCCCTCGCTGCGCTCAGGCGCCAAACCCGTCTCGGGGACTAATTAAGTTCCTTTCACCCCTAAGGTAACAATGTACTATTCTCGGTTCTGGGAATCGAATTCATCGGACCTCATTCTCAACAGTAGTAGCGACCACAAGACCAACTAAGTTATATTCACGAAAAAAAAGTGGTAATTTATTTAACTTATAGCTCATTATCATAGTTACTACCCCATGTCTCCCAAATTGTGCCTGGTGGCGCTTAAAACCACGTTCACGAAGGTGGCAAAGTGTCTATTGTGCTTGAAACACATCTATTGGTACTCCCAATTAAGATTACGACTCAAGCTCGTCGCTTGAATAGATTTAATGAACCCCTGTCAGTTCCACTACACTAAACGGATTATGTATATGACGTGCTGTACCTATATCTACAAAATTAGTATGCCTTAGTCGTGTTTCAAGTCCTTAGTATTATTTCCAATGACAGATACTTTAGTCAAAGTGACCATTTTAGCGGGATAAGGGGGGGTCTGGGCTCGACATAAATTCCGATGTCAGCGTTATTGCGGTGTCCTTAGTTTGACGAAGGTACGGCTCGAATTGTTGAGGTTATCTCAAAGCAGATCGAACCCTAAAAACTGTCTTGTGTTTATTGTTTGTGAGAAAGCGGAATTCTTGACAGCTTGTGAGAGATTTTTGGCGATCGGCGGAATGATAAAACACGTAGCTGACGTTTTTGCAAAGTTCGTATTGCTTTTTCCTCCTAAATTGTTTTTTTTTGTGGTTCTTTGTACATTGTTATATGATGTTTGTAATCTCCGAAGGGTTTGACAGAGGCTAGTACGGATGAATGGAATGACTAAACATCGATATGTTGAACACAAATAAAAGCGTCATCATCATTGTATCTTCACCCTGCCAGAGAAGCACAATACCAACCACGAATCAAACCTTGCCATAGAAGACTTATCTACAAAAATAAGTCGCTTCCAAAATCAGCAACTAGCACATTTTCGAACCCCATGAAAACGTGATTATAACCCCAAATCCCAGTTTTCCAATTCACAACCAACCCCTTTGTTCCGCGAACATTCTACCGACTGGAATTGTCATCGCCTTAACTCATTGATTAAGTGAGGATACGATACGTTGCATCGTTGGGACAGCCTTTGGAAATACGAACTACAATGTACAGGGTTTCGTCGCATGTGTGACGCATATTAAGTATCGGTACGGCTTGGCTACGAGCTACATGTCAAGCGACAGGCGTCTTGCGACTGCGGCTAAAGGAAAAAAGAAAGTCGTGAACATGACGCAAGTGGCAAAATCACGGTTTAAGATAGGTTATACAAATGCATGGCAGATTGAAATGTGCATGCCAAACCTTTATGGAAAACCGACTTCCAGCCTGTAGCTTGACTCATTTGCAAGCATGGCATCACCGACAACACAAGAAAACATGGTTGTTCTCGTGGGTTTATTACTTGTTATAAAAATAGAAAACAACTAAGAATTGGGAGCTATGTATGCGATCTGCCATATGTACTAGATTATGCAGCCTGCGCTGTGTGGCAATGGAAAAAAAATCTATTTCAATATTCAGGGCACATGCATGTGTAGGCATAACTGTACCGTTTTCTCCTACACACGTTCATTGATACACGACTGTACAGGCAAATCTGCACATGCCAATTTGTATGCTTAACCTATGGCCGGCCAAAAGAGTTGGTTCGTGCATATAGTCCCCGACACGTAACTTGGCAAGAGTCGTTAGTTGCGCAGAAGTCATTTTTTAGGTCTCTTTGGCGGTCAAGCGGAGCGCGGGGTATGAGGTAGCGTCATCCGCGCGTGCGATTGGTGCATTCAAATGCATAGTATGAACGCGAACGGAACGTATTACGGTCCGTTCGCTCCCGATTACACTTGCGGTGCACGAAAGTTGTGTTGTTTTGTTATTTCTTTTTGTTACGAATTTGAGTTGTCGTTGTATTTTAAATTTAGTTTTTGTTAGTTCTTTTAAATTGAGTTTTTGTTACGAGTGTTGTTGTTTTAAATTTAGTTTTTGTTGTTTTTGTTTTAAATTTAGTTTTTGTTGTTTTAAATTTTGTTTTACTTTTAAATGCATATTTTTATTTATAACACCTAATAAAGGTCACAAATTCTTCATTATTAAAAATAAATTATGTCAATAACCATAGAGTAATGACAAGCAATAAAAGTGACCACTTTTTGTGGCACAAAGTGTACGATGCGCGAACTTTGAATTCGAATTTCGAAACCTTGCCAAGTTACGTGTCGGGAGCTATACTACGAATCCGCGGCGCGACTTGCGGCCCGACGATACCTATTAAAAGTATCGTGATCGCTCTGCCTGAGGACGTGAGCAGGGGCATTAGAGCGGTCTTTTGAAATTCAAGCTAGAATTTACTAGGGTTTCACTGCATGTAGACGCGTAAGTACCGATAGGTGAGATGATGTAGGATAGTTGATAGCTCATAGCGGTTCATGGCTCAGATGGCTTCGATGGTCGACACGTCTTGCCACAGATTGTTATCGGAATCTCGATTGGTTACTGTTGTTGAGACAGGATACCTATCAATCTCGTTAAGCTAGGCCGGCAGGCGTGTTATCTGCGATAATAGCAACACGGTAGTTGAAAATGACCACATGATTTAATTATGTGATTGTTGTTTTTTGGTTTAGAGTGTTTAGAAGAATTGTTGCGTTTTGTTCTCTGTTTGTAAATTAGGCATTATTTCGGGAGTTATTTCTTATTTCTAGCACATTATTAGATTCAAGCCTTATATTTTAGCTTTATCATATTTTTGTTAGTCTGTATGGTATTTATCTATGGGCCTTAGATGCCTAAAAATAAATTGATTATTATTATATTATTATAAAGTGGAGACTGCAGTTGCACTCAAAAGATGCAATATGCAATGTTCCACTTCTTTCCGACTTCCCTTTCTTCCGCGAAAAACGCATATGCAATGGATCAGAAAAACGAGTAAAAGAAATTCCTAAAAATACACAACCTTCAGCATTATTTTTTTTTTGGTTTGGGAATAGTGTGGCGGGCTTGTCCCAATAAAAAAAAAACAACCTTCAGCATTGATAAAAAAAGATACGCAAGAAGATGAATATGCTTATCGACAATAATTGACCGATACCCGATAAAACTCTTGGCCCGTGCTTGACCCCGTCTCGCTCTCCCTTTTGTCTGCCCCACTTTAGAAGCTCCTTCTAAGTATTTTTTATTGTTGTGGACAAGGCATTGTGTTCCCTGTTTGATGGAGCAGTGTAGGGTTGGACTCTTATTGTTGAACAATAAGTATTCTTACTTTGTTATATTTATCTAATCGTTAAGTATTGAGTGTAATTTTATTATGAGAACTAACAAGAAAATTAGCTATTCAAATTAGTCTGTACAATAACGTTCGTCATACTTGCTGGGTGAAACACAATTAGTTTTCCACATTCCACATAGTATTTAATTCATTTAACTCATAGAATTCCAATGAAAAAAAAAAAACAATGGTGTAGTATGCTAGAATTCCAACTACAAACTAATTATTTATGCAGTTGGTTCTCATTAAAATGCACTGAAAAGTTCTATAAATAATGGAATCCAATCCTTTAAAAAAAAACTTTTTTAATTAGGCTAGAAAAGATCCGAGTTTACGACGGTAAAGCCATAAAAAGGCAGAGAAAAAACACGTAATTGAATACGTTTGTAGGTATCTCCTACGAAACTTGATATACACGCGTCCCGTAAAGGGGCATGCAGGCTTTATAGGAAAGCATTTGAGAGTGTGGGATGGTTTTTTTATTCGTTGTAAAGAAAATATCTGTGATGAACCATCAGAGGTACGATAAACTAAACTGTCTTTGTATTATTTAAATCATTTTACAAAACTTCTATATTATAACAAAAGTGCATTGAAATGTCTAATGTTTGTGTTCTTATTATATTTTCAGTAAAAAAATTACTACCTGAAAATACACGTTATTTTTAGCACAATATGTTTTGCGTAGTAATTACTACAAAAAACTTTGCCAAAGTCAGTGTCTTAACTTTTGCGGTGTTTTATACGTTAAAATACTTCGTCTGCGTCCTCCTTAACAATGGCCTTCGCTTGATCCTCCTGAAAATACGTAGAATAACCTATCGCCGTACAATATCAGGTTATAATAATAACAATCTTCGAAAATGGAAGCTAGGATTTTATAAACCACCTTCCGACAGCTTGTGGGTTAACTTCCTTTGTAAGCCAAAATAGATAGCTAATTTTCTTAGAATTCGTAAAAAACAATTCGGAAGCAAGGAAAGGTTCAATAAGCTAAATATTTTTACCGTAATCTTCTAAATATCAACGATCTTTGAAAAAACTCAACGTTTGAAACGCTAGTAGGTGTATTAACGAATTAAATTATGTGATTCTGTGAACGAAAAAATAAAATATTTTCTAAAATTCACATGCATGCATTTATTTAATAACAAAGTTTCACATTTATTTCATCAATCATTAAATTAATAAATTTGAAGGTCTTCTATTGTTGTTTTTGAATAAATATAATAACCAATTAATTATCAAGTAATTACTGAAAGGCAAGCTCTTATCACATCACAATATCGTAATTGATGGATCTGTAAAATACCGCATGAGCTTTTCATATCAAACTCACTTCATGACAACTGCAACTGAAAGCTGTAGTACCAATTTAAATCATTTTAAAATCTCAAAATAAGTAATTTAATTCTACAATTTTAGGTCCCAGAACGAAACTCAAGCACTGATCTCTGTTTAAAACTATGTCGAGTTTTGATTTTAGAACGTTCCTCAAGCATAGATTCATTGATTGTAGTTCAGCCGAGTATAGCTTTATTCTAGATCATTACTCAGTTGTAGATTATGGTTTAAGTAGAGATTGATCTATGATCACGCAAGTGTGGTCGACACCCCGCTTGAGCAGAGATTTCCTTGTCAGTGTCAAATTGTCGAATTGAAGTTTATATTTTATTACAAACAAAATGGATAATTTCGAAGAGCTTGATTATTTTGATTTTGCTTGATAATATTTGCACATTAATTATTATGTTTAACTGTAACTTTAAGTCAATTGTGTCAATCTCTACCACCACAGATAGGTACGGCAAACACTCCGTTCTACGAACACACTAGTCTGTTTTTTATACAATAAATCCGATTGCCTCATCCTTCAACACATTTTTTATCAAAAAGTCGCTTTTTTATCTAAAACTTATATCTAAAAGGCTTATGCTTTGTTAAAATCATAATTTCATAAATAAATTGGTTTTAAACTAAGTTCTTATTTTGCGTAACTTGAAACAGACTTGGCGAAAAAAATAAAATGTAAACGAAAACAGGCTGATGCATAGACAAAAGATATTCTCTGCTTGAGAAAAGATTTGAATCTCGATTCAGCTGAATGTAGTTTGATTGCTGTTCTGGAATAAGACTGATCCTCAAGTACAGATTCTTTGGGCGATTTAAGATCAAACTGGACTTGAGTTTCGTTCTGTAATACGGACCTTAGACTTTTTGGGATATCCAAATAAGTTTTGCTGAAATTTTAGAATTTGCCTTGTATTATCTTAACAATTTGACGAAAAATACTGAATAGGGGATCGGACAAAAAAAACTAATTAGTCCGTCAGATAGATTTCCAAAAATTGTTGGACACGTATTTTTTCTTTTTTCATGTAAACTTAAAATGAAGACGATACAGTGCTTCGAAAACTCGTGTGACGTCATATGATAGTACATTTTGACGACACAAGTGACGTTTCAAGCCCCACTCCAAGATCTTTGACGCGTTTTATCTTCGTCATTTTTTATTGATTTTATAAAACAAAAAACACGTATTCAATATTTTTCGATAATCTAACTTAAGGACTAAACAGAATCATATTATTTTGACCCAGTCCGATCCCCTAAAAAGCGAAAAATATTCGACGTCTTTAGCTACTTTCGCGGTACAAAGTTTTGTACTATCCCAACAAGATTTAATATTGATGGTGTGGCCAAACAAAATATTGGTCCTGGGTTGAAACTTAATTAAAATACTTAGAAATTCTCGGTGGACTGAGAGTTTGGGTTAATAACAGAATTTTATTAGATTACTGGAAGATTTTCCTTTGTTTCTCTTGCATTATTTCTCAATGGAATGGTAACACTGTTTTGATAAATTAATGAGCGTTTTTCTGCTTAAGGTTGATGTTCCAGGGTAGCCCGCGAAATCGAAATTTTCTTACGTTTTTAGCGATTTGCAGGCCAGTGCTAGGTTGTATGTTAGTGAAAATATGATTCGCGGCTGTAAGACGTATGCAGTTACAGAATTATAATCATCAAAGTCATCATTACAACCCTCCAAGTTCATGTAACTTTCAAGAATGACTTTTTGATGAAATACTCATTCTTGAAAGTTACATGAACTTGGAGGGTTGTAATGATGTCTTTCGCGGGCTACCCTGAAACATCCACCTTATGTAGAGCCGTTCTTCATGTTAACGCCGCTGTTCTTAGAAATGGACTGAATATAATTATTGTTTACTGTGGGCCAGTTTAGACTTTCGCTAAAAATAAGTTCAATCACATTTGCTTTTTGTGACTATATTGCTTCTTTGTGTGTTACAGGGACACCTATCTACTTGGAAAATCAAGATTACTCAAAAGTGTCTACCTAAAAAAGATTACAAAACACAGTATGATGACAAAGCAACGCATAGCCAGTTAGCGACTAGTTCCCAGAATATTATCTATACATATAATAAAATGGTAGGAAAGTCAAAACAGTACATTTTACATTTTTTTAAAAGAATACTTGGGATGTGATCTAGAATCGATACCGAAGCCAAAAATATAGTTTTTAGAACTTTTGTCTGTTTGTCTGTTTGTATGCCAGGGATAAACTCAAAAAGTACTGCATATATGGATTTACTTCAAATTTGGCACGAATATTACTAAGAAGTCGGGTCAACCACTACTACATATTATCACGCTATCACCTACAGGGAACGAGCACTGAACCTTTATTTCTTCAACGCATTCTGTAACAACGTGTAATGTTTAAATGTTGTTATTATGTTAACCATGCTATAAGCTAGCTTCATACTATAAAAATCAAGCAATATAAGTAACTTAGGCCGATAAACATAATAATAATAAAATTGTAATAAATTGTAGTATCAAGACAATTTAAAGCAGCGCCATCTATGGGATTTCAAAAACATAAAGTCGAATTACATGTGTAAGTCCTTTTTGGTTATAAATAAATTTGATGATGTTGGCGACGTTAATAGTTGTTTTTAAAAGTCATAGATGGAGTTGTGCATTTTCTTCTGAAACATTGTGTCGTTAATTCGTTTCAGAGATGAGCAAGACAATTAAAAAAATGTGTTTATATAAGTTTTAAGCTGCTTCATCTATGTCTTTTAAAATTCATCGAGATTGTCTGTGATGAACGCTTGCTGAACACCTGTCTCAGTTCACTTCAAGACGTGGTCATTTCTATCGGCGGCAATCCACTGGTCGAATATGGGTTACCAGCTCCCAAATCAGCACCGCATCAAGACCGTGGAAATCGGGAGTATAACACTGAGACAATTTACGATCTGGGCGAAATGACCACCATACGAAATTACCATGTCGCTTTGTTCTCTTCAGAGCAAAATCAAATTTATGACACCGTCCTTGAAAGCGTTGGGCAAAACCAGGGTAAAATGTTTTTCTTGGATGCTCCTGGTGGAACAGGAAAAACATTAGTTACCACTGGCATAATTGCAGAGGTCAGGAGGCAAGTCAAAATTACCATTGCTGTAGCGTCGTCGGGAATCGCTGCCACACTGCTTCCGCGTGGCAAGACAGCACATGTCATGTTTAAAATTCCCATCGATTTAGAAAGCGCCGAGACGCCTGTTTGTGGTGTGTCACGTAACAGTGATAAGGGACATGTGCTCAAGGATTGCTCTCTGATCGTATGGGATGAGTGTACGATGGCCAACAGGAAGGCAGTTGAGACCGAGGACAGAAGTTTGCAGGACATCCACAAGAACGAACATTTGATGGGTGGTGTCACAGTTCTGTTCAGTGGCGATTTCGGACACACGCTTCCCGTGGTGACGCGGTGATCGAAGGCTGACGAAGTGAATGCTTCGTTTAAATGATCTTCGTTGTGGTCACGAGTTCGTACACTGCGCTTGACCATTAATATGAGAGCTCGGCATTGCGGTAATGCACGTGCTCAAGAATTCTCCAATGTCCTTCTAAGGCTTGGCGGCGGTGAGGAGAGAGGTGGACAGGTGGCGCTTCCAGAGTCTCTCGGTACTTCGGTAGAGTTGTATCCAGCTTAGAAGAACTCATTCGCTCTGTGTATGGGGACATCAGTCGTATACCGCACGGTATACGACTGATGAATGCACGCATTAAAATGGCCCGCTCGCACACCCAAGAATTCTGCTGCAGAATTCTGGGGTGTGCGAGCGGGCCATTTTAACGCCCAAAAATGATCAGACTGCAGCAATTAACGAGTGCATTCTCTCGGAAATTGAGGGGAATGAACTGGTCTACACCTCTATAAACACTGTCGTCGAGCAAGATGACGCCACACATTATCCCGTTGAATTTCTGAACTCCCTGTCAGCAAGTAGACTTCCAGCGTTTACCATCAAGCTGAAGGTCGGTGTCCCGATTATGCTTCTTCAGAACCTATCTCCTTCGAAGTTGTGTAACGGGACCCGCCTTAGAGTCATCTCGCTCCACAGACACATCACCATTGAGGCGAAAATTCTCGCGGGATGTGGAGTCGGCGAGGCAGTATTTATACCACGTATTCCACTCATACCTCATAACTTCCCGATCCAGTTCAAGCGCGTACAATTCCCCGTGAGTGTTTGCTTCGCGATGATCATCAATAAGTCGCAGGGGCAAACACTGAGGGCAGCGGGTGTCGACCTCAGGACGAGTTGCTTCTCACACGGGCAGCTGTACGTCGCTTGCTCCCGCGTCACCACTCCTGACTCTCTTTACATTTTGGCTGCGGATAGCCAACCCACTATTGTTGTTTATCGAAAATTCCTGTAAATATGTTATTTTTACCCTATTTTGTATTCCTTATTCATTGTTTTCTCCATCTGATTCAGTCACAACTTATGACTTAATTCAGGAGAATCACCATAAAGTCATTTATTCAAAGCAGGCTGAAAATCAGCACTTTTTGAAAGTCAATTTTACAAAAGACCTTCTCACTCTGTTACTGCACTTTCTGTAGATATTAAATGTTAAGAAGAAACGGGTAAATGAGTGAACGGGTATTTTTTTAAGAAGTGTAATCGTAGGTATTTTTGGTGCTGTATAATATAATAATAGATAATAATAATAATATAATATTCCACAACTATCACACAACGCCATCTAGTCCCAAGCTAAGCAGAGCTTGTGTTATGGGTACTAGACAACTGATAAACATACTTATATATTTCTAAATACATACATATTATAGATAAATTACACCCAGACACAGAACAAATGGTCGTGCTCATCACACAAACATTTGTCCTGGGTGGGAATCGAACCCACGACCTCCGGCATAGCAGTTAGGGTCACTAACCACTAGACCAACAGGCCAGTCAAAAAGTCAGTATAGCGTTCACGCAGACGACGTCGCGGGCAGCAGCTAGTATTCAATAGATTGCAGATTCTTTTTATTCCAAGCACGAGTGCGCTTTCGTTGAACAATTCATTACTCTTTCTGAACATTAATCAAGGACATTTTAAGAGCTGCTGCCATGTACCTGTAAAGAAAATTTATGGACCATTATGTCATATTTTTATAGAAAAACGTTGTCCACGTTCACCTATATAGCTTTATACAGAGTCACTCCAAGGTTTTCATTTGTTATCGATTTCAAAGACGTTACTTTAATAAAGGAAGCGATTTTAATTTAAAATAACTTCGTGAGGGACAGACAATCTTATTATAATAATATTACATCAAACTGGTGACGAGCATCCTTGCAATCTACTTAAGGTGTTTTATTTTCGAGAATTCTGGTCGTAAAACTGACGGATTGACGAACGAACTCAAATAAGATATTCTGGTTTCCAAGACTTGGATCCTTAATCAAATTATTCAGAATCTTAAATTAAAGAGGGGAGTTTTGTCCAAATGACCACAATCGTTCGGTTTAACATCGTTTTCTGTTCGAATAATGGAAAAAGTTTCTTAGTAATGGCAATCTCAGGAAAGTCAACAAAATCCAAGGGTGTATTTTCGACTTAATAAATTTTGAGGGATACTTCTGATTTTATTGCTTTTAGTTAATAAATACCGGCAAGGAATTATTTATGGTTATTCGCTCAAGTTTTGCGTATCATAATAATGAGCTTTCTGGAAATAATATTTAACTTCAACTTTTGGGTAATATTTTCATTTATAGGTATATTTTAGTTAATATTTATTTTATAATATTATGTACCTATAGTTTAGCTGAAGATGACACCAAAAACCTTGCTTCAAAGCTTTTAATATCAAACGAAAAAAGGAGGTTTTGAAATAAACCAACCCAACATCATGTTTAAAGAATCGTTTCGAAGGAGAACACGCTATTTCCACGTAAGCTTAGCATGTGAGGCTGTCTACGTGTCTAAACCAACGGATGATAGCACACACACTGGCAACGCTAACAGCCCTGGTAGGTACATTCAGGATCGTTTCCCATTAAATAAATACGCCAGCTCCTTTTTCTTTCATAAACGATCCGTTTCAGCCGCAAGAAGTTAACAAATCAGTGGTTTTTCATAATTCCATATAATTATCTCTCTTCTGCTTCACCAAGTTTCAATTTACGCAAGAGTCTCAGATTAAACTGAAGTTTTCAATTATCGTTCCCATTAAAGGAAGTTAGAGGGCGCTTGTGGAGGCTTCATCAATTTTTATAGCTCCGAGACTCAAGATAAGCTAGCTCATTACCAATGTTTTTTAATGTGATCGACTTTTCTGGCAATTTGTTTTAAATGGAATCGGGTGAAAATATCGGTAAACCGATATTTAAAGTGAAGACCGAGTAGATACTACGTAAACGTGTAATTTAAAGGATACCGAGGTCCTTATGGATACTTTATTTAGCCACGTACCTGGATTATACGTTCTTATTGCAACTTTGTATAATTGACATACTACAAGTGCAAAATAAGAACGGGATCATGCACAGTGACGCTTATACATTATGTTAGTTTAGACGAGGGACATCATCAACAGCCTATAATGTTCCCACTGCAGGGACTTAGGCCTCCTCTCTAGGAGAGGGATGGGCTATAATCCACCACGCGGGCCCAGTGCGGATTGGTAGATGTCACATGTCTTCGAATATTTTTTGGTTCTAAGACATGCCGGTTTCCTCACGATGTTTTCCTTCACCGTTTTGAGAGCAGTGGTGATGAAATCAATTACACAAAGTAATGCGCCTGCCTGGGTTCGAACCCACGACCAACTGTTCGTAAGTCGGGGCCGCCTCCACTGGGCCACCACTGCTCGAGGGACATATTGAAACAATAATAAATAACAGACAAAACCATACCAAATGTTTTGGAAAAGTCTCCAAATTCGTTTGAAGCGCGTACAAAGGGTCGGAGAAGTGGATGAGGGGCACACGTTCACGCCACCAAGCCACGCCACACTATTTTATTGTGTGTATTTTGGTTTAAAATTGAATCTTTTGACACCGACCGCTTTATAACGGAAATAAACAATTATCCAGTTACATGGAATTCTGGTGCCCGAATATTCGAACCAAGTCTTAAAAATAAATGCGCGTCTAGTGCGCATATAAGCGCACTAGACGCGCGTTTAACTAACGAATCGTGTGCTTTAAGTTACAAGGTTGCGTTTAAAATACGCAGTGTAGTGGTACCTAAATTATATTGTGCTCAGTCGACATTGATTTCCAACAAAATTAAGTTTCAAGAATTTTGAAATAATATAACTGATGTCAGTGAAACTGTTACTGTGTAGGGTACATTTTTTTTCTTTTTAATTAGTTTATCGCTGCAAGTTGCTATTACTTTGTGAAAATTTGCCAATAGGGATGTATCTATCGAAACGTTGAAATTGTTACGAAAATAAATTGAGCAAGAATGGAGAGAGATTGTCATTAAATAAATATAAGGTTTTAGTTTAGTAGTCCAATCGCGCCTGAATTCTAGGCCGACGTTAATTTATTGGTCCCTTGTAACGGTACAAGAAACGGTTCGAGAATTGGAAGCGTCACTTACTGTCATTTATTAACTTTAAAACTTAAATTAGTAACCAAACTAATAGTTTAGAATATACATAAAAAAACTTAATTATGTAAACTTAAGGGAAACCCCTAAAACTCAAAGTCTCAGCAATATTTTAAGTAACGGTAGATTTTTCTCATGTTTTCTTTCATTTCAAATTAGTTAAGTGCGATAATAACGTGGTGGAACGAAGTTTATAGTAATCGCATTTTCGTAAGAGTTTTTTTTAATAGAATTTCTAGAGAAGAAAGTTAAAAATAAAAATATTTTTTGTCTAATCGCACTGGGACAATAAGTTTTAAGCTTTAAAATAATAGAAATCTAAGACTACACTAACATAAAACTTGAAAATAAATAAGTACAAAATTACGTGTGTGTATGATAATTTGTACATACACACACGACTCGTAATTTCGAGATATTTTTTAAATTCTGAAAATGAAGATCTGTTAATCCTGTTCGGTTGGTGAAAATTTACTCCAGTTAAGAGTGAATTTTAAGCGCTTAGCTTAGCAGCTCAGCTTTAAATTTGTCCACTTCTTTTCATGCTTCAACATTTACTGTTGACTGGTAAAGAATGCTTTGTGGCATTAAGTCCGCCTATGTACCACTCTTTTACATGTAGTTTAAATAAATAAACAAGAGTTTCCTGTGCCTATACTAATATTCTGTTTAACCTACTAGAAGTGTAGATCTTGGCTCCACTTTTAAGCTCATTCGCTTTGTTTTACGGCAGTTTTAGCCGATCTAATTTCCGTCAAGTACTTATGCTATTTATGAACTCCCAGCAAGGTTTGCTAACTGAAGTTACTTGAAGTTTATCTTGCACTTAGTTTGCTTCATGGAAACGATTTAGAGTAAATAGTTTTAAGAGGACAGGGATGAAAGGAGGTGGTCTAAAAGATTTTTTAGAATCTAAGTAGAAACAGCAGCAGCGAGTCACTGGTGGCTCAGTGGTTGCGGCCCCGACTTATAAATAGTAAGACGTGTGTTCGAACCCAGGCAAACACATTGCTTTGTGTTATTTATTTTGTCACTACTGCTCTGAAAACGGTGAAGGGAAAAACATCGTGAGGAAATCGCCATGTTTTAGAACCAAAAAATTCGAAGACGTGTGACATCTGCTAACTCGCACTGGGCCCGCGTGGTGGATTATAGCCCATACCTCACCTAGAGAGGAGGCCTGAGTTCCTGCAGTGGGAACATTATAGGGTGATGATGATGATTACGACGTAGAAACAGTGGTGGAGTACATGCGTTTAGGTGTGCCAACTTCCAGTCTGTTCAACCTCAATACCCTAAACTGGTAATTTCTGTTAGACTCATAAGCACTCATAATATAACACAGTCCGCCAATAAGTAGTGTAAGTCTTCAACAACTCCACACTCCACTCAGTCAGTGTTAGGCTAGTTTGTGTTTATCATTGGCTGAATATGCTAAAATAAAATAACAGCTGTCAAGACCAAAAGATCGAACTACTACAATACAGATTTCCCCTAAACTCGACATGTGAGCCTCATAAAAACTTCGAACATTTTGTATAATTGATGAAGTGTCCTGTTAACTTAGACGAGAATATTTTCCTTTTGTCCAACGATCCCATAGAGAGTCAGTGTTTCACCGTTTCCTTACATCTGGTTACTCCGATCGCTCACACAACTTTTCTAAATCGATCACTTTAGTTTCTTCCATTTCACTTATTACATTTCCTTCTTCGCAGTTGATGTCTAGTGGACTTCTGTCTTGTCGATTAAGTGAATTAGGACAAAGAGGATAGTATGGATAAGGGAGTACCTACGTAACTAGTGTATGGTTCTTGAATTCATGCTTACTTAAAAATAATTTTAATTGATAAAGTGGTATTGTTTCCGAAACCAAAGGTACCTGAGTATAACAAGAGTTAACAAAACACACATATTCATAGGTATCGTCGGCTTCTCTGGTGAAAATAAAACTGTATGTAAACCCATGTTATCGTCTATTCTATCTAGATTTTGAATTCAGCAGAGAGGTATCCCATGACCTAGGTTAGGGCATCTGATACTTTTATCCCAACCTCCACGCGGGTGAAGCCGCAGGTTGGCTTGTACCTCATAATTATCATGTTATATTTTTATCACAAAATTATCTGGTATTGCCAATAAAACTTCATGTTCATTAGTAGAATTTCATTTACATATTATTTTAATTCTTAAAACAAATTTAATTTGCAAAATCATTTATTTTGTAGTGTAAACCTCAATTCTGTGCTTTCCGGTGTTTTCTCTGAAATGGGTATTTATTATTTGGTAACCGATATTAATTCAATATAAATTGTATGTTCTCTATGTACCTACCAATCAATTTGTGGCAGATTTAATCCCGATCGCAAATATTTGGCATTCCGATTAATTACAGGAAATAAATATTTTGTGTTATTAAATTACCACTTTTCAATTATTATCGGTGTACCAATAATAAAAAGCAGTAAGCCAATTTTCCTTTATTATTTAATTAAAACAATTTCAATATATGCCTGCCTCGGTGGTCTAGTACAACGAGGCAGGTAAATTGTTAAGATTGTTTAAAAAATATTGGTCAAATGAAATACCACAGGAAAATTGGCTGCTTAGCGTAGAAATTTCCATGAGGCATCTCTCAGTAGAGCAGCCACGGAGTCTGAATTTGTGCTCGGTTGATGGCAATAGGCCTCTATTAGGTACCTACATGGGAATTAAACAGAACTAAAACTAAATGTGGGTATACTATGTATTAGATACACCTCTGTGTAACCGTTCTGGGCGTGCAGGCGTTTACATTCCCATTACATTTTTGGGGGGGTATGAAGAACAGGGTGTAAAGTTCCTCATCCCCCATAGAAAACGGAGGATCCTCCGACCGGACGGGTGTTGTGTCCGGCGGGCTAACTGCCCAACAGTTGTAAGTCGGGAACTCCTATATAGGCTTATGTCGCGGATAATGTTGATAGCGCGATGTAGGAACTTCTGTCGATCGTTTGTTAGTACGCAGGTGTTGCGATAGATGTCGCTAGTCGCCACATCACTTCCCCTTCGCCTTCGAGCAGCGAGTCATACCGTCAGCCAGCAGCCACGGCTTCATGGGGTATCCTGTCCACCAGCATGCAGCGGAAGCGCATTCCTGGACATCACCCCCAGCCTCATCAGCGACTTTGGCACAGCACACTGCACTTCGGCCGGTCAGCAAGAGACGCACTTCTCTCCTGGTCGACGCAGCAGCCAGCCACAACGCAGCTCTGCATCACTCCGGCTGCACTATGCTAACTGTAAATCGTACAACGCCGATTTCGACGGTGACGAAATGAATGCTCACTTCCCACAAAATGAAATAGGGCCAGAGCCCATTCGTCCCCTAAAATTCGTCCCCCAGCATAAAAGTTGTAGATTCGGCCCCTATATAGGTGCCCATTGGTCTCCTGGTAGGGGACCAATTAATATTTTTATAAAAAATATTATTTTTCAGGTACCCGTTCGTCCCCTCTAATATATAACAATAAAAGTTAAAGATTCGGCACCTATTCAGGTGCCTATTGGTCCCCTGAGATAATATTAGCTATATTTTACATAAGAAACGGTTAACATAGTACACTTGTGAACAGTTTATTACCGGAATTAATTTAATCATAACAGATCATTGAAAAAAGAGCTATGATGAATGATAATCCGTCATGATAATAATATAACCTGTCGATAGGCTTACGATGTAAAATTGTCTCACTAATAAATAAATACGGTCAATCACTAATAAGTAAATATACAAAAAAACAACCGACTTCAAAAACACCAAAAAGTGAAAAATAAACTTTAAAAGAAAAATCAGCTTCTGAAGTCGGTGACATTTGTTTGTTTGATTTGGCTTTTTTTGCCACCGACTTCAGAAGCTGATTTTTCTTTTGAAGTTTATTTTTCACTTTTTGGTGTTTTTGAAGTCGGTTGTTTTTTTTTGCAATTTTTTTTTTATTTTTTCGTTTTTAGTTGTGTATCTTATAGAAATATTTACTATGAAACCTATGCTTGTATAGCGTCAGAAAAAGCACGAAACACGTAATACGTGCCTATGTTTGAGGGTTGCCCTCGATTTCACTGGGATCCCATCACCAGGATCTGGTTTCCATATCATGGTACCACTCTTGAAATATCTCCGTTCCAATAAAAAAAGAATCATCAAAATTGGTTCATAAACGACGAATATATATATATATATATATATATATTCATATTCGCGAACACACGTATAAAATCTAACGAAAAATGTTCATAAATTATGAAAAATGGTCATAAAATGAAAAGTACTGGGCCAAACCATGCTAAATTTTTATGGGACCAAATGGCAACTATTCCGCATCAAACTAAAAAAGAATCACGTAAATCGGATCATAAATCGCAGCGTAATCGGTGTACATACAGAGAAAAAAAAAAAACATACCAATCGAATTGAGAACCTCCTCCTTTTTGGGAAGTCGGTTAAAAAATACGGTGATTTTAGCCAATTTTTATGTAGGTACTTCTAGTTACAATTTATTAGATTTAAGTTATTACGATTTTGCATGTAGTTGGTTAATATACAAAAAAAAATATGTTGATTTATCTAGTCTTCAATAATTACTATGATTTTAGTTTTTTTTTGTACTGTTATAATTTTTAAGATTTAAGTTATTATGATTTTGCATGTATGTAGTTGGCAAAAAAACAAAAAAATAAGAAGTGATTATTTACTGTTGATATGTGTTCTATTTTTTTTTGCATATTTTATATTTAATGTTGATTTATATGATGGTCAATCAAGGCTGATTTTTGTAAAAGTTGTATTTTGTTAGTTTCTAGGACATTGTGATTTTGTAGGTATGTGTTAATCTTATTTGAAATAAACATGATATCTACCGAATTACTATATTTTTTATTTTAGCCTTTTCTGCGCGACTGTACCAGGACTACCAAGCTGCAGTATACACATATACATGTACTTTTATTAGAAGAATGAATAAAAATAAATATTCTTCAGGGGACGAATGGGCCCCTCAAAAGTTCCAGGGGACGAGTGGGCACAGGGTGCGAATCTTAGGGGACGAATGGGCTCTGACCCATGAAATAGCAAGAAGCGAAGCTTTTAACATTATGTCAGTGCGAAAACAATATCTTGTACCAAAGACGGGACACCATTGAGTGGATTGATCCAAGATCACGTCGAGTTCACCAGTTTGGGGGGGGGGGGGGGGGTATGAAGAACAGGGTGTAAAGTTCCTCATTATCCCCCAAACATTTAATACAAAGAATTTAGGCCATGATTCACAATCCCAGGAAATAAATCAGTTAATAAGCTGGGTCATACTTACTTACTTACTGATAAAAGTACAATGCTATCACGGTTAAAATGTATGGAATAACAGAATAATAATTTTATAATTATTTAAATATACTTAGTATTTTGATGCGTGTCGCTAGCCCTTATACATTGTTTAAAAAGACAACGAGATTTGACATGTTGTTTTAAATACTTATCCTGAAACCTAATAAGTCCATTCTGAGAATTTTGTTGCAATTAAAAATTACCTCATTTCGGAGGGTCGAAAGGACCATACAAACAAAGGCTCATTAGACTTGATGTTTTTTTAAGGACTTAAAACCATGAGAGGAAATTAAACGAGTTGTTTTTTTTTATTTTGATAAGGGTTGCCATTGTCGGCACGTGTGTGATAAGGAGTTAGACTAACAGAGTTGCGGGAGGTATCAATCTCGTGCCATCTATTTAAAAAGGGTGGTCGAGCTAATTAACGTATGTAATGTTATACACATGAAGGGTTATTAAGACCATCCTCCATGAGAGAGAGTTGCTAACGTGATGGATAAAGGTTATGATGATGATAAGGAGTCGGAGGATTCAAAGAGGTCAATGGGTATTGTCTAAAAAATCTAACCAATGTGTTTTATTTATTAGATTACGTTATAGTATTTTAAGAAAAGTATTTGGTATTCAATGGCTAGTTTAATTTGTATTTAATTTTAAAGTTTTAGGGTTGATGTTGTCATCTCTGGAAATGATTCCTTTGCTCATTCGACAGTTTTTAATACGTTAGTGACACTCTAATCACATAAAGCTAAGGGCTCGTTCAAACACGCGAGAACCACGCGATGCCTTACCCATGCCTGAACGCAGGCTTAAACGTATTTCTTCTTCAGATATCATCATTGAAGGCCAAATAAAGATAGACCACATTTCTTCCATAATATAATTGAGCAGTTTTTTTCTCATTTTAACGAGACACAAGACCTTACTCATCGAAATGATTTTGCAATTAGTACAGTTTTGATCTTTTGAAAACTAGACAATCCCCATTGTGTCATTAGAAACTTGTTGTAGGTAGTTATTGGTAGCTAACTATCTAGCAACGATTTGTTGACAGGAAGCCAACGGTTAGTGGTGAGTTACAGGGAGTTAGTAGATTATTAATTGCAGATTTGAAAGATCAAGATTAAACTTTGTCACAACTTTTAAGCGTACACACTACACAGCAATGGTGTTTGGTTGCAGGAATGAAAATGAAAAATGGTTTATGTTTTCAACAGCCTTAATTTCTAGGAACTGCAGCCTCCTTTTAAGCAAACAATCCAAGAAGCGAAACGCTCTTTCACACTTAAAAATGTTTTAAATATACTACTATTTACAGAACTAAGATAATAATAAAATATATACAAGTATCAAAAAGGGGAGTAATTACAGGGCGTCAAAAAATTCGTCCACACCGCTGTCAACAGGAAAAGTGCCCAGAAGGCTGGCAGCATTGCCACGTTGGATGGCAATGCTGATTCTTTGCCCAAAAAATATTCCAGCCCTCCGGTCACGTGAAGAGTCGACCAAACGCTTGGCAATTTCCAAATATACTTGCTAAAAATATAATATGAAAAGGAAAGAAAAGGCAAATTTAAACCTAAGACAAAAGTTGGTATAACTGTAGTAGATAGCACGTATTTCGTTACAGTACTGTGGTAGAAATTACTCGCAAAAAAAAAACTATTTTTCACTAAGGACAGCAATAGGTGTTTCGTTATATTATATACCTACATATATATTTATTTGTATATTGTGACCCATTACGGATATATTTTCGTTACGTTTGAAAGGAGATACAGTCGCAACAAATGTGAGTTCGTTTTTTGTGTATAAACAGGGTAGGATTCCCTCCCCGAGGGAATATTCCTGCTTTCACAGCATTATTTTAGGCTTAGAGTGGGAACTTTTTCTCTATACCTCTTATGTCGTCTTTATTCGGAACCGTGGCTTTACAGCTAAGGAAATGTTTCTTTTTTGTATCTATTTTCCAGATATTTATCTTTTTTCGTACGTTTAGTTGAGATCTTTTGTGGCTGAGAACGTAAAACCGAGGCGACGCTTACGTTATCCTTAGTGATGTCGTTTAAAAGATTTAACGATATTAAGGGAAGAAAAAGAAAAAATATGGTCACAGCTAAAACGCACATACTGTTACTTGATTTAATAATATTTCTAAATGTCGACGAAGCAAAAAGGGTAGGTATGAAAAGATCGTTTCTGGTGGCCGTTCTTTAATTTCTGTCAACCAGCAAGGGAAAAAGCCGAGAGTCGTGTTATGCTATTAGTAACCCTGTGTGCAAACAACAGAAACCAAATTACCTATATTACTGCCACGCATCTTTTCACAAACATCACGCCTGTGATATCAGAAGAGTTGGCAGAAGTGTACCTAATATGTAGTATACCCACACCACACCCATATGTTAAAGTCCCATGTAACAGGGTGAGAGCCTATTGCCATCCACCCGAACACAAATCCAGACTCCATGGCTGCTACTGAGAAATTTCTGATTGAAAAACCCAATAACCTCATGATTAGCAGTCGCAAGGTGCGTTTTTCAGTCAATAAAGGGAGAGAAACTACCACAAAAAAATACCGATTCCGAAATATATAATATATACTCGTACATACCCTGAACGTATTACGCACATAACAGTGCACAAGAATGATGAAACATGTCGTGTGACAAATGACCACAAAACAGGACCGTACGACATAAAACAGCGGCGTGATGTATGCGCGAATGGATTACCATTTGTACAAACAAACATGGAGGTACGAAATGAATACGGTGACAGTTTATATGTGTATAGCTTTTTACATAACAGGATGCTTCTAATTTACGAAGGAATAGGCAGAAGTATAAACTATATTTAGCTAGCTCCGACATAAATAATATTTTTTTTATAACTTCAAGTGGGAATCAAACAGAAAAGTAAATGTAAAAAAAAAACCGGAAAATCCTACATTTTACACGACTACCCAAAAAAAATAGAGTTTTATGTTATATGTATGTTTGTGAGTTTCTCTATTCCACCATAACTTCGAAACGCCTGAATCGATTTTAAACAAAACAGGCCCGTCTAAGAATTTGTTATTATTATACATATTTTTTTTTTACCATTAGAACCTATAAAATACATTCCTGCATGTAACCTCCACGTAGCTCTAACAAATTGTATGACTAATAAACATTCAAACTTTTACCCCTTTCTAGCCATTTTTATAACCGTAAAATACTAAGGGTTTCGCCTATCTGTGCTATAAATACCTCTAACTTTAGTGACGATAGGTATGATAGGCTAGCAGAAAAACATTTTAATCCTAGATTATGGGTAGGCTGCCAGGCTTTTTTTTCTAGATTAAGAGCTACACAGTACAATCTTAGTACTCAATGTAAACATATTTCGCGCCGATAGTTCATCATCCATCATTCATCGAGCTTCTACCCGATACTCCTAAAACGAGGCTTTCATTGCATAACAATGTAAAAGGCCCATCAAATCCAACCATCCCAAAAGCTAGGATTCATATTGTTAGATACAACGCTATTTTCTGCTTTCAACATTCTTAAGTGATTTACGAAGGCATTAGGGTAGAATGTATAAAGGAAATTGGATTGGCTTGATTATAATTTAGTTATTTGTAATTATTTTCTCTATGACATTCGGCTTTCATTAATTTGTACCCGTATCATAACAAAGACTCACAACATAAAGAAATTAATGAGATTTCAGGTATAGTTCAAAATATTTGGTCATTTGAAGCCTGCAAAGGTGCTTACTGTTATAATCTTTATCGTTTTTGACTGAACTGAAACTGAAAAAATCTGAAACTTGAAGAAAGTTTATAAACGCCGCCAGCCAGAAGAGTTAACACGGACAAAATTCGAAAAGACCAATTAACAAAAAATAAACAATTTTACGACAAAACTTTTGACCACTTCCTAAACATTTTTTGCTCATCGTGACAAATATTCCGCAAAACTTTGGATCATGATTAATGTACATTTGCTCGTTACGGTGTTTTGTAATCCCTCGGTAAATATTTGTACCGTCCATGGCGAATAAATCGTCACATATTTTACGAAAACAAGCCATTGTTGTTCCAGTTACAGCAATATATTTTACACGCTTGCCATGACGGACGTATAAAAAACCTCACGGATTCGACTTTGCTTGTTTGTTTGGATGTAAGACTGCTGTGGATTGGTTTAATTGTGTCAAACGAGGTAATTGCTTAACAAACTTACATTCATGTTACTATGGTGTACAAAGGCGGACATAATGGTACAAGGCTTATTGTAGCAGACCTTTGAGTTAATAAGGACAATATTGTGATATGGTTCAAAAATACGAACAACAAAATAATACTTTCATTAAAAACTATTCACCAAAATAGGGTAGTTGACAAAAAAAAAACTAATTAGTCCGTCAGATAGATTTCCAAAAAAAATTCATCACGTATTTTTTATTTTTTCACGTAAACAAAAAATGAAGACGATACAGTGCTTTGAAAAGTCGTGAAACGTCACAGGTTGGTCCATTTTTACCAGACTATGACGTCAAAAGCCCCCTCTCCATGGTATTTGACAAGCTTTATTTTCGTCATGTTTTATTAATTTGATAAATCAAAAAACACGTATCCAATATATTTCGATAACCTAGCTAACTGGCGGACTTAACAGAATGATATTTTTTCTAGTCAGTCAACTACCCTATTCATTGCGTTATTTACGTGGACGCAGACGCTGTTATCCGCGTAGACGAATTTTTCAAAATATGTATTAGGAATTCCTTTAAAAATCCTACAGATTACGATAGAAAGTAATTTTATGCAATCTATACCAATCATAAGCTGCTCCAGCCTGCAGCGATGAAAATGTTCTATTTCTCTGTAATATTAAACTAATTTAATGAAAAGCTTGAATACCAGCAGTCATTTCAATTATACTAACTGATAATTTAATTTTCAAATCAGTTCACAGAACGATTTTGCAATGTAAGTTCTGTATTTATTTTAAGAATCCGAATACTCTCAGGTACCTAAAATACCGAAGGATCTCCAATTACATGGAAATTTCATAGACGGAGGGCGTAATTCGTGTCCCCGACGTGCCACCATTAATGATATAAAGTGACCCGACTGACGGCAATTAGGCAGACCCTGCCTGGGTATACCAATCTATATCTACGAGTGTGTTTTATTCATATGTCAGGGAAATGTACATACTAAGGTCACGGATTTTCTCTCATTTTCATGGAAAAATATTTTTTAAAGCTGCTTGAGCGAAGTTAAATTGTTACGTATTCACATATACGTATACACTTTTCACAATTACAATGACAAACAAACCAACATATTATTATAATATACATCAAAAATAAAAACCGTACTTCATTTCGAAAATAAAGTACTAAAACGCAGAAGTTACCCAGAAATAATAGATTATAAACTAATTTAACAGAACAAGCACTCAGGTAAGGCTTTGTGTGAAAGTCTATTCAGATGAATATGAAATGGGTACCTTTGTACTTGTACGTAGCACCTACCTACAATCATTCTCATATTTACCTGTTGTTAGTTGCCTACTAGTTCTGTTAGTAACACAGCAACTTAGTTATTTATATCATTTTCAATAAGGACGCTCAGTTGCTAATGACCAAAGTTTATCGCAATTTCAATACAATTTCAATATCATTTCCATTCGCAAATACCAATTTCAATATATTTCTCTATCGCAATAGCACCTTCATTAACTTTAAGAGGTGTTATATCGTATATAAGTTGCAAATGATGTGTGTCATCAAACGTCTATTTGGGGGGAGTTCCTCTGTCGATTATAGGAAAATTCAATGTAGCGGTTACGTAATTTCGGTTTTCCGGGTTGGCGCGCTCCGTAATAGTCCTTATATCTACGCTAGCGTATCCTACGTGTATACTGCCGAATTAGGGGGATAGCGTCAGTCTGGAAGGCTCGTTTGCGTTTCGTTTCATAGAAAAAGAGCAGCTGTAAGTTTAGTCTTTCGTCTCATGATAAACGGATGTGGGTGTGCCACCACCCACATGATTTATTTTTATTTTTATAAGAAATCTGTTTAAAATAACAGATAATGAACGTGAATGTAATCGAGGGAATACTAAGTACACTCATAATATATTTTACTACGAAAAACATTACTTAAAAGTCCTACGCATAACAAGTCTCTATAAAATTACATCTTCGATCCTTAAATACTCGAAGGAAGGTTTATAACCAGTCTTGTTATTTTCTAAAAGAAAATGATTTTTTGGTAAATTTGGGTTGGAAAATATAATAAGGTTCTTGAAAACTGAAATAGGTCCTATTTTTATAAGCTTTTATACAACTTGCTTTTTAATTTATTAATTAGTTTAGTATCTTCCAAAGTATTGGTCAAATCTTGTAACTTAATGCCTTGTGCTTAAAGCCTTTTCTCCAAGCGATTGATATTTTGCACACACCTTTGGTTCTTGTGACAATACTATATTTTAATGACAGGTATGACATGATCCTCCTCACGAGAGAACTCCTCAACGGTCAATAGCACGGACACAACACAAATACGAGTATACGAGTTCAATGTAATTACACAAACCTAAATTTTCTCTTTGCATTTTTATAAAAGCTTGCTTTTATTTAAAAAATATATATTATAGAGAATTCCATTATAAGTCCATGCAGGAATGCATGGACTTTTAATGGAATTCTCTGCAACTAAGTAACTCGATATCCTGTTTGTTTTGTTTAGGAAAACGTGTGGCTAGGAAGCTTTTATTCTGGATATATAATTACTTCTATTTTTTCCCCAACACCTGCCTTTGCTCTCGTAAGGAAGTACGAACAACAGTCATTTTAAATGTAGAATATGATTTAGTAAAATGTATGTATTGCCGATAGTATTAAAGTGATGATGTTTTCTTTATCAAAAACTTTTGTGGCCAGTTCTAATTGATTCGTGATCAAACGCTAACTTAATACTAGTGACACAAAGCCTAGGCTTTACTCGCTTTTAATCACCGCATTGTAAGTCTCACAGTTACAAGTTCGGAAAGTAATCAAAGTCAAATCAACAAATTTATATCAAAAGCCTTGAGTATTTCAAAATCTTCGAGTAATAAAAGCCAGTCGAATCAGAGAACTGTGAAAGGTGATTTGGAGCTCAGTTAGACAAATTAAAACATTCGTCAGGATTATTCAGAATCAAGTAGTTCTTCGTAACTACAGCCAATTTGTTGATAGGGACACTTAATACGAATTTTATTGCCTTCCGATACTTACCTAATGGAGAAACTTCTGTGAAAGTGATTTCCCAAACACGTGTACCCCGGACATCTGCCTATCCCTGTTGTCACCCTGAGGACTTGTGTAACGTAAGAAAAAACTTTTAATTAGTTTTCGTCTGTAAATCAAGTTTCGAAAGGTAGCAGCGCTTTTATGCCTTCATAGGGAGTTGTTTTGAATAAGCTTGGAACCGCTCGACCAAAAATCAATGAATATTAAACCCAGCCAAAGTTGTTTTGAATTTACAAGAATAAGGTAACTTTTTAGTTTTAGACTGTTTCTGGAACCTGTTTTGCTTTGTGTGCCAATAAATAAATCAATTTCAGCTGCTTTCCATCCGACGCAGGTCGTAAAAGTCGGAAAAGGAAAAGGTAACAGTTGTACTAATAGATAGTACGATTGGCATTGTGCCATTAGGTACACAGTGAATTTACCAACTTATACAATAATATTCTTCCAAATCTGACAAAGTAAGGATATAGGTACTTTGGGAAACTGCGTTAACCTTATTTTGTAAACTTATCGAACGTTATTGTTTTTATTAAAGTAGCTTTAGCACGTCAATATTAATAACCAATTCACTTTTATCTATAATAAATGTATGTATTTAGAAATATATAAGTATGTTTATCAGTTGTCTAGTACCCATAACACAAGCTCTGCTTAGCTTGGGACTAGATGGCGTTGTGTGATAGTTGTGGAATATTATTATTATTATTTTGGTCTCACTCCAGTATTTCAGGTTTCAGTGTTTTAATAAAAACTGACGGTATTTTTCGTTTATGAGAAATATCCTGAACAAATAGGAGGGATGTTTCTGGGCATAACCCAACTACCGCAAAATATGACGCACGATAAATAAAGAGTGTATCTCATTGGTGTAGACGGGGCATATTTTTTACAACAGCTTTTTCGTGTCTAAATACATATTTCTCGTAGAGGCGGTTGTCATCGTTGGGTTGCGAATAGCGAGGGGTAAAAATACGTGATTTCTTTCGTGTAATCATATCCTATGGATAGGGAAATATTGTGCCGAGTAAAAGGGTTTCCTTTGCAAGTTTTTGTTTAAATAATTCCACAATATTATGTCGTGTAGTTTTGTGATATACCTACATACTTTAAATCTAACAGCTCCCTTATTAAACCACTATTTTCAAAATTTATTTATTTAATTTTGTAAGTAAATTAATTGTCTTTTAGTAAATAGTTCAGTACAACTAAACAGTTGGATAGGTTATTGGAAACTTCCCGTTACCTTTTTACGGAACCAACTACGATCAAATACTTACTTAGCACGCACTCAGCGTGCTAAGGAGCGTATAAGGGAGAGGAATAAAAACGAATCCTTTAAGTCTTTGCCGAGATAAAGACAGTGCACAACCTTATTAGATATCGAGAACGAGATCTTGTAATGAATTTACATGCCATAGCTACTTAACTGGAAAATAGGGTTAAAAGTACGTGGCAATGCCAAACACGTCTATAGGACCTTTAAAAAAATTTTTGTAACCAGTTTGTTGGCATTTAGGAGGTTTTCTCAATCTATTGACTAGTTAGGTTCCTTATTGTAAGTTTTCATAACGCCCTCGTCGGTAGAAACTAAGTTAATGTAATTAAACACACAAACAAAAAATCTGTGCCTGAAAATTGCACTGAAACAGCAACACTTCTTAGTGATATCTAGGACGACTTATTTTACATAGTTTTTTTTTTGTACCACCAATTTTTTATTTAAAAAACAGAGCTTATTAAAAGGACACCGCCAACCCTCCCTGTGATGATAAAGTTACCCTCAGAACAATACCCGCGTAAAAGTTTAATCTCATAATGTTTACTCTTTTTTGTCAGAATGAACTAAGTGTGACAAGAAGACACTTGGTTTCTTATATTTTTCATTCGCTGCATTGTACGGTACACACGTACAAAGTTGCTGTATGCAAATAAGTTATGAGCAGGAGTTGCAAACTTATAGCTCCACAGCTTTCTTGCAACCTAGATGTTGCATTTATCACATGCACTAGGCTGGGGGTAAATAAGGGGGACTGTACTTGCTTTCACCTGTAATATTTTTGGCCACAACGAACAAAATATGGTTATAAACTATACCAGTTTATTCACAAAATACCTTTGGAATTAATCATGGACCAGATAACATTTACATAATATTTTTCACTAACAAAAGGTTCATGGTAATGAGCAAAAGAAAAATATATTTTCTGTTCTTAGTTTTTAGGTTAGAAGCTCAACATACTTTGTATATTACAGTATTTGTTACGTTATACAGTTAATCCCTTATCTGTAGTGGACAGCTCGGTAAGCCAATACTTAATCCCAAAACAGTGTCGCCGCGAGATTTATCTCTCTGTCTAATCAAATACAATGTGCGCTGCCGCCACTGAGCAACACAATCCCCTTTTGTCACTTATAAGAAAAGAGAAAAGAAAACCCCATAAATCACAACTTTAACATTCTACACAGTGCTATTAACATAAAGCGCTATTGAAATGACTTTGTTTCACAAAGAAAATAAGTTTATTGTGTTATGAATGCAATAGTGAGTTTCCTTATTCCGCTTTTACCTATATCCTGGGGCGAAACGACCTTTCAGCAAGTAGTTATGACGTAAAAGAGTCGCCGCTGGCTACGGCGAGACAAGAATTTATTACGTATGTGCAAAATTCAAGTAATACAAAACAGGGAACTTTCCCCACGAGTAAATAAGGAGTTCTTGAAAGAATTAATACGGCCATAATAGACTTCATTTCTTAAAGCTCTGCTATTGTATAAAATGGTTTCATCTGCAGACATGTCTTGTCTTCCTATACTTAGGTATATTGACAGAAATTGAAATTCGTCACCGCTTTTTTCTATCCCCTAGTACTGAATTGTGCAGTTTTCTCTGTACTATAATTTCACACCCAATCAAATTCATCTCTTTTAATACCTATTCAATTTAATCTGACTTTAAATCTTAGTTCAAATCCTTTGGTTTTCTAACATCATCAACAAAACTCAACAATGAGCATGCGATGTTACATCAGATTTACTGACTACGCCTAAGCGTTTGTAGCCCTAAGGCTACAGAAACTGAAAGTAGAGCGACGGGGGTCAAATCCCATTAAAATTAACCACATGGGGCAGTAAAATGGCCAGCGGCAATAATTTACACGTAGCCATGTACCGGCTAGCCGTGAGGACCACCATCGTTGATTGCTTGGCCACGAGCCACACGTTTCGTAGAAACAAAATTTAAAAAAAACCAGACCATGCTAAATGTAGCTATGGAAATGTCCTTGCGTTCGTCGGAACGTGCGATTTAATTAGTTCATTCAATAAAAGTATGCGACTTTTGTTTTAGTCGCTAGACGCATTATCATCCGCACTCGCCACGGTTCTTAAAATAAAACAATTAATTTAAATGACTTTAAATTAATTGTTTTTTTTTAAATTAATGGCTACAATGAATTTAATAATTAATAATTTTAATGGTTACAATGAATTTAATAATTTATCAAATGTATGATACATATTTGTACGCCGTAAAGGTAAAACATGACTGTGATCCTTTCTAATGTACTTTAACATCTTGCATGATTTGTGTGTATATTCATGTTTCGGACAAATAAATGAACTTTGACTTTGACTTATGCGAAGGAAACAAGACGAGCACACGCAAGTCGTATCGCCTTTTTTTTTTTTAGAGGATGGGAAATCATCAAATCACTCCTCCCACTCTGGGCAGAGCGGTAGGGAGTGTCAGACTTCTACTGACTAAACACGACCGAAAGTCGTGTCGCCTGAGACTGGGAACGGGGCCTAAGGCGTACATCGGTGGGTTCGTTAAATCAGAAACAAATTGTCTTGCGACGAACGTAGTCGCCGTCACGTCTACGTCTGTAAGCTTGGCATTTCTTGTTCTGTCTGTCATTTCGGTAACCTTTTGCCCCATTTCTGCAACATCCGTAATGGCGACGGGCATTGCTTGAAAGACAAGTCTAGTTCTGTGTTTCTTTTGGCCAACTATCTTGCAATTAGGATCTCTGTGATTTGTGAACACCGATTCTAAGTGGTATGTATGAAGAAGTTATTTTTTTTTTAAGTTTAGAGGTAGAAGAATCTAAAATTGAGTTACCTGAAGGGGTTAGACATTCTTTATTTTGTTAAGTGCTTAGTCGAAACTTACCTCCGTTAAAGCAGAATGATAGTACCCAATACAGTGTGAACTGCAGTTAGTATAGTAAAACAAACAGGCACATACTCCTGCATTATTTCCCATGGACGTTACAGCTGATGGAGTTTATTTGGCAGATAAATAACATAACTTTGTTTGTATAGCTGCAATACAACAAGAAGAGAAACAACATTTTCCCCCAAACGACGTCACGGTTAAAAGCTTGTATAAAATAAAACAAGAAAGCTATCCGTTTGTTTGATTTATTCGCCAGTGATTGAGTTACAACGCTGTCAGCTGCCAAGTGTGACTGGAAAAGTATTGTAACTTGTATTTTATTCGTCCATTTATCAAAATGACTAGGCGACAAATTGCGTGACAGTAATATTGTTATTTTAGAGAAGAAACTTGAAGAAAACAGCTCCTGAGCCCTAACGACAAACGAAACATGAAACTTTTCAAATACATTATTATGAAATATGGCTAAAAGTTGATCCTTGCCGCGTCGACAGTTCAAATATTTGTATTCTCGCGTCTCTCATTCAATATAATTCTGCGAGAGTAAAATAATCAACGAATACATTTCAAATGGAAATAGGATTGACCTTGTGCCATGTTGTGACGTCATAGCAAGCGCATTATATGTAGCAACCGTACCGATATTGTAAGGTATTTTTCAGGAATGAGTAATTCATTCATGAAAAATTTAAATATTCCAAACATTTTGAAGTTCCAGCAATTTGCATTTATTTGAACAGAACAAGGTTGGTAAAAATGTACTATAGTAAAACTTGACCAATATATTGATGCTCAGAATATTGAATACTTAATTTAAAACAGGTGTGTATTACATTTTTAGATCTATATTTTGTAAGTAGAGGTCAAAAGTACACCAAAACAAGGCAAACATTACTTTCGACTCCAATTCTTTTAAATTCAAAAATAATGTCACGAAATAAGCTGCTAAACCCACAGAATCACGTCATGTTTCGAGTCAGCACAGAAAAAGTTAACAACAGACACAAACTTAACATAATTGAATGAGTAATGTGTTTCCTTAACAACTGTACTAAGGAGACAGCTCCGTCTTTTACGAGCGTTGCAGATTCTACAACCCATCTTGTCCTCGAAATTATGTTAGCAGTTAGTAGATGAGGAGGTACTTAAAAATATACTGCGTTTTTTTGGGTTTTTATTCATCACACCTGGAGATCCGAATTTTTTTTTTGAAACTGTATTTTTGAGTGACCAAAAAAGATGACAGACTAAAATATATTGTTCTTACATAAACTGCAATGTCTGAAAGTAAACATAGCATACGCATAGTCAGCCTGTAATATTCCCACTGCTGGGACACAAGGTTCCTCTCTGTAAGAGAAATTGGGCTGTAATCCACCACGCGGGCCCGGTGTGGGTTGGTAGATGTCACACTTTTGGTTCTAAGCCATGCTGGTTTCTTCAAGAGGTTTCCTTCACCAAAAGTAAGATAAGATAAAATTTTGTGAAAAAAATATATGCTTTTATCTGACCCCTTCTGTTATAATTATTATGTTTCATTATTTCTCTAGTTTATAAATGCTGACTTTGTTTCTATTTAATTCACAAATACCTAGCTTTCCAGGGTGGTGAGCAAACAACGATGATATAACACAAAACAGTTGAAAATTAAAACATCCGTTCCTTTTCTGTCATTCATAATAGGGGATCGGACTGACTCAAAAAAATATGATTCTATTTAGTCCGTCAGTTAGATTATCGAAAAATATTGGATACGTGTTTTTTGTTTTATCAAATCAATAAAAATTGACGAAGCTATAGCGCGTCAAAGATCATGGAGTGGGGCTTGAAACGTCACTTGAAGGTACAAAATGTACTATCATATGACGTCACATGAGTTTTCAAAGCACTGTATCGTCTTCATTTTTTGTTTACGTGAAAAAAGAAAAAATATGTGGTCAATATTTTTTGGAAATCTATCTGACGGACTAATTAGTTTTTTTTTGTCCGATCCCCTATTATACTAAAAACATGGTCGATTATATTATGAAAGCCATTCGTGTGCACCCTTTCGCCTATCAGTTCAGTATATTTACCGGTTCGATGTTCAACGTTGGATTTCCGATGGCTATGATCACCTCTGTGCCTACCCTCGCCCCTGCTTCCGGACTCGGGACCGGCAGAGCAAGCGATGATACTTC
The DNA here is from genome assembly GCA_949775195.1 of Diarsia dahlii. NCBI lineage: Eukaryota > Metazoa > Arthropoda > Insecta > Lepidoptera > Noctuidae > Diarsia > Diarsia dahlii. The sequence goes on from OX459198.1 coordinate 14,143,929, forward strand.
CGTATAATATTTATGGGTCTGAAAAAATATGTAGTTTGATTTCGTTAGTAAGGAAAATGTTAGTTGCTTTTAGAAAGTTTTCTATGTATCATTCATTATTTTGTTTTTGTTTGGTTATTTGAAAATCAGTAGATACTGAATACCACGTTACACAAATGACAATAAAAAAAACTAAGACTTCATTTTCATAATTTAACCTATGTACTTAAGTAACTGTTAGCTGATACAGATTTTAGTTAGGAATTTCAAAGAGAAAGTAGGTATAACTAAAAGACTAAAGGCTGAAGATGAAGAACACTTCACGTGTGTTCACACTTCACACCTTTGACTTACTTCACGTACACCGACTACAGACAAGAACTTTGCTCCTTATAAATTAACTTTCCTATACAGCCAAGGAATCTTTGCTTCAATTAATTGACACGAGCATACATGTAGACTCTAGACGAAATTGTAAGACTTCGGTAAGTCTACCAGTACCCATTCTTGTTTGTTCCCAACTAAGACTTGTCTGAGATATTACTTGGACCGATACTTTGGCTAAGAAGCCGATCAATTTCACTATATCAACATTTCGAGTGATTGGACATGTTAAAGCAAATATTGTTTGACGGGAGCCCGCATAAAGGGTTGTGAAAGTCGCAGTATGCTCCAAAAAGAAATTAAAATCATAGAGACAATTTTTTTGTAGGTTTTGAGATCGCTTTCCGGTCCGAACATTTACCGACAGGAAATAGGCAGACGTTATCCTTTTAGTGCGTCGTAGTTAGCTTCGAGTATAGTTTCTCTTGAAAAACAGCAAAAATCACCGCGAAGAGAAAAAAAACAAATATTTTTCCATTTGCATTCTCATAGCTCTGAAGCCTGTTAAATCAAACCCTAAAAGTGGACATCCCTTTACCTAATGCGAGAAAAATGCAAATTTGATAACAGTTATTCTGGTACCGTAACGCTGAACACATTCGCAGAACCACGGGTCCTCGTTTACACCGGGCTAGTAATGAAAAAACTTTCAAATGAGTTGGTCGCCCATGAGCTTTAAAATTGAAGTATTTTAATTTAAATACCTCGTTTGCAGTTTTTAAAGCTTTCGTTTTCATTGTGTGTAGCTCTAAAGTTTATTTTATATAAATACTGCTGGTTCAGGATTTTAAACAAAATTTGATTAAATAGTTTTTAAATGAAAACATCGCTAGGAAGCTAAACCAAAGGTTCGAAAATATGAAATGTATTCACCAGCCGACTCTGGGATCGTTTGGTGGATTATGGACCATTCCTTCACACTCACAGAGAGATAACATACGTTTTCAAATACGTTCCCAATGCTGGCTTTTGTCCCAGCATTGGGAACGTATGTTAAACACAGAGACATAGAGGTAGACCCTAACTTTGACAATCAAGCATTCGACAAAAAAGTTTTATCAATCCCCAATAGAATTTGAACTTTATTGACATTTACTAACAGGATTGATTCAGTCATAGAACATTTTATAATAAATTGCAATTACATTAGTATTACTGTTTCTTAGAATATGACCTACAATGAAGGTCAATTTTTTGCGGGGTTTTATGTTATAAAGCCCCAAAAAATAAGTTCAACAAAAGGGCAATTATCGATAAAAGTAGCAACTTTTCAAGGAAACATTTATTATTTTTACCTTTCTATTATTTCCTTTTTTTTTTCCCAGAAGAAGTATTTATTACTGGAGTATTGCTCAAGCCTGTGTGGGCTTGACTGGTGACCCAAACCATTCTTTATTCTAATGTTATACTAAAATAATACGACCTTCCTTAATACACTCGCATGGAGTTCTTTACATGCTCCTGTGACTGTTATTCAAACATTGAGTACCTTTCTTTTGAAATAACAATTCTTATTCTTGTGTGAGTTATACGCTTGACTAGTGAACGAAATACTTACCAACTTCTAAGAAATGTAAGTAATAGAGATGACGTCAATAAAAAGTACGAATAATTTGCCAATCTAATCTAACTCTCAAATCCACAGATTGCAGATTCTCTACTCATTCATTCACTAGCAGGCAACGCATAGTCCCAACTCGTACTAAGAAAAGTACATATTAATTTATCCAAGGAAATAACTTTGAGAATTCTGCAATTTGGAGATAAAACTTTGTATGGAAGTTTGCTGGTTCTAAAATGACTAACTTTCCATAACACACACACTTATTTACAACACTTAATGCTGCAATAAAACTTGAAAGTTTAGTAATATTTTAGCTCTAACTAATCAACAAAGTGCACCGTCGATGTGGTCCACTACACTCGTATAAAACAGCATCTGTGCATGGTTATGACCTCCACCAATGTGTGAAGTCAAACTTCCATGTAAGTAAGTAGGGAAGTTACAAGTGACGTCACAAAACTAAGTGGAGTCGCAACCCGTAAGTAAGACACTTGTAACGAGGGTACAGAGAAGAACGAGTTGAGTGCTTTTGCTTGATGAAATTTGAAAGTGGAGATAGTGAGATAATTTACGAGAAACGGTAAGTAACGGAAAGATCCGATAGGAGGTAACTTGCCTTTTATTGCTAGTTCCTCAGAAGAAAAGTTTGGAGGAAAAAGGAACACGAATGACGTAATAGGTAATAAGATTCCATGAGGTAACAAGTGCAAAGTTTAGTTGCTAAAAAACAGAAACGGAACATGACTAAATAATTCAAATGTTCCATAAGACATTTGAAATGTTTCACAAGATAAAAGTGAATGAACTTCAGCAGTGAGCAGCGGTGGCCCAGTGGTGTCGGCCCCGACTTATACGAACAGTAGGTCGTGGGTTCGAACCCAGGCAGGCGCATTACTTTGTGTAATTTATTTCATCACCGCTGCTCTCAAAACGGTGAAGGAAAACATCGTGAGGAAACCGGCATGTCTTAGAACCAAAAAATTCGAAGACCTGTGACATCTGCCAATCCGCACTGGGCCCGCGTGGTGGATTATAGCCCATCCCTCTCCTAGAGAGGAGGCCTGAGTCCCTGCAGTGGGAACATTATAGGCTGATGATGATGATGATGATGATGAACTTCACTTGAATTTCGTCACCGCCACATCGTATTTTGCACAAAGTTTGTCTACAGTCGTGTCACTTGAATTGAAGGACGCTTAAGCAACGTTGCCGCGATCAAACCAGCATAGGTCAGAGCTGTTTACATATCGAGACCCTTCCGGTCTCCGTGTATGAAACCCGGGCATTGAGCGGTATTCTGTGTGCCGAACTGCGACCAACGATTTGAACGGTTTATTGTACCCAGATCGAGTTGATCAAAACTAGATTTGGAATTTGTGGAATGTTGGTGAGTGCTCCGATTGTAAAAGTTTATAATATTATGACTTTTGTACCAACTAGTTATTCAAAAATATCAATTTTGAAAGAAATAATAAAATTTTGTATTCGACTTTATCATATTACTAGCTTGTGCCAGCTTGTACCAATTAAATATCACCAAGTGGATAGGCTCTTTCTTTCGAAAACAGTAACGAGTGCGATTATATTTTATGGCATTTTATGGCAAAGAGCAGAAAGAAGCGAGCTATTTTGTTTTTTTCGTAGTAACTATTATCGCAATAGCATATTCTGATAATGAAGCGACGTTTTTGAAACTTTGGGAAGAAACAAGCACAAAGTGAATAGCAGACCTACACTTTTTGTCGCCTAGTTAGTGTAACGTGTCTGAAAAAAACCATGGTCTTTCTTTTTTTGAAATCAAGTTTCAAAAGCTTGCGGCATTCATTTCAGCGTATAAAAATAACTGTGAAATATTCTTACAATGAAAATCAGACTGGGCTGTAATGAGGACGCTGAAAAAAATGCATTTAGACTTTTTATTGCAGATTTTGTAAGAAATGAGAGGTAGAAAATTATGTGGGTACCGAGTGAGACTGCTAGTTTATTTTACGTTCTATGTATTCGTTTTAGGTTTTTAAATTGGATGGTCAGATAAAATACTAACGAAACATTTGTGAGTTGACGCTAGAAAACAAGGAACACGTTTTAATAACTCTTTTGATTGGCATAAAGCAAGAAACAAGCAAGAAAATGAATAATTCTAGTTTAAATAAAATAATTATATTATAAGCGCATCCGAGATTCTCAGAAGCCAATTCAGTTCTTCTTTTTTATCTTTCGATGTAAAGTGATCATGATTTCAATTCTTGGTAACGTCATTTCCAGGTTGATAGCCATTGAGAAGCGCTCTTACTCTCTTGACCTGCATTGAGCATTGCTTCAAATTGCTGCTGTTTTTCTAAGAACGAAATTCAATATATAGACCAGGGCTGAAGCTTTCAAAAAAGGTAAAAAGTAAAACAAAATTACACTAGGATAAATCCCATTGGAAAAGGAAGAGTCTTTCCTTGGATAGATGAAGTGGGCTGCCGTTGTAATACGACTTAAAAGTCACGGTGTCTAATGTATACTACAATTAGACAAATTGTGAAAACACTTTTCCTTGTCTAATAAATACAAAATAAATTGTTTATTTTATCTATTTACTTTTAAGACACTGTATGCATACCTGTCTCTTTTCTTGCCTGTACCTTCCCTCTTTTGTTTTATTTATTTATCAGAGTTCTATCTTCACAGAGTGAACCAATTATTTGTTTGTCCAACTGCGATTACGTGAATTGAGACGAAACAAACAACTGGTCGGTTCTAGAAGTTTCTTCTATTCTACGATAGCTGAAGTTCTTTTGAATTCACGATCGATTTTAATGGGACAATGATGTGTTTACAACGTATGAAAAGTATTGGTTTAGAAACGGAAATTAGATTTACTATCTTAGATAGACATATTTTTAAACAAAGATTTCCCTTTGCTATATGATAGGGTGCTTAATTAGTTTGGTACTCTTCAGTAAGTAATTTTATGTGGGTGTAATTTTGTACAAGTTAGGGCTCTCATTTACAAGTTTCAATCAAAGTTGAAAAGGTTTTGCTTTCAAAGGCTTGTCGTACAAGGACCTTTTTATAGCCTAAAGGTATTTTATGCCAGATAATTCTATAAAAATAAAAACGGTCTTTTTTATTTTTAGTTTTAAATTAAATGAAACTTTATTGTTCTTCTTTTTAAATTAGAATTTTATTTTCGAGAAAATGATTTTTTTTTTTAATTTTTCGTATATAGAATAATCTAAGTAGCTACTGTATTAATCTATATAGCAGCTATATAGCAATACGCAAAAATCAAGGTCTTGATGATTGTATTTTAGTAAGATATTATGAACTCATAAACCTTCTGGAATACCCAGTACTAACAGGGTTGTCAAGGTCAGATAGACAGTCGCTCCATGTAAAATACTAGTGCTCAGCTGCATCTGGTTAGACTGGAAACCGACCTCAACTAACTTGGGATCAAGCTAGACAGATGGCTAAATATCAGTGAAAACCGCATCAAAATCCGTTGCATAGTTTAAAAGACCAAAGCAGTCATACAGGCAGACACTAAACGTAATTTAATTGTAGTAATTACAGATATAGATAATGTAGGTAGATACTTTCATTACGAAATTGGTGCGAAATTAATATGTCAGCCATAAGTCGATATTACAGATAGCTATAAAAAGGCGGCCATTAGAAGCAGATGCCTTGACCCTGTGCCCATAAAGAGAACCTAAGGAAGTTTTACGACTGGACTCCGTAATTGATTCTGCCTTGTGTTATTGTAGGTTAGATCAGATATATCGAAGCGTATTTTATTTATGAAATAGATAAAAATTTTGCTTTGAAGGATTTTGCACCTTTCTAAAAACAGTTTTAGCTGGACATAAAGACATAATAATTATTAGACTTAAAATTATCGTTGTTGAAGCACTTGAAATATTTTTTTACCCGACTACGGCAAAGCCAAAGGAGGGTTATGATTTTGACTGGCTATGTATGTATGTATGTATGTATGTTTGTATGTATGTATGTGTGTATCTTCATCTGTTCCTTCATAGCTTCTAATCTACTTATCGGAACTCGACATATGAGGTATCGTTAGAACCGTCTTAATTTTCCGCTGAACATAGGCTACGTGACATCTCACAAAAAGCGATTTGGTGCCCTCTAGCGGACAAAAAGTAAGGCTTAAAAAATTAAAATGGAGATAAATATGCCGTGTTTGGTATCATTTGAAAGGGCCTCACTTGTACATTTCCAAAATATGTTAATATGCTCAAATTTAAAATCACGCCCTCTAGCGGACAAAAAGTCAAGAGTAAAAAAAAATATTTAACACCAAAATTGTTTAAATAAAAAAAAGTAAAAAAACTAAAACCCGACTACGACAAAAAAAACGACGCTGAAAAAGTATGAAACAAGATTTTCAGGATATAACAAAAAGAAAAGCCGTAGTCACACGTTATAGGTACCAACCTAAACACTTTAATACCGTGTGACTACGGTTTTTCTTTTTGTTATATCCTGAAAATCTTGTTTCATACTTTTTCAGCGTCGTTTTTTTTTTCTTTTTAAATACGAGGGTGTTTATCTATATTTCTGTGTATTGTTGTGTATTTTATCTGTATTTATGTATTCTATCTCACAGCTGGGAAAAGACCTCCCCATTCCTTTTCAGCTAACCCGGTGTTTGCCTACCTCCTGTGGCTAATCAGTCAGGAACGAGTCCAAATTGTCACGCCATCGTTTCTTCGGCCTGCCTTGAAATAAAATGTAAACGAAAAATAGAAAATTAGATTATACATCAACAAGAGTTGATACAATATCAGCTAGTAAACGGGTCACAAAATAATATTATTTGTCTTTTAGCCGTCACCTCAGTCTAATCCTTCGGTGATTACGGTACAGATAATACTCCCAGTTATATTTAAATTCCATGTAATAGGGCGCGAGCCTATTGCTACTAAGAAATTTCTAATGGATAAACCAACTAACTCTTTGCCTGATTTATGAATCAAAACTGAAGACTTCGTGCATAATATTAGCCTTTGTTATTTTTTATAACATCATCTATCTGCCAGTAAAATTCCCGTCAAAATTGGTACAGCCGTTTCGGAGATTAGCCGATACAAACAAACAGAAAGACAAAAATAGAAAATAATGTGTTTTTGTTACACTTGGCGTATTTATTTTAATCCGTCTGCGGCGAAGACCAAAAGGATTATTTCATATGTATTCAGTAAAAAGCTGTTATTTTGATATTGATTAAATATGAACAAACACTTCAATTTTAGTTATTTATTTATATGAATATCAAAATACACAAATATATATAAAACGACTTTTTTCTATTAACGTCACATCTTTTTAAATAATAATGCGATATTGTTTCAATCCAATAATTGTTCAAATTTTGTAAAGGCTCTGTTCGAACGTGCCACAGACATAGAATGCGGCAGGCAACAAAGTACTAATACTTGTAGTTCGATAGTTTGCAGTGATTTTAAACGGCTGTCGCAAACGCGTGGGCATCGACGATATTGTGACGACACACGCAAGTACGAAGTATTTTGTGGCTGCCGCTACGTAACTTTAAGCAACTAGGATGGTCCAATGTTGCCAGTCAAACTAGCTACAACCTGGCGTCATTTTCGCCGCTGTATTGATAAGCTGTGGCGAAAGATTTAAATTGTTTCTAGTGCCCTTAACATACTTAACTATAACGACTGTCAAACATCTACAAATGACAGCTGGGACCAACGGCTTAACGTGCTTTCCGAGGCACGGTGGAAACTCGGTATGAATGTGTAGTCACCCATCCACAGACCAACATAGGCAAGCGCGGCTTTACTTGAAGATCGACCCGATCGGCTGTTATTATTTAGCCTCTATAAATAATATGAGTTCTTGATTTAATACTATTCAAATGTCCTGAAACGTGACCATTTGTTGTCACGGTTGAGTGAATCTAACGATTAAAATCTTCGGCTCTGACCCGTCTGCTCAATGCTTAAGTAGGTCACGCAGAAGCTACCCAAATTCTGTAACTACATGATGTGTCCAATATTGTATGTTGTGCTTATTCCGCTACAAGCTAGCGGTATTAGAGAGACTGGTTGCTAGGTTCAATACAATCCTGTTTGCGTAAGGCGAGTGGCCCGTGTATCTGTACGTATTTGTGATAGTTTAATGAACCCTTACACACGGGTATTTAATTAGACTGAGTAGCCAATCTGTTTATTGTTTTTTTTTAAAGTTGCTCGTGTGATGAAATGGAGTAAAGTAAATGAGGGAGAGAATAAGGATAAATTTTGAGTTGGTTGGTGTTAACTATTTTATATCTGTTCAGTTGCAACTTGAACTTGTGAAAATTACCGCAAATACTAATTACATCATCTATGAGAAACATCTTGCAGAGATTCGGCAAAAATATAATCGCTGCAACTAAAAACGCACGCTTGCCGAACATCGACATCAAATTAAGCTTATAGGAACAGTCTTCCGTCCAACAGCTAATTTAATACTGCACTCTACGTTGCACTTACTTCGTTTACTTTTTATTTTGTCCCCGAGTGTACAATCGTACCTTTACTTTCTGCATTGCTGAAGTCCTGTTTTTCCCACTGGAAAAGCGATGGGAATCCAATTAAGTCGTATGAAACTTACATTTTCTTCACTCCCTTAGGAGTCATATGTGCCTGCCGTGGTTTCAAAGATTCTACAAGTCTACGTGCAGAATTTCAGTCTTATACGTTGTTTGAAACGTTTTGAACTTGCTTGCGTCTGTTCGCACTTTAAGTTTTGCGTTTAAAGTCAAAGTAGAACGCTCAACTAGGTATTCAAATTCGATGATATTCTATTCACCTTAGTGTCTTTTAGTACATTCGAGAATATTTTTGACGGCATACGCAAAATATTGATTTTATATTGGTTGGGTTTCATGCTAATTAATAGCGTAAAATCATATTAAAGTTGTATTTTCCCGAACTTTTGTTAGGTTTCAATTCAATCAATTTCACTGGAAATCTAAACTTTTTGATCAAAATAGGCAAAGTACATATTTCATATGGTTCCGTGTGGTGTCGGACGTAAAGAATAGCACCATCCCATATCTTCCCGTGGGTGTCGAGAGGCGACTAAGGGACTTACCAGAGAATGGGCAGCAGCGTTCTCTGTGTCTTTGTAACAACCATACTGCGATCGCCAACCCGCCTGCCAAGCGTGGCGATTATGGCAAACCCCCCCAAAAATGCCTGGGGGAGGCCTATGTCCAGCAGTGGACGTCTTTTGGCTGAAATGATGATGATGACATATTTGTTCATAATTTTCTACAGTAACAAAAATAAAATAGTAACAAAACTATTGAAGAATCTAATGGATGTAAATTTAAATCATATTAGATATTCAAGAATTCTTTTAGCAGTCAATAAATCTGGCTGGAGGTAGTTTTACCTGTAAACTATCATAAGGCATGAAAACTGATGACTTCGCCAAGCATCGTAAACGAGACGTCTCGTTATAAACCTGAACACGAGATTCAACCAATAATGACTGGTTAACCATCGAGAATGGCCTACGATAAGTATAAATTTGCATTCCACTACATTGATTGGCCAATGTTAAAGCATTAATAGGCTATCATTGTCAAGAAAATTATTCAATTAACAAGCGAATCGTTTACTATGGTAATAAATTAAAATAAAATATAACTTGGCCTTGATTAAGTTATTTCTTGAAGAAACTAGTCAGGTTTCAAATTAATGAGCTGTGCTTAGTGGGCCAATCATAGCACGATCCAGGCTCCTTAGATTAAACTCATCGGCTTAACGAACCGTCGCTTGGCAATTATCTTTATATTCACCTTTTTTTCTACCCGCTCTGGCGTAAGACAGATAGGCTACAGAAGGTTAGTTCCATCGTCATGATTCTCTTGCCTGTATCCTAATTCATTTGATGTCGACGAAGCGTGTTTTATTCTTCCATACCTCTATTTTACTCAAAAACAGACACTTACTTTCTTGCTATATCAACCTTTGCACAGTCCATTAATGGTTTCTTTGATTTTAGAAGATTAGCTCCATAAGAAGAGAGCTCCTGGTTTTATTACCAGAGGTTCGCACACATGGACGACTAATTCTCTCTAAGATCTGAAACTATATGATGATCGGATAAGGTTCTCCAACCAAACTAGCAAATGTTGCTTCTATTCTCACTCTATGAAAATGTTCGTAAGTTTATACTTAAATTAGAGTCAAAGAAAAAAACATACTGCTTTTGTGCTAGTTCTATGTTTATTTGATTTTTAAACCCACCCATAAGTGTCAGTCGCCAAATGTGCTTGCTATGTATGTACCTACGTGCATAAAGCGTCTAGTCTACATGTGTTGTGGCTGCTCGTTATATTTTAGGATCAACCTTCTGTCCATTAATATTATATGGCTGGGATAAGCTGCAATTAAACATTTAATTAAAGTGCACGCCCTCAGTGTTTTTTCAGGAGAAACAGGATTCACGGTGTGTATTATTTTTCGCTAAAAAAACATAATTACAAACTAGGAACAGAGTTCCAAGAATAACAGGAATACTTTCCAAGAGACTATAAACTCTATACTTACGTAGTTTGTTTCGGCTGTTTTTTCAAGGGTACGAAACAACGAGTTGTTCCGGTCTGATCCCCCAAACCGATCCACTGCCAATATTTTTCTTTTGTTTATTCCTTTCTGATCCCCTGTCATTTATCATTCCGTTCTGATCCCCTTTTTGACACAAGTATAAGTGAAGTACAGTCAACCGAAAAACAGTTGTTAATGAAAAAATAATCAGTTTTTATTTCTATAACTTACAATTGTACGATCGTCCCACAAACTACCAGGAGAACAGAAGTAGGAAGGAGGTATTGGAAACCGGCCCATCTAGTTTTAAAATGACGTGCAAAAGTGTTTGTAAAATCCTGTTTTAAACAAACATCATTTGATCGTTTTAAGTTTTCAAAATACTAACTGAAAATAGGTTGTTTGTTTTTTGTTTGTTCAAAACAATCATAGCCTAACAATTAAAGCAAGTGTTGAAAACAATTTGACTAAAGGTAATTAAGAATTAACTCGCCAAGCATCATTAACATCATATTATTATCGAACTAAGATTGGTCTTAAATAATCCTTCAAATCATCTCAAAATGAACCACCCTTATAATATCAATAACCTTCACAGTGTTATTTTAGCCATCTAAAAAAGCCATATTGACATAATTTTATTTTCGAACCATAGGGAAACTGATATTATTATTACTGATATTATTTTCAGTGTCAGTCGGAAAAATCTTTCGCACGCATTTGAACCGTGTAATAGATACCTGAAATATTTTCTTTGTTATGAATTTACTCGGGTTGACCGGACCCTTATCACGTGAAAAGCCAGGTTGACGTCACCCAAGCTACGCCAACCTCTATAAAAATATGACTTGTTATATATACCCTTCGTTTACGAAAGCCACAACTATAAAGTACCAAGTTGCTTAGCAACATTTTTTGTTAGCAGAATGAAACAAGAATTTAGGTGCTTACTGTCTTGCCTAAGCCTTCTCCAGTTATGAATTTATCTGGGAAGATGTAAACAACGATATTTAGACCGCCTTGCGACATGAATTATTTGAACGCAGCTATATTTTTGCTGTAAGGTAGCTTTTGGGCCGAGAAATGTGGTTTCCGTCTGGTGGATTAAAGTTGTGTCACAGATTCTGATTTATTGAAGAACTAAGTTTTATAGATTTACATGGAATGATGTTTTTACTGAAAATTTCTTAATTTTTTTTTATACAGAAAAGGTAAAAAGTTAAGCAAGACCGTAAATCTGGGTTAAATCTATAACTTCATAGTCAATGAAAAGATTAACAATGATCAGTGAAATAAGTGATCGCTGCAATCAATTCTCATTGCATTTGTTTTTTGTATAAATAATTAATTACGCAATAGAAAACCGTGGACCACTTTTTACTATTTAAATACAGCATAAAACAAAACAATTTCCACGGCACTGTTGTCCCGTTGTTTTTGTCTCGGTAAGTAATATTAGTTTAATCTTCTTGTTCAACTCTCTGGAATTCACCACAGTGCTTTCGAGGTCGACAGCTTGTAACATTCTAAATATTAAACTGCACTCTCGAAATAGCAATTTCTTCGCGAAGTATCTCAACTTCAACTTAATTTTAAATTTATAGTTCGTTGGTGTGAACTACAGTTTCTAGCTTCAGTCTTTTATGTTTAGAATTCTGCTGTAAAAAGATTTTATAACGTTAAAATGGGGTAAAGGGAAAATCTCTTGGAAATGGAGCACGTTTAAGTGAAGGGAAAATATTTGACATACAACTTAACGGTAGGTAAATTGTAAGATTAAAACTGTCAGACTTAGCAGTCTTAAAAACGTTTTAGTTAATGAGATAACTTCAGATCCTAGAAACCGAATCGCAGTTAGAAAACCAGATCCGAACTTTGGAACTTAAGCGTCAGACAGAGTTTGAAATCCGTACAATATGTGTGATGTTATCAGCTACTCGCGTCACAAATCCCGAACTTTATCGTGTAAAACTGTGATTCGCTTGTGATAATTGTCTCAACTCGCCAAATACAGGCGACATCGGGACCGAGCAAGTTTATCATCCCATTTTGCCATTCATAATAGTATTATACTCACAACGTATAAACGACACACGACAAAGGGTGAACTAGATAAGAGGTAATTTGCTCGATTTTCATCGTTATCGGGAGACTTTAAGGCTCATAAATAGTTAAAGAAGTTCTTCCGTCTCGGGAAGGAGGAAAGGTTCCGGAGAAATCTTTTTATACCCGCGGATAGGAGACGCTATTTGTACTCATAACGGGTTACTAAGTATAGCTACGTTTTGAATAGATTGCTTTAGATTGAAGGGTATATAGTTATCTTATAATATTTTCATCAAAGAGTTCGCGTCGTGGGTGTCATAAAAATCCAGAAAGAGATTACGTTAAGAGCACACACTACACTAAGCACAAGCGTCGTCTATTGAATAGTGATTCGATCATCAATCTGTCAGCTGGGTCTTTTGACCCTTTGGGTGATCATTGTAAGACTCATTTTTCAGCGCCTACGAGAACGCGTATAATATAAAAATACTTTGAAAAACATAACCAAAAATATTCGCATTTCGTTGGATTTAACTAGATATATACAGGACAGTTCAAGTTCATAAAACTTGAGAAGGGTGGCCTGACCTTAAAGTCACTTGTGACAGCAATTTCGAACAGGACTAAATTAAAATAATAAATAATAACTTCAATAATTAATAATAAATAATAATAATAGCTTTATAATTTACAAGACAATTTACTGGCTGACTTTACATTTCAAATCCAGCTGCAAAGACAAAACCGTCTATTATTTAACTTCAAACAATCATCTTTAAATTCTTTCATTAACAACAGGAGCGTTTCAAAAATGAAACATAATTTTATTTATTAGTACAAAGTGACTGACAACGGCGAATCGACCTTATTTTTATTCGAAACAGTCTTGGATTATTAAGACAATTATCTTTGAATAAAATAAGCAGAATTTCCCTCAAAGTGCTTTTCCCAACTGAGAAATAAGATTAGGATCTCGTTTGTTCACTTGCCTTTCATAATCCTAATTAGCCATTTAACTGAGCTCTTATCATTGGTCTTGAACAGAAAGTCATTCATATAAAGCAACTCGCCTTCTTATCTGTCGACTTAAGATTCAGTTTTATTTCTTCTGCTGCCTCACGGTACCGGTGCCTCTCTGCTGTACGGTGTTCATTTTTATTTACGTACTTTGTTTACAGCTTTTTTTTGTTGGCTTCTTATTATTTTTATAAAGGCTTTTGTCTAGTCTATTACTTTTTGAATGTATTTTAATTCCGTTTTAAATATATTATATTTTATTATTATATTCTCTATTAAACTTTTTTGGTTTTAAATCCTGTCCCCCGACTGCAATAAAAATTTTAGTTTTCAGTTTTCTATTTTTGAATATAATCACGGGATATCGACTTGCTTTAACAGAATTCAAATTTAAGCAGATTTAACTGAGCGTTGACAGCAATATAAAGTCCATGAATATGGAGTGATGCCAATGATGCAAAATAATTGAACTCAATAATTGTGAACCGAGAATATTTTTGTATTCGATCCCATATGAGATGTTTAATTGGACGAAGAGTTACTGACTTAAATACACGGGCTTAAACTTTTGTTTTCACAGTCCTGGCCCTAGTGACAATCACGTACGACTTTTATTTATTGATTTTCTAACGAACGAACAAACGATATTGACATAATTGAGTCTAAGTTAGTTGTTTTAGTCTAGCGCGAATGTTGAACATAAAGTCCTGGGTTCGATATCCGAGTCAGGCAAAATGTTATTGGGATTTTCCACTAGGAATATCTCAGTAGCAGACACGAGGTCTGTATTTGTGCCTGGTTGATGACAATAGGTTCTTGATTAGGTACACGTCTAAGGACCTGGTGGGAGGGGGGATTAACAAGCGTGTTGTTTTGTTCATGTTCAAAAAGTTGCATATCTGTCGGTCTTCTACAGACTGTCCTTCGGAGAGTGTGCGCAGGAGCTCCACGAGCTGATTACGCCTTTACCTTTCTTCCATCGAGAGACTAGACGTACCGCAGGTTATCACCCATACCTTGTCGATGTTCCGCACATTCGTACTAAACGCTTTGCTAAATCTTTTATTATGTGCACAGCCAAAGAGAGGAACTCCCTGCCTGCGTCGGTTTTTCCGAGTTCATATAACCCCAATCTATTTAAGTCGCGAGTAAAAAGGCTTCTTCTGGGTTAGCTCGTAACATCGTCGATCTCATCTCTGCCCCTGGTGCAAGATTGAGGTCAAGAGTACACTAATATCTTATAAAGAGAAGTTCATATTCTGCCAGTTTTAAATTGCCTAGTTGTCGCTGATAAAAAGTCACTCTCTGTCTAGGCATTCATTCTTTAACGAAATTGAACCAATGTTGTTTGGGGGTATGAGGAACAGGGTGTAAAGCTCCTCATCCCCCGTTGAAAAGGGAGGATCCTCCGACCGGACGGGTGTTGAGTCCGGCGGGCTAACTGCCCGACATAAGTTAGTCGGGAACTCCTAGTTAGGCTTAAGTCGCGGATAATGTTGATAGCGCGATGTAGGAATTTCTGTCGATCGTTTGTTAGTACGCAGGTGTTGCGATAGATGTCGCTAGTCGCCACATCACTCCCTTCCGAGACCGTAGGTCGAAAGCAGGTTAAGTCTTGGCGCTTGTCAGCCAGTGGAAGGTTCCAGTGAGTCGGAACCGGATGCCGCATAGTTCACGGTGAGTCGGAACTGTCTGCGGTGATGCTGCATATTAGCTCCAGTGAGTCGGAGTGATGCAGTGCTGCGTTGTGGCTGGCTGCTGCGTCGACCAGGAGAGAAGTGTGTCTCTTGCTGACCGGCCGAAGTGCAGTGTGCTGTGCCAAAGTCGCTGATGAGGCTGGGGGTGATGTCCAGGAATGCGCTTCCGCTGCATGCTGGTGGACAGGATACCCCATGAAGCCGTGGCTGCTGGCTGACGGTATGACTCGCTGCTCGAAGGCGAAGGGGAAGTGGTGACGACATATGAAGTGCTTGCACGAAGGCTGCGCTGACGTTCATGCTCGGGGTCACCAGTTTGGAGGTAATGAGGAACAGGGTGTAAGGCTCCTCATCCCCCATAGAAAAGGGAGGATCCTCCGACCGGACGGGTGATGTGTCCGGCGGGCTAACTGCCCGACATATGTAAGTCGGGAACTCCTATATAGGCTTATGTCGTGGATAATGTTGATAGCGCGATGTAGGAATTTCTGTCGATCGTTTGTTAGTACGCAGGTGTTGCGATAGATGTCGCTAGTCGCCACAGTTGCATATATTTAACTTTTTATGCTAGTGTTTTTAATGATAATAATATACTTACATACCCTCGGGTAAAGGTTCATGCACTTGAATACATTCAACTTGCATTCTAACTTTGATCGCTACTTTTATCTTCTTAGGCTGAGTTGCACCAAAAAAGTAGTTAAAGTTAAAGTTTGTGTCAAATGACACGTCAAACAAACATCAAAACTTCAGTTTTGTATCGGATAAGCCAACAATGAGTTGCGCCATTTGACAAATAGTTAAATGACGTCATAACTTTAACAGTAACTGCAACCGCTCACTTTCCGCTGGTTAGTGTTATAGTTTGTGTTAAATTGTCTGTCAATTTTATTGTCAAACGCGTTGAATATAACCTTTAGACATCATGTCCCTGCTCCAAGAAATACTCGCAGAAACCAGTTCTGATGACGAAAGCGATGAAAAGAAAAGTGTGATTACCTAGAGCCGATCGTTTTTCCACATGGAACGACGAATGTTTCTTGCCAAGATTTCGAGTCTCTAAAAACGTAGCTTGGTGGCTGACTATACGATTGCATTGCTTAAGGCGTAACAAGGATATTCATCGTAGGTAATTGTTCAACCAAAAAATAATACGTGCTATAGACAAAGCAATAATTATAAAAGGTAGGTACCTACTTACTTTTTTTGAATGTTTGCAAAAAATAATTTGTATATACATATAATTAAATAAGCAATACCTTTGTGCTCTTCTATTTGTTACGTTTTTATCCTTTTTTTGTATTTTGTGTGTGCATAAATAAATAAATAATTTTTCTATACCCCATATAGCACAGTGCGATCAAATTATCTTGGCAGCTCTGAACATAGGCTTTGCGAAATTTTACGCATGTAAACTTGGGAATAAAACTGTTATTGCCAGATGAACCAATACTTAAACGATCAGAAAATATCTAATTTAAACAGTGAGAAATACAAATAGAATAAATATCATAACACTTTTATACATTCGTTGTAACAAAATGACCTGCACGAAGTTCGGAGCTGCCAAGATAATTTGATCGCACTGTACTGTCAAATTTGACACAAACTTTAACTTTAACTACTTTTTTGATGCAACTCAGCCTTAACGTCTCTCTCGTTACTTGTGAAATTGTTACTTTGACATGCAGCGAATAACCTTCATGGTTTGAATATATATTATATATTATAACAAAAACCACATAAATCAGTAACAAAATATAACTCCATTCAACTATACTATTATTGTAAAGAGGTATTCGTTTGTATGTTAGGAGGTAATCTTGGAAAATACTGATCCGATTTCGAAAATCCTATATTATTCATGAAAAACTATATTATTCCAGAGGGTTTGGCCATATTTAACACGTTCTTCTGGGTTTATTCTCGTACAGTCGAACAAGCTAATAAGTATACAGCCAGCTAACTTGTATTTACTTTTAAGATTATACAGATACATTTAGAGACTGATGTCAAACGATACAGCGTTCGACATCAGTCGATTAATGCGAAACACTTGAGAAAACAAAATTACAATCAATATTTTCATTGTTATAGAATTAAAAAGATCTCTACCCTGTATACTTATTAGCTTGTTCGACTGTACATAACTGGAGTGAAGTCAAAAACTGGTAAAATAGAATATACCTTGCCTTTGATTAGGATAATTCAATTTTGTCCCGGTAGTACATTCCCAAGGTCCAACCACCGAAAATAGATCTATTTGTGAGCCCGTAGTATGACAGTAAGAGGAATACCTTCGTTCAAATCGGTCCTAGACGGAAGATGTATGAAGGTTTCATCAGGATAAAAGTTTTATGTGTTCAACACACAGTTGAGGTAAGAGTTCCCACTTTTCAATCTTATTACTTAGGGTGTTAGGGTGAAAAGTGGGCTAGCTCTTCGTATGCCCGTCTTATGACGACAACAGGCCATGTCGACGGTGCGTTCGTGTTCCACGCGCGCCTCAAAGTGATGTCAGCAACATTGAAGAGGCAAGTGCCGTCGCCCGTCGGGGCTGCTGATTTTTCGAAAGAGATAACGCGGCCTCGACATAAAGGGCTAAGAAGGAACATGGGTGGTTTTTAGTCACTAGAAGTCTGACACTCCCTAGCGCTCTGCCCAGAATGGGAGGAGTCATTTGATGATTTCCAAATCTCCAAAAAAAAAGCGTGAAAAGTGAGAGACCGTCAGCAAACTCGGTATCAGGTAATTATTATAATGTAAGTAAGAAAATCATCAAAACGTGCTACGTTCTCTATACGATATAAGAGGTAATTTTTTCGCTCGCATCAAGTGTGGCCGAATGAGGTGTTGAGCACGTTTCGGATACGATGCGATGACGTCACGTTCTCGTTTATAACCCTCTTGGTGCCGAAACTGAGATAGCGACGCGACGTACTAAAAGAAATATGGGGATTGTTTTTTTTATCAATTTTTGTGCTATTGTGCTTATTTTTTTATATTTTGATGATTTCATAAGATATAGTTGTACAGCAGCCTACCTAGTTTTGTCAAAAATGCTGCTTATTTATTATTATTAATAGCTATTTCAAACTACCTTTATACTAGCTATTATAATAAATACCTACACATTTTAACAACTCTTTTGTCAAAAAATGCTAAACCAGCTGTAAATTGGAGCAACGGAACATCTTGGTGTTGGCAGTAATTAAGATTTCGGTAGGTAAAATATTGATAGTCATTTGACTTGCGCTATTAAAAAAATCTACAAACATGTTTACTCCATTCTTAAAATAATTCATACATAAATGCATTTTGTATTTACAGAATACAGTCTACCGAAGGCGTCCTATTGTGATGGGCGAAGAAAAGTATAAAACTTTTATCTACAAACCTGTGAAGAAGTGAAACACGACATTTAAGTTGAGTCCCGCCTTCACACTCGCAACTAAGTGCATCGGTTTCCGACGAATTCACGTCTTGAATTGAGAAGTTGTTACCTGCCTCCGAAAGGGGACAGAGCCGTGTTCAGTTCATAACAAACTTTAACGTTTCGCCACTCAATACTGCCAGTTTATTTGGTAACAAAACAATATGTTTGGCATTTATTGTGTTGTTTGAGCACGTACTAGTCAGGTGGCCGTAACCATTGTAGCTAATTTGCTACGGCGTAGGCCTGTCGTGCTAAGGCGTAGGCCGACCGTGCTACGAAGATAGACGAGGACGCGTAGTGATATATTTTTTACAATAATAATATTTACCATAAAAACAGCGTTTTAGTCTCAATAACTAGATTAAGACTAGATTTTATTTTATCTGATGTCTGAAATAGATTAAATATCAATGTTAGTACTTAATCCATTATTTACTGTACATCTTAAACAAGACACTAAGAAAATAAATATTGCCCTAAGTAAGAAAATTATTTATTTATTGTCTCTAAAATGAATCAACAAAGAGAAAGAAATCTTCTCAAAGGATAATATACTAAAGAGTTTACATGAGTTGCAGTAATAATGCCCGACAGGCAATATTATAAATGTCTAGTGAATTGTGAAAAGTAACAGTCCGTTGAACACTGACTTAAAAGTCGACTCTTTGTGTACATATTCATTCATACCTGACTTACGACAGACTTTATATAAAAATTACCTGAAGAAAGAGAGAGACTGGCGAAGGCAGAAGCTTTTACGAAAATCTTTATTTTGTTGGACATTAAGTAACAACTATAAGATTATTAGATTTGGCTTTGACTTTGATGATTTTTCATATTGTGATGTATCATAAACGACAAAGGAAGTGTAATAACTGTGAAAAAGCCACAAACAAACAAGAACCTTACCTTGCTGACCTTATTGGTTTTTATTGGAAAAGTCAGTTGCGTAGTACTCGCTATCATTGTGAGTATATGACAATCTTTTTTTCTGCGTTCATTCATCTGACCCATAAAATCAAAATCAAAGCATTTATTTCAAGTAGGCCGTTACAGGCACTTTTGAATAGTCGAATTCGAAGCCGCAGAGCCGCAGAGCCACAGTTAGTTCAATTGAACTAACTGCGGCACTCAGAGATATCCAACGATTACTCAAGCCGCCACCCAGCAAAGGCCTGACATACTTTTGTATGACAAAACTGCCAAAAACCTTTAAAAAGCGACGTCCCAAGCAACCACTGAAGCTCTCCGATTGCGGCAGTAAACTACTAAACTAATGAAGCTAAATAAACTAAGCTACAGTCTCAGTCACAAGGCATAATAACTCGTGAGTGTACTTTAGTTGCCCATTCCAAAGCGTTGGTTTCATGAGAAGAATGGCAAGAAACTTCATGGACACTTTTAAAATCGTTTGGGTTTACAATATGTTCAAGGTACAGACATAATCTTGGTATAATATCACGATAGTGTAAGTAAGCAGTGATTACAGTTCCTTAGTTCTGCATTTTTTTAAATTTTATGCCGTTTTTTGACTATATTGTCCCACTGCTGGGATAAGCCTATCCCATAGCCTTCCTCTCTATTCTGCCTACTACCATGTAAAAAATGCATGAGTTTACAAACACGATCAGACAATTTACTTTAAAAATATTCGCTACCTACTCAAACTCGATCTCTAACAACCTCGCTTCACTACCCACATTGCACTCGCAATTTATCACCAACTTAAAACGCCAAAGAAATACATCATGAATAACCCAACGTGTCATGTTATAATAGAATGTAATGCTTTCCTTACGTTCACAAGAAAGCCGACACGACGTGAATAAATCGCGTTTACGTTATCCAACACAATGATTGACATTTGATTAACTGTACTAAGAAAAATATAAGAGAGAAAGAGAGTGGCGAGAGAAATAAGAATTTCTTGATATAAAATTTTGTTGCCCCACGGGACAAAACATACTCGTAATCTAATACGACACAACAATAACATTAAGAAAATCCCAAATCTGCAATATTCCCGCGACACATCCACACACACCCTTGTCATTCAAAGACCGGCCAACTGTAAAATTAAATTCACATTTCATTCCGTTCATTCTTTCTTTTCTTATGCTTTGTTTGTTGTTCGCTACAAAACGCAAATTCACATTTAGAGTATAATTTATTTTTAAAACGTAGAATATGAACGTAGTCGACATGTTTTCGGCGTTTTAATAACTTTAAAGTTTTTGTTAAAAAATGTATGCCAGTGTTTAAGCTGTAAGTGATCATCGTTCCATGGTGGTTTAATCACGAGTATAGAGTCATATTTATACATACACGCAGCAAAATACCAACGCGATTTTCTCAACAAAAAAAAAACATTTCTTCTTTAAAGGTTAAGACCCATTTCGTACGAGTATGATGAGTATGAGTTCGACATTGTTATGTTCGTAACGATATAAGATAAAAATCAATATAGTAGGAAAAAGAAAAAATCATATCTTCAGGTGGAAAATTAAACATTTAAATAAAACAAAGCATTGCTGAAAATTAACCAATTAATTTACCCGACTGTTGTTTATTTTGTTCAGCGAGCATGACGAACGACTAAAACTATATTGATGGTTCCCTGTAAACAAATAACCTACGTTCTATGCATGTATTTTCTGTATCGCAATTGAACAATCAATCGTTATTACCGACGACTGGGTTCAAACTGAACCAAATGAACGAGTAGGTAATTGGCATTGCTTAGCATTCCGCTCACGCTACAAGGAAAAAACGCCAACTTATACAAAAGCAAACGTTTCTTTTTGTGTATTGTATAAAACAATCATTAGTAAAAGGAACTGACGACAAAGCCTACTTTCTATTTGTTTTACTCAATTATTTTGATTAGAAAAATATTAGTAGTTACGTTGTCTGATAATGCGAAGTCACGAAGTTAGGTTCATAAATGAAATCGTTTTTACTTTGACAGCTTTTTGATAAGCTTTTGTTATTCTTCCTAGAATAACAAAAGCTGTGTGACTGTTACTGTCAAGTAATTTCTTTAAGTTGTCTCGGATAATAATCTACAAAAAACAACTTACAATTTTCTTGTTTGGAGGAACATCAACAAATAAAAATATACGGCTTGAAATCATAACTTAATGAAATTGGTTCAGATCAAGGTCGACGCCTGTTTAGGAAATTGTATCTACGATAAAGACCCGTATTCGGAAGCTTTATTACAAACTAGCTTTTGCCCGCGACTTCGTTCGCGTGGAATAGTGACTTCCGGCAGATTTTTGGTTTATCTCGCGAAAAAAAAAAAAAAAAAAACTATTCTATGTCCTTTCTCAAGTTCCAAACTATGTCTGTACCAAATTTCATCAAAATCCGTTCAGCCGTTTAGGCGTGAAAGAGTAACAGACAGACAGACAGACAGAGTTACTTTCGCATTTATAATATAATATATATAAAATATATAATATTATATATAGTATGGAATAGTATGGATTCAAATTTGACAGATTTTATGCTAATCTCAACTCAAACCTATAGTCCAAGATCCCAGGGCCGCCAGACGTCACGTATTTTCTGACGAAGGAAATGTGGGCGATTGAGTAGTGTTAGTATGAACTAAGAACACACTAACTACCAGCTAGCTTGCTTGAACGGCCAATTTTTAGGTATCAGGTCATCAAGGTACACAAAATTACTTACTTCACGTATTTTCTACAAGCTGATTTTTACGTCTATTGTAGGCAATATCCTTAAAAATAAGTTGCCAATACTCGCAGACACTTCCTAGCGGCCGTTTTGTTTAACAGACGCTTTAAAGTTCCCAAAAAGTTTAGACTTAAACGTATTGTGGCTGTTTACCTGAGATCGCATGGCATCGCTCGTGTGGCTGACATACAGACCTACACTGGACTCATTCGGTGGGCATTCAACAGGATCTGTCCATTGCCTGTGTCTTCAGAATTTTGTTGAAAATGTTGCTTTCAACGCTCGACGCGCTCGGATGCATTTTGGAGCGCCTGCCCAATATAGCATGGCAATATCCCGATCAATTAGCTTTAAGTATTAAATAATAAGGCGTTTAGTATTCTTCAAAGCGTCTGTTAAGCAATACGGCCAACGGAAAGTGTCTGGGAGTATTTGCGACTTATTTTTAAGGATATTGCCTAAAATATACGTAAAAATCAGCTTAGATAATACGTGAAGTAAGTAATTGTTTTGTGTACCTTGATGACCTGATACCTGAAAATTGACCGTCCAAGCAAGCTAGTTGGTAGTAGTGTGTTCTTAGTTCATACTAACACTACTCAATCTCCCACATTTCCTTCGTCAGAAAATACGTGACGTCTGGCGGCCCTGGGAACTTCTTTCTTCTTCTTTATGGGGTTTCAGGTTTCCGCACTTAGTCCTTAAGGTGGACCATTGTGCGTGAGCTCCCCCTGGGATCTTGGACTACTAGTTTCAAATACGGGTCTTCGGAAATATCGAGTCTTAACAATAAATCTACAGTGAAATTGATGTAAACTGTAAGTTGTAATTGATTTAAGGAAACAGCAGCGGTCAAGCGGTCATACAAGACATTATGACTAGACATGTAGACATAATAATAACAAAAGCATGTTTTATGTGTATAGAATTAAAACAACGTTATTAAGGCTCACTTGTGATTAATTTGTTTACCCCTTTTGCCCATAATTTGGCCCAAACGGCAGCCACATGATAATTTATTGTGTTTCTACTAAAGTGGAAACGTGGTGCATGTAAATGAATATTGGTATGTTTTGTCCAAATAATGGCAAAGGTCTTTAAAATTTAATTTTTTTCGTTAGTTTTTCTAATGCATTTGTATAGTACCTATTATTGAAAAATAGGTACTGTCAGCAAAGTTTACTACGGTTGGGCGATAGACAAACTAAAACTAACATTTAAACTTTATTTTATCTTCTACACATTGTTGTTCATTGTGTTTGGCTTTCACTGTGTATTTAAATTGTATAGAACATTCCTAAACGAAACATTCAGCCAGTGGCTCATTTTGGCAGAAAAACGTTTGTCGGTGGTAAGCTTCAGAATTCAGTTTTTCATGAAACTATAAGTACGATATTCGAATTTAAAACTTTAATCGTTCGAATTATATTTCGATCTCTGAGATTTGCGTGTGATTAAATGATGAATAGGTACACTAAATCATCTTAAATTCCTTTGCATTCCCGAAAATAAATTAGTGTTGTTATGAATAAGTACTCCACTGTTACATGACTATACACACACCGTTACACACATGGACACTTTTATTTTTTATATAAGTTTAGACCAGTGGCAGTGACTTGTTCGACAATTCCAATATTCACCTGAGAAATAATGTTATCATAGCGCTCTAACTAAGTACCTTATAATTATCTTACCAAAACTGAAATCAATTCGTCCTATCACGGAAAAAAAGAGGCATTGTAAATAAATGTACTGAATTCCAAATAACTGTGCCGTTCCCTCGAATCTGATTTCCCTGTAAAGAAAAAATTGGCATAGTACGGACGTAAGCGCAGATACTGAACTTAGCATAATTTAAAACGCGCATCTACTTACAAAGTCTTTATTTCACAACGTCTGCCGCATCCTAAATTGCCTGATAAGAATTTGTAAAGCCTCCCAAATAAGAGAGTAAGAGTTAATCGCTAATGCGAGCCTCCGGAAAGCAGAGCCTTGAAACGAAACGGTCCTAAATCAACTGAGAGATATACACAAAAGGTTTTTACTCTAATTATAAATGATTAAGAACGACAACATTTTCTCCCTAATTTAGAAGTAATTTAATATAATTAAACTCATCAATGCAGGAATGAAAGGAAAAGAAAAGCGGTTTGATAATTTTATTTCGTATTTGGTCTCATCAACTTCGCTGAAAAGGCCATCACACCAACTCGTATATTTCACAAACACCTTTAACTTATTATATTTATCATTTAAGACGAAGCCAATGTCAAATCTACTATAGCGTCACGTTTCCGCGATAATTATAACCCATGGAAATTCCAAACTTCGCCATCTGCATGACATTAATTTTACTAGTCACTTATAAAACCTATATTAATCCATAAATAGCATCAGTACAAACAAAATTTATGAGATATTTTATGAGACAAAATTGTGACATTTCATTTCACCTCATCTCTGCCCTTAGAACAAGATCGAGGTCAAGAGAAGGCCCATCTCATACAAGAAAAAAAAAAATAATATAAGCTTCATCAAGGTTGTGCTGAAGGCGATCTTCGATGGAAATCTTCCGAGGCTTTTAAATTTAAATTTTCGTGGTTCCAGAAAATTAATATATTTTATGTAATCCTTATAGAATTTTATTCCAAAACATTTCCTTTCAGCGTGTAAGCAAATAAAAACTACAATCGTCGAAAAAACCGGCTGTAACAGCATTGCTAACTAGGTCATGACGTGTGGGCGGTGTATCGCGACAGATGTTCATTTTAAAGTTGAGGTACGGTAAGGACGTATCTACATTATAATTGTCAAATGATCAAAAATATGTTGCTTAAATAACAAGATTAAACTAACACATTATCAGCTCATACGTGTGTTCAATCTACATTTAGGTATATTATGAACCTAAATTATTTTCAGTTCTTACGACGAAACAAACTGCAAAGTAACTTTAGCTTCAGTAGTCTGTGACTGTTGTTAGTTTGATTCAGCTTATTTTGCTCTCCCTTTTAGAAGTCGGTTAAAAATATTGATGACTCGAACCGAATTAGAATGTCTGTTTCGTATTTTGACAATTCAAATCTAATGGTGCAGTTTTAGATCGCATCAAAATTGATTCCGTCAAAACTAAAACTTATCTTCGAATATTTGTATTTGCACCCTGTAATAAACAAAAAGGGACTTACCAGAGAATGGGCAGCAGCGTTCTCTGTGTCTTTGTAACAACCATACTGCGATCGCCAACCCGCCTGCCAAGCGTGGCGATTATGGCAAACCCCCCCAAAAATGCCTGGAGGAGGCCTATGTCCAGCAGTGGACGTCTTTTGGCTGAAATGATGATGATGATGATAAACAAATGTAAGATAATTACTACCACTTCAAAAGTTTATCCAAATGTTTAAATATAGATGCCCAGGACACTTATGCAATAATTTGTAACTTATTGACGTAAAGTTTTGATGAATTTGTGAAAGCATGTTTCGCTCAAAGCCGAGTGAATGCCCCTTCCGGTAGAACGCACCGCTTAATAACAGCAAGTTTCTCTTGAAATTGCGTCAGTTGGCAATAGCTGAAGTTCATAACCGACTTTAAAAAACATTGGCAAGTTACTAGAGTTCAGTCTTTTTGTGTAACCTTTTGAATAAATAACAATCTTTAGTAATGTTGTCAGTTTGAATACACACATAGATCACGCACTCGACAAAAATATACTTTTCGGTTTTATAAAGTTAAATGTTTTAGTAGGTCAGTAACAGACAAATTAATTACCGAATTGTAAATTGAGTAAACAATTTATCGAGATTTTTTTTCAGACTTGTTCACAGCTTTTAGTAGGTAAAGTAAGTGATATTTATTCAGAAACTTAATAATCAAATAAAGACTTAATAGTTTGAAGATATTCATGCATTTCAGGCACGTGTAACCTTGTGGGAACCTCCTTATTAGGTTACACGTGGCTTTAAATATGAGTAACGAAATCAGGGTCTGTACACCAAGACAACGTCAAATTAAAGTGTCAAAATATGAGCTAGGTACGTAATTAATTTCGTATCGTTAACAAAAATATCAATCAAAAGATATAAAGTAAAACAAATTGCGAAATGATTTTTAGTACCTACTATTACTAATATAAATAGTAGATTGTACACCAAGTGCATAAAACGCATCATTTTGCGCGAGACGTTTATCCATCCGATGCGAGCTTGCGAGCGAGGATGTATAAAAAGTAGAGAGTAAAATGGGTTTTATGGACGAGTTTTACACTCTACTTTTCACTTCGATTGCGAGGAAATGAAACAGCAACTTGTAAATATTGTAAAAATAATTATGGTTCCCGCCAATCAACTTTTTTTTTTCAGTAGGAAACTTGACATAACACCTGACTTATGTCGTTACTCATACTGCTCAGTTGTCAAAACATTTTGAGCAAGCCTATTGCCATCAACCAATGTAATTAGGAGCAAGCCTATTTCCATCAACCAATGTAATTAGGAAAAAGCCTATTGCCATCAACCAATGTAATTAGGAGCAAGCCTATTGCCATCACAACCAATGTAATTAGGAGCAAGCCTATTGCCATCAACTGATGTAATTAGGGACAAGCCTATTGCCATCAACCGATGTAATTAGGAAAAGCCTATTACCATCAGCATATCTTATTAGGAAAAGCCTATTGCCATCAACTGATGTAATTAGGGACAAGCCTATTGCCATCAACCGATGTAATTAGGAAAAGCCTATTGCCATCAACATATCTTATTAGGAGCAAGCCTATTGCCATCAACCGATGTAATTAGGAGCAAGCCTATTGCCATCAACATATCTTATTAGGAGCAATTGCCATCAACCGATGTAATTAGGAGCAAGCCTATTGCCATCCACTGATTTAGGTAATTGAGAGCAAGCCTATTGCCATCAATCAATGTAATTAAGAGTAAGCCTATTCCCATCAAATGATGTAATTAGGAGCAAGCCTTTTGCCATCAAGCGATTTAGGTAATTGGGGGAAGCCTATTCCCATCAAGTTTCCTTGTATTCGTAATGAAAAGCAGTAATCCCTTGTTCTTAGAATACTAACGAAACGAATTAAATTAAAGAGGTTATTTTATGAAGTTGAAGTTGTTCCTGTGGCTGTTGGGCCGATTACCTGTGCCGATTACCTTGGTCTTCGACGAAGATTTTACTTTATGCTCTAGAGCATAAAACGCGACTTTATGTCGCCTACGCACGACATAAAGACGAATTTTAGAGCGAGAGAAGTGAAAAGATAATTATGTCATTTAGATACTCAGAAAAGTAGTATGTGCAATATGTACTAATTATAAAACTTTCTAATAGAGCCAAAACACGGGTAAAAGAACCGAAATGTTGTTGTAAAAACTTAAATTATGAAGTCGAAAATTCTCAAGTTAAACGCAATTTTATTCCCTTGGTTGTTTTTCTCGTCGCGGCTTCCCCTTGCTCGCGGTTTCATTGCCTTGCCTTTTCTCAATGAAGACTCTTTGTAAGTGGTGTTGGTTGCAGTTCCCGATATCTTCTGTTGCGGTTTCGAGGGTTTCCCCTTTTTCTTTTGTGTTCAGAAACACATTTTCTTAACAAAAAAACCACGTTTCACAACTTCATTAACGATGTTTTCTGGAAAACTCGTTGACGCTATTATTTTGTATTTACTTAGTAAAAACATAGTATCCATATTCTATAGATTTTGCAAAGATATCAAGCGTTCTTCGAAAAATTCCTTTAGATTTGAATTTAGACCTTCCTCATTGATTTAATTCGGTTCGAGTAAATTGTTTAAGATCTCTAGTTGTTCTAATAACCCATTGGAACATAGTCGCTATAGTAAGACCAGATAGTTCGGTTGTGTTGGCCTGTAGTTTCGTCATATCTAACTAATATACGTGTAAAATAATATCGATGGCTGTAACGGTTAGGAACTCAATCTTATACTGCATGTTCTGTTTTTGATTGATTGGTCGTATCCATTTATTGTAACACTTTGCAAACAATTTTAAGAATCTCGAATAAAATTAGCTACCTATTATTTTTATTACTTAAGTATATGTGGTTGTAGGTACTTACTTAATAGTCCGAAAATACTATCCCTAAAACCAAATCCAAATCGTCCCGGCCCTCGTAACAAAAACCCACCTGTTTATGGATGAGTCATTTTATTCCTCACAAAGAAGTGTGAGTGAACGAGATGTCTTGTTAGGCGTACCAATAAAATTCTCAGTGGATTCATAAAATATGTAATTTGATCTGGATCAGTACTAGCGTCCGAATCCCCAGGGCGAAACAGATCGGCCATCGAGATACATTCGAAATAGAATTGTCGGAATGCCACTGTTGAGGTAACAATGTCTTGATCTATACAACGATACATAAGAAGGGTTTATTGAGCGATTTCTATTGAAGAACCAGAGGATTACATTCGTTACGGAATTATTATATATTTAATGTGAAATGAGGAAATCTGATACAATAAATGGATAAAGAAGCATTGAAAACAGAAAAATAGGACCAGAATTATAAAGCGTATGGAGGATTTTTTATTTATTCTTCTCATCATTATTTTTTAGATATTATATAATAAAACTCGGCATGAAAATTATGATTAATGGTTTTTCCTTTGTTTAGTGTGGTGGGCTTAAAGGTCTTACTTCTAAGAAGAAAGTGCTTAATTTATTTTGAAGTAAGAACAGGAAAAGAGCGTGAAGATAATTGAATTCTATAATCTGGGTAACCTAAATTACAGCCAATGTTATGGCTTCGGGCGATGGGATTTGCGCTAAGAAGCACGCGTGAGCGTCATCAGCTTCTTGTGCTAAATGCTTCGTTGCTTCTGATGGCGTGGCTTGGCGTGCTTTAAGAGGGTGAAGGGGCTGCGATTCTTCATACAAATGTTGTGGAGGATGGAAGCCTGATCCTAAATTACCAAAATACAATAAGGACTCGTGTTATAATGTTTTATCTTTTCATCTTTGAGTATTTCTCAAAATAAGTGTACATTTCTGTTGAAAAAAAAGTGTGCCTCGAAATAGTAACAAAGTTTCAATGTTTTTATTTAACCATACATACAAAAAATAACATATTTGTAAAGAAAAACTATTAAACTTTAAAGTTGTGAAGAATAAATGGTAAAACCATAGTATTCAATCAATGTTAGAAAGCTTTTTTAAAAAGATGTTTTTTGCGTTTCATACAAAAATCAAATTGCCACCCTACGACTTCATACATGTAACACTTCATAAAATTCGATATGTCGCGTTAATATTGTGCATTTTTTGTATTACAGACCTTGATTAAATGTAGTTTCTTTATTAAAGTGATTTTCTATGGGGTTTCATAGTAAAATATAAAAAAAAATGCGAAAAACAAAATGAGTCGTGCCCATTTACTTTTTAGTAACTTACTCTTTAGTTACGTTTTATTTCTACTTCCACGTAATTTCTGAACGCATCCGTTACCTTTTAACACGGGCAACACTAGCATCATTCTGATTGGCTGTAGGTCTGACGTCTCCGCCATAACTTTTAATGTGAAAATCAGTTTTGAACGTTTTGTCCAAGAGAGATTACTTTTTCGTAATAAGAAATACTTTTTCACATTAAGATAAGTCTTGATTTATATATGTTATTGTAATACGTGTCGTACGAACATTTAAGCGTATTATATTATTTGCAGTTTCAGGTTTTATCAAACCATCGACTTATTATGATCTTAATTTGTACAATTTTCGTTGCTTTTTCGTAACGTTTTTTTATGAATTTCGTTACGTTATGAAAAAGTATAGTGTAAAGCTGAGTGTTTAAAGCTCTTAAAACTTTGCCAATATTAAAACCTTAGTGAACATTCACTGGCAAATAGTTCTTTACGAATTTTAAAGTCTCTTAAGCTTTATTTAATAGGTTGGTTTATAGCCTTATGTTTACTATTTAGTAACATCTAGAACTATTTCATAACAATATTTCGTAACAACTTTTTCGTTACGTACACTTTTTTTGAGAAATACTCCTTTACGTTTGACACAGAACAAAATAAAAAAGTTATTAAATAGAAAATACATTCCGCCAGCACCAAAACACTATAAAAAGGTTGGTCGGTCCACAACAAATGTATTCACCCTTTTACGTCCTAAACAATGCCTGTACAACATTCACATTTTTTCATGGAATTGAGGTCTACTGTAGAAAAAGCCATTTTCTAGTAACTACAATATAGTAAGTAAAGAAAATAATATGACCTTTCAAAAATTACAAAAAATCCTATATAAGAAATTGATAGGATGCGTAGACATAGACATAATCTTTCTTAAAATTTGAATGTCAAGAATAATTGAATCGGCTCAGTTTTCGAGGACACCCTCGAAAACTGAGCCGATTCCCCCCGTATTCTCCTTTCTTCTAAAAGGGAAATACGAACCGTCAATCTCGTCAAATTGTTTGTAATATAGTCGGTTTGAGCTGCAGCTGTCGGTCGGCCAGGTATAGTACACCCATGTTTTGCCAGTGATAAATACGTAGTACAATCATATATTTTTTCTTCACTTACATGGGCACTGTTAGTACCGTATTAATATATATTTAACACATACTTCCTTGTTACACAATCCAAGTGAAACTAGCTAGTGCTTCTATTGTGAAAATTTCAATTTAAGTACCTAAACAAAAAAAAATAAGTTTAAAAATCTAAAACCCGACTACCTACTAACAAAATCGCGGTCTTAAAAGTAGAAAACTAGAAAATAATAATATTCTTGTCTGATATTCTTCGTAGTCGCATGCCACATACACCTGATACTCCTCTATGGCATTCTCATTGATACAGAAGTCAGCTACTGATTGCCATTAGCAAGGTGGTTTAACGTATAATATGTTGACTAAAACTATAATATAATATACATATTTGTAATGTGCTCGTCAAGACCTTTCATTTGATACCAAACATGTTATGATTATCTCAACTTTTTTTTTTCTATGTTATAATCTGACATTTAACTAGCGTCATAAAAATATTTGATACAATTTATATAGCCTATGACACCTGGGCTACTTTTACAAATCTATGGCCACCTCATTTATTAAAATCCGTTCTGTAGTTTAGGTGCTACGGTGGAACATACATACACACATACATAGACTGCCAAAATCATTACCCTTCCTTTTGGCTTCGCCGTAGTCGGGTAAAAAGACGTCATACACGGTTTACACTATAGTTTAAAAAAGCCGTAAGTGCTTATTATTCAAAAACATTATTTCATTCTTCTAAAACAGAGATACAAACAATGTTTCGTTTGTAAAATAAATAGTCAACTTAAGTATAATTTTATTCCCAGTGTTGCTAACAGAACTTATGCTAATTGGGCAAAAAGGTACAAAAACTTGTATGCAAAAATTGTTTTAAAGTGCCATAACGGGTGCTGGATACGTAAGCGGGGCATACTTCGCTAACATCATAATTTTAGCCAAAAAGCCTTCCGAGCGACACTAGACTAAGCTTTTTACATTATTTTTTCCCGGATAGACGGAGATTTTTTTAAGCCGAAACGTGTGTGTCAGGATTTACGATTCACATTTCAACAAGACTCAACTCAAAGTTTGGAAGTATTTGTATACTATTTAAATATTTTATGTACTACTTTGACTGGCCTGTTGGTCTAGTGGTTAGTGACCCTAACTGCTATGCCGGAGGTCGTGGGTTCGATTCCCACCCAGGACAAATGTTTGTGTGATGAGCACGATCATTTGTTCTGTGTCTGGGTGTAATTTATCTATAATATGTATGTATTTAGAAATATATAAGTATGTTTATCAGTTGTCTAGTACCCATAACACAAGCTCTGCTTAGCTTGGGACTAGATGGCGTTGTGTGATAGTTGTGGAATATTATTACTAGGTTAGATTATAATCTCTTTCTTCATCGTGTGGTGAGTGCCTAACTCGGTGTTGGTGGTTGCATCACGATGATTTATTTCACCGAAGCAAATGATAATTATACAATAACCGCTCGCTTGCTTTCGATTTCAAGAAAACCGTCGAGCTTTGCTCGTGACATTTGACCTAAACACTCGGCGCAGCCGCCCCTCATTAAAACTTGATTTACAATCGATACGAGAGACCTAGCGTAATTTTGTTTATTGTTTTGTGTAGACAAAAAGATAAGGAAAAGAGTAACGTTTGTTATTTTGACAAAAGTTGAGTGTAAAATATTTTATAGGAGGCTAAAGTTAAGGTCGAGCATATTTTGCCGGTTTGTCGAATAACGTGAAATTGTGAAAAAATTTGCGCGATAGTTATATAGTTTTTCGTCATTTTTATAAACTAGACTA
Source organism: Diarsia dahlii (assembly GCA_949775195.1). Lineage (NCBI taxonomy): Eukaryota > Metazoa > Arthropoda > Insecta > Lepidoptera > Noctuidae > Diarsia > Diarsia dahlii. The sequence goes on from OX459198.1 coordinate 14,176,675, forward strand.
GTTATTTGTACTATTGAACAAGAAACAATAACGATTGTGGTAAAAAATCGTCATTAAAAATAAAAGGACACAAAGCACAAAGAAACACAAAATGTCGGCCTCAAACTTCACTTATTAATTGTAAAAAAAAATTCGTCGGGTGATGTTGCAAACTTGCGTCTAAATGATAAACAATCTAATAATCTATGGTTTAAAGGCGTTTTGAAAGGACTTTACAGTCTTTAAAATAGAGTTTAGAGTTGTTTAACATAAAATATATTTTGGCAACGATCGTTGCCGAAAGCAAGCGAGAGAGTTTTGGTTTTGGAAACAATCGTTGCCAGAAGCAAGCGAGTGGATAAGGACATGAATCTGAAAATTCAGAGTTATGTATCTTGGGATTGAACTCGGAACCCATGACTTTGCTGTAAGACGGTCACGTTATTAGGCTATTACTGCTTTTGATTTTAATGAAACTTAGTCATTGATTCATTCAGTGGTGTTTGGTGTTCCTTGTAAGAATTTCCCAGTGGCGACTCGACTTTTTACCATCAAATATAACTAGCCAAACATGAGAATATGTATAACACACTAGTCGGGAGAAAAAGTCCAAGACTGATGTAAAATCGTATAACAAAAGCCTTGTCAACTGCCAACAAAGTGAACACAAGACAGTAATGAATACCTTCTGCCGACCTGCATAACAATTTGGTAATAGCTTTGCTTGGTCAGTCCACGATGTCCGTCAGTGTGCACTCTATACAAATTACATAGAAACTTTCTCTTTGACGTGGTCGGTACACGTACCTTTTTGAATACTGCGGCGTGTAGTCTCGGCTTTAGTTAAACAACAAACTTTGTGTAACTTTGGGAGTTACGTAATGTTGACTTTGCAGTGGAAAAATATGAACCTCCTATGGAATATGAGGATTATGGTTTACGTAAGTTTTGGAACTTCATATTTATATGCAGTTGCGTGGATATCGGATGAATGAAGTTTCTTAGAGTCGGGCTGTGGATGACGGAGTGTCAAGAAAACATTATAATTATGTGACTTGAAACAGGTTGAACCAATAACCTTAAAAATTGGGTTATACTATTAAATCTTGAAGTTATGGAGTTAGACACATTAATAGCATTACTGCGCCAAGGATGCAACCATAGGCTACATTTTATTGCAATCCAGCAGCATCAAATCAAAAATTGAGTAATAAATTGACTATCTTTCACGACTTTTCCTGCTCGAATTTAACTCAATGTCTTGTTTTGAAAATATCATATTCCTACGCAGATCACCACAGACACGTACTTTTTCACGGCACGCCAGTTTCAGTAAAAAATATGGGTATGACACGTTTCAAAAATGACAATTCGTGAAGGAGGATTTTCACGTGAAATTGCCTTCATCAACAATCTGAACACCTAGTGCTTAGTGTCATGGAGTTTATTTTGTGTAGAAAAAACCGGCAAATTTATTGTTTGGCGAGTTTTTTGTTTGATGCATGTTTCATAAAGATATTTACAACACAAAAATGGTCCTACAACAAGGACACTTTAAAAATAATTAAGCGGTTAAACGGTCTCATACCCATAAAAAAAAACAATCTGACAACCAAAATTAAGGATTGAAACACACAGACAGCTGTGTGTATTACCGTTATGACCATCCTTTGAAAGTTTTAGAGAGGTTACACCCTTTCGAGCTGAGATGTGCCCACTCTAATCTTCTACGTCTGTGCCATATTTTCGTGACATTTTTGTGTCGTTTACATAAAAAGTAATATTCAGTTATATTTTCTGTAGACGTGAAGTGATATTGATGTCTATTGATAGAGAAGGATACTTACCAGCCGTTCGCCGGGGCTGCGGGTTGTCCGAAAGAGATACCGCGGCCTCGACACAAAGGGCTAAGAAGGAACATGGGTGGTTTTTAGTCAGTAGAAGTCTGACTCTCCCTACTGCTCTGCCCAGAGCAGGGGGAGTCATTTGATGATTTCACAACCCCATAAAAAAGGTACTTGATTACCTTCGTGTATGAGACTCATCATATTCTGCTAAGCTTTTCCCAACTTCGCTAAATTCAGCGTGTAGTCTTACCGCATGCAGATAAATACCAGTATTTTAAGGAAATAATTAGTATGACACCCCTTGGAAAGACTGGTTATCAGACTATCGGGCCACCGACTGCCTACAACGGCCATCAAAGACATAGGTACATATTACAGCCAGGCAGACATTAGCCTGATAGACATATGACAGCCGAGACGAACGGCTTACAAAGCACGGGTGGGCCGGTGTAATGAATGGTCACCGAACCACAAACCAAGCTTAGTCAAAATGTAGGTAATAGTTTAAATCTTTATTTACGTTCTTACGTCTAAAGTTCTTAGCGAGTAATAATATTATGCATATTATTGAACAGCTAGAAGGATTTTTCGCACCATTCAAATGAAAAAATTGGATGACTGTGTTATTTTCCCCGACAGTTGCTGCAACGCCAGATTACGACGCAACCAATTTAACTTTTTCTTCTACTTCCTTCTTTTTGAATAGATTTTGTGAAGTCCTTTCTTTTTCATAATTTACCCGTTCAATATTCATTATTTTCTTAGCGATTCAACTCGAACCAGGGAACTAGGTCATGAATAGGTACTGATTACAATTATTTTATATAGGTATTGTACAAAATATTCTCGAAATATATTCGCACTGAATAGCTAATAATATAATTACAGACTAATGTGACTAGACACAGCTTACGTGATAATAATTCCGAAGGTAGAAAATACAATGCGAAACGTGCCCCTTCTTTATTACCAGGATATTTAACCGTCTTTTGTATTAATAAAAGCAATTACCGTGAAGTATCTAAGAAGTAGCGGAGACAGCGAAAAAAAACAACAAGCTACGGGGAACTTTCCGAAGATTGAAAGAACAAACTTCAAATAAAAAGTCGGAAACTCAGCAAAATAAATACGGAATAACAAACAGGTGTTTAGCGAAGACGATGCGCGCTACCCTCACCCGGTCCTTCTTTTATTAGCTGCCTTGAGCCCATTTAAGCTCGTGTGGTACTTAAATGTATCGCATTTGAATGCGTGAGCGTCGTAAACTGCCAACGAAATGTGTCTAAATTGAAAATTTTCTTCAAAACAATAGAATTTTAACGCTTCGCATGAATCTATACGAATATAATAAAGCAATTTATAAACGGTACCGTCTGCAACTTAATTAATCATTACACCGCATCGTATTATCGTTTGGCAACGTTGCATGAATTGTGAAAGGCGATCTGGGTTGGGGTGTTCGCAAACTTTATGGTGTTCGACTCGGCCCTGTTTATGGAAAAAAGAACAAAGTTTCCGACTCCCTGCATATTAATATGTCTGCTGGAGTATTAAACTGTTCAGCATTATTATATCTCGTTGTATTCCCGAGGGGTTCCGACAAAATTCTTGTATATAAGGGGATATTTGTGGAATAAGGTTTCTACTTCCTTATGTGAACAGCAAAGTGGATGCTTTTCTTTTTCTAATCCGTTCGTGACCCGATCACACAATAGTAAAGAACGTCACGTATCGATAGCAGTAAAAGAGCTTCAGTCGTTTACTTTGAAACACTAATTAGTTAAGTAAACTGTCCTAGTTCTCGTTTCTGCACACGTACGCAGTTTCAGTTTAAAGTGTGTTTGTTTATCGACTCTATCCTCATTTCAATATTGAATATTATTGCTTGCCGGATTTATTTATAACCTGTAAATAAGATGGCGGAGACTGGTGAAAATCAAATTCGGCTCAAGATATTTAAAGACTATAGGATTAGGCTTATAGCTTATCTGTTATATAAGAAGATTTCTATGTCCCTAAGATATTTTCCAAGAAATAAAAAAGTATGTTCTTGTCTAATGAAGAAAACATTCTGTGAAATAATAGACGCGGCAAGGCAAGATGTAAGACGGTGGACTTATTAACTTTAGAATTACTTTTAATTTCAGCAAAGTAGGTAGTAAGTCCTCCAGACTTTTTAATTTAAGTGTAACATTTTTCCTGGAAGTGTTTCACAAGATCCCTCAAAAGGAAAATAATTGGCAAATTCCAGCATGTGTCTACCCGTAAATGTTTTCTCCCCGCGTCAGAAATTCTTTGGCGTCTTAGAAATATTTGTTAGACGGTCCTCAAAGCTGCTCTAAAATGTAATATCTTTTTATTCAGGAAAATAACAGGTTTTATTGTATGGGAACAAAGTGCGTGTGGTTGGTTAACCTTAATGCCTCGCAAAATTCTGTAAGGAAAAGTTTAAAGATAAGGACGATTTTTGTGAGTTTTTTTTCGTTTTTATTCAATTGCTTCAAAGAGTTATAACTTATCCATTCTTAGATCCGTAGTTTTGAGAAATCAATTAAATATAAACTACAAGCTTTTCTAATTAATTAATCGGTATAGGTACTTATAACTTCGTAATAAGATTTTGAAAAGCAATCTCTCCGTTGTACGTGCCGAATTTTGGGATACAACGATACCATACCTTCCTTCTCTACCTGTGTTCGTCCCGGAAAACTTTAGTTGTATATTTAATTAACTTTATGTATCGTGGCACATAAAAGCTCGACGGGCGCATAGAAAGGCTCACCGCAGGTTGAGTATCCCTGTTTCAGACGGCCTTCTGAAATAAAGTAATATCACGCTTTTATGCAGGGGTTGTGAACATTTAGGTTTGTAATCGTGCTGTGGTTTGTACTGAAAATTGAAGCAAGGATATTTTTGTTAAATATACTTGGCGAAGTAAGTACAGTATAGGTAATTCACAAACTTTTATTCTTGTAAAACATTTCTTATGGAGAATTAAAATTTAAAGCCCGATTGTTGAAAAATCCAAATATTTCTTATCTAGTAACATCATTTTCGACTTCTGTTTTGACATAAAAACATTTTTTACCCGACTGCGGCGAAGCCCAAAAGGAGGGTTATGTGTTTGACGTGTATGTATGTATGTATGTATGTCCGTTTCCTTGTTCCCTCATAACTCCTAAACGGATGAAGGGATTTGAATGAAATATACGTCATTAGATTCGTCTTGATGGCGCGAGTGTTATAGGCTACATTAAAATTAAAAAAACAAAGAAAAATTGTGGATTTTGGGGGCCAAAACGCCAAATTAAAAAAAAATATTTTTCCAATACCATCAAGTAGGGTATCAAAATAAAGGGTTTTAAAAGGAGATTACAAAAATATATAACACTTATATGTTTAAAAAAATTCAAAGTGACAAATCCTATAAACAAGCACTAAAGTTAAATCATCTGCGAAAAATTTTACGCGACCAACGAAAGAACAAACACAAAAGAACTAAAAAGTTGGAAATAAAAAAAGTAGTTAAAAAACCAAAAAACCCGACTGAAAAAACTGAAAAACGAAAAACAAGCACATTTTAAATTAAAAAAAACTGGGAAGCGGGCGGGGTTCATTTGAATATTAAATTATGAAATGAAAAAAATAGAACTAAAATAGAACCCCGCCCGCTTCCAAGTTTTGTTTAATTTAAAATGTGCTTGTTTTTCGTTTTTCAGTTTTTTCAGTCGGGTTTTTTGGTTTTTTAACTACTTTTTGAAAATCAAACTACAATGTGCGGTCGGAAGAATTGAAAACCGTTCGCACTAGTTCATATCAGCGGTTGTACGCCATTCAATCAGTTTTCGTGCATAGTTGCAAATCCTTGTGTGAATTCACTGACTCCTACTATTGAATTTTGTTGGTTGTTCAATTTCATTACTATCATTGCTACCAGAGTTTGTCTAACTCTGAAGTATCAAAAGTAAAACTGTTGGCAGTTACTTTTGACAAAATTATTCATCATGTGTATTAAACACAAGCCAAATAACTACAACCGCTTTCCGTAACAAGAAATCATGTTAAATCACTAATAGGTACTTCAAATACAGTATCAATTTGATCTACATAAAAATTTATCATGCCGGATTTAACCAGAATTAGATATAGAAATGTGTAATATAATGTAATGTTCATGATTAACACAAACGCCTATGAAAAAGTAGACTTATCCTTAACTGATACAACTTGTTATCTCCCGGAAGATTATGTCAACGTTAGATCAAAGATTGTGATATTATGTAATCTTTGATCTAACTTTTTAATATGACCACTTTAACTATGCATTTAAAAGCAGCGCTGCTTGTCAAGAAAACACGCATCTAGTTATGTCAAACTTGGTACATTTTATTTAGTTCTGGATTTTCCCGCCTGCACAGATAACTTGGCTGAAATGAACGATAAGCCTAAAGAATTTCACAAACGCGTGAAATTCTGTAAATGACATCGATTCCACACCATTTAGATCTCTTAGAGATAGTATTATCAAGCAATAGTGTTACATCGTAAGATGATTCAACCATGTTCGGTTCTTGAGGTAAACATTATAGATTTATCAAAAGATGCATTCTTAAGATAACTTTATTATTTCGTAGTACTATTAATAGTCTGATTTATTGGCTCAATGAGTACTTAGAAATGTCAGATAAGGTTATCAATTTATAAGATTTTTTTCCTTAATTTGACTAATTAAGGAAAAATATGCTTAAATTATAAGCATTTGTTCCGTGCTTGAATCGAACACTCCTGTGTTCGATTCTAATCGAACACGGTAGTGTTCGATTCTCGCACGGAATTTAATTTGTTTGTAACTACCGAAGGGTTAGGTAGACCTGTGTTTATTATACGGGCTACACTTCGCCAGAAATATTGGCCGCGGGTTACTTCCGAGAAATTTCTAACGGTAATATCCAATAACACGGTAAATCGACCTTAAGACCACAATGTAAGCCTCATTGGTATAGTTGTCGCAAATGCTATTGTTTCAACATGATCAGGGTTAGGTTTGTCGGTTTAAAAACTCTAGCACTAGGGTGTGTGGGGTCGTTAGACTTCACTGCCCACACGATAAGAAGAAGAACAACGGTTAGGTAGCGGTTTTTTTTTTGGAAGGTGGGAAATCATCAAATGACTCTTCCTGCTCTGGGCAGAGTGGTTATAGGGAGTGTCACACAACTACTGACTAAAAACCACCCATGTTCCTTCTTAGCCCTTGGTGTTGAGGCCGCGGTATCTCTTTCAAACAACCCGCAGCCCAGGGTTAGGTACCTCATAATGGAGGAGGTCTTCTTCTTTTCGTATCGTTGTTACTTCCATATTACATGGTTTGGGTCTAGTAGGTGGCTACAACTAACAACTATATTGTTAATATTTTTATTGTTAAGAACGAATTTATCGTTCCTTAATAGTGGTAGGGTCAATAGTAACGGCTCGCCTGGGGAGGTACCACGCTCCCTCCTATTTGGTTTTTAATTACTGGCTACTGACATAACAACTTTGTCTACTGGTGACACAAATAGCTTTTTATATATCTTATAATTTCGCTCATAAGTGTCAACAATAACTTTATTAACTTTAACTTTTATTTTTTTCAGTAACTTAATATTTCAATTGTTTATTTTAATGATAGATATATACTTCTCATATTTGAGATAGTACAGTCACATTGGCGTTACTAACAATGCTACAACGTTAGTAGTTGCGCTATTATTCAGGTCATCAATGGTACACATAAAAGGACACCTTGGACACTCCCCCTAAATCCTTTGGTATACCATGTCCACAACTCTCAAATATTCGGTACGAACATTTCATTATCCTATTTATTATACTTGAACCTCAATATATCTTCATAGACAGTATAAAAGGGGCCATACTTTGCTCATATTTTCAGCTAATAATAACAGTCTTTCAAAGAGGCTAATATCATCCTAGATACGCACTTTTGCTCATTATTTGGATGAGTAAACACTATTCATTCGCCTAATATAATCTTGGAACAGAAAAATATTTTCTTGGAAAAATATTTATAACTGTAGACTTTCATTTGTGTGATATTATCACTATAACTACATATTATAAAACAAAGTCCTCCGCCGCGTCTGTCTGTCTGTTCGCAATAAACACAAAAACGACTGCACCGATTTTCATGCTGTTTTTACCAATGGATAGAGTGGTTCTCGAGGAAGGTTTTAGTATATATAATGGGAATCAGCTGGCTAAGAAATAAATATAACTTTTTTCGGATTTTGTAAACCATTTCAAGGCTTTTAATTTATTCGCATGGAACCCTAATTCTTATTTTAAAATAAAAATGTCCATAGTTTCTCCTTCAAAATCAGCTAGTGCCAGTGATAGTCCCGTCAAAATCAGTCCAGCCGTTTCGGAGTTTAGCTGGAACAAACAGACAGACAAACAAATATTGAAATAAATGTGTTTTCGTTTATTAGTGGCATATATTATATTTTTATAATAATATGCATTCAGTAAAAAGCTGTTATTTTGATATTACAAACAAACACTTCAATTGTATTTATTTGTAGTTTAAGTACAAATAATTGTGTGTAATAAATACTAGTGGACGGATAGAAAAAAATAAGTTAGAAAAAGGTTTTGCGAGGTTTCTTTTTCCTGGAAATTATCTAAGACATAATTGAGATTGCTTTGGAATGTCAGTGTTTGGTGTGTTCATCGACCAGCTAAGTTAGCATTATTGGCGTAACATGTTGACCTAATTTTATTACTTAATATTTAAAATTCAGGGCACCTTTGTATGCCCCCGTTGACCGGTGTGTACGAGTATTCATTCAAATTGTATTAGCCGTTTCAAGAACATTTAATTTTAAGCACCACCCATCCTCTCATGTATTTTATTACATTTTGAGAGTGAGTGATAAATACATATTATATAGGTCGTTACGAATCTCGACATTCTAACAGATATATAGAAACTATACATAATAATATAATTACCTAATATTTAAGTTTTAGATCATCATTTCAGCCAAAAGACGTCCACTGCTGGACATAGGCCTTTAGATGATGTTTATAGCTTTAGATGCTCCAATATAAATCTACTATCAATAAAATTATTGAAACAAACGTTGTGGTTGTAGCAAAAACTGTTAAAATATTGTCAGGGAACAAAGTTTCTTAATAAATAGTTGTTCATTATGTAGTAAACAACTAGTTATTAAAACACAAGTGTCAAGTTAAATAGAGCATTCGCGCGTGGTCCGATAAAGTGGGAGAATAGGCTAGGAGCTCGCGTCCAGTTTCATAAAGCAGCTCTCATAACATTTTATTTCTGAGTCGGTATATTAAAAAAAAAAACATTAATTTGATGGATGTATGAAAGACGTTTCTTTTGGATTTTAATGTTTGCTGCTCCTCATCAGAACTGAAGATCGAGTAATTGACCCAAAGGTTCACTAGGACAGACTTTGTGCGATAAATTAATTAATTTTAATTATTAATTTAATTAATTGATTAAGCCAGTATATTCAACACTATTGCAAATGAAATTAAATAAATACCACTCTTCTTCTTCATGGAGTGTCTATGGAGTTCCTAGTATGTTGTACTCTATTATTATAATTACACTTTGGAATAGACAACTACAGTAGTTTCAAATTTATTATATCTTGTAACTAAACTGAAATTTACTTTGACAATAATTCAAAAGTGTCTGTATAATTATGGTTTAATTCAAACGAATTGTTTGATAAAAGTTATAGTAAGTATGGATTTTTCTTTCGATTGTGTCGATCGTTACCGTTATATTTATTAAATTGATTTGATGAAATTGTTTTCAAACTCACCTGTATTAGAAACAAATTGAATTTAATCAGTGCCAATATAAAAAATATATAACTTTATAATACCCAATTCAGATGATAAATCAAAGTAAAATCCGTGCTCCCCGCCTACACTATAAAGGCTTGCATTGTGCGCCAGAGTGTCGCGATGGGCACGAAATGACTCGTGAACCGATAACGAACAACGTGAACAGCTTATGAAATATACTAGTTTCATCGTAGACTACCTTAAGTTTTGACACGGAAATGTAATGAAATAAAACCTTTTCACGCGACTGCCCCAAAAAAGAGTGTTATGTTTTTTGAGGAACGTTTGACTTACGTTATGCATCAGGTAAAACGAACGTAATTTTTTTTTGTTAGCCTTTATTGTCCCACTTCTGAGCAAAGGCCTCCCCCATAGTCTTCCACTCTTCTCTCCGTGCGGCTTTCTCCAGCCAATCTTGTACAAAAGCATCCAAATCGTCACGCCAGCGTTTTCTAGGCCTCCCTCGACGACGACGCCCGTCCTCTACTGGCACCCACTGCGTGACGACCCTAGCCCATCGGTCCTGATGCATTCTGCAGACATGGCCCGCCCAATCTCACTTTAATCCAGCAGTCTTGTAACCCACATCAGCGATTCCTGTTTTTGCGCTTATTGTCGTATTTCGAATTCGGTCGCTGAGCTTTATACCCAATACGCTACGTTCCATCGCTCTTTGGCAAACCATGAGTTTGGACTTTTGTGACTTGGTCAGGGATCAAGTTTGGGCACCGTAGGTCAGGATGGGCAGAATGCACATGTCGATGAGTTTACGCTTCAGAGATAGAGGTAAGTCGCCCTTCATTAGCGAACGAATAAGTCAGTAATAATAGTCTGGTCAACAAGTACTTTTTTGATGAACTTTTTTCAGCAGTCTCCGAAAATTATGATTGAGGTGTCATTCGATTCGGAATAGCATCCAGATGATTTTCGAAAAAAAATTAAGTTCCGCTTGCAAAAATTACAAAAGTTATTAAGAATTAACGAAAAAATTAAAAACGGGTTTAGTTTTTTGCAAATATCTCAAAATCGAATTAACTTATTTCAAATTTGAAAAAAAGATTAAAAAAGAAGAGAAAATTTCCTAAAGATTGTTTTAACTCTCGGAATTGTAGGACCAATATTAATAACTTTCCCATCCGGTTGAAAATACGCCCGAAAACGCGTACTCCGGCTTGCGCAAAATACGCTCGATTCGGACCTTTCATGACTAAATATTATTTAAACTTATTAAATATGAAAATTAAAAATTGAAAAAATTCAGGCGCCTGCAAGATAGATCAATAAACAATAATCAGTGGTCCAAAAGTTTTTATCGCGAATTTTCAATAAGTTATCCATTAGTTAATTAACAGTTTTTTGTAGCACGAACATTAACATTGCAAGTGCGATAGTTGTTAAACTATTAATATGAGATTTTTTTTCCTTTCGTGCAGCTATTTTTCAAAGGTCGTTAAATAGATTTTAGTTGGAAAAATTTAAAAAAATTAAATAAAACAATATTTTTTTTTATATATCGAAAAGAAAAAACAAATACTGTTGATTTAAAAAAAATCCTTAATATTAATTAGAAGTTGGAGAAAATAATTGTTATTCAACAAATGCGTTACTAAGCAATAAATTTATTTTTTAAAGAAACGATTTTTTTAAAAATAATCTTAGTTATCATCAAAGATTATGTTATTAAAAAAATAATTAAATTGTCTCATAAATAACGCATTTGTTTATAAAAATTGTTTAAACAATAGGGGATAAAAAACACTAAAAATCATTTTTAAGTAGCTTCTGGTCATAAAAAACGGTTCAATAATAATAATATAAAAAAAAACCGGCCAAGTGCGAGTCGGACTCGCGCACCGAGGGTTCCGTACAAACCTGCAAGGTTTACAAAGTTCGTTTAAAAAAAAATATATTATGTGATGTAACTAAAATTTTATCGTTTTCGTAATTTTTCCTTTATCTATGATATAAGACGTTGCTTCGTACCAAATTTCAAGATTCTGAGTTCACGGGAAGCACCCTGTAGGTTTTGATTCCCTTGCAAGTGTCGAAAATTTGCGGCATAAACGGCTGTATCTTTTGATTGCGTTGGCTCAGAAGTTTGATTTTTTCACAGCTTCAAGGGACAGTAGACTTGAGTAATTGATATAAATTTCAGCTTCATACCTCCACGCGTTCCTGAGAAAAAGGGTCTTGACAGACGGACGGACGGACAGACGGACAACAAAGTGATCCTATAAGGGTTCCGTTTTTTCCTTTTGAGGTACGGAACCCTAAAAAGAATTTTTGAATGTCTAATGAAGCTTTGTAATTTTTCACCTCAGTAAATTGTTAAAAAAAAAAATGAAAATTAACATTTTTTTAAATTTTTCCAACGAAAATCTATTTTACGACCTTTGAAAAATAGCTCTACGAAAGGAAAAAAATCTCAGATTAATAGTTTAACAATTATCGCACTTGCAATGTTAATGTTCGTGCTACAAAAAACTGTTAATTAAATAATAGATAACTCATTGAAAATTCGCGATAAAAACTTTTGGACCACTGATTATTGTATAATGATCTATCCTGCGGGCGCCTGAATTTATTCAATTTTTAATTTTCATATTTTAATAAGTTTAAATAATATAACTTTTAGTCATGAAAGGTTTTTTTTTTATTTTTATTATTATAAATGGGCCTGCTAATTATTATAATGTCGACGATGGAACGAGCTTACCCAGTAGAAGCCTGTTTAGGTTTTAGGTCCGGATGGAGCGTAGCTTGCGCAAGCCGGAGTACGCGTTTTAGGGCGTATTTTCAACCGGATGGAAAAGTTATTAATATTGGTCCTACAATTCCGGGAGTTAAAACATTCTTTAGGATTTTTTTTCCTCTTTTTGGATTTTTTTTCAAATTTGCAAAATTTTGTTTCGATTTTGAGATATTTGCAAAAAACTAAACCCGGTTTTAATTTTTTTGTTAATTGTTAATAACTTTTGCAATTTTTGCAAGCGGAACTTCCATTTTTTTTCGAAAATCATCTGGTTGCCATTCCAAATCGAATGACACCTCAATCATAATTTTCGGAGACTGCTGAAAAAAGTTGATCAAAAAGGCACTTGTTGCCTAGACTATAAGTCAGCCTTCATTAGAAAACGAACGAATAAGTCAGTAAAATTTAAAGTAAATTATTAGATACTATGTATATGTAGGTATTATGAAAGTAATATTTCATTGACCACTTATTATCGGCGACTTACCCATTAAGAAAAAAGCTGTCACAAATAATTTCGGTGGTCAATAAAGCATTTCTATCATTCTATTTTTTTTTTAATCTAGATTACGACGGCTTAACATTGTGTGGGGCACGAGAAAAGCTAGTGGTATTCGGAATAATGAAGGAAGCACATTGGTTGTACCCTATAAGCTAATGTGGTTAGTCCTAAACCGTTTTAGACGAACTAATTTGCCCGAGGACAATCTAGTTTGTCCGAAAATTGGGTTCGGTTGGGAACATATTGATTTAAAGTTAGAACAGCAGCGTAGTTCAACCTATAACGCTTCCACTATTGGGACACAGACCTTCTATCTGGGAGAGGGAATGGGTCATAATCACCCACGCAGATCTAGTATCGGGTCGAGAGATGACACATATTTTTAATTTTAATTTTAGGGTAAGGCCGTTTCCTCACAGTGTTTTCTTCGCTGTTTTGACATCAGTGTGGATCAAACAAAATATGAAAAGTATTGTGCCCTCTTGGGATTAAATCAACAACCTATTTGCTAGGTCTATTTTCACCGGGTCACTCGTGCTCTGTAAATTCCAATTACACAAATCCCTTACGGAAACAGCAAAACTGCCGTCGTAAACGACTGAAACCGAGAAAACCCACAAAAACTGCAACTGTATACCTTTGCGGTTTACCAAAGATTGATCGAATATGTAATCCTATTCGAATCAACTGAAAAGGGATCTCAGGGGTGTATTTAGGTACACGATACCTCGATCGGGCACTGTGATTGATGGGCGTAATGATATGAGACAATATAATTACCTACGCCTACGTTCACGTCAAATTACTAAGATGAATTGAGGTTTTAGAAAAAAAATTGAGGTCTTGTAGAGCCATTACAGGATAAATTGATAGCACACTTATAATGGAAATATCATTAATTTTAACAGTTCAGCAACAGACTTATACACAGCGTTATTTTGTTAAAACAAAATGAATGAGATTCTTTTAAATTTCTTTTGATTGTGACATAAAGAAATATTTTGAAGGAGAAGCTACCTCATTGCGCATTAATTGAGCAGCGGTGGTGGCCCCGTCTTACAGGAACCCAGACAGGCATATTACTTTGTGGAATTAATTTCATCACCACTGCTCTCAAAACGGTGAAGTAAGACATTGTGAGGAAATCGACATGTCCTAGAACTAAAAATCCGAAGATATGTGACATCTACCAACCTGCACTGTGTGGTGGCCCATTCCCTCTCTTAGGGAGGAAGTCTTTATCTATATCCCAGGATCGGCAACATTATAGGCAGATTATCCTTAAGCTACATCATTGCAATTTCTTTTTAACTCTGTAACATTATCACACACAAACCATCCTGTAGCAAACATTTTGTCCACTGTAGATTAAAACAAAGCATACAATACATTTTGAACTGTAATACCTAATAATCAATGACAAATAGAAAATCCAAAATTCTCCGTAATTGACCTCTAGGTCCCTGCAGTTATTTGTTAAGCGTTTACTTTTATTTTCAAGACGATAAATGAAAAGTTTAATGAAAATTTTGAATGAATTCTAAGAATGTTCATAGCATCGTATTGCGTTCAAAGCACGAGTAGAATTCCAAACAATTTTCTTAGTTCTACTAAACATATATTTATAGTAAGTTGAAGGCATTAAGAATGTAGTTCCAAGATAAATGAAGAATTTAATGACATCTAGTGTCATACAATTTAATTCAAGTTCAAATTATTACGGTCAAAACGGCAAAGTTATGGAATAATAATATAGCAGCACACATTTAGTGCTAGCATTTTATTGTTTATTCGGAAATTACAGTAATGAGTTGATTTCCTAAAAATACAATATCTATATCTATAAAAGCGAAAGGTCACTCACTCACTGATTCATCACGAAATCTCGAAAACCGCTGGACGTACAAAGATGATTTTTGGCAGGGAGGTAGTTTATGGTTAGTAGACGTCCGCTAAGAACGAATTTTGCGACAGGGCCGGATTAGGGTGGTCTAAGGGCCCTCGCAAGTTTGTATGAAACTCCTTCATTTTTTGTGCTACAATCTAGATTTTTGGCAGATACGTAGTTTATAGTCAGTGGGCGTCTGCTATGAATTAATTTTGCGACAGGGCCGGATTAGGGTGGTCTAAGGGCCCTCACAAGTTTGTATGAAAGACCTTAATTTTTCGTGCTATAACCTTGATTTTTGGCAGAGACGTAGTTTATAGTCAGTAGGCATCCGCTATAAATTAGTTTTGCGACAGGGCCGGATTAGGGTGGTCTAAGGGCCCTCGCAAGTTTGTTTGAAAGTCCTTCATTTTTTGTGCTACAATCTTGATTTTTGGCAGAGACGTATAGTTAATAGGCAGTAGACGTCTGCTTAGAACCGATTTTGTGACAGGGCCGGATTAGGGAGGTCTGAGGGCTCTCGCCAGTTTGTATGAAAGTCTTTCATTTTTTGTGCCACAATCTTTATTTTTGGCAGGGACGTAGTTTAAAGTTAGTAGACGTCTGCTTAGAACAGATTTTGAGACAGGGCCGGATTAGGGAGGTCTAAGGGCTCTCGCAAGTTTGTATGAAAGTCCTTCATTTTTTGAGCTACAAAGTTGATTTTTGAGACGGACGTAGTTTATAGTTAGTAGACGTCTGGTAAGAACAGATTTTGTGACAGGGCCGGATTAGGGAGGTCTAAGGGTTCTTGCAAGTTCGTAAGAAAATCCTTAATTTTTTGTGCTACAAACTTGATTTTTGGCAGGCACGTAGTTTATATAATAGTTAGAAGAACTCTGCTAAGTACAGGTTTTGTGGCAGGGCCGGATTAATTAGAGAGGTTTAAGGGCGCTCGCAAGTTTGTTTAAAAGTCCATCATTTTGTGTGCTACTAACTTGAATTTTGGCAGGGACGTAGTAGGTGAGTAGAAGTTTGCTAAGAACCGATTTTGCGACAGGGCCGGACTAGGGAGGTCTAAGGGCTCACGCGAGTTTGTATGACAGTCCTTCCTTTTTTGTGCTACAATTTTGGCAGGAAGGTACTTTATAGTTAGTAGACGTTGACTAAGAACGGATTTAGCGAGTTTAGCAACATGGCCAGAATAAGGAGGTCTGAGGGCTTTCACATGTTTGTAAAAATGTACTTTTTTTTTTTGTACTAACACCCTGTTTAACAAGTCTAGAGTTTAGGAGTAGGAGATCTAAGCTAAGTTTGTAAGGAAGACCTGGACTAAGGGCTCCCGTAAGTCCATATGAAATCCTTGGCTTTTTGTACCTGAAAATTGGCAGAGAGATAGAATATAGTTAAGACATTTCAGGTAGGAATAGATTTTACGACAGGGCTGGTTTTTTTTTTTATTTATTTAATATGGGCTTACTCTTGACCTCAATCTTGCCCTAAGGGCAGAGATGAGGTCGACGATGGAACGAGCTTACCCAGAAGAGGTTTAAGGGAATATAATCGCTTCGATTGGCATTTGGCATTCGATTTGACATAGTACCATCCACAGGCAGTCCAGACAAGAGAGTCAAAATTTCTACGCGAACAAAGTCGCGGGCAACTGCTAGTAATGTATACGTACTTTCGTATATCGTTTCATGCATGAATAGAGCATTGGCATTGTATTGAAACCATTCAATATCCAGACTGAGTTTCATATACATCGTTGTCCTACACCAGGAATTTCTCCTGTATCGTGGGTGCGTTTACAAACATCGCGACCCAGAACAACCGTTTATTCCGTGTAAACATCGAACCCGTGAGGCCGTGACACGCAGCGTAGCAGTCTAATCGCTCAGCCAACCGTGTCGTCACGGTTTGTGTGTTGGTGTAACTTCCACTCTGTATACTAGAAATACTAAGAGCAGGCAAAAAAATATAGTTGTAAAAAAATTAAATCTATTACCCGTTATGAATATAAAACATAATTTATGGCATATACTCGTAGCCACACCATTATAAATGTTTCAAAACATTTCTGTTTAGATCGTTTAGATGTTTTTACTGCTCTATTATAATAAATACGAATTCAACTTTTTTGTATTAACTGGAAGCACAGTATGTTATCTTCGCTTCAAGACTATTTATATGCAAATCTTCTACATATTACGCAGTTTTACTCGATTTACTACCAAAACAGCTGAGTTTATTATCGTGATAATAACACGCTTCTAGACAATTGCCGATACCTATCAAAGCCTTTTCTATTTTTTGTTCTTCGTCGTCTTGATGATTCCGAGTTAAGTATAAGTATAAGTACGACGGGCTGGTGTCCGCAACTCCACGTTCGATGCGCGTATTTTGCGTGCAGGTGGGAATATCACTCGATCCACGCTAGCTCCCCGAGAAAAGCCAGCAGCCCCTTGGTGTTACTGGCAATCTCGCGGAGAGTACCTGGGTCACCGAAGTACTTGGTCCTATACCGGGCAACGCCCAGACAGTGAATGATTCCTAGTTTTATAAGGTCCAATTTGTTTAGACCATAAAGAGCAGGTGCGCCATGTTTTACCTGCAGGGGTCCACCGCCCACCTGAATGACTTCCAACAAAATCATTCCAATTGTCATCAGCTATGGTAGGTTATATCATTCCCAATCCTTCGCTTACATTTTTGACCTTAGACGACCATCATCAACATTCATAGAATAATGAAAAATGGCATTTTGTCACGAGCCTGCCTATTCTTAATACAACTAAGATACTACTTTTTTTGATGAAAAATCATTATGCAGAACAATGAACTGAGACATCCTAAATATTTAACGTATCTAAAGTCCCTTCAACACAAAAAGTTCTTCAAAAAAGATTTTTGTGCCCATCCGTGCGTTTCCTCTTAATTTTTTCCTTAACTTTGGGGATATTTTAGCAAAAAGAACTTTAATTAAGTAACAGCTGAAAGCTGCTCATTTAGAAGATGGCGGGAGGGAGAGTGACCAATCACTGTCACTTTTTTGCGTTGTATTTTTACCGTATACGTATCATCTTATTATCTTCAAGGCTGTATCGATACTGGATATTGGACGAAAAATAATGTACATTTTACTATCATACATATGTATAAGCTAAGTGAGGAGAATCATTTCATTTTCTTCATTTTTTACTTGATGATAAGACATTGACAGGGGCTTTCTTTATCGCGTGGTTAGTGTCTTACCTGGTATCGAGAGTTTTTATGCCACCCATGGGCCTCTGACTTGGCTTTAGATGTCAGCCTTACAGTCGGGCAATATCCTTCTGGCATGCAGGTTACGTCATGTACTTGGGCTTGAACTCGAGACCCATGACTATTATAGGGTGGTGAAGTACCACAACGGTGGAAATCTTTGGAGGAGGCATTTGTCGAGGCACTAGCTGTAATTGGAAAAGTCGATCTCCTGCGACGACTACTCCAACAAAGCAGTTTATACAACAAGCAGATATACCGAATAAAAATATATAAAAATGCTGCAAGCTGTTATCCGCCTAACTTCTAAATAGCAAACGAACTTAAATTGCATTGCGGAACTATCGGTGGCCATTGAACGGAGAGTGGTTGCAGTGAATCGCCGTCGCGTCTACGCTTCTATCATAAATCGTTAAAAGTTTATCAAAACCGATGCAGTTACCGCCGTATCGGTATATCGGTCTGGAAAGTCACACGGGATGCTGTTGCAAAAATATTTCGTTGTGTAATGTTTGTTCTATAGAATGTTTCGTACCTACTTGGGTTGAAGTCAGAACGCAAGTATACTACCTATAATAGAATAATGGTAGCGTCAATCTGGATTTACTAAGCACGTGGGATATGGTTTTAACATTCAAGATAATATATTCAAGGCAGATAAATGTTTGTTAGCATAAATTAGAGATAACGCAAGAATAGTTATTCAACAACCAATGTTTAAATGTCTAATTCAAGACCAACACCTGTCTCTAAATTCCACGAAGGTGTAAAATTCACAATCTTCAAACACGCTCTTTATGACGTACTCACTATTTTAAGCTATGTAAGTTATGGCAACGAGCTTACTGTAACGTAATACCCCCGTCTACGTCTAGACACATAATTTTCAGCCAGATTAGCACACTTTGTCCAATTAAACAGGCCCTTTACAAATTAACGCACGTTTTAGAAATGTCCAGTTTAACCCACAGTTTGCTCACTTTATACAAATATGTGGTGAAGCGAACAGCCTTTCGTACACGCCCAGGTAACTCAGACCCCATCTTTGTTTGTGCCAACTATTTCGTTCAGCGGTTCCAACTTAAACTTTTATGTCAAAACAGTAGTGGAATGTTTGCAAACTTCTCCTGAGACCTCGCTCAGCTACCAAAGTATTCCGGAATTTTGTATTATGTAGTTCAAGTCTTCAACATAAGTCACATGAACTTGTGGATGTTTATTAAACGGAACTTTTGCGAGGTTTCCGTCAAATTAATGAAAATCCTAGTTTAAATCCAGTACCTGTAATGATGATTATAATAAACAGAATATTTTGATTACGATTTCTTGTAATGTCTGGTTCTGTTCTGTTGCTTTGAACTTCAAATTGATGTGGCTTTTCACTTAGACAGACATTTAATTTCACTCTAGTAATATGACTAAGCAGAATCTTAATGGAAATTATGTTCTCAAAAATCTGTTTCATACATTATAATATTTAAGTTGAATGGCGTTGGCCGACACGTATAAAGGGGTCGGAATGAGGGTCACAATAACTTAATTAAAGACACTTCGTTAGGGATGGAAAATTGATGACTAACTAACAACTTGAATGTTAAGTGAGTAGTTGACGCGAGGGCTGCCTCCGACCTAAAAACGAGGTCACCTTTGACTATTATTTATTGAGAACCTTTCGTTTTAAATTGTAGGATCGTTGTTGAAATTTCGCACTTGAGATTTCGCTTTGTCGGTGCCTCACATGGGTTGAATAGGGATATCATTGTTACTAGCCGTATTTTGATGTTAATACATGTTCATTCAAAGATATTACAGGTAAATGCGGCATTAAGTGAGTACCTGAAAGCTTATTTGTTCAATATTATGCTTATTCAATTGGTAGGTATTAAATTTTACGTTTATATCTTTGTTTAAAGCATAAATTCTTATTAAAAGCTAGATTTGACTAAAAACTCTTAAACTCTTGATTGACAACATTCTGCAGTATAGTTTACCGTTGCTTATATCGAGGAGTTACATTTTGCATATTATGGGTGGGGGGGTAGTTCATCGATCAAAGTCTTTAAATAAATGACTTCAAGGAATTGATTCCCGTTTGTGACATTTTGTTTAGATAAATGTCCTCATTCTTTAAATTCAATTTTTTAAAGGAATTCTTTTTGCAGCGCGTTTACTAAATAAATGAAAAATAAACCCCAACAAAATATTCAAGGCTGTGATAAGCCACTTCAAAAATTAATATTAGTTTATTGCAGATTACAATTTACAATCAGCCAGGGATTTTTATTTTAGAACCTACTCGCTGTAAATATTAGAGTACACGCGTGCGTACTTATAGGTTTATTGGACCGTGTTATAATTTGATTAAACGTTATATTATCGGTCATCTAGTGGTAATGCACGGTGAATTAATAAATTGAAGAACTTTCTTGCCTAATTTTCAAAAACTGTTCCTTAGTGTATAGAAAAAAAAACCATATTCTAGGCCCAGAGTAGTTTAAACAGTTCATATTTATCATTACGTGCATTTAAATCAATTTGATATCAAGATTGAATCTTTTACGTAATAGCTAAGAAATTTAATCTAGAAAGATATTTATGTATGACTCTGAAGTAAAATCTCTTAAGTTTAATAAATGTCTGCGGCATTGAAGAAATCGGGTTTTTGTGGCAAGTCGTTTCGTAGAAAAAAACTCAAATGGAGAAATAGATTTGAACGTCAATTTGAATTCAAAGATTGAGTGGTTTATCGAGTATTCCAGAATCTCAATCTATTTCAATCTTGTCTTTCATAATAAGAATAGTAGACTGAAATGTAACATTATTACATTACGCTACTATTTTATAGAAGAGTAAGGCAGAAGAGTAGTCCTGTCTTAGTTTAGCCACATTTCATAAGTTAAGCTTATTGCACTTGTAACCTATTTGTGGCTTAACCTTTTAACCAGCCACAAATCTAGATATTTACATAGGAATTCCTTAAAGTTTAATAACAGCTTATGTGGGACTTTGCCCTCCTGGGCTATGCTGAGCCCAGCAGCTCAGCCCAGCAGCTCAGCCCAGCAGCTCAGCCCAGCAGCTCAGCCCAGCAGCTCAGCTCAGCAGCTCAGCTCAGCAGTTCAGCCCAGCAGCTCAGCCCAGCAGCTCAGGTGGCTGCCATTTAATATGACAGCCGCCTGAGCTGGGAGATCTTCTCATGCTTAGCATAAGCATATCGGTATAAGTGGAATCGGAATAAGTAGTAAGGACACAATTTTCATCTCTCAATATCCTAAACCAGTGCAATTTACAACAAACAAACCCAATCTAAAGGGCCTCCAAAACAAACATTCTCAATGTTAATGGCTCGTAGTGCAAATAAATCAAGCTTCAGGACTGTCCTATTGTTTCCATCGGCGCGCCTTCCGGTGATCTATCAAGGAACTCGCTAATTACGGCCGTGCGTGCGTGTTGATTGATTATGAGCCTTAAGAACATTAGGGTTAGCGTTACTAATCCTGTTTGTTTATTCAATTTTCTTTTGAACTGTCGAAACAATTGTTAACCCATTTCTGAAATGGTTGACTGGTCTTTTGACAGGTTTATTTATAGAGGCTTTGTTTGTACTTGTAATTGGAGAATTTCATGGTCAACAAGGTCTCTTATGAATACGGTACTTCTACAGTGATAGCTATGCTTATCTGTAGGTACTAAATAATAACCTCTAATGAACAAAAAACCGAGTGACTACTTATTAGAAGCGCACTCATGTGCATAACTCAATAAGCGCTGGCGACTGTATCGCCAGCGCTAATGAATGATTTTAAACCATAAAATGTCGATAGTTAAGTTCAAAATGGAATGGGAAACTTCGACAGCTTGTGGTAACTTAATACGCTGGCAACTGTACATTCAATACACACAACTTAAATCTACAGGTCAAAAGTTTTCCACAATAACCAGCCAAGTAAGTACCTACTTAAACCATCGCAAGGTCAACTCGAAAATCCACCCTACACTTAATAGGACATTTCGACCCCAAAGAAATAGAACTTTATATTTTATCTATTTCTTATCGCCATTATTCGGGCAATAACAATATTACACGGCCAACTTTGAACGTAACATTATATTTTACGCCCTTACCGCTAATAAAGGTAACCATTTCTTTTTTAGGTTATTTTCATGTCATAAAACCTACACCCGGCATCAAGAAACACTAATTTTATCGCTCTTTTGTATGGAGCTAGTTAGTACGAGGTTTTAGGTTGATCGCGGTCAATTTCGCCTAACGATAATGCTGTAATAAAATGGGCATGTTTCTTGGGCCTCTATTATGCCAGTACCTTATCTACGGCTGTCAGTGGGCCTGGCCAGTTATTAATAACAGGCATTATTACCACGGTGGTATGTAATTTGTTATATTGTTCGCTGAATTGATTATATAATATTATTTAGATAGAAATTACTCAACTCCGGCTGAGTTAAAGGACTGGTAATTATTTCGGTGGACGTATGTTTGTGTTGAGATTAAAGCATTGGGTTAGTTTAGCATTTATGTATTGATTTATTGAATACTAGCTTGTGCAAGCGGCTTCGCCCGCACGGGATCATACTACCGGGATAAAAAGAGATGTGCTAATCCAGGTTACAAACTATCGGTGTTCTAAATTTCATCCACATCTGTTCAGTAGTTTTTGCGTGAAAGAGTAACAAACATCCATCTATCCATACATCCTCACAAATTTTCGCATTTTTGATATTAGTCTAAGATGTTTCATGAAAAGTGTATAAATAGATTTGTGTACTTCATAGACCAAAAAACAAGCAAAAATTCATTACTCTTTGTGTTCTCGGGTTTGTGCTCGGATGATGACTAAAGGATCGCACCTTTTTTTTTTTTTTTGGTGGGTGGAAAATCATCAAATGACCCCCCCCCCCCGCTTTTTTTTCTTAGTTTAGCATTAGTTTAGTATTAATCTAAGTAATTAGAGTACAATAAGTTCAACCCTGTCCCTTAAACTAGGCTAGGCCTGTATCTTTAGGGGGCAGTGTCCGGCTATTGGGTATGCTTAAATAATTTTATTTTGGCAGACGTGCCAGTGGACTGTGTCAAGTGGGTGCATTTTTTGATCTTGTGGTATACTTTCACAGTGTGAGGGTGAGAAGGTGAAGAGTGAATGATGTGAGTGTTGGATGAGTGCGTGTGTTGGTAGGTATTTTGGGCAGAGCCTTCGCCCTTCGGGAGTGTCAGACTTCTACTGACTAAAAACCAATCCCATGTTCTTTCTTTGCCCTTGTGCCGAGGCTACGTCCTCTTTCGATAATCCGCAGCCCCGACGGGATCCGCAGCCACGACGGGGAAAGGATCGCCCCTTACATGGGACTTAAATATACCGGTGAAATGAGAGTGTATAGTTATGGGTACACCCCAACCCTTCGGGGATTACAGGCGTGATGTTATGTTAAAAGAAATATTATGAATGAATAAATTATCAATTTATTAGTTAACTTAAAAAAAAAATGATATCGCTATGTGTTTGGGATGGGGCTGCACTAATCCTACCCCAGGTTGAAGCAATATGCTTTGTGTGTGGGCTATTGTGGAATACGGAGTGCAGTGATATCGCTATTCAAAATAATCAGTTTTCTTTATCTATTTCCTGATTCTTTTTTCTTTTTTCAGGTGATGAAATTAAAAAAAAGGATTTTCTCAGTGTTTCTCAACTACTGCGTAACTTAAAGTTTATAAACAAGTATTTCGTGGCTGATTAGACGACGCAAGGTGTGCGGTAACTACTGGCCCAATTTAGAACATCAATCATTTAGAAAAGGGATGCTTATCGATTACTATGACGCGAGCCGTCGGGACTCCGAGCAGCCTTTCGTATAACACGTTATAGAGGATTCAATCATTGTTGGCCCTTCCTGTTTGTTTCTATTTGTTCATTGAATAGAGCAAACTATTTAGATTGGTACAGTAACGTAGCTGATGTTGAAGTACCTACAGTATCCACAAATTTTTGTTAAAATAAAATTATCCTTTTCAGATCAGCACTGAAGAGGTCTGTACGCCGCACTATGATCTACACTCCTAGTTCTATTAACTTTTTCAAATAGGTATTACGTGTTTGGTTATTTTAACCCAACTCATGTAGGTGTCATTTTTGATAATCATATCTCCCATATTATATTCACTATCCGATCATGTCTTTTTTTGATAGTCTAATAGTCATATTAGCTATCCCTGTCAGATCCTAAACTTTTACCGCCTTATTAATAAAAATAGTTAAACCTGGTTTAACTTACCTACGCTTGGTTTATCTCGCATGCCGTCACTTTCTTTTGAATATGTTTGAAGTGAGGCGGCATGCGAGATAAACCAAGCGTAAGTTAAACCAGGTTTAACTATTTTTATTAATAAGGCGGTTTATGTCGTAGCTTTTGTCACAGTTAATAGAAAAATAACTCAAATATCTCTATTGTCAGATGTTTATTTGTTTTCAGTACATATTGACAGAAACAAGACCTTCTACTGCTTATATTCGATAATATACATAGTATAGTCATAACCCCATAGTAATCAGGTAAGTGCTTCCGATACCTCCGGACAACCTTAAACCGACTGGCCCTAACCACACGAAACAATTTTCTCGGTAAATATTGTGAAATGCTGATTCACGTATCAGGCGACGACGTTTGCAAATCCGACCTCGCCATAATATCTTTTAATAATCAAGATTATATCTAATGAGGAAATCAGCAACGGTATTAAAGATAAAGGTGCGAACACACGCCCCAAGCTACCCAACGTTACGCTTAGGAATGTGCTGGGTAATGGGTATTACAGATTCCAATCATCCGCTAAATGGCATTGTGTAGTCGCCCTTCGCCCACAAATATCATTATAGCGCAAACCGATTTTCTTTAATCGCCTGTTAAGACTTCAGCGATAAACAGGTTTTTGTCGCCTTTAGCGTTTTCCGACACGCAATTTCAGATTTCAGCTTGCGTGCGAACCAGTTTTGTCGCACGACTAATCGCCATGAAGTGCCGATCAAGCACCGTTTTGCAGTACTCTAAATACACTCGAGTGTTTGAGCAGACTTAAGCGCCTTTACGCGATGGCATTCTGCGTAGTTATTCAACTATGCGAATGATGCTATGGCTCTGCATTTAAGCGCTATCACGTACGGTATAGTTGAGTGGCCGGATAGATCAGGCCGGGAAATGTAATCGCGCGTTAGTTTACACGGACGACGCACTGAGATACGTTAACAGGACACAGAGTGATGTTGCAAAGCTATAGTGTACCTAATTTGTTGTGTAAGCCCTTGCCACAAGGGTGATATCATAGCTCACTAGAAAAGAAATGTATTTAGGTACTTGCGAGGTTTTTCGACTAAACGGTGAGGAAGGACTCTACCTGCAGCAAAAAATTATAAATTCATTGTTTGATACTTAGAGGTAACTTGATAACACGTGGGAAATATAGGAAACTTCAATAAATTACCCTTCTGAATAACATAACATCTCATCATGCCCGTAATTCTCGAAGGGTAAGGCAGAGGTGTACTAGATAGTACACCGAAATTTCGCCAGTTATGTATAACTTCTATGTTAAAGGGGGTGAGCCTATGTTCATCCACCGGGCTCCGACTCCGTGAGTTACTTAATTATATACATCTATGTACCTGAAGATATTTGTCATTTCTATACCCCCATGATATCGTCATCTTTTGATAGTTATACATAGTTATTATATTTATTTAAGCACGTGCATGAGATTAAGAAATAATCATCCACGATTTAAAAATATATAAAGTGAGATTCAATAAGGATTAAATTTAAACCTTTAGCATGTACCTACTAACAAACACTTATAACTGTAACTTAGTGTGTTACTTATCTACGAAAATGTTGTTTTGTCCAGGCCTTGGTAAGCTAGGCGACGCGTTAGGCCCAGAAGGAGACGTTGTGACGTGCTGCACTCTGCACTGGTCAAAAAGATTGGGCCCAAACAGCCAAAGACAGATATAAATGTAAAGAGGGAAGGGAGACCCTTTCCCTGCAGTGGGGCACGTCAGACTCATAATAATAATAATTGGTTTTGAAATATTGTTTATACAGCAAGTTAACCCATGCCATTAAATAGACTGCTATTTATGAAACACAATGTATATTGTATCATGAACAAACAACTGGATATTTTTTAGAATTCATGAACCTTTTTAGAATTAGGTACTGTACCAAGAATAATTATTTTTAGTTCTTTTCAAGCAACCATGTTAAAGCACTAGGTCCACATGTTACTACTCAAGCAAGTTATTTTGAGAACTAGTTTGCCCTTTAATCTTTATGTAAATGCAAATGTAAGTCCCCACGTCTCGGAAAAGTCAGATTTGTAAATGAAGACCTTGATAAATTTATGAATATTTTGAAGCGTGGTCGTATTTTCTAAAGTAGATACGAGATATATGACGTCTATTTGAATATTATTCCTCAGTATCAAGATATTAAAATTTACGTATTCATTGTCGTATTGACGGCACAACCATGTATATCTACATATGGCAACTTGTGACGGAATCTTGAAAGGGTACAAATACACGAGACGTTGATTTTACAACGAACAATCGAATGTGAAACTTACATTGCTTGGTTTGGCGTAGATATAAAGATGTTCCTGTAAGCGTTCAAGTGGATTTGGATACATGTTGAGACAATGTGCAGTGCATTATCGCACTTCTTGGTTTCGGCAGGTACTCAAATGTACTTGCTCACGTTTAAGCGCGGTGCCAGTATACCCCAAATCTTACTTTAATTTTCGACACGTCACGTTTATCGTCTTTCGTCATTACGAAAGCAGTTTCAGTCAACTGCTATAATTCCTGTTTACCATCAGTTAAAAAAAAACAATTAAAGCTCATTATTTCCCGTCAGGGCTGCGGCTTGTTCGAAAGAGATACCGCGGCCTCAACACAAAGGGTTCTGCTCTGCCCAGAGCGGGAGGTCGAGTCATTTGATGATTAAAGTTCATTATTTCAATTGTTTTATTTTCTTTAGCCTCCGCCAAAAATAAATCGAGTGCAGTCAACAAGATCAAATATAATTAAATAAATGACCTACCAACTAAATCACTCTCCCCTAAGCCAATATGTCCAAAATAGCAGGTAAACTCGGGTATTCGAGATTTTAAATTGCTTCGTTTAAAGCGAGTTAATTCATTCTGGGGCAGCGGTCATGACTGTTGAGCGAAGTAAACGTTCTTTGTGTAGAGGACTTATTTATTTACGCATCTCGTTCCAAATTCACACAAAAAAGGCCAACAACAACGTTCCATGGTTATTTATAAGAATTTCAAATGGGTTTGCTATTAAGCTTATATTGGTTTTTGGGTTTTGTTTCGAAGATCTATTAAGTAATGTTATATCGTCGATTTGTCTATTTTTAGTCCGGTCAAATTAGACCAAAAAATAGGGGTAAGGTTACATTATTATTATTATTAATTTGTTTGTGAATAAATTGAATTGAATTGCATTAATTTAAACATTAACCCGTTTTTAACCGACTTCAAAAAAGGAGGAGGTTATATGTTCGTGTGTATGTATTTTTTTTTTGTGAACTTTGACGCCGAGTAATTTTTTTTCTAGGTGTTGGATCGATCAGTACTTTTTCCATATCATTTATAATGGTGTTTTGAACAATCCTACCAATTTTCAGCTGAGTGGGAATTAATGTAACCTCGAATGTCTAACTTGACTGACCAGTTTATTTATTAAAGGTTTATTTATTAAAGGTACACAAAATGGCGATACGAATTTTGCCACCATAACACCATGCTGTTGGTGTGAAATCTACGAGAGTCGATTTTCTTATTAAATGAGCCAAAATTACATAAACAAACACTAAGATAAAATTAGAGGCCAAAAAACTTACGAAAACACTCGTGAATTAAATCAAAAGTTTTCTTTTTGTTGTCAGGAAGAAGCCTCGTTAAGCTGTCAGTTACCAAAAGACCTCATTTCGGGCCAAGACGATGAATCTTTTGAGAAAAATGTCTTGATTTTGTTGTTCATTACTTATGCTGTTCATGAAAACTCAATCTAAAATCTACTCAGCTTATTGCTACTGGTCCTTGATTACTAAGGCGCTAACAGCACCGAAATTAGCGGACCCCACTTTTTTTTTTTACTCTAAAATCACGTTAAATTTGAATAAATTTGATAAATTAAGAGAATTACTGATTAAGGCCACTTTCATCTTTAATCAGTAATTATCTTAATTTATCAAGTCTAGAATCATGAAAAGTGATTTTAAAAATACTACAGGTTATTTACTAGCATAATAGTGTTTTGGATTTTTCAAAGATGAGATTTTTGAGTAAAAAATAAATAAAATGTGGGTGGCGCATCGCTCAAGGTCGCTGGCATTTAGTGTCACCTTAAGCTGTGTGTCATAATATTCTGTTCTCCGCTTTGCGCCTTCAGCCTGTCTGAGCCACTCTTTGTCCACCTAGCTGATGTAATAGTATTTTATTGTAGTCTTTTCTGAGGAAAACTACTTTTTACTCGTAAAATTCATCTTTGTAGGTTCGAATGCTATGTTGCGAAGTTAAAGGAAAACTCAGATTTATCCTGAAATCAATTCTCGTCATTGTAGCCATTTAATATCGGGCCTTCCTAGGTGAAAATAATCGTGATTTTTAATCAAATATTCTTATTTTCCCTATTCCAGCTAATAACGAAAGTTTTAAACATATTTGCATACATATATTACTCAATCGACTTTTCGCATAAATACCACATAAATTCGTGACGCGAAAACGTCGAAGCTTGACAACTTGACGCGCCTGTCGTACGTACGCTTCACGTTACTGTCAGAGATATCCAATTCCTCGTAATAATTACGTGACGTAGAAGCAAACTGTCAGTACTCAATATCTGCTGCTGGCAGGACCAAAATCTTCAAATACTTATTTTATTAATAAGGAAAAGTATCGATTAAAAATGTAGACTTTGGTGATAAAATTCTAATCTTCTTGTTCTTTAATTACACAGAGACGTAGACTTTATCGCTAAGTCAGATCGCTAGACGCTACCAATGAGAGAATATTACTCTTTTTTAGAAAACCAGAAAAGCATTACTTTCATCAACGTTTCATGTGTCATTTTTTCGACTTTAAGTTTAACCAATTGCTTTTACTTTTAAACTCTTGGGAAGTTGAAAGACGATCTACTTTTTCACTCATTAGATACACTACAAAAGTTTCCTATGGTAAGTACTCTGGAAAAAGTACCTAGACAAAAAATCTTGTTTGGTTTCGTAATAACTTACTGATCAACTCGTAATAAGTGCTTTCAGTGTGAAACTGCCTTTGTTTGTGAGAACAAAATGTGTGAGGGTGAGCTATTTTGATTTAAAAAAGTATTTGGGAATTTATTATTTATAATTCAGCAGATGCATAATATAACCCACGTATTATAAACTGCAGTTATTTAATATCGAGGATTGATTGGACTAGACGAAAAAAAAATGTCAAAGCAAGAGCAAAGGCACGTAACTTTTTTACTGCTAATTTTAGAAATGTTTATTTGCTGTTTGTTTTATCTCTTATCAGCCTTCATATTCAATGTCTAACTTGTAGTCTAGACAGAGTCTCCAAACTTGTTAACATCTCTAGTGTGAATGCGTCTTGCAGTTGACTAGTTTTACTTTATAACTTTTGAATACATTTACCTTAGGAAAAGTTCTAATTCTAATTTCTTCTAATTCTTTTTTTTCAGGTTTCCGCACTTAGTCCTTAAAGTGGACCATTGTGCGTGAGCCGTCGCGGCCGATTATTCCAACCAGCCCACCTCCCTCCAGAAGCAGATCAGACTCAAACGCAAGAGATCGTGGTGTTCCCAGGGTCTCCTCGCGGATCTTGGTAACGCCTGTGCATTCAAGGAGCACATGCGCCACAGTTTCCTCCGCCTCCATGCATGCCCTGCACAGGGGACTGTCAGTGATTCCTAGGGTGTGAAAATGTTTATTCAGTGAACAATGTCCGGTGATGGTCCCCGCCACCAGGCGCAGGCTATCTCTGTCCAGGCGCAGAAGGCGCCTGGTCAGTTTTATATCCAGGGATGGCATAGCCTCCTTGGATTGCCTACATCCTGGTGTCGAGCTCCACCATTTCTCTGCTTGTATTCGAGTATGGTCTTTTAGCCAGCTTCTTAGCTGCTTGAAAGGGATGGGCACAATGGGTTCGGGTCCGTAAGGCTTTGTGCTGGATCCTCTTCTGGCAAGTTCGTCGGCCGCATCGTTTCCAAGCGATCCGCTGTGACCTCTAATCCATTGCAGCGTTACCTTGTTGTGATTTATTACCGTTATTCGTTCCAGGGCTTTGTGGCATTCCAGTATCAGTCTCGACGTGATCTGATTACTCTTCAGGGATTGAAGGACTGAGGCACTGTCGGAGAGTATTCGAATATTGGTATCCGTAACCTCCCTGGGCTCTATAGCGTGTGCCGCTTGGATGATACCTACACACTCTGCTTGGTAAACAGAGTTAAGTTTTCCAAGTGGTTTGGATATCTTGATGTTTAAGTAGGAAAAGTTCACAGACTATGCTCGTTAATCCTTTTACATATCAATCTTCCCCTGATAGCTCTTCCTTTAGAACTACATAAAGAGTATCACAATTTTTCAACTAAACTAATTCTGAATAAAGGTAATCGATCAACGCTTCGAGAGCAGAAGTTGCTAAGTTTGTTTGTTTGATGGTTTGACGCTAATACTTTTAAAAGATTCTGGTTGGCATCAAAGCAAAAGTTACAAAAGCCTTCAGATCGGTCGTCCGACGTCTCTACTTATACACTTTTAGTGGGTAATACGAAACTCGTGAGAAGAATACAGGCTCGTCTCAAATGCTGTCTGAAAGGCGTCCCTTTATTTATCTAAGGGAAAGGGTCTATTTGTCGTAAATCATCTTCCGTTATGTTTTCAATTTAAGTTTTGCTGAACGATTGACTTAACAAATTTGAGAGATGATAAAGCGCTTTGTAAGTCTTGTTTCGACCAATTTGTTAACAGACTAATCTTTGTTTGAAATTATCTGATCTTCTTAGAATTCTCAAATTATGTCTGTACAGTAGTTGATTGTTTGATAGAAGTTCCCGTTTATAAATGACGAGCTTTGCACACGGTTTCGCTCGCGTAATGGTTGAAAATTATTAATTTCTATCGTCGAAACGACTTATGAAATCGGATCGATAGTTTCGAAGATTACAGACTTACTCCCTGCAATCAATCTTAACATGTTCATAATTTATTGGTTACGCCCTTATAGGTATTTCAAATTTGAATATTACTAGATTTGAATATTATTAGACTATTTCTATTGTACATAGCTACGTACACGTAAAAATGAAAACAAAACCTTAGAAGACATTATGTTTCATGCGATAAGGTTGTGGGTCGGGTTATATATAAAGGACGAATATGCCCAAAACGACGTCTGTGGGTCAGATTAAAGCAAATTTACCGTTACGTTTTAGGATGTCAAGTAAGATATAACCTGCGTTAACTTTAATGCTGTGCATGATTAATATTAAATTAAACTTGAGAAGAGCTTGTTTGGTTGTTATAAAAATAGTTACTATACGAGGTAGAAATAATGTAAGTGTGCTATTAAGAACACTTCTGCCTAACACTTCGGGGAATAGGCGTAATGTTATGTTATGGTTATGACGTTATGTTGTGGTCATTATTAGCCTGACAAAATAACACAACACAAAGGTCTCTGATTTATTCGTTACTGCCGCATCGTATGGGTTAATTTAAATAATTTGGTGAAATAAAATGGCAGTTTCAACAAGCCTCACACGCGTAATTATTTATTACGGAAATAATGTAGTGCTAGGAGGAAATACTTATTAAAATAATCTGGTTTGTAAGTTTGCTGGTGTAGGAGGTCTTTGGAACTTCTGATCCGATTCTGAAAATTCTTTTACCACTGGAAAGCTTCATTATTCCACTGTATATTTAAAATATTTCCGTGGAATAATTTTCGACCATAATACGAGCAAAGTTGCAGGAAAAAGCTTGTTATTTTTTACGAAGAATACACTTTTGGAGCAATTGACACAGTGCAAAATAATTACCAAAACGCAATTCATGTTAACAATACCTTAATTGAATATTATTTGTTCTTAGTTTTTTCATTGTTTTACTCTCAAAGGCAGGTCTATCAAGCTGGCAGCTCAAACAATAGCCAATAATATTGCTTTGACGTACATTGACGCAATCTTGATTGACGTCTTGAATACAAAAGGATCAATGGATGCCAAAATTGTGATGGTCTGAGCATTAATTGATAGATTTAGTTGTTCGTGACAGTACACACTTATGTATATTAGTTAGTGGTACAGATGATATGTTAAACGTACTAAGCACTTCAAGTTACCCGAAACCGTCTTATTTTCTCAGTCAACTTTGAACCTAATGATTTAGCGAGAAGGTTGAAAACTTATTTAAAGAAGAACAGATTATTGTGTTGGCGTCTATACTATATTGATTTAAGAAATGTATGTTTATCTATTCTAAAAAAAACAGTAATAAAAGAATGCCTAAAGTTCAAGGAGCAAGAAGAG
This sequence comes from Diarsia dahlii, assembly GCA_949775195.1. Classification (NCBI taxonomy): domain Eukaryota; kingdom Metazoa; phylum Arthropoda; class Insecta; order Lepidoptera; family Noctuidae; genus Diarsia; species Diarsia dahlii. The sequence continues at coordinate 14,209,382 of OX459198.1, forward strand.
ACTTTCGACATTTTTTTTTTTGCATTTATTCGTTTCATGCAGTGTATTTAAAGGGAAATAGTTCAATATGTCTGTCTGCTTCATATTTTATTATGACTAAGCTATCAAACTGATTTTATTTTTGCAACGAGGTATTCGAAAGACTCGAAATACCATATTTATTTAACTGATCTGGCATAATTGTTTCAACCAGCTAAATAGCTAATAACCATTTTACAGTCAGTCTGCATTCAATGTGTTCTTAAAATCACTCGAGTTCTATCGTGGGTTGAGTCGTTGACCGAGTTTAAGCAATAGTTCCTCATAATGATGCCTCTGAGCTAACTTTATGGGGTACTTCTCGATGAACTATCTTCAAGTTTCAACCAATAACCTGAATGCATATTAATATTGAAGATGTTTTCATTACAGCAGGAAGTTGTTCCACCGGCTACCGTGCTGCCCTCTGTAGTTTACTCTCAGAGATTATTGGATGTAGTTTATTGCAAGAGATAGTAAAATATTTACGTTATATCCATTTAATCCGCATCAAATATAATAAAAAAATAAAAACAACAGACTCAAACATAATAAATCAAAGCGCAATATTATCACGATGGTTTTGTTCGTGACATTAATAAAAAATGATATTTTTATTTTGCACCACAAAATGAAATTGCCTCTTTTTTGTTTCAATAAATAAAAATATAAGTGTGTAGGTATATCAGTGTGTGCAGTATTTTATATAAACTTCTTATAATAGACTTCCTTTTTGTTTCATGTTCGTTAATTTTTGTATGTTTTTTTTATGTTTTTGTTAAGCTTGATCCGTTTAGACTGAAAACTGACTCCAATATAGTTAATAATAGTATGCTCCCTAAACATTCTTTCATTTAAAATCAGAAACGATTTTCCTGGAGACAATTTATTTACAAAATTAAAAACAGTGCCATACTTCAAAGTTTTAATGGATAAGAAAAATCCTCTTCTGTTTGGTGCGGTCCTGACTTAATTAGACTCTGGGGCATCATAACTTACCAAATGAGTGCCATTTGCCAAGAGCAATATAAAATAGTTTAATGAAGCTATAATTTAAAGGTTTTGTGACCAACGTTTTGCTGAAGTTTTGAGTTATAAAGTGGTGGAAGAAACATAAAGTTAAATATAAGGTAACGTTTTCTGAGTGAGTTCTAGAAAGTAGTGCATTTAATAGATTTTAATGAAGTTCTAACCAACTTCATATTGAGTGAAAGTTGATTAAAATTACCATGAAATGTATAATTAAATCAACGACAAACGAAGAACTCGTCAGTGGTTGAATTATTATTAATAAGGAAAATGTGAGTCATGTTTTAAGTAAAATGTGACAATGACGACTAATTGAGGAATTTGGAAGAAAAAACACTCTGCGGCCACTCTAAATACATGGGTTTATAGGTAAGAAAATGATAAATTTAGTTTTCATCAAACAACTTGCGTAAGTACTTGTGTTAAATAAACAAACGAAGGGAATAACGATTCATTCATCTTTGTTGAGGGAAATAAAACCAAACTCCTAAGCCGCTATAAAGTAAAGTGAAGAGTTATTTCTTACTGCTAAATAATGGCGGGTGCTTGCAACGAACAGAGGTTACGAGGTTTATTTTATTAATTGAATGGAAATGTTAGCTGTCTGCTGAAAGAGAAATACTACAGATAAAATGGGAGTTAGAAAATAGTGATTTTATGAAGTTTTCATCTGTAGCCGGTGCGTTATATCATAGTATATATTATTTATTTTCATCTGTCTATGTTATTTGTTACTTTTATTAGGATTCCGTAGCCAAATGGTTAAAAACGGAAGCCTTATAGATTTGTCATGTCTGTCCATCCGTCTGTCAATCCGTCCATCCTTCTGTCCGTCCCTATATCACAGCCACTTTATTCGGAAACTATTAAGACTATACAGTTGAAACTTGGTAGGTGTATTCTGTAAACCGCTTTAGGATTTGTACTTATACAAAAATAAAAGATTCTATAGAACAGTTCATCGTGTCGTTGAGCTCCTGAGTTATGTGTAGGCCTAAACGGTAACTGACAATTAATACTTGCACTAACTAGGCTGATCCACTCATTGCTGTGTGGTCTTTTCTTAAAAATACCATCTCAGGTACTAATCTGCATGACGCTACCGATAGCGCCAAACTAGTAGTTCAGTTTTGGGCTGACTCAGTTTAGATTGTCATCGAGATGCTAGATCTAAAAATAGACCAAGATATATAGTTTAGTAACAGTATTGAGAGGACCCTATACAGTCCCCTATATCGGCACAAAGTGGCTGGGTGAAACATATCGGGGGGCACGGCAGTGTTTGCTTCGCGCTCGACTCGGCGGGGGCACTGCCGTGCCCCCCGATATGTCATGTATACATCCTTTACTGGAACCATTTCGCTGCATTTTCAAGCCCCTATTTGAGAACCACTGGATAAGACCAGAACGCAGAAATTTTCGTTATCCAATAAGCTATAAAATCACACTTAAAATAAAAAGTTTCAAGTTTGTAGGTCATTTAGTTCCGAAGTTAAGCGAAAGCAAAGTTTCGCATTTATGACACTCACTCACTCATGATCATCAAAATAGAACTAGTACCTACTTCCCATAAACTCAGGGAGCTGAAATTTGGTACAGAGTGAGGGTTTAATGGCCACATAAAGGGAAAACTATAAAAAGTAGGATAATCGAAAATTAAAAAAAAAAAAATCTACTACAAAAAAAACTGTTTTAAATAAGAAAATCTAATAAAATAAATCAATATGCCACGTTTCTACAAAAAGAAGTGAAATCCCAACAAAAACATTCTAAAAAATTAGCCAAGTCTCGATGGAGCTGCTTGTTTATCTCTAAAAAGTAATGAAATCTAGACAAAGTCGTGCCAAGTCTAAGGTTCCTTATTGCGATTTCTTTATTATTATAGTTAATGTTGTGTGACTTGGCCGTTGTTCGTTTCCTTTAGTTCTGCTACTTTTTCTTCTTGGCGCCCAATTACCAATACCAGTATGGGTTATTATCTCGCATATTAAACATAGGTAGTTACAACAGATATATAACATTACGTATAAACAAAATTGACTTGTACCCACTAAAGTATAAAGAATGTTCAACGGCCAAGTCACACAACATTAACTATAATAATAAAGAAATTGAGCTGTCCATCGAGACTTGACTAGTTTTTTACAGAATGTTTTTGTTGGGATCTATTTTACACTAACACGTGTTTCTCGATGCGAGTGCAGAGGGGTAATCTACTTTAGCTTCTGGAAACTTCGAACAAACGTTGTTCGGGGTCTATACCTTGTACAACTCTCGTGTTACTGGCCACAACCAACTATTATATTGTAAACTCTATGTTTAATTACTTTGTTTGGCGGTTCGTAGTGGAGCTTTATAGTAGCAGATTCTGCGTATTGTTCACAAGTTTAATCCTTACTATACTATATCTACACTAATATTATAAAGAGGAAAGATTTGTACCTATTTTTGTATGTTTGTATGTTTGTAATGAATAGGCTCAAAAAGTACTGGGCCGATTTCAAAAATTCGTTCACCCTTGGAAAGCTACATTCACCCTGAGTAACATAGGCTACTTTTTATCCCTGTATTCCCACGGGAACGGGATCTACGCGGGGAAACCGCGGGACGTCCGCTATCTTATATAAAGTCATGCCGAAGGGACCTTCAGCCCTTTTTTAAACGGTTTTATTTAGCTCACCCCGTTTGTTTTATTTATTATTCTTGGGTCAAATTTAGTAATTCAAATTTCACCCTCTTCCTGTCAACCGATTAATTTGAAATTTTGTATACACTTTGGATTTTGGTGACAATACAATTATGTTTATTCATTATCATTATAAATTCAAGATGGCCGCCGCTACAAAATGGCGGATAATTCATGTTTTATTAATCCCATCAATATGGGTATCAAATGAAAGGGCTCAACAAGCAGAATACAATATACTATAAAAAATTGAAATCCAAGATGGCGGCCGCTACAAAATGGGAAATAACGTAGGTTTTATCAATCCAATCAGTATGGGTATCAAATGAAAGGGCTCAACAAGCAGAATACAATATACTATAAAAATTGAAATACAAGATGGCGGCCGCTACAAAATGGCGGATAACGTAGGTTTTATCGATCCCATCAATATGGGTATCAAATGAAAGTGCTCAACCAGTATAATACAATGTACTATATAAAATTAAATCCAAGATGGCGGCCTCTACAAAATGGCGGATAACTTAGGTTTTATCAATCCCATCAAAATGGGTATCAAATGAAAGGTAATGAATTAAATGAATTAAACAGAATGCGTAATAAAAACTAAAAACTAGAAAATAAAAATAGGTAAAAAAACTTTTTAAGTTAAACGGTTTTATGTTAAACATACATTGCAATGTTTAAGATAAATGTACTAAAAACCAAAAAATAATAAAATAGATACAGTCGTGGGAATTATAAACATATGCATAGACTCTTCGATCAATAATAGTACTAGATTAAGCATCAGGAACAAAACTAAGTCGCTCAAGTGGCCACGTTTGCACACACGTAAACATCTACATAGCATCTTAGAAAAAAGTTAAATATCAGATGATTATAAACCTTAACACTTAAACATAACGTTTAATTATCATTGTAAAGTATATTTATTTAAGCCCTTTCATCGGAGAAAGATTAGAAGCAAAACATTTTAAATGTCGCTCCAAAGTAAAAAGTCATCAGTACAAAAATATTCATTCTAAAATGAAACTTAAACTCTAAGCAATACGGTTAAAAGCATTTTGTGTACAATGTCGTGCTTATTCTATTGCGGAACTAGCGTTCCCTGTTCAAGAACATGATACAATAGTTGGTGCGTTGTAGCAAACATTGGCCAAACAATAATAATATTCGCTGATTTAATTATATTTACAGTTTAATTATGTTTAAATATTATGAAAAAGCACATAATGATATTAAATTACCGAAAAAAGATATTCCTTCCAAAACCTTGGTGTTTCGGTGGTTATTTACACAGTTTTTGAACGCATACTGCGGTATTTTGACGTCTTAATGTTGGCTATGATTGGACCATACTAATTTGAAATAAGACCACAATACGTTTGTGGTCTTATATTTCGGACCGTTTTTGAAGCGCTTATCGGGAATCTAGTACATTATTGGTCGAAGCATAGACTAGACTAAAATAAAACCGTGGGGCACGTCAATTGTCTACAATCGTTGAAATTGACGTGCCCCACGGTTAGTCTAGTCTATGCATATGTTTATAATTCCCACGACTGTATCTATTTTATTATTTTTTGGTTTTTAGTACATTTATCTTAAACATTGCAATGTATGTTTAACATAAAACCGTTTAACTTAAAAAGTTTTTTTACCTATTTTTTTGCCAATAACTTTCTTAATTCTTTAAACAGATTTTTTTTTACGTAATCGCTACTCGCAAATCGCGTAGCTACTACCCCTCTGTCGCCCAATAAATCGGTTGCGGGAGAGTGAAATGTCAGTGGCGTATATCCAGCCCTTAAACATTTTTTTACTTAACACTGTCGCCACCCTTACTTATTACTAGCGTACCTGGCAGACGTCGTCCTGTCCGGATAGCAGCGCCACCTACCGGATCCAATTGTGTATTCAAAGCATCCAAGAACCCATTGAAATTTCCCCAGAAAGTTTCATCCAATCGGTTCAACCGTATATGAGGAGTTCAGTGACAATGACAAAACGGGAGAGGCTGAATGCCCTGCTAGAAAAATAGCGGAACTCAGATATTATTATATTAACTCCGTCGATTATGATGGCACGTAGTAGTGCCGAGTGCGTCATACTCTTGGCCTGAATTCCGTTGATTTTCGCTGTCTAAGCAAATTGTCGCCCACTACAACAATGTCTTGACGATATTATTTTTGCAATAACTTATTTATTACCTAGGTACTGCTGACAATCGTAGTACTAGTATTTTAAAGTATGTGCTATAATATTGTTTTACCTTTTATTTACATTTTCAGGCTTTAATTATTTTTGTTCATAACTTACATTAGCGTTTAAGTACCTATGTTGTTAACCTTAAGAAATCTATTGTCCAATTAATAGTAATTAGTAGAAACATGCCGCCTGTGATACAGGTCTAACCTAGTACAGGCATCTAATTTTGTTATACCTACATTTTTTTTATTTTTTATTCCACAACTATCACACAACGCCATCTAGTCCCAAGCTAAGCAGAGCTTGTGTTATGGGTACTAGACAACTGATAAACATACTTATATATTTCTAAATACATACATATTATAGATAAATTACACCCAGACACAGAACAAATGATCGTGCTCATCACACAAACATTTGTCCTGGGTGGGAATCGAACCCACGACCTCCGGCATAGCAGTTAGGGTCACTAACCACTAGACCAACAGGCCAGTCAACACATTACACACACACACACACACACACACACACACACATTATTTCTAAGATTTAAATTGTATTAATTTATGCCAATTCTAATTTTGAGTAAATATATTATTATTAAGTATTATTATTTCCTTTATTTATCTTTACACAAACTTATTACATTTTTAAAAATTTCTCATAAAAACAATAAAAAAGTAATTATTATTATTACTAATTATTATTATTATTAAGTATTATTAATGACATACACACGTACAGTAGAATTATCACTATCGCTAAGTACATAGTATAAAAACAAAGTCGCTTCCCGCTGTCTGTCCCTGACTCCCTGTGTATGATTAGATCTTTAAAACTTCGCAATGAATTATGATTCGGGTTTTTTTAACAGATGTGGTGATTCAAGAGGAAGGTACTTATTAGTTTTTTCTGCACCCGTGGAAAGCCGGGGCGGGTCACTAGTATAATTATTTAAAGATAACAGTAGGTAAAGACAACTATGACCATAAGTGCTACCAACAACATTTTCCACAGAATACTTAAAAAAAACTTTTTTTTTTACAAATTAAACAAGTTTAGAACTACAAACTAAAACTTGCATAAAGTAAAACTAATAAAATATTACAAGTTTCGACCTACAAACTTAAATAAACGACAACACACAGCAAAACACATTAAAATGCCAACTACACTTCAACCAACTTATCTGTGCAGGCGGGCAAAATTGGAACTAGAATAAATGTATTAAGTTTGACTTCTCGATGCATTTTTTCTTTGACAAGCAGCGCCACCATTAACGTCAAACTTAAAGTGGTCGTACTGCAATGAACAGTGGAAAGTTTGTTTTCTACCTCGATAGATGGCGTTGTTGGAATCCTGAATCGCGCTATGGTTACGTTACACGGCCGAGTATAAAGGGCTCGGGCGGCGACAGCCGTGTACAATTAATCACTTAATCACTGTGTTTACAATAACACTCATTCAAAACTATTGAATTAACATATTTTTTGAAGTACCACACGGGGAAACACCTGTCTGGTCTAATAATGACACAGTTGATTATTGATATGATAGTTAGGGTCAGTGTCTCCGTAGGTAAATCGAGAGTTACCGTGTTGCTAGGGTAAAAATACGGTGTTTCTCGACCAAATTACGGTGTATTTACTAAAAGTATACCGTGTAATTTTTCGGCTTCGGACATCTACGAAACCGTAGTTTCGTAACTGGTTTCGATGAAGGAATGATTTGTCCTTGTACGTAATTGGTTTCGATGGAGGACATATTTGTCTTTGTACGAAACCACGGTTACGTACAAGGATTTTTTGCAAAAATATGAAATTTTACTAGTTACGAACAAGGAATAATAATTCTTTTATCGAAACTAGCGATTTATGTGATAATTGGTCCAGGATCCAATAGCCGCAAATATCAATCTGCAAATTTTCTAAAAATTATTATACATGGTGTAAACCAACGCTTTACGAAGCCGTCAACCAAGCATTAGGACCATCAAACTAGTACTTAGTTACCTATGCAAAAAATTATTTGGTCTAGTGGCAGTAGTTCGGTTGTAAGTAAGTCCGGTTGACCGAACTATAGTTCGGTTGAAATATAGCACCGAACTGCAGCCACTCTTTAGTTGCAACAGTTCAGTTACTTTTTTTTTGTTTGAGTAAATAAGGATAGGTAGTCAAGTCCCACAAATTACCAGGAGAGCAGAAGTAGGAAGGAGGTATTGAAAGGTGTTGAAAACTGGAATGTTTTTTTTTTAAATAGCTTATTTAGTAAACTCTCACAAACTACGAGGAGAACAGAAGTAGGAAGGAGGTATTGTATTACAAAAGAGATACCGCAGCCTCGACACAAAGGGTTAAGAAGGATCATGGGTGGTTTTTAGTCAGTAGAAGTCTGACACTCCCTACCGGGAGGAGTCATTTGATGATTTCCCCACTATATAATTCACCATTCTGGCCTCCTGATAGGTTGTGGGACTTTACTATCCTTGTTTCTCATTTTCAACAAAAAAAAACTGCCTGGTATAAAGATTTGATTTAAAGATTCCAATTTCCTATACCTCTTGCCTACTTCTGTTCTTCTGGTAATTTGTGGGACTTTACTACCTATCCTTATTTTCTCAAACAAAAAAAAATGTAACTGAACTGTTGCAACTAAAGAGTGGCAGTAGCTCGGTGCTATATTTCAACCGACAACCGGACTAATAACGGAACTACTGCCACTAGACCATTTTTTTTTGGGGCGAAAAATCACATTTTACGTCAAAAAATAATTGGAAGCACCTAGACCAATCAGAGAAGCCAATCATCTCCCCAGACACACATATAAAGTGAAAAAAAAACAATTGTTTTAGTTAATAAATACTTACATAATTATATAACATAAATAATTTGTAAGTAGGTATTAAAAAAAAATAAGAATTTGATTTTATATTTATTCTATTACCGACTTACTTATTTTTGTTAAGTTTGATTTTCTGTTGTCGTTACTAAAAATTTATCAAATGTTTTTTTTTTTAATCACGAATTTGATCGTTTATTTATTTTCTTCTTAGCGTGTCGATGACAATTTATTTAAATTGAGTCGGCCCAAAATTTGACGACGAGTTTGGCACTTTCAGTAGCTTTCAGTAGTAGGTATTTATTTTAATACAGACTTACCTTGTTTCAATAATTACAAGATGAAGGTCATTTCAGTAGACAGCAAACGCGTCTACTGAACTACCTCAATCACCAAAATAATACCTCAATCGAAACTACCTAGTTACGTACAAGGACAAATCATTCCTTCATCGAAACCTTATCAGTAAATTCTTCGTACGTAACCATGATACATAACCGTGGTTTCGTATAAAGACAAATATGTCCTCCATCGAAACCAATTACGTACAAGGACAAATCATTCCTTCATCGAAACCAGTTACGAAACTACGGTTTCGTAGACGGCCGAAGCCAATTTTTCAAAGGAAAACATAACAAAATTAATATGAAATGAAACAAAACACAATATTTTGCTCTTTAAATAAGTAAAAAAAAAATTACATGTGAATCATGCAAAATTCAACATTAATATTAGATTAATGTTGAATTTTGCATGTTTCACAACGTTAGTTTGCCTGAAATCAACACAGTTTATCCCATTTCTATTCCTTTTTACCCGACTGCAAGGAAAGGGATAATATTGTTTTGGTTAGAAGTTTGATTCTTTCGACCCCCGGCAGTGTTGCCTTTACAAAATTGTTAATTTGACTGACGTGAAATTCGTTGCAGGACTTTTAGGCAGTACACGGTGAAATATCCTTATCCTTACATAGTATATAAAACAAAGTCGCTATTTTTGTCTGTTTGTCTGTATGCTTAAATCTTTAAAACTACGCAACGGATTTTGATGCGGTTTTTTTAATAGATAGAGTGATTCAAGAGGAAGGTTTTAGTATATAATTTCACGCGGGTGAAGCCGCGGGCATCAGCTAGTAATATTATAAATACGAAACTAACTCTGTCTGTCTGTCGTGCTTTCACGACAAAACTACTAAACTGATTTAAATGTAATTTGGTACACAGATAGTCTAGCTAGAGCCTGAGAAAGGACATAGGCTGCGAACAAAAGGTTGTTAGGGGTTGAAAGGGGGGGATGAAAGGATTACTTTTGGTCGCGATAATCGATATCCATGCGGACGAAGCCGCGAGCATCAGCTAGTTTCTTATAGTGTGAAAATCTTTTACTTTTTGTAGCCCAAAAGGAGGGTTATGTGTTTGACGTGTATGTATGTATGTATGTATGTATGTCCGTTTCTTTGTTCCCTCATAACTCATAAACGAATGAACCGATTTGAATGAAATATACCTCGTTAGATTCGTCTTGATGGCGCGAGTGTTATAGGCTACATTAAAATAAAAAAACCAAGAAAAATTGTGGATTTTGGGGGCTAAATCGCGGAGTTCAAAAAAAAATTTATTTTCCTATACCATCGAGTAGGGTATCAAAATAAAGGGTTTTAAAAGGAGATTACATAAATATAAAACACTTTATGTTTAAAAGAAATTCAAAGTGAGAAATCCTATAAACAAGCACAAAAGTTAAATCATCTGCGAAGAATTTTACGCGACCAACGAAAGAACAAACACAAAAGAACTAAAAAGTTGGAAATAAAAAAAGTAGTTAAAAACTAAAAAACCCGACTGAAAAAACGGAAAAGCAAAAAACAAGCACATTTTTAATTGAACAAAACTTGGAAGCAGGCGGGGTTTTTTATAAATATTAAATTATGAAAAGAAAAAATGAAAATAGAATCCCCATTCTATTTTCATTTTTTTAACTACTTTTTTTTTATTAGCTCGCGTGTTTTTTTTAAATATAACGTTAAGCTGTAAAAAAATATGTCATATGGAAGTAAAACGTGTTTACAATACCAACCAAAAAAAAGACAGGTTCTCAAACCGATGCTTATTTTTTTTTAATAAGTAATCTGAATAATTTACTATCTCTTCACACAAACTTCTTGTAAAATACACTGTATCTGCAGTCTCTACAGTCTTACCATACTATCTCAGAATCGCTGGATTCAGCAGAATATTAAAATTTTACATGTTTCTTCTTTTCTTTAAAAAATACACACCTCGCACTTAAATTCGACAAATCAGAAGTGCTTGTCTAGGATTAAAGCCCGAGATCTATCAAATTACATGTCATACCACTAGTCTATCACTACTTCTCGTCACAGGGTAAAACAATTCCCCATAGTAAGACTGCAAAAACCTCCTGTTAACAACCAAAATTAATTAATAATAAATAATAATAATAATATAATAAACAAACGGGACTGTTTTAATCTGTACTGGCGCTTGCTAAAGACGCCATACAGAATAAAGGTAGCTACCGATTACACGGGACGAGCTTCTTAACAGCCATCCGTGTACAGTCGAACAAGCTAATAAGTATACAGTCAGCTAACTTGCATTTACTTTTAAGATTATACCAATACATTTAGACACTGATGCCAAACGATATAGCGTTTGACATCAGTCGCTTAATGCGAAGTGCTTTACAAAACAAAATTGCAATCAATATTGTCAGTATTCTAGAATTATAAAAAAAACTCTACCTGTTTATTTATTATCTTGTTCGACAGTACCATCCATCCCCCGTGAACATTATAGCTGTGAGAAGAATTGCTGTTCACACACCTGACGCCGAGCCGGGCGTAAAAGTAAACTTAACACTTTATTGAATGTTACCGTAAAACACGAACATCAGAAGTGGAATTTTCTAGTTGAATTTATGATTTTGAGTGAATTTGTGTTTTGAGGAGGTTATAACATAACATTTCGCCTGTAATCCCTGAAGGTTTAGGCAGAAGTGTTCCTAATAGTACACCCTTTTATTTTTTTTTTGGTGGGTGGAAAATCATCAAATGACCCCCCCCGCTCTTGGGCAGAGCGAAGGGGAGTGTCAGACTTCTACTGACTAAAAACCGAACCCATGTTCCTTCTTTGCCCTTGCGCCGAGGCCACGTCATCTAGTACGAAAATCCGCGGCCCCCATTATGCCATGTTTAAGTTCCATGTATTAGATGGCTAGCTTATTGTCACCAATCGGGCGCAAATCCTGATTCCGTGGCTGTTACTGAGAAATTCCAGATGGAAAAACCTTATATCACTTTACCCGTTTGATGGCATTAGGCTTGCCCCTGTTACATAGGAATTAAACTTAACTAATACTACTAGTGGGTACACTTCTGTTCAACCCTTTGAGGATTACAGGCATTATGTAGTTGTATTTTTCTAAAAATTTCATAATTTAGACAAGTCCCGTTTTCTAGCTTTTCCTGTAACACGGATACGAGCATTAACGAGCAAGCCTTACTGAGGGCAGGAGTCGAGTGGAGCCGCGTCAAATGTCCTGTGAATGTTGAATATGCTTTTACCATCCTCCTTTACGCGCTAAGCAACCCTAATTGGTAATTCGTGACGCCAAAAGGCGTGTTAAGGAAAAGATCTTTTCTTGTAAGATAGATAAGAAGTCGAATCGTGTGAAATGTTCTGTAATAACTGTCTGTACTTTAAGAAAATTGCTGATTACTCTGTAGATTGTAATGGTTCTGTCCGTGATTAGGTTGAGGATGTGTTCTTTGAAAGGGGGTTTTGTGTTTTTTGAAATTTTGCAACGTCTTCAAATTTTAAGCTCTTTTTATATTTTACTGAGTCTGTGATTGTAATTTGAAAGTTGCTGTGCAAAGTAATTGTAGATGACGCAGAACAATTGGATAAATACTTTTTGCAAACATTCTGATAGTTGAATGTTTTCAACTATCAGAATGTTTGCGAAATGCATTTGAATGTTTGAATGTTTGTTTTGCGGTTTCATGTTGGTAGAAACAACAAATAATAATAATAATTTTTTTTTTCTCCCACATCGAACAATTACAATATAGATGTGTTACAAATATTGCAGGTACATAGGTTTGTGGAAGTCAGGAATCCATCTCCTGGCTATGGAAACTTAAGAATGCGATGCATAACAATACCATAGGTAATCTAATAACTACCATTTTAATATATTGTAACAATATAATTACTTGTCTGCACAATCTCAAGCAATGAACTTGCAGAAATCGACATACTTACCTACAGTATGTCTCATTTAAAACTTTACGCTGGAAAGCACAGTAAACAAACCGAATTGTTATTAGGCAGCAATATTTAGTCACCCGAGGTTCACACCGTTGATTACATTCCATTTCATATCGCTACATTTTCCATTTAGAAATTGAAATGCAAATAACGTTGGAGTAGACTGTGTGCGGGTTCTTCGTACGTAGAAAGATGCACGTTGAAATATACTTAGTAAAATGTTTGAAATAATATATTCGTGATTGTCAAATAATATATTTATACGTTCGTAAGTAAATGTTAATTACTTTGCTGTTAATGACGTACGTGAACACTGTGTGTCCGTAAATTGCATGTCAAACAAACTTTATATATTTGTACTTGCATCTAGTATTACTTTTGTCCGGTCATGTGGCAGGTTAGCGACGCTATAATCATCATCATCCATGGCCCGCCTTCATCCACCGCTAAATACAAACCTATCTTTGCTTGTGCCAAGCTCTACGGTTTCACGTTCTACGGTGCTCATATCAATAGACAATAACATCAAAAAAAAAATTACTGGTTCATATCACCCAGGTGAAATTAATATCTTAAAGGTGAATTGAGGACACTACTTAAGTATCTAATGTTCACCTGGGTACATCATCCAGGTGAACATTAGACACTAAACCAGCTCTACTTTTCTTGTTCCAGTCTCATCGAGGATATTCGCAGTTTAATTTATTCTGGTCGTCATCACCTTTTTTTTTTTTGGTAAGTGGAAAGTCAGCTCTTGGGCAGAGCGGAAGGGTGTGTCAGACTTTTACTGACTAAAAACCACCCATGTTCCTTCTTCGCCCTTGTGCCCGCGAGGCCGCGTTATCTCTTTCGATAATCCGCAGCCCCGACGGGCGTTGGCCCTTGCGGGCCCCTTCCATGTTACTGACATCTCTTTGAGACGCGACGAACGCACCGTTGACACGACCTGTCGTCGTCATAAGACGGACGGAGCCCATTACTCATCGTCCACAGGCCCGACTCACCGTCCACAGGGCCGGTCATCACCACCTTGTGAAATAATATATTTACGTCCGGTTCAGATGACTCAGAGTTCTAAACGATGGAATTCCGAAAGCTCTTTGTTTACCAGATTAGTTTATCGATATCGTGTTTGATAAACTGGTCTTTCCTATACCGACGATAAGTACCATCGCCTGCAATAATGCATGGGGAGTTCAGAAAAAATACCGTGTGAAGCAAGAAATGACGCCACCTGGCGTAAATAAGTACTCGATTAGCAACATTGATTATATTGTTGATGCTACACTAACTAGAGGGCGCTCACGTTGTATAAAATGTTTATGTAGTTTATTTTTTCTGTTTAAACATTCAAATAATTTATAATGAATTATTTCTAATAAATAAATTTATTCCTAACTACCTACTATGTTTGTTTAAATTGAATATTATTATCATTCTAAAACTATCTGATTTTAATTATCTATGTTTTAGTTTTCAAACTTGAGGGTAGGTCGAATATGAATTCATAAATAAATTAGTAGGTAGTAGAAATAATTAGATTGAAGATTTATGAGTTATGACTAAGCTCAATTGATTGTTCGATAAGTTTGTTTCGATTACCTCATTTTTAGCTCAGTTTTATTTAAATTTAGGTGAATTAACTTATTTCATCAAAATGAGTACGCGTTGTAATATTGTTTTCGTTACAAGAGCTCAAATAACTGATTTGCAAAATCAAGGCAAAAACTTATCGATACTCGAAACTTGTCGACTTATATTATTAACGTAAGTAGTTTTGATTTCAAAATTTTATAAGAAAAAAAAATGTTTTAGTTACGACTATACCTACTACTTAATAAATAATCATTATTGCGTATTATATATTTCTGTTATATTGTTGCAGAGAAAAACAGTTGTTCTATTGGTACGACGATTTTAAGACGAGGGTTCTTTGCAACACCATCAAAGAACTAGTAGACCACGGCTCATAAACACATTACAGCGTCAAATCGTGTTATGAGAGCATGAAGACAATGGATTCCTGCCGATGACCGACTATGCTGCTTTATATGACTCAAGTGTTGACAATGCCCGTCGTGCTCTTAAAAGTGAAGAGCTGCATTATAGGAGGCATGTTGTGAAACCCTGGCCCACAGAAAACCATAAAAGGGCAAGATTACAGTTCGCTTTGGATCATGTTAACTTTGATTTGAGTAATGTTTTTTCATCTTTACAGATGAAAAAACTTTTAAGTCCAGTGAACACGGACGCTTATGTTTGTGGTGCCGAAATAATACGTGATAAACAAGTGGTTATGTAGTGTCCAATATGCTGGTCATATTACAGTGAACGTGTGGGGATAGATAAGTGTTGCCGATCCAGGATTTATATTTCATAATACTTAAAAACAATATTGCTTAACTTTAGTACTTATTATTTATATTAACTGGAGGCCGGGTTATTATAACCTATTACATGACTTACGTATTTTTAATAACTAAAAAAAGTCAAACACAAAATTTTTTTTTTTAACCTTTTCGTATGTTTTTGTGCAATTGTATAGCTATTATCCTACCTATTTAATTCATTTAACTTTTCACTTTTGTGATGAAATAATCCGGTCTCCTGTTTGTCTTTGTTGAGGTTATAAAAGCTTCAATCCTCTTTCCGATTTTGGAAACGAATACTTAAGCTATGGCCTCAATAAGAAGTTTTATATAATATAATAATGTTGAACGATAATAAATGTCTGTTTTTGAATAATAAAGTGTAAGAAATAAACCTCTAAAAGTGTGATAGTGTCTTTTTGTTTGTCTCCGTTAATCCCTGTTGCTAACTGACTACTAACTCGAATATTATATTTTTGAATGCTATGCGCACTTATTAGCTTAATGAAAACATTCCTTATGGTTTCTTTTGTTTTTTTTTATAACATTTAACTTCTCACTTAATCCAACCTAATACGTGTTTCCTAACTTCTTACTTACCTAACCTATTCCCAAGTCAAAGTCCATTTTTTTCTATATCTCAACAGAATAGATTACATTTAGTTAGGACTAAGTTATAAAAATCTACCTCCTTTTTATTTCACCTACAGATGACACCGGGTAATCCGGATATTGTCATTGCGGAAAGTAAAAACTTTAAAGGTTTAATTTCTTATTATTATTTAAGTAGGAATTACAAATAAAATTG
The DNA here is from genome assembly GCA_949775195.1 of Diarsia dahlii. Lineage (NCBI taxonomy): Eukaryota > Metazoa > Arthropoda > Insecta > Lepidoptera > Noctuidae > Diarsia > Diarsia dahlii. The sequence continues at coordinate 14,225,636 of OX459198.1, forward strand.
CTGTCAGGTAGAAACAGAAATAAAACTTATGCCACCTACAAGTGACACTGGGGATTGAAGAGTTTAATATCACAGTTGTGCAGAAACCAAACGCCATCTATTAGTTATTTTTGAAAATTTTATTTCTACCTTCACAGAAAAATAGGCCCTAAGGTACCCATGCATTTGTGTTGGCGACTGTACATAATGATTCATGAACACATGATAAGGCAGCGTTTGTTTCAACCTTTATGTTTTTGTTTTTACGGATTACGGAAAACGTTAGAAAACACAATATTTAAAACACATACGCCGCACGTTTATTGTTCGCGTCTTCATAACTGTCGCAAAAGGTTAATTTGTTCGGTAAGTAACTGCGGTCGAGATAAACCCGCAACAAGGAATGAAACGTCAAGAGTTTGCCGCAGCGGCCCTAAGATTTACCAAATGTATACGTGTATGCACATTAATTAGTCGGTTTACCTCCATGGAGACACAATACATAAACTATGCCCTTTGACCCCGTATGGGACATAGGATTTATGATGGGGTTTATAGGGATTTCGACAAAACAGGTAAGCGAAGGGAAAAACATCGCTTACACTGGAGTATCTTTTTTACTCACATATTTTATTTTTCTACAGACTTTTATACCTCTTTTGCATTGTTTATTTTATATCATGTCTTTTCCCGAAATAATAAAAAAAGAGTAATCTACTTATGAACGGATTAAATTTTCAAACCGATATAAAACCCGCAATCCGGCATGGAGATTTAGAATAATTATCTTTCGTATAAAATTTCCATTATGTTTTTCATTAATGAGAAAGGTTTCTGACAGTAATAACCTGTAGTATAATTGTCTCATTGAAGCGTATTTGCGAAAAATGTTTCGCAAATACGCTTCAATGAGACAATTATACGCTTCAATGAGTTAGGGTTGTTTGCAAATATTTACTCGGGTATTATTTTGTGTAAATACTAGCTGCCTTTACATCGAGTTTATGTACACAAGCAGGTACAAGTTCTCAAGCACCTCAAAGACTTGACTGTGCAATGAGGTGGGGTGCGACATGATTAAGTAATTGCCTGCACTTTATGTGCTAAATTCTGGTGGATTGATCAAAGTGGAGGCGAATTAACACACTCCTGGGACGACACGGTGTCGAATTAACACATCGAACTTTATACCTAGTGCTTGTTGATGTTAATTTATGCGCAGCTCCCATGTTCCTCTATATTCAAAGTAAAGAATACATTAAAATACTTTGAACATGAAAATTATAGTTCCTACGAGTTGAATATTAATTTAAAACCAGACCAATAGAAGCTAATTAAGAGAGTGGCACGTCGAGTTAAAAACACGTGCCACGAATATTTCTAGTTCTAACCCCCAGGGTTATCACTGCTTTTACTCTAACACATAAAACAGAAAATATGAAAGCTTTTAGGCAAAAACCTAGGCACTAAGTTAGACATGAGCTCACTTCGCACTTAGCCATGAATAATTAAGATTAACTTTAATATAAACAAAGTAGACTTTTAATTAATTTGTCGCGAACAACACTAGAAATTCACTCAGCTTGGAATTAGGTGAATTTATAATACATAAGGTTGGGCGACTGTAGCCGGCGAAGTCACGTCGCACGGGGCTCATAAATGGGGACTGTACACCCATTTACCGTAAGAACTTGCTCCGTGGTTTTGTTATTTAACAGAATAGTACAGCCACAGTACTATAAGTGCACCAAATGGATGGTAATGGCATAGCTGTGTGCTTTGTCGCGTTATAAATTTTGTAAAAATGCTTGGGAGCCGCTGTGAATTAAATAGTTAAAGGTTTTACAATCTTGTAAGCTTTTACGTTTTATAATTACAGAAAAATACCTAGGTTAGTCAGTGAATTGGTGACCACCCAGTACACATCGAGTTTCCTATAGGCTAGACAGCTTATGATGATGATGATGAATAACGGAAAAATTGTAAAAGATGATATTATTATCACTTTTGTTCATTTATTATCAACAAACGTGAGTAAAATATCTTCTAATACCCATTGTTATCATGATTCGATCGTAATGTATTGGGATTTTTTTAATCTTATCCGAGTACATCCGATTCTGCGTCATTCTGAATGCTAAGTTCCATGTATTACTTAAGCTGCTTAACTATAATCCAGCGAATAATTTAGTGATCAAATGATGCATATCTAATAAGATAGGAATCTACATGGATGGTTGTTTGTGAGGAATGTTAAGAAAGAGAAAAGAGTAAAATTATGCTGTCACGTCTGTCAGGGGACAATGGAAGATAAAAACGTGTTGCGCCGACCCCAAGTGGAATAGGACAAGGGCACGTTAATGATGATGATGATTAAATAACAAACTAAGTTAACATCAGAGTGCTTCAATGGAATATCTACTCTATATCTATCTGTGGTGGGTGTATATCTTGACTAAAGTAATTTTTTCCAGTGTCTATACATAGTGGGCTATAAAATATACTTTTTCTCAAATTATGTAGAATTGATTTCCACTAGATGTCATTTAACTGCACGTCCAAAGTACGTATTTTGCGGTCAGGTTGAATTGATTATTGGATTGAATGACTGTCATATTAAATCCGCCTCTGTACATACATTTATTTGTGCGTGAACTACAAATAAACTCCTTGATTTGTACGTGACAATCACTAAGCCACTGAAAAGTACACGAGGTGCTGGTAGATGGTGGTTTTCACCATCAGGAAGTCTCTCTGTATGTTGGCTTCTCAGTAACCTTACTGCTGAACAGGAGATTCTGGGTTGGACTTCTAAGTAGGATAAGAATCATTGGGTTTTCCAAGTGTGATTTCTCAGTAGTGGCCCGAAGCTGGAGTTTTGCGTAGTATGGCAAAGAGTTGATGCACGATACCCGGGGATTAAAGGTGGAATGGCATTTAATGTTCCATCACATCTGTATCAAACATTCAACCACAATATGCGTGTGACAGTGGTAGTAGAGACTCAATTACTTTTCTCTCAGACCGTGCTTTCACAAAAGGATTCAATTACGATGCACTTTGCAGCGAAATGTGCAATACGTGCATGAGAAAGCTCAACAAAAACAGTGTGTTTTAGACAACTGTAAAGAACGAAAGATAGGGAAACTCCAAATAATTTATCGTCGTTGATAGTTTTATTTACTTACTGAATTTTATACACCTTTTTTTTTGGATGTTGGGATATCATCAAATGACTTTCGAACAACCCGCAGCCTCGACTGGATTTAATACACCCTAAAACAAGATAGAGATGATCCAGAATTAAAGTAGCTAATTCAATAAACTATTACAAATGAATGAATGTTTTTATATCAAACTAGCTTTTGCCAGCGGCTTCGCCCCTATTTAAATTCCTTAGGGGTTGAATTTCAAAAAATCCTTTCTTATTCCTTGTCTACATTATAAAGGGAACCTCTGTGCAAAATTTCAGCTTTCAAGGTCCAAGGGTTTAGACTGGGCGTTGATGAGTCAGTCAGTCAGTCAGTCAGTAAGTCAGTCAGTCAGGACTTCTCTTTTTATTTAAAAAAAAAAGAAATAAAAGTAATCGTTTTTTTTGTTGTGTCCAATATTTTTTCTATTTTGATTTCTAAGTTTGTCAATATTGGATTGTTTATAAAGTTTACTGTGAATTACTAATATGAGAAACTCTAAATCGAATAACATTTTTCAAACGGAGGACCGACAAAATACTAAATGCCCTTTAGCTTTTTTTTTTTTGGTGGGTGGAAAATCATCAAATGACCCCCCCCCCCCCGCTCTTGGGCAGAGCGAAGGGGAGTGTCAGACTTCTACTGAAAACCGAACCCTTGTTCCTTCTTTGCCCTTGCGCCGAGGCCACGTCATCTCGTTCTAAAATCCGCGGCCCCGGCGGGAATGCCTAAAGGGCTAACATTTTGTTTTGAATCCAGTCGATTTACCCCGTCATTGGGGCCAGTGATTTGTTTGGCCCAGTTTCATTTCATTATTTACGGCTACCGACTTTTATTAACAACGTTATGAAGATTTACGATGAGCAAAGTCAATCGCCAATGTATTAATAAATCATTAATGGAATGTAAACTGTGTCACGGAATCGATTCCCTGTTGTATTCGTTCTCGGCGCGCTGTTAAACTTAGTTGTGACTCGGCTTCGATTACTTCCTGGTTTCATACTTGGGGATTGCTTTAATTGAGGTCAACCACTTTTTAGCATGTGGTTTATATACAATGTGGCAGACCTCGTAGAAGATGGTGGGACAAGTTGGACAAAACCAACGACTAGTGATCCACATTAGTCCTGGAACGAAACAACTGTAAATCATGGGTATGATGACTTTGCTCTTTGTAATGGGATGACGTGGGCTAACAGTATCAATCAGTACTGAATCAGTATGTATTTTTCCTGCAGTTTCGTCCCGAGGATGTCAGATCCATTTTTTTAAACTAAAAAGGACTGCCGTAATGATAAATACTCTGTGGCAGTACAGAGGTCATGTATGTTTTATCCATCGTCGGTGTACTTTTAATCCGAATACTCCACTTCTTCTTTCCAGCTAAACACTAGGAAGTGTCGATGGTTGGGCGTTTTTGGGGGACTGTCTTATAAAAATGTAAATACAGTGAAACCTGGTTAAATGTGTCTCAGATATCCAAATCTGTCTCATGGGACCCCAGTATGAGTTCCAGTTATAGAGATTTCTCACTTATCCAGGTCCCAGTTAGCCAAGTTTCACTGTAGTAAAGTAAAGTAAATTTTGACCTTCGAAAAGTGCTGATTATCAGCCTAGTTTGAATAAATGAATTTTGATTTTGATTTTGAATACTTTGATACAATATTATACTCGTATCTATATTTGAACCCCTTTTTTTGGGTGGTGGAAAATTATCAAATAACCCCTCCCGCTCTTAGGTCCGTATTACAGAACGAAACTCAAGCACTGATCTCTGTTTAAAACTAGTTTTATGTCGAGTTTTGATTTTAGAACGTTCCTCAAGCATAGATTCATTGATTGTAGTTCAGCCGAGTATAGCTTTATTCTAGATCATTACTCAGTTGTAGATTATGGTTCAAGTAGAGATTGATCTATGATCACGCAAGTGTGGTCGACACCCCCGCTTGAGCAGAGATTTCCTTGTCAGTGTCAATTGTCGAATTGAAGTTTATATTTTATTACAAACAAAATGGACAATTTCGAAGAGCTTGATTATTACGAAAATATATTTAACGATGATTCGAACAGAAGTCACTTTTTTATCTAAAACTTATATCTAAAAGGCTTATGCTTTTTTAAAATCATAATTTCATAAATAAATTGGTTTTAAACTAAGTTCTTATTTTGCGTAACTTGAAACAGACTTGGCGAAAAAAATAAAATGTAAACGAAAACAGGCTGATGCATAGACAAAAGATATTCTCTGCTTGAGAAAAGATTTGAATCTCGATTCAGCTGAATGTAGTTTGATTGCTGTTCTGGAATAAGACTGATCCTCAAGTACAGATTCTATGTTTAAACTATGATTGGGTGATTTAAGATCAAACTGGACTTGAGTTTCGTTCTGTAATACGGACCTTAGACTTTTACTGACTAAAAACCACACAAATGTTTCTTCTTAGCCCCTTGCGTCGAGGCCGCGGTATCTCTTTCGAACAACCCGCACTCCCGACGGGGTATTTGGACCCCTCAGTTATGAAAACGTGACGGATAGACAGGCAGGTTTACTTTCACAGTTCACGTTAATCTGTTATCCTAGAATGGATTATTATGTTGCTGGTTTTGATCTTGGCATTAATTTGATCCGTCTCCTGAAGTTCAAAATCAATCATTCAGTTCTTCGTACTTTTAGAAGTCTACAAAGGTTGCAATAAAAAACGTTTATACATGACATACCATCAAATTTTTCTTTATTGCTTCTCAATTAAAAACAAGACTTGGTAAACGTTAGGTATAAACCCAAAAAAGAAACAAGTTCTATTTCATATTCAGGGACCACTCTTCTCAATTCAATTCTTGTTAGTTTATTTATTCGTTTTTAATTAATGTACACAGTTACATTCATTAAATTGTATAACTTTCGTCTTTAAGACCATATTATTTGAAAACATTTATGTGTTCTCAACTCTAACTATGTGTTTTCCGATACCGGGATACTCGTTGGTAAGGAAATAATTATACAAGCCATAATAATACAATACAACACGGCCCATGCTCAGTCGTCTTGTTTTTTTTTTTTTATTATAAATGGGCCTGCTCTTGACTTCAATCTTGCCTTGAGGGCAGAGATGATGTCGACGATGGAACGAGCTTACCCAGTAGAAGCCTGTTTACTCGCGACTTAAACAGATTAGGGTTATATGAACTCGGAAAAACCGACGCAGGCAGGGAATTCCACTCCTTGGCTGTGTGTTATCTGTATTGAAGCTTTTTAACGGTTGCTGCCTGAAGGGTTTTCAAAAAGCCTGTACGTTAATAGTCATGTGTGTTAAACTCATGTTTGTGTTATAATGAACCTTTTGAACCTCTTGAGGGTAAGCCGTTCAATCGGTTATCAGAAAGCTAACCCTTACACGTTCCATTAGGGTAACCGAATGGATCGCTAACCTTTTGAACAACTTTACACTCAGGTGGGGTCGTATTTGATGGTTCCTGATATATTATTTAATTTCACTATTAGTCTAAAAACAATCTTAATTAAGGACGATTAGAGGTTAAATTGAAAATAAGCCAATATGGCTAATATTGCAAATCCAGGTTGAAGGATTGACGCTGCGCTCGGGCGGGATGCAGGAGGTATCTTATGGATGACCTGGTGTACCCATCCGTAGTAGGCGTTAACCCGGGTATATATTTCAGGGTTGTCAGAGTCCTTGCAGTCATTGGTTTTGGTTAGAAGACCCATAAGACGGCCCGGATGTATGGGGTGCCTTAAGCATTCCAAAGGGTTACCGCCGTCGCCCTGTAAATAGAGTTTATTATCACAGGCTTTCCCGTTTATTTAAGTTCCTTTGTAACGGTTTTTGGGTTTAAGCATTAGCTTATTATAAGTTTGCATTAGCCTGTTAATATTATTATAGTAATCGTAATCATGATTATGAAAAGTGAATAATAAAAATTCAAATTTGAATTTTGAATTAAAAAAAAAAAAATGAATTGAATTTAATAAATTTTTATGTCTTTGTTCTTACCACGCATCCAGAAGGCGCCAATTGTCTTGTGGTAGCGCAAACCATGTTTCTTTCTACTTTGATATTATCCTGTTTGCTGTAGATCTCAGCGCATATGGTTTGGTTAAATATCGCCTTTGGCAGGTACATCAACTGTGTGCTCGCCTAAACAAAAGATATAAGTTTTTGTAAAACAAATAATGTCATCTTTTAAGGTATGTGTATATCCCGATATCAGAAGCTTGACTTTTTAATCATTTATATCTATTGATCATAATTTTGTACTAAAAGTTGCAAAAATGTTATTTGAAGTGAAACATTTTTAAACCGATCAATAGATGTTGGATCGAATATTAATACGTCTGAAGTTCTGAACACAGAGATAACGATTATTGAGATTTGGCCATGTTACAAACAGGTATCAATAAAGCAGCAAAAATAACAACTTCGCCTGATTAATAATAGAAATAAACCTATCGTCAAGAATACATAGAAAAGATTTACTACTTACAGATGTTGTTCCATTTTGGGCTCCCCATCCTGCAACTGAGCAACTAATGATTGAAGTGATAGCATCGTCTGCAGAAATTGACATCTCGATTGGTACAACTGCGTCTTCAGAGAAAGGAGATGATAGCTAAAAAATTAACTTACATGTATCATAAACTCATAATATTGTATATTTCACATAGGTGTACGACTCAGGTTGGCCGTTTCCTATGGAGAAAAACTTACGAGAAACTCCGAGGTAGTAACCATGGAGTTTCTCGTTCGTCTTTTAAAATGATTTATGTTTACTATATTTTCATGTTTCGGAGCACTAGCTTAGGTTTGTGGGGACAACGCAGGCCCAACCATAAAATCATAGGGTACTTACATAAAAAACGAAAAAAATATGGTAACATAATATCATTATTTTCACTCAGTAATGCTATTTAATAGTGTGGAAGGTTTCATAACTCACCGTAATAACAGCAATGTCGTGATTATACCGCCGACCCATTTCAAATTTGGGGTGTACAGTGATGTTAGCTATACTCCGGTACCGATCAGCAGAAGTGTCATTGTAAAGAACCACTGAACCAGCAAATATCCTGTATTCGGCCGGGTTGATTGGCGTGACGACCCTGCAAAACAGGATTTAGTGAGAGGCTACAGCTAAAACGCACACAATAAAGCCGCGTTTTCACTAGGCAACAATTGACGCGCAACATGTTGCCAACGTGTTGAAAGTCAGCGCGGAACTTTAGTTGAACAACGTTGTCTGTCTACGCATCTACTACTTTACAATGTTGCGCGCCAGCTGGCAACGTCGCGCGCTGTTGTGCAGCGTTGCCGTACATGTTGAACGTCACGTATCGCGCGCCAAATGTTGCCTAGTGGAAACGCGGCTTTAAGTCAATGTATTGTTACAAAATTTCTTGGTAGCGGTAATAACTGCTCAGATCAGCGCGTCGAGCCCTCCATCCATTTCCTCGTGCTTTCTTAATACCTACTCTATGATTTGTAGTACAAACACACTCCGCAGCTATTACTATATACCAATCACTTGTTGCACGATCAGCCGCAACTGTTGACAAAACTGACGGCTGTCAGGTGTAGTGTAGAAGCAACCGCATAGTGCGTGGTATTGCTTAAAAATAAATAAACGCATCTATTTGGTCGGGTGCTACCCTAGGAACTACGTTCTAATTACTGTAGTGTTCGTTCGCCGCTGCCGAGGCTAAGCTCACTTTATTTGATCGACTCGCGAAATAGATTTTACCATACACAAACATTTGCTTGACATTCCCTAGCTCAGCTATGACCAAAAATGGCAAAATGTTGAAAGGCACCATCTTTTTCAAAAGAACGAAGTTCAAGTTAAAGGTTTTTTTTTACATTTTGGTTTAAGGGGCTACCTCTCATAAATAAAGTACACTAACCAGTTTTCTTTGTTAAAAGTGCAAGATGCAGTAGTCAGTACATGCTGGTACGTAATCAGTGCTCCCCCACATCTGTGCCCTCTTGTAGGACTCTCAATTTCACTTAGTTTTTGTAACGAAATCTAAAATAATTTCAAAAAATTATTGTTTTTTTTTACTTGACCTACCTCCCATTTTATAAAAAAAAAAATTACCATGTATTGGAACTGGTTTTCTTCAGCAATAAGCGCGTTTGATATTCTTATTTGTCCTGTATTATAAGTTGGGCTTGCAGCTGTTGATCAAATTAACAAATTTAAAAAAACGAAAAGCCAAAGACATTCAAGCTGAAAAACAGTTCATTTCATTCAAATAGTAGGTATCGTGAAAGTATGTCTTATCATTATGTTACGTAAACAAATAATAAAGCAAATAATTTTATTGAAAGATGAGACGTCAAACTTAGACTTTATTTGCTTCATTCATTATAACATACATAATTAATAATTGTATACACCGCACCACAAGGTATATTTTGGTTAACAAAAATCTTTTATTAAGGCAGAGTTACCCCGATAAACGTCGTCAACAATAGCGTTTTACTCGTACAAGGAACGGATTTAAATTTTGAAAAAAATGTATTACATAGTTGACTCTTCGATCATGATATGTCGGGCATGCGATACACGATTACTTACACTTCACTGCATCCAATTAAATCGCAAAGACATGTCCAAATGATGGCTAAATAATCGTTTTACTTGAGTTATATTAGGCTTTGAAAAATAAAACTTATATCATAATAAAGGTCGTAAAAAATGTGTATTAATTATCTCGGGTCACATAATGTATAATTTCTTTATCATTTTTCTCCAAGAGAGAAAAAACAGTCAAAATTTAGGCATTATATCGCTCGCGCGGCAGGGCGGGGTGTGGTCGTGCGTACATAAAAACAAAGTAGGGTAACCTCGCCTTAAGGGGACGGTGAACGACCATTCTCCATACAAACGTAATACCAAAATCATTCGCGATACGAACATATTACCAACTTAAAATTATGTTATTCGGATACAGACGATATTTATCTAGGTTCCTATTAAACTTTTTTTTTAAACATTTACTATTTACGAAATACAAAATAATGTTCGTATCGCGAATGATTTTGGTATTACGTTTGTATGGAGAAATGTCGTTCACCGTCCCTTAAGCTACGTAGCGACAAATCAATCAACAAAAAATATCCAAATTCGACAGAAAGCGCTATCGCCTATTGTTTTGTGGTACCTACTGGAACACGTGTGACACTTGGAACGTTCCAGTACCACAAAACATATAAACGACAAAAAATACATATAACCTGACCAAGTGACATTGCTCGTTAGCTTCGTATTACACGTATGTTACTTTGAGTTGATTGAATTTGGAATGATTTGTCATTGATTGAGTTGACACTACATATCTTAGTAGAGTTCTTTGTTTACATAATTATAGCTTCTCGTGGCACGGATTGTCTATGCTGCAAGAGGGTTATTAGAAAAACATCTTTATTTTGATCATATTACAGACTGCTTTCTTAAAAATTGTTAAAATAAACACGTCTAGTTGCGTCTTGCAGTACACTTGAGTATTGACATGCATAATACATTTCATGGCCACAGTGTTACTTTGTTTGTACGTAAGATACAAGCAATACGTACGCAAGCGTATATTGACAAAAGCGTGCGTCTGACATGCAGCTTACGTGGACAAAACGTGGTCCGAGTGATTTATTTGCGCCAAACTCAAATAGGTAACTTGCTAATCTCAAATAACTGGCTTCAAATTGCTTGCTTAATAAGAGACAGAGTATGACGATGAGAATGTTACTTCAACAAGGTATATACCTAGGTAAGGTAAGTAAAGTGTATAGGTATATACAGGGAGAATGAAAATTAAACAATTTCAGATGTTTCAGTGACATAACCTGAAAAACGAATGTATTGTTCGAATCATAATGAATTTTTACTTACCACTTAAAGCAATCACAAACAAAAACAATAGTCTTTCCATTTTTATTATTTACAAACAAGTCAATTAAAAAGAAACACAATATTCATAAAATTTACAGTTTTACACACTCACTCTAATTAAAGAATCGCTTATTTGTTGTAACTAAAGGTACATATACTATCTTATCTTACCAAGGAGCCACAAAAATCAAGTAAAAAACATGAAACGCGTCACATAGGCGTTGTATTTACAAATTTGCGATAAAATACCTAATGTCTACTGATTAACCGATAGACCGTACTGATTCACCCAAAGGGTATTTGCGCAGTATTATTTTTACTAGACAACACTGTCATTGTTTTGTTAGCCTATGTTGTCCCACTGCTGGGCAAAAGCCTCTCCTTTCTCCCTCAAAACCTCTCTGTTTTGTGCAATTACTGACCACGCTTTAAAATAAAATAAAATAATTGTGTTTTTTTTTTCAGGCAAAATAGGTACCATTCAACAATAATAAAATGAATGAAACGGAAAAGTAAAATGAAAAATCACAGCCTGTTTTTGTTTTATCGTAGACAATGAGAGTAATATTATACCAATTCTTGTTTCAGCAGTGTGTCAGATTGACAGTGGATATTAAATAACGATTGGTGATATAAATAATAATAAATAATAAAACAAGTTCTTCGTTGCATTTACATACTCTTAGTTTTAATTTATGTTCTCTGATTGGCTATAATTTGAGCAATAACAATCAATGCTAACACTGCCAGTGCAGGTTGGGAAGTAGTGGCTCCATCTGGATATGGGGTAGTTGAAGGTTCTGCCGTAGTCACTGGCGTTGTCGTTGTTGGCGGAGCCTCAGTCTCAGGTTCAGGACCAATGTCGGGAATGGGTTGGGCGATGACTTGTCTTATCCATGTCTCGAAACTGTAGACCCGGGTGTATACTTGAGGGCTATAAGGGACGGAAGAACAGTCACCGGCTTCGACAAGAAGACCTACTAGGCCACCGTGGCAGACCAACGGGCTACCTTCGTCACCCTGGAAAAATAAAATATAGTCACTTTCCAATAAAAAATACATTTTCTAGAATGTTCGTTCAACTGATTTTTTTAACTTTAAAATAAAGATTTCGATTTCATTATCATTTTGAACAATTATTATGGAAAGCAAACCTATTAAAAAAAATCTCGATGTATTGAAATGACGTCAGGCATCCGGGAAAAGAGGAGCAGGCTGCTAGTTTTTATTTAAACTGACTTTATATACCATAATGTCATGCTAGTAATCCTCGAAGGGTTAGGTAGGTAGGTACAAGTTCCAAATATTGTAGAAGGGTTAGTGAAACACGTACTAAAAATCTAGAGTCTTTGTGTCGGGCTTCTAATGAAACAACCCAGTATAAAACTTCACCCAACTGCTCCTGCTTCTCTGCTTCCCGCAAACCAGGACCCCATATTTAGCAGTATACTAGGGCCTCATAGTCATCATCAACAGCCTGTTAATGTTCCCACTGCTGGGAAACAGGTCTCCTCTCTTTGAGTAGGAATGGGCTATAATCTACCACGCGGACCCAATGCGGATTGGTAGATGTCACATGTCTTCGAATTTTCTGGTTCTAAGACATGCCGGTTTCCTCACGATGTTTTCCTTCACCGTTTTGAGAGCAGCGGTGATGAAATAAATTACACAAAGTAATGTGCCTGCCTGGGTTTGAACCCACGACCTACTGTTCGTAAGTCGGGGCCGCTACCACTGGGCCACCGCTGCTCTCAGGGCCTCGTAGTAACAAGAAAGTATTCGTTGACCCAGTAACATTATGTTCCTACCATGCATCCGGCCGCTCCTTCTATTATCCCGGCGCTTGGAGCTGAAGCACACAGCATGTTTAATGTCAGAAACCCGACCATCACGCCACACACGAATTGGTTGATCAACAGCTTTTGTGTATGCATCAACTGCGTACTTATCTACAACAAACGAATACAATCGATTAAATTATTTATTAGTAGGGTTGAACAGCTTTGCCTTAGGAAAAACGTGAAATCACGGGCAAAAATCAATTGTTCTAGAGGGCTAGGCTATTAAAAAAAAAAAAAAAACAATATTCCTGTAATTGCAAGCGATGTTGATGAATATATTATTATATGCCAGCAGTTTGGGTATGTTGAGTTGGTAAATAAATATTAAAATTATAATGTAAATATTCAAAACTTAAAACAGTTCCATACATTTAATGAGGTTACATAAACGTGACTTCAAGAATCAGGTGTTATATATTTCAGAGTTAACCCCAAAGCTGTTCGTTGCTGTTTATAATTTCCACTATTTTAATTACAACCTGTATAATGTAAAAACTTACAGTAGCCGGTGAACCTGTAGCTCCCCATCCGGAAAGAGTGCATGTTACTGTATCAGTAAGGCCATAGTTTTGTAGCGGCAGATATCCCACTGTAGTAGCTAAGAATGGGTTTCCAAGCTGAAATAAATTGGTTGTAAGAAGTCATTATGATAATAATCCCACTCGCCTTAAGAAGGTTCGTATTTATGGTGGGTGGTGCCTGCCAAACAATTATTTTATGGTTTTATACTGCTACGTACTAAAATATAGATTATAAATTGTAATAATATTATAATAATATCTTCTGACTGAATTTAAACGGAAATAAGCAAACATAGGTGCACTCCCTATTTCTTTCCTCCCATAGTCGGCAATCCGACGTGGTACGACAATGACTTAACGTTTTCAATAGCACGTACTTATAGGCGATACTGAGGAATTCCTAATAGTAACGCTTCACCCGACCCAGGAATCAAAAACCAAGGACCTCACGCTGAGGAGTCGCGGATGTGATGTACAAACTGGACAGTCTATCACACTTCACACTCATATTATAAAGGCGAAAGTTTGTGTGTGAGTGTGTATGTTTGTAACTTCTTCCGGATTTGGATATTATTTGGTACACAGATAGTTTATAACTTGAATTAACACATGGGATAGTTTTTATCCCGATTTTATCTTCCCTTGGGAAAATTATCACTCGATAATTCAACTCTGTAGCGGGTGAAGCCACTGGCAACAGCTAGTAAAGTATAATACGTTATGTTACAGCACATACATCAGTATTCTTTAACTAAACCACAATTATCAATTTTTGAATGCACTTTAGATATAAAGTTAACAAAATATGAACTCACGTACAATAATGACGGCAATGTCGTTAGGTAATTGGCTCGTGGGTATAAAGCTAGAATCATACTGCGGGTGTATGGTGATGTTAGCTATACGCCGAACGAAATCACCCGAAGTGTAGTTGGTTAGATCCGATGAGCCAGCGAATACTCTGTATCCAGCTGGAGCTATTGGTACCCTGCGAAACAATCTTGATGTTATTTCTTACGAAATCAATTAAGGACCTTTGAACTAAAGGAACTAAACTAAAGATAGTAATATAAGAAAAATTGCTCCTCAATAATGTTAGCTGGTTAAGAGAACTATGCTTAAGAGACATGCGCCGTTACTACGTTGTATGGAAACGCTTAGTCTCTGGCGAAGGTAAAACATATTCGCCCCTTATAGGGGATAAATAGAGAGTAAGAGTTTGATAAGTAGAAAGAGAGAAAGGAGGCTTTTGCCCTGCAGTGGGATACAAATGGCTTGTGATAATAATACCTACAAGTTTAAGTGGATTTTTATTCACATTGAAGTCCCATTTGGTCATACGACTTTTTCTGTACAAAACTATCTTATTATGCACCTTTTAAATAGATCATATTAATGTTACTGACATGTTAGCACCAACGATGTCGAGGGTACAAGATGCAGTTGTCACTGCATGCTGTAGCGTAACTAATGCTCCGCCGCATTTATGTCCTCTAGTAATAGTCGGTGACAGACCTATTCGTTGCAACGAGATCTGAAAAGATGACAACAAAGGTAGATTGTATGGCTTATATTTTTCAACTTACACTTTCATACTGTTATGGGCCTACTACACGCACGCACTTCCCCACAGTTTTGCCTGCGGGATTACACGGTGCACACAGTACATCGCGCGTGTGGTTTGTAATGGTAATACAGTTTTACCAACCATACGCGCGATGTACTGTGAAGTGTGAACGAAAACTGTGGGGAAGTGCGTGCGTGTAGTAGGCCCATTAGTCTGTGTCACCCCACTGCTAGGCAAAGGCCTCTCCCGATGCCAGTGTCGGAGATCCAGGGCTAAGGTGGACCACTGGTTTTGTCTCCCGCCAACTTCTACTATGTGTTGAACCAAACAAATATCTAGTACAGGCTGGCGATTAAGTTACCTGCATTTTATATCCGATTCATAGAAAAAAGACTGCTTTTCGCATGCATCGAAACAATCTGGCTGGTGTGTAGGAATTTGTTTTTTTTCTCTCGAATTGGTTTTATGAGTTTTTTATGGAAAAGTTGTTTAATATGACAGGTAGACTCAAATCCTTGAAAGATGCTTGTGACTCAACCGCAATCTTGTATAATATCTCGTTTAGTCTAAACCAAACCAACATTCAGATGAAGATATTATCTTGTTCAAAACAAGGTATCAAAATAATTTTATAACTTACCATATATGGGAACTGGTTTTCAGTTGCTGGCGACCCATTAAGTATTCTGTTTTGCACTCCAGCATATACAGAGCAGGTACACGTAACTGTTAAAAAACAACAATATTTGTTAAATGCAAAAGATAAATGCTATGCAAACGATGAATGGGTACCAAGGTGTAGAGGCTCATCATAGATATATATATGTATAGGCATGAGAGGACGGACATTTTCGTGCAACTTGAGTGAATTCCCAAGAGTTTTGTTGAATTTTGTTTCTTACATTTAATTTTTACTTTATTTGTTTTTGTGTTGTTTGTTTGTGTTTTACAAATTATTTTTAAAGTTTAGTGTTTTAGTTACAGTATTAGTCGTAAGTTATTTTCCAAGTATCTGGTGAGTGTTTGCAAACCACTATTGTATTGGGTCTGCCTGTAAAGATAGTGTGTGTTTATAATAATGAGACTGATGTCAATTTAAATAATTATGTGGTATGTTTTTCGTAGGCAATTCTATATTATGTCTTTTGTATGGTAGTGTATATATTTGAAAGTGCTTAGATATTGAAAGACAGGGTGAGGAACTGCGAAGTCAACTATCTAATAAATCTCCTTGTCACGGGTAAAAACATGAAAGTTGCTTTTGTACCAGAGACGCTTCGATCAGAGACGTGACTTACGGAGTGACGGTACTTGCTTGTAACAAGTGACGTGTGCGTGTATAACTAGACGCAATCCGCGTCATTAGTCACTTCACCTGAAGCCGTGAATATTCAAACAAATTTCCCACATTACGGTTGGTGTTTATTTCAGACAGTCCATGTTTTGCTCAAGCGACTTCGGGGAATTTGGCGGATAAAGTATACATAATAGCATATCGCATAAACTATTTATTATCAAACAAATACTTACCAAAAGCACTCACAAACAGAAACCAAAACTTATCCATGTTTTTGTTAGTCACAAAGATTTATTAATCTAGCTCTTATATTTTTTTTATTAAAACCAAAATAATGGAACAAACTGCTTTACGTATTGATCACTGCGTTATGTTGCTTATCGCTACGTTATCATGTAGATAATACGTTATTAGTAATATCTATATTTTTATCAAATTAAACTGTGCAGAAAAAGTGCCTAATAACATGGATACCTAATATTCGAACATGGACACATTTATGGCGAAAAAACAGTGTTATCATGGGGCATTTTACTATTATTTATTACCTGCGTAACCGAGCTCTGCTCGCGTGAAAATAAGGAAAATTAATTTTCCCAGAAATTAGATCTAGCTAGATCGATTTTACGCCCCCGTAAGACCTGATATAGACTTTCATCGAAATCGTTAGACCCGTTTTCGAGAACGTGATTAAAAATATCCAGTTACTCATATATTAGTAGGTGTAGCATTATACTACTATCTATTATCATTAACCGCTAGAATATCACGTCACAAAATATAAGCACTATGAAAAAACTGGGTCGTGACAGGGACCACGGTCCCAAAAGCCACCTGTAGTATTTTAATTAATTTGGAGCGGTACATCGGGACCTCAAGAAAAACGAAATTAAAGTACAGTTAGCAAAAAAGTGATATAATATTATGATAAACAATTACATGAATTTATTTATTCGTACGGCTACAAAATAAACGGTAATGTTATTGGGTTACATACTATACAATCAATCATGTTGATGGTACAAAGTGCAAATTTAAGAACAAATTTTATTTATAAGTACTGTATTTTGAACTTTGTACCAGAGTGTCATGATTCAGTTGAAGATTAGCTACGAGGTGACCGCCTGAAATAAATGATTAATCTCTTAACTTATGATACCCTAGTACTTCATAACATATTACATTAGTGTTAACTTCTGCAAATTTTCAATTAAACTTTTGTATGCAAATTTCATAATATTTAATTTTTTATTACAATTTTTGAAATAAAAGAAATATTTTATTCTTTAATAAAATTAGTTTTATTTGTATACTAAACTTAAACTTCTTTGGTTGACCGTACTTTTTAAAGGCATAAGTTTGTTTATTTTATTTGTGGTCCCGAAATACCACTAAAACATAATAATTATTATTTAGGCCCCACGACCCAAAAAACTGTCGACTGAAATTAACGTAAATTCATGGCAGTACCTAAAGAAACAGTTTGTTTTAAATCCAATTTACTAAAGTTTTCACACAACGTAATCAGTTCGGTGTATCAAATGTAAAAAATAAGGTAGCTAATAATATGGAACACGGCTAATCGGAACCAAGGGTAATGAGAACTGTCGGGGGTCACGCGATGACCTCCGGCCACCGTAGACGCGGGCCTGTGGACGGTGAGTAACGGGCTAGCTCGCCGTCCGGCCGTCGTCATGACGGCAACAGACCGTGTCGGCGGCGCGTACGTGTTCCACGCGCGCCTTAAAGAGATGTCAGCAACGAGGGGCCCGCAAGGGCCGACGCCCGTCGGGACTGTGGATATCGAAAGGTTACCGCGGCTCCGACACAAGGGCGAAGAAGAAGGAACATGGGTTTGGTTTTTAGTCAGTAGAAGTCTGACACTCCCCTTCGCTCTGCCCAAGAGCGGGGGGGGGGTTATTCGATGATTTTCCACCCACAAAAAAAAAAAAAAAAAGGGTAATGAGAACTACCCTAGTTTACGTGTATTTAAACAAGTTGGATCCTAATTTGTTTTTCGTTAGTACAGGACGTGGGTGACTAGTGTCATCTCTACTTATTTTACTTTTTCTACATAAAGATAGTACGTCAATTTTTCAGGCGATCTATCATTTTTTTACGATGTTCAAGGACAAAAAATGAAAAGTTGGTTCTGTTCATTATTCTCAGTATTTTGCTCGCCAAATGGGGTATCGTCGATCCATCCGGCAGTTTGTTTGGGATGGATTGACCCCCTCTGCAGGATATGCGCCACCTCCTATCCTGTCCATCCTGCATAACCACTTGCACCTTTCAGGACTTACTAGAAGCAAATGACAGAGCTGTGCAGGTGGCTACATACTGGTCTAATACGATTTGAGCTCATCGACACGTAAAGAAGAAGAAGTATTTTGCTAAAATATTTGTTTTATGGAAAATGGTCTATAAGGTCAGCAAGAAAAAAGTTTCCCTTTTACTAATAAAAAAGTTAAATTATTGACAAGTTTTATTTTGTTTTGCAATTTTACATTCAGATAAAAATCAACCATTGTTTTCGACTTATCTAATAAAACCCATAGTTTCAAACACCTATAGTAAAGACATTGACGTTTACAATTTGAGCAAGTACGACTACTGCTAGCACTGCAATTCCAGGTTGGAAAGTGGATGCTCCACCGGGAGAGGGCGTAGTCACCGGCAAAGTCACTGGTGTTGGCACCGTCGATGTCGTTGTTGGAGCCTGTGTTGTTGTGTCATTGCCAAGGTCCGGTACAGGTTGGGCGGTGACAAAATTTATCCATGTGGTGTAATTGGCTACACGGGTATACAAGTCAGGGACACGAATTATGTTTATGTCTATTAAAGTACCCACAAGATTACCGTTGCAGACTAACGGGCCACCGTCATCGCCCTGGAAATAAATTTAAACAAAATTATTATAAGAATTGACGATTATTATAAGGATCTTTGCGGAGGCGAGAACGGACGGTTTCAACGTCACGGTTAACGGAACTTTAGTCTAAGAAGTCGGTGTCGTTAGTAAATTTTTTTAGTCACCAGCATCCAAATAATTAATAAGTTAATTTGCTGTTTTAATTATAAAAAAAACAATAAGTTGCAACAAAATATTGTATTGTAGTGTTGTTACCCGAGATTTATTAAACACCTATATGTCAGTTATGGAGTAAGACATTACCAAACACCGAACACAAGTCTAGACTTCTAACTGTTACTGATATTTTTTTATTGGAAAATCTCTATTAATATAACTTGACTCGTATGTGGGGGGTACACTGTTCATCCTGTTCCTGCTCCATTTTCTACAATTCTTCGCTTTTGCTATTCCTAATTTATATCCATCAACCAAGGCTCCCTGTACTTATTTATCATATTTTTTTACCCGGGTTGGTTTAGCTTCTGGCCCTGTAGTTGTGTCAAGTCCGCACACCATGCTCGATGATAATGTTGAATTAATCATACCAGGGAGATATTCACGGCACGTCGTTTCATTCATCGCAGTCATTACTGCAAAATGCAACTGTGTACCGCTCTGTAACAATTAAATAATATTAATAAAAAATTTATAAAAATAAAATTACCATGTTTAGTTATTTGTCATTCAAATAGATTTTACGTCCTAGGTATGTAACGGAGGTGAAGATGTTAAAAGCGCTCTTCCTTCGAGGAAACAACGGTTAACTAATGGACGCTGAGTTGGTGAAAAGTAAAGAAAAGGTGATATTTATTAGAAACCTGAACCTTTTTCCTGAGGGCTATGGCGTCTGAAACTTCCTCCACCATAATATGACTAGTGAGACGACTTATACCTTAGTATTTGTTGTCGTTGTTATTGTGGGTATTTGCTGTGGGTGGTCCTCTCATTAACTCGTCTTTAGTTAAGTTACTAACAATAGTGCTTAACACGTTCAGACCGGCACCTATATAGGTACTTGGTATCCTACGGCGCAAATGTTCATATGGCCACCGGTGGTACATCACCGCCCCATGAACCAAAAGTCTTGCCAAATTACATCCACCTCCTGAGCTGCACTATGAAAATTTGTCTATTTTACTAGACAGGGACGGTAAATACAACACTTTCTCTCAAGGCGGCGCGCATTTATTAGTACATTGCAAGTATAGTGTGACGTGGCCATCGGTGGTACACCCCGCCGTGGCAGCAAATACTCCGTGCTCCACCGGTGGTACCAGCCGGTCTGAACGTGTTAAGTTAAAACCTGTTACTAACAACTTAAGGATCTCTGAGTTGTCCGAAATATAACGATTTATTATAAGAAGAAGAATGAAATTTTATTTATCCGAGCTAGCCATCCTGTACATACTTACTCATGTCAATGAAACCTTAAGTAAAATGCGACGAAAACTAGTAGATTGGTCTGTGGGGGCATCAAAGGCGTTTGCTTTGCGTTTGCGTTTAAAGGTGGTGTAATTTGAATCTGCTCTTAAATTTTATACAAGGTCCCATATTACTGAGCAACAATTATGTTGCAATATTAATATTATTATGTTAACCTTGGAAGAGCATTTTAAATTGAAAGAGCATTATGGGTTATTTTAACAATGTCTCTACAGTTCAATAATAAATTATAATAATTATGTAAAATGTATGCCAAGATAACAACAACATAATTTTATTAAAACTGCTTTAACTAGACCTTTATGACAAAAATACCAACAGAATACATTATATTACAAGCTATGCAAGTTGTATAACTATGACGTCGATATAATTATTTGAATGAGAGAAGAAAAACTTACGCCCCATCCAGTAAAAATGCACCAATTTACGCCAATGTCACCAATGTCACCAATCGGCAGTGGTGTCACTATGGTGTTTAAGAACGGTGTGCCAAGCTGAAACAATTTAATAGAAGAAATTAATAGATATCAACGCCTAACACTTCATTTCCGTTAAAAAACTTTCTACTTACAGTAATAACAGCAATGTTGTAATTTAACCGGTTATTGGTCAGTCCAATCATGGTCCTATTATACTGTGGGTGTGCAGTGAAACTTGCAATACGCCGAGTGCGATTAGTTGAAGTATCATTGGACAGAAACGCTGAACCAGCGAAAACTCTGTGTTCGGCTGGAAGCATTATCGGCACCCTAAAAACAGTCTTAATGTTCGGTAACGATTTGGATTCTGTTAAACAATTAATTAGATTTCTCCTAAAGATCGATGACAATCTCCTCATTTTACAATATACGTGAAAAATAGTCGCATCTCCTGCCTTCAATTTGATAGCGTAGCGAAGAGATAGCTGGAAGGGGGGAAATTTTACAATTTCACGATGTATTGACAGGGTAGCAGTTAACCAGAAAATACATAAAAATAGTCTAGCTAATTATTGCCGTGCCAACTACGAGTCTTTGGTCAACCGGACCCACTCAAAATGGACCCGCGGGTCCAGTCGACCAATTCGAGTTGTGAACTGGTCGACTGGACCCATACCTAATTTCATTACAAAGTACAGTCACGGAGTACAGTCGAATCTTTTAGTTTTATTTTTACAGCAGTACAGTTATTGTGATTTAAATTCACAAACTACCAGGAGATCAGAATGATGAAGAAGTATTTATTATCTTCATTGCGTGCACCAGCACGATAACAGAATTAGTGTAGAAAAATACATTACATAGATTTGATAGTGAGATTTATAGCACACTTATATTATAGGGCGAAATTCTTAAAGTTTGCATGTGGGTCCATTTGACCAATTTAAATAAATAAAAATAATAATGTAGTCAACTGGACACGTGGGTCCAGTAGCGAGCGGGTCACACATTCATCATCATCATCATCATCATTTCAGCCGAAAGACGTCCACTGCTGGACATAGGCCTCCCCTAAGTGTCGCCACATTGACCGGTCTCGTGCGTCTCGCATCCAGCGGATCCCCGCAACCTTCACCAGGTCATCGGTCCACCTAGTGGGAGGCCTTCCAACGCAACGTCTTCCGGTTCGCGGTCGCCACTCCAGAACTTTCCGGCCCCATCGGGCATCCGTTCTGCGAGCAATGTGCCCTGCCCACTGCCACTTAAGTTTGGCAATTCAGTTTTGGTATCGACCGTACTGCGATCGCCAACCCGCCTGCCAAGCGTGGCGATTATGGCAAACTCCCCTAAGCAATAATGAGCGCAACACTATATTCAACACCAAGTTTTTACATATTAATTTAGGGAAGCTTTGAAAGCTCCGTAATTTTTATAAAACTTTTATCACATAAAAGCCAGCAAACTTAACGTTACTAACAGTAATTGTTCAGTGACTCTTGTAAAGTCAAGAACGCAAAATGCAGAGGTCACTGCATGCCGTAGCGTCACCAATGCTCCTCCACATCTGTGTCCTCTTGTGGGAGTATTTATTAGACTTAACTGCTGCAACGAAACCTGAAAGGATATCAAACTTAATTGGTACAAAATCAAATGGTATTCGATCACTGTTGTAATTATTTATAGTGTCAGCAGTTTTTTGAAAATGTTCAATTTCGTCCTATTTTCTTAGGCGAACTGAAAATGGTCAATATCATCCTATTTTCTTAGGCCAACTGAAAATGGTCAATTTTATCCTTTTTTCTTAGTTGTAAATGATGATGATGACAGCTGTATTTTGTATCTTGGTTGTGCACACATAATCGTCAAACAATTAACATAGGTACAAGCTTTACAACGGCAACGATTCAGTTTACTTCAAGTAACATCACGAGGGATGTATTTTTAGTGGAAGAATTTAAAATGATTCCGACTCAGTCACTTGTGACAATTTCATTTAATTTTGTTTCTTCGTAACAAGCAAGCTGTTGGCACGCATAAATAGACATTGACAGTCGGACAGACACACAAGTAATCATTATTGAATGGCACACGTAAAAGTAACTGAAATATTATAAGAAAAATTACCATATACGGGAACTGGTTATCTGCGGCAGGAAATCCATTATTTATTCGGGTTGGCCCTTCAGCATATAAAGAGCTTGTGGTTGACACTGTTCACACAAATAATCACAAAATGTAATTTATGCAAGAGATTATTTCAAAATTAATTACCTAGTGCCGTGCTACACCATATAAGTTAAAAACAGTTCAAAAACGTGTGATCGTTGAACGTTTATATCTTAACTTTTATTCATATTATCCTGAAAAAAGGTAACCTAATGATTGTTGTTAGTTGTTTAGTTAGTTTACATAAGAGACGTGACTTACGGAGTGACGGTACTTGCTTGTAACAAGTGACGTGTGCGTGTATAACTAGACGCAATCCGCGTCATTAGTCACTTCACCTGAAGCCGTGAATATTCAAACAATTTTCCCACATTAAGGTTGGTGTTTATTTCAGACAGTCCATGTTTTGCTCAAGCGACTTCGGGGAATTTGGCGGATAAAGTCATAACAGTATATCGCAAACTTAAACTATTTATTATCAAGCAAATACTTACCAAAAACACTCACAAACAGAAACCAAAACTTGTCCATATTTTTGTTAGTCACAAAGATTTATTAATCTAGCTCTTATATTTATTTTTATTAAAACCAAAATAATGGAACAAACTGTTTTACGTATTGTTCACTGCGTTATGTTGCTTATCGCGACGTTATCATGTAGATAATTCGTTAATAGTAATATCTATATTTTTATCAAATTAAACAATGCAGAAGAGGTGCCGAATAAAAAAAAATCAGGGTGAGGAGAGTCCCTTGCGGTAGGTTATGGTAGCCTGCGTTATTGGCGTCTCAGGGGCTGTGTATACAGATGTCAATATGATCTATCTATTTATGTAGAACGCGGAGGGTGTCACAGCTTTTTTGTGCGTAACTATTAATTATTATCTAATCTAAAAACAGTGTTATCATTGGGCACTTTACTATTAAGTATATTACCTGGGTGACCGAGCTCTGTTCGCGTGAAAATAAGGAAAATGGTTTTTTCCTGAAATTAGATCTAGCTAGATCGATTTTATGCCGCCGTAAAACCCGATATCGACTTTTATCGAAATCGTTAGACCCGTTTTCGAAAACGTGATTACTTAAATCTAAATATTACTCATGTATTAGTAGGTATAGGATTATACTACTATCTATTTATCATTAGCCGATAGAATATCACGTCACAACAGATAAGCGCTATGAAAAAACTGTCGACTGAAATTAACATAAATTCATGGCAATACCTAAAGAAACAGTGTGTTTTAAATCCAATTTACTAAAGTTTTCATACACCGTAATCAATTCGGTGGATCAAATGTAAAAAAAAAATAAGGTATATATGTAACACGGCTAATCGGAACCAGGGGTAATGAGAACTACCCTAGTTTACGTGTATCTAATCAAGTTAGATCCTAGGTAATTTATTTTGAGTTAGTACAGGACGCGAGAGGGGTACATGTGACTAGTCACATCTCTACTTATTACACGACTGCCCCAAAAAAAAGAGTGTTATGTTTTTAGCGTTCATGTATGTATGTTTGTCTGTGAGTTTCTTTATTCCACCGTAACTTCTAAACGCCTTAACCGATTTTGATGTATGTGGTATCTTTAGATTCTTTGCGTTATCCCGGGTGACATAGTCTAGTTAATATTTCAAAAAATATGATAGGGTGGCCATGGTTTAGGGATAAAAACCACTTTTGATTTTTTTTTATTGAACTTTTAATGAAAGCTATAATATCATCGTCTAGAACTTGTTAAGTAGATTACAAAAATATACCACAGTAGTATTCAATATCTATAGTTTACTAGTAAAATCTCAACAAATGATATGGTGACATTTTAAACCCGGTAATCGATACGAACAAGCTAAATATCGGTAGATTCCTTATAATTAAAGGAATAAAACTAACTAGGTTACAACTCCCAAATCCATGATTTACGGCAGCTAAACGGTTTTAAAGTTTGTATAAATATGCGTGAATCAATGTACTTGAAACTTAGCAAGAATATTAATTTTCAGGAGGTAATAATATTTGCCATTATAAGATTTTCAAAAGCCCCTTAAAGTGTTGAAAGAAAAGTTCAGGGTTTAAGTTTGTATGGAAAATGTTTACTGTGAAGTCGAATCAACTTGAAACTCGTTACTTACACAAATAAAGCGTTACGTGTGTAAATAAAACAATTGATTAAAAAAGTGGCCAAATGCGAGTTTTACCCGCGCACCGTGGGTAAAAATACTTGAATGTTTTTAAATGTTAACAATTAGTTCTGTCCTTCCGCCATTTAAAATCACTTCACAGACTTTTTTCATACTTTTATAACTATTCTTATTTCTGGGACATGAACAAAAATAAACCCAATTCCTTCTTAACTCTAATTACTTTTCTGTATTACTTAATAAAGTACTCGTCAACAAACATTTTGATTTGTGGAGCTTCATGAGGCTGAAATATTGGTATTTTATTATTATCCTCTGCATAAGTCTCATTGAGTAGCATTTATTTAAAAGATAAATGTAATTTGGCGATTTAGATCCACGTTATCCCTGAGTGCGTGTTCACGTACGCGCGACGCGACGCGCGACGCGATGGGCGATTAAATTCAAACATATGGCGGTGTATGAGTGCGTTCACGGAGAAGCGATTTTATACGCGATTATTTGAATTTGAGGCGGTGCCCGCGGCGGCGCCCGCGGCGATTATCGCGGCGATTATCGCGGCGGCGCCCGCGGCGATTATCGCGGCGACGCACGCAGCGGCAATTCTCGATGAAGCGATACCCGCGACGGAACTTTTTTTCTGATTGATGGTTTTCGGGGTCGCTGATTATGAAAATGAGTTCAAAATGAAAATCCAAGATGGCGCCGAAAAAAAATTTAGTTTTTCCATCATGGGTGTCGTAAGTCGTTTAAATGGTTTTCGGGGTCGCTGATTACAAAAATGAGGTCAAAATGAAGACCAAGATGGCGGCCAGGAAAATTTTTGGTTTTACCGTCATGGGTGTGGTTTTCATGGTTTTTGGGGTCGCTGATTACGAAAATGAGGTCAAAAGGAAAATCCAAGATGGCGGCCAGGATTTTTTTTGGTTTTTCCGTCATGGGTGTGGTTTTCATGGTTTTTGGGGTCGCTGAATACGAAAATGAGGTCAAAATGAACATCCAAGATGGCGGCCAGGAAATTTTTGGTTTTTCCGTCATGGGTGTGGTTTTCATGGTTTTTGGGGTCGCTGATTACGAAAATGAGCACAAAATTAAAATCCAAGATGGCGGCCAAGGAAATTTTTGGTTTTTCCGTCATGGGTGTCGTTTTCATGGTTTTTGGGGTCGCTGATTACGAAAATGAGGCCAAAATGAAAATCCAAGATGGCGGCCATGGAAATTTTTGGTTTTTCCTTCACGGGTGTGGTTTTCATGGTTTTTGGGGTCGCTGATTACGAAAATGTGGTCAAAAGGAAAATCCAAGATGGCGGCCAGGAAATTTTTGGTTTTTCCGTCATGGGTGTGGTTTTCATGGTTTTTGGGGTCGCTGATTGCGAAAATGAGCTCAAAATTAAAATCCAAGATGGCGGCCAGGATTTTTTTTGGTTTTTCCGTCATATGTGTGGTTTTCATGGTTTTTGGGGTCGCTGAATACGAAAATGAGGTCAAAATGAACATCCAAGATGGCGGCCAGGAAATTTTTGGTTTTTCCGTCATGGGTGTGGTTTTCATGGTTTTTGGGGTCGCTGATTACGAAAATGAGCTCAACATTAAAATCCAAGATGGCGGCCAGGAAAATTTTGAGTTTCTCCGTCATGGGTGTCGTTTTCATGGTTTTTGGGGTCGCTGATTACGAAAATGAGGTCAAAATGAAAATCCAAGATGGCGGCCATGGAAATTTTTGGTTTTTCCGTCATGGGTGTGGTTTTCATGGTTTTTGGGGTCGCTGATTACGAAAATAAGCTCAAAATTAAAATCCAAGATGGCGGCCAGGAAAATTTTAGGTTTTTCCGTCATGGGTGTCGTTTTCATAGTCTCAAAATGAAAATCCAAGATGGCGGCCAGAAACATTTTTGGTTGCGGTCGCTGATTACGAAAACGAGCTCAAAATTAAAATACAAGATGGCGGCTAGGAAAATTTTAGGTTTTTCCGTCATGGGTGTCGTTTTCATGGTTTTTGGGGTCGCTGATTACGAAAATGAGGTCAAATAGAAAATCCAAGATGGCAGCCAGGAAATTTTTTGGTTTTTCCGTCATGGGTGTGGTTTTCATGGTTTTTGGAGTCGCTGATTACGAAAATGAGGTCAAAATGAAAATCCAAAAATTTTCCTGAACGCCATCTTGGATTTTAATTTTGAGCTCATTTTCGAAATCAGCGACCCCAAAAACCATGAAAACGACACCCATGACGGAAAAACCAAAAATATCCTTGGCCGCCATCTTGGATTTTCATTTTGACCTCATTTTCGTAATCAGCGACCCCAAAAACCATAAAAACCACACCCATGACGGCAAAACCAAAAAAAATCCTGGCCGCCATCTTAGATTTTCATTTTGAGCTCATTTTCGCAATCAGCGACCCCAAAAACCATGAAAACGACACCCACGACAGAAAAACCAATAATTTCCTTGGCCGCCATCTTGGATATTAATTTTGAGCTCATTTTCGTAATCAGCGACCCCAAAAACCATGAAAACCACACCCATGACGGAAAAACCAAAAATTTCCTGGCCGCCATCATGGATTTTCATTTTGACCTCATTTTCGCAATCAGCGACCCCAAAAACCATGAAAACGACACCCATGACGGAAAAACCAAAAATTTCCTACGCCGCCATCTTGGATTTTAATTTTGAGCTCATTTTCGTAATCAGCGACCCCAAAAACCATGGAAACCACACCCATGACGGAAAAACCAAAAATTTCCATGGCCGCCATCTTGGATTTTCATTTTGACCTCATTTTCGTAATCAGCGACCCCAAAAACCATGAAAACGACACCCATGACGGAAAAACCTCAAATTTCCTAAAATTTTCCTGGCCGCCATCTTGGATTTTAATTTTGAGCTCATTTTCGCAATCAGAGACCCCAAAAACCATGAAAACCACACCCATGACGGAAAAACCAAAAATTTCCATGGCCGCCATCTTGGATTTTCATTTTGACCTCATTTTCGTAATCAGCGACCCCAAAAACCATAAAAACGACACCCATGACGGAAAAACCTCAAATTTCCTAAAATTTACCTGGCCGCCATCTTGGATTTTAATTTTGAGCTCATTTTCGCAATCAGCGACCCCAAAAACCATGAAAACGACACCCATGACGGAAAAACCAAAAATTTCATTTGCCGCCATCTTGGATTTTAATTTTGAGCTCATTTTCGTAATCGGCAACCCCAAAAACCATGAAAACCACACCCATGACGGAAAAACCAAAAATTTCTTGGCCGCCATCTTGGATGTTCATTTTGACCTCATTTTCGCAATCAACGACCCCGAAAACCATTAAAACGACTCCCATGACGGAAAAACCAAAAATTTTCGTCGACGCCATCTTGGATTTTCATTCTCATTTTTGTAATCAGCGACCCCAAAAACACTACTCTATCAGCAATACCTAAAACTAGTCGGTTTGATTGAGAACGCCGCGTGCTTTGCTACCCGCTTGAAAAGTCGCCGCGATAATCGCGGCGGCCGTCGCCGCGGGCGCCGCCGCGGGCACCGCCCCGCGTCTGTATGAACAGCGTAGTACATTGCCATACGTTTGTGTTTGCGCGTGCGATGATATCTGCCGCTGCACGCATCGCGTGTCCGTGAACACAAAAATCGCGCGACGCGCCGCTCGTCGCGTCGCAGGTCGCGCCGCGCGTCGCGTCGCGCGTACGTGAACACGCACTAAGAAAGACTGTCTTTTTTATTTGCACACTGCACAACCGGGTTAGTACTGGGTTATACGATAACTCTTGGTAAGACTGCTTGTCAGACTTTCGGGCAACTGACTATGTCAGAAGGAATAATCGTTTATCGTTGTCGAGAAGCTATCAATTGCATCTTCCAAACCTCCGTCTTAGTAGCTTGGTTCCAGAAGTGGAGAATGGACGTCAAACATAATAAGAGTAAGCAGTTCTCTTCTCAAACCCAAGAACAACAGTAGTTTGTCTACTTCCCTTCCAATGACAATAATTATCTTTGCGCCTATAACCGTCCCCAACCCAATTTATAAAATTGTACAAAAAATTTCACGCTCGCTTCGCTCGCGCACCCGTCCTGTTCGTTCTGCTTTTATTCTAAAATCAATTTTTAAATAGATCATCCAGGGAAAATTGTCCACCCTTTATCCCTTTGGTTAAGTCTCGTTAGGGTAGCACTTAATAAAAACAGTTTGGTAATAACTTCGTCTTACAAAATTTAAAGATGTTCCTAAAAGCCCTCGGTTCGGAGAAGTTAAAATCAAAAGGCACAAGTGACCACTCATGTTGACCCGTGACAATGCACAAGCTGCAAACAGTATCATTGAACAGAAGCATAGTAAATCTAACGCATGACACAGTTAGGAGGTTTCCCAATATACGTTTAAGATCTGCGTTGCTAACCACATGATAAACAGTCCCTCCAAAATCGAAATCACCTCATATCTCAAAGTTAATGAATATAAATAATAATCGATTTAGTTTCGCATTATCTATAGCGCGACATTGCTTTCCTGAAAAATAAAGCAAGTATATCGTGGCATTTTGGTTAAAGGTCTAAATACCGCTACATCACTAAAAGGTATGAAATGAAAACAAATAATTAAAAAATTAAAATACACGCCTGCCGTGTCAAAAAGTAAACTAAAAAATAAAAAACTAATTTTTTTATTGCAGTCGGCCACCTGTAAAGAAATGATCCACCGACCTGTCGGGACTGCAATAAAAAATTTAGTTTTCAGTTTTCTATTTTTGAATATAATCACGGGATCTTGCTCTCATTCATCACTGAAATCATTCAACTTGTTTTTTATTTTTCAGTTTACTTTTTGACACGGCAGGCGTGTATTTTAATTTTTTAATTACCTATTTGTTTTTTTTTACTTTTGCTACATAAACAGACCGTACGTATTTTTTTCCGGTGTTAGATTATTTTTTTTACAATACTCGGAACCAACATGTAAAAAAAAAGAGAGATGAACTTAACATTCGCTTCAAGCACCTACTTTGGCTCCTGGGTCGTAACAGCAAATTGTCGATGGATAATAAGTTACTTATCTATAAAGTAATTTTGAAACCGGTATGGATGTACGGCGTCCAACTCTGGGGTAGCGCCAGCAATTCAAACATCTCGTGCTTGCAGAGAATGCAAAACATAATACTGCGAACAATTAGCAACGTACCATGGTACATCACAAACCAAGAAATTCATGACCATCTGAATATGCCCACTATAAAGGACGAAATCCAAAACGTCACCTTAAAGTACCGGGAGAAGCTAGTGAAACACCCCAATACACTGGCAACACAGCTTACGATACGTGGTTACGTAAAGCGCCTCAAGCGGAAGGACATCATATAGAATGAATAATGTACTATGAGGAGACGTCCTCACTGGGGGACGCACTCTAACCGACATAACGCACTCACCAAATTTGCTTATAGTGCCAAGCACTGATTGCAGATAAAGAAGATAACAAAAAAAAAAAAAAAAAACAATACTCGAGAACAAATGAAAAGTTGGTTCTCTTCATTAATCTCAGTATTTTGCTAAAATATTTTTTTTATGTAAAATGGTCTTTAAGGCAAGCAAGAAAAAAGTTTCCCTTATAAAAATAAAAAAAAGTTAAATTATTGACTTATGAAGACTTACGACGAATTTTATATTGTTTTGCAATTTTACAGTCAGATAAAAAGCAACCATTATATTCGACCTATCTAATAAAACCCATAGTTTTAAACACCTTTATTAAAGACATTGATGGTTACAATTTGAGCAATGGCGACAACTGCTATCACTGCCATTCCAGGTTGGAAAGTGGATGCTCCACCGGGAGAGGGCGTAGTTGTAACCACCGGCAAAGTCACTGGTGTTGGCACTGTCGTTGTCACTGTCGTTGTAGTTGTTGGAGCCTGTGTTGTTGTGTCATTTCCAAGGTCCGGTACAGGTTGGGCGGCGACAAAATTTATCCATGTGGTGTAATTGGCTACACGGGTATACAAGTCAGGAACACGCAGTCCGTTTATTTCTATTAAAGTACCCAGAAGATTACCGTTGCAGACTAACGGGCTACCGTCATCGCCCTGGAAATAAATTTTAACAAAATTATTATGGATTGACGATTATTAGGTACGATCGTTGCGGAGGCGAGAACGGACGGTTTAGTCTAAGAACTTTAGTCTAAGAAGTCGGTGTCGTTACTTATTTTTTTTTGTCACCAGCATCCAAAACTCAGGTTAATTTGCTGTTTTAATAATAAAAAAAAACAATTAGTTGCAACAAAATATTGTATTGTAGTGTTGTTACTCGAGATTTATTGAACACCTATGTCAGTTATGGGGTGGGCCATTACCAAACTCCGGACACAAGTCTAGACTTCTAACTGTTACTGATTAATTTTCATTGGAAAATCTCTATTAATATAACTTGACTCGTAAACTATGCTTTTGCTATTCTTAATTTATATCCTACCACCTTGGCTTCCTTGTACTATAAATTAACCTAATTATTACCCAGGTTGGTTTAGCTTCTGTAGCACGCCCGCACACCATGCTCGATGACAACATTGTATTACCAGGGAGAGATGGACGGCACGTCGTTTCATTCATCGCCGTCATTACTGCAGAATGCAACTGTGTACCGCTCTGTAGCAAATAAAATTACCATGTTTAGTTATTTGTCATTCAAGTAGATTATACGTCCTAGGTATGTAACGGAGGTGAAGATGTTAAAAGCGCTCTTCCTTCTAGGAAACAACGGCTAACGGATGCTGAGTTGGTGAAAATTAAAGAAAAAGTGATATTAGTAAGAAAAACAACGAAGTTTTATTTATCCAAGTTGGCCTGGTCCTGTAGGTACATACAAAATTTATTTTAACACAACCTCAAATAAAACAGTAGATTAGTCTGTGGGGGCCAAAGGCGTTTGCTTTGCGTTTGCGTGAAAGGCGGTGTAATTTGAAACTGGTTTTACTCTATCCTTAAAACTTAGATTTTATACAAGGTCCCGTATTCCTAAGCAACAATTATGTTGCTATATTAATAATAAATGTTAACCTTGAAATAGCAATTTAAATTGAAAGAGCAATATGCGTTTTTTTAACAATGTCTCAACAGTTCAATAATAAATTTTATGTAAAATGTATTATAAGCAAAGATAACAACAACATAATTTTATCAAAACTGCTTTAACTACACCTTTATAAGACAAAACACTAACAGAATATATTACAAAGTAACTATGCAAGTTGTATAACAATGACGTCGATATAATTATTTGAATGAGAGAAGAATGACCGACTACTGATTCCTGAGACACAGATATTTTTACCCGACTGCGGCGAAGCCCAAAAGGAGGGTTATTATCTAGTTCAGACACAGATGCCTTCAACATAAAAATAAGAAAATTAGATATTGTACTGTATATCTGTATAAATGTAACTTATGTTTGTGTTAAATAAATATTATTATTATTAACTTACGCCCCAGCCAGTAAAAATGCACGTCAACGAATTTACGCCAATGTCACCAATCGGCAGTGGTGTCACTATGGTGTTTAAGAACGGTGTGCCAAGCTGAAACAATTTGATAGCATGAGTTAATATAGATATCAACGCCTATCGCTTGAGTAGCAATTCCGTTAAAAAACTTTCTACTCACAGTAATAACAGCAATGTCGTTATTGAACCGGTTATTGGTCATTCCAATGAGGGTCCGATTATACTGTGGGTGTACGGTGAAACTTGCAATACGCCGAGTGCGATTAGTTGAAGTATCATTGGACAGAAACGCTGAACCAGCAAAAACTCTGTATTCGGCTGGAAGCATTATCGGCACCCTAAAAACAGTCTTAATGTTCGGTAACGATTTGGATTCTGTTAAACAATCGTTTAATTCGGCGGAATTAGATTTCTCCTCCGGAATGATGACAATCTCCTCATTTCTCAATCTACGTGAAAAATAATCGCATCTCCTGCCTTCAGTTTAATAGCATTTAAAGAAGTGCTGCTTCATGGTTATTCTCGCAATTAAGAACAAATAGGCTATTTGTTCTTATTTGCGAGAATAATCATGGCTAGAAGGGATAGCTGGAAGGGGGGAATATTACAATCTCAGCGACGTATTGTCAGACAGTGAAGCAGTTAACCAGGAATTACGTAGATAGTCCTGTGAAAACTACGTTCAATACCAAGTTTTTAAATATTAAAGGGATGCTTAGAAAACTCCGTAATTTATATAAAACTATCACATAAAAGCCAGCTAAATTAACGTTACTAACAGCTGTGCAGTGATGCTTGTAAAGTCAAGAACGCAAAATGCAGAGGTCACTGCATGCCGTAGCGTCACCAATGCTCCTCCACATCTGTGTCCTCTAGTGGGAGTATTTATTAGACTTAACTGCTGCAATGAAACCTGAAAGGATATCAACATTCATTAAGGCATGTGGGGCAACTTATACGAATTTGTTGCAAAATCTCATGGTAATCGATCAGTATTGTAATTATTGACAGTGTAAGCAGTTCTTTGAAAATGGTCAATTTCATTCATTTTCTCAGGTCAACTATCCACGTTGGCATCATTTGACGATTGGATGCAAGCTGTAAATGATAATGATGCCAGCTGTATTTTGTATCTTGGTTGTGCCCACATTATCGTCAAACAATTGACATACAAGCTTTAAAACAATTCAGTTTCCCACAAGTAACATCACGAAGGCTGTATTTTTATTGGAAGAATTTAAAATTATTCTGACTCAGTCACTTGTCACAGTTTCATTTGATTTTTCGTAACAAGCAAGCTGTTGGCACGCGTAAATAGACACTGACAGACGGACATACACTCATTATTTAATCATTATTGAATGGCACCAGGGCTCGGAACCGATTTAAAAAGAGCGGTTAATTTCGGTTAAATACCGGTAAATATATCGTTCCTTCATGTACCGGTTAAACAAGTGAACTGTTTTTTGAAACCCAAATGATAAAGGTTACCGGCTACGTAACCAGAAACGATTTTAAAACGATAACTAACCGGTTAATTCAGTAATTTGTAATTTTTTGGTCTACATTTTTAACACTTCTGACAAGTTACAGTGACATTATCGGTAAAATATACTGTTTATTTTTTTAATTTAATGTTTCGCCTTGGCGGGGGCCGGGCACTCTATCAAAACTAGGTTTTGAATTTCCACTATCAAAACCAAAATTCATGATAAACCGGGTTTCCACATAAACCGGTAAAAACCGGTAAAGTACAACCTTTAATCTAAATTGTTTTTTTTTTTTTAATTTGTAAAAGTAACTGAAATATTATAACAAAAATTACCATATACGGGAACTGGTTATCTGCGGCAGGAAATCCATTATTTATTCGGGTTGGCCCTTCAGCATATAAAGAGCTCGTGCTTGACACTGTTCACAAAAATAATTTATGAGATTATTTCAAAATTAATTACTGCCATGCTACACCATATTATAAGTTAGAAACAGTTCAAAAACATGTGATCGTTGAACGTTTATTTCTTAACTTTTATTCAGATTGTAAATGTGATACTTAGGAATCAAATAAATTTAAGATTATTAACAAATACTCACCACAAAACACAGTTACAAGAAGGCACAAAAACTTGTCCATTTTGACAAAGGATCAAATTATTTAGAAGAAAAAAAACTAAGCTCAATTAAATCAAGCTAAATAATGGCTATGGCACAAACCGCTTTACTTATCGACTGAGCGCTGGATATTATTCATGGCTGACTATATTTATCTTATCATATTATATATATTAATATAATATAACTGTCACTAAACAATGCATTATCGTCAGGTTCTTTACATTTTTTATGCGTTTACTCCTTTAGGATTTGATGTCAGAAACGATAAACATGAGGAAACACTAAAACACTTCTAGAGACCTTTGCCCAGCGGTCATCGGGCATGCAGGTGACGTCACCCGTCCAATCCCATTTTAGCCTAGCAGCCTTCTTGCCAACCTTCACTATTCCCGTTTTGGAATGCATCGTGGTGTTTCAAATCTGACGTTACCTAAAATAAATAGCAAAAATAGTGGTCATCTTAGAAAGGAACTTTGAACACATCAAAAGCACTTTTATTTTTTTGTTTGTCAGTCTATATCTCTGTTTACTATAATCTCCAAAGCTGCTGAACAAGTTTTCTTAGGTTTTCATAATTAGATTATGTTGGGTATTTGTCAATGAATACCTTGACCAGATAATCTCTTTCTAGGCAAGACAAGCTAAGGAAGTTGCCCGATGCACCGAAAATGCCTGGAAGAGATACTTGTCTTTAAAACATTTCCTCAGGGGTCTGTTCTCTCCGCGACACTTTTCCTGCTGCACATCAACGACCTCCTTGTTCCTGGAATTGTTGGGTACGCAGATGACAGCACTGTCATGGAGAGTTATACATACATAAGAGAGGCCATGGTAGAGCGAACGAATTCAGCCTTAAGACTTGTCTCCGAGTGGGGTGACGAGAATCTGGTTGATTTCAATGCCACTAAAACGCAAGTGTGTCTGTTCACCGCCAAAAGGAGTCCGTTTAGTCTGGCCCCTACTTTCCGGAGTGCGTCTGTACAAGTTACTGACAGTCTCGAGCTTCTTGGCACGAAGTTGAGCGCGAATCTGAACTTCGGCACCTACATCGAGTCGAAAGCTCAAACTGCGGCTAAAAAGCTGGGCGTCCTAAACAAGGTTAAGAGGTACTTCAAGCCTGGACAGCTTTCAGTATTATATAAAGCTCAAGTCCGGTCCGGCATGGAGTATTGCTGTCACCTTTGGGATGGCTCAGCCAAATACCAACTTGCCACACTTGACTCTGTAGAGCGCAGAGCCAGGATGCTAATTGGTGACGATAGGCTGGTTGTCAAGCTCCATAGCCTGGCCCATCGACGCAAAGTCACATGTCTGTCGGTCTTCTACAGACTGTACTTCGGAGAGTGTGCGCAGGAGCTCCACGAGCTGATTCCACCATCTCCCTTCTTCCATCGGGAGACTAGACGTACTGCAGGTTATCACCGATACCTAGTCGACGTTCCACACATTCGAACGAAGCGCTTTGCCAAGTTCTTTGTTATGCGCACAGCCAAGGACTGGAATTCCCTGCCTGCGTCGGTTTTTCCGAGTTCATATAACCCTAATCTATTTAAGTCGCGAGTAAACAGGCTTCTTCTGGGTAAGCTCGTTCCATCGTCGACATCATCTCTGCCCTTAGGGCAAGATTGAAGTCAAGAGCAAGCCCATTTATAATAAAAAAAAATTAAAAAAAATTTAATGAAGGGATCTCTCTCTGTCTAGAGCACTACTGAACATATTGTGCATTCTATTTTCTTTTAAGTGTTTGAAAAAACAACATCAATTTTATCTACAAGCGAAAAAGTTTACCACCAAACTCGATAGATGGCGTTTGATTATTTTAGCTCACTTTGATACAATTAATTAATACCAGTAATTTGACTTGCAAGTCTAGATAAAATTGTAAATGCTACCGGCCAAACGAGATTTGGATCAACCAGATCTGCCAACCCGCAATAGAACGGAACCAGTATAGCCTAGGCCAAACTCGTTCATCCTGATATCGATAGCATAAACCCGTTTAGCCTGGGTCGAGTCGTTTTATCCTAGTTAGAATTTACATGCTTTAGGATAAACGTCTTAGTCATGATTCTGATATTTTCTTGACAGTTCTCGCGTTTTTCAAGGCGGTTTAGTTTGTCGTGCAAAGGACATCATCCACATTTCATACAGTTTGGGTCCAAAAGTAAAAGTGCCGGCCAAATAAAAAAAGTGTTTTATTCTGATAGAACTCGTCCGCCTTAGAATTTCTTTAAATGACACCAAAGCTGTAGCATCACTATACTTGGTATTATTTGAGTTCCAAAAATACTATTTATAACTCAATTACCACTGAACTGACTCACTGATTGACAGAATTGTTCTCCCAGATGGTGGATGGGGAGGTGGGTATATTTTGACAGATTCGTAAACAAAGTAACTCGTGAGTATGGGAAAAGTGCCAAACCCCCCCTTTTCCCCCCCTTTCTCCCCCCTCCCTATCGTATCTCGGAAACAAAGAGACTTTACGTGTTTTTTTTTAGGGATTCGTATAGAGAAAGCTCGGGGAAGTAAAAACCATTTTTCAAAATTGACCCCCTTGCCCCCTTCTCCCCCCCTTTAGGCGGATCTCGGAAGTTAAGAGACTTGGTACATTTTTTTTTCAGATTCATTGAAAGGGGCAATGCGTTAGTCAAAATCATTTTTCAAAGCTCCCCCCTCCCCCCCCTTATCCCCTTTTTTCTGTCTTGTTTACGGATTCGAGAGAGGAGGCTCGGAAGTCAAAGCAAAGAGGGGAGCGGGCGAGCGAAGCGAGCCGGCGACCCCGTAGCGTAGGGATTAGGTCACGATAGGTTTTCTTCGGTGGTAGGCAGGTCTTGAGTGGAGCGAAGAGGGGAGGTGGCGAGCGAAGCGAGCCGGCGACCTCCGTAGCGTATTATAGTAGGCGTCGAAACCTATCTTGTGGTGGTACCGGTAAAGCGAAGGGGGGTGCGGGCGAGCGGAGCGAGCCGGCAACCCCCGTAGCGTAGGGATAAGGTCACGATAGCTTTTCCTCGGTGGTAAGCAGGTCTTGAGTAAAGCGAAGAGGGGAGGTGGCGAGCGAAGCGAGCCGGCGACCTCCGTAGCGTATTATTGTAGGCGTCGAAACCTGTCCTGTGGTGGTACCGGTAAAGCGAAGGGGGAGCGAGCGAGCGAAGCGAGCCGGCGACCCCCGTAGCGTAGGGATAAGGTCACGATAGCTTTTCCTCGGTGGTAGGCAGGTCTTGAGTGGGTGAAGCGTATAAGTAGCTAAAAAGTGTAAAACCTCCCCTTTTTGCCCCCTTTTCCCCTCCTACCTTTTTCAAAGTTACCCCATTTGCCCCCTTTCTGCCCCCTTTAGGCGGATCTCGGAAGTTAAGAGACTTGGGTCATTTTTATTTCAGATTCATTGAAAGGGGCTATGCGTTAGTCGAAATCATTTTTCAAAGCTCCCCTTCTCCCCCCCTTTACCCCCCCCCCCCCCTCTTCACCCCTTTTTTTAAACTCGTGTTCTGTTTTGTTTAAGGATTCGTATAGAGGAGGCTCGGGAAAGTAAAAACCATTTTTCAAAATTGACCCCCTTGCCCCCCTTCTCCCCCCCTTTTGGCGGATCTCGGAAGTTAAGAGACTTGGAACATATTCTTTTTCAGATTCATTGAAAGGAAAAATGTATGAAAAATCAGGTTTTTTTAACATGAATAGCACCAAGTATATTGGTGCTACAGCTTTGGTGTCATATAAAAAAATGCGAAGGCGAACGAGTTCTTTCAGAATAAAGGACTTTTTTTTATCGGCATTTGGACCAAAATGGATGATGTCCTTTCAGAATCTTTATTCTCAGAATTTTTTTGTTTCATTCGCTTTCAAAAAAGGTGGCTCGGCTCACCTTAAGTTAGCGAATTACCAGAAAGCAACAGTAATTCGATACACGTCTTCCTTGTTGCAGATGTCAAAACAATAAAATAATAAATCAATAATAACGATATGAAAGATGCATGGCAATCCTGTGTGGCAATCAATCAATCAGTATTGATCTGTTTGAAAGCACTTTTGTATCTATTACTAAAAATAAATACATAATAATTTGTGAGATACAATATTCCGTGTACTAATAAATAATTTATTTACAGAAAAAAAAACTTTTTAGCAAAAAAAACAACCGCCTTCAAAAACACCAAAAAGTGAAAAATAAACTTCAGAAGAAAAATCAGCTTCTGAAGTCAGTAGCAAAAAAAGCCAAATCAAACAAACAAATGTCACCGACTTCAGAAGCTGATTTTTCTTCTGAAGTTTAATTTTTCACTTTTTGGTGTTTTTGAAGTCGGTTGTTTTTTTTGCAAAAAAGTTTGTATGGGACCAAATGACAACTATTCCGTATCAAACTAAAAAAGAATCACGTAAATCGGATCATAAGTCGAAGCGTAATCGATGTACCTACATACATAGAAAAAAAAAACATACCAAAATCGAATTGAGAACCTCCTCCTTTTTGGGAAGTCGGTTAAAAAATAATACAAAACAAAGAAAAACAAAACACAAATTATCGACATGATTTTTTTTATGATTTTATTACACTCTAAAATATATATATATATATATAGGTGTACACGATTAGACTTCTAGCAGGTACAAATAGATTGGTTTTAATCTAATCAGCCTATTTCTAATAAGTGTTCATGTATTTTTTATTATCACCTTTTTCAAGGATAAGGTTGTAAGGTACCTACTTGTTTTTGGAGAGTAAGTAAGTAGGTACTTTCAATCAGGAAGAAATTGAATGTACAAGTGATAATGTTTTTTTATTATTATAAATTAATTTCTAATAGGTAACATATGAAATCAAAATAACTAGGTTAAATGAATTAATACAATAATTAGGTACCTATGAAACAACATCAGTCTGTTTTTAAACAATTAATTTCTCTAAGTACCTACAATAAACTTTTATTTTGATACATTTGTGATCATAATTTTAGTAAAGGCGATCATTGCTAACACTGTCATTCCAGGTTGAAAAGTGGATGCTCCACTTGGTTGAGGTTCAGGGATACCGGTTAAACTTCTTATCCATGTGTTGTAGTTGGAAATCCGGGTATACACTTCAGGAATTGCAGAATGTGAGCAGTTTTTGCTTAGAATCAGAATACCATTCAAGTATCCGCTGCATACCAATGGGTTCCCAATGTCGCCCTGAAAATAAAATTATATTGTATTTGTGCATGTCATATTTTATTGCCTCAGTGCAAAAGTTGACTTATACGTGCTTTTAATGGTTCACCATCAAAAGCACGTATTAGTCAACTTTTGGAGTGAACACTTGACATGGCATGTCTCAATATTATTAATTGAATACTATAATCTCGCGTAAGATGTCTTAATACAAACAATATACATTCAAATTTGTGTTACATTTAAAGTCATCAGTCATTACCGTGCATCCTGCAAACTCTGTCTGCTGAACACCGTTTGCGCAGATCAAATTGTTATTAACAATATTAACTTGACCAACGTAATGTGTCTGGCAATTGCCCGGGAGGGAAATCTGCTTATTTAACTGCATCAACTGCACACTAGCCTGTAACAAACGAGAAGGAATCATGTAAATGTACACCAAAACAAATAAAATAGATTTGGACTTACGGACCAAGAGTTTCGTGCCTCGCATGTCGTCTCTAACATAGACAAACTCACACATACATAGACTAACGCCCTTTTCCCAAGGGGGTAGGCAGAAACCACAGAAAGCCACTTGCTACGATCCTTACATACTCCTTTTGCCTCGTCCATATTCATATGTCATACACGCACGCCGGTTACGTGTACTACGCACCTGTTCTTTCTGAAGAACGGCACCAATAAGATCACTGTGCCTATGTCTTTTTAGGGCGTCTTCTCCCGGCGTTGCCACTCACATTTGACTTTTATATACCTTTCGTTAATCGACTTTCACTCATCCTCTCCACATGACCACCTTACTAACATACTCTTTTCAATTTTTGTCACTACATCTTCTTTTAAACACATCTCATCTCATTTCTACTTTTTTTAACATAGACATTTCAATAAAAATGAAGTTTCCTATAAGACACACTTGACAAATAAACATTTCCATACAGGTGATTTTAATATTGATGCGTAACCTCGTATGGATTTCTGTGCAGCCATAAAAATACCTAATTGAATGAAGAATAACTTACAGTAGATGTACCGTTTTGAGCTCCCCAGCCGGCAACATTACAAGGACGTTGCTCGCTAATGGTGGCGTCCCTGATTGGTAGAGAAACTGGTGTACTAGTGATAGAAGAGAACGATTGAGCGAGCTGAAAAGAAAAAGGGTAGTTTATATCTATCTTCACTCGAACTTTGTACAGTCGAACAAGTTAATAAGTATACAGCCAGCTAACTTGTATTTACTTTTAAGATTCAAAGTCAAAGTCAAAAACATTTATTTCAAGTAGGCCAGTAACAGGCACTTTTGAATAGTCGAATTAAACTAACTGAGGCACTCAGAGATATCCAACGATTACTCAAGCCGCCACCCAGCAAAGGCTTGACATAGTTTTATGTGACAAAACTGCCAAAAACCCTTAAAAAATAATAATATCATACTTAAAAAAGTAAATAATGTCATTGTGTACAAAGAAAAATCATAAAAATAATGTCAAATTGTAAAAGGATTGTAAGTAATGTATAAATAATTAAAATGTCAAAGTATAAAAAATAAAAAGGTTTAATTAATAAAAAGATATAAAATCAATTCACCTTCAACTCAAATTGGAGCAGTTCAATCCCAAATTTTTTTGTCCTCTAAATAATCTTTAACAGCTAAAAGGCTTTCTGGCAAAGTTTACGTTTTATAAAAGATTTGAATTTATTAATGCTTAAATTTTGAATGTCGCTTGGAAGTTTATTATAAAAGCGAATACATTGGCATCTAAATGATCCACCTATTTTCTTGAGCCTTGTTGTGGGTACAATAAATTTATGTTTATTTCTTGTATTTTTATTGTGAATATCACTATATTTCTTAAAAAGCTTAATATTTTTGTGGGCATACAAAAGATTTTCATAAATATGTCGCAGATTCAACACCGAGGCACAATATTTAGAGTTGACAATTTAGAATAACGCCATCTATCATCGTTTGTCGGAAACGTCAAGCAGTGAGCTTGGGTGAGGTCAATACAGAGCGTGGTAGGTCTAGTTTGACAGTTTTCGGTTGACAGATGACAGCTGTCAGTTGAGAGTGGTCGGTTGTCGTTGACATTAGAGGCATTTGACTTAACGGATGTTACTTTTTGGTGAGACACGAGCGCGAACGGTTGTTCTGCCTGCCTGTATCGAACTTACTAAATATTGTATCTGAGAATGTTGTGTATACCAGCTGGTACTTACATCAGAACCCAAACCGGTATATTTTTATTATTCAGTGTGAAATGTATGTACTGTTGGTGTACCTGTTTATAATAAATAAATAAATAAACTTACCGCGTTTCCGTACTTTAATCCATTTGGTTTGAGATTTTGTTAATTTGTTAACGGAAGTAAATAAATAGGCGGTTGTAATCAGTGTTGAGACTATTATTCCGTACATCCACCATGTTGAACTTGGACTCTCACAACGATGTACCCGAAATAGTTGAACTACCTTCGCTAAATATATTGAGAAGGAACAGTCATTACATTGATTTCCTTAAACTTTTCTCTAAGAGAGTGTCTCGGACTCAATTTATAAATTGATCTAACCGCCCGCTTTTGCAAAACAAAGATGGATTAAACAGATACAATTAGAGACT
Organism: Diarsia dahlii; assembly: GCA_949775195.1. Lineage (NCBI taxonomy): Eukaryota > Metazoa > Arthropoda > Insecta > Lepidoptera > Noctuidae > Diarsia > Diarsia dahlii. The sequence goes on from OX459198.1 coordinate 14,268,423, forward strand.
GACATCATTCACGATACAGCACTTGACATCAATAGCTTTTTGCAATCAATATTTTCAGTGTTTTAGAATTATACAGATCTCTGTATACATAATAGCTTGTTCGACTGTACGTCGAAAGCAAAAATACCTAAATTTTTCAGTCTTTTGACGCTATAATCACTGAGTAACCGTATTAGATTTACCTCAAAAAAATATAAAATACACACATACAGACTCGCGTTTACTCGTTAGTTATAGTACTCACTAAGATAATGGCGATATCGTTCACATATGGAGTTCTTGTGGCATACTGAGGATGCACAGTGATACTTATTATAAGCCGAGAGGTATGGGGAGTTGCGTCTGCTGTAAGAAACAGTGCACCAGTAAACACCCTGTATTCACGCGGATTGATTGCTGTGAAGACCCTGCGAAATATTTTTAGTATTAACAAAAAAATAAAACTCATAGTGCTCAGTCACGCGATGAGCAATAAAAAAATAAATTATATACACAACTTAATTAATGTCTATATAATAATAAATAAAAAAATAAATTATATACACAACTTAATTAATGTCTACGCTATAGTGATAAAAATCGAAGATTGGAGAATTTGCTAGTCTAGATGCCTGCTCAGAGAGCAACGGATGCTAAAGTATATGACGTGTACGTAGAATTTTCTTAGTGCACCCCATCCATCGAAACACTTCAGCATGTATCATAAAACTGGTTTATGTAATCAAGCTTTTGCTATAATAGGTAGCGACGTAAACTTTGCAGTAATTTTAAGAAGCTGCTGATTTGGGAGACAAAATACTCATTCTTATTTTAAAAAGATAAGGTCCATCACCTCATCTTATTTATGCCTGAAAATTAAAATATGATTCGAAATAATAATCTTGTTCATCATAATCAAACATACGTAAAAACATTCTGTACTGACCCATTATCTTCATCGTAATTGCAAGATGCGGATGTAACTGCATGCCGTAGCGTGACCAACACTCCACCGCATCGGTGTCCTCGTGTGTAAAGGTGTGATTCACTTAATTTTTGTAAAGAGACCTAAAGAATAACAACATTTGTTTATTTATTTATTTTTAATGGTGTGCTCAGTAGTGCAAATTTGTTTGAAATATTATTATGTGTTTAGCTGATTTTGAAGCTGGCGCCCAGGCACTATAACCAACCATGTGTGAAAGGTTTTTTATAAAAACTTTTACCAAAGTTAAACCCTTTAAATGACGTTAAAAAAAATATTTTTAGGATGTACGAAAAAAGTTTCACTTTACCACATATCGCATTTGGGTTGTTGCCGCCGTTCCATTTATTATTCTGCTGGCCCCTTCTGCGTTGCTAGCGAGTGTGCCTGTTCATAAAATTAACAACACGATAAAAATCATCATCATGTACCTTGTGCTTTCCTTATTATGTTAGGATGCTGGTCTAACCGAATACATCTGAATTCCAGTAATTAGATGGAGTGCGTGTCTATACAATCTCCTTAGTCCAGATTTCGGAAACACGATAGCTTTTGATAAAACTAGCAATTGACCACCAATAATAAGATACAAAATGAATGTTGGAAGATAAGAACAAGACCAAACGAGCTCAAGTATTAAATTCTCACTCTTCTGCGGTTTTTGGGGCATAGAATATAATATTCATGTAAAGGTTTTCATAAACTATGTTTAAATAAAGTATTAATAAAGAATATTTTAGTACAAAGTCGTGACTTGAATTCAGAGTCATAGATATTCAAAATTCTAAAGCTTTTCTAAAATTCCATTGCCGCCATTTATTCAGATAACTAGCTTTTGCCCGCGACTTCGTCCGCGTTTCCGTCGTTTTTCGTAAAAAAGTGCCATTATGTCCTTCCTCACGGTTCAGTGGCGTTTTTAGGTGGCATTGTGTATTTTATTTTTAATCTACGGTAACGGAAAGGCTGTCAGTTACCTAGGTAACAAAATAACCTACGGTAGAGGTCCTAACTAAAGCTACCTTACACTTAAAATCTATGTGCCTATTTAAACTAAAATATACCCAGAAATATGTACAATTTACAACAAAAAAATAAATGATAATAAAGCTGAAACGCCTGTGCAATACTATCTGCCTATACCTACTTCACCTTCAAATAAATACCTTTAACTACTATAATTCATATAAAAGTATCTACGCTTTTACCTACATAATACAAAAATAAAATTGAACATAAATTAGCCTAAACTTACCTATCGGTATCTAAAAAACTATGCGTACTACTTCTACTTCTACTTCACCTAAAAAGAAATAAAATAATAATTTGTAATTTGAACGAATATTTAAACACTACCAAAACAACTAATACCTATTTTATAAAATACCAACAAAAGAAATTCAAATAAACTATTTAAAGACTAAAAGTCGCGCTGATAAGCATTGTTTGTTAAAATCAATTATTGTCTGTCAATAAGGTCGAACGCTCTGAACGCATCAACAGCCACGACCCGCGTCGAGCGCGGCAACCGTTACACAAAAATAATCCTTATGGCATGATTCAGTACTCACGCGCGACGCGGTGGCTTATTAGCGTATTTCATGTATAAGTTTGGTGTTTCTATACCGAATAATATGATTATTTTTTTATTGAATAGGTAATAATATTAACTTCTTTTACTTAGGGAGGAGTGAGAGTATTATAAACGTAAGAGTAAACAAATATAATCAGAAAGCTCCGAACTGCTAAGCTATCGGGAGTTACACGTGTTATTGTGAGTCAACCATAAAAGATAGACATATGCTGTTGTGGGATATTTTTTAGATAATTTTATGTAGAACATTTCCGTCATAAATAATTTCTATGTAGCTTTAACCATTAAGGCTGCACACGTGACGGAAGCTTAAAAAATGGAGCAACTTCTCCCGTTTTCCCAACATTTCCCTTCACTGCCCTGCTCCTATTGATTGTAGCGTGATGAAAAGTATACTATAACCTCCCCAGGAGTATGAAGAATAATCGTACCAAGTTTCGTTAAAATCCGTCGAGTAGTTTTTGTTTCTATAAGGAACATACAGACAGACAGACAAAAATTTTACTGATTGCATTTTTGGCATCAGTATCGATCACTAATTACCCCCTGATAGTTATTTTGAAAATATATATCATGTACAGAATTGACCTCTCTACAGATTTATTATAAGTATAGAAGATATAGAAGATAAACAATTTAGAAATTGACACTCTAACGAATTAAGACAACTTATCGTTTCATTAAACACAGTTATTATAAAAAGTCTGTTCTATATTTTTTCTGTTCTGTGGTTCTAAATTAATAAAATCATTTATTATTATACTGTACCCGTTGCAGTGATGCACGGCCGAAAGGAAACTATAGGAAATACTACTAATTAGATTTAATTGATTGGCTTTTAATATTTGATCATGATGCTCTAAAGATGTTACTCGTAAAACTAAAACTATATACTTATAGGCAAAAGAAGAGAGAGATTGAAAGAGCTTTCATCTTTATAGAAAACAAAAATATTGCTCACACATAAAAAGGTACAAACGATAAATAGTAGATTTTACAACAAGTGCACAAAACGGTTAAAATAAAAATGGTTTTGTGGACGAGTTATAAACTCTGCTTTTCACTTCGAATGCGAGGAAATAAAACAGTAGTATAACATATTTCTTTAATTAAACTTCAAAGAAAAATTTGTACAGTTTTGAATACTGAATGTTTTTTTTTTTTATTCTTACGAAATTGATATTAGGCTTGCAGACCTATACAGCCTACTATTAAATTAATTTTGTAACAATAATTTTCATTAATTAATTAAATAACTTACCGTACTTGAATTAAATTTTAATATTTTTAAGTCTTAATAAACACAGGCAAATAAATTAAAGTAAATATTATAAAATAACAAATTCTATCTATGAACTTCTTAATGTGTTTGGCTGTATGGCTCATTTTCTTTGCCCTAATAAAGATACATGTAAGAGTAGATACGTTAATGCCCTTGTGCACAAAATTCGATTTTGTGCAGCCTATAACCTGCACAAATAAGCACTTTCAGAGCATGAGAAGTGAAAAATATTTTTTTTCAGTAAAGTATTTGTTTTATAATTCTTACCACACAAGGCAACCTTAGCGCACAAAGCAATCACAGATAAAAACATAAACATTTCCATTTTTTCAATACGCAGACGGAAATAAAAACACAAGCGAAAAAAACAACGCTACACACTATTTAATTGTTGGCTGAATTCTGTAGCTTAATCATAATAATATATGAAGGTTAAACAATCTTATCGAATTTTGGATTATCTATGATAACAGTTGGTGGGCGGGGTGGTGGTCCAAATAATGACGACATAAAGAAAAAGTTTCGACACACAATATGAATAATATTGTAACTTTAGTTACACGTTAGTACAACTTGAATATATGAATTCAGCAAGAACAGACTTTTATTTCTGTCTTGGAACCGTATTTTTATGACAATAACAACTACTTTGTCATTTTTCATTACTCATACTCTGAAAGTAGGTCATAACATGCCTGCGGAGCGGGTTGAAAGTACTACTTTTCAGCCCTAGGGAGAATCGCTTTCTACTGACAGCTGTCAAATTATTTGATGAAATTGGGAGCAAGCCTATTGCCATCAACCAATGTAATTAGGAGCAAGCCTATTGCCACCAACTGATGTGATTAGGTGCAAGCCTATTGCCATCAACCAATCTAATTAGGAGCAAGCCTATTGCCATCAACCGATGTAATTAGGAGCACGCCTATTTCCATCAAGAGATCTAATTAGGAGCAAGCCTATTGCCATCAACCAATTTAATTAGGAGCAAGCCTATTGCCATCAACCAATCTAATTAGGAGCAAGCCTATTGCCATCAACTGATGTAATTAGGAGCAAGACTATTGCCATCAACCAATCTACTTAGGAGCAATCCTATTGCCATCACCCGATGTAATTAGGAGCAAGCCTATTGCCATCCACCGAAGTGTTTCTCTTATGTTTACTTTTTTGTCAATTTGTTTTGTCCTGTGTGAAAACAATAAATACTTTTTATTTCTTCTTTCTTTTGATTTAGGTAATTGGGCGCAAGCCTATTCCCATCAACTTTCCTTGTATTCGTAATGAAAAGCAGTGTTTACCTCGGGTTAAAGACTTATTTAGTCCCTCGAACTATTAGCGCCCTCGCTGCGCTCAGGCGCCAAACCCCGTCTCGGGCACTAAATAAGTTCCTTTACCCCTAAGGTAAAAATGTACTATTACAATATACCTACAAAGTTAATTATATCGCCGATAAAAATGCTTGGCTCAAAAAATGCCTGCTCCACAAGGACAGAGGCGCTTAAATTGATAGCACTAAATAGTATTGCTGTAGCTGCTGAAGATTGTACAACTATATTTGCATTATTATAAATTCAATATATTTAGTATTTTATAGTCGTATAGCCCGTATTGTGAGGGGACTATGGACTAGAAAGCTTTCACTACATAATTATACCATCTCAACATGAATGATGTAACCAAGGTTTAGTAACAATATTCTGATTTAAAAGAGTGTCCATGGAGTTTCTTGTCCGTTCTTCTCATTGGGATCTACGCTAGGGAATGCAATGGGCAACTACAATACATTCACAGGTAATAAGCTCGTAACTGGGACTGTAGCTTCTTTTTATTTTGTATTTGTATCGACTATTCAAAAGTGCCCGTAACTGGTCTACCCAAAATAAATGTTTTGATTTTGATTTGACAATATTTACAGAAAAAAAAACTGCAAATGGTTCTATGACCCCATTGTAAAGGTAATTACAATGCTTTTCATGTTAGCAACGCTTTAAACCTGTACATTGTAACATTTAAAAAACCATACTTGCAATGTTTTTATCAAAACGGCAACTAAACCATATTATTACAGAGCAATTAAAATTGTTATCATGAAACCTACAACTGTACAGAACAAGAAAGACTGCATCTGCAAATAAATAAAATACTTTGCAAAAACAGCATGTTCAAACCAATTCTTTATTATACTGAGTTTTGGAATAATTTCGTGAGTACAATAAACTTTTAGTTAGATACATTTGCGATTATAATTTGAGCAATTGCAATCACTGCTAACACTGCGATTCCAGGTTGGAAAGTGGATACTCCACTTGGTTCAGGGATACCGGTTAAACTCCTTATCCATGTGTTGTAGCTCGAGATCCGGGTATACACTACAGGAATTGCAGACACTGAGCAGTTGTTGGTTAGAATCAGAATACCGTTCAAGTATCCGTTGCATACCAGTGGGTTCCCAATGTCACCCTGAAAATAAAAATAATTATATTGTATTTTTGCATGGCATCTTTGTTGACTTGGTCTGAACCATCAGAAGAACGTATAAGTCAACTTCAGGAGTATAATTACGAGAGATACCGCGACCTCGACACAAAGACATAGGTGGTTTTTGGTCAATGACTTCTCCCAGAGCGGGAGAAGTCATTTACTGATTAACAACCATCCAAAAGAAAACAGGCGTATAAATTTGAATTGTGATGAAATGGCTCAAAAGATTAGGTTAAATATTATAATCTAACGTTAGGTGTCTTTGTTTCTTCTTCTTCTTATCGTGTGGGCAGTAAGGTCTAACGACCCCACACACCCTAGTGTCAGAGTTTCTAAACCACCTCAAAGGCCTCTGACATGGTTAGACGTTCGCCGTTTGGTAGCCAGGACCACCGGCTTATACGTGCCTTCCGAAGCACGGAATCATCTTTTTATCAGACAATCTGGTTATGCAAGCCTGCAATGTCCTAACCAAACCAGAAACAACTTTACTTTATGCTTCCCGTGGGAATTGAACCCACGCCCACCGGGTGATAAGGCAAACGCCTAAACCACTCGACCACACTAATTAAGTGACAGTCAAACGATTTTACATCATGTTAACATTAATACATCTTAAATTATTACCACGCATCCTGCAAACTCCGTCTGATCAACAACATTTGCGCAGATCATAGTGTTATTAACAATATCAACTTGACCGGCGTATTGTGTCTGGCAATTGTCTGGGTGGGAAATCTGCTTATTAAACTGCATCGACTGCACAATGGGCTGTAACAAACGAAAAAGAATACGGTGCACGTACGTCAAAAGATAAAAAGTAGGTTTGGACTTACGTACCAAGAATTTCGTGCATTTTTTTTCAAATAAGTCCTCCCGCTCTTGGGCAGAGCGGAAGGGAGTGTCAGACTTCTACTGACTAAACACCACCCATGTTCCTTCCTCGCCCTTGCGCCGAGGCTGCGTTATCTCTTTCGATAATCCCAAGCCCCGACGGGCGTCGGCCCTTGCGGGCCCCTTCCATGTTGCTGACATCTCTTTGAGGCGCGCGTGGAACACGAACGCGCCGTCGACACGGTAGAATTTCGTGCCTTCAATGTCGTATTAAGTTATATTTTATCTCTGACTAGCTTTTGTCAGCGGTTTCATCCGCGTGAATGTCGGAAATATCAACAATGACGATTTTACATACAAACTTTAAATCCCCTATTTCACCCCTTTGGGGATTGAATTTGGAAAAATCCTTCCTAAGTGGATGCCTATGCCCTAAGGGTGTGGCCTGTTTGTTGATCCCCAGCCAATCTTCCTTGCCCTTTAAATAAACAGATCTTGATATTTCAAAAAAAAAGAAATGTTTGCTATAAAAGCAGAAATATGAACAATTCCACGAAGGTGATCAAAATATTTTTAAAGGCTCTTAACCCTGTATAGATTTCTGTGCGGTCATTGAAACCCTCATTGAATGTGTTACAACAGCCCACTGACAGCACGCCACACTAGCCAGCCAAGCCACTCTAGCCAGCCCAATGACAGCCGAGCCAATGACAGCCGAGCCAAGCCACCGCCATAACTACCGGACGACTCCGGTGGGGATAAAGCCATATAATGCCCTGCAAGCTCATTTTCGCGGTCTTGTCGCACTCGATTGTAATAGTTGTAACCCAAGCTCTGCCCGAATAAAGTTATAAATCAGTTCCTGTTTATTCTTTACCACTGTCGTTACAAATGTAAAATAACTTACCGGAGATATATCGTTTTGAACTCGCCAGCCGGCAACATTACAAGAATGTTGCTCGGTAACGGTGGCGTCCGTGATTGGCAGAGATACTGGTGTACTAAAGCGTGAAGGGAACGCATGTGAGAGCTGAAAATGAAGAAGGGTAGTTTAATAGCTTTATTTACTCGTACTTTAAAGTAAAAATAACTCAATTTTCAGTTTTTTTACGATTTAATCAATGAGTAACCGAAATATGTACCTTTAAAAAATACAAAAGACACACATACAGAGTCGCAGGTAATTGATAGGTACTCAATTTATAATACTCACTAAAATCACCGCGACATCGTTGACATACGGATTTCTTGTGGCATACTGAGGATGCACAGTGATAACTATTATAGGCCGAGAGTAATCCCAAAAAGTATCTACAGTAAAAACCGGTGAAACCGAAAACACCCTGTATTCAACTGGATTGATTGCTGTGAAGACCCTACGGAATAGTTTTAAAATTAAGAAAAAAGAAGATATTAGAGCTTAGTTACGGGATGAGCAACTACACATAATCAATGTTAACGCAACTGTGATAAAAACTAATTGAAGAAGTTGTTATAGTCGAGATGGCTCAGAGCAATAGATTCTAGCTAGAGTATTTGTGCAGCATTTGTTTTAAGGATTCAATCAAGCTTTTGTATGAATAAGTAGCGATGTGAACTTTCCAGGACCTATTTTAAAGAAGCTGCTGACATTGGGACACTTTCTTATTTTAAAAAGATGAGAATTCTGTACTGACCCATTATCTTCATCGTAATTGCAAGACGCAGCTGTCACTGCATGCCGTAGCGTGACTAACACTCCACCGCATCGGTGTCCTCTTGTTAAAAGATGTGATTCACTTAGTTTTTGTAAGGAGACCTAAACAGTAACAACATTAATTATTTATTTTTAAATGCTGTGCAATTTTGTTAGAAATATGTGTTTGGCTGATTTTGAAGCTGGCCACTATCGCTATTACTAAACATTTGAGAAATATTTATTTTTATACCGAGTTACTTCGTTTTAGAATTAATTATATAGATAGCTTAATTTAGTAAATCTACTACTATACTTGTTTATCGTCAAAAACACTTTTAGCAAAGTTGTTGAACCATATAAATGACTTTAGTTAAAATATGTTTCGTGTGGTGTCGGGGTTCCGTGTGGTGTCGGACGTAAAGAATAGCACCATCCCATATCTTCCCGTGGGTGTCGTAAGAGGCGACTAAGGGACTTACCAGAGAATGGGCAGCAGCGTTCTCTGTGTCTTTGTAACAACCATACTGCGATCGCCAACCCGCCTGCCAAGCGTGGCGATTATGGCAAACCCCCCCAAAAATGCCTGGGGGAGGCCTATGTCCAGCAGTGGACGTCTTTTGGCTGAAATGATGATGATGAAAATATGTTTAGGGGATGTACGATAAAAGTATCACTTTACCACATATTCCCTTTGGGTTGTTGCCGCCGTTCTATTTATTATTCTGCTGGCCACTTCAGCATTGCTTGAGGTTGTGATTGCACCTGTTCATAAAATTAGCAACATTGTACAAATTATCATCATGTGCCCTTTTACTAATTATGTTAGGATGCTGGTCTTCCCGGATACAGCTGAATTTCAGTATTTCGATGGAACGCTTGACTATGCAATCTCCACAGCAAAGAAATCGGAAACCGCTAGCTTTTTGGTAAAACTGGCTGACCACCAATAATAAGATACAAATTATTTTGGAAGATAAGAGCAAACTAGGGCAGTGTTAAATTTTCACTCTTCTGCTAAAAGCGTCTGAGCTTTTAGCAGAAGAGTAAAACCGTAAAAAACGGTTTTGTTGGACAAAGTAGTGAGTAAAGGTTTTTATGAACTTAGCTTTATTAAATAAAAAATTAAACTAAGTCGTGACTTAAATTCAGAATCTTAAATATTCAAGATCATTAGTATTCAATATTTAAGAACCTTTGTCATGTAGATGACAAAAATTTTAACCAACTTCCCAAAAGGAGGAAGTTCTCAATTCGATTGGTATGTTTTCCTTTTGAATCCCAGAGAACTCGAGGGCAACCCTCAAATTTCATAGGCACGTATTACGTGTTTCGTGTTTTTTTTTGTCGAATGTTAGGTTTCTTAGTCGAATGTTAAATGTATAGTAAATATTTCTATAGGGTATTAAAACTAAAAATGAAAAAATAAAAAACTTTTTAGCAAAAAAAAACAACCGACTTCAAAAACACCAAAAAGTGAAAAATAAACTTCAGAAGAAAAATCTGCTTCTGAAGTCGGTGGCAAAAAAACTAAATGTAATAAACAAATGTCACCGACTTCAGAAGCAGATTTTTCTTCTGAAGTTTATTTTTCACTTTTTGGTGTTTTTGAAGTCGGTTGTTTTTTTTTGCTAATTTAATTTCCATTGTCATTCTTCAGTAAGTAGGTAATCATTTTACAAATTGTCAATCTTTAACGAACTTAGACAACATAACGTTTCAATAAATAAAGTTATTAAATTAAAAGTATATTCTAAAAAAAAAGAAACGAACAGAACTGTACCCGCTGCAGTGATGCACGGCCGAAAGATTTAGACTCAATTTATATCCAAACTAGCTGATGCCCGCGGCTTTACCCGCGTAGATGTCGGCCTAATTCCTCGAGAACCACTATACCCATTGGTGAAAACAGCATGAAAATCGGTGCAGTAGTTTTTGAGTTAATCGCGTTCAGACAGACTGGCCGACGCGGTGGAGGACTTTGTTTTATAATATGTAGTGATACCTGACTGAAAGTGGTTTCTCGTCAAACTAAAACTCTATAAAAGTGAAAACTTTTGAAAGTTTTCGTCTGCATATAGAATAAAAAAATTGCTCACACATAAAGAGAGAAAAATATAACGATGGTTACTGATTACTACCGCCTATTAGTTTACTTCCGATAACAAATTAACAAAATCTCAAACAATCAAGCCGATGGAAATGGATTTAGTACAGAAACGCGGTAAGTTCGATACAGGCGGGCAGAACGACCGTTCGCGCTCGCGTCTCACCGACGTCTCTTTTTTTTTTTGGGGTGGGAAGTCATCAATAAATTATTAACCCTTCCCACTCTTGGGCAGAGCGAAAGGGAGTATCAGACTTCTACTGACTAAAAACTACCCATGTTCTTTATTAGCCCTTGATGTCGAGGCCGCGGTATCTCTTGCGAACAACCCGCAGCCTCGACAGGACCCGCAGCCCCGACGGGAAAGTAACGTCCCTCAAGTAAGATGCGTCCAATGTCAACGACAACCGACAACTGACATCTGACAAATGACAGCTGTCAAACCAGACCTGCCACGCTTTGTATCGAGCTCACCCAAGCACACTGCTTGACGTTTCCGACATACAAGGATAGATGGCGTTATTCTAAATTAACAATAATCTTTAACAACTCTAATAATTGTGCCTCTGTGTTGATTCTCCGACAAATATATATAATTCTTACCACAAAAGGCAATCTCAGCACACAAAGCAATCACAGATAAAACAAGAACCTTTTCCATTTTTCCGAAACGCAGACGAAACTAAAAACTCAAGCGATAAAAATAACACAACACACTACTTAATTGTTGCCTGGATTCTGCGCTTTGTCATTATAATATGTGTATGTGAAGATAATAAACCAATCTTATCCAATTTTGAATTATCTATGATAACAGCTGTTGGTCATATAGAAATAATTGGGTTCAAAAATAGACCATGCATGTATGTTCCGAGATTCTTGTTTGATTTTGAATTATAGCTTCTGGAAATAAGTATTCGATTCGATTTTTTTAAGGGGTTCTCCCTCTTAAAAGAAATCGAATGTCCCATAAAATTTGTATCAAAATCGGTTCAGTAATTTGTAAAATTGGTTGTGTTTGTTTCCTCAGAACTCTGTCATTTGTGAAACGATTTGAAAAATTCCCTATTAGTCCCATAACAATATTTGTTACCTCATAACTTCGTCAATAGGTGGAGCTTGTGGCTTAGTAATAAACTGGCACTTGGTTCGATCTTTAGGTTAAGCCGCGCTTGCCTGGGTTGGTCTTTGGATGGGACCACACATTACAGATACCGGAATTCCTCCGTGTCGCGGAAAGCGTGTTAAGCTTTTGGACCCGGCTGACATATAATTACAGATCTTTGGCAGTCGTTACAGGTAGTCAGTGACCTGAAAGTCTGACAACTTATAGTCTTTCTAAACAGTATCGTACCTAGAATTCATTGGGTTGTGGGGGTCAGATAGGCAGTCGTTCCATGTGAAATACTGGTATTCAGCTGCGTCCGGTTAGAGAAGCCAACCCCAACATAGTTGGGAAAAGGCTATACAGATGATGATAAGCTCCTTCATTTATGTACCAATTCGATTTTTTTTTTATTTTATGAAAGGATTCTGATTGTATCCGTAAAAATTACATCAAAATCAGTTCAGGAGTTCGGTTTGTAACACGTTCGAAAAATAGCTTAACATTACATAGTTTTAAAAAAATCTAAAGGAATTCTTGATAATTATGTAAAGCCAATCAATGACTTTTTTAATGACTAAAATACTGGTGACTTTGATTGACTTTTAGATAAGATGTACTCATGGCTGAATGAGTAATTTAATAATAATTATTTAGTTTGACTATGTGAATGAAAATGATGGAAGTTGACTTAGCATGAATAATAATGATTTTCATGTAAAATAAATATAGAACCAGCTTCAAATACTGTACTCGTTATAGGTATGTTGCAAACAATAAATGAATTCAAAAGTAAGGTTCTATCCAAAGATGAAAATATAAAAGGGAGACGAAAGGTTTATTTTGAAAAGTTAATGAATGAAGAGTATAATTATTAATGCAGCAGTCTATGTTTAAAGAGGGTGCAGTAAATATAGGCGTGTTGAGGAAAATTAGCATGAATTCAGCAAGAAATGCAGTTCAAAGTGTAAAAATAGAAAGGATATGGACACTACACTAATAAAGTACCAGTAGAAATTATGGAAGTGCCTAAAAGAATAAAGATAATATTGTGCAGTATAACAGTAACAACAATCGAGAGAAAACCTTATGGGTCATATGAAAGTATGGGAGAAAGTAATAGAGAAAAGATTGCGAGAGGTGAGTGAGGTTACTCATTATTCGTTTGGGTTTTGTCAGGTCGAAGACCAATAGACGCCCTTTTTTGCAATCATTCAATTTAGTGAGAAGTTGCACATAGGGTTAAATCTAGATCTATTTCTCTAAAAATTTTGAATGAACGAGAAACGTATGCCTCGGAAGTAAGTAGAGTTAATTCGTACTATACAGTAAATCTTGTATCTACTTCCGGTCAACTACTGGCAATACCATGACCTCTAATAGATAAGTAGCTCGTGGCTTAATAAGAACTGCCACTCGGGTCGATCTTTAGGTAAAGCTGTGCTTGCCTAGGTCGGTCTGTGGATGGGTGACCGCCCGACATACCGAGTTTCCTCCGTGCCTCGAAAAGCACGTTGAGCTGTTGGTCCCGGCTGCCATATTATATAGATCTTTGGCAGTCGTTACAGGTAGTCAGTGACCTGAAATTCTGACATCCAGTCTTACCAAAGGGTATCGTATTACCTAGTATTAACTGGGTTGTGGGGGTCAGATAGGCAGTCGCTCCATGTAAAATACTGGTATTCAGCTTCATCCGGTTAGACTGGAAGCCGACCCCAATATAGTTAGGAAAAGGCTAGGCAGATGAGGTGTACTTTTAGTGACCTCACATTTATCAGATTACTTTACAAGTACAAATACACTCCATGATTTTGTAAGAGTAAATAGACCAAAAAAAAACGAGTAATGGGCTGTGGTCTGTGTGAAGGATGATGTGGCTAAAAAAAAAAACCAAACGAATTGAGAACATCCTGCTTTTTGGAAGTCAGTTAAAAAGGGGTGACTTATAAAATGACTAGTAATATTAAAAAAAGAACACCTGCTGCGTTGTCTCCAAATAAATTAGGTTAAGACCAGGAGAATTATGACTGGAGTAAGTAATTTTAATGCATTCCTAAGTTATGAGCAGAACATTCAAATTATATGAAAGATTTGGTATCTTGCGGCTTACTTCAGATATTAATCTAATTGAGTTCCTCGTTATCATAATCATTCAATGATTGTGTTGGTGATACGGTTTATGAAATGGTTTTTCACACCGCACTGTGAGTAATTAATTAATATGGCTATTAATTAAAAGCCTGTCGAATGAGTCTGATTAAACTTTACTTAATTGGTTGACATTTTTTGTAGTCATTGGTATATTTTTAAAAATGTGCCTAATTTTGAATGTTGCTAGGTGAATGGAATGCTTCTTACCCGACAGGAGTGTTACTTTGGTTGTTTATGTTTTTTTTTATTTGAAAATGTAATAAGGTAAAATAATTTTGCATACCGTGAGGCTCAAAATGATCATCTCATCTGTATATTGGTTATTTATTGTTTTTTGAGAGTGTCAATACATTTTATAAGTTAATCATGTAGGTAGGTAGTGGAAAAAAACTTATTTTTATTTCTTAAAATAAGTACCTAGATGTTGACTGGTGTGATAAATAATAAGCTCGTGTATTCTTAATTATTTTTATTTACAGAAAACAATAAATTAAATCGACAAAAACACAACATTATCGAGACGTAATCTATGATTTTATTACACTCCAAAATATGCGTGTAGGTACATTCGTTGTCATGTTCTAGTAGGAACATATAGAATGGTGGTAATCTAATCAGCACATTTCTGATAAGTATCCACGTATTTTATATTTTTATTTTTTATTATCTATTTCCTATTAGATAAGGTTGCAAGGTACTTTCTTGATCTTTTTTATACAAGGAGAGTAAAAAAAAAAAAAGGATTTACAACCCGAGATAAATAGGAGTGGTTTTATTTTTCAATTATCATACATTATTTTTTTATAATATATGAAATAAAAAAAAAATCATATATCTAAGCACATTAATATTTTAGTTAGATACTTTAGTGATTAAAATTTGAGCAAAAGCGATCACTGTTAACACTGCCATTCCAGGTTTGAAAGTAGCTGCTCCACTTGGGGAAATTGTATTATTTATCCATAGGTTGTAGTTGGAGATCCGGGTATACACTTCAGGAATTGTAGAATGTGAGCAGTTTTTGCTTAGAATCAGAATACCGTTCAAGTATCCGCTGCATACCAATGGGTTCCCAATGTCGCCCTGAAAATAAAGTTAATTATATTGTATTTTTGCATGCCATCTTTGTTGTCATGGTTTGGAAAACCAAAATAATGTATAAGTCAACTCAAGGAGTGTATAATTGACATGAAATGGTTCAACAGTATTAGGTAATTAATTAATATTATATTGTAACGTTAGGTTTCTTAGATTTAATACAGTTATATTATTATGTTACCAATAATACATATTAAATTTTTACCGTGCATCCTGCAAAGTCCGCCTGATCAGCAGCATTTGCGCAGATCATAGTACTATTAACAATATTAACTTGACCGGTGTATTGCAACTGGCAAACGCCCGGAAGGGCAATCCGTTTATTTAACTGCATCAACTGCACACTAGCCTGTAACAAACGAAAAGGAATCAGGTACACGTCCGTGGAAAGAAAACGATGTTTTTTGAACTTACGGACCGAGTGTTCCGTACCTCGAATGTAGTTTTTTTTAAATTATATTTTATTACTAGCCCGTGAGACATTCAATGGGTCAATAAAAAAAGTTTGCTATTAGACGGATGAATATTTCCATAATGGTCATTATAATATTGACCCATTCTCCTGTATGGATTTCTGTGCAGCCGTGAGAATACCTCATCATCATCATCATCACGTCCACGTCCACTGCTGGACAAAGGCCTCCCCCATGTTGCCCGCGACTCTCACGATGTCGTCGGTCTACCTCGTGGGAGACCTACCAACGCTGCGTGTTCCGGTTCGTGGTCGCCACTTGAGAACCTTTCTTCCCCATCGGTTGTCGGTTCTTCGAGCGATGTGGCCTGCCCATTGCCACTTCAAATTGCATATTCTGAGAGCTATGTCGGTGACCATGGTTCTTCGGCGAATTTCCTCATTACGGATTACCTAATTGAATGCAAAATAACTTACCGTAGCTGTACCGTTTTGAGCTCCCCAGCCGGCAACATTACAAGGAGCTACCTCGGTTTCGGTAGCGTCCCTGATTGGCAGACGAACTGGTGCACTTGTGACATCAGAGAATGCTTCAACGAGCTGAAAAAGAAGAGGAGTAGTTTAATGTTCTACAGTACTTTATATACGTCACTTGCTTTCGCCCATCGTTTTGCTTGCGATATAGTCGAAGATTATCGAATGGGGAAAATTTTAAATATAGCCTGTGAAACTCAGGAATAATGTTGCTTCTCAATAATAAAACAATTTTTGAAATCTGATATGAAGTCCGGAAGATTATCAAGAGGTAACCTTCGGAACTACTGGAGCCCTACTATGACGTCTTAAAACAGTCCTATAAACTTAATTTTATTCCAGTATGGAATGGTGACAGAATTATTCAAGGTGTCTAGCGCCATCTCTTTTTCATACTGGATTAAGAATAAGTTAGGACTGTTTTAAGACGTCATGGTACAGATTTAATGAAGAGGTTTTTCGGTTTTTTGATATGAACATCCAAACACCTCATTATAATATAATATTAGTATTTAAAAGCATTTTTTAATTTGTTCGTTGGATAAAACACATATTATTGATGCGAAAGTTACTCGGTTTTTCAGTCTTATCATGCATTATCACCAAGTAAGCTCCTAGTCTACGTACAAGATAAACCTTAAAAAAATAAAAAAAACACAGCAGGCAACAGCCTGTTGTAAGATAATACATATCGTAGCTTGAAGCCCGTTGTAAAATCCTTACACTTTATAGAATGCAAATAAAGATATGAATATTAATACTTACAAAGATTATAGCAATATCGTTCACATACGGGGTACTCGGGAAATACTCGGGATGCACGGAGATACTATATATACGTCGAACGGTATAGCCAGTAGTATCTGTTGTCAGAGTCGCTGCACCAGAAAACACCCTGTATTCAGCCGGGTTAATTGCTATGGAGATCCTGTGGAATAGTTCAAATATTAAGAACTAGCTTTTGCCAGCGGCTTCGCCCGCGTGAAAAATACGACTTTCCATAGAAACTTTATTCCCCTATTTAACTCCCTTAGGGGTTGAATTTCGAAAAATCCTTCCTTATTCTTTGTCTATATTATAAAGGGAACCTCTGTGCAAAATTTCAGCTTTCTAGGTCCAAGGGTTTGGGCTGGGCGTTGATGAGTCAGTCAGTCAGTCAGTCAGGACTTCTCTTTTTATTTATATTTTTAGATATCTACATTATAAAGGGAACCTCTGTGCAAAATTTCAGCTTTCTAGGTCCAAGGGTTTGGGCTGGGCGTTGATGAGTCAGTCAGTCAGTGAGTCAGGACTTCTCTTTTTATTTATATAATAATATATATAATATAAGAGGAAGAAGATTTATGCAGCTCAGTCACGCGATGAGTAACTACACGTAATCAATGTTAATACTACAGTAATAAAAAAATATTAAAGAATTTGCTAGTCGAGATGACTGCTCAGAGCCATGGATGTTAAAGTATTTGTGCCCATGGAATCTTTCTTAGTGCAACAAATGCATCTATTTACTGCAGCATCTGTGATAAGGATTGCGTTATGTAATCAAGCATTTGTTACAATAGGTAAACTTTGTAGTTATTTTAAGAAGTTACTGACATTAGGACACAAACATACTCACACATTCATATTTAGAATAGATGAGGTGAATTTAAGCCTGATAGCAGACTTCAATGAAATTTAGAATGTAAAAGAAGAATTAAGTTTTAATACTAATTTTATTTTCCATGTCTACGTGTGTGTTATTAGTATTATAAACGTTGTCGCGGTTTACACAGTAAATAAACGTAGGTAGGTACTGACCCATTAGTATTGTCGAAAGTGCAAGACGCAGCTGTCACTGCATGTGCTAGCGTGACCAACACTCCACCGCATCGGTGTCCTCTTGTGTATTGGGTTAGTTCACTTGTTTTTTGTATCGAAACCTAAAAATAATAAAACTTTTTTTTTAATAACTGGTGGGATAAGTGGTGGAATTTATTTTTGGCTATTTTTGAAGCTTGAAATAAGTTTTGGCATAAATACAGAACTTGAAATATGTTTTGGCATTCGTATGACATTTCATATTTTAAAACATTTAAGTAATGTATTTAAAATTAAATGTCCTTATTTAATTTTAAACTGTAAGTATGAAAGAATTTAATCCCTAATGGCTATGTTTTTAAACCGTCACACTCTATAATTAATAAAGGAAAAATATTTCAAGCACGCTAATTAATAAAAATAACAAAATTTTAATTTTATAAACGGAATAAATAAAAATGCAATAATATTTACTTTCAAGTACGTATTTAAAAAAACGCTTGCTTAAGATTATTCAGAAATAGCTTTTGCCCACGGCTTCGCCCGCGTGGATGTCGATTTCCCATACAAACTTTCATCCCCTATTTAACTCGCTTAGGGGTTGAATTTCGAAAAATGTTTTCTTATTCCGTGTCTACATTATAAAGGGAACCTCTGTGCGAAATTTCAGCTTTCTAAGTCCAAGGGTTTGGGCTGGGCGTTGATGAGTCAGTCAGTCAGTCGGGACTTTTCTTTTTATTTATATAGATATAAAACGTTTAAAATACACATTCACAATCAATATTTTTTAAGATGTATGAAAAAAATATCACTATTTACCACATATTGCATTTGGGTTGTTGCCGCAGTTCCATTTACTATTCTGCTGGCCCCTTCGGCGATTGTGCCTGTTCATAAAATTAGCAACACAATTATATAAAGAGAATAACTTTCGTACGCGTAAACAAAAAAATTGGCTCACATTAAAAAAATAATTTAAAAACAAGTTTTTTTTAAATAAAAGTTTTGTATTTTTTAATCCTTACCACTCAAAGCAATCTGAGCACACAATGCAATCACAGATAAAAACAAAACCTTTTCCATTTTTTTAAAACGTTGACTGGAAAAAATACGCAACCGAACAAAATAACGTAACACACTACAAAATTGTCAACTGAATTCTGTGGTTTTATCTAAATACTATATATGATGAAGGTTTATCAATCTTATCCAATTTTGGATTATCTACGATAGTAGGGTAATAAATATGTCGTTGTTGAAGTTCCGACACAACGTAAGTCATTTTTTGGACAGGTCTTACTAATATGAAGTAAGCACAAATAAAAAAAAATGTATTTCTGCTGTTTGCGTTATTCTACCTTGGTATAATTTGGCATTTTTCCTCACTTCTGTAAATCTAAAAAAGAAAGAAAGTAAAAGTATGTATTGGTCTCACACAGGAAAAACAAAAATTTATAAAATATTAAACATTAAAAAAAAGTAAACAAGAGAATCTCTTCCTATTTTTGATTTACCTTGCGTTAGAACTTAAGCGACGATATCTATATTTATTTTCAGAATCGTTATCGGACAATAAACATTAAATCTCGAAACAGGATGCATGAATCATACTATAAATAGGAAAAAAATGCGAAAAACTAAAAAAGGTCGTTCTTAGTGTTTAAGATATTGTGTTAACGGCTCTCTAATGTTTCTCCAGAATACTTTTTAGTTTACAACCACTGTTGAATGTACTCCTTATAATTATATTCCATAATTAGATGTTTATTTAATGAATTTATACTCACTTTTACAAACATTCATTAATTGTTAAATGTTTCTCATGATATTAATCATTTAGGCCATTGGCATTTAATATTTGAATAATTTTGGTAAAATCACTTTAAAAGTTCATAATAAAACTAGTCCAAAAAAAACATAATTATCTAAAACTAAAAGTTTATCATAAATGACGGCTGACTTACATAATGGCTTAGAATATCTATTCTTAAATCTTTGGGGATTTTATAGGCATGATATTATGTTATTTTTACTTTTGTGTATTTAGTGATAGTCATCTAGTAAAAAGTGTATCCCTGTGAATTTATCAAATTGACTGGTACATTGGTGTGTCACTTTTTTGATATCATCATTTGCATTGTTCAATGTGACAAGGTTTTACTATCAACAACCTACATAAAAAAACCTCTGTATGTTGGAACGATCAACACGGTCACTGAAGTTTTAATTATATTAAATTCTGGACCGGTTTATGACAGAATTAATATAATGAAGTAGCTGTCAGTTTCTGTTGCCCACAGCTGTACCTGACCGTACCTACTAGTTTGCACGAAAAAGTAATAAGTAGAAATTTCTGTATTTAAAAGTATTATTTTATTCATTTCTAGAATTTAATATCTTAAAACATTAGTGAATATAAATTGAACACTAACAATCAATGCCAACACTGCTATTCCGGGTTGGAAAGTAGATGCTGCTGCCGTGGTGTTAATCCATGTGCGGAAACTGGTGATCCGGGTATATATTTCGGGACGCGAGATTGTGGGGAAGAGCGCGCAGTTGCTGTAGGCTTGGCGAACGAGAATACCCTGGAGGTTACCGCTGCATACTAACGGGTTACCTAAGTCACCCTGAAAATAACGCAAAATTATTTATTCTGTACCTTTAGTGAAAAGTGATATAACTGCACTTGTAGCAGTTTTGAGTTCTGTATACAATCTTGAAACTTGAATTTTATTTGATTTTTCTATATAATCAGTATAACTCTATCTCTTAAAGAACGGGAAATAAGTTTCGTGTTTAAGGTTGATTTTCCAGGGTAGCCCGCGAAATTCAAATTTTCTTAAGTTTTTTGCAATTTGCAGGCAAGTGATAGGTTGTATGTTGATGAACATTTGATTCGCGGCTGTAAGACGTATGTAGTTACAGAATTTTAATCACCAAAATCATTAATACAACCCTCCGAGCTCATAAAGGTGTAAAAATGACTTTTTACAAGGTCAAAGTCATTCCGGAACCTATATGAGCTCGGAGGGTTGTATTAATGATTTTGGTGATTATAATTCTGTAACTACATACGTCTTACAGCCGCGAATCAAATGTTCATCAACATACAACCTATCACTGGCCTGCAAATTGCAAAAAACTAAAGAAAATTTGCATTTCGCGGGCTGGTTGGAGGATTCACCTTAATAATACAAGTTGCATTCTTGGTTAATTTTGATGATATTTTTTGTACATACTGATATGTCTTTAGTAATAATTATTAAATTGAACTAAAGCTTTTAATGGTGTGTTTCTCTTCCTCGGCGTCCTTATCTTGGTATTATGTTACTGTAGCAACAAGGATATATATAAGGTGTCATAATGATTCCGGTTATTATAGAATGTGTCAACGTGATGAGTAGTGACCGGATAACATACAAATGCATCTGTGTGTCATGGCTGTTATTTAAAGATAACACAAAAAAAAAATTGACGCCGTAGAATTGTTTTGGCTTTCTCTTTTGGGTATTCTGATAATGCAGTGACGTGAATATTTAGTGTCACTATAACATAAGTTATTATGGAACGTCTGAGACATTTGTTTTTCATAAATTGTAACGATTCTTAGACAATAAATTATGAGTAAAAATTCATTTGGGTCCTACTTATGGATACACCTCTTTCTAACCCTTTTTGTTTTGGAGTGTGGGTGATCATCAAATGACTCCTTCCCCTCTGGGCAGATCGCGTCGATCGGCAGGGTGTGTCAGACTTCTACTGACTAAAAACCACCCATGTTCTTTCTTAGCTCTTTCTGTCGAGATCGCGGTATCCCTTTCGAACACCCCGCAGGCCCGACGGAACTTCTGTCTAACCCTTCGGTCATTAAAACCGTGATGTTACGTAGTTTGTTAAAATATTATGTTGACACTCTCTACTTCTACAGTAACAGCTCATTGCTTAAGCCTAAAAAGATGATAATAAAAATACAAATTTGTATTTTTATTATCATCTTTTTAATCTTTGTAATAATAAATTTATTAATTATTACCTCGCATGAAGTGTATGATGCAATTGTCGTCGCGCAGATCTGCGAATTTTGTAAATTGATTTGAGGCACTAAATTGTAAAAAGGTTGGCAAACTTCATTATACGGCATCGCGAACTTCTGTATACGCAGCAACTGCGTATTGGGCTGAAACAAATATAGCGGTTAAATCGATATCCTTACGAAATTTTAAAAAAAAGTCACGTTTCGTGTCATTTTGTCCCGTTAAGCTCATTTGTCCTGTTTGTACGCTTGCGCCGCATCTATCTCTCTTCTACTCGAAGTATGCAATAATTTCATCAATGTTTTTTTATGACGTTATCACGTTAAAATATCGTCCGTAAACCGACTTTACAGACAAACATTTTTTTTTAACATATTGGTTTAATTTATAAACGTCGTTCGTGAATTAAATAGACTACAGGGTATGCAAGCCGCCGTAACATTGAATATAGCTTCTTCTTAGCGTGTTAATGGTAAATTTTTATTAAATATAAGATTTCGCAAAATTTTGCGATGTGATCCCCGCTTGCTGATGTAGTGCAAATAAAATAAATAAATAAAAAATCATTAAATTTTATTTCAGGTCTCAAAACCCATATAATAGAAAACATGATTAAAACATTCAATACATTTAAACAATAGATACAGTCACACAAAATAAATACAATTCCAATTAGTGTTGCAGCAGAACTCTGCTTCCGCTTCCGCTTCTGCAGAAGTTCCGCAAGCTTTTTCACTTCTGTTTCCGTTTCTGGTTCCGCAACTTTATAACAGAACTCTAAACGGAGAATACAGCGAGGAGCGCGGGGGTGGGGGCGGGGGCGCGTGAACGACGACATGACGGAATCGGCGCGTGCGGGGGGCCGTTGACGGGGGCGGTACGCAAACGTGTCACGAGTACAAAATACTAATTCTAATAAACAAATCTGAAAAAAAAAAATGTTTTTTCTTCATAGTATTCACACTTCCGCTTCCGCTTCCGCTTCAGCTTCCACTCCCGCTTCCGCATCCGCTAAGATTTACTTTTGACATCTGTTTCCGTTTCTGCTTCCGTTAAGACACTTCCGTTGCATCACTAATTCTAATACATGACTGTATTGGAATTGTTTTTATTTTGTGTTCATTATTTCCCACTTCATTCGATCAGTTCCACTGATCGACGCACTCAGCAGATCCATGTCGTCAGCATAGCTTATTTTTTTTTACACACACGTTGTCTATATTAGTAACTAGCTTTTGCCAGCGGCTTCGCCCGCGTGAAAATGGCGATTTTTCATACAAACTTTCATCCCCTATCTAACTCCCTTAGGGGTTGAATTTCGAAAAATCCTTCCTTATTCCGTGTCTACATTATAAAGGGAACCTCTGTGCAAAATTTCAGCTTTCTAGGTCCAAGGGTTTGGGCTGGGCGTTGATGAGTCAGTCAGTCAGTCAGTCAGTCAGTCAGTCAGGACTTCTCTCTTTATTTATATAATATAGATGCAACGAAAGTGTCTTAACGGAAGCAGAAACGGAAACAGATGTCAAAAGTAAATCTTAGCGGATGCGGATGCAGAAGCGGAAGCGGAAGTGTTAATACTATGAAGAATAAACAAATTTTTATTTTTTTTCAGATTTGTTTATTAGAATTTGTATTTTGTACTCGTGACACGTTTGCGTACCGCCCCCGTCAACAACCCCCCGCACGCGCCGATTCCGTCATGTCGTCGTTCACGCGCCCCTACCACCGCGCTCCTCGCTGTATTCTCCGTTTAGAGTTCTGTTATAAAGTTGCGGAACCAGAAACAGAAACAGAAGTGAAAAAGCTTGCGGAACTTCTGCAGAAGCGGAAGCGGAAGCAGAGTTCTGCTGCAACACTAGTCTATATGACAGCCGATGTGCTGTCTGCTCATCGCGATGATCAGCGCGTCCATGTAGAGATTGAATAACGTGGGTGAGGGTAGTCCGCCCTGCCTAACACCGCATTGCCATCGATATGGCTCCAACATTGCCCTCGAACACCTGACGCTGTTGGCTTGGTGCGTGTACCAATACTTGAAGATTGTAACAAGTTCTGGTGGTAAATTATTGACACTCAAGTTTCTCCCACAAGATATCGTAGGCCACCAAATCAAAGGCCTTTTTTGTTTTTTTTGGTGGGTGGAAAATCATCAAATGACCCCCCCGCTCTTGGGCAGAGCAAAGGGGAGTGTCAGACTTCTACTGACTAAAAACCGAACCCATGTTCCTTCTTTGCCCTTGTGCCGAGGCCACGTCATTTAGTACTAAAATCCGCGGCCCCGACGGGAAATCAAAGGCCTTGGATTGGTCAAGAAAACACGCATATATTGGGGTTTTACGATTATTATAGTATTTGACGGCATGCTTGTGACACAAAATGGCACTTGCTGTTGATAATTGTGGTTGTGTTGTGTGTTGGTGATTGTGGATATAAGATCGCCAAGTTCATAAATGTCAAGGCATGCAGCGCAAGATGGAAGGTGGGCCATTGTCTGTGGAGACACGCCAAATACACACTTCACATTCACGTCTTCATCTGAAGAGATTATGGTTGGTGTGGTAAATATAAATTTATCTTACAACACTGGTGTCGTTCGTGGATCCCCAGCCAGCAGACGTGCAAGTACGAAGCAACGGTTCATTGTCATTCGGCGCCAAACTCACTACTCGTACAGTAGTGGGTAAGAACGGCGTCGTGAGCTGAAATAGGTAAGAGGTCAATTAGTTTCACATCTTGTACTGAGGTAAGAGAGTAAATCTGAATACAGTGATCGTTTCGATCTTGTTATTGGCCTTTAAGTATTGATTTACCAGATCAGTCATTATTTTGGCATCGACATAGTTTACTAAGGCAAAGTTTGAGTAGTACCCACTGCACAAATAGCAACAAAAAGAAACATAATTTACATAATAATATTATCTATATCTTAGTGATAACTATGCAAGTCATACTTTTTAAATTTCATATTATAATAATGCTATAGGTACACCTTAAATTATAATAATAAGCCTTTAACGCGGACAAACTGCGGGTCAAACTGGTGCCCTGGCACAGTGAGGCGTTGCGCGACAGGTTAGGAAGAAGTTGGAGTGGCGGGGTAAACAAGACAGGTTCCATCAGAACTGGAATCTTCGCGAGGAATGGGTAGAGTGGAGGAAGACTGTTGTCCAGTAGTGCCACAAAGCAGGCTTTTGAGAAGGAAAAACATATAAAAAGAAAGCAATGGAACTAATACTATTTTTTTGTGGGTGGAAAATCATCAAATAACCCCCCTCCCCCCCGCTCTTGTACAGAGCGGAAGGGAGTGTCAGACTTCTACTGACTAAAAACCAACCCATGTTCCTTCTTCGCCCTTGTGCCGAGGCCACGTTATGCCTTTCGATAATCCGCAGCATGGAAATAATACTTACGGTAATAACAGCGATATCATTGAAATACGGGTTACCCGTGATATAACCAGGGTGTACTGTAAAACGCTCTATATCACGATGGTGATCAGAAGTGACGTTCGTAAGATCAATTGGACCAGCGAATACCATGTAGTCGTTCGGGTTCAAAAGCGTGTGGCGCCTGAAAAACAGAGGTAATTTTTTCGTCTTATTTGATTTTGATAAATTTGAACAATTAAAGTAATAATAATAATACTTTATTGATACAAATCCTTACAATATATGCTTAATATTTAACAAGGTTCACAATAGTTAAGGCGTACAAAAGCTGAAACCCTGACTCCTAAACTAGGGAAACCTGTGACTTAAGAGTCAGTGTTCTACTGCCACTTGACTCCATAACCAAAACTTTCATCAAGCGATACGATATTAACAATTTAATTACTAATCTATAGGAACTATTTATTTAAGTTATTAGTTTGGATGTAGGGAGTAATCTTAGAAATTACTGATCCGGTACCACAAATTTTATTGCTGGGAAGCTACATTATCCCCGAGTGACATATAATTTATTTAAAACGTCCCCGTCTATCGTCAATAGTTGGCAACCGTACAAAATAGGGACGAGTTTCTCATATTGACTGTAAATTAACATTAGGTATACTAATCCCCCACCGGGGCTGCGGGTTGTTCGAAAGAGATACCGCGGCCTCGACACAAAGGGCTAAGAAGGTACATGGGTGGTTTTAGTCAGTACAAGTGTAACACTCCCTACCGCTCTGCCCAGAGCGGGAGGAGTCATTTGACGATTTCCCACCCCCAAAAAATAAAAAAAGGTATACTAACCCATGTAGGTCATAAAGACAAGTTGCAGCTGTCACTGCATGACGTAGCGATACCAATGCACCTCCACACCGGTGTCCTCTAGTCGGAGTAATTATTAGGGTTCTTTGTTGCAACGAAATCTATAAAACATAAATATAAGGACTGACTTCAGTTTACCCGTGATCATGGTGCTTGTAACAGCGCCGAAATATTGGGAACTCGAAACAATAATCAAACATGGTAAATATCCCGTTTATGATATTAATAGTAGTGTCAGTGACCATGTCAGTTTAAAAACTTATATTATAAATATAAGGGTTATTTTGGTATACTGGCCACTTTAAGTAGTGAGAACAATAGCGTAGGAACTGTTTCGTTACGCATTGATAGACTTTAGTTTTCAGGACTGGTTTTTTAGAAAAAAAAAAAAAAACTAATAACAATGAGAAAAAAATCTCATTTTTGGATTCAACATTATAATTTCAGCCGAGAAACGTGTACTGCTGGAGAAATACTTCACCCAAAGATCGGCACAACCACTGGTCCTGCAATTATCTCATCCAGTCACCTTCATTCGATCGTCAGTCTTCCTTGTAGGTGGTCTCTAATACGCGTTCGCCACAACAGAATAACATGGCTCCATTGGCCATCGGTTGTACCATTGGTTCTACGAGCAATGTCAAATTCCTACTGTCACTTAAGCAAATCTTTGGGCCAAAGCGGTCACTTTGGTTCTTTTGCTAATCGCTTAATTTCTGATTTGATCTTGCAGAGTAACTCCGTGCGTAGCCCTCACTATTTCCATTTGAGTAACCTTGAGTTTTATGAGCAGATTAATAAAATCGAATGTTGAATGAACTAAATGGTGTTCTTACTAGTCTCAACCAAAGTAAAATTATATTTACCACATACGCGAACTCGTTGTGATCTGTTACCGGAAATCCACCCGCTATTCTGTTAGGACTTTCCACATTTGAAAAACTCGTGCATGTGCCTGTTCATAAAATATATCATCACATTATTATAAATTCAAATAAGATTACATCATATAACATCATGCCTGAAATCCCCGAAGGGTTAGGTACTGGTGCACCTAAATAGTGCTTTCATATTTCGCCAGTTGTGTTTAACCTTCGGCATGCCTGGTAGGGTCCGTCAGACCCACCTGTGTACATAAACCATTGTATTTCCTTTAAATTCGAATTTCTCGCCTAACCGCACTTAGTAGCTGGCCGTTATGAATTGCTAGGTACAAGCAGCCCACTACCTGATACCAGAACGCATTTTCGTGGTAGTAGGACGTGTGTATAGGTTTCCAATTTGCAAGTTGCTTTCGGACCAGAGCTCTGGAAAATGTTTATAGACTGAATATTCTTTAGTTATTTATAAGTACATAGAAGTGCCATATATGTTTACATAGTCTGATTAAGATCTCGTTAGTTTTTAATAAGTAATGTGAGTAACTAAGTTTAAGGGCTTTAAAAACACTACTTAAGTTTAATTGGCATTATAATTATTAAAAGTTGTTGATTTGCAATATTTTTGAAGTGAAAACTTCTTTAGCGGCGCTGAGCACTTTTTTTTGTATGGGTAAAAATCTTACGATTTTTCGATCAGCATCACGTGACCCTGACGCGAGTTTGAAAGTTAATATTGAAGTATTCACTTCTGCCGGCACTCCCGGAGTGCTACCTTTTTCTTTTTTTTTTGTTTTATTTTCTAATATACACCTCTAGTAAACATATTAGTTCATTTAAATAACTTATTTATCAATAAATATTTTAGAATTAACAAGTTAAAAATCCGGGTCTGATAAACCCACCAGGCATACCGTGTAACTTTTTGCCACCAGGCATGCCGAAGGTTAATAGGTACCCAATCCAGATCTGAAAAGCAAAAACTGTTTGGACATGGAGTTTTCTCAGAGAATTTCTTAGTAGCAGCCGTGGTCTGGGACCCCCAATCATGATCAGCTGTCCCGCTTGAAAAAAACTATTAGTTTATGCATAATGCTATTATTATGCTATGCGTTGCCAGTGCTGAGAGACAGACCTCCTCACGCTTTTGAGGGAGCGGACCATAATTCTCCAAGAGTGTTAGTAAATGACTTCGATTATTGACATTAGAACATACAGGTTTCGGTAAGTATTCTCTAGTTTTTCTATTTGCTGTAGGTGAAAGTTTTTGTATCAAAGGAGATAGCCAAACATTATATCCTAAGCCTTTGCCCCAGAATCTACATCACTACATAGTATTAAACAAAGTCGCTTTCTCTGTCCCTATGTCCCTTTGTATGCTTAAATCTTAAAAACTACGCAACGGATTTTGATGCGGGTTTTTTTAATAGATAGAGTGATTCAAGAGGAAGGTTTCAACATCTTTTTGCCACCCGTGCGAAGCCGGGGCGGGTCACTAGTACTAAAAAAATCAATCCCATTTAATATGAGAAATTTTCAATAACAAAAATAAAAAAGGAGCATTCCTCAGCAGTCAAAGACCAAAGTTATAAAATTTTGAAAAGTTGTTTCTGTGACAACTGCAACTTAAAGTATTTTTTTTTTGTTAAAGTATTTGTATTTTTTTATCTATAAACCTTGCATACAAGCGTTTGTGCCGAACCTATTATTGGAATCAAATATAACAGCTAATATTTATCCGTGGTACAAGGCAATTAAGTTTATCTCAGTTGTAAACGTCCTTTTGTGTTTATTAGTCTTTATTGCTCCTGTCTCTTGCTGATATGGGGGGAGGTGGTAATTACGTTTTTCCTCCGATAAGTTTACCTGATTTTTTTTGCTGTATACCAGACAGTAAAATTCTTTCTGTGTCACTTCGTCGAGTTTCATTGTCTCGGCGCTTTTTTGGTGGTCGCATTGTTGATTCTGGCTTTTAGGAGTTGCAGTGATTTTGAAATTGTGTGGCGGAGTTGTCTTATTATAAAATATTATATAATTATATATATCTCTCACAGAAATTTAATAAACAGTGGGTATATTGTTTTAAGTACAAGGAGTCAATTATTTAAATCTATTCGTTTGTGACATTAAGTCCACAGTACTTAATAAAATCTCGTTGCTTTACACATAACGATTTAAATTTATAAATGTCTGGCACAAAACAAAACACATTTAAATTATATCAACATACATTTATGCCAATCAAAGTATTTTGACTATGAAATAAGGATTTCGGTATCATAAAAACCACACCCAGCTTCCATTGGTTTTATTTTAACAATATTCACACGACATAAGCAAACTTATCAGGAAGTTTCGTGTTACTATGTACGTCATTTGTGGAGGTCAGATTAGTCGTCACATTTAGTTGATGAGTACGGTATGCAGTTGCAATGGGTTACATTGCAAGCCGACTATGATTTTGAACAGGCGATTATAGTACGTTTCATCATCATCATTTCAGCCGATAGACGTCCACTGCTGGACATAGGCCTCCCCTAAGCGTCGCCACATTGACCGGTCCCGTGCGTCTCGCATCCAGCGGATCCCCGCAACCTTCATCAGGTCGTCGATAGCCTGGTGAAGCAATAGTTCGTTTATGTATATTTAAATATTGATTGTTGATTTGATATTTATTTGATCCTCGAACGAAATAAAACAATAAATAAATATTGTTATTTTTTTGTTCAGAAATCCCAAACTAAGTTACACTGACATACGCTGTAGACTCAACTGAACACTTTGGAAACTTAACTATTAAATTAAATAATACATCATTCGTAATCTAAATAGATTATTTATGTCTTTCATGACAATTTGAATTTTAACGTGGATGCAAAACTGCACCTTGGTCTATACCTATATATTTCCAATCTTATCTTAGAAAAGGACGTATGAAATGCTTTTATCAAGTAGGTATGTAATTACAATGCTTTTAGGGACTTTACCTAAGCGGATAAAATATGAAGATAAAATACCTTCCGTGTTTCTGGAAAATATTGTTATCTTTTTACAGAAAGTTCTGTGTAACGCTGTATTCTTTCTTGTACGGAACTTTTTCAGATTAATTAATAAATTAATGATTTCAGATTAATTAACACCACTAATCCTCGATAATCTGGTCGTTTTATTATCTTTAAATGTTGTTTATTAAGTTAAAGATCACGTGGTCGCTCCACGGGAAAACTAAGTAAGTTACATTTCAACCCCCTGAATACTATTTTTAACTGACTTCCGAATAGAAGGAGGTTCTCTATTCTACTTGTTCTTATGTATGTTCATCGATGTTTCGGTCTATTGTAAACCGATTTTCAATTTATTTAATAGAGTACCTATACTTTCGAGTTGGTCCTATTGTCACCATATCAGGGTCTAATGATGAAATTCCAGGGATATCGAGAGCAGCCTCTTTTTTTTTGTTGGTGGAAAATCATCAAATAACCCCCCCCCCCCCGCTCTTGAGCAGACCGGAAGGGAGTGTCAGACTTCTACTGACTAAAAACCAACCCATGTTCCTTCTTCACCCTTGTGCCGAGGCCGCGTTATGCTCTTTCGATAATCCGCAGCCCCGACGGGTGTCGGCCCTTGCGGGCCCCTCTTTGCTGACATCTCCTTGAGAAGCGCGTGGAACACGAAAGCGCCGTCGACAGGATCTGCTGTCGTCATAAGACGACCGGACGGCGAGCTAGCCCATTACTCACCGTCCACAGGCCCGCTTCTACGGTGGCCGAAAGCCATCACGTGGCCCCCGACGCCCGGAGCACCTCCCGCGGCGGATGGGACGAGAGGTTCTCTCCCTCTCACGTTCCGCCACCTCCTTCGCTAGCATTATTGCTTCGCAGAAGGAGGCGACGGCGTCTCATTCCTATCGAGGGCAGCCCTCAGGTGTTAAAAGAAGGTAATTCATATTAACCGACTTTAAAAAAGGAAGTTCTTTGTTCGTCGGAAACTTTTTTATGTATGATCTGTGTTCACCGATTACTCAAAGACGCCTTTACCAATTCGATAAAATATTTTTTGTTTCAAGGGGGAGGAGGACCTTCCTTTCTTCCATTTATAGTCCATTGAAAAGTTATATTTAGCGTGCATTTGTTAGAGGACGCAATTTTATTGCAAATAAAATTGCACGGGCACTAGTGCCACAAATTAAACTTTCATTGCGAGAGTAAGCTGGAAGAATTTCCACATTTCGAGGACAAGGGGGTACGTATTTGAATATCGAAGATTAAAATACCTACGGTTAAAATATCGATGTTCAAAACATCGAAAATTAAAATAACGAAAGTTTATATTATCGAATGGTTAAATATCCTACGTCCAATATATCTAAAATCTAAATATCTACAAAGTTACATCGAAAGATCCAAATATCGAAATACAGATTATCGAATGTCCTAAATATCGAAGTACAAACTATCGAAAGTCCTAAATATCGATGGGTACATATATTATTTGAACATCGTACAACGTACAAGTTAAAATATCGAACAAATTTTGATATAAGTAGTATGAGTGGAAAAAGGTTGCTTCTGCAACGTCTGCGGCGCTACGGGGAGTGCAACCCCTTCGCCCTTGCGTAACAAAGGGGGTACCATCTATCTGGCAGAAACTTGATGCTCCGAAATTTATTTGGCATAACACACTTGGCATATTCTTCTTTGAACGAATGTGTTTATGGCAGAACAATTATTTAATAGAATACTCATTTCGCAGAATGTTTAAATAGCCGAATTTTCAATGGCATACTTTTAAGATGGCAGAATTTTATTTGGTAGATTTTTATAAGGTATAACGACCGTCTCGCGAAAGTATTCTTTATGGGCGGCATGGGCACCGGGCCGTAGGCCGACGAAGGAGGCCGGCGGAGGCCCGGCACTTCGGGGACAGAAGATATTAGTGTTATTTAATATGCGAGCGAAGCGAGCGCGCGTCATGGAGTACATGCGTTGCATGTATGAGTGACGTCATTATTATTATTATTAATAATAATAATTATTATTGCTGCTGCATGTTGCATGCTTGCTTGCTGCATGCTTGCTTGCATACTGCATGTATGGTGTATGCTGTTTGCATGCCCGCTGCATGCATGGTGTATGTTTGTTTGCATGCCTGCTGCACGCATGGTGTATGCTCATAGTGCCTATAATTTATTTTTTTCGATATTTTAACTAGTAGGTATTTTGAACGTAGATATTATGAAATTAGATGTATTAAATGTTGATATTTTGAACTTAGGCATAATGTAATTCGATATTTTAAATCATTCGAAATTTTAATCACTCGGCATTTTAATCTTCGACGTTTTAAGCGTAGGTTTAACAATTTTCGATATTTTGAATAAATAATAATCGATATATAAATTTTCGATGTTTTGAACATTGGTATTTTAAGCGTAGGTATTTTAATCTTCGATATTCAAATAAAAGTAATTGTGAAAATTCAAAGGTCCAGTGCAAAACCAAAAGATGTGTTTGCATGAAGCAAAATGTATAAATGACAACTCTTCTAAACTCTCTTTCTTCTCTTTTTCTTATCAATATAATTGAACATCAGGATATTATATTCTCTCGTTCTATGTTTTTTGATCCAGACCTTCTTAAATACTTAGTCAAATACTTAGTCTTGTCTACTTTACATACTGTCATACTCTCATTCGTGAATTGAATTCCGAATCTTCCTTCCTTCCTTATCCTTACATAGTATACAACAAAGTCGCTATTTTTGTCTGTTTGTTTGTCTGTATGCTTAAATCTTTAAAACTACGCAACGGATTTTGATGCGGTTTTTTTTAATACCTAGATAGAGTGATTCAAGAGGAAGGTTTTAGTATGTAATTTGAACGACATCCACGCGGGTGAAGCCGCGGGCATCAGCTAGTAGATTATAATTCAAGCTTTAGAACCTTTAGACCAAGTTGGCGCTAACTTGTCTTGTAAATGGTAAAGTTCAAGTACAATTGCAGGTTCGTTTTAGAAATGGTCACTCGACAATCAATGAATAATTATGATTATGAATTATTACATTCTTTGAATTTTTTATTTCAAATAAAACCGAAAACTAAAATATTGCCCATAGTTTTTTTATTATTATAGCTAGTCATCGAGATATAAGTACTAACGTACTAGAGAAGACACCGTAAATTCCTACTTTGTCCCGTTCAACTGCGGCGATCGCGCCGCACCGTCGCGTCGCCGAAGGAAACGCGTAAGTGCCGTGATTTACATGGCGCTTAAGACTGGAAACTGAACTAATTTACTACTTTTCTTTAACTTGTGGTAAATTAGTTACGGTTTAGACGAATTGTTATTATTTTAGCGCTGCAGCGAACTAAAGATTCAAATTACGAAATGGGACAGTTCAGTTATTTGACGTAGTTTCTCTAGTACGTTAGTACTTATATCTCGATGTAGCTAGTCTATATTGTCCCACTGCTGAGCAAAGGCCGTCCTCCATTCCGTCCAACGATCACGATTCTGTGCAACGTTCCACCAATTCTCAAGGAAGACGTCCAGTTCGTCCTACCATCTCCATGGTGGCCTGTCACGACCCCATGTCACTGTTTCACGGCACCAATCCTGAGCTTTACGGGCCCACAGCTCGTTCGGCATGCAACAGACATGTCCTACCCAGTCTTATTTAAGCCACGTCAACAATTTGCGTTTTGGAATGCAGTGTAGTGTTTCGAATCCGATCGGTTAATTTTACACCTAAGTTACTGCGCTCCATAGCATGTTGGAAAACCTTGAGTTTGGACTATTGGATGTTAGTCAAAGACCAAGTTTGTGCACCGTGGGTCAAAGATGGGGAGAATACACATGTCCATTAGCTTTCACTTCAGAGACATGGGCAGGGTGCCCTTAAACTACAATTTCAAGGAACAGTACCTAACTCTTCCAGGCATTTTCGGTTCGTCTTGCGGTTTCCCACAGTCATAAAAGCATTTAGGTATATTTTGAAATCCTTACCACACAGGGCAATCACAGTTAACAACAATTTTTTTTCCATCTTTTTCAAAATGCTCGAAAAAAGTACACAACTAAGCAAAATAACGTAACACACTGCAAAACTGTTGGCTGAGTTCTGTGGGTAATCTCGGCTTTATCACTTTAATTAATGACTGTTATGTTGCTTTACCAATTATAATCTTATCTATTTGGGAACGAAAAAAATGTTCACTACCACGTTAATGAACATTTCACTTAAATCAAAACAAATCAAAAGTATTTTTTTCAAAGTATGGTGAAAATCAGCACTTTTGGATGTCGATTACACAAGACAATCCCCAAAAACGCCCGCCCTTCGCCACTTCCTAGTTGGGAAAAAGTTTTTATTTAAACCCCCAAAAAAAAACTGATTGAAACTTATTGAAAATGAAGCAGTATAGCCCTTTGAGGGATCTCTTTCGAACAACCCACAGCCCCGGCAGGTTGTCATGCTCCCTTAGATGTCACTGCTTGCGGTGGCGCCGGTCAATTAGAATAGAATAGAATATGTATTTATTCGCTAATGGACAGCAGCAACACAAAAGAGCAGCACTTTAATAAACAAATAACAACAAACAGCTTAACAATTAATTAAACAGCTCAACTGCGCTGAGCATGCCCATAACGAAAGGGTAGCCAACTCAGCATATGCTGGGTGTAAAACACTCAGCGCTGGTTTTCAGTAGGCCCCCCGCAGTGACACACGGATGAGGGTAGTAGGTAGTAAATAAATAATTTTATTCTAATAAATGGGCATTTCTAAGTGTGTAATAAATAAATAATATAAAATAAATATTTTCTCACAGAGAATAACATAGTTATATTAGTAGTAAATTAAATTAATTTAACTTTGATTCATTTGTTTTTTAGCGATTATATTGTTTAAGGCGACATTAACTGCCCGCGCCCTTGAGCGCGCGTTTAACTCATTGCCTAAACAAATAAGGTTGAAAATGGGGATGCGTTTGATTCTCGTGACTGCCAATATGAACGATAGTTCGCAGATTTAATTTATAAAAAAAAAAATACGCTGTAATGTTAAAATATTTTTACATACTATGTCTATAGTTGGTTAAATTTCCTTTCTGATAGTAAAAAAAAAATAACAGTTATCGCTCAAAATATTGAGCATTTCGAGACGAAAAAGTTTTTTTGTGTGATTTTGTGATTTTTTTTTTCGAGGTTCTTGATTAATTTTAGAAAATATTTTTGCATAAGTCTTTTACCTATACATTTGACTATACACTGTATTTTTTTTGGAATTGTAATAAGTAGCAATACAGCCGTATTGCTACTTATTACAATTCTTATCACAACTCTTCAACTTCTTATTACAACTCTGCAACGAAAAACAGGTCGTTTTTACGGTGTCCCTCTTATCTGCGCCTTAATCATTGACTTCTAGCTACAGTTTCAGGGCGAAAGGAACACCGACACAAACAATTACCACCATATTTACACATAGAAATTTTTAATCAGTAATTTATTAAAATGTCATGTCATGTATCTTTCCACCCTATAAGTTCGTAGCAATGCATTGTAAGTAAATTTTCATGTAAATCTTCCTGCTCTTTTCCCATTCTATCTGGGGTCGACGCAATACGTTTTTCTTCCATTCCCTGTCATACATTTTTTTTATTTTTTTGGTGGGTGGAAAATCATCAAATGACCCCCCCCGCTCTTGGGCAGAGCGAAGGGGAGTGTCAGACTTCTACTAACTAAACACCGAACCCATGTTCCTTCTTTGCCCTTGCGCCGAGGCCACGTCATCTAGTACAAAAATCCGCGGCCCCGACGGGCCCTGTCATACATCAAGGTATGATTTTCTCCTTTCTCTCTCTCTCATATCATTCCTCACGAAATCCATCCGTCTTATGTTTTTTGGCTATCCTCTCCCTCCTCATTACATGTCTACACAAAGATAGACGACTTTCTTTATTTTTTTCCGTAATAGGTGCTACTTTCAAACTTCCTCTACTCATTCCTTACTTTATTCAAGATTGAAGGTTCTATAATATTTGCATAAAATGTGGTACAATGTAACATGGTCTTAAAATAAAAAGGTATCACATATTTCACTTACATTCAGCATCATACATTCTTGTCACACCGCACATTCATCTCGACATTCTCATCTCTGCTACATGCAATAGTTTTTCATTCATCTTTTTCACAGTGCCCATACAGTACGACGAGTCTAATCACAAACTTGTATTTATTTTCTCTTTTAACTTACGGGACATCCGTGGGTTGCCAGTTGTTCCAGTGACCTGTCGCCATTTCATCCATCTTGACATGTTTTGGAGCGTTACGTCAAGGTCTACTTCGCCACGCTCGAGGACAAGCGACTCGAGGTACCAGAGGACGGAGCAGAAATATGGTATGGGCGTTCCGGCAAGGGTTTTATTCACAGACTACAAAACCAACCACCAAGGTCGCAAAACTAGTATTCCGTTTTGGTTCTACTTTATATAAGCCAATATTATGGAGGCTTTTATCTAGGTTGTAATTTTCATATTTGCCTCGAGTATATCCCTAGTTTCTTGCTGTTGTAGGAGAAAAACACAGCCAAGCTAAAGTGGGAGTAGGCTGATATTACAAGGGATAGAGAGGTTACGAAGGAGAATGGAGAGCCTTACCCAGTGAACTCGACTCGCAATAAGCTACCAACACTCTTGTGAAACTGTTTTATGAGAAGAGCTCATGGTTAAATAATAACAGCCACTCGGATCAATCTTTAGGTTATACTGCTTTTGTCGAGGAAGCACGTTAAGCCTTTGATCCCGGCTGTCATTTTTAGATCTTAGAGTCATTATGAGTCTTTACAGGTAGTCAGTGACTTGAAAGTCTTACAGTCAGTCTATCCAAGTGGTATCGAATCACCTACGAGTACTAACTGACTTGTGGAGGTCAGTTAGGCAGTAAAATACTGGTAATCAGCTGCATGCCGATGAGACGGGAAGCTGACTCCAACATCGTTAGAAAATGGTTAGGGTTAGTCAGATAATTAATGTTTTATTTCATAATTATAATTGTTTCTAATGCCAAAGTCACAATCATCTTTACTTTGGGTCAGTCTTGTGACTAACTATAAATAGACAAGTATATAATTTATAATTATTAAAAAAAAAATTGGTAATAATTATTTTCATTTAAATCCATAATAGCGGGCCTATTTTTGCCCATGTTCTATAAAATATCGCAAACCACTTGCCATATTATCTCCTTGAAAATTTTGTTTCTATTCCCGTCCAGTTTCCAGGTACAAGTAAAGTGTTATTCTATTAGGGAATTTCTCAGTAGAAGCCCGGAAGCTAGATTTGTGTAGGTTTATTACATGGGACTTTTTTTTTAGATAAATTCTTTGCTGATTAAATCTTTTCTGATGAATTTCATTGGGGGGTCCAAGACAGTTAAACTGATTCTCTGGGACTTGGTCAAGCTTCATTGTCTGGGCTCTTCTCTGGTGGTCACCACTGTTGATTCTGGCTTTCAGGTGTTGCAGTGGATTGTGAATAGGGTGGGGGACCTGGCCTAATTAAAAAATAGGTACACCTCTACCCGACCTTTTGGAGATTACAGGCGTGATTTAGTGTAATGTTAAATACTAAAATAATTGTTTACTAAAACGCTGAATCCTTAAATACTTTATTTCATTGAACTTGATCGCTGTTGTGTCACATTTAAAGTTCTGAACGTCGACTGTCACGTCTTTATCTCCAAGACAACCTGCGTACAAGCCACCAATATGGCGACTGAAATAAAAATTACTTTTTGAACTCTTTAAGGGTTCGGTCGCAATGTGAGCGTACCGGTTTGAACTAACCTTCACAAAACAAAGACAATATTACAGAAATAGGAATAAAAAACAAGTTCTATATAATATAAATAGTTTAATTTACTTATTTCTAAAATAGGTTCCTTAATTTAAAACTTTAGTCGTAATAAATTGAAACATTGTAATCATTGCTAATACTGCCATTGTTGGTTGGAAAGTAGATGCTCCTGACGGGTTGTTTATCCATGAGCGGAAACTGGAGACCCGGGTATATAATTCCGCTCGCGGGATCAGGATTGGGGCTGAGCAGTTGCTGAAGGCGGGGCTAATGAGAACACCCTGGAGGTTACCATTGCAGACTAATGGGTTGCCTAAGTCACCCTGAAAATAAAACAAAAATATTAAAATGTCGTGTTCCACTTCTTCATTGGCGTTCAAAGTTATTTAAACAAAATTCGTTTTAATGTCACACTGTACTGCTGCAGTACCAGGTTTACTAAATAGAATTTGGCTGGCTAACGCTTAACACCTGCATTAAGCGAACCTTAATTAACAATCAAAAAGTAATTCATAGGTAAGTTATTACCTGGCATGAAGAATCTGTTCCCAAAGATATCCCGCAGATATGAGAGCTTTGTAAGGCGACTTGTGGAGAAAAGGGAGCAGTGTAAAACGATTGGCATTGGTTGTTATCCGTCATCGCATACTTCTGTAAGTGCATCAACTGTATACTGGGCTAGAACAAAAGATAATTTGCGATTAAACTTATGTCCATAATATAGTACACTAGCTGACCCACGCAACTTCGTCTGCGTCACATAAATATAGCTTTTATCCTTTCTCGATATCGACTATCCCACATAAATTAAGCTAAATCGTAACAAACAAAAAATCTTATCTCTCCTCTTTATTATAATAGTTCAGATGGTTTAGATTAGCTTAGATTATATTAAAGAGTGAATTACTATAGGTATCTCTTACTGTTAAATATACTATAACACTCTATACTTGTAAACATTATGATGCAGTAAATATTTTGAATTTGAATTTCCCGGAGGCCAGCCAGAATCCCCCGTACCTACATTGCGACGCGCGAATTATTTTGCCGCGCGGATATTTTTACATTACGATATCTTCTAAGATATTTATTTAAACTGTATAGAGTAAAGGACACAAATATTCTATATAAAATTTCCGTTCTAACAAACACATTTATTTAGATATAGATTAATACCCTATGGGTTAAATAAGCTTCGCAAAAAATAATTCATTTTAACCTAACATTTTAATTAAAAAAAGGGTTGCAGTGAGACAATCTTAAAAGATAGACATAAATGCTGTCGCGGACTTTTTTTTAGAACTTTTAAGGAGAAACAATTCCTTCATACATGATATTTACGTAACTTTAACCGTTTTCGCAGCGCACGCAGCGGAAGCTCTCAAAAAGGAAATACCTTTTCCCGTTCTTGTAACATTTTTCATTTATGCTCCGCTCCTATTAGCCATAGCGTGATGTTATATTGCCTAAAGCCTTCCTCGATAAATGGACTATCTAACACAAAAAGAATTTTTCAATTCCAACCAGTAGTTCCTGAGTTTACCGCGTTCAAACAAACAAACAAACAATTTTATATTTATAGTATAGATTATTAACATAAGTCGAAGTTACGTTCAGTTTTCGTGTCAGGAATTTCTTAGTAGCAGCCACAGTGTCTAGGTTTGAGCTCAGTTTGTAGCAATCGACTCGCTGTCTATTACATGGGCTAAACGTAAGCGTATTTTAGAGTAACTACTATTAGTGATACAGATTACAAGCATGATGCTAAGTTATTATTGCGCTATCTTGTATAAAACTTATTCTAAAGAAAAAAAAATGTTACATTACTATCTAACTAATGGGGTTCATTCATAAACGTCATTTAAAGTTTAGTCATGATTGACGACGGTTTAACCGTACATGTACAAATATTTAAAAATAATGTTCAGTGCGTTGTTAAGAAAAAAGAAAAAAAGTTTAACTTACAACATTAGTGTCGTTTTGGGATCCCCAGCCAGAAGAAACGCAAGTCTCCCTTACGTCGGTAGTCGCCAGAGGTACAATTTGTACATTGTCAGTTGAAAATTCACTCGTGAACTGAAATTGTTAAAAAAAATCAAGCTATACATAAACAGTTTATGCGGATCTCTCATTGTATAGAAAATATTATAAACAAAGCGAGGTCATCTTTTGCTAAAAATGTATAGCTAGATGTCTCATCATGACGTGTGCCTAGTTAATAGAACGTATGTGTCACAATAAACTCGTTAAAAACCAATTTTTTTATTAAATAAGTCACTATTTTGTCATCGACATCGTTTACTTCGACAAAGTTCGAATAGTGCCCACTATACAAAATTAAATAACAACATTAACAAATGAACAATAAGTGAGTAATTTGTATTAATTTATACTTAGTTCACTTGCATTCAGACTTAAAAGAAACACAACTTATAAATCGCTAGCTGTTGCCAGCGGCTTCACCCGCTACAACTCGAAAATTTTCCCACGGGAAGATAAAATCGGGATAAGAACTATCCTATGTGTTAATCCAGGTTATAAACTATCTGTGTATCAAATTGTATTTGCGTCAAGAAAAACAAACATACACACTTACGCACTCACAAACTTTCGCCATTATAATATTGTGATGATAATGACAGTATAATATGTATTAGTGATATCTATGACTGTAAGTCAATTTTTTTTTCTTATAAAATTTACAATGGACCAAATACTCACGGTTATAACAGCAATGTCATTAACAAAGGGGGTACCCGGTGTATAATTAGGGTGCACGGTAAAGCGCTCTATTTCACGTGTAAGATTCGCATTAGTGTCGTTGTTAAGATTAATTCCACCAGCGAACACCCTGTATTCACTCGGATTCAAAACCGTGTGGACCCTGCAAAAAAAGGTAGTGTTAACGATTTTGGTTCTTATTTAAATTTGCTTAAAAACTGAAACGAGGAAAATCTCCCCAATCACTGCATCCATCTACTAGATCAAAAGCAATTAATTTTATATTCTTCTAAAACAATCAGTTTATTATTAATATGATTCACCATCATTACTGAAATATAATTTATTTCGAAAGGATTCGGTTTATAATCGATTAATTGATATATATCATCATGAATGGAAGATTCCACGCCACACCACGCTAATCGTAGGTAAGTTTAAATTCCATAAAAAACAAAATGCTGATTTGGATACAAAATCCATCGATACCCGCCCCTGCTGAAAATATACACTTGCAGAGATGCGATAATAATTGTAATGCAATATGCATGCATGTGTATAATTATAGTTGGAGTTGCATTTTCCGTACAGAAACAACACATTCCACACCTTTTGGTTAATCAACTTACTTGGATAAGATATGAAATTAGGTGTTATTGATAATGACTGATATATTGACATATTATCTTCGCACCTATAACACCTAACAGCCGTACGAAGCGTGTACCGGATTAAGAAACATATACCTATAAGTGTCTGCTTCTTTGGTCTAGGGGTCGCAATAACGGCAGCTGAGCAAAAGGTCCTGGGTTCGATTCCCAGGTCGGCCAAAACGTTATTGAGTTTATCCATCAGGTACCTATATCTTAGTAGCAATCACGGAGGCTGGATTTGTACCCGGTTTTATACAAAGGTACTTATTAATCAGCACAGAAAATACCTATCTCTGGTTATACCTCGATACTATAAATAAACAGTACCGACTATAAATAAACAGTTTAGGTACTCCGTACTCACCCATTTAGGTTGTTATGAATGCAAGCTGCAGAGGTCACGGCATGGCGCAAAGAAACCAGAGCTCCTCCACACCTGTGTCCTCGAGTCGGACTGCTTCCCAAACTCTTTTGTTGCAACGAAATCTAAAAGAACATAAATATAAAGGTTATAACGATGTACTGACAGCACTAGGTATTTGTAGCGCAATAACAGCTGTTGCATTGTACGCCTCGAGACATTTTGTAGTAGGTAGGTATCGGTCAGGAGTTGAGAATTAGTGATATTTTAAAAGTAGTTTATAACAATGAGTAACGTATTTTGGGTACGTAGTAGTTGAAAGTAAAGTTTGGTTAGGACATTGCAGGCTTGAATCACCTGATTGTCTGATAAAAAGATGATTCCGTGCTTCGGAAGGCACATGTAAGCCGGCGGTCCCGGCCGCCAAATGGTGGTCGTCAAACTATGTCAGAGGCCCTTTTTTTTCGGGGTTGGGAAGTCATCCCATAACTCCTCCCGTTCTTGGGCAGAGCGGAAGGGAGTGTCAGACTTCTACTGACTAAAAACCACCCATGTTCCTTCTTCGCCCTTGTGCCGAGGCCGCGTTTTCTCTTTCGATAATCCGCAGCCCCGACGGGGTGTCAGAGGCCCTTGAGGTGGTTTAGAAATTTTGACGCTAGAGTGTGTGGGGTCGTTAGACTTTACTGCCCACACGATTAGAAGAAGAAGAAGTAAAAAATATCATTACCATATACGGGAACTGATTGTAAATTGTTGCTGGACTTCCACCCGCTATCCTGAGGGTTGAGCTTGAGCATGTGCCTGGTCATAAAACATATCATAATATTAAAATAAATAGAAGATAAGAATAAATCGAGATATAATAAGTTCGAATCGTTCCGGTTGTGAAGATGTTTTCTTAATCCACCATGTGAGCATTTCTTTGATTTTTTTTTTAAATTTATAACATACCAGTTTCCTCATTCAATGTTTCTTTACTATTATGAGAAAATAATTATGTCAAAATCAAAAAGCTAAGTTCTACGGCCTAAAAATTGCGTCCGCATCACTGTCAAGAGGAACAGTGCCTGAAAGCTTACCAGTATTGCAAAGTTCGATAGAATTGTCTTTTTTCAAAATTAGGTCATGTCATTCTGGTCACGTGATAAGTTAACCTACTGATTACCAATGTCACAAAAACCTTGGTGTGCCTCGTGCCTCTAGCTAGTTGCTAATGCACATGTAGATATAATAAATCGACCTAGATAAGCACGTATATACGCAAGTATCACGATTAATAGTATACGATACACGATGCTTAATGTGCAGAATTTCTTTCTTGTTTATTTTTTACCAAATTTATGATACATTTTTAAATATTTCTCACAAAAAAAAAAAAAACATTATTAATATTATTACATAATTTATCCTGATCCTGTTACATAATTTAACAACTATTTTTTATGTACCCAGATATTCATTGTGTACCAAGGTACATGGATTATTCCGAGTTGTACGGATATACATTCTAAGCAAATAAAGCCCTATTCTATTCTACGAAATGTCGACAGTGGCCCCTCCAAGCATAAAATGATTAAACCGTGTATACGGAGTAGGTGCTCTTACGTTATGTAGGTGTATATATTTTTGGTAATCCTTCATAAGAAACTAGAGCTTGTTTTTCAAACCCCGAACTTTATAAATACAGTCATATTACGTTTGGGCGAACAACGCTTCACGTGAATCAATAGAAAAAAAAAACAACAAGCAAAGCTCTTCAAAATATACATTTTTTAAGATAATTAATCTAAATGTAAAAACAAACTTACCACAAAGAGCAATCACAAATAAAAGCACAAACTTGTACATTGTTGTTCTTAACACAGACACTTCTTATAATATGTTTAAAAATCGACAATCGTATAGCACTACAAACAGGATGACTGATTGCTAATGTGGGGCAATATTATATAGCCACCTGCAATCTTATCTTTTTTAGGGACATAATTATGAACACTATTTTATCAGGAAACTACATTTTTTTAGCATTCCGTGTCAAAAAAGATAAAACCTCTTACCAGCGAGTGTTTCACTAGCACTACATATTAGTCATACTAGTCATCCGCCGCGTCTGTCTGTCTGTCTGTTCGCGATAAACTCAAAAACTACTGCACAGATTTGTATGCTGTTTTCACCAATGGAGAGAGTGGTTTTTCGAGGAAGGTTTGAGTATATAATTTGTTAAGTTCCGACATGAACGCTGGCGAATCCGCGGGCATTAGCTAGTATAAAATAAAACAATGGAGTAAGTTTTTTGTGAAATAAATGGTTATAAACTAAAATAATGTCAAAAAAGATTTGAAGAAACATAACTAAAACGTAAATATATGAATGATGTGACATTTTGAAGTTAGGTACAATGACTATCGACAGTTTTAATCATTAGATATTAAAAAAAAGGG
The DNA here is from genome assembly GCA_949775195.1 of Diarsia dahlii. Lineage (NCBI taxonomy): Eukaryota > Metazoa > Arthropoda > Insecta > Lepidoptera > Noctuidae > Diarsia > Diarsia dahlii. The sequence goes on from OX459198.1 coordinate 14,312,662, forward strand.
AAATTATAAACCGAGCCACAGTTATTTTAATTGGCCACGTGATTAAACTTCTAATTTTATAACTAAGCCACGGGAAAATGATATAGCCTCTAATATACTAATTCGCCTTTTTTCACTAAATATTCTATAGAAAGCGTCAAGTGAAGATCAACAATTATATAAACTTGTCCTTGTTATTTATACATAAGCACCTAATATACTAACTCAGCCTCGGAATTTATATCTCAGCACCATTATACCTACATTTTACAGCTCCAACACAAGGCCCTTAAAAAAATTTAATTGAAGCGACCATACACAACATCATTTTTTATATCTTATCATGTAAAATAATACATCACATTCTTTTATCGTGAAAATAGCAACAGCAAGGCCTGGGGCGAGCGCGCGAGACGACAGCGACCGACCATTTGCACCAATCAGAGAGTGCCATTCGATTCATGTACTGACGAGTTAGGCACGTGTGTATAAAACGTCAACTTTTAATACACTTTAGATTATTATAATATTTAGGTACATAAAGAATACCTACTAGATACAGAAATATTTTTAACATTGTATAATTGACTAGTCACAGGCAGATTGTATGATTCGTCATTGTAAACTGAGGGAAATAGGTTAGGTTAAGTTAAAAAAGCGCGCGAGCTGAGCGAGCGAAGCTAACGATAACTCGATAACTTTTGAAGCACAACATGTAAATAAATATCGATCTTTAGGACATTCGATACTCTGAACTTCGATATTTAGGTAACTAAATACTCTGAACTTCTATATTTAAGTCTTTCGATGACACGATAGTGGTTTCTACGTTGTACTATAGTGGCTATAATATAATATTTGATGTCAATTTTAGTTAAATTTTGATGCCCAATTAATGTGGCATGAGTTACAATTTAAGCGTACTGCGTTAATAAATTAGAAGCTAATTGAATATTTTTTTGATGCCATTTAATAATATTTTAGGAGTTTACTGTTTCAATCCATGTTACAAATTTAGCTGCTAAAAAATAACCACGATGCTGAGTTGTATTTAGAGTGGCTTCAGAAAAGATAACTTGTGGCCAAGATATTATTATTTAGATGCTCGTTAATTGTGGCTGACTTAGTAATTTAGAAGGCAATGTAGATTTTTAGATGCAAATAATGCAATTAAAAAGAAGCCGGTTTAATTAGCACCCTTAAAAAAATAAAAAATCTTACTACGTGTTTCTGCAAAATGTGGCAAAATTATAAAAAAAAGTATTAAGGATGCATTCTTTCTTCTACGGAACCCTCTATGAGTGAGTCATAAATGAATGTATCTACTCTGCAAGTGAGTACTTGTTCATAAATATTGGGTCATCAACAAAAATATGGCATCACTAACCTTCACTAACTTAATCAATTTATTTTCCGCTATCTTATTTACATCTATTTGCTGACTGAGGAATGGAATTATTATGGTTCATGAAGTTTAACAACATAACAATTACATAACATCGAGCCTGTAACCACGATCGTTTAGCCAGAGGCGTTGCACCCACAACGCCTCCGGCTACCAACTAAACTTTAATACCCATTAGGTACCTATCTAATGGATAACCGCCTATGTACCACTCTTGTACATGAAGTTTAAATAAATAAATAAAAAAGTTTCTTCATGAAAGGTACTTGATCATTTGGCCACGTCTCACGACCTCTTCAAACCCGGCCATGCGCTCACAATCGGAGCCACCGCCAGTCTCTGGCTCACCGCTGAAAGACGCCGAGGAGAGTACGCTCCGACAGAGGTTAAGCCCCTCCACGGCGTCCTCCACGGCTTCTAGGAAGCGAGTCCCCTACCCCTACCTCGGCTCTTGCCCGCCTACTCCGAGAATTTTTTTTAACCGATACCAACCGTTCTCCGCCAGACGAAGACTCCCTGCCGTCCTTCGCTCTGGGCCGCTTGCGGAAACATTCTGTGTTCTCCACAGCAACCTCCGAACTCCCGCGTCTGGAGCCCACCGAGCTGACGCAGACACGGAGTTAAAATCCGCCGCACAAGCGAGCTCCTCCGCCAGCGGTTGGTAGGAACTTTCGCCCCACGCTCACCCGATGCTTTGTCAGACACACCAACATCACTTCCGATCCCAACGTTCCCGGATCGGGAGCCTCCTCGGCTCATGTTGCCACTGGCAATTACATCAAGACATAATAATATGTCCCCCCCCCCCCCAGAATACCAGGGGCTTGACGCCTCCGAAGGAGACGTGGCGAATTCTCCAGCTGCTAAGCAGCTGGTACCGCCCTGGGGTCTTTGCGTCTGTCTTATTCATGGTTGTTTTATTCGTTTTAAAGGGTAGGGTACCTATCTCCCCCTTTCACTGACTCTCTGCCCTCACAGTCACGTCTGATGAGCTGAAGCAAACCAGATAGCAGAAAGCAAGATTTCGTCCTCCAAAATGCACACCGCCCGAAAACCCGAACACTTTTTACGTCTCCTGGCGGTGTGCCCCTCGCATATCCCTCTTTGTCTGGTCTCTCACACTTGGACCTTTCCGGCATGAGTATATCTACCAGCAGAGCTCCAAAGATCACTGAGACACACAAGCCCTACCTCAACAGCAACATGGGGACACTCCCAGGGTCACTCACAGGCCCTTTGAGGGGGTACCCCTGTACCAGTGTTTTGAGTGCGTTACATTGAAACCTACCGCGAAACACGGACTATCGCCTTAAAAAAAGATCAAGCTATAGTTTTTGTCTAGAGCTACTTTGTTTGGTGTCCAGAATGCTTGGTTGATTGGCTACGTCAAGGATCCGTTTACACCTTGTAGGTGTAAACACTTAAAAACTTGTACAACTGGGAATACTTCTGGATTCTACTACTGAAATTTTTCTGTCAAAAAACCCAGGAACGATCGACCCCTGATCATTCTCGATCTGATAAGCGTACCCAGAATCTGCTGCCGCAAGACTTTTCTGCTAATTTATTTGTCTAGCTTACACAAATGTTTTTAACAGACCCTGAACCCTGGTTTCGTAGTAAAGAATACCTGTTCTAGTGGAGATTCTAAGTTCTCTGCGCCCTGAAATTTTAATATGTTATTGTTCCACAAAGAACGGGTCTATGGTCAAGATCGCTATCAACACGCTAAATTTATGAGGTATATAAACGTTCTGAAAAACCTCTCTTTTTATTCAAAGTGAAAAAAAAAGCAAATCTTTCAACGGTTCAGGTCACTCTAAAGGAAATCGAAAAACTTAAAGGATTTTTCATATTTTAATATTAAAATCGAATAAGACTTGGAAGCTACACGAGACTTTTAGATAATATCATTCATGGAACATTTTTACATCAAATGGTTTTGATACTTTGCTGTTTGATAGACGTTTATCTTTCAGCAAAACCTTTTCTACATAAACAGTTCCGAGAACAAGTAAAGATATTTTTCTAATTGAAAATAAAACCTTATATCTCAAATAAAAATAAAATTGTTACATTGAAGCGAGAGGAACATCTTATTGCATTTTTTGTTACACATTCGTATGCTGATATCAGACCCGTAATAAAAATAAATGGGATCTCGGCTGATCTAAATATTAGGATACAAATTCAAGTGAACCAAATAGATCTTTCCACATACATAAACCATTCTACAATCGATGAAACGTTCCGTTGGGTTTCTTTTTAGAAATCTTTGCAACGTTGGAATGCTAAGTCAGTTTATTTAATAAAGCTTGCCTGCTTAAGGTTGCTATAAGTTTGGATCTCGTCTTGTAAAGAATTGGTGGAACGTTTAGCGCATTGATGAAACGCAGAGATCCGATGACTGATACCAGATTCATGGACAATCTCATCAAGTTATTGGGTCACTGTAAAAGGTAACTGGTATTGTTTTAGAGAAACAATATTAATCTTCTTCTTCTTTTCGTTTCGACAACTCAAATTTTGTCCGGCGCAGCACGTAGCAGCAGTACATAGCAACCTAGGCAGCTCTTTCGTTTGCCTCGTATAAGTCTTTGAACGTACAATAAGTTGGGTACGACGGGCAAGAGAGAAGGTGTGGCAGGTCCTGTGTTTGGAGCTTTACACTCACATTCTGTCAGAGACGGGTCGATTATACCCCGTCGAGCCAGATTGGATCGGCAGTGGTAATACTGATCTTTTAGCTAGAATGAAACTTACTGAAATAGCTTTTTCCAACGTAAAGTGTAGTAAGGAGATAGATAACGCAGACATAAACCTTAAAATCTCGCTACTAAACCCGTTTCGAGGATTATTATGGAAAACTGCGGTCGCTCGCTTACGTACGATACGAACGAACAATCGTGGTCGTATACAGAGGCTGTACCATTCCTAAGTTATATTGGATGCATTCACATTATTCGCACTCTGTTCTACTTTAAACGAAATTCGGAAAGTATCTAAATTTAGCCACAAGTTCAGTGGGATTTACTGCTTTGTAAATGTTGTAGAATTGGAGCACAAGACTGGTTCTCTAACAGACGGGAAGCCATGACATATCGCCAGACAATCTCGTTCCGGGTACTCGTCATCGAATGACGATGGTGACTTTATCGTTGATCGTCATACTAATTCCAAATATTGACTTATCTTACCTAGAAATGATTGTTATGACTAGTCACAGATTGCCTGGTTTTAACAAAAATGTCACTTCAATGATATTCAGCAGTTAAATGCTCTATTTGGCATCTTCTTACCTATCTATTTGCACATAATTTTAAGACATAATATAGCATGGCATACTTTTGTTTTTCATCATCATCATCATCATTTCAGCCAAAAGACGTCCACTGCTGGACATAGGCCTCCCCCAGGTGTCGCCACATTGACCGGTCCCGTGCGTCTCTCATCCAGCGGGTCCCCGCAACCTTGACCAGGTCGTCGGTCCACCTAGTGGGAGGCCTTCCAACGCAACGTCTTCCGGTTCGCGGTCGCCATTCCAGAACTTTTCAGCCCCATCGCCCATCCGTTCTGCGAGCAATGTGCCCTACCCATTGCCACTTCAGTCTGGCGATTCTTCGGGCTACGTCGGTAACCTTGGTTCTCATGCGGATGTCCTCATTTCTCATTCGATCACGCAAGGAAACTCCGAGCATAGCCCACTCCATTGCCCTTTGGGTGACTTTAAGCTTTCTGATGAGGCCCATTGTGAGCGACCACGTTTCGGTCCCGTATGTAATCACTGGCAACACACACTGGTCATAGAATTTCGTCTTGAGACACTGTGTTAAGGATTCGACGATTGACCTCTTTCTCGAAGTTAGATCTACCCATCTGGACCGTTTGTACCAGGTAGACATAATCGTCCATAACTTCGAGCGTAGTCTCCAATCTTGATAGGAGTGGGTGTTACATGAACATTCAACATAACCTTAGTTTTGTCTATGTTCATTTTAAGACCCACTCTTTCGAAAGCTCTACTGAGGTCTCAGCCATGACCACTATATCGTTGACAAACCGACGGTGAGTGATGTACTCGCCGTTGACGTTGATGCCAAGTACTCTCCAATCCAGAACCTTGAAGACATCCTCCAATGCAGCGGTGAACAGTTTCGGAGACATCTCCCTGTCTCACACCGCGCTGCAGAAGGATAGGTTCCGAGGTCTGGTCCTGAAGTCGGACTGACATGGTGGCGTTTTTGTACAAACACTTCAACACCTCGATGTACCGGTAGTCGATTTGGCACCCTTGGGGAGACTGCAGTACAGCCCAAGTCTCGATCGAATCGAAGGCTTTCTCTTAGTCCACAAACGCTAAACAGAGAGGCAGGTTATACTCTTCGGTCTTCTTTATAACCTGCCGCAGCTTATGTATGTGGTCTACGGTACTAAGGCCTTTTCGGAAGTAGTTTTGGTGATAAGGGGGGGCTGTCCCCCAATGGTTGGATAGACAGACAGTTCCGTTTTTCCTTTTGAGGTACAGAACAAAAACATAATGCGAAAAGAAGGGACCCCTATAATTACAGATACGTAGATAAAGTTTTAGAGAGTTTTATTTGTTTATTTATTTGAGTTTTCATCATCATCATAAATCACTCCGCAATCACCTACTGCTGCGTTTAGGCTTATTTTTACTCTGCCACACTTCGCGGTCCTGTGCTTCTTTCATCCATATGTTTCCCGCGACTGTGACTATATCGTCAACCCAAAGAGCTTTACGACGGCCCTGGTTTCTTTGGCCACCACTCGGTGAAAGCCTTGCTCTATCGGCCATCTCCGTGTCTGGCTAGATGTCCAGCCCAGGTTCACTTCAGGCGCACCGCCCGGTCCTCGATAATGAGCTGCAGCAGCTGACCGAAGGTAGGTACAAGATTGTCTGTAAATCGCATGAATAAACTCTACAATTCTACATACTTCCCAGGCATACCTTTCTCTTTCAGGGCCCACCACAACACATCCCGAGGTACCCTATCATACTCTTTCTCTAGATCAAGGAAGACATATGGATAATAATATGGAACTGAATTAAATTAAATTGTATGGAATCAATTATTTAGAATTAAAATTTAGAATTAATTAGTGAAATAAATAATAATAATTTAATCATTTGTATGTAGGTACTCAAATGAAATTAAGATAAGTAAAAGTTTATCTGAATTATATACAATATTTAATACTGCCGTCACAGAAGGCTCTGTATTCTGTAAAAAAATTACCACAGTCTGTTATTCTTTTGTTAAGACGTGGATATTGGTGTGGGTTACATGTTTGTGCGCTTTAGTTTTTAAGGATTTTTGTATTTTCTATAGCATGTAACTGTTTTATGTCCCTAATAAATAAATAAAATAAAATAAGACCATGTGGAAGTTCTTGTGTGCACGTCTGTACTTCTCGCGCAATAAATTGGCGGAGTGCAAAAGTGGCATCCGTTGTTCCTCTACCTGGCATAAACCCAAACTGATTTTGAGTTATCTCATTCTCCTCTCGCATTCTTTTCTCTATTACTTTCTCCCATACTATGTGACATGAGCTTTTTCCCTTGATAGTTGTTGCAGTCCTGCACATCCCCTTTATTCTCGAAAATGGGTACTAGCAGACTATTGCACCATAAAGTATGTGAAGAATTTTGACCATGCATTGCGACAGCACAAGCTATACCATGTCTAAGTTATATTGAATGCATTCTCATTGTGGCAGAAATACAAAATGCTTTTGAAACTCTTTAAGGGTTCGGTCTCAGTCCGACCCTATCTAATTAGTACGGAAATAGGAATGAAAGAAAGTTCTGAATTTGAATAGTATATTTTTATTATATTTCTAAAAAAAGTATCTTAATTTAAAATATATTAGTTATAATTTGAACAATAGTGATCACTCCTAGCACTGCCATTGTTGGTTGGAACGTGGATGCTCCTGCCGTGGTGCGTATCCATGGGAGGTAACTGGAGACCCTGGTGTATAATTCAGGTCGCGGGGGCTGGTTCTGAACAAAACAGCTGCTGTAGCCGGTGCTAACGAGAACACCCTGGAGGTTTCCGCTGCATACTAACGGGTTGCCTATGTCGCCCTGAAAATAATGCAAAATATTAAAATTTTGTGTTCCACTTCTTCTTTGGTGTCTGTTCTTGGGTATAGTGATGTTGTAGCGACACGGATTAAATTGGTGTAAAACAATTTGCAAAAAAAAAATCTCACAGATCATGAGTAAAGTTATTAAATGGGTTTAGGTGTGAGTGAGCATTTGTTAAAATATACTTGGTAGTACTGCTACAGTAGGAAGCAAATTCTCTTAGTAGAATTTGGCTAGGTACCGCCTTAAGGAGGTAACTACCGAAAAGTAATTAATGCACATTAGTTATTAATTACCTGGCATGAAGAAAATGATCCAAGAGCCATCGCACAGATCATAGTATTTTGTAGAGGAAGTTGTGGGACCCAGGGAGAGTTGTAAAAAGGTTGGCAATGGGCGTTATCCGGCATCGCAAACTTCTGCAAGTACATCAACTGTGTGCTAACCTGAAAACAAAATAAAAGAATCAGTTAAATGTTTATACCTACAGGTATTCCTTTACATTTTGATGAGATTTTCGCTATCAAATAGAAAACGTGCATTTGGAAAAATATATAGGTAGGTACATACTTTCTAAAAAATGGCCTATTCAGTAATTCTGATTTGTTGAGTTAATAAATTTTAACGTAACCTTACTTTAACCATGTTCTAAATAAACCCTACGGTATAAAAAAAGTTGGGACAAGAGATAATATTAGTCATTAGATATACAGTTCTGCGTCAGACTAAGACTCACTCTTTCACTCGTCTCGCACAGAGAGTTGCTATTTTGTGCCTTATCAACTGACTGTCAATAATATTTCTTTATGAATAAATATAACTTACTTGATTTATGGCCGTCTGGGCTCCCCAGCCAGAAGACGTGCAATAAGGTAGCGACTGTGTATTGCTGTCCAAATTCGCCAATGGCACAACTTGTACATGATTTCTTGAGAACGCAGTCGTGAACTGCAATGGGTAAGAGAAATAAATTTATAAATAGACATGGTCAATAACATTGGTATTAATACTTGTAACTGGATATTCGGATCATTCCCAATAGTTCTACTGCACAGTCCTACGATAGAACTAGTGGGAACTTTTTTAATTTTTTTTCCCACTATTTCTACGATGAAGGGTGTTACAAAATCGAAAAACCAACGAGACTCAAGTTTCTCATTCGTTCTACGAGTATCACACAGTTTAGGATACAACTACAGCACAAACTACCAGGAGAATAGAAGTAGGTAGGAGGTATTGAAAACATTTTTTTTGGAGATGTAAAAAAAAGATAGGTAGGTAGTAAAGTCCCACAAACTACCAGGAGAACAGAAGTAGGAAAGAGATATTGGAATCTTTTAATAAAATCGAAATTATTCGTAATAGCAAAAATATTTGTATTATCCATGTAATTCCTCATTTTATTGATATAAAATATGCTGTAGAACAAATACTCACAGTGATAACAGCGATATCATTAACAAATAAGGTTCCCGGGCGATAATCAGGGTGTACGATGAACTGCTCGACATCACGGTGGAGATCAGCAGAAGTGTCGTTGGTAAGATCAATTGAACCGGCAAACACCCTGTAGTTGTTTGGGAGCAAAGCTGTGTGGACCCTGGAAAATACGGTTGGTTATCCTTTTTGGTTGTCATTTAATTTTGGATGAAAACGACTTTAAAAGGTTTTCATTTTTATCTGCTTCCCAATGACTGCTTATCTTAGATAACTGCCGGTAAAAGTCCCTTAGAAGTCGACCTTCAAAATAGTGGGAACAGACTGACAGAAGTTTGTTGTTATAGTACCTTATATATTAGTATATATAATATATCGCAAATAGTGTCTGCCTAGTAGCCTAGTAGTGTGTGCCTGTTGGTCTAGTGGTTAGTTGTTAGAAACAATTTTGAAATTAAACAATTTAATTAATGTTTAGAAACAGTAATAATAATAATATAATAATAATAATAATAATATCATTTATTTATTTAGACAACTAAGATCCATTGGGTTAGTAACAATATTCTTAAAAACCTATATTAGTACTTATGCTTGAGTTAGTAACAATATTCTTAACCTATGTTAGTACTTAACTAAAAACAAAGACAGAGTGCAGGTGACTAATGACCTCACCAGCGGGCTGTCATGCCTCCCGACTATAGCTCTCAGAATGCTGTTGGGGCTGCCACGGATTCTGTTCAGCAGCGAGGCCACTTTCTTACGCCGTACCGCATTGAAGCAATCGGTACGTGCCTCAGCGAACATAGATGACGCGCTACAGAACCGAGGCAGACGCAACAGCACCCTAAACGCGTTGTTGTACTGGATCCGCAGAGCATTGTAGGCCTTTTGGGTGAAGCTGAACCACAGGCTCCCTGAGTACAGCGACATACAATATGCTTTAAAAAGCGTTAATTTTACTGCGGCTGTACAACGGAAGAACCGGCGTGCCAGCATATTAGCTCGAACCGACAATGCTCTGCGTTCCCTCTCCATATCTGCGTCGTCCCTCAAATCGTCCGTCACCAGGTGACCCAGGTATTTAAAAGAGTACACCCTTTGCAGCTCCACACCGTTCAGTAACACAGGAGGGACGGTGGAGGGACACCTGGTACCGGACTTAAAGACCATATATTTAGACTTCCCTTCGTTGTAAACAAGGCCATGAGAAGTCGCATACGACTCGCAGATACCGAGAAGCTTACGGAGCGCACCGACCGAGGGGGCCAGCAGCACCATGTCATCTGCATAGCTTAAATTATTAAAGCAAACGCCATCAATAAAACAACCGACATGTGTGCTGCTGAGCCTCTCGATCAGTTCATTCACGTACAGACTAAATAGCAAGGGTGAGGTCAGTCCGCCCTGCCTCACGCCACACTCTGGCCTACTCGGCTCCGAGAGCTCACCCGCCCAGCGCACTCGACTCTCCTGCTTCAGGTACCAGAACCGCAGAAGTGAGACGAGCTCCGGCGGCACCGCGGCATCTGACAGTTTTTGCCAGAGAACATCGAACGAGACAAGATCAAACGCCTTGGACAGGTCTAGGAAACATGCGTAGATAGGTGTTTTCCTGTCTGTGTAATACTTGACAGCATGCTTCAAACTCAGAATAGCGGTTTCTGTCGACAAACCCTGACGAAAGCCAAACTGGGCATCATGCAGATTGATGTGGGTACTCAAGTGAGAGTTAAGCACACTGTCAAGTATTTTTGCCACGATGGTCGCTAAAGAAATTGGCCTGTAGTTTGACCTGTCCGCAATGTCTCCGGTCCGGCTCTTGACCACTGGTACCACCAGAGCCCGCACCATATCCGGAGGAAGGTACGAGTGACCTAGGCACAGATTGAACAGAAGAGCGAGCGCACGTGGCAAATGGATCCCACCATGCTGCAGGTGCTCAATGCTGAGCCCATCGTGTCCAGGGGATTTACCCCTCTTCATACTTCTAATTTTTGTTCTGACGTCCTTTGACAGAATGACTGTCGAAATTTCTGTATCACTGACCCCAGCATCAAGCTCCCTACATGGCGGTCCCAACTGCGACTTGACATCGAAATGCATCCTAAATAGATCAGCAACATCTTTTGAGTCAGACACATTATTAACACTCACAGGTACCGCTGGTCTAGAATTGAACTGCTTAGTGCTCTTCCAAAAACCCCCAAAATCAGAATTCGAATGGCGTTTTGCTAACAAATCCATTCGAATCTGATCCTGGTTGTTCTGGCACCATTTAAGTTTCCCCTTGAAGATCTTCCGAGATTCTACCATTGCATCAAATAAGGTGCCACAAGAAGGTCTACCGTACCACAGCCAAGTATTAAATTTAATCTTAGCGTTCCTGTGAGCGTCACTTACAAATCTGTTCCACCCAGACAATGGTTTCTTACGTTTAAAAGACTTATACACATACGTATAACTCGCATTCTTACATAAAATGTCAACAATATCCCTATACAATTTATCTATAATGTTAACATGACTAGAATCCCTACAATACCTACCACAACAATCTTGTAACTCTATAGGCAGGTCAATGTGTTTTAGCTGTTCATTACACATATTTTCGTAGGTACGACATTGTTCTAAGCTTCTTACTCCCCACTGTATTTTATTACACAATGGGTATTTCACATTTGTTTTTTGTCTTATCACATTAAAGTCACATGTAAGAACCAATGGTAAGTGGTCAGACCAAAATACATCGTACTTTACATAAACGTTTGTGACACTAATCAGGGCCGCATCTGTCGTGAGACAGTGGTCTAGCCATCGCTTACAACCATGGGCCTCGCTGATGAACGTGAACGTTCCTGACGTTAAATTTAAATTATTAGTGTCCACACAAGTCCAGTCCTGTTCCTTTGAAAACGCCACAAGTTCATGATAAAAGCGCTCACCTGGATGGGCATTGAAGTCGCCAAGTATGAACACAGACTCGATACCACTTTCGTCAATAATAGCACTAATTGAACTGAGACAATCCGTGAACTCAGGCATATTTTCCACTGAATCCGTTGGCATATATACGCAAACCACAAGCACTGGCCGATCTTTCGTAGTGACACGTATTGCGGCAATACGCGGATTACCACACGGTATTATTGTAACGCACTGAAACACTGATTTACGCCACAGCAGCGCCACACCACCAAACGGCCGGCCACGTAGCATGCCAGCAGACGTGTCCACAGCCGACGTACCGGTGCCCGCGAAGTCATCGTGAACACTTTCCAAGAAGGACAGGTCACCCGGCAGCAACCACGTTTCTTGCAAAGCGATAATATCCGCAACACAACACAGCTGTTTTATACCGTCTATGGAACGCTTGATGCTTTTGCAGTTGTAAGTGACAAGGGTTGTGCCGCGAGTGTTCATTCAGGTAGTTTATCGTTCTCTTCTTCATTACCCTGTTTAGGGTTTTTGTAAGGTCTAAAATGCCTACATGTAATACCAGCAGGCCATAGTTCCTCACTCATAAACATGTCGACACTATCGGAACAAACCGATATCTTGTAAGCATTGTATTCCTTTTCCTTTTTCATTTTAATTTTTTGTAGCTGAACTTGTTCACACGTTTTAGTTATTAAATACTCCGTTATATCATTCACCGAAGTATCTTTGTGAACGTTTGACAAGAACAAGTATGTTTTATTCGAGCTAGCGGGCTTAAATCTATCTCCAGGTACACAGGCGGCTTTACCCCGCACCACTCCCTTTGATTTATTTAATTCTAAATACTTATTCTTGTACCTCTTTTTCTGTATTGTAATCCATTCTTGATCAGGACATTGTGATTTCCATTCCCCTTCACAAACTATATCCGCCAGTGATTTACCTTTGTTTACATGGCTTTGCTCATTATTACTAACATCGCACTCATTGAGACCGCACTCGCTCGCTATAACAAACTGGTTTGTATTACTCATCGCAGGCGAACAGCTGACCGCGCTACTCGGTCGCAACCGTGACAAGTCAACAGCGGGCGCGCCGGCAGCGGCAGGGGGCGCGGGCGCATCGCTACACTTATCAATTATATTTTTCGTCGTTTTACGGATACTTCCTGGTTTACTACAAGCACTTTTTTGACTTTGAGAACGTAGTGGAGATCGCCAGTTTATTTGATCGAGCGTTTTATCATGGGCTGTATCACTATTTTGGTCGGAAATATTTAAAATACCAACCGGACCGCTTTCGCATTCGTTATTTACAAATGCTCCTCGTTTTCTGTTCACATAGGTAGTGCGATCTAAATCCACCACAGATGCAAACTTCATGTGATTGACGTCCTGTTTTATAATCTCCAGCTGGTCGATTGTAGCACTGGTTTCCTTAAGATATTTTACCTCCGATTTCAAAACAATGATATCTTTCAACAATGCAGTGACGTCGACATGGTCGAAGGTGATCGGAGGCAATTTATCCAATACCCGGGCAACAAAAATAGGTGTTTTGTCAGGGTCTGTGATCTTGAATACCGAAATGATGTCTTCGATTTCCTTTTGTTCTTTGTTCTTGCGCCGTGAAACATTGCGGGTACTAGTGCAAACTGATTCGAACAATAAGTTCTTTGCACAGGTTATTTCTGCCGTAGAATGCGAGCTCACACACAACCGGAATAAGCTTTCTTCATCCATTATACATATTTTGTTTTGTACAAAACATAACAACTCATTAATAACTATATTGCACTGCGTACACTTTAACTTTTCGGAAGACATTTTTGTTTCGACACCCGACCGTTTCCGAGTTCGCGCGAAGACTGCCCGACTGCCGACCTCCGGCATAGCAGTTAGTGACCCTAACTGCTATGCCGGAGGTCGTGGGTTCGATTCCCACCCAGGACAAATGTTTGTGTGATGAGCACGATCATTTGTTCTGTGTCTGGGTGTAATTTATCTATAATATGTATGTATTTATAAATATATAAGTATGTTTATCAGTTGTCTAGTACCCATAACACAAGCTCTGCTTAGCTTGGGACTAGATGGCGTTGTGTGATAGTTGTGGAATATTATTATTATTATTATTAGTGTATGTGGTGTTAGCATATTATTAATTGTTGCACTTATAAATGAACCTAATGTAAGCAATGTTTTGTAAAAAATGTATTGTGTAAACATTTGCTGGTTAAACAAATAAATAAATATGCTTTCAAACACGTTCACTAAAAAGCTGTTATTTTTAAATAACAAATAGGCACTTAAAGTTTATTTATTTATATAATACATAATTTAATCTGTGTATAATTTAATGTATATGAATAGATAATTTAATCTATTTTAAAAGGTTTACAGACAAATAATAGATTAACTGATAATTAACTTATAAGGAAGATATTAGTCACACAAAGGTAAGCTAAAATTCCGCATATAGATCACCTGAATCATAGTTTACATTTCATTTTCCGCTTAGTAACGCCTGATTCCACACCTTTTCTTTATTGATAGGTTATCGAATAAAGTTTCAAATGATGATTAATGCTGATATTTTGACTTATCGTCACATTAATAGGAAGTTGACAGCTGTACGAAGCGGGGACTGGCGTCAATACTCTATCTATTCCGAAATGTGATAATAATACTTAATACATCAATTAATATAACAAAATGGTTTTTAGTCTTTGTTTTTTTTTTTGTACTCTACCACAGTGCTGTCCTATTTGACCCTAAGGTTGACTGGTATACATACATTGTGGCATTAAGTCCACCTTTGTACCACTCTTGTGCATGAAGTTTAAATAAATAATAATTAGGTACTCACCCGTTAACGCTATTAAAAAGACAAGTTGCAGCTGTCACTGCATGGCGTAAATGAACTAATGCACCCCCACACCTGTGTCCTCTAGTCAGAGAGTTTACCAGAGCCTTATCTTGTAACGAAATCTAAAAAATAAAAATGTAAAGTCTATTTAATAATAGAGCAATCAGGGTTTGGAATCAGGAAAGAAAAAAAATCAATCAGCCCCTCTCCAGGATTGGCGCCACCATCCTGCCCATCCTGCACAGCCACTTGCACCTTTCAGGACTTACTAGAAGCAAATGATAGAGCTGTGCAGGTGTCTACAAACTGGTCTAATACAATTTGAGCTCATCGATACAAAAAGAAGAAGTATTTGGAATGCAATAATAAAACAATGATTCGTAACAATGATTTAAAATCTTTCGGGTAGGTTAGACGTTAAATCTATATAAATAAAAAGAGAAGTCCTGACTGACTGACTGACTCATCAACGCCCAGCCCAAACCCTTGGACCTAGAAAGCTGAAATTTTGCACAGAGGTTCCCTTTATAATGTAGACAAGAAATCAGGAAGGATTTTTTGAAATTCAACCCCTAAGGGAGTTAATAGGAGATGAAAGTTTGTATTGAAAATCGTCATTTTCACGCGGGCGAAGCCGCTGGCAAAAGCTAGTGTAAAAAATATGATTACCGTATAGGGGAACTGGTTAGCGCCTGCGGGTAATCCACCGACTATTCTGTTCACGCTAGAGCTCGTGCATGTGCCTGTTCATAAAACGTATTACAATATTAAAATAAATAAATCCAATACGTTTCCTGTTCCGAAGAGGACCTCTTAATCCATTACTTGGGTACTGCGTGGGTGAAAATTCTTGATTTAAAAACATACCGGTTTCTTAATTTTACGTTAATAGGTATGTTAAAAACCATGCCCAGTACGAAATAGGCATTTAATAGGTACCAAACAAAACCCCAATGACAGTACCAAATAAAAACAAAATTTTCCATTCTTCAACTCTTTACTATGCTGTCTCTCACTATTTGGGTTAGTAAAGTTGAAAAGAAAAAATAAATTATGGAGAAAACCATTTTGAGTGAATCAATAAAAAAAATATTGAATTTTGTGACACTATTTTTTTAGTAGCCTGTACTGTCCCACAAACTGAGCAAAGGTCTCCCACAATTTCTTCTTATATATTTTTTCCTGTGCCTCTTCTTTCTTTCTGTGACACTAATTAAAAACGAAACTATAAAAACACTAAAAAAGTACAAGTCTTACCACAAAGGGCAATCACAAATAACAACACAAAGTTGTTCATTGTTGTTCTTAAGCACGGACGCTATATACTTATATTAAAAATAAACAATTGTATAACACTAAAACAGGTAATGACTGATTTGTATTGCTCATTTGGGTGTATATATTATGATTCTACAATCTTATCTTAATTTTTATCAAGAAATTTTAATGTTTTTAGCATTCCTTGTTTAAACGGATAAACCCTTTGATCGGCGTCGTATAATCTTTACATAATTTAACAAAGACGCTCACGCTGTTTGTACGCATATATCATTTAAACTACGCAACGGATTTTAATGTAGTTTTCGGTATGCAAGAGGAGTGATTCATATTATTGACTTTCCATTTCTTGACACACCTTTTTGAACAATCTTTGTAACCGTGGTATTATTTATGATAAATAATTTTGGCGGAACCCTGATGATTATTCTACGGAACCCCTATGGTTCCGCGGAACCCAGTTTGGGAAACACTGCACCACAGGAACTGAAGGACGCTACCGAAAGCGCCAAACTGTATCCCGATTCTGGACCGACACAATTTAAGTTGCCATCGACACGCTAATAAGAAGAACTCACACCTTTTTCCCATGGTAGTAGACAGAAACTACAGATCACCATCAAGTTCGATCCTTATTCACTCCCCTCGTCTCATCTACGTTCGTATCGGTCTGGTCTGGTGGTCAAAACAAACATACCGTAAATTTTGAAAATGCGTTCCGCCAACTATAGTGAAGTATTTTGTTACTGTATTGAAGTACTCTTAGCTATGATTGTTACCCATTCAACTTATAAGTACTTCACCGTACTTTAGTTAACGTAATCTCACAATACACGTCACTTGATAGTTTGTTGACCTGAACATGAGCTGTGTCTGTTCTACTTTATTTTTGAACCCAAACATCAACTGCACGATGATAAACTCAAATTCAAACCAAAAATAGACCAGTTAAACCAAAACCAGAATGCAGACGTAATAATAAAACACCAAAGCGTAGATCTCCTGTAGAGACGAATGGGTGAGAATCCCCATGGACTCTTACACAACACATACATACACACACAAACACACACACACATACATAATAATTATCATCATGAGATCATCCTCTCTCTTTCTTTTTAGTGTTCGTGGTCATGGCTTTTGTGCCACTCGGTAGCTACATTTGCAATAAACTCACGTGCTCCAGCAAAATGTAGCAAATTAAAAAAAGTAAAGTTTTAGATGCACGCTTGCTTCTACGGAATCCGTATAATTTTAATAAATTAATATACCTACTCTGCGAGTGATAATGTGAGATTAAACTCTGCAGGTGATAATGTAATTACATAAATAAAAATATGGAAAAACTAATCCTCACTAAACTTTTCCTTTACAAAATTTTTAGTACCTACCGAAGTCTGTGAAGAATTTGAAGTAGTCGTAGCCGTGTCTTTACCATGGCTAACTTGCAATATTGGATGCGTTTATAATATTGTGACTGAAATAATAAATAATTGACATTCTGGAAAGGTGCACTCGTACCGGTTTGAACGAACCCTATTAATGTAGACAGAAATAGAAATAAAACCAAATTCTGTGTTTAAATAGTAACTTATTCCTTATCTTAATTTGATTGCCTCGGTATCACTACCTAAAAAATAATCAAGATATCATTTTGGTACTTTATCGGCCATAACTGAAATGGATATTCATGCCAAATTACAGCTTTCTAGTACTAACAGTCTTTGAGCTAGCCTGCGGACGCACCGAAAATGGTAAAACTATGGCCTCATCAAGAAACTTAAAGTCACCCAAAGGGCAATAGAGAGGGCTATGCTCGGAGTTTCCTAGCATGCTATGTCGGTAACTCTCAACTCATTCTCTTGCTATGTCGGTAACCATGGTTCTCCAGGGTTACCGACGAAGCCCGAAGAAGTGCCAAACTTAAGTGGCAGCGGGCACATTGCTCGCAGGCCGATGGGGCCGAAAACTTCTGGAGTGGCGACCACGAACCGGTGGATGTTGCGTTGGAAGGCCTTCCACTAGATGGACCGATGACCTTGTGTAGGTGGCGGGGATCGGCTGGTTGCAAGATGCACGGGACCGGTCAATGTGGCGACACTAGTGAGAGGCCTATGTTCAGCATTGAAGGCGTGTTTCGGCTGAAATTATGATCTTTACAGTTAGAGCGTTGATGAGGCCATACACAGTACCTATAAAGGTCATCATCATCACTATCATTCACAGTCCATTCATCTCGTAACAGGCCTCTCTTTGCTTTTTATTAATGGTATGGCATGGCAGGTATTAAATTTTTAAATTTTATTTTTGTTTTTCTGAATCCAGCTGGAAACAGCTGTCTCGATGAACGATTAAGAATCCGCTTCAAGCAGTTTGATGTTAAATATTATCTGAGTGGGTCTACTGCAAATTACTTACGCTTTACAAAATATTAGGTAGATATCACACATCAAAAGTGTCTAGGGATCAACATATATTTTTGCAATAACTTTTCTCCTGATTGATATTAATTAAAATTTTCTTTATGGATTCATCAAATAAAGTGTTTTCGTTTGTCACAGTAACGATAAACCAAGTCACCTTTGCATTAATAAAGAAATTTGCCATTTTCCTATTACAGGGATTTTTGACATTTGAACCACTAACATTAAAGTTCGAAAAAAAGACTGAAATAACAGTTTTCTTTAAAATTTTATTGGGTAACTTAAACAATTAATAATCCGTGTTTCTACCGCGAACACTAACAACACAAGAACATCGGTTTGGCATACTCAAAATGAGTTCATCCAAATCACGCTGTGGAATGGCCGCCCATGTTCGTTGCAACAACAAAAAAAGGTCTTCTTGCGTCTGGATACCCTCCATATTCGGCAGAGCTCTTCTCTGTAGCATATCCCATGCATGCTCAATCGGGTTCAAGTCTGGCGACTGAGCAGGCCAGGGCAGGACATTGATGTTAGCTGCGGCGAGAGTCTGTCTTACAACTCTTGCGCGTGTGCGGTCGTGCATTATCATGCATTAACTGAAATAAGGGACCGATTTGCACTTGTAGAGGAACGATGACGTCTGATACAATCGTCTCAGCATAAATTTGAGCGTTGAGGTTGCCTCTGATCCAAATCAACTCAGTTCTTGCGCCGATCCAAATACCCGCCCATACCATGATGGTTCCACCACTATAAGGATGGACTTCCTGGCAGGATTTTAATCGCTGTTGGCGTCCAGGGGTTCTCCAGTGTCGTATACGTCTTGTATCCGGTCTCATACCAAAACGAGACTCATCAGAAAAGCACACGAAACGCCATTGTTCTTCTGCCCAATTTCTGTGTTCAAGAGCCCATTGATATCGAATCCTACGATTGTGCATTGCTATAGGTGGTACCCGTAGCGGTCTTCGGGAATGAAGGTTCACTTCATGCAAGCGGTTTCTGACTGTTTGGTCGCTAATTAAGTTCCCTGAAGAGTGATGAAGCCTCACGGCTAACATCATGGCGGTTATTGTTGGAGCTCTTCGAGTTAAGATTTGAATGTATCGGTCTTGTCTCCGTGTGGTGCAGCGATACCGTCCTCCATGGCGCTCAGCCACGGTACCAGTGCTTCGGTAACGTGTCCAAAGTCGACTGATAACACTCTGACTTGTATTCAGAGCTAAAGCCACAGTACGTTGCCAGAACCAGCTTCTATCATTCCCACGGCTCTGAGCATTTCTTCCCTGCTTAAATGACGTCGCCGCTCCATAATAACGTTGGTTTTAATCAGAAAAATGTGTTATTTCAGTCTTTTTTTCGAACTTTAATGTTAGTGGTTCAAATGTCAAAAATCCCTTTATTAGGAAAATGGCAAATTTCTTTATTAATGCAAAGGTGACTTGGTTTATCGTTACTGTGACAAACGAAAACACTTTATTTGATGAATCCTTAAAGAAAATTTTAATTAATATCAATCAGGAGAAAAGTTATTGCAAAAATATATGTTGATCCCTAGACACTTTTGATGTGTGTATATAATTCTCATAATTTTATCAATTAAGTATTTGTTATAGATAGAAGCAGGTGAGCCCCGCAATAACTGGATCAATGACCTGGGTAGGTTTACTGTAATTTACTGTATATGAAAACCACTAGGTCGGTTGCTGTCGCAGTGCTTGTCAAAAGTAATCCGCAGTGGAGGTTTTATAGTTTAATGATACTATTTTTGTTGCATTTGTTGCTGTTGCTCCATTTTCAGTTCTTTCAGTACAATTTAATTTTGACAGTCTTTTGAGGGCAACTCAATAGCAATTATTGGATAAAGAATAACCGTCACAGTGATTTTGCCAAACTCAAAAAACTCAAATCATTTATTTCAAGCCATTACAGGCACTTTTGAATGTCAGAAGGACGGAAGAAGAACGAAACTACGAGTGCAATACGTCATTCCGAAATGACAGGAATGCAAAGTCTGTATGTTGACTATGAATGCAAAGTTTTAAACGTGTGGTCTACACGACGACAGCTTTGAGCCAATGCTAATCAGATACAATGCATATCAACCGGTTGAATGGCCGATATTCCTAATTCATATTATGGCCATAACGGTAACTTGCTACGCGAATGGCTTATAACATCTGCTGGGCAATTTAGGTACCTACAATAAAACATGGACGATAAGACGTGGTGGATGGTACAAAACTCGGGGAAGTACCTATTTACTTATTTTTGGCGGTAAACAAGAGAGAGCCTCATGGCATGAGGGCCTCTTATCCAAATGATAACCCTCGTTCGGGTCAAACTTCAGGAATTGGCAACGCTTCCCAAGATTGATTCTAAGATGGGTGAATGTTCAGATGCCCGAAAGTCTAGTCTAGTCATATTACCCAGTAACTGTGAAGGAGGTCAGGTTCAGGTCAGATAGGCAGTAAATCCATGTAAAATTCTGGTTTTCCGAGGCATCTAGTAAAACTGGAAGCCAACCTTAGCATAGTTTGGAAAAGGCAGATGATGACTGGATATGTAGATAATGAGTATTGCAGTAAGCATTGTTGCAAGAAAATTATAGGCACATTGAGGCTTATTGTTGGTGTATGAGGCGTTAACGTTATTAAGAATATAAAGTCAGTCACAATAAAATAAAAAGAAACCAAAACATTTTACGTATTGTGTCCTGAGAATGGTAAAAAGAGTTTAACTATCCCAAAATTACCCTTTCAAGATTCATCAACATTTTGCGGTTAGGGTTCTACATTATTAATATTGCGATCCAATAACCAACTGATATATTCATCCCGTAGTTATAATTGTACATTATTCATATGCATTACATGACAACGCAAACCGCATCGCGTATGCTAAGATCGTGCGGCGTTTGGTATATTATGTATATTGTAGTACGAGTACATCACATGTATAGCACGTTCTCAACATCATACGTCGGTAAGTCGCGCCGAGAACGCGGTGTTCACGTAAGTTTAAGTATTTAGCTGTCGCTCTCGCTAAGTACTGCAGCTTCGAGACTGCTTTTTATGCAAAACTAAAGCTACGCTTCCAAGAGAACGATGCGTGTTGAGCATGGGCCCATAAGTACTGCAGAACATAGAACTTATGGCGCATTGAATAAGATTCATGTTTCAATTTTTGTTTAAATGGATGTGAATTAGCTCAAACATTCTTAGTCGAACAATGCGATAAAATCTAAATCTAAAAGGATTTCCAGATAATAAACTAATTTAAACTAGTTGACAACAATCAATATTATCAATTCTGGATAAGAACGTAGACAATTTGGCTGTGACTAATGTATTACACTATTTTCAACGTTGGGCAACATCGAACAAAGTAAGGTGACGATAACTGGAAAAAAATCTGCTTAAAAGACTGACAGCATATCCATACTCGTATTATATTGGTCAAATATTGTGATGTGAAGATGCAAATTAGCTTTGACCAGAACTCTGCCACCTTGTTGGCGTTAGTGGCGGCTTCGGCATGGTCCCTCAAAGTGTACGTACAACTACATATAAAGCAGGACAGGATGTGAGTGATAGTTTGTGAGGCACCGCATCCTGATTCGAGCCTGCTTATTATGAACTGTATTTGTTTAGAATTGACTCTCTAGATATGAGAGGTTATAGGGCGATACTAGAATTTGTGGTAAATATTGTTTTTATGGGGATTATTAGGCTTGACTCGAAACTGAAATGTAGTCATAGCTTTATGTCTTAAGGTATTTTGGTGTAGGGACGGGCTGCAGATACTGACTCTATATTTATTCCGCAAAAGAGGGCTGTCAGACCCATCTACAATCAACGCAGACGCGAAATCTTGAGAATTGTTTAATCAAATTAACATCATGACTGTACCTTGTGAAGATAGTTTACTGTGTATATGTTTTATTTTTGAAAAATATAGGTAGGTAAGTACGTATTTTTGTCAAATAAGTGGCAGGCATTATGCTAGTACTAGAAATAAGGAGCCACGATTCTGATAGTCTAATGTACGAAGTTCTTTAATAGGGAGGGTATTGTATAAAATGTTACAAATAACACTTGAGATTCTAGAACTAAATGAGACGAAACTTAAATCATGCATAAAACGCGTACGATATGTTTTATTGTATTTTTTTCTGTTTCTGCATTGTGTTTGCATATCGCAACAATATTTTACTCGGGAGTATGTAATATCGGACTTAATTTGAAAAAAGTTTCCATAAATTTAATGCTTTCAGTTTGAGTTTATCGAGAAGGTTGACAGTTATGTTAGTAAGAATTGTTAGCTTGTTTTGGAGAAAACCGGGTAAGAACGAGTTTGTTATATCCATGTTTACTCGAAAGTTAGAAGATACGACAAATCACTGGTGATTACTCACTCAGTAATATCCAATAATTTTGTCTTAAAGGTGGTTCCGCTTCAAACATTTTGATTAATCCTAATAATGATGTACCCGAAAGATAATATTTCTCCTAAGTAACAGCTATGCAAAGTACATAGAAGTGAGTCAATAATTTTGTATCGAACAGGAAAACACGCCCAAATACTTTTGGCCTATGTAAAAAATATCGATAAATTCTTTTTGATAGTCAATGTTCACGTAGATAAGACGATAAGATAGAGTGCGCATTGTTTTCAATATATCTCAACTACGAGTAATACCAGCAATATTTCAGTTTCTCTAAAGCTGTGCGTCATCAGGGTATTGTAAACGCTGTGATTTTTATTGTTCAGTTATGGAGAAGATATTATGTTTTTTTATGGTCGCTGTTTGCGGTATGTGTCCTTATTTACCTACTTATTTGTTAATTATTTGTTAATGTTTATGATGATAAAATTAAGTAGGTGGGATTTTTTATAGTGCAAGCGCTTATGACGTCAATGATTGATTGATGGATTGTGATGATATCATTACTCATTCCAAAATTGTATTATTATCTTAAAATAAAGTTGTTGTTGTGCCCTGCTTTACTAAATGTTTTGATTTAAATTAACTGCCTGCACTTACGCACTTGCACTCTAGATTATAAATAGATGAGTCATTAATAAATTATTTGGCCAATATTTTATATTTCCCATTGAATTTAATAGCTCGTTAACATGTTATCGTGATCATCTAATAATGTTTTATAATTTTCAACAGCTATTTCAAGTGCGAACGTAATTAACTACCAGCCGGGAAGCCGTATCTCAGGAGGATCGAACTCAGCGGAAAATGTTTTTCCTTATGCTGTAAGTAATTATACCAGGGCCTGCAGTCTCTACACAATAACGATAAAAATCTGTCGCAAAGTCGTATCGATGTCAAATTTCTTTAATAGATTTTCAACTTTATTTCAAAAGCAAAATAAAAAAATAAATATTAAATTGAAAATTAAGGAACTTTTACGACTTAGCGACAGATTTTTATCGTTAATATTTGTAGAGACTGCAGCCCCTGCAAGTCAGAGAGATATTTTTCGACGGCATGTGATGCCAAGTCAGAGGCCGATGGGCGATATTTAAATTCTGACACCAGGTATAAAGAAGACTATGATATAATTATCCCTAAATACTCACATTTTTTCCAATGGGAGAAGTCAAAAGTTGCAGTTACAGAACCAGATCCTTAGCATCCACTACAATATGATAACTATCCTTAATTAAGTTTATATTATTGTAGGCTTTAAATCATTAAGGTTAATTTTATGGCACCCATGTACCTCTGTCTTGGCTCTAAAGTTGCTAAAGGTATTAAAGCTTCTTCAGCAAGCCCTTCGTGCAGGTGTGAGGTGCATTACACCCTGTATAATATTTTTATCAATTACATTGGTTTTGTACAAACAATTTTGACAATTTTACAGTACTCAGAATAAGAGGTCGGTTTTCCTTAATCCACTACTCTCAGAAGAAATACCCAAACCAACTCTTTTCGTAAAGTCATATGAAGGAAAAGAAATGAGTGTGCCTGAAGTCAGTGCAAACATTTTTGTCAGTAATCGTGCAACTCAACGCACAATTCATAATTGTTTCATCATTTCTCAGACAATGCTGAATTGGAAAAATAAAACGCTTTTTTAGTTTATATTTTATCTATTTTAATACGTGATAACTCAGCTAGCATCTAATTAATGCGTATTTTGTCCTCCATTATCGAAATTATTGATTGCTGATAACAGATAGAACAATAAAAAAAATGCCTACATTAGTGGCGGTACAACACAGTTTCACCATAAGTTTTTACGAAGAAAGCTTTTTCTTCGTAAAAACTTATGGTGGTAACTTATGGTTACTATATAAAATGGAAACTGAAAGCATTTTATTTTTAAACCGATTCAATGTGAGATCTTTTGGGGAATGCCATTAATGTATTATTATTATTATATTAATTTTGTCATTTTTAAATATATTGCGAAATCTAATATTTTGTGACCTTTGAGATATCAGTTTGCGTACTCATGTGAGTAAGCTTCAAGGCTGACCAAGATATGGTTAAAAATATTTACTGATTTTCATGTTTAGTTGTAATCCCGAACGGATTCACTGATATGCGTTGATATTCTGTTTTTATCTCAAACAGGCTTGTTGGTTTTGTTTAGTTATAGATAACTATGTTGCGTACCTGTATTTAGGATGGTCAAAGTCAGAGCACAGTCATCTGTTATTTAAGCACCACAAGGGTTCATCATCACTTCAACTCGAGCCATTCGCGATTTTTGGTACAACATTTACACTTTGGTTTTACTATAATGCACGTAATGCTCGGCCCGGTACGACATCCTTTATCTTCGTAGTCTTTTCCCAATTGTGATTGTTCGATTTACAATCGAGTCGACTGCCACTCTGACATCCACAACCCAGTCAGTACTGGAAAATACAATATCCTTTGGTAAAACTGGTTCTCATACTATTAGACCATTGACTACCTGTAGCTACTGTTAAAGATCTGCAAAATGACTGCATGACCAACGGGTTATTGTGCTTCCGAGCCACGGAGGAAACTTGGCTTTACCTGAATGAAGATCGACCCGAACGGCAGTTAAAGTCAAAGTCAAAAATATTTATTTCAAGTAGGCCAGTAACAGGCACTTTTGAATAGTCGAATTAAACTAACTGCGGCACTTAGAGATATCCAACGATTGCTCAAGCCGCCACCCAGCAAAGGCCTGACATAGTTTTGTATGACAAAACTGCCAAAAACCCTTACCAAGCGACGGCCCAAGCAACCACTGAAGCTCTCCGAGTGCGGCAGTAAACTACTTAACTACTGAAGCTAAATAAACTAAGCTACAGTCCCAGTCACAAGGCATAATAACTCGTGAGTGTACTGTAGTTGCCAATTC
Source organism: Diarsia dahlii (assembly GCA_949775195.1). Lineage (NCBI taxonomy): Eukaryota > Metazoa > Arthropoda > Insecta > Lepidoptera > Noctuidae > Diarsia > Diarsia dahlii. Next base: position 14,338,471 of record OX459198.1, read on the forward strand.
CAAAGCGTTGGTCTCATGAGAAGAATGGCAAGAAACTTCATGCACACTCTTTTAAAATCGTTTGGGTTTACAATATGTTCAAGGTACAAACATAATCTTGGTATAATACACACATGAAGACTATGCAGATTAGTGTTTGAGATGGTCTTTTGAAGAAAGCACCATACAGATTTGAGTGAACCCGTCCAGTCAGTGCAAGCATTTGTCAGTTATTGTTCAACCACGAGCTTTAGCCGGCCTCGGAGTGTGATTACCTAGTAGAAATGATGTAGAGTGATTTGAATCCGGTGCTTACTCAAAAGTGAACTAAAACCTTTAGTTGAGCAGCTTAGCACACAGAAACAACGTGCAGGTGCAACCACGAATTCATACGCACCGTAAGGGCTGATGAAACAAAACATACAAATTCGCCGTATCCGTTTACCGAAGCTACGAGTCGCGCGAGTTCAAATTCACGTTCAAAGGTTAGTTCTGAGAACTAGAAATCCGCTCTGGTTGGAGCATCCATTCGTTTAGGTTTTCCAAAGTTCACGTGCGTATATCATTTCTAGGGTTCCGTAGTCAACTAGGAACCCTTATAGTTTCGCCATGTCTGTTTGTCCGTCCGTCTGTCCGTCCTCGCTTAATCTCTGTGACCGTTAGCACTAGAAAGCTGAAAGAAGGTTGGCCAAATCGTACCAGACGATGAAACGATGGTGTCCCAATATGGCATATATATGAAAAATACCCTTATTTTTTAAGGTCTTAAAAAACGCAAGAAATAACTCTCTAAGCAGCCACAAAAAAAGTTATCCATCTAATTGTGTTCTTGTAACTGTTTCGAAATTAATAAAATATTAATTTCAGAACGCACTGGAACGCACCTAGTTACGATTCATTTCGCGGATGAAAGGACTTGGTATTCAAAGACTAATTAATTATTCACGTTTTTCTGAATAGTTGTTCATACTAATTCAATTCAATTAGTACGCAGGCATCAATTTCAATTACTATGCTTATTTATTATGTACTGGATTCTTGTCAAAAAAATAATTATGTAGATTCATAGTACATAATTAAGCTTAGCGACTCAAACGTCCCGGCAGCTCCGGCAACGTTTTTCACTTAGCGATTTGTTCACGTACAACGGAACGTCATTTGTCATCGACAAGTTACATAATCTGTGGTCATCTATCCGCTTAGGCTTTTTTGAAGTCGTTCATGAAAGACTTCACGTGTGATGATAATTATTATGCCATCCTTGTTTTTTACACTATAAGCTGTGAAAGTTAGAGCAATAGGTGTAGTTTTCATTGAATTGTCGGTCAAAATCTGCCGTCGCAGCGGAGAGAGAAGGCTCTTTTTGTGACATCAAACCTATAATAGAAGTCTCATGGACAGACAAGAAGTGCGTTTTGAGAAATGTCCCATTTTTTGGGATAAAAAACAGAAATAAATGGGAACGGGATCGCTAATAAGCCTCTTCGCTTATCGCTAACTACATTTAGGCTACTTCGCAGTTAGGTAAAAGGTACTTGTTGATTCTAACCTCAAAAGTATTGTTGACGTTTTATAAAAAAATCGTGGCTATTTAGATACGATTTTTCAACAGGATGGTGTTTACAACATAAAAACAAACCAATTAAACTATAGCTTGTTTTGGGACATGAAATATAAAAGTCGAGTCCAGCTCCTATAGAAATTTGGCCATTGTTCTTTGGTACCAATATGTGTATTAATCACGCCAACAAAGTGGTAAAATAAAAATTGAAAAAAAAAAAAATATTAGGGTAGTTTATAAGAAGTGGTAAGTGATTTTTTTTAAATTTCAACCCTAACGTGTGATATATTTTTAGAAAGGTATTTAAAAATGAATAGGGGTTTTCTAAAATCATTTTTGATAATGTCAATAATTTCGGAAATAATCGCTCCAAAAGTAAAAAACAATGTCAATGTGTGACGTCACGGTTGGCGCAGTGGCTGTGAGATTGGTCTGCTGCGCTGGGTGTCGCGGGTTCGATCCCCGCACGGAACAAATATTTGTATGACCTACAGATAGTTGTTTCGGGTCTGGGTGTGTTTGTGTATGTGAGTTTAAATGTTTGTGAACGCACCCACGATACAGGAGAAATTCCTAGTGTGGGGCAACGTTTTTTTTAAAAAAAAAAAAAAAGTGTCCCCCCTCTAACTTTTGAACCAAGTTTGAAATAAGTTTAGAAAATATGAAAAAAATCTGAAAAGTAGAACTTTATAAGGACTTTCTAGGAAAATCATTTTGAACTTGGATGGAAAAACAGTTTTTGTACAAAAAGACAAAAAGTTGTACAAAATAATTTCTGGACTAAGTTTGTAGTATAATCGTATATGCAAGCATTTTTTTTAATGGATACCCACCTTTAAACTCATAAGTGGGAACACTTATTGTGACGGACGGGAAACTACGGAACCCTACACTGAGCGTGGCCCGACACGCTCTTGGCCGGTTAGGATACAACCTTGAAATACACTGTGGGAATCAAAACAAAGGGTCACGTATCGAATTAAATGATACAAGAATTATAATCTAAAGATTATGCAGGTAATGATGATAATGTCTGATAAGTTTATAATTAAGTACGCACTTGGCCAGTTGCCCATATACCGTATACCTACCTAAGAAAACTACGATTATAAGACTTAACACATGCACGAAGAACCCTTCGTGGCAAAAGTTATCGTAAACCCACATTTAAGTGTATATATATAATACATAAATCATAAATCCACCTCAGGCATATAACCACCACTGAAAAATCACTTACAGAAAAATCCACTATTATAATAAAAATGACTGAACCTTATTTTAAGGTCTATGATAATGAGGACATGTTTTTTTGTTAGCCTTAACTGTTCCTCCCCTGGGCAAAGATCGCCCCATGCTTTTCACTTCTCTTAGTGACTCGATGTCACAACAAAAATGAATGAGACATTCGTCATTTATTCTGTTTTAAACAAAAGAAGGGCGGGCCATACAGAACATTGGCCATTTATCATCCACCAAAAATCATTGTGAGAGCTAATAGGTTATAGTCGAGGTATTTGTGGCGACGGGCCAACTGGCTTCCACCATGTTTTAATTGCCCAGTTCCTGATACCACAACAAATCATTTGACCTATCAATGGGTGCTGTTTTATTGCAGAACTAGGTGTTGCCAGCGGCTTCGCCGCTACAACTCGGAAATTTATCTTCATAAAATTTTTGAGTTTATCTTCACAAAATCGGGATAAAAACTATCCTATGTGTTAATCCAGGTTATAAACTATCTGTTTACCAAATTTTATCGAAATCCATTCAGTAGTTTTTGCGTGAATGAGTAACAAACATCCATACTTACGTTCTTACAAACTTTTGCGTTTATAATGTAGGTAAGTAGGATAGTCAAGGCAGTTATAACTATGAGTAGTGTAAAATGCAAAGTTTAGCATTGTATAAAGGACGATGGGCAGTAGAGTAAACTTTGAGATTTACCCCAAAAAGAGGTTTAGTATTTGGAGGTATATACCATAGCAAAAGGAATGTACCTACAGTAGGTTTATCAACTATTATCTAATAGCATTACATGTATAGGAGGCAATGTAAAAAAAAATGTGGTAAAAATAAGTTACTCAGGCCTTTGAAAGTGTTTAGTAATTAAAGTTAAATTAAAAAGCACCTATTCTTAGACTTCAAGAATTCGACATTCAGAAACATTCAAGAAGGGAAATCCATGAACATTATCGGTTTCACATTTTTTTTTATTTTTAGATTAGATTAATTTAATTATAGTTTTATCTGATATAAACACTGAATTAAAATCTCTTAAAAAACCAAACACATGTTGAATCACGTGTTGATAATAATCAATTAATCAATGTATTAATTGATTCTAAACTCTTTACTTGTTGATGAAGCGTTAAATGACAGATTAACTACGATAAGAAAACAAAGATCTACGTTTTAAAAATACTAATTCGCTGTCTTTGTTTTTTCGAAATTCAAAATGTCGAATATTTGTAACATTATCATTTTGGGCAACCAAAACAAAGAATGGACAAATAGGAATAATTTTTAATTCTAAAGCCTGCACTCGAACTCATATTATCACCTTAAAATGACTGCGTTTTTTATTACCAATATCCCGAAGGTCACAAATACAATCAAACATACTATCTTCATACCATATTTGAAGATAACATATTGTCAGACAAGACAAAAATTCAAGTACATTGATAGAAAACTCTACAGTGTACTAACCCACAACAGCATTAATTAATGATGATCTTATCTTTCCTTAGGTTTCCATGCAGCAAATGAATCAACTGAGTACTATAACAAGAGGACACCGATGCGGAGGGGTATTGGTAACACCGCAGCATGTACTGACAACCGCTAGCTGCACTTTCATCTACGGGTAAGTATTTTTCGATACACTTCCTCGATCTGACTCTTATTTATTGCACTATAATTAGATTGCGTTTTTCTTATTTTTCTGCAACCAAGGGCGTAAGAGAAAATTACAACAAAGACACCTTACATACTAAGTGCAAATCGATTAATAATAGGAAATAAAAAAAATACCCCACTGATTGTAGAGTCTAGAAATGTACTATTGTTTTCAAATTTTAAGAGGATTTGAATCTTATAGTCTTAAAAAATGGTGCCATGGGTGCAATGGTGCGTGGTGTGTTTTGTGTACAATAAATTTGGCCAAGTCAAATCATAAAACGTAAAAAAGGAAGCAATGGTGCCATTTACGAAAACGTTAACATTTACATAAATAGAAACTACTGCTACTCATGACGTCACAGAGAAGTACTCGAGTATGAAAGAAGACATTTTATTGCGCCGACCCTAAATAAATTGTGTTCGCTTTAGGCTGTTTCTATAATTATTAACATTTTTGTTTGACTCCGATATTTAATTTTGACTACGATTATCCTATGTTTCCAATTTCCTGACAAACTATTAAATTCTAGCCATTAATCAATATTACTAACACAATTGGCTTCCCTATTCTCAATTACCTTATACTAAGCTTCGTCGATGACAAAACTGAGTTCGAAGTAATAAATCTTGTAGCGTCTCTAATAAACTTAGCGAAGATTCTGTGAACTTATCTGATTAACTTACGGATATCTGTTTCTACTTGTTTAGGCGTTCACTTATCTTTAGGGATGCACGATCAATCCAATACTTTACTGTATCGATAGAACATGAACTTCGATATTCTGGTACGATAATAATATAAACGAATACGCGACCGGTACAAATATGAATAGATGTGTAGTCATTCATCTAAACATTCTCTTGTCCACCAATACCAATTCAGTGGGGTCGGCGCAACATGTCTCCTTCTTCCATGTTTGTTACTTGTTACTTGTCATCTATCTCGTCATCCAGTATAAATAGTTCGTAGTATTGTACCAAATCGTCATAAATAAATGAGACATTATTTGAAAGTTTAAAAAGAGGAGAAAGAAATTTTCAGTGACGTTACCTTGACTATAGCTGGTTTAAAATAAGTCCGAAAAGAAATTTGCATTTGTATCGAACTATTATAAGGATATAAATGCAAATACTAAACAATACAGAGAACACTTCAATACTATTCGATATGTGAAGAATCGCATTAAACACGTCCGATATGTTTTGCGTTCCAGATCGATTCAAATTATCGATACAAATTTAAGAGTCATCGTGAATCTCTATTTATGTTATACATCAGATTAGTCTTTCGTTGTACTCTAATGTAAGGGACATTAACTGATAAGATATCAAACTATTGTATCAATTCTCTATGCCTACACCTAGATTATCCTGTCTTCATTGTCTTTACAAGACTGTTTTTACAGAAATAGTTATTTTGTAATGTTCTGGTTTTATTCATCGTTTAAAGATGACAGATACATAATATCGTCGTTGTTATAACTATTCCTTAATGATTGAGTTTTACGTTTAAAACTTTCAAAAAGACGTGCAGTCGGCGGGGTCCGAACTACTCCGAACACACAATACATAACACCGTAGTCCGCAACCAGCGTTCATTACTACTTCGGATATTAATTTATACTGTATAGATTGAAAGTTTTGAATGTCATTACAAAATGTTCAGCGAGCTGTTCGATTTTTAACGCTTTTCTTAATAACGAGAGCTAAAATTTTAATCGACCAATAATATTCAGGCTAACATATGACGCTTTGTGTTAAAAAAACACACATTAGTTTTCTGTGCATTTATTTAACCAACTCCATTTTGCAGGACCGGAGCTCCAGTGCCAATTGTTCCAGGTGACTTCAGGATATTCGCTGGTTCAGTGTCCCTTATAAACGACACTAATCCGGAACAATTCCGGATCATAGTGGAGGTCACTAGACACCCCGATTACATTGGTGAACCGGCGTATATCAACGATATTGCTGTTCTCACTGTAAGTGTTAATACGTTTTCTGTTTTTTTGAATTAATTAAAAATAATAAAGGAAAAGCCTTTATCCAGCAGTGGGACTAAGATGTAGGTTAGCTGAAAACGTACATATATAATAATAATAATAATAATATTTATTTATTTCACCACAAAAACTAAACAATAACATATTATATGACTTGATAGGCTTAGTATAAAATTCTATAATATGGAATCCTCTGTTGCCGAACTAGGACGGATCCTGTATCTCGGCAAACAGCGCCATCCCCTAACAGATTTCACTACAATGATTAAGTCAAACTAGGCATACAAGTTGCATCATAAGTATATGATAATTATTTCAGAAATTAATTTTTATGCATATAAATAAAAATTAAAAATTGGATTGATTTGAATAAATTAAATTTATACAATTAAATAAAGATTGATTTGATTTGATTTAGTATAATCTATACAAAAAGATAATAATTGGATTGATTTGAGTAAAAATAATCTATACAAATAAATAAAAATTGAATTGATTTGTTTGAATATAATCTATACACATAAATAAAAATTGGATTTACTTGATTGAATATAATCTATACACATAAATAAAAATTGGATTTACTTGATTGAATATAATCTATACATATAACTAAAAATTGTATTGATCATTATTAAAAGAATGATATTAAGGTAAAGTAGAAAGATTTATGTACCGCATATGGATATGTGTGTGTTTGTGTAGCTGTGTTTGTGTGTGTTTGCGTGTGTATATCTGTGTGTAGTGTCTTTTTTTTTTTGTGCGTGTAGTACCGAAAGCCGACTGTAAAGCGTCCACTAATTTTGAATCTTAAGAAGGTCTTCAGTTTCCTCATATGAAAGACCAAGGAGATAGTGATGAATTTTCTTCTTACAATGCTGTTTATTAAGTGGATAGACGTTTAAAATTCTGTTAATTTTATTGTAAATGAGGGGGGCAACAAAAGTGTAGAATCTTTTAATAAACGCTGTTTTCGGTTTAAACAACCGGGAGCACACTTCGTGCTTCCTACGCTTATTTACGTTACTAGGATCGTATGCTAATGAGTAGTGTTGCCTAAGGAGAATTGTTTCTATGAACATTTGTCTAACAGTTGTCACTTGACAGTACTGATATAATTCTCTTGTTGGAAACAGTATAGGCTTAAAAGTTGAAACTTTTAAAATAGCACGTTGTGCGATTTCTAAACTCTTTAAAGTAGTTTTTGGTGCACCCCCCCATGAGGATATGCAGTAGGAGATGATGGATTGACACATTGCATAGTAAATTTGCTTTAAGAGACTCGCATCTGTTAGGTGTCTTAAGTTTTTAAATATATATATGAGTTTGCGAACCCTGGATGATAGCAATTTTATGTGTTGTTTAAAGTTGAGTTGATTGTCCAGTGTAATACCGAGGTATTTTATAGTTTTCACACATTCCAGCGGTTCACAATTGCAATTGTTTCTACTGCTACACTTATGTGGAATGATTTGAAATGTTTTGCCAATATCGGGGTGGTTTCGGATAGAAAAAGTTAGGTATTTGGTTTTTTCAGTGTTTAGAGTATATAGATTGCCAAAATCATTACCCTCCTTTCAGCTTTGCCGTAGTCGGGTAAAAAATTATTGTCTTCTTAGCATTGCAACAAATCGGACGAAACTAGCGTCTGCGATGGCAGCATCGTATCCTGTGTCCCACCTAGGCCATTTTGTAAAGTCAAACTCAGGAGGGTTAGGATTCTGCCGGGGCTGCTCAAAACAGATACCGTGGCCCCGGAACACAAAGGGATAAGAAATAACATGGGTGGATTTTAGTCAATAGAAGTCTGACACTCTCTTCCGCTCCGCCAAGAGCGGGAGCGATCATTAGATGATTACCCACCCCATAAAAAAAACAATTGTAACGGTTGACACCTAAACTTTGTGTTAAATTGCAGTAGCTCCACACCAATCCCGACTATGCCACGAGAAACTTGTTGCCTAAAGCTGGCTTAGAATTAGAGTAATCGATTTTCGAGTGTTTGTCAGCCGATGCTGGTCATTTGTTTATATGTGTACCTATTAAGTCAGTCACATTGTTGGAAACAAATTCGAATCTCATCCTAATATTATAATTTCAGCTCAACAATCCTTTCAACAGCACTGTAGCAACTCCTTTGTCTCTTCCATCGGAATCCTTCGTGCCTGCTGAAAATGCAGAGTGTGTTGTCGTTGGATGGGGCAGTCAAAATATAAGCTCTTCTGTAAGTCTTGTACCTACCTAATGATTTTATATATGTCCATACGTGTTAACTAAGGTTACCGAACGTACCGTATGATAATGCGACTCCATAAGATTTTAAGGTAAAACATCAGACCTAGACGACCCTTAGTGGTTGCACTTGTGACCACAAAACCAACCAGTGTCGAATTACCAGAATATTGTGAAACAGGTCCATACCCTACATACAAACAGATGCTTAAAAATATTTTATTTTCATCCTCAGGCCAGCATAACTCAGAGGTACGCAAGAAAGTACATCTCCAATATGGATGCTTGCAGACTTCAGTACAATTTGAATGTAGGCCCTAACATTTTACCATCGATGGTTTGTGCGTTGCCTTTCGACAATTTATCAGTTGGATGCAATGTAAGTACTACTTTTTACACATTTTCAGTTACAGCCATTAAGGGTAGTAAAAAGCCCGACGGTATTAATTGCCGGTCTTATCTAGCGTTACTTATAAAGCTCCTCAATTACTTGGTTTTGCAGATGATACTTTGATTGTTACTTTTATGCGTAGTTGGAATAAGGCTTGGCAGTCGATGGTCGATGGACCTCTCGTGTAGATCAAAATAAAGTTATGTTAAAACAAAAACGGAGGATTATTAGAAAAATTTGTTCCGTGTCATTCACATTTCAATTCGTCCTAGATCTAAATAGGCCTTGTTTTTATTCTCGATGATGTAGTAAGTAAATCCCTAGGATTATGTCTTTTGGCCTTATTCTATCCCAATTATTTAGGGATCAGTACTTTTCTCCGAAAAAGTGACGTATTGTGGGGTAGACGTGTCGCTAAGATAAAATCTACTTATTGTTTCACAAAGTATTTTCACTCATTTTTTGGGTTCCGTAGTCAACTAGGAACCCTTATAGTTTCGCCATGTCTGTCTGTCCGTCTGTCCGTCCTCGCTTAATCTCTGTGACCGTTAGCACTAGAAAGCTGAAATTTGGTAAAAATATGTGTATCAATCACGCTGACAAAGTGGTAAAATAAAAATTGGTAAAAAATGTTTTATTAGGGTAGCCCCCCTATATGTAAAGTGGGAAGTGATTTTTTTTTAATTTCAACCCTAACGTGTGATATATTGTTGGAAAGGTATTTAAAAATGAATAGGGGTTTACTCCAAAAGTAAAAAACAATGTCCCCCCCCCCTCTAACTTTTGAACCACAAGTTTAGAAAAAATGAAAAAAATCTGAAAAGTAGAACTTTATAAGGACTTTCTAGGAAAATCATTTTGAACTTGGGTGGAAACAGTTTGTGTACAAAAAAGACAAAAAGTTGTACAAAGTAATTTCTGGACTAAGTTTGTAGTATAATCATATACTTATGCAAGCATTTTTTTAACTTCGTTTACATATTTTATTATCCTGAACGTATCTTTTTTCAAACAAAAAAATAATTATTACTACGGAACTCTACACTGAGCGTGCCCCTCGCTCTTGGCCGGTTTTTTTTTTCTTCACATTTGGTCCTGTTTTCAATCATTAAGGTAACAAATCATTCTCTCTCTGTGACCAAAAATTGTTGACAGGAATTAACGGTATTTTAAATACGTTTAGCAATAAACTCGTTGAATGATTTGTAGTGCAATCGAGTTTAAATGGCATAATTTTATTACTACCGAGGTGAAAATTTTAAATCGTACAAATCACGTCTTCAAATCTTCTCAGAGAACGACTTCTATCTAATTTTATGCGATTTATTAGTATTAATGAAATACCTACTAACAAAAGTATCCGTCCGTGTCGATGCCCTACTTTTCTGTTTGTTTAAATTATTTGTTTTTCACAGGGTGATATAGGCAATGGATTAGTCTGCAACGGAGGACTGGCGGGTGTCCTCTCATTGTATAACCAATGTGCTAGTACTACTTTCCCTGAAGTATACACTCGTGTTGGCAACTATACGAGATGGATAAGAAGCGTTACCGGAGGGGCGTCTACCTTCCAACCTGGACATGCTGTACTGGTTATGTTCACTGTCATTCAACTTTTAACCGCTAAGATAATAAGCTAAGGGGTTATAAAGTTTATTTTACACAAAAACGATTCACTGTTTCTGTCATTTTTCTGTTTGTTATTGCGAACAAAAATAATGGTAAAAATAGAAATAAGAAATACAAAAGTTAGTTAAGACTTCCCATTCAGTTATTGGTTTTATAAGAAAATAAGCGCATGCATTGTTGCACTCTATTATTTTGTTTGACCTAATTGATACTGGTAACTATGTAGTAGGTAAGGCTATTTTCTCAGAGTAAAATAATTCTGTACCTGAGCTGTGTATTTGTATACCTTTTAAATAAACATTAATTAAATTAACAATTTCGAGTTTAATTGCCTATATGCTTAGAATGTTCATGTACCTGTCTAAATTAATGCCTATTACAGTTATAATGGGCTTTGATAGCAATATCACGCTTGACAACACGCCTGTAAACGTTTGAATATTCAGTTACCACGGATTACTTGTTACGAAATATATTAAATTATACGTTTCCTATCTCTCGCTTAACTTTTATTACAGCCTATAGCCGCAGACAATAGGTTTAACAAATATGAATGTTTAGATGGAAAATATTTTACTGTATCTGTCGGGAAAAAAAGAAAATCCAATAAAGATAAGCCTGATATCAAAAACAACAAAAAACACGGTTTACGCGTTACAGAGATCAGACTCATCGCAGAAAATATGGCACTTTATTAATGGGTTGACAGGCTTCACGTTTATTCCACGCACATTACACCAGTGATATGTACAAAATATACAAAAGTTATCGCCCATTAAGGTAAGCGCGTTTGAGGTCCAATTTACTTGCAAAGTAACTAAAAGGTTAAGGGTGTTATAAATTTTGAGCACGTTCATTAAGGCCACACGGATCCCCCGCCCCGGCTTTTAGCTTGCGACACATGTCGGAATTTCGTAATAAGATTTCCTTAATTTAAGATCTCAAACATACCTACGTAGATTCATTGACGGAATTCCTGAATCAACACCTGCTAGTGGAATAAGCTACGTAAATTGGAGCTCCGTGTTAATTTGTTGTATTGGAACTGAGCATAGGTACACTGTTTGGTATCATATTAAATTAATGAAATCATATTTACCTCTTGGAATTATAATATTTGGTTGAATAGCCGAAATTCTCTTTGAATTTCGGTTTATTTGTTAAAGGAGCTATTTGGCTTTTATGCTTTTGTATACAAATTAATAACCGAAATTGTATCGTGCGAACGTGTGCTGTATTATTCTCACATTTCTATAAGATGTTTGGTAGCAAATGTAGGTAGACACACGTGTTAAATAGGCCTTGAACTCCAATGGGTGAGCTTAACCGCAACCCCTATACGGCAAAGTCTTTCAATTGCTAGCTCAGACCACATCAAAACACCTGTTTTATCGACTACTTTTTATTTTGAAAACGGCAACTGGCGGCAATTTCGCCATCTGTAGAAGCGTTTTCATAGCAACATGAAACCCAGTCATGCCAATATGATCTGTATCTAATAGTGCTTTTACCGCTGCGGTTAAGAGGGAACAGGACCTATGTAGTATTAAGTATTTGATGAAACTATTGCTATCGCGTTACGTCCAACTGGCCCCTGTAAAGTGCAGTTAGGGACAGCTGCCGTGCGGCTCTGACAGATTTTATCACAATCGTGATCGACGTTTCGTATTTCCCTTTTATATTCTCCTTGAAAACTAAAATAATGATTTTTATGTCATAAGTTTTGTATTTATAATTTTTGGAAGATAGCATTTTTGGAAGATAGCATTTTTGTCATGTGGACGTGTCCACAGGATACCTTGATTTTATGGCAAAAAAATGGTTGCTCTAGGAACTTTATTCAGGAACAAAAGAGGATAATACATTTCCCGTCGTGGCTGCGGGTTGTTCGAAACAGATACCGCGGCCTCGACACAAAGGGCTAAGAAGGAACATGGGTGGTTGTTAGTCAGTGGAAGTCATTTAATGATTTCCCCCCTCCCCAAAAAAGGCACAAGACATTTGCCTTTTAACTTAAATCTTTCAAATTAAACACACACACACACATACCACACATATTCCACATATTTTAATATGTGGTTTATTGTGGTTTTAATGTGTGGTATATTTTAATATGTGGTTACAAATTAATTTCATGAATGTCAAAAAACCCGGTAATGCCATTATACTCGTAAATAAAACTTCCAATCAAAACCACCTGCTTTGTCTGCCCTGGGGTGCTAATACCACCAAATTTGTTGGGCATTATCATCATTAATTGTCATTCTGGTCGGCCCTGCAGAAAATCTGCCGGTTTAGGAAGCTTTGCCCTTAACGCGCTGGGTGTCAGTATGTTTCACCCTTGAGGCAATAAATGGGTTATCATAAAATTAAAGTACTGACCATTGAGTAGCATTCATTTTCTCTTGTTGCTGCACAACGTCAACCTTTTCCAGCATTATTTTGAGGACTAAATTGTATTGCAGCATTTTCATTTTCAACATAATATAATATAAAATTTCAGTTTTTTTATTAGGATAAACTTAAGTACAAAACCGACCTTAAGTAGACTAGAAGCTTCAACCATTTTAAAACAAATATACACAGCAAAATATTATATAGCAAAATTCTCAAAATGTTTTAAAACAGGCATCAATATTCATTTGGATCAGAATCTTCGGGCATCTGTGGATATGCCCCGTTTCCAGAGGCACGCTAAGGGAACATGGTTTATGAACCAGAAACATAAAAGTAAGGAGGCTATTAAGTCCGAGCCGTTGCACTCGGTCAGATTCGGTCCTCGGTTTATTTGAATGTTTTAAGCATTTTTTTCGGTTACCTTTTTGACTTTGTATTAAAGCCGTAAAGTAAACGTATTCACAATCATGTAGATTTTCTACTATTAAGCGCTTTAAGTGCTTGATCCTGCACACAATGTGAAGTTTGCAGATAATTTATGCGGGGGAAAAATATTGGAGCTCTTATAATAAATTCTCCATCGTAATTTGCAATAAAAATGTTTTTCTATTTAGTTTTACGATCTGCTTGTTTGTTTATATTGTATCTGTGTTGTAAATCTTATGCGGTCTCGGTAATACCAATATTAATTTGTACATTAATAATATATTATCTTCTGCTGCGATGTTTACCCGAGGCTTACTTAGGAACGAGTATAAAATATTCCCATCAATGAATATTCAAGTGATCCGGTTACCAGTATCATTAGCTAGAATATTTTACCAAGCGTTATAAATTACATGAATTAATTAGTAGAAATACTGATAGCTACAGGTGCTGGTGACACAATTATTTATACAATGGTGAACGTTATCACTGCGTCCGACAACACTTTAACTACCTCAGCGGAAGATGATAAAATATTGTATAATAAGCGGCTGGGTGAGACAGCCGCATTTACCTTTAAACACAACATTTCCCTCTCTCGGGGTAATTTCGCCTAAACAAAGCTAACGTTGATTCGCTTCCCTCTTGAAGGAATCTGCAAATCTCCGCCGCGGTAAGACTCCCGTTCACTCCCGGGAAATAAAAGATTACTCTATGTGAATAACTCTTCGGAGCTCGAGTCGGCGATGTTTTTCAAGAGGCACGATAATCTCTTCCATTATTCTTTTAGTGAATTTACTTTGTCGGTATTGCGTTTGAATTCATAAGTCGATGGTTTAAGGTTTTATCTAATTGTGCTGATAAATCATGAGTTTAGTAGACGGTATACAAAGTTTTGTACTTACAGTCGATTTTTCAAGTGTATTTTAAGTTGTATCTGTATTATTTTTTACTATTTATGTACACTTATTCGTAGTAACAGAAAAATGGCATATAATATTTGAATACATAAAAACTGTTTATTTCTTTAGAAATTTCTTTTAGCAGACCTTCAAAAACGAAAAAGAAATTTATACTATAGTGGGTTTATTTCTTATTAGATGTCAATTATATGAAGATTGTAAAATCTGCTCCTTGTGTTACAAGAGACAGTATTCAAATTTAGGTACAAATAACTATCGACATACATAGGTATTTATAGTTAAGAAAGAGACGTAGATAAATAAAGAAACTTAATTTGGATCTACAGAAGGTAAGTACACTAAAATTTACAATACAGAGTAGACCATGGTCCATGGGTCGTTTAATCGCACCAATTGGCAACGTTGAAATAATAATTGTAACTCAACAATAATAGGCTATAGCCAGAAGTAAACATTTAGTATCAAATTAAAAATTTAACAGGGAATTCGCGTCTCGGGAAAATCCGAATTAAGAAAACTTTAAGCTGTTTTTGATCGCTATTTTGTTACTTCTCAAGGGGAGACTTTCGAGTTACCGGAAAGGATTGGATGAACAGGTAAAGTCAAGTGTAAATATTTAATATCCCAGAGGTCCAAGGCAATTTTAAGGGTTTCCTAATTGGATCAATATCAGAATCTGTTACGTGATCTTGAAGAGGTGATTGGTTCAATTACTTTTTGGGGTTAAACGTAACAAGATTTGATTAAACTGAAAACATGTTCAGTTACAATGTACTGCTTAATTAAAAGTGTCATGTCGAAAATTTTATCGAAAATTTACCGTGAGCATAGCGGAACGTTATTCAGCGAGCTTAAATTACTAGGCACGAGCCTTAAAGTTTTACGGTTCATTTAGATCGTATTAACACCCCAGCCGCTTTCGAGGGACGACTAACGTTGCCTCCGCCACAGATTAGGACTTTGTCACTAAATATGGGTACGAGAAGGGTAGTTTAAAAAATTAAACTATGTATTTTGTTTAATTATTTTAAATTGCTTAAAAATATTTAAACTAAAAGAGATAAGGATATGTAACCAGGGCTTTGATCTCATTGGATAAGTCGTGCAAAAAAGGATTATTACAAAATAAATAAATTAATAATTCAGTAATAAAACATTCTTGAGACATATTACCACCATACGAATCATCATACGAATTTGGCAATTAAACATTATGACTATATTCTGATCAAAGGAAATCCCTCGCGCGGTATTTCCGCGTTGCGTACAGGTGCTATACATACCATCATTAGGAGTACCTATATGTCTATATCATGTTACGTGAGTAACACAAAGAGTAGGTACATTCACGCTCTCATTCGACAGTCATTGAAACGCATGACCAAAAGATTTTAAAATGATTACCAGTGTTAATAAACCAGGTTGTTATACCTAATTGGAGAGGCTTAATCCCCTAATAACAGAAGTTTATACAGGTTAATGCTACCTCGGATTTACATCTCATTTACGACGGTTAAAATACATAAAACGAGCCAAACAAGGGCAATAAGGTCGGAGGATGATAGAATTTGAGCAAGATTTGCAATTTTGCTACCGTTGAGACTAGAGCAGTTACCTTTTAGGAAGGTCCTAATACTTTGTTACGGGTTGTTGGAACTATTAACGTGGAGTTGGCATAGACCTGTTTATTGGAAATTGACCATTACCAACTAAAGGTCGCAGTTATTTGGTTATTTAGATAACATTAACAACTGCTGTTCTGCCGTCCTATCACTAGAAAGCAGTTAACCGACAAATGGTCAATTTTTACTTTTTGATACAACTTGATAGAGTTCGAAATTCTCTATCTTTCTGTCTAAGAAACATTTTTATAATATGAATAGTTTCAGAGATACAAAAACTTTTCAGGCAGTTTAGTAACAGAATTTATGATGATTCCTTCACTTGAAAGCGGCTAACCCGCACTTCTTCGCTAAATATACGTTAAAATACCTTAACTGCCGGATTTGTCTATAATTGTCTGGTCTTTTACTTAACTACAAACACATTATCTCACTTTTCTTGACTATAAAGAAGCAAAAGGACTATAACTACTTTGTAGTTTAGTTTTTTCTAATGCATATGTTTTAAAAAGCTAGCATAAATGCAGTTATCCGCCTTTAACGGCTGTTTAGCTAAGTATTTAATATTTTCCTTGAAAATATTTCGTGGTTGTTTCATGAAAACGGTGGAAAAAAAGAAATTATGCTTAGCTACAAAGCAGTTAAGCCCCATTACTTAGCTAAAAGGCAGTTTGCCGACTCTCGCACTTGATTCACTACGAGGTATTTCAAGTCTTATTTCAGGTCATGGTCTACCAATGTGTCACATTTCTATTAAATCGGATCAGATTTAGAGGCGTGATGGAAGAATAAATGCCCTCAATCAAAAATATCAAACTTAAAGACAAATACAAACAAGCTATTCAGTTGATTTCACCCACAACGACTGCATAATTGTATGTTTATTGTAGGAGTTAAGGTGTACTACTTTTTCATAATTATGCTCTCAAATTAGTAGCATTTCCAACTCTGGACGAAAAACTTTGTTACAAAGCGGTCATGTCAGGACACCTTTGAAGATTCTTAGTTATAGTTGTAGGTTTTCTAGGTTTAAGGTCATCGCGTTTTAATCTACAAGTGAAAGAGAGCTGGACTCAAAAAGTTACAAATGACAAAGTCGTAAGACGAATGTTATGGGCTAAGACCGCAAGTGCATGCAGACCATCAAACAAAGAAAGGTTGCTTAGCTCGGACCCGTTATAAATAGTAGTGGCAGTTGAGATTTAATGCAACAAATTATAATGGCAAAGTACCTAGTGGGAAAACGCCATCGGTCGGCGGAAAACGCCATCGGACGGCGGAAAACGTCTTGGCTGACAAACATTTTCGAATGAACCATAATCAGGAGCGTTGCTGAGCTGTTCCATCTCGCAAAAGAGAAGTGGAGATATTCCTGGCTAACTTTGAGTAAAGGCAGCAAAATAAGTAGAATTCTGAGCATCTTTGAAATGTAAAAACTGGCCGACACAGTCCCATTCAGAGTCAAAGATACGCTTAGTCTCTCATCGTGATTTGAGATTTGAGACGACACACAATAACTTGAGATCATGAGAACGAAAAACTTTGGGTTATAGTTTTACACATGCTACTGCTGAACCTCAACTCTCTGATTTATTGCGTCGAGATTCCCTTTGAATGTGATGCTGCTGCCTATTTATGTACTGTTGTTGTTACTTTTAACTGGAGCTGATTAGAATATTAAGAGCTGGTTGTCTACGTTCATTGCCTTTACATGACGTCTAATAAAAGGTCAAACGTTTCCCTAGTTCCTAGTGACCCCAACCTATTTAAGTCGCGAGTTAATACCTAAGCTTGTTCT
The DNA here is from genome assembly GCA_949775195.1 of Diarsia dahlii. Lineage (NCBI taxonomy): Eukaryota > Metazoa > Arthropoda > Insecta > Lepidoptera > Noctuidae > Diarsia > Diarsia dahlii. Next base: position 14,356,336 of record OX459198.1, read on the forward strand.
GGGTTAGCACGTTCCATCGTCAACCTCGTCTCAGTCCACAGAGCAAGAGTAGGCCCATTTTTTACAATAGTGACATAAAAAAAATTACGTGCATCTTAAAACAAATCGTCTTCCATGAGACGTTTCATCAATACCGATATTTGGCTAGTTGGCCAACAGAGAAGATCACTTCAAAAGTTCCACTCTCAGAACGACAACCTAATTATTTTGGGTTTCTGGAACCATTGATTCTGCAACAATTTATTATTTATATTGCGTTCATTCAAGTACTTTAGAAGATTCCACCCACTCTTCATTCATGATAAAAAGTTTCTTGGTGACTTCATGAATTCTCACACCCCAGGGTGTGATCGGTCACATTTTGTTCTTATTATTTATAGTGCGTTTATTCAAGTACTTTCGAAGTATCCGCCCACTCTTCATTCATCACAAAGTGATTCTTGATAACTTCATGAATTCTCACACCCTTGTATATCAATAAACCACTACCCAATTAAAAAAAGTAGAATTTAATGTTAAGGATCGTCTAGCCCAGTGGCTTCGCGTAGTGTAGGCAATGTGGGTATAAATGTAACTTTATATCATAATATTTTATTTAAAATATTGAAATATGTTTTAGGATTTTACAAGAACATGCCATTAAATCTCACATTTGCCTAATTATTGCTTAACTAAAAAGCAGTTAACCCACAAGCGAAATACTTTTAGCCACCTTTTAGTTAAGTAAGGTAGTTAACATTTTACAAAGTTTCCAATTATTATTAACATAATTAGCTTAAAAGCATCTAAAACCCCATAACCGCTCCTAAGGAAAGGTATTGTTACTTTAATCTTAGCGAATACCTTGTCTATAAAGCAGTTACGTCACTTAACGACTTTTTTGTTAAGTATTTCTGCAAAACTATCAACCAACATACTTAATGTCATAATTTTAAATAAATAACTTAACTAAAAAGCCGCTAAGGTATGGTTAACGGCCTTTTAGTAGAGTAATTAGATGAAAAATCTTAATTAAATGCTTAACTAAAGAATAAAAATCAATTTTTAAAATAATTGGTAAGAGTTTCAGAACAGAAAGAATTCTTGAAACAAGGCAGAAAATAATACCCATTGATACGTTCAAGAATGATAATCCTAAGTATCATAGTTTTTTAGAGACAACGATTCGCACCTTTTTTGCCATTATCTCGAAAACAACTTTTGTCACTTAACTGCTTTTTAGTTATAGGACGGCAGTGTTGTTGACATGACCGGAATAATTTTGGATGATAGAGATTGGCGGTGGAATAAAGATCTTTCCAAAATCTGTTACTGTACCTAGTCTGTTAAATCCCTCTGTAGGGAAAAGTCCGCAAATTCGCCTTTGCACTTTTTTCTCTTTAGGTAGGAATGTAGCCCGTTACGTCATTTCCTTCTGGATCTACCACATCGAGTTAAATCGGTTACTCTTGCTACTTTTTTATCACCATCAATAACCGGTTTGTTGTTCTTCTGTAAGCCCGCCTGTAGTGAACCCACATTAATCACAGAGAATGCCTGCGCCACGTTGCATAAAGTTGGCACACGATCATCGCCGCTGTTCACTTATATTGCAGTTTTATTACCACTTCCCACGACCCAATATTTTACTTCCCACTTTTTAACATACGCCATCAATGGCAAAACTACTTTATAAAAGCAATCAAAACTTTTATCTTTGTATAAAGTGGACGCATTAACGGCATATGTCACGGCAAACTATTCTATCTCTAGTCTTCACTTAAGTAGGGTGGGAAAAAATAATAGTGTCGTAAATTCATAAATGACACTTTTCGACTACACTAGCAAACTTTTTCCTAACTTTAAGGTCACAATAAAAGTGTCACATTGTAGGCTGCGTAGTAATTTATTGAGGGTAAAATAAACATGTGAAGTGCGAATAGGAACTTTTGAAGTGGGACTTGACTTTATTAGTTTGATGCTATCTTTACACTATGTAGGATATAATTGAGTAGAACGAACTGAAGTAACGTACTGAAAGTAACGATGGTTTTTACGTAAAGGCAGTGAACGTATATGAAGTAAAATGGGACTCCGTTTACTTTAGTGATGACAGGTCATTAGGTAGCATTAAATTGCAACCAGTTAGATTATGTTTTGTATTGTAAAGGTTTACGTAACTAAATAACTTATTATCTCAAATCTGCATAAAAGTACGCGGATAATTATGTACTTGAAGTTAATTGCTTTTCTGTGTCTCGGTTAATATATAGTATCTACAAAGATGTGTTAGGTGTGGTAATCCATTGTCAATATGGGCAATATAGGCATGACATGTTGAGGGCTGAGGTCAATGTGGTGAGGAAAGTTTTAGGTATGGCTATGGCTATTAGAATAAAATAACACCAAAGAATCGATCAATGAGCTGTGTGAAATACCTATGATGTGGCTGGAAATGAGGTGACTATTACGATGACACGAAAATAATCAAAATGATAGGTAATAAATTTCTACTTAACTTTACTAGTTTCTAATGAAATATAATTTTTGTAATAATAATATGTGTGAGAGTATGGTGCAGTCTTTCTTTATTTATCTTTTCTAATTATAAGACACTCTGCGTGTTAGCTCTCCGTGTTTGTATATACGCGATGCCGTTATTAGATGTTCATGTTCATAATTAATATAATTTGTTCTCGAAGGATTATGTGTATACATACTCTTACAATACAATAGGGATGATGACAGTAAACAAAAGTCACTAAAGTAATGCATCTATGTAATGAAATGTAAATTATGGATTGCAAAAAAAGTATTTATTTTTTAATTAAGAGTGAGATTATTTAATATTTTAATAAAATAAAACCACAAAATACGACAATCTGCCATGTTATGTTGAACGCCAATCAGAGCGAATTACGTCACGTTCGACTACAATGACAGCTCTTCTTATTTTCCCTCTAGTAACGAGTGGATAATTTGGTTTGTTTTCATAAATATATTAAATAAAATAGAAAGTGAAAATACAAAAATGGAACCAGGATTTACAAAGGCAACCAGCACAAATTTGCCAAGAGTCGACTTGTTGATTTTTTGACAATATATTGCCGTTCTATTGTATCAGCTGTTCTTTTTCTTCTGTCTGGTTGACAAGCAAAGTTTGAAGGAATGCAGCCTGCTTTTAAGCGTACCTGTGACACTGATCTCATCAAGTGATACTGCATATGGTTTTCCATAACATTCGGTAACTGAAATTTAAATAAAACTTAAGTATTCTGTGATAAAACATAGAAAAAAATATGAAAGGTGAAACCTAACCTCAAAGTTTAAATATTGAACAGCGATAAATTTATAATGGTTTGGAAACTATGTGGAATCTACAAAATAATAAATATGAGTAAATACTTACGTCAAAGTGATCTTCACAGAAATAAAGCTGAGTATTAGGCAATATTCCCTTTATATCACGTCTTGCAAGTTTAAGCCACTTATTTCGTATTGTTTTATCATAGGGAACGAATATAAATAACTTGTCGGGGCTTTTTATAGTTGTATTAGTACACAGAGGCACTGCACAACACCTATATGGTCTCGAACTCATAATTTAGAACTTTTAAAACACAAACAATGCAAAATTAATACTGTAGCCGTACTAGCCGTCAATGTTTACGTCGAACGTGACGTCACAAGCGACGCCATGACAGATTAAAGCGTTTTGGCGGAAATGAAAAAAATTTAAAGTAAAATGTATTTTATTTCACATTGATTCCTCATTTTAAGCAGAAATTTGATATACATTGTATATAATATTGAGAAATAATTAATCGAGCCACAGTTTTTTTAATTGGCCACAGGATCAAACTTCTAATTTTATAACTCAGCCACGGGAAAATTATATAGCCTCTAATATACTAATTCGTCTTCTTTACAACGCCCACTAAATATTCTATAGAAAGCATCAAGTGACGATCAACATTTATATTAACTTGTCCTTGTTATTTATACATAGGCGCCTAATTTACTAACTCAGCCACGGAATTTATATCTCACCACCATTTTACATTTTACAGCTTCAACACAAGGCCCTCAAAAAATATAAATGAAGCGACCGTAGTCAACATCATTTATTATAACTTCGCATGTAAAATAATACATCACATTCTTATATCGTGAAAATAGCAACAGAAAGATTTGGCGCGAGCGCGCGAGACGACAGGGACCGGCCATTTGCACCAATCAGAGAGCGCCAACGTATATTATATATGAAATGTCAACTTTTGATATACTTTAGATTATTATATTTACGTTAAAAATACCTATTAGTTACAGAATTGTTTTTATCATTGTCTAATTGACTAGTCACAAACAGACTGTATGATTCGTTATTGTAAACTGAGGGAAATAGGTTAGGTTAGGTTAAAACTGTGACCAAACGCGCGCGAGCCGAGCGAGCGAAGCGAGCGGTGCCGCGGAAGCGGCCGGCGAGCGCTACTTCCGAGTTGCTTGCAGAAATGTTTTCACAATTTATTGTCTAGTTTTCCGATAAAAATGAAGTTCTGAAGCGATTCTGTCGATAATTTTTGTAGCACAACATGTAAATAAAATCGATCTTTAGGACATTCGATACTCTGAACTTCAATATTTAGGTCATTAAGTACTCTGAACTTCTGTAATTAAGCCTTTCGATAACACTACAGGAGTTTATACATACTATTAGTGGCTATAATATAATATTTGATGACAATTTTAATTAAATTTTGATGCTCAGTTAATGTGGCATGAGTTATAATTTAAACGTACTGAGTTAATAAATTAGAAGCTAATTGAATACTTTTTTGATGCCATATAATAATATTTTCGAAGTTTACTGTTTGAATTCATGTTACAAATTTAGATGCTAAAAAATAATCACGATGCTGAGTTGTATTTAGAGTGGCTTTAAAAAAGATAACTTGTGGCTAAGATAGTATTATTTAGATGCTCGTTAATTGTGGCTGACTTAGTAATTTAGAAGGCAAGTTAGATTTTTAGATGCAAATAATGCTATTAAAAAGAAGCCGGTTTAATTAGCACCCTATAATAATTATTTCTGAACCTGAAAAACCAGTTTTTCAAAATTTGTCATCATGCCTATTTATGTAGTAACTTCATGTTGCTGCCACCCAAGCATTAAGTAATTCTATACAAAGATTATTATATTGCCGGGAAAAGTTTTTTTGTTGAAAACTTACTGTGTACAACTAGACTTAAGGTTACGCACTCAATCCCGTCGGGGCTGCGGGTTGTTCGAAAGAGATACCGCGGCCTCGACACGAAGGGCTAAGAAGGAACATGGGTGGTTTTTAGTCAGTAGAAGTCTGACCCTACTACTCTGCCCAGAGCGGGGGAAGGCATTTGATGATATTCCAACCTTTAAAAAAAAGGTTACTCACTCAAAACATTGTACAAATGAGTACATTAAAGAGTACAAATGAGTACATTAAAGAGTACAAGGGCAAACCAACATTAAAAGCTTACATTGTTTTTTAAAAGTATGAATAGATACTTGAAGTCAAAAGGACTTCAAGTATCTCCGTAAATAGAAGGTATAGTTTGGAACAAAAAAAATCGTAATGATGGAGAGAACACGTGCCTTTCGGATTCGTAAAGGGTAATTTTACACCAATTTTGGTATAATTAAAACTGGCACGTTTTTTTCTCACATTAGGACGTAACGAAGAGGACAAAAAAAATTCATACACCAAGGTTCCGTACAATTCACTAGTGACACACGACTAGCGTTGAAAAAAGCCGGAATGATTCCCGTTTCTGTCCAATGCCGCTGTATTTTTCAATGTAACTTTCGAAAGATTACATACCTACATGAAATTTATACTGGCCAATGTTCTTGAATTTTTCAAAACTTTAAAATTTGTTTTGCAACAGAAAAATATTGTAACATTCGGCATTTTCAACGCTACGCACGACTATCAAGTACTAGCACATTACAGTACATTCGGTACAGTTAATCAAGTCACCCGTGGGAAATACACTCAAATCCAGTGGTTCACAAACTTGTTTGACTTACGACCCCTTTACTTCTCAAAAAATAATATATTCCTAAGAGTTCTCTGGGGAAATCTATTGTGTACTACAAATAGAATACAAGTGAATGTGTGCCGAGTCTATGATTGTTAATTTCCTAGAATTTATAAATGTTTCTCTTTTTAGGTGTTCGTTTACTTTTATGGGTTAACGCTTTTCTGAAATCAGGTAACATTTAATTTACTCTCTTTCAATATTTGCCCCAATAAAGTTAATTTATCTGCTTTGATATTTATACGACTTTGCTTTAAAAACGAAATATATTTACTAATAAAAGACTTACAAAACATAACATTGTTGTATGGATCATATACTGTCTTCTCAATACACTTTTTCGCCAAGTCACGCAACCCCGATGACATTCACTTTGAGCTCCGGACACATAGAGCCGGTAGGTACAGTGTATCACTGCGGTCGATCAATGGCCAAATTAAATTTACTGCCGCAAGCCCACCAGATCGTCGTAACGATACAGCGGCCGCCATTTATTGGCAATAAATATTTTTTACTAGCAGCTTTTACAGGACCCCGTATCGTCTTTCAAGAGGATCTTACACCCAGTATTATTTCATAACTGATATTTTATTACGGTAACGTCAGTTCTACGATATAACATTTAATTTGTTCTTGTTATTTCGGTGTCGGGTTGTGGGTATGACGGATTTTATACTGCTTTTCCTTTTGGACGTTTGACCTTTTACTTATAACTGTGCCACCGGCTTAGATATTATTGGACCGATCAATAACGCTTCTGTATCTAGAATGTTCTTCTAAATTTAACTTATGACTGAAAACCAAAAGTTCCTACCTTGTTAAAATAACGAATTATTAACTTAATTAGGCGTGTTAAACTTTGAAGTATTTGCTTAAATCAAAACAAGAACTTGCTTGGGCGTTTAAACGTTCATTAAAGAAACTGATAGATAAATACATTGCTGTAAGGTATTTTGTTCGAGAGTAATGCTAGCCTTGTGATAACGGTCTCAACATAAAAGTATGAAAATGCTATGCTTAGCTAGGTATTTTGTCTGTTTATTTTCATTTTTCACCATAATATCTCAATGAGTGTTATGCAATAGCCTATTAAAATGGAACAACAAAGGGTGTTTTCCTTTGACGCCATGTTTATACACAGGGCGTTTTTACCCTTGCGATTTTGTTAGTGCGAATTTTATGAACCCTTTGCAAAACCCTTTGATAAAATAATCCGGATGTCGTAAATTATTCGCTATGGGCGTTTAAGGGTGGTATAAATATGACCGTGGTGTGTATAATTAGACTACATTGCTTAAATATTTTACCCGAAAGTCAGACAACCAGATTTTGAAACTGAGATGTGGAGATCAGATAGGTATTCACCCTACGTAAAATATTTGTAATGGTCACATAGTATTGAACTGGATCCAACCCCAAAATTATCATCAACATCAACAAGATAAGTTATATTTAGAGAGGCACTCCTAAATTAGATTGACCGACATAGACAAGGGGAAAACTTTCGTTACATAATTAACAATTTATATTACAAGATCTACAGCACAAGTTACAATAGATAATTTACGTTATTTTCGATAAACTCCGAGAAAAAGTAGTTAACAATAAGCGTACTACTTAATTTCGTGATTTTAAATTTATTAACACTGGAACGTAAAGACATGTATGTGACTTATTGTACGTCTTTTTTTAAATTTTGATTATTATTTCAGACAAATGCTTTGTATTGTGTTTTTTTCTTATAAACACATTTTTTACTGTAATTTTACATCTCTGCATTTTATATATGAAGCTGGTCCTTTTTCTCTTTCAACAGTCGTCGCTTTGTCTGCGCCTTTATTTAGAAACACACAGGAAAGGGAAGTGACAGCGATAACGTCAGTGCAGCGCTGTGTAGCGCTGTAAAGCGCTGTATTGTCCGCGATGCGCTTTCATGAGTATGCTTCCACGATAACGGGAAGAAAACTCGGACAAACTTTGTGCTTTAGATGTTTTATCAGAAAAGGATTGTGTTCTTTAGTTCAACTATTGTATCGAACTGTTCTGTTCTTTTGTATTTTCTGACCTTCGTTACGTCACACTGGTTGCCTCAGGGTTTTGTTGCCCAGCTTAGGAGCGACTTAATTCAATTGATTTTTATAAAAAAAATATCAACAATAAAAAGAGGTACAGATTTTTTGTGGACTTAATCAGGCTTACAACGCCTTCACAAAATAAGCAAAAAGAAAGACACCATAATCTGGAGAAAACCCAAAGTGTTTCACGAAAATACACAAATAGTAGCAGGGTGTATCTTATTATTGTACGCACGTGTAAATAACGGGATAATTAAGTCTACAAAATTTTACAATAAGCAACTTTATTAGAACCTAACTAACTAACATATAAAGTTTGGCCAGAAATGATAAACCTATATAAGTCCACCACTAAACTATGTCTGGTTGGAATGGCCCGTAATGGCTGCAATACATCACCGTGAAATCAGGGCAGGATCCAATTAAATCCGGTCAAGCAGAGACCTAAATGTTGTGTGATATTGGTCTAGTAACCTTTTTTGTGAAGGTCCAACAAAACTGAGGTTCTGCTATGAATTTGTAGTTTTTTTTACGTCTGGAGAGCTCGTGGCTTAATAATAACTACCGCTTGGGTCGATGTTTGGGTTAAATAACGAAAAGAAGGAAAGAGAATGCAATAGGGTATTTCACCAAAAAAATCTAATTAGTCCGTCAGATGGATTTTCAAAAAATAAAGGACACGTATTTTTTCTTTTTTCACGTAAACAAAAGATGAAGACGATACAGTGCTTCGAAAAGTCGTGTCAAGTCGTGTGACGTCACAAGGTTAGTACTTTTTTACTCACAAAGTGATGTCAAAAGCCCCCACTCATGATCTTTGACACGTTTTATTTCCGTCAATTTTTATTTATTTTAAAAACCAAAAAACACGTATCTAATATTTTTCGATAATCTAACAGACGGACTAATTAGATTTTTTGGGTGAAATACCCTATTATTTGGCACATGCCACAAGTATACACAATGTTAACAAAGAAAAAAAAAACATACTTGCATGGGTTGATGACGGTCAAAGATCAGCAGCTGGGTGGAGATGATCACTCATCCATACGTGGATGAGTCACCTGCACCCATATCGAATTTCCTCCATGCCTCGGAAAGCACAATAAGCTGTTGGTTTTTGGTACCATGTATCTTTGACAGTCATTACAGGTAGTCAGTGGCCTGAAAGTCTGACAACCAGTTTTACCAAGGGGTATCATACTCGGGGTCAGATAGGCACTTCATCATTCATCATTTCAGCCAAAAGACGTCCACTGCTGGACATAGGCCTCCCCCAGGTGTCGCCACATTGACCGGTCCCGTGCGTCTCTCATCCAGCGGGTCCCTGCAACCTTGACCAAGTCGTCGGTCCACCTAGTGGGAGGCCTTCCAACGCAACGTCTTCCGGTTCGCGGTCGCCATTCCAGAACTTTTCGGCCACATCGGCCATCCGATAGGCACTTGCTTCATGTGAAATATGTATTCAGTTGCATCCGATTAGACTGAAAGACGACACTAACATAGTTGGAAAAAGGCTGGACAGATGTACTTTACAACTGGGGACATTGAAGTAAAAAGCATTTACTCTGTCTGTCGCATGTTTGATTAAGCTAGTAAGGGTATGTGAGAGACATTCAAAGTTTTATATTAATATTTAAAATTGAAATAGCGATACAGAACAGTGCCATAATTATATTTGGGCTATTAAGGTTCTGCGAAAAACTGCTCTGCCCTCATGTATTTGGAGTTGTTTTTTCATGTAGGTACCTACTTACTTGAGTTTCAACATAGTTTTTTTTTTTTAATTAACTTTGTAATAGATAAACAATAGTGAAAGTCAGTATAGTTTTTAATACGTTTATTATTATTAACTAGTGACCCACCCCTGTTTCGTACGCATTTTATATCTTTTAACAAAACGTCGTGATCTGTTTGAAATACCTAAGCATAATACAAAGAACTACGGGCAACAGTTTTATCGTGTGATAGGTTCAGACAACAAATGCAGAAAAAAAAACTCAATGTGCACGAAGGTTAACAATACGATGCCTGACGGTCCTTATCTGAATTGTAAACAATTCACTTTGTATGTATCATTATTATCTTTTGTGTAGACTTGCAAATTATTCATAGTACTCGATGAATAGAACTCCGTCCACACCAGTTAGATGGTATCTTTAAAACTATAGTTTTAATTATTCTAATTCTACAAACCATTACGCTAACATTGAACAGATGCAAATAGCGTCTCTTTCCTTCTTGCATCTATTTTACATAGATTAGATTTGAATGTAAAATACCAATATTTTATCACCCTTTGTGTTAATTGAGCCGACAACTTACGATCCTACGTTTCGGTCTCGGTAAGCCACGGAATTGTGCGAATTATTTTAACTACTAGCTAATGATTGTCTTTTATTTGAATTGCAAGAATCGACCTCGTTTTAAACTGTAAAGTTCTTGAGAAGTGCTCATAGCTGAACTATTTTGGTACATTGACTTTACACCATATTCTTGGAACATAGTAATTTGATAGTTTCTTATCAGTTCATGAGTTATTAATAATATTACGTAGACATATTTGTGGCATTCTAGTACTGATGTCGTCTTGAAGCAGTTGAGTATTATATTTGGTAAAAGCAGTTTTAGAGTAATTATATATTGCTATTTTCAAAGTAATTAACAACCATTTATAATCGACTTTGTATTAGAGTCAGCCACTGAATCTGAAGAGACTACGTTTCGTAGCATTATGCTACGCCGTAGCGCGTCGCGTAGCTGCGTAGCCAGGCGAGCACGTCTGAGGTTTATAATTACTGTCTTACATTACCTACTTTAATAACAAAAGAGATGATGAAAATAATATTGACACACAGATTTATTAAAAATGAATAACGTCGAATGATTATGGTATTTTGCATTGATGTAAAACAATAATTTTGCTGGCATGCTGAATATTATAACTGCGGGCTACTAAAATCGGTAGTTTGGTTTTATTACTTGGACTCATTTTATATCTTCTCACGACATTTCACAGACCTCTAATTTCGAGTCATAAAATGGCTCACGGTTATTATTATATCATTGCGAATAGATTCGAACCGCTAAGACGGTTTACTTCCTTATACGAATACACTGAAACATAAACATACACGAGCAATTATACCGTTCTAATAATAATATTTATTTCACTTATTGCGTTTTTGTTTCTTCAGATAACCAGATCTTTAATAGTACATTGTAATACAAGGGCCTAAAATGACCCATTATATACGAGGTAGTTTTACTACCGAGCTTTAGCGAGGTAGTAAATAGGAACCGAGTTATAATGGAATTTTAGCGCCGTGTGTTACACTGTACTTTTCACTACGATTGCGAGAAAATAAAATAACCATGTTCAATATGAGTTTATTTTATTAAAAATTTAATTCAATTTAATAATACAATTCCAAAACGGGCCAATGCCTTTTTTTTATTTCTTCTGTAGCTGCAATGCAACGCACACATTCTACCAAAGAGTTCGGCATTCAGCGCGTTTAGTTCCATTTTTAAAAATAAAACATTTTTTTTTACTTGAAACTACATCCACGCACCAGCTGGCTGAACAAGTTGTCGTACGAGATTTACTTTTAGCCCTAGGGCAAAATATGCAATTTTAGGCCCGCTCTGGTATGCTATTATGACGTTCTTTTTGAGCAAGAGGAGTGAAAAATTATTAATAGTATGCTTAATCTGACACGAAGGTCTTTTTAAAACTGCATTAGGGGCCAAAGCACTGGCAGTACCAAAAACTTTTGAATTAGAAACGAAATAATGTTATCGTTTATTATTATTATTTTTTTATCGTTATTATTATTTAACTGGTTCATTGATCTGTTTTCAGCGTTTTTATACATTATGCATGTTTCAAATATATGTGACACGGATATAACGATTTGTTGACCATTTTACTAAAAATATAAGTTTGAACCATTTCGATCAGTCTTTCGCATGATTTAAGGGTTAGGCTAGTATAAATCCCGTCGGGGCTGTGGGTTGTTTGAAAGAGATACCGCGGTTTTGACATAAAGGGCTAAGAAGGAACATTGAAGGTTTTTAGTCAGTAGAAGTTTGAGACTCCCATACTGCTCTGCCCAGCTGCAGAGAGTCATTTGATGATTTCCCACGCTTCAGAAAGGCTTGCCTGAATGTATGTTTTAAATATTAGTACCTACTTCACTGTTAGGACAAGATTTTTCATGCTTTTTGTTAAAATTTGCTCTTTCAGATCTTTTTCTACACGATAACGTTTCGTTTAACTTAAAAAAGTGCCTTGTGACTCAATATTTTCACGTAAAGAACTGTGGCAGATTCACATAAAACATATGTCATGTTTACGTTCGTCAATATTTTTCATATCACGCGAACGTAACTCACCGTGCTTTAAAAGCGGAATAAATCTGGGACTGACATTAACGTCCATAAAATTGTATTGACAAGTTATTTCAGCATAAAATTATTATACTTCGGCATAATATATGAATGCCAGCCCCAAGTTAAGCTTTGGGTTAATTATGTTCTATTGTGCGTGATTTATTGTGTTAGTGACAAACTAGATAAACTAATAACTTTAATGTAGATACTTCTCTTGCTCTTTCTTTCTCAATGCCTTGATTACAATTTAGTAAAATAATGCAACTTTGTCGCTTATTATGTTTTTCTTTATTATAACCATAATGCTTAGTTTCTCCGTAGTCAGTAGTTTGTTAGTATCGTAGTAGGTAGTGTTCTAACTTCTGTGTACCCCTATGGGAAAAGGCGAGAGTTTCTGAATGCATGCATGTGAAAGTTTTTACTACAAGAGTAACCGCAAAATCAGAAAGATTGGCTTGAATTTTCATCTTCGATTATCTTTATTTACCGTTTGATTGTTAGTGTCTAACACGGTGTCAGGGTTTTTCTGCCCCCGTCGGGGCCGCGGATTTTTGTACTAGATGACGTGGCCTCGGCGCAAGGGCAAAGAAGGAACATGGGTTCGGTTTTTAGTCAGTAGAAGTCTGACACTCCCCTTCGCTCTGCCCAAGAGCGGGGGGGGGGTCATTTGATGATTTTCCACCCACCAAAAAAAAAAAAAGGGTTTTTCTGCTAGCCTCTGACTTGGTTTATCTGTGAATTCACTATTTGTCATGCTGGTTTTCTCACAACATTTTCCTTTATCTAAACTAGTGATATTATATAATACGCACATTAAAACGACTAACGTACGATCGTTATGTTTTATTAATCCGAAAAAGTTGTAGTGTAGTTGTCAGTGTTGCGAGTTCTTGGTTTATTCGATTCGATTATACATATAAACTTAGCTATGATTATAATTATCTTTTCATTACTCATACTCTGAAAGTAGGTCATGACATGCCTGCGGAGCGGGTTGAAAGTACTACTTTTCAGCCCTAGGGAGAATCGCTTTCTACTGACAGCTGCCAAATTATTTGATGTAATTGGGAGCAAGCCTATTGCCATTAACCAATGTAATTAGGAGCAAGCCTATTGCAACCAACTGATGTGATTAGGTGCAAGCCTATTGCCATCAATAAATGTAATTAGGAGCAAGCCTATTGCCATCAACCGAAGTAATTGGGGGCAAGCCTATTGCCATCCACCGATTTAGGTAATTGGGAGCAAGCCTATTGCCATCAACCAATTTAATTAGGAGCAAGCCTATTGCCATCAACCGAAGTAATTGGGGGTAAGCCTATTGCCATCAACCAATTTAATTAGGAGCAAGCCTCTTACCATTAACCAATCTAATTAGGAGCAAGCCTATTGCCATCAACCGATGTAATTAGGAGCGCGCCTATTGCCATTAATCAATCTAATTAGGAGCAAGCCTATTGCCGTCAACCGATTTAATTAGGAGCAAGCCTATTGCCATCCACCGATTTGGGTTATTGGGAGCAAGCCTATTGCCATCAATTGATGTAATTCGGGGCAAGCTTATTGCCTCCAACCGATGTAATTAGGAGCAAGCCTATTGCCATCCACCGATTAGATTTAACCGATTTTAAGTGTTTCTCTTATGTTTACTTTTTAATTTTTTTTGTCAATTTGTTTTTTTTTCTTCTTTCTTTCGATGAAACATTTTATTTATCTTAGCTCATGTAATAAAAGACTATACTAAATATATAAACTAAACTAACCTAAAAACAAAATAACCCCAAACGGCTCGTAAATATAGTAACCTTTGTGGAAACTATATTTTCGAGCCGTTTGGGGTTGAAACTTTAGGGCCGTGGGGTCCTAGTGCACACAACCTTTTTAAGGAGATATCAAAACGCCTTGTTGACGCTTCCTCCGACCCAAGGGCTGGCTTTTTCTTTGGCCAGAGGATAAGTGTTGCCATACAACGCGGCAACGCTGCCAGTCTCTTGGGTACTTTACCTGCTGACAGCGTTGAGGAGGAGTTTTTCGATGCCCTTTTGTAGTTATTTTGTTTTTAGGTTAGTTTAGTTTATATATTTAGTATAGTCTTTTATTACATGAGCTAAGATAAATAAAATGTTTCATCGAAAGAAAGAAGAAAAAAAAACAAATTGACAAAAAAAATTAAAAAGTAAACATAAGAGAAACACTTAAAATCGGTTAAATCTAATCGGTGGATGGCAATAGGCTTGCTCCTAATTACATCGGTTGGAGGCAATAGGCTTGCCCCGAATTACATCAATTGATGGCAATAGGCTTGCTCCCAATAACCCAAATCGGTGGATGGCAATAGGCTTGCTCCTAATTAAATCGGTTGACGGCAATAGGCTTGCTCCTAATTAGATTGATTAATGGCAATAGGCGCGCTCCTAATTACATCGGTTGATGGCAATAGGCTTGCTCCTAATTAGATTGGTTAATGGTAAGAGGCTTGCTCCTAATTAAATTGGTTGATGGCAATAGGCTTACCCCCAATTACTTCGGTTGATGGCAATAGGCTTGCTCCTAATTAAATTGGTTGATGGCAATAGGCTTGCTCCCAATTACCTAAATCGGTGGATGGCAATAGGCTTGCCCCCAATTACTTCGGTTGATGGCAATAGGCTTACTATATTTACGCCGCTTGAGGTTCTCCGCAGCCGCAGCGGCAGCGCCAGCACAACACGAAGAGCTTGGAAGATGCGATGGCGCAAGAGTATCGACGCAAGTTGCGTCCCATACTAAAGGCCTACCCATCTTCCAAGGAAACAACGACATGCCGTCCGGTCTTTTGCCATCGTCGCGTGCCAAGCCATTTGGCTCTAAGACAGCAGGGACGCCGACGGTAACAAGAGCTCGTCGGATGATGTCGTTTATGTTTGCGTGTCGCGCAAAACGACCCGCACTTCGACTGCAGGACAGGCCATGGTGTCCGAGGTTGCTGACAGCTTCACCACATTGACAGCGATGAGGAGTGCAGCATACGGCACCAAGACGTAAAGCAGCAGCGAGGCGAAAAGTTGTGTCGTCAAATAGAGTGCCAATGCTTGACGACGGCAGTGCGTGAAGCCAAAGACCCGACTCCCACTCACCCACAGCCAGCAGGCGCGCACGCTCAGCAGTAGTAGCAGACGTGTTCAGTAGATTATTCTGAACTACCCTGCAGAGCGGCTCGTCCCACCGTCTCTGGGAAAAAGGATGGTCGGGTTCTTCTGTATTCGGGCAAGCGATTTTCCAAGCGACTATAGCCTAGGAGAAACACGGCACATCAAAACCAACCAGTGTGGAAGCCAGGATATTCCTGATTAATTTCTCCGTGCCGTGAACCGAGGATATAAAAGCCGGTAAACTAATACTAGAAATTTTGCGGACACCGAGTCCTCCCATACGAATGGGAAGAGTTGCTTGTTCCCAAGCTCGGTCGTCCAAAGCCACATTTAAAATGGATGATAAAGTATGTCTGATGATTTGGTCCATTTTGTCCAAAAGATGTTTGTGCTTCCATAAAGGGGAAGCACGAAGGAAATATGTTAATTTAGGGCCGAAACAGCAGTAGCGAATAATGGTGATGGCCGAATGCATGTTAATTTGGAGCAATCTTTCCGAAACATCATTAAAATTTAGAATTTTCTCCTCGATAAAATCGGGAAAAGAATTTTCATGGATAGGAGACCCAAGGAGACGAAGAGAGTTTTTTTCAATAATTTTGATGTCTGGAGCTATTGAGTTAAATTTTGAAAGAGTCAGTTGTCTGTCGGTACCGTCAGCTAAATAAAGTTCACATTTCGAAAGATTTAAATCTAGGCCAATGGAATGAAGTTCATTTTTTAAGAAATTTAGATCATCTAAAACGGTATCTACTTCGCCTCCCAAAGTTCCATCATCAAGGTACCAAACGTTAAATTTAGAATTTTATTAATTTAATTTTCGATGTAGGTAATTGGGCGCAAGCCTATTCCCATCAACTTTCCTTGTATTCGTAATGAAAAGCACAGTGTTTACCTCGGGTTAAAGACTTATTTAGTCCCTCGAACTATTAGCGCCCTCGCTGCGCTCAGGCGCCAAACCCCGTCTCGGGGACTAAATAAGTTACTTTCACCCCTAAGGTAACAATGTACTATTGGTTTGACGGTAGACTTTGATCCTCCAGGTGATCTGAATTTAATCTCTGAATTAAATCTCTGAGTTCCAAACTTTTATGTTGTCAATTGATAGTTTTTCAGAAAGTTTGTGGCCCTAGAGCAGTTTATTGGTGTTGTAAAAGAACAAAGTATGAAACTATTAGCAAGCCCGTCTGGTACTGAACCCAGTATCGCCGACGGCATCGCAATTTAGTTCAACCACAGCCAGCTCATCGTCAACGGAAGCAATAGTGCCATTATTTGCCTCCCAACACAAGCGGATACAATTATGTTTCCAATCACGATCTTGTAAAATTGGGTTCAGAAATTTCAACTGTAAAATGTTGTGCAATTGCAGAAGTTTAAATACTTTGTATAAGCATCGATTAATTGCTTTAAATAAAATATGCCTATTAACATACTTTCTTGTTCGTCGTGTGCTTAGTGCCATCGAGAAATATCTCTCTGCAGGCATGCTGGGTTTCTCACGATGTTTTTTTACACCGAAACAAGCGATTGACTACGTACACATGCAACCGAAAATCAGAGGTGCTTGTCTTGGATTCGACCTCAAAGCCTACAATTTGGCAGGCCGACGTGACGGTAATATTCAAAGCATACTTTGTGGTTGCTTTGAAACTTTGCCTCATTAAATCGTGTGATTTTGGGATGCCTATTAAAGTCGTCTTCAGTATAATCAACTTTAGTATTTACAACAGTACTGTTATCGTAAACAAGACATCAATATTGATGCTGATGTGAATTACCGTTATTGACATACTACATAGCACATGCATAGGCCAATTCTATTGACGCTGATTGCAAAACAGCCTTGTTGCATAAATCTGGTTCAATATTACATTACTGAAATAAACTTACTTGGTTAAGCGTCATTCTGTGAAGTTTCCTCTTGCAGAAACTGTAGGGTATAGTAGCATTTTTCTTCAAGTACCGACGCTCTGAGAACAGGCGCCGCGGCATAGAGTGGGGATTATCCAACGTCTTGGAAGACTTGGACTACGCCGATGACCTATGCCTGCTGAGTCATACCCACGCCGACATGCAAGCAAAATTAAGCGATCTACGTCAGGAAGCGGCAGAAACGGGGCTCAAAATTAACATCAGGAAGACCCAGGAGATGAGAGCTGGTGTGAGGAATCATTCACCGTTGCTGATTGGCACAGAGGCAGCGGCGCGTGTCCACAAATTCACTTACCTCGGGAGCGTCGTGGCGGAAACTGGGGGCAGTGAAGAGGACATCGCCCCACGGATCGCCAAAGCCCGAGCTACCTTCGCGCAGCTGAGACCTGTTTGGCAGTCGCGGAAACTGACCCGAAGGATTAAACTTAAGATTTTTGGGTCCAACGTGAAATCCGTGCTCCTTTACGGGTGCGAAACGTGGAAGGTCACAAAGATCATATCACGCCAAATCCAAGTTTTCGTCAACCGATGTCTTCGTCGCATTCTTGGAATTTACTGGCCCGAGACCATCTCCAACGTAGAGCTGTTGGAGAAATGCCACGAGAGCCCGATCGACCATCAGATTAAGCGACGCAAGTGGAGATGGATGGGCCACACGCTCCGAAGGGACCCCGACCACATACCCAAACAAGCTTTGGACTGGAATCCCCAAGGGAAAAGAAAGCGTGGCCGTCCCCGTCAAACCTGGCACCGCACCGTGGTGGCAGAAGCGGCGAGCATCGGATTGACGTGGAGCGAGGTGAAGCGAGAAGCTCAAGACCGATCGAGATGGAGAATATCTGTGGACGCCCTCTGCCCCATCTAGGGGACATAGGACATTAAGTCAAGAAGTAAGTCACCGACGCTTATCGAATGTCAGGTACCATTTAAACAACTCTTCTGTGCTGCTGCAAAATGTTCCGAACAACTGCTGCTATATTTGTTTCATCTAGTGCAATTGCAAAATTGATTAACGTACGATCCACGAAATTCTATCTCCACGTAAAAACGTGGAGATAGAATTTCGTGGATCGTACGTTAGTAGGAATTATTTGTTATATTTAAAAAAAAATGCAATTTCGTTTAATATGCATTTTAATTGTCCTTTCCATAGGTAATATTTCAAACTTCCCCTTAGTAACTCTTTGGGCAATGAATTAAAAAAACAACTGTACATAATTTGTACCTATGCCATTCTATAGGTGACTGTGGGATATCGCATTGTGTGTCTGTCAGATAGAAGATAGCACCGTCACTAAATTGATATTGACAATACAATATTTTGACATTAGAAATATCTAAATATGTACCAAACAATTAGTCATTTAGTACATCCACAAAAAAATATTCAACAAGAAACATCCTGAAACTGACGTTTTTATTAACTCACGTGACAAATGTTTGAGGAAACAACCCCAAAATGTGTCATTCAATTCCGAACATGGGCACTCCCTTTGAAATCCTACTAATATTATAAATGCGAAAGTTTGTGAGGATGGATGGATGGATGGATGGATGGATGGATGGATGGATGTATGGATGTTTGTTGCTCTTTCACGCGAGAACGGCTGATCGGATCTGGATGAAATTTGGCACAGAGATAGATTATAGTCTGGAATAACACATGGGCTATAAATTATCCCCATAATAACTTAAGGGGGTGAGCAGTATTGCATTATCCATAATCCTCAACTGTTTTACAGCTTGATACTGGAAATACGAAATAACGCAAGGGACATCGAGCGTGCTGTGCAATTTTTCACTTTAAGCACCAGGTGCGAGCGTTGCAAATCCAAGAGAAAGCTGAAGTCCCTTACGTCATTTCTCCGGTATCGTACACAATGGAACTGTCAACTGTCATACTATATTAAAACAGAAGGTCTATTTCAAACTGTTTGTCACTGGTGTACGTAGCCTAACGGTACAGAGACTTAACCTGTAAACAAAGGTACGCAAGTTCAAATCACAGTCAGTATTCACTTTTTGTGATTTTTTATAAGATTTCCAAAAATGTTGAAACGTGTTCGCGAGTTCGATCCCCAATCGGTTTTCAGTTCTTTTTGTAAGTTCCACGTATTTGTTTTCATTTCGATGCTATATGATTTTCAAATCAATTCAGAGTAAATTTATATAATCTACTTTTAATTGTAAATACAATATTATAAATCTGTAGACGTAGAGTTTCCGTATATTGAACATAATTATTTAGAAAAAATAATGTTTTCTTTTGTGGTGTCTGTGTGTATAGTTTATTATAGTATTATCACGTGTACATTTTAAAACTAATAAGATTAGGGTTTTAGTTTTTGTTTCATTGGAATTGGTGCTCTCTATCAAAAGATATACGAATTTAAGGTATTTAAGAAAACTTATCATCATTTAGAAACATACATGCAACGACATCTATTGCATCAAAACGGTACTAATTAATAAGTGTGTTCACAAGATAACTTTTAAATCGTATTTTTCAAACAGTTACGATAACAAAATGTACCCTTGATTAGTTTAAATGACGCTGCTTTGAAAATCTACATAGGGTTTTTTTTGGAGGGTGGGAAATCATCATTTGACTCCTCCCGCTCTGGGCAGAGCGGTAGGGAATGTTAGACTTCTACTGACTAAAAACCACCCATGTTCCTTTTTTGCCTTTTGTGCTGTGGCCGCGATATTTCTTTCGAACAACCCGTAGCCCCGACAAGCGGCGGCCCTTGCGGGCCTCAACCATATTGCTGACATCTCTTTGAGGCGCGCGTGGAACCGAACGCGCCGTCGACACGGCCTGTCGTCGTCTTACGACGGGCGGACGGCGAGCTGGCCCATTACTTACCGTCCACAGGCCCGCACCTACGGTGGCCGGAAGCCATCACGTGACCCCCGACGCCCAGAGCGTCTCCTATTGCGGCTGGGACGAGAGGTTCTCTCTCTCACCACGCCACCTCCTTCGCTAGCATCACTGCTTCGCCGAAGGAGGCGACGGCGTCCCGTTCCCTCTCGCCCCGCAACATGGCTTGAACCAGGGCCGGACGCGAGAGGTCGCCGCCGCCGATCGTCGCTAAGAGAACACGACGGGGCTCAACCCAAGTGGGGCTCCGCCCAAGCAAGGCAGACCTCCACGGTGTGCTCCACCGTGTCCTGCGGCTGATCCTTGCAATAGTAGCATTTGGGCGTTTCCTTCCGCCTGATTCGGTGCAGGTGCCTCCCGAATCCCGAAACAACCGTGTCCGGTGAGGACCTGCGCCAGACGAAAGGTGAGGGCGCCGTGGCGCCTCTCAAGCCACTCCTCAAAGAGGAGACTTACCACCACTGTGCCCTGCACGGGGTTGCGACAGTCGCTCTCTCCATGTCGCCATGAAATCACACCAGTGGGGTCTGTCCGCCATGCGGCAATATATGGCGGCAGCGGAGTTATCCCCCAGTGTAGTGCCTCCGCGCACCATTCATGCAGGAAACTACATAGCCTAAACCCTATAGTGTGTGTTTGCTTCCCATGCATTAAATTTTGGCAGTTTAACTTCGTCTTCGACAGATGGCATTGTTCATTTGACACCATTTTCAGAATTGCGGTGTTAATATTTGTCGTGAATAGTCAACAAATACAAATTGACAGGTACACAGTAAGAAAAACAGCTGTAAAAACTTTAAAATAAAAACCTAATTAAAATTAGATAAGACCCGCGACGTAAATATATTTGTTCAGTGTGGAAATCGAATACAGGACATGCAGCGCCACAGTCAAACGCCGAGGCACTGCGCCAACCGTGCCGTCTTATCGGCTGTGGCTGCCTTGGGCATTGCCGCAACTTTGCTTAACAATGGCCAGATTGCACTTTCCGTTTACAAATTGCCGTCGAATCTTACCCCAACTTGCAACATCACCAAAAATCTGCGATTGGCCATGGAACAGATGTCTTTGCAAATAAACTGCTTTAAACAGGAGAGAGTCGCCTGGAATTAGATGTAGATGCGAAAATTCCACTTTCCGAAGAGTTTTCCCATCCAGTGCCAACAGAAGATCCCGAAAGAGTTAGGCAGTGGTGTACCTAATCGTAAACCCACATTTTGCCAGTAATGTTCAAGCGCCATGGAATAGGGGGCCTTTGATGTCTATAGATATAATATTGCCATCGACCTGGCACGAAAACCACGCTCCGTGGCCTCTACTGCGAAAACACTTTGCAATCAAACCTCGGACCTCATCCTGAGTAGTTGCACTTGAGTCCACTCGATCAACGAGACAGTCACACATCAAAATTTCCACGTGAACGAAGTCGCGGGTATCAGCTAGTTTTAAATATGTTGGTAGAACGTAAACATCGCGAACGAACGGGAGTTCGGAAGAATTTTGACAGAGTGACGTCAGAGTTTCAGTAAGAGGGTACGAGTTTGTCGAGAATATATTAATTCGTAATTCTGTAATAAGATTGCCTTCTTTACCCTATCCCTTTTATTCATCAAAAAGTTTTGCATCTGAACTGTGGGGTGACTGCCCTCTTGCTTTTGAAATGGGTATATTTTTGTGCTCGTAAGAACTTTCGGGATGACATCGGTTATTGGCAATGCATTAATCATATTATCCACGAAATATGTCAAGGAGATTCATCATGACTGGTCAGAAAATTATTGGCATGCCTTCAAGACATGCTGACCAATGGCCGTTTCTTTTGTACATTCGTGTAGTTCCTATGGCACGCAGTTTATACGCTTATGTACTTTAATACTAAGTTACTAAACAAGGAACTAAAAACAATGTAAAACATTTTCAGCACGCAAGCTTGAACTTGAAGTTCTCTTCATCAGCCTCTTGTATGCCTCTAGAATAATACTTATAATTTATAAGTGAATACAATTTTCAAGGAAATAATAAGTCAAAACATCTTTCCAATGTCGTATATTCAGTTTCAATTTTACCGTACAATGACAATACGAACGTTAATTTAATATCACAGTCCAAAAAGATTACGTGTAACAACTTACATTGGAAATAATCTTAGCTAAGAATTTACAGTGATTACAATACATGAAGATTAAAAAATCTTCCGAACAGTATGTACAAGTTTCTGTTAATGGCCCTCTTATAACACAAAAAAACAATTATTGAGTTTTATAAAAACACCTGTCTACATTAATATCATTATTTACACATTTCAAAGACAGAAAATCAATCTGAAGTTATACTGCGTTTTCCAATACTCTGTGTCAGAAATATTTACATAACTGAAGCTTTCGCCCTTATTCAGGTATCGCCGATGTGGGCAATAAGTCAGTCAGGCTCAAGTGGGATTCAGGGGGACACGTCTGTTGGATGTCTCGGGAAGTCGGGGAAGATTGGGTAGGGCTGGCATGCAGACGCACGAATGGCTACAGGGTATTTATATCTTCATTTCAAATAAGCTTTAAGTTGTGTATTGTCAAAACATCTTTGACATATTAGAAATGTTTTTATTTTCATTTTTTAGGGACACAGTAGCATTATTGTACATCAATGTACTAAAATACCTATTCCTGTAATTTGAAACCCGCTCGCAATCTCATCGCAGTTACAATCAATTTAATGTAACAAACTTATAAAAATGCATTGAGGAAACATGAATCAAATGAATGATTGAATGTCCAAATGTAGGGAAATTAAATGACGTATTAATGACTTTGACAGTTTGAAACGAAGGTTAGATTGCGAACTTTCTTAAAATGCGGGAATTGGTATAGAACACCTAGTATGTTAGCTAAGTTGGGTTATGATCGACGTATCGACAATATCTGACGGTAGTGTTATGTATGGGCTATGAACTTATAATAAAAATGTTGCAAAGTCTCATAATTTATACAATAACAAACAATGTCGTAAATAGCTACATAGGAACTTCGTACATTGCAGGCTATAAAAAAACAAAAAAAACTTGTATGAGAGCCATCAATAACAAAGATTTTATCAATAATCGGGTTGATAAAGAGAATGCCACATGGCCACATTTATGAAATTGATATTTTTTATTGTTTAACATTACATACTCGTAGTTATAAATTTTTCACTAACTAATATTCAGTTCTCATCATATGGTCAGTTTCACAGCCAGCTCACTGCTACCTGTGAAATAAATAAAAAACGTTAAAAATAGAAATAATTGAAGATAAGAGACTGTAAATAAAAAAAAATTGTAAAAGGTCCTTTAAATAATAAATATGTCAATCCTACAATATCGCAATTTACATTTGATTGAATTCAAACACTTTTCATTAATTTGCATTCGCCAAGAATCACATAAACAAGGCATGATGCCTATAATCCCTGAAGGGTTAGGCAGAGGTGTTCCTAATATAGTACTTACACCCACATTTCTTCAGTTATGTTTACGTCTGAGCAAGCCAATATCAATATGCCCGACCCGGGAAACGAAGCCATGCTCAGCAGTCGCAATTGGACCACTGGATCAACGCGGCAGTTTTTACGGTGAAATTGGATTTTGTTCTATATATTCCAACTCACATATTCGAACAGTATAATAAACTCTTGCAAAACACAGCTAAGCTATAATGGAATGCTGAACTTAGGCTGTATACATTATATAACTATGTTCTAAATTCAAATCAGTACTTCAATTTCGGTTAACATGCTCAGCCAATAAGCTGCCCACAATGCGTTATCAGCAAACCATTGCCTGCCAGTACAACGAAGAGTGATAGGAAAATGACCCTTATAGCTACGACATAAAGTCACTGTCAATACCAAATTATTACCACTCATGTCACATGCCAATAACGCATACTGAACTCGACCCCTGAAATAGTTAAGATCACAAGTAGTCCCACTGCTTAAGCATCTGACCACTGCCACAATCGAATTAATTAATCTGTCTAATCAGCCTTTCACAGTAACTGGCATAGTCCTTTGCCAATTTGATCATAGTGGGTTCCTGTGTATCAATGCATTCAGTTCAATACTGTCGTTGTATTAGTATGACCATTGAAGTGATCTCGAAACTCTGGTTTGTAGGTGCTATTGTCGTATTATTACTGCCTATGTCTCATTTGCATAGAATCGGTGCATTTAAATGTATGTCTACCAGTTGTCATCTCAGTGCACTCTATTTATAGCCATATTATCTTTCACACAATTCATTTATCTTCCTTTTAATCTTGCACTTTTCTTACTACACCACATTCATACATTAAACTTTCCTTGTCACATGGCCCTCATTATTCTATATCACATGTCTGCAAACTATCGCAGCCAACAAAAAGTTTGAATAATGTAAAGCTTGCATTTAGTCGTGAACGGTTTCAGCATTTGCGAATTGGAATCACCAAAGGGAGAGCAAAACCGATTAGATTTACAAACTATTCTGACTATTTCGTAGTTGATCCAGTAAAATAGAGTGGTGACTTGTATCATATGATACAAGTCACCACTCAATTTATATGTGTCTGCAACTAGTGAGGTCACGTAATCCAAAAAACAAAAAAGGAATCCAATAAAAGGAGAAGCTGACTGACTGACTGATATATTAACGCAGAGCCTAAACTATAAGGGTTAGAAACTTGAAATTTTATGTTTTTATGACGTAGGGGAGCACAAAGAAAGGATTTTTGAAAATTCACACCCTAAGAGGGTAAAACAGGGGTGCAAATTTTGTATGGAATATCGTCATTTCGTGACGAAGCCGTGGGCATCAGCTTGTCATGTGTCAATGAAAATGGGATATTCACCATCTTCTTCTTAGCGTGTCGATGACAATTTAAATTGAGTCTGCCCAAAATTTAGCGACGAGTTTGGCATTTTCAGTTCCAATCATTAGCTCCTGTGATGTGCAAGTAGCTGGACAGGCAGGACACGATGTCAAGTGTATCATCGTCTGTGGGGTAACACCACATTTGCAGTCCAGGGCAGAGTCATCTATGAATTTCCACTTGAACAGGTTTTCCTTGCTTCGACCGACCTGTGTCCGGAGTCTATTTACCATGTTTACTCCCAATTCCTGACATTTAGTTCATGTAGTAGCTATTACTCTTTGTTTTTGTAATATAGTCTTAATTCAACTTCATTCCCTTTGTACCATTAACCCAAAGATGGTTTCTTATTTAAAGCTTTCATCAAATACGTAATTTAATTACTTAATCAGCACTTCCACGTTGGTTGTAACTGGTTGACAGAACCCATAATATAATAAATTGCTAATTTGACATAAAATTCGACACAAAAGATCCTTTGGGGCAATTCTGTGACACACTTACAATGGCAATGCCTTTCATTTTGATTATTCAATAACATTTATTGCGTTAATAATGTCGTCGAGCAGACGAAATTAAATATGGCGACGCAAAAGAAATATAATATGAGGATTTTCAAAGCGTTTACGCAGTGTGTGCGTGGTGAGTTATATTCAGTTCTTTTCATTCTTATTGTGGTACTCAGAGATATTTAAACATTACTTAAGCCGTCACTTAGTAAAGATTTGACATACACAACCTTCAATAAAGTGTCAAAATCTTTCTTGTAACAGTTTTTATAATTTGTTACCCCAGTATTTCACCACTTCTACCTCGTCATCGATGACAGTGTAAAAGTAACTTCGGCTGCAGGTATTATTTGGGCTAAAAAGGCAGGATTTGTGGTGGCGTATAGTTTGTGATACAGCTCCTCAACCACACGCCGCTGCTGTTTCTTTGCGGCTATTAAGTATATTATAAGCAATAACAATTAAAACTGACTCAAAGGAAATTGCAAAAATCTTCTTTATTTTATATGCCATTTAATTTAATTTCAGTTAACCAAACACACTTACTTAAACCAACACAACATGACATCTCAACATTGCCCCAAACCAACATTTAAAGATGCTATAACAACATCTTACGCAACTTGAGTATGCCGAATGTCAAGCGTGATTTTCGTTCCGGGTTTCAGTAATTAATCGTCTTTCGAGCCCGGGTAACCGGTTCGTGACTTATGACCGGGTGACAGACAGATGTATGGTCACAGCCACAAACAATAATCTCCTGAGGGCTTTCATTTCCCGATTAGTTCCAGAAACAGAGTTTCAAACTTACGAGTTAAAGTTCAGCTAGCTTGGGTAAGTTGTTTGTTACATTTAGTTCGATAGTTTAGATAATTGCATGACATATTTTCTTCATTATTTATATGTTATGAATGTGTGTCCACCGGTAGTAAGAGTCCCAAATATGACTTTCATTAATTCGTTTTAATTACAGAACTTAGACAAATTATTTTGTTCCAGTTTTTACACCACGACCCAGAATCAAACCAAGGACCTCATGCTCCCTGTCGGGGCTGTGCCTGTCGGGGCTGTGGATTGTCGAAAGGATAACGCGGCTCCGACACAAGGGCGAAGAAGGAACATGGGTTTGGTTTTTAGTCAGTAGAAGTCTGACACTCCCCTTCGTAGAAGTAGCAGTAGTGATATAAAGCTACGTATAATAGACAAATAAATAAATCTAGAATATTTGGTAAAAGGAATCAAAGCCGAATAAACAAAGGGTTCTAGACATTGAAGCAATAACCATAGTAATTAATAGGTATAAATTAAGAGGAAGAACCTTACAAGACAGAACCTGAATTTCCTCAAAATTTTCCTTAATTTTTAAGAATAAAGCGTCGGTACGGTAGGTACTTTGCCTCGCTCAATATTTGACATTACCAAGAACCCACGGATAAGAAAAATTAAATAGACAGAGATGAAAAGGTTACACCGTGCTCCGGGCTAGCGATGGCCGTGAACCACACCGTCATGACCCCGTCATACTCATTTATTATTTACTGAATTTAAGGTCAAGTCTCATATTCATGCTATTTACACAAGAACTGTATTCTTCCATTTAAATTACGTCGTTGGCCAGCGCTACTGCTGAGCATGACCAAAGTTCGATTTCGAGGTTGGACCAAGTTTTATAAGAAGTTTTTTATTAAGAATTTCTCAAACGCTTACCGGTAAAAGAATTGCCTGCGATACGTGAGACTGAAATACATATAACTGGCAAAATATTTGTTGTAGGTATACTACTACAGAACCCGTCGTGAAATACAGGAGGAATTATGTTTAATGCAATATTTCAAGAAAAACTTATTCTGTTACGCTGTAAAAAATTATGTAATTTTACATGCAAAAAAATTACATAATCCTGTAAAATTTCCTAAAAATCTGGGAAATTTACGGGAAAATATGAAATTTTACAAAAAAAATGTAAAATTGACGAAAATTATGTAAAATTTCATATTTTCCCGTAAATTTCCCAGATTTTTCGGAAATTTTACAGGATTATATAATTTTTTGCATGTAAAATTACATAATTTTTAGTAAAATTACATAATTTTTAACAGTGTACAGTTGTTATTTAAAAGTTCAAAAATATTTGAAAACTCATTAAAGAGCTGATGTACCTTTTGAATAATAGAGGTTATTTCAATGTAGCAAAACTTCATAAAGAGTAGTAAAAAACAGTACAATAGAAATACGTAAAGTATGGAAGGTAACCCTTATTTTGCCTTTACAAATTTTAGCCCGACGCTCGCACAATCTAATTTCCGCAACGTTGATAGAATGTAAGTACGTGTAGTGGTTTCTTAAGATATCATTTTTCGCGTTTATACCTACAGCAATGTTTATTTCGGGAACCCTTAATATCTAAGTACATTTCGTCTCTATCTATATAACCTTCTAAAATGCACTAGAGATTCTCGAATGATGTTTACCATCATTTGAACTATTATCCCGAAGTTTTATGAACGCCAGCACATGAAGCTACCCAGAACTGCCAAATTTTCCCAATCAACCTTGAACCTAATGCGTTAGCGATAAAGTTGAAAGAGCTTGATGTACTGGCTTGGCTTGATCTGTATATTATTAACATTTAGAAGTGAGAAGAAGTGTGTCAATCACCTTTGCACTCGTATGAAGCTATAGCAGGTCGCTTGTCTTTTCATTTTATAAAAGAACTAGCTGATGCCCGCGGCTTCACCCGCGTGGATGTCGTTCAAATTATATACTAAAACCTTCCTCTTGAATCACTCTATCTATTAAAAAAAACCGCATCAAAATCCGTTGCGTAGTTTTAAAGATTTAAGCATACAGACAAACAAACAGACAAAAATAGTGACTTTGTTTTATACTATGTTAGGATATTAAAACAATAGGGTAGTTGACTGACTAAAAAAAATATGATTCTGTTTAGTCCGTCAGTTAGATTATCGAAAAATATTGGATACGTATTTTTTGTTTCATCAAATTAATAAAAATTGACGAAGATAAAACGTGTCAAAGATCATGAGTGGGGGGGTTTTGACGTCACTTACTGGTAAAAAACGCACCAACCAATCTATGACGTCACACGAAATTTAAAAGCACTGTATCGTCTTAATTTTTTGTTTACGTGAAAAAACAAAAAAATATTGTGTTCAATATTTTTTGGTAATCTATCTGACGGACCAATTAGATTTTTTTAGTCAACTACCCTATTCTAAAACCGAAAGTTTCAAATTACTTGTTTCATAAATTCTTGTGAATCTTGACAATGCAATTTAACGCTTTTTATACTACGTTTGTAGTTGTCTACAACGCCGTTGAGAGTTTCATTTTACTAAAGAATGAATAACATATTTCAAACAAAGTGCCCTGGGAATGGCGTCAGAAATTATAACATAATGTAAAATGGTCTCGTAAAGCATGCGCCATACTAAATTGTAGTTCCTAATGAAGACCGAATGAGATTTTCCGGAAAATCTGGAGTGAAGCCAACAATTTCTAATGTCAATAACGACTCGAGTGAAAATTCCAAAGTGTGTGCTTTATTCCTTCCTGCTCATTTATTCATGTAAATGATTTCGTTCTGTTTCAAAATGTGAAAAAAATCATAACCCTTCCTTTTGGCTTCGCCGTATAGTCGTTCACGGATAGTTTCCTCAGTGTGTTAGTAAATATCTACAACGTGCGTTATTTTATAACACCACAAAATAATAGAGAGAACTATTCTAGTTTAGTTTTTCATGGAGATTAAATCCGAGCATTGTGTTTTATTTACTTTTCCCGACCATTTTCCTAAAGGAAATAACATGATACGTTTTCACCCACTATTTCCACATCTACTATCTATTGGATTTCATTTGTGATATTGAAAGCAAGCACACCTATTCCCATTTAAGAAATAAGTTGAAGAAAATTTATTCTACATTTGTTCTCCCGGGGAGTTCGATACGTGTTTATTTGCTACCGATACTGTCTCGCCCGCAGTTTATACCGTTTCTATAAATACAGAAGCGGACATTTTAGAATTGGAATCTATTTCTTATTCTTCTCTACGATCTTCTATAAAACGGCAAATTCGAAAGCCCAAGGGTGATATTTTAAACCTTTTCTTAAACCTAGGAGTGTGAGGTCAGGGTTTCGTACGTGGTTTGATTATTTTTCGAACATGAGATTCTAGCTCAAGGGACGTTTTTGGACGGTCAAGTTAATTATTTATTTAAGTGTCTTATAAACACTACCGTGTCTGAAAAAAGGTTCGCTGAATTCATTGTTATTTCTAAGTTTTCTAACTAATTTTATTATTATAATTTTCGGCTCCAACTCATAAAATAAGTGAGGAAACTTCGTTCAGAAAAAAGAGGTTAACGAAGCTTGTTAAAATTTACATAATTAATTATATTTTTTGCCGAGTCCTTGCGGCTCCAACACAAGACTGAAACTACCGCTTTAGACACAGTAAAGTGTGGGCAGTGGCTGAAAAAATAATTATTTACTTTGTGACGAAGCTTAAGATTATATTTTAACATCAAGTGACCAGAACTTTTATCATCAACGAAAAATATGTTTAATCTTTTTGTTTTCGGGACTCATTCTTAAAAAAATACACCACAAGAATAACAAAAAATCTTGAACGCAAAAATGCAAAGTTTTCTGTAAAAATCTACACGACAAATAAGTAAAAACATTTTAATTCATTTTATACCAGTTAAACATACGACCGACGCAGCTGGTCTGCCAAAGAACCATATTTAAGCCACGTCATAAAAAGGATACCGCTTTTATTTCAGTCGCAAATCACAGAAAAGGGACCAAGCTTTACCCTTTGTATATATCCCGTTTATGTCTTTATATTACGTGAAACTACGATTTGACGTTTTCTATATTACATAATAATAATAATCCTTCCAAGCCGGTTTCGGCTACGGCGACCACATCATCGTCATCCTACTGGCGTCTATCATGGGCTCTCATGTGGCTAGAAAAACCACCTAATTACATAATTATTTATGTTAAGGCCTTACTGACGAAGTTTGTGAGGGAAAACATAAGCTAAGAGTTAAGACTGTTAATTATTATAGCATGTTTAGTTTATCATTGCTATTTCAAAAAAATATTTAGCACGCAAAAACACGTGTGAATTTTCCAAAAAGGGTTAGGAAAAAGCCTTTTCTTGAAAGTTGCGATTTCATAAATGAGTTGTTACTATAATCAATATCCCTTTCCTAGCAGTCTGGTAAAAACATAACACTCTTTTTTTTTGGGGCAGTCGTGTAAAAAGAAGGTAATGAAAGTTTTCATGGCCACACTAACGTAAGTATTCTGTACTCATAATTGTTTCTCAAACATTCGCACATGCGTTTGTTACGAGTTGAAAAACCGGCAACAACCGTTCGGTGAGGAGATACGTGATTCTAAACACAAAAAAAAATCTGCTCGCAAACTCATGTTCGTTTTGCAAACGAATGAAACAAAAGTCACGCAAAGATTTTTTCCAATAGCTCACACATAAAAATAAAATCATGTCTGTATCGCTGTAGGGTTAGGGCGAGATTTACCTAATAATACACCCATGTTTTATTAGTCAAACTAATACTCGCATTTTATCACGCATGCAAGGCGTTATATTTCAATCTTCGATATTTTTTTGAATGATTATTCAATTCATTATATTTAGCATAGATAGGTTTCTACTAAATGAATTATTACCTAATTGCCACCAAGATACAGGCTTTGCCTAGTTTGAGACTCGTTGTTAATCCTGTCAGTTGTGTAAGCTAAATAAACGAATTTGAATTGAATTAACTGCCTCATTGCTCGAGTGTTTGCAAGCGCGACAGTTAAGCATTGAGGTCTTAGGTTCAATTTCCGGTTCGAGCAGTGGTTCTTTCATCAGGAATTCTCTCAGTAGCTGCCGCGGAGTCTAGATTAATTGTCCCTGGTTGATGGTAATAAGCTGACCCCCTATTACATGGGTCTTAAACATAACTGGTGAAATCTGGATGCATCTACCATTTTTTTTTTTTTTAAAAACCTTGCCCCACACTAGGAATTTCTCCTGTATCGTGGGTGCGTTCACAAACATATAAAGTCACATACACAAATACCCAGATCCGAAACAACTATCTGCAGACCATACAAATATTTGTTCCGTGCGGGGATCGAACCCGCGACACGCAGCGCAGCAGTCCAATCGCATAGCCACTGCGCCAACCGTGCCGTCAATTAGGTACACCTCTGCCTAACCCTTTGGGGAAATACAGGTGTGATGATGTTATCTACATAATTTAACTCATAACTGACAGACAGACTATAGTTAACCATAATACATCTCCACTGTTGGTCAAGTATTACCTTAACTACTACTATCATATCAACATTTAACCTCGGTAGCAATATTACAGAATAGTTAATTTGCATGATAATCATTTCTAATAGGGTCTCATGACCTGCAAATCCTAATTATACACATACAGTAATTAGTATTCTTAAGTAAAACTCTCATCGGATTTAAGTACATTACATAAATATTTTATCGTTTAAACGTAAAACCGAGGTCTATTTCGTATTATATTCTCAGGTAGAAAAGGGCCTGCATCGACAATTAGGTAATTAGGTGTTTAAATATTGAAAGTGAGAACCTTGTAAACATTGTACGTAATCCTCGTAGGTGTAAGTTGGCTGATGTATTTAGTACACCCACATTTCGCCAGTTATATTATAATAACACAGAACATTGAGAGCAGTGGTGGCCCAGTGGTGGCGGCCCCGACTTACGAACAGTGAGTTGTGGGTTCGAACCCCGTCAGGCATATTACTTTGTGTAATTTATTTCATCACCACTGTTCTCAAAACGGTGAAGGAAAACATCGTGAGGAAACCGGCATATCTTAGAACCAAAAAATTCGAAGATATGTGACATCTACCAATCCGCACTGGGCCCGCGTGGTAGATTATAGCCCATCCCTCTCCTAGAGAGGAGGCCTGAGTCCCTGCAGTGGGAACATTATAGGCTGATGATGAACACATAACATAATAACACGCCTGTAATCCCCGAAGGTTTAGGCAAGGGTGTACCTCACCCGTCCGAGCTGCAGGTTGTTCGAAAGTGATACCGCCGCCTCGACACAAAGGGCTAAGAAGGAACATGGGTGGTTTTTAGACAGTAGAAGTCTGATACTCCCTACCGCTCGTTCTGCCCAGAGCTGGAGGAGACATTTGATGATTTCCCAGCCCCCAAAAAAATGGGTGTACCTCATAGCACACCTATATTTTGCCACTCCAATTTCAATTTAAAAAGTGAAAGAGACTGTTGTTGTCGTTGGCTGGGCAAAACGCGGACTCCGGACTTAGCAAAATCATCTAACTAAACCAAACGTACCTAGTTCAGTTGCTCGCTTATTTCTATCAAACTAGAAAGTTTGTTCCAGTAAAGGACTTGTATCGCAAGATTTTTCTTTTACATTATCAGATTCATAGTGTACGTAACAATGTACTTACAAACTATGTTTGTAATACACTTACAATACAATAACACATCGTACAATATACAAAAACATTTACAGAAACAGATTGTGACATCATTGCTGCAAAGTGACTGCCAGCCGAAACCTCGCAACAGTGGCTCACAAACGCACAATCAAGCTTGTTTGATATCATGGGTTGGATGGTGTTGGTGCTGTCCCTCACCCTACGGACCAAGGATGCACATGCTTGTAGAAATAGTCCACGTGAGCTTCAGCAACCATCCCTGGTTTTCGCATGTTAGATCTCACACATAGCACCCTTTTTTTTTTTTGGTGGGTGGAAAATCATCGAATAACCCCCCCCCCACTCCCCCCGCTCTTGGGCAGAGCGAAGGGGAGTATCAGACTTCTACTGACTAAAAACGAAACCCATGTTCCTTCTTCGCCTTTGTGCCGAGGCCGCGTTATGCCTTACGATAATCCGCAGCCCCGACGGGACACACATAGCACCCTTCGCTTAACAATATTGCTTTTTTGTGTTTTGTAACATCGTATTGGATTAATCAGTATTGTTGCTATATCATCAACATTCTCCTGCCCTTATCCCAATTTATTTGGGTTCGGTGCCACATGTCTTCTTCTTCCATACTTCTACTAATTTTCGTCATGTTTGTGTCATGTGTTCGTCATGTCATGTCATGTGTGTGTGTGTGTGTGTGTTTCTAGCCATATCAGCCTTCACACAGTCCATCCATCGTTTCTTTGGTCTTCCTCTACTCTTATAGCCATCTACATTCATACTCAACGTAATGTTGCTATAATTAGTCGTAAATATAAAGAAATATCCTGTATGCATACCTTGTATTTAAATAATCTCTAGTCTTAACTTTTGTTCATAATAATCGGCGGCAACGTTTATACTGTTATTTTGTCTCGAGAGTGTTCCCCGAATTGATGCTATTTCGGAGTTTCTCCCCCGAGGCTCGATTTACAGAGAACAAAGTACTCAGGAACTAATATTGGTAAGCTTGCTACTTCGCCAACAAATATAGGTAATATTATTTTATCATATAAGACAATTTATAAAATAATTTGTTATTTTCCATAGTTTGGTAATAATTACGTGGGTATTCTCAGAGGTATTTTATGAATATTCTAAAAGTTCAAAATAAACCTATTACAGGAAAACAAAGTTCCGAATATATTATACGTTTGGGAAAACTTTTTCATTTTGGTAAAATCAAATACCTACTTCTCCAATGGATAATGCTCCGATTCTTATATTATGCTTTCGTACATCTAGTAAAACATGTGATGTATATTTTGAAGGACATGATCCATAAGGTTAGAGTAGTGTACTTACATGTCGTTCTTCAAAGTCGGCGTTTCTGGGAACATCCATCTTATGAATTCCTTTTGTTACTCGCTTTTCATTCATCGTCAGAACATGACCAAGTCATCCTAGCTTAATCTTTTCAATTTATGATATTGGTTCGTCTATCGTCTACAAAATTTGTCTATATTCTTGTCTTGAAGATACTAAAATTGTTGCAATAAATGCCCATGGGCGCTTGAGTTTCCATACATTTTTCACAACATTATTATAAAACAAAAAAGAAAAAGCTGATGTTCCCCTGTCCTCCAACTACTCAGATTAATTTCAATTACAAATATTATAACAGTTACTGTTATGATTTGATGGTACTCTGAAACCCTGCCTAGAAAAGAAGACCAGTCTTCAAGTATTTTTCAAGACCCAAATTCCGCAAATACAAATAACATATACAGTTGCTGGTTACCTTGGATACATAGCATGTAAATCAGGATGTACAGGAACGTGTCTCGAGCGAGGCGACATGGAAGCCGCCGCGTTGATTGCACGTATGCGCGCACGCAACCTCTCGTACTGCTCTGGTTGGTACTGCGCCGCTATCGTCACCGTGGCCCCTGAGTACTGCTAGGGTGGAAAGAGAAAACAAAAACAAATAAAGTATAGCACTATTCAAAATTAATGGTTTAACTTTCCAATAACGGGTTTTGAAAGACTACAAAATTAAGAGGACTTTTAACTGATAGATGATACAGAAATACTGATAGTTGTATCAAGAGATCAAGTCAATAGAACACGATCTTCATCAAAATATTAAATAGATACCTTTAATGCAGCCGCGGCTTGTTCATGCGTAGCCCTTGTAAGGTCCCTTCCGTCGACACTCAGTATCCTGTCGCCCCTATGAAGCATGCCATAGGCAGCGCCTCCCACGGAAACGCCCGATACGAACACACCACAAGCGTCCTCGTCCGTGTTCCCCTCCACCTCACCCCCTAGTCCGCCTACGATGTCCATGCCAAGACGTGAACCCGATCGGACCAGTCGAACCATGCGGACACATCTGTGTAGTGGAGAAGAAAAGCAAGTTTTATAGCTGGAGGGATTTTGGAGCATTTTCAGTTGGTTCCTAAAAATCACCTTTAAAGGTAAAGCAAAAATCATTTTAGAGATGTAACATGGTGAAATGGGTCGAATGACAGTGTACGGTCTCATACAAATACAGGAAGGTTCTGAACTGAATAAATGAAGCTGAAAGTACAGCAGCATAAGTTTGGTTTCCATAAAAACTGAAATTACTTTTTAACTAAAGATTTGCAAAAGTTACAAGTACCAAAGACGTATTCAGCGGTTTTGCAGCAATATCAAAGGAAGCGAAAGTTTCAATGTCCGAAACTTATTGTCTTTGTTCCTTAGTTGGCGGCATGATTAATATAATAATTCTTACCAGCATTTGTAAACTTTTCAGTGTCTTATTTCGAGTATTTTGCTAAAATATTAAATTACTTTGAATGGAATTTTGAGAAGGATGTTTTGATTCCATTTTGGAAGCATCTATCAATACACACTCAGAATTCAAATAGATTCTTTGAAGCGATAGCCAAACTGATGCGTAATATAAAAAAAATCAAAATGATAC
The DNA here is from genome assembly GCA_949775195.1 of Diarsia dahlii. NCBI lineage: Eukaryota > Metazoa > Arthropoda > Insecta > Lepidoptera > Noctuidae > Diarsia > Diarsia dahlii. The sequence goes on from OX459198.1 coordinate 14,392,655, forward strand.
GGAAAACAAATTGATAAAGTAAAATAATACAAGGCACTACCGTTGCCAAAACAAGGCTGGCTAAAAGATTTAACGTCTTGTAGTTTACAAGATTAGTGCCAAAAATCGCTTCGTTAAAGTAATGTCTGGAAAATGTTGCGATAAAAAATACTCTTAGTCTTTGGAAGGTAGACTTAAAATGAATAACTGAACTGTTTTACTAAAGGAATATTATGAAATATGAGAGGTAAACCGCGAGAGAGTCTCCATCAGGAATTTCTCAATAGCGACCACGGAATTTTGTGCCCGGTTTATGGCAGTAGGATGGCCCCCTATTACATGGGACTTGATTGGCTAAATCTGTCTAACCCTTCGGGAATTACAAGCGGTATGTTATTTTAATAGAGATATAAGAATGTAATTTAAAAATTATACTGACAAGTAGTTAGGGATAAAGTGTGTGATAATTTGTCCAACGTATCTAGACTTAAAAAAATAAACACGTCGTTGCTGTGTTAAAACTAGAAGAAATTCTAAACCTGAATTAGGATAAATATATCATCTTCATAATACCAAATCTGTCTCAAAAAGATGCTTTATGATAACGGCGTATTTGGGTTGAGAAATTCATGTAATAAATCTTGCCCACAAAATGTAGGTTACCTTGAAAGTGAATGTATAAGGGTCAACGTTACCTCGGTATTTCACTTGGCTCCTCTTCTAATAGCTCATGAAGCGTTGAACACGATGTGGCTTGAGTTTTAGCTGCGCAAACAAAATATTGAGTCAAGGGAGCGTTTAGTGATTTCATTTTATTTTCTTCTACTCTTTTAAAATGCTTTTTACCATTCATATTTATTTCACTTTTATATTAATTATGGGGTTATGCATAAATGCTAATTATAGTTAAGTTATGATTAACAACTGCTAAACTGGACTTAACTCTCTCAATTTAAATCAGTGTTTACCAATAAACTATTAATGATCGACTAGTAAGTCGTAGGTAAAATTCCAAGTAAAGATACTTAGGGATAATGTTATTACACTTATGTATGTCACTAAAGAGTATCATAGTGACACTAGTGGAAAGATATACATACTTGAAAATAGTGGAGCTGTTTTAGCGACCGGTGGAACAACGCTGCCAGCTGATAGGACGATAAGCGTTACTTGATCTCCTGTACTTCTTAACGCTGACACTGCATGAGCGTGCGTTGAACCGATCAGTGATGTTTCTATTCCCTAAAGAAAAAAAAATAGTTTTGAACATGTCGTTGAATTGGTCTTTTGATTGAAAATATTTTATAATATCGTATTGATGGGACGGTGAGAGACAACCATCAAAACTGTACCAATAAAGCAATTCTTCTTGTCGTCATCTTAATCATATCATATCTTCTTCTTTGTCAACTTCTAGTAAGTTCTAATACTAATGATTCTGAGTCAGTGAAGCTTACTTAATCTTAGGTACCCCTCTATCAATCAACATTTAAATATTTACTTGCTTTTATGCCATCATATCTTTCGACAATCCATCCATCACATATCTTGTCTTTATAAAATTAAAGTCATCGTTTTATTTCCAAGTTATTCAATACTTACGTCTTTATCTCTAACAGCCAAAATTTTATCGCCTAATCTTAGTCTGCCGTCATGATGGGCTGCCCCACCAACGGCAATATGGGAGACAAAGATGCCTCCACCACCCGCTGCATCATCCGCTCCGCCTGCTATGCCAAGGCCTAGTCCGCGAACACCTCGCCACAGTGTCACCACCCTAGGTCGGCGGGCTCGGCGTACTCGCTATTGGGTAATGAAGAGTTTAATATTATTTTATAATAAGGTAGTGTTTAGCTGGACTCACGAAATCGATCGTGAAAAGTAGAAGGAGGGAAGGGAGGCCTTGGTCCTGCAGTGGGACAATACAGGCTTATTATAATAATAATAAGCTAGTGTTTTGTTTGATTAACTAAATAAATGTAGGAGGTACTAACACAACACACCAGTTTTATAAAATACTTTCAACATGTTTTTCCTTGTTGTTATTGACGTAATTGAACTGGTGAATTAAAAAAAATCGCATAACGAAGGAATGGAATGTTGGGAAATTCTTTCAAAATTTTTCGGATTATTGTAAAAAGTGTGTTATTTGATGTTCTGCGGGTTACATTTTAGTTAAAATCAAAATCTTCATTTACTACGATTCGGTTTAAACAAAACCTCTAAAACAGTCCTTTAAAAAATAGTCATTAGTCTAGGTGTACATTTGGCTGATGATATTTGTTATCGTGGCACTACCTTACACTTGACTAAATTGCGTGCCTAATCTCGTTATTTCAAGAAAATCATGCTCAAACCCATTTTTAGGCTTCAGAGCTTTCGAGGACGTAATTTATATAAGTAACTGGCACATTAATTTCAGATACCATTAAACAATGATAAATAAGACGACTATTTATGCAAAGAAACAACAAAAAGCTAGAATTTTCGTAATATAATATTGGTTTTGATAAAATTAAATTCAGTGCTGCCAGGAATGTTTGCTCCAGCAATTTTTCAACTGGCGAAACGCCAGCTTTCCTTCGTCAGCTGTAGAATCAGGTATTACAACTGTTGTTGCAGAAACAGTGTATTTTGTATTCTCAGTATTGTTTTATACTGAATTCCTAGTGAATTGCCTTTATTTGATTTCCTTTATAGTCTTTGTTTAATCAAGAAGACTTTTTAATTTGTAACTTACCAGTTCCGAGTATATCGGTTTTTGTTATTTCCCTTTTAGAACTAAATCTCTGAGTTTTCAGAATTCCATAAAAGCCATAACTCTAACAAAGGAAAATAACTAATTACGGATTGAATTGCAGCAGCTTTTACGAATTTATGACGTTCCATTTATTTTAAATGTTTCCAGTTTGCGTACGTATTAATACATTTCAAATAAATGTAGTATGACTCGTATTGTACTTTTTATTAACAATCAACTAATTGATTCGATTGATTGTGTCGTTTTCAGATACATTATTTTAATGCCGTTTTAAAAAGATAAAAACAAATATTATCCTAACTAAAACAGACAAACAAAAAGTTTACAACATTGAAGCAAAACAGAAGCCAAAGCAATGTCTTCCTAGAATTCTATAACAGACAGCTCGTAAACAACTGAGCGTGCCAATCTCGTAGTCACACCATTAGTGAACGACAAAAGTGCTAGTGAAGCAAAGGATAAAGCAACCAATTAAACAAGAGCATTTTAAACAGAGAGCAAGCAATGTTGGGATGCTGAACTTACTAATCTAACGACGCTCCCGGCTTTTTGAAGAGCGTCAACTGCGACTGAATGCGGCGCCCCTTCCACGGAAATGTCGTTTACCTGCACAAAATGTGAGTTTAAGTACACTTGGAATATATATGTAGGTATGTCGCAGACATCGTAGTATGATTGGAGATATCGTTATTTTGCGAAAATCCTAGGATATTTGCAAAAAATTCTATTATTAGAAAACGGAAAAGGCATTTTCTGTGCTATTCTTAGAAGTTTGCATTTTTTTTTCCAATTATCCTATGACACAGTTGAAAACAGTCAATTAAATTGCATTTTGATAAATGTTTATGAAATTCTTGGAACATGATATCGCTGTTGCCGCTTATAATTAAATAACAATTAATATAGCAGGTATAATTGATTGAAATAGAAACGGGTGAAACAAAGCATGCCAATAAAATGGAATCTGGAAATTACTGACGCCAATTCGTTAACAAATGGTTGTTTAGTAATTCATTTGATTTTAGCTACATTTTAATTAGTTCTAGGTTTAGTACTAAAGTATCCACTTATTAAAATTGCGAACAGGCAAAATAGCAATGTTTTTCACGCTTCCCATGCATTAATTGCACTCATCTACCTAATTTGAATTCACATTGTGAATCCCATTGAATAAATAGCCCGTCGGATTTATTTATGTGTGCTGTTGTATGAATATTTTGTCGGCGTAATCGCTAAACATCAATATTGATTCCATTTGAAAAACGCGACGAATCAAACCAGACAATCTGACTAATCAACAGAAGAGTTTTTTTAATGTAAAAAAAATCCTTTGTTGGTAGCTTTTTATGTTTTTGTCTGGTTATTTCTCGCATAAGAAGTATGTAAGTTCGTAGTAGGTGGTGTTCTGTGGTTTCTGCCTAACTCTATAGTTTACCATAAGTTTATGTATTAGTCGTGAAAAATACAATCACTTGTCAAACAAGAAGAAAGAGTCACGACCAAATAATAGATGTGATTCAATTTTGTGCAAAAATTATTAGTTCCTACCAACCTTTTTTCGTTAATCAACCAGTATAAATTACTCACAATCCATCCTATACCTACCTACAAATGTACAAGTAGGTACTCGTATTCATAGGCAACGAAAATGCGATGACCATTAGGGCTTTACGCTTATCCATTAGTTACGCCATTCATTGAATGAGTCGTTAGCGTATACACATTTATTTCCACCCAGATAAACATAGACAAATAAAGGTAACCTGTATAGTATACTATTTTATGTTTAGACTTTGCCTACGGCTTTGCTCGCGATATGATCTGAAATTATTCTACAGTTTTTAAATATAGCATAGGCTATGACACTCAGGAATTTTTCTTTGTTTGGAAGAAGGGAAATCATCAAATCTCCCGCTCTTGGTGGAGCGGAAGGGAGTGTCAGTCTTCTACTGACTAAAACCACCTATGTTCCTTCTTAGCCCTTTGTGTCCGGGGCCGCGGTATCTCTTTCGAACAACCCGCAGTCCACTCGGGGATAACACTTGCTTCCCATGAGGAAAAGCATAATCGGATCATAAGCTTACAAACTCTTCGCTGTAATATTAAAGTATAGAGCCTAGTTTTACCTTTTTGTAATATTTAGTAATCGATTGCCGCAGTATAGCTGCTTTACAGTCAGTCTACTGGAGTACACTTCAACCAACTTATCTTTGCAGGTGAGAACACACTTAACAAAAATGAATGTTTCAAGTGTGACATATCGATGCATTTTTGCTTGAAAAGCAGCGCTACTTTGAACTGAAAAGCAAAGTAAATTGATATGTCTCAAGCTCTTTCAAATCCCGTCAAGTATAATTATTATGAGCGCTAGACCACATACTGGGCTCACACTGTGCTTACAAATAAACACACGTTTCTACAATCTCCGTAATAAACTAGTTATAGTACTGTTACATAATTACAGCATAATCTACAGTAGTTTAAACACTATAATAAGAATATTGAGGCAGGATCTTATCTACCAGTACAATTTATTACCTACCTCACTCACTAGGGAGTTACTTCTAGTGATTTCATTGCAAATCTAAGCTCAGTAAAACAATTAATTGTTATTTATATGTAGAAATAATAATAACTGAGATTTACTTCAATGGATTCTTGTTAGTAACAGTATATACTTTACGATACAATAATAGTAAAATATACAATACTTGCTTTTGCATACGGCTTAGCTCCCGTTGTGTACGGAAATTAAAGTGCAGGAACGTTTTAAATGTAGCATCGATTTGTGAAAGAATTTTTGATCTTTGGTCAATAGATTCGAAGATTACATACAAAATTGCAAATAAATACCTCTATAGTAGTATAGGATACTTCAATTTGATTCTCAGAAAAGTTCATTTGTTATTTTATTAAAGCCTGGTATATTCAATTATGAAGTAGAGCTATTAAATTGTTGTAAATTTTGTGAAATGGTTTGGGACTTCAGTCCATGGGCATGACTAAGATTTTATCGGTTCATTGACATGTCTGTGCATCTGAAATAACTAACACACAAGTTGAAAACAAAAATATTTCCGAACGGTACGTAGACATCTTAAAATTTTCTAATCTGCAAAATAGTCTCAAAACCTAGTAGGATTTATGACAATAGAACATAGTTCTAAACTGAGTAATACTAATAAATAACAATGCCAGGTTTTACTGTAATATTTTACAACCGAAAATCTAATTTTGCGGTCGACGAATTTTAGTATTCCTTAGTTTAATTAAGATTTTTACAACCCCTCAGAAAGTTCAATGTACCTTGTGTAAGGTCAAACTCGCTTTTAACCGGACTTTATCATGCTCCAATTAGCAATATCATAATTATATCGTTTCAAAATTAAAATATCAACAACTTAGATCAGATTTACTTTGAAACTGCTCTGAATATTAACCTTTACGAAGTTAGGGTGACACTTAATAGTCATATCTGAGTATTCTGAGTTCAGCGACTGTAACATAAAGTACGGCTATTCACTTTAATCTGTTGCTGTTAATCTGCCCCTTTATTGCTTCTAGTTCCATCATAATTCACTTCGAAACACCGACACAGTTTAATCATTTATTTATGAGGACGAACAGTTTACAATCAGACGAAAAACAAGGTGTGGAAAACAGGTATTTTGGAGCTTCATAAAATATGAAAATGAACCTGTCATATTCGACCTTACGCAGAATTTTGATAAAACAAGAAAGTTTCGGGAATGTCATTTAAAGAAGTTCCATGAGGAGTGTTTTAAAAAATATGAGGCTGAAAAACTTTTGTTCACATAGCTTTATGTGAACAAAAGTTTTTCAGCCTCATATTTTCTGGCAGAAAGTTTATTTTATATATTTTTTTCTTACCAGAAAATGTTTACTTGACATCTTATAAAATTGGATACAATGACATAATTTATTGGAGCCTTATCATTTTTCCGTTAAGGCTTTCCCGCTCTGTTCCTTTGTTCTCTGCGGAAATAAGCGGTACGAGTATATTCCCAGGATATTGATCCTGACAATTACATTATTTGTTACAAGCTCGCGTAAGAGAGGTTTAAATGAATAAGCTTCTTGCGAACACGGGTAAAAGCGCTTATTACGTAGATACAATTAAGAAAAAATCATTTTGTGCATTATGTATTAAGAAATAACCCAGCAAAATAATACAATTTATTGTCTTGACTATGTGTTATTATGTAATACGTAATTACGGTTGTGAATTTAAATTACAACACGAGCTAGAAATACGATATTCTTTCTTTTATCGAGGAATAAGTTCAGAACCAATCATAAAAATGCGGTACCTGTATCCGTAATTTAGCTCACAAATTCTTTCCCTAGTTCTAAAAGCCTTATTATAATTCCGGCCGAGTCCCTCCACCAATTGTAGACCATTGTTAGTTTGAATCCAATTCTTTCAATAGCTTAGGTATTTCATTTTTATCGTGAAAAGTTTCTGCCTTTGTGCGGAGGGAATACATAGGTAATATTGTACCTAGTTGCTTCTACACAAAAGGCCGTCCTTCGTAGGACTTTTGTCAATGGTCTAGCACTATGACCTTGATCTAGATTCTAGACTGACGTATTTCGTAGTCAAAAAAAGAGCTCAGCTACTCACGTGCGGTCTAGTGTACAATTCGTTTGGTCAAATAAAGTAATCAAAACTTATTTTACGATATCATTTATTCGGTATTAATTGAAATCCTATAATTATGTTTCGGTTCCAAAGCCCAACCTTAAAAGATTAAAGTAGGTAACCAGAGCCGTCCCGTACAAATGCCTGTTTTAAACCAATTATTTATTATAGCTTTGAAATACGTCCTATTACGAATCCAGATACAATTTGATCCAGTTTCGAACTTATTTACTAGGTATTTGTTTAGTTACAAAATTCAGTGGCACGTGGATGAGATAAAGATGACTACAGACAATAGTCTAGTCCCGTTGGGGCTGCGGGTTGTTCGAAAGAGATACCGCGGCCTCGGCACAAAGGTCTAAGAAGGAACATGGGTGGTTGTTAGTCAGTAGAAGTCTGACACTCCCTACTGCTCTGCCCAGAGCGGGAGGAGTCATCTGATGATTTCCCACCATCAAAAAAAATAAGACAATATAAAATTATAGTCAAGTCAAGAAGTTCAAAAACGTGTTACTTAAGGGCCTATTAAACCTCAAATTAGCAACTCTATTTGTAGTAGTTCAAACTTCGTTTGAAATAATGTCAGAATAAAGTTCTAATCAGCTTGCACTACAAAGCGGTTGTTACGTCTCTCACTGCGGCCGAATAGCGCGAAATGAGTGGTTTTTCGCAGATTTAATTTATTTAAAAAAAAAAATACGCTGTAATGTTAAAATATTTTTACATATGTCTTTAGTTGGTTAAATTTCCTTTCTGATAGTAAAAAAAAAACAGTTATCGCTCAAAATATTGAGCATTTCGAGACGAAAAAGTTTTTTCGTGTTCTTTCTTGATTGTGATTGTGATTTTTTTTTCGAGGTTCTTGATTAATTTTAGAAAATATTTTTGCATAAGTCTTTTACTTAGACATTTGACTATACACTGTATTTTTTTTGGAATTGTAATAAGTAGCAATACGGCTAACTCTGCAACGAAAAACAGGTCGTTTTTACGGTGTCCCTCTTATCGTCGCCTTAATTCTTGATAAAGCTCCTAAAAATATGAGCGATGGCTCATTCAATGCGGAATGACGAATGAATTAACTCGTTTTTGAACTTGTTGCCTAGACTACTACACTAATTTGCCAAAAGTTCAAACCATGTTTACTGACCCGTTTGCCTACCTATGTTTAACATATTATGGTCGAACGTTGCCTCTTCAAATTTACATACACCTATGTTACGAGGTGGTTTATTTTTAGCTGTGGACCACACGGCTTTTACGAAGGTTCATGAAAAGGTTTATGGTAGATAGAGGTAAAATATTTTACGATTGAATTTTACAGGTAGACGACTGACATTTAGGACCTTTTTCAGTACTGAAATGGTTTCTTTTTCTTTGCCAATTGTTCGGTTTCTAGGTAATTCCTACCTACTGGTAATTTTTTACTTTCAGTACACAACTTACTACTTTCCATGCCTCGAAAAGCACGTTAGCCGTGGGTCCATGTTGTCACTTGAACATCTTTGACAGCTCTTACAAGTCAGTCAGTGACCCGAAAGTTTGACAACCAGTTTTACCCTATAACTATTGGGTTTTGAAGTTCAGGTCTGATTTCGTTGAGAAAAGGGATGACACAAATTTTTCATACCTAAATTCACTAACATACGAATATTTCATACACAAACTCACGACTCTTTCTCATCGGCATCGGGTCGGAAAAAAGTACAGAGAATGCTACCTGCTACACTAAATAGATAAGATTTCTTGTTGCCCAGTCAACTGTTTTATCGCCCGCACAATACTCACATGCAATAAAATATCTCCTATTTGCAATCTGCCATCTTTTTGTGCCGCTCCACCCACTGCTAGTCGCGTTATGCTGACGTCACTACCGGTTTCCCCGCCCGCTATGCTGAGGCCGAGCCCGCTCGCACCCCGTTCCAATGTCACATCAGCTGTCTCCCACACTGCTTCGCTGTCTGCATCCGAAGGACACTGCCAACAATGATGTATTGTTAGTCGAGTGAGAAATGTGAAATAGTGCGTTTGTAAACTGGTAAACATATCTCATGCATGATGCTGTCATATTGCGAAAACATTTTCATAAACGTGGTGAAATGTTCATACGAATATACTTCTTTTCATAGTTGAAATCCTTATCTAATTAAGGACGCTAAAACATTTTTCTACAAATAACAGTGGTTTTCAGGTACCATTTTAACGTATAAGCAATCACAAATGTGAAGATATCATGGTCTTAATTTAAAGATAATTTATTCGTATCCAGATTGGCATCAGAAAAATTGTATGACGTCTTACAAAAAAATCGCACAAATACGTTTTTCCCATCACAATAATCGCAGAAAATGTAAAAAAGTAGGGTCCGAATAGGTACCATTATAGGTAAATTTACAGCATATTATATCTCCAAAATTATTATAAATTGCGGTACATATAGTCCTTTAGATGTTGAGATATATTTTTTTTGTTTATATAATTTTTTTTATTCAATTATTAGCTATAATAAAAACATTTGCCAATTTCTTCATACATTTTTCTCTCCCGGTTCATCATTCCGCGCTCAGCAGCGCTAGTGGAAGGACGGGTGTATCGCTCTCTCGCAAAAAATACGTACGATTTAAACGTGATAGAAAAAGATTTTAGTGTACGGTTACCACGGCAACCGACGACCGACGACGACCGGAAGGAGTTGATACTTTTTAGGACTGAGATAAAAGTAAGTACGAGTTTCATACTTTTATTATTAGAATGTGATTTAGAAATTATGTTGGGTACGACCGGGATTTGGATGGGTGGGGTTAAGCAGTTTGTTGACAAGGTTCAGAAATGGATGGGTCAGGTCAAGCTGTCGACGGTGAGGTTTGGAAGTGGATGAGTAAGGTCAAGCTGTCGGGGGTGAGGTTTGGAAATGGATGGGTAAGGTCAAGCTGTCGGCGGTGAGGTTTGGAAATGGATGGGTCAGGTCAAGCTGTCGACGGTGAGGTTTGGAAGTGGATGGGTCAGGTCAAGCTGTCGGCGGTGAGGTTTGGAAATGGATGGGTAAGGTCAAGCTGTCGGCGGTGAGGTTTGGAAATGGATGGGTCAGGTCAAGCTGTCGGCGGTGAGGTTTGGAAATGGATGGGTCAGGTCAAGCTGTCGGCGGTGAGGTTTGGAAATGGATGGGTAAGGTCAAGCTGTCGGCGGTGAGGTTTGAAAATGGATGGGTCAGGTCAAGCTGTCGGCCGGCGGTGAGGTTTGGAAATGGATGGGTAAGGTCAAGCTGTCGGCGGTGAGGTTTGGAAATGGATGGGTCAGGTCAAGCTTTCGACGGAGAGGTTTGGAATTGAAATTCCTATTTCATTTTAAGTACCTACTTATTTCACATGGTTATTTCACGTAGGTAGCGTATTTTTCTTTTCGGAAGTCGCTGTCGGTACCGGTTGTTCTTTTTCATTAAGTTTGTTTGGTAGGTACCCCATATTGGGTGTACATCTGTTTGCCCCTTAAACCCGAACAAGCGTGATATTATATTATGAAATGGCGAAAACACTACATAAACATACGATCACAGCTATCGTGAGTCATTTGCTGTCTATATTATTGAAGAGTTCCATTGTCTACTTCGGAAGATCTCCAATCCTGGTGAACTGTAATACAGGTTTTTTTGAAACCTACTTCAGGCACCAGCTCTCACAATGTGAATATTGTAGTGTTCAAAACGTGCTACAAAACCATTGTGAGAGAAATAAATAAACTTATTATTATTATCATATTATAATCATATTTTACAGTAAAACCTTCCTTAAAAACACAATATGCATTTATCAACGAAAATCCGATTGATATCGGATCAGTAGCTTTTGGGAAAATCGCGGATACATACAAATACAGCACCTTCTTTTTTTTCGACTCGGTTGAAAATACTAACCTACTTATCATGACGACGATACTAATAATTAACAATTACAAAATGCGTTTTCAAAGTTCCAAGTAATCTACCAAATTCTATTTCAATACAATTAAAAAAATAATATCAAAGATCAAGATTATTTATAGGAGGTATAAAACCGAGCGCTATTGTGAGACCTTGCTTTGAGCGACTTTAGTTACCTAAACATGAGTTGATCGAAAATGTAACAGCGTCCTTAAGCGACATTTTTTTTAAGTGAATGTTTCCGCAGTGCGAACGCACGAAAGTAACCTACCATTATTTTTAAGAGTTAAGAAGATTTTTTCTTGACACTGTTCCAAAGTGTCAATCGCGTCTCCATTGTCTTCCTAAGCATTTAATTTCTCTGAACAACAAGTATTTTGTCTCAGCTACGCCTAACTGCCGCACCGCCTATGATAGGCAGAGGGGTGTTTAAATAGTTGAATAGTACCTATACCAACATTTCAACTCTTTTGTTTAAATCCTATGTTGAAGGGGACGAGCCTATTGCTACCAACCGGGCATAAATCCAGAATCCCTGTCTGCTACTGACAAATTCCTGATGGAAAATTTCAATCACAATTTTCCCGACGCTTAATACAATTTTAATCAGGTACCTACCCAGAAACGCTTTGGATTATCAAAATCGAAATAGCGGTACCTCATTTTGATGAGGTTTCTTTTGAGAAATAAGAAACGAATAAATAAAGGGAACACGAAACAGGGTATCGAACGCTAAGGGCTTTTACGGTTTCGCTACCCCAAACAACTAAATAAGGGTATTAAACAAACAACTTCTCAAACTGAAACTGTTTCGCACCTAACTAATATTTAGTTATTGGTTTAGAAAACTGGAGGTTAGTTTAGTTAAACCAGATAGTTATAAGATAAATCGTTTTTTGTTTGTATGTTCTCAAATATTAGTAAATGTATTGTTTAAAATCACGTTGGTTTGCTAAAATCGTTCTGCTAGAGAGTTTTTAATTAGTTTTTTATATATTGTAATTCTACAATTTAATTATTAAATTAACGCAAAACTAACTGGTGTGGCTTTTTGTATTGTGTAGAATAAACAAGTATGGAAAGTATCTATTCCGATTTTTTGTTCATTAATTATTAGTGAGACGTCTTTGTGTATCGTCAAATGTGTGCTATTAATTAACTTTATTCCACATCCACATATAATATTTATAGAATATTAAAGTCTTCAAGCATTTTAATCGGTTTAAAACAAGATCCTTGGTTGGAATATAAACACTTCCCTGGCCTTGAATAAGGGTAGATTACGGAAACTTGCGACTTTTTCCTGTTAGATAAATTGTCAATTACGGACCGAAATCGCAAAGGTTCCGATAAATGGGTAAAAATAAAATTTCCATATTTATTTTTACATTCGCAGTAAATAGCATCAAAAGTATTTGAACTCTACCGTTTGTTTGATGAATGAGAAAACACGTTATTAGTCATTATCCCTATAAATAAATCTATACTAATATTATAAAGCTGAAGAGTTTGTTTGTTTGTTTGTTTGTTTGAACGCGGTAAACTCAGGAACTGCTGGTTGGAATTTTAAAATTATTTTTGTGTTGGATAGTCCATTTATCGAGGAAGGCTATAGGCTATATAACATCACGCTACGGCTAATAGGAGCGGAGCATAAATGAAAAATGTTACAAAAACGGGAAAAGGTATTTCCTTTTTGAGAGCTTCCGCTGCGTGCGCTGCGAAAACGGTTTAAGTTACGCAAATATCATGTATGAAAGAATTGTTCCTCTTTAAAATTTCTAAAAAAAAGTCTGCGACAGCATATATCTATCTTTTAAGATTGACTCACTGTAACCTTTTTTTACTATTAAACTGTTAGGTTAAAAATAATTATTTTTTGCGAAGCTTATTTAACCCATATGGTATTAATCTATATCTAAATAAATGTGTTTGTTAGAAGGAAAATTTAATATAGAATAATTGTGCCCTTTACTCTAAACAGTTTAATCAAATATCTTAGAAGATATCGCAATGTAAAAATATCCGCGCGGCAAAATAATTCGCGCGTCGCAATGTAGGGAGATTCTTTCCGGGAAATTCAAATTCAAAATATTTACTGCATCATAATGTTTACAAGTACAGAGTGTTATCGTCGTATTTAATAGTAAGAGATACCTATAGTAATTCACACTTTAATATAATCTAAGCTAATCTAAACCATCTAAACTATTATAATAAAGAAGAAAGATAAGATTTTTTGTTTGTTACGATTTAGCTTAATTTATGTCGGATAGTCGATATAAGCTATATTTATGTAACGCAGACGAAGTTGCGTGGGTCAGCTAGTTATAAATAACAGTGAAATTAAGTCCGACTTTACATGTATAGGTACCTACTGCTACTAAACATATAATTTGCATGTTTTATTAAACCAAAAATTCATAATTCCATAATTTATCTGTTAGTTTTAATAAAAAGAAAAGTTCTTAATATTTGTATCCTAGCTTGTATTACATAAGGCTGTGAAACGTGAATGCTAACAGCAGCCCATATAAAATATGCCAAAGAGCAATGGAAAGAAGCGTTATAGAAATAAGAAGCTAAAATATAGATATGACAGAGAAAATCAAAGTGACGGATATGCTTGCACGTATAGATAAACATAAATAGAGCTGGACATTAGGTCATAATAATATGATGAGAGATAAGCAGGAAAAATGGAGCAAATTAACAACAAGTTAGCCCATCATCATCATCAGCCTATAATGTTGTCACTGTTGAGACATAGGCTCCAATGGGCTGAATCCACCACACGGGCCCAGTGCGGGTGCGGGTTAGTAAATTTTACATGTCTTCAAATTTTAGGTTCTAGGACATGCAGGTTTTCCCACGATGTTTTGTCTTCACCGTTTTTCGAGAGCAGTGGTAATTAAATAAATTACACAAAATAATGCGCCTGCCTAGGTTCGAACCAACGACTTGCTGTTCGTAAGTCGGGACTGCCACCACTGGGCCACCGCTGCACATGCTCTCCTAAATTATTATTATGGAAAAAGTAGAAAACATATAGCATAGAAGATGGGAAAACTCACAGCGGACCTAACTGGAGAAGAGTAGCGATCGATAGATGGCGGTGGAAATAGGCTAGAGGAAGCCCAATAGGCACACTGAAACCAGGAAAATTCTGTAGTAGTTTAAGTAGTACTTACTTAATTATATGATCCTACATTTGGTCTAAGTATTTGTTTAAGTGTTTTTAATTTTCACCACAAATATTATCTTTTATGTTTTTACTTAGTGCTCATAAAAAATAATAGCCCACCAACATCGGGAACAAGGTTAAAACTACCGGTGGTCAGGGCTATTGAGAGAGGAACCTCTCAACAATACGTGTCGTGTCCAGAAGTACTGCTTTCTGAATCAAGCCTTTGATCTGGCTGGCAAGCGTTAATTACTTCTCTGAATATTATCTTGTAAGTATATATTCTGGGTTCAGTAAATAAAGGATATTTAATTTCATAAAATGTTATGTTTGAAATAATACACATTTATTATTAACGGTAATATGACTATGAGTGCCTTGAATAGCTGAAAGAAACCACAAAGTCGTTGACCTTTCAATGCGACGTCGCTTGTCCCTTCAAGTTTGAATGGCGTAGGAACCGACGGATGTAAGCGGTCGTAGTTCAATCGAACAATCTGGCGAGAGGCTGAAAGTTTTCGCACTTCTAAGGGTAATTTATGTTCAATTTGACCGTATGCTTTAGGCCATTTTAGGTCAAATTTAGGACATCTAGTTACCATTACAGAACGATATCGATCGAAAGTTCGTAACGACTTGAAACGTGCAAAACGTGTCTCCAATTTTTAAGTTTCACTAACTTAAGGGGGTAGAGCCACGGAAGTCTTACCCTGGCGTTTCCACTTTACAAAAAGTTGATGGCAAAAGAGCTGTAGACTCCTGTTTCTTCATAATTATGTCTCTCCGCAATATCCGGATATAGCACACTGAATGGAATCAATTAGTAGCACTTTAGCACCTAAAAAGATATAAGCTGGTTTCTACCAATATTTTTATAATTAATTAATAATTAATTACTACCTACAAGTTATATTTATGTATTATGACATGCTTTTTAAATGGCGACGCAAGGGTAAAATTTGACTAAAAGTGGAATTACCCAAAATGCCAATTAAGCAGCAATGCTGCTTTTTCATATATGTTTGTTTATAAATAGAACCTCAAATAAATCGTTAGTAATTTAATTACTGGACACTCAGAACCATATAATTCATCCGAAATTCAATATAACATACATATTTCTGTGTTGGAACAAGTTTAAAATATGCAGCGTAAAGTATTTGCGGTGTGACCTCGTCGTTTCAATAATAACTTTTAAATAGTGAAATCCGTGAGTGATCAGGAAGGATTAAAACCAAATATGCATGACTGCCACCAACAAAATTCAATATGGCTGGACGAATTTCCGTAGCGAGCCAGGGCGATTCAAAAATGAACGTGCAAGTTTCATCAGTTTTTGAATCCCGGTGGTTCCACATGTAGTTTTGATGCGTACTAACTATAGCGCAGCATAGGCTAACTGGTAAACTTTATAATTGGGTAGATGGACATGGTAACGCGAATATGGGTCTGCAGAGAATTTGGAGCTTGCACGACAAATTACAACTAGGCTGTGTTTAGTATAATAAATCATCATCATTTCAGCGGAAAGACCCCAAAATGTCACCAGATTGTCCGGTCTGGTATCCAGCGGAACCCCGTAACCTTCACCAGATCGTCAATCCACCTAGTAGGAGGCCTTCTAACGCTACGTCTTCCGGTTCGCGGTAACAATATACCTACAACTTTAATATGAAATTATAATTTTCCGTATTATTTACCAATCAAAGTTACCAAGATGAAGCAACAAGAAGCAAACGAATAATAACAGGTACAAAAGCAACACCTTGTGTGCAACCGCTTCTCAAAACAAGAAAAAGGATAACGGAAATCTTTACAAAGATCTGAGTGAATTGAATCACGGAGTATTGCGGGTACATTCCCAGCTTCCGAGAGTTCCGTATGTATCTATGTAGACTTGTAGAGGTTTACAAATGCTCCTTGGAGGAAACCGCTTTTACCATCTTGCGAGATTTCCTTCCTTAGCTGAAGGAAGTTTATTTACTTTCTGGTGTCAAGGTTGCGTTGCTTGAGTCAAATAAAATGTTTTTACAATGAACTCTCATTTTTCTCGAAAGAGACATGATTTCTCTCTATCGCGTGATTAGAGCCTAACTTGGTATCTGAGTTTTAATGACTTGGCGTTACATGCCTTCGAGAAATATCTCTCAGGCATGTTGGTTGGGGCCGCGGATTTTAGTGGGGCCACGGATTTTAGTACTAGATGACGTGGCAAGGGCAAAGAAGGAACATGGGTTCGGTTTTTAGTCAGTAGAAGTCTGACACTCCCCTTCGCTCTGCCCAAGAGCGGGGGGGGGGGGGTCATTTGATTATTTTCCACCCACAAAAAAAAAGGCATGTTGGTTGGTTTACCTATGACTTGACGGTCCAACAGTCACACCAGTAGACTACCATTGCTCCCATATATTATGTGGATACGGAAACCGCAAAATGGTATTATTTTTCTTTTTTTTTCTAGCCTGTTTTGTCCCACTCCTAAGCAGACGCCTCCTTCCACTTCTCGCGAACACGCGCCTCCTCCTTCCAGTTTTGACGGAACTGATCTAGTTTATCCCGCCATCCTTCCTGGCCTACCGTGACGCGTCTCACTGTGTCAGGGCACCAGTTTCCTGCTATTTTAGCCCACAGTTTGTCTGGCATGCGGCAGACATATCCAGCCCAGCCTTTTGAAAATGGTTTACACGATTTTAAAAACCACATTCAACCCTTTTTTATGACGAAGCTAAAAGTCACTCCAGCATATCGCATTTAAGCTAGACCTTTACACGTGCTCTTCAACTCCTCGACTAACAAAGCTCAACTTAGTGTTTGCCTTGAGTTAGCTAAGTTTACATCGACATCAAAGGAAGTAATTGCAGATTATGAAGACTAACTTCCTTGTTCATAAACAGCTTAGGACTAAGCTAGTGTTTTGTATTAGTCATTGTTCGACATCGCGATAAAAAATGCAAGAGCTGGTATGTAATTAATATAAACATTTTCCAGTCTTACCAAAGGGTATCGTATTACCCAGTCCTAACTAGGTTGTGGAGGTCAGAACGGCAGTCGCATCATGTCAATTACTGGTATTCAGCTGAATCCCGAAGACTGAAAGCCCAACATAGTTGGGAACAGGCTAGGCAGATGATTATGGTAAACGTTTTCCAAGATTAAATCACTTAAAAATATTAAGTTGTTATAAATACCACTCCTTAAATAATAAATATTGATCAAAGTAGCTGAGGTGATCGAATTTTAAGACACAGTTTACCCAAAGTTCAATACGTTTTGTCTCAATGTTAAAAGCATGTTATGTCCCTAATAAAAAAGAACTTACGCTTATCTCATTGTAATAATCAAATCGTTTTTATGCATTGAAAGAACAATAGGTAGGTAAGAAACACTAAAAGATCACGAGTTCACGACTTTGCCATTTTGAACATGTTGGCATAACCCATTTAACTTGCTAAACCCAAGTGATATTGGCTAGGCTTTGCTTACGAAACAAAAAACACGAAACACAGCATTCCCCTGATTAAAAACATCAAAATCTACAAGCAAAACAGAAACGCTGAATCAAACGAATTGTTGCAAGCAATTTCATTACACTTTCTTCTTTTTATCCGCTCACAAAATTTATCCAGTTCTTCGCGTTATTTCGTAAAAACCTTTATCACACCATCATATTTACGTAATAAAATATAATGGCCGACTCTTAGTGGTATTATGAATAAAGTGGAGTTGGATCATTTATTATTTAAAAGCATGCGCGTTTAAAAACAAGATTATTTTTTAGGGGTAATAGAGTATTTATTCCTTTATTTGTATTTTTTTTTTTGTGGGGAAATCATCAATCCCGCTCTGGGCAGAGCGGAAGGGAGTGTCAGACTTCTACTGACTAAAAACCACCCATGTACCTTCTTAGCCCTTGTGCCGAGGCCGTGGTATCTCTTTCGAACAACCCGCAACCCCGACGGGACCCGCAGACCGGGGTGTACTTGTATCCTGACATTTTATTCCGTAATTTTGACCATGAATTGAGGAGCTCGTGGCTAAATAATTACAGCCGCTCGGGTCGAGCATTAGGTTAAGCCGCGTTTGCCTAGGTTGGTCCGTGGATGGGTGAACACCCATTACATACCGAGTTTTCTCCATACCATGAACAGCACGTGAAGCCGTTGGTTACGGCTATCATTAGAAGGTCTTTGACAGTCATTACATAATATCCAGTACCTACCTAATTAATTGGGTTGTGGAGATCAGATAGGTAGTCACTCCATGAAAAATACTGGTATTCTTCCGTTTAAACTGGAAACCGTCCCAAACATATTGGGAAAGGTTAGGTAGGTAGATAGTGATGAATTCTGCTCATGCATAATTATTCAGATTCTGATTCATGAATCAAATCACTACACAATAATTATTTAGAATAATACTCATACCCCAAATGCTACCTCGCCAAGTGTCAAGGAATTCTTTTAAGAAATATTCATTTCGGAACGAGTGAATGGAAAAGCCGTCGTTCACCAAAGATGTACCTCTAAACAATGAACGAACGATAAAACAAAATGTTGTGGCAAAATATTTTGTAGGCAGCGAAAAAGTGATAAAAGGAGTGCTTTTGGCAAAAACCGGGGTCGCACTTTGTAAGTCGGAGGCAAAAATATTTTAACAATGAAAAATATCGTTTCCCTACAGAACTTTGCAAAGGAAACGGGCTATAGAAAACGATTTTTCGCACGGTAAAACGTAATAAGATGCAAATTGTATAATAAAATTAAGCATTCATTTGCTGCTTTTTTTGCGTTTTATTTTAGAACACTCGAAAACAAGGATTATCGTGTTTCGGCTTCCTATCGAATAAAAACCAACATGCACGTCATGCCTTTTTCCCAAGGAGTTCAGCAGAGTAAACTTATATTTACTTGTATTAAATTCTATGCATTATCATAGCGCCAGGTTCGATATCACCAGTTTTAGAGCTCGCAAACATTTTACTGCAAAATAAAACTATCTTGTCTCTGCACATCTTTAAACAAAAGTTCAGGTGTGACACATCATTAAGTTTCTTGTTTCTGAGCCAAGAAAACTAAAGAGAATATTAAAATAAGTAAAATTTTGTAGACTACGAGTAGTAAATTCTACGAGCTGCTATACACGTTGGCAAGGCTGTAGAGGCCACCGTTTTCATAGCAGTTTAGAAATATTTCTCAAGTAACAGGTTTGTAAATGTATAATTTGGCCACCGAAAAAGCTCTATGTTTGAAAAATATATTTCACTTGTATCAAAGTTAAAAAGAAAAATACAATACAAATACAAAATAGTTTATTGTGCGAATTAGGTATAACATTACATGATTACGTGTTTGGAGCCCCCATTTAGGCAAACAATGCCTGTATTAGAAGGCTCCGCTCTTTCACCATCAGTGTCGTACACGTCTAACTCGAGGTAATATGTACTTTGACCTTAAGGGTAAATATGCAATGTAAGTACCTACATACATTTATTTATAAATTTAGCTTAAACATAATCATAGTAGAAAACAAAATATCGGCAAGTATAGTTACAGCCTTAAATTATTAACAGTAAAAAATTAAACTTAACTTATTCCCAGTGCAAGTGATGTAAAGTGTGGTGTGGTAAGTAGTGCGGTGTTTTGTGGGTTATGTGGTAAGGCGCGAGGTGTAGTGTGATGTGTGGCGTGGTGTGTGATGTGTGGTATGATTTGTGGTGTGCTGTGTGTGTGAGTGATGTGTGTTGTGAGGTGTGTGGTGAGGTATGATGTGTGTAGTTTTAAGTTATTATATAAATCATAATGTGGTGTATTTCAGCTACTTAACGTGTTCCAGGAGTGCCTCAGTTTCCTCAAAGGTAAGTGGTTTTATCCAGTCTACTATACTTTTTTTACAGTCGTGGTAACTTTTATTATATACGTAAACGTGTCTGTTAATTTTGTTATATAGCTGAGTAGAGCGTTTATGGAATTGTTTGCATGCAAATCTAGTTTTAGTTTGGGGAACTTGTAGAACTAAATCTTTTCTTCTCTTAGAAGTTTCCTTATATGGTAGGGTTTTATGCTTTTTTAGTATGGTTTGGGTTATGTACAGTTTCCTTACAGAGAGTAAATTACTTATTTGATATAGGCTGGTAGTGGAGAATCTTTTATTTTTAAAATACATTAGTTTTATTAATGCACGCTGCGCTCGTTCTATATTTATAAATTTTGTTTTTGCTGCACCGCCCCAAATTGGGATACAATATAATAATACAGATTGGGCCAGTGCTACATAAATTTCATTTAGGAGATTTCTGGGACGGTTTTTACAGGTCTCTATTTTAGTTGGGACAATATGTCTAAGGGTTTTAAAGATCCAACTGAGTTTCCTTATCCTCCCAGAAATCTGCTCAAGTTGAGGGTACCAGGACATTGCTTGATCTACTACAACTCCAAGATATTTAGTGCTAGCCACCCTTTCAATACATGGGCAAAAAAAAATGCACAAGTAAAAACATTCTTTCTGGCGCATTCGGGTAAAAAGATTTGTTGAATCTACGTAATATGTAAAACACGGTCAATGTTCAGCTGGGTATTTTTACATTGAACACTCTAATGATATAAGATATTTTGATTGTATTGATATAAAACAGATTAAGAACTATAAGGAGTTTTTTTCCCACGGATAGCCCACTTGCAGGTCGGTATTCAAATCCATTTAGCCCCAAATTATGTAAAAAGTTAAGACTGACTGTGCCTAGTGGTCGCGACTGCTGACCAAGATCTGGGTTCGATTCGTTCGTTGCCGGGTCGGGCAAAGTTTCATTCAGTTTTGTCAGTAATTTTTCAATTACAGCCACGGAGTCTTAATTCCTGCCCTGTTGACCATAGTTGTTGGCAAAAAGCTCGCCCCCTACTATTAGGTACCTACTTTACTATTGGGTACACCTGTGCCTATCCCTTTACAGGCGTCTTGTTATGTTATATAAAAGACTCACTTTCACGATCATCATAAATATAAATAAAGGCACTGAGTTCACTTAACTGTACTGCATTTATATCCCACTATATGCTTATAAAAATGTTCAAGCGCATTTAACTTCATAACCTCAGTTTCCTATCTGCTAAAGGCAATATGCGGCAGTTACCGATACAAGCCTTTATAGGCTATCTTGGATCATAGAATCGATACCAGAGCCGGCCGACGGAAAATATCAACTACATTTATATTTCGCAAGGCAAAACGCTGACTAGAAGTTCTCGGAATTCTACGACCAGCCAATATTATATTATTTGTCCTTTTAACGTAAATAATGGCGGACCAAATTTCGTAAAGAAACTTGGGCTGTGTAGCTGTATACAAAGCTAATTTGATTGATTGAACAAATATTTAATTACAACGTGGGTTTGATTAACGAACAAAGGTAAATTACAATAATGTTCATAACGGGGAACGACTCGGTTCCCCCAAGGACGTGTCAAAAGCCTATCAAGGATACTGGAGCGCTCTACCGGAGATCCTGTATACCCTTCTTATAT
Organism: Diarsia dahlii; assembly: GCA_949775195.1. NCBI lineage: Eukaryota > Metazoa > Arthropoda > Insecta > Lepidoptera > Noctuidae > Diarsia > Diarsia dahlii. The sequence continues at coordinate 14,414,672 of OX459198.1, forward strand.
GATTAAGTCGCTACAAGTCCGACCCGCCGCCTTCCGGATATAAAGAATATCCTTGTGGATTTACACATGAAAAAAGTCATAATTTAACCGAAAAAAGTTGGTAAAGCTGACACCAGACACTTTGAACTAGTGATTTTATTACGTTTTGTTACATTCCACGATCATTTTTGACTCCGAAAACTTATGCACATAGGAATTAATGTTCATTTGCTTTTAGTTTTTAATAAATCTTTCGGTATACTAGTAAAAAGTACCGAGTACCCCATTGGATCAGTTCTATACGTTCAATAGTTGTATGTTTAATTATGCTATCAAATGTTTCACTTCAAGCGAAAGATATCGAATAGAAGAAACAAACTTACGCGTCTGATATCTGCTTAAGTTTTCCAATAATATACGAAACGAAACATTCTCAATATATGTATTGACTACTTTTCAATACTGAGATATAGAAAATATAGTAAACACAACCACACCTGGGGCATTGCGAGAAGGTTACTAAGTATTTTCCATGTACGAGAATATCCTAGAATCAGTCGTATAAAAATAAGATAGTTTCAGTATACATTTTAACAAACAAACAAGGAATTAATACGCATGTATGTTAAGGTTCTTGTTACGCGTAATAAAGAGGATCTAGGTTTATTACTTGGACAATATAGTGTTGTCTTTATAAAACCTAGCCTTGTAGTACGAGTGCGACAATTATTATTTTTGTATTGAGGCTTTGTAATGGAACAAAGCTAAGATTTGACTTCAACCCTTACGTTACAAGTAAACGCTCGCAGTGAGACCTGTAATGTAACATTCCAAGATAATTTTGCACAGAAACGAGGGACTGTTACAAGTTGTATCATTACAAGTTGCGTACTGATGCTCGGTTTGCCTCACTCACTAATTAATGCTCGCAACTCAACTGTTACATTACATGCGAATGCTCCCGGTGAGAGAGCGTAAATGAAAAGCGCATTAATTTTTACGTTCCTATACCTAGGACTCAGGGCTCTAATTAGGAAGGAGGTTATAAACCACTACGCGGGCCCAAAGCAGCATTGCAGTTTTTCAGAGTTTGGCCAAAAAATGGTCGGATGATTTATGTGAAGAATAAGGGAAAAAGGAGTACAAATGACGATTGACAAGGGGAAATGAAAAAAAAACGTATTGCGTCGACTCTAACGCAAATAGTACAACTATTATTAGTTTCTCGTTGCTGTAACGAACAATAATCTAACAAGCACCATCTCATTATTGAAATCAAACTCAACACAGTTAGCGAAATCTATACGCAGTCACTGTGCATGAAATGTTGTGCTACAGAGCATAATATTGCTGTATGCACTCGACAACCGTAAACACGATAATTAGCATTTCAAAATAATATCAATGACAGACGTCCCACGGATACAAACACAATAAAGCCGCGGTTTCGACTGCTGATTTCAATATGTCGCACTTCTATTTAATTATAGATATTAATGCACATAGCTAATTTAGTCTGTTTGTTAATTTAACTCTAAATAGTCGACTTTATTGATATATAAGTTTTTAAACTGACATGGTCACTGACACTACTATTAATATCATAAACGGGTTATTTACCATGTTTGATTTTTATTGATATACTTAAAGCGTTAGTAGTATAAATATTTTAGATCATGGTTTTATACGTGAATGATTACAAAATGTTATGCGGATAACACCAAGCCTATTTTCCCCAAAAGGATAACCAGTTATTTTTTAGGCATTTTTAATACGAGGCAAACTTATTGCCATCAATCTGTCACGAATCCAGAGTCCGTGCTACTATGAAATTACTGATGGAAAACGCTAATATACACACACACACCCTAAAGACTACATTGCCTGTCCCAGCAATCCAACCAAGGCCAAAAAAAGTGGAATGTTAAGCACTAAAAATAGACAGTCTATATTACAAGTAAAGACATTTGATATTTAATCAGCCAGCCCTATAAACTACGCAATAACAAGTCTGGGCTTATTATCTATAATAATATTTATTATATATAAAAAAAAGAGAAGTCTTGACTGACTGACTGACTGACTCATGAACACCCAGCCCAAACCCTTGAACCTAGAAAGCTGAAATTTTGTACAGAGGTTTCCTTTATAATGTAGACTAGGAACAAGGAAGGATTTTTTGAAATTCAACCCCTAAGGTAGTAAAATAGGGGATGAAAGTTTGTATGGAAAATCGTCATTCTCACGCGGGCGAAGCCGCTGGCAAAAGCTAGTTATAAGATATACCTTTACAAAACTTAACGCTTCCACACCATGAAACTGGAAAGCAAAAAAGTGGAGCAACAAATTCCCTCGCAACAGGTTACTGTGTTTTTTTTGTACATTCAGACCTGCCAATTTGCCTGCAAGTAAGGTAACAGTAAAAGTTCAACCGTTAATATTTGTTTTTTCAGCTGAAAGGAAATCGAAATTCATCCTGCTTTTTCCTTTTCGGCTGAAAACTGAAAATATATAATGTTTAAATCATGCTTGTAACGCTTTTAACTTAAATCACATGATTATCTCAAGTAGATATTGTTTTCATACGGATTTAATACAAATAAATAAACAATAATTTTGCAAATGTTCTTATTATTTGTTGGGTCGAAAAACGAAAATGGATTCCTTTTTGATCGAATATTGTAGAAAACCATGAAAGAAGCTTGGTTGAACTTAGTCATAGTCGTTTCTTGATTAGATGTCTATTTAAATTTACCAAAAATCTGTCATAGTTTGTTTGACATATTCAGATAAAGTCACGATTGGATCGTAAAAATTGAAACTGCCATTTGAGACAGTGTATCAGAATAAAATCAATTTTGCGTTTAAGCTTCAGTAAAAATAGACGTTAAGTTAGATTAGCAATCTTGTAGATCAGATGCGATAGTCGATGCAGGTATTTAAAGTGCAATAACACTTAGTGTAACGAGAGTCTCTCGACATTAACGAAGTAAGTTGAAATGGGTGGTATTTTGAATAAGATAACAGTGAGTGTCAGAGCGACAGTTTATTGAATAACGTTGACATTGAAAAGGTAACAAATAACATAAATATGTGAAAGATGGTAATATGCTGCGCTGACTAGAAATCAATTTGGATAAGGGTAAGAGTATGATACTAATGCTGTCATTATATAGATGATATTTTAGTATGAATAGAAGCTAGAGCTAGGTTTGAAAAATAAAACAGTTTCACGTAGTGACGTCGTTCTAACCTATACCTACATATTAGTGAGGGAAAACCAGCCCTTAAGAAACAAGTCTGTCCTGAACAGTTACAAAGTCAATAAATCAAACCAATAGAAGCTAAAATCCTACAAAACCAATTTAAAGTACGACAGGACACAACAACAGCAAAGCTGTCACAAAGTAGCCAATAAGGAAACGTTAACAGAACCATTATTACTACCCGTAGCTAGAGGAAATCAAAAAACGTAAAAGACTTGACAGTCGGTTGTGCGACAAAATAAAACGCGACATGTTTTGTCGTTGTAGTAGTAAAGGTCGAACCTGGTAGCTAGATGCTTGTGGGTCACTTCCTGGACTGTGTGTCGACTGCTCTCGCCCGCACTCGTAGTTCCCGACGTTTGCTGTGGACAAAACAGATTGTTAGTAAAAGTTAGTTTTGTAAAGAGTCTCTTCTTTGTTAGTTATTTATCTATGCAAATAAATAAAATTAGAGTGACTCTTTGTAGGTAATTTCAAAATCACACCTAATCTCCGATCTATCTGGACTACTTTTATTTTAGAATAACAATTAGGCTTCCTTAAAAATCAAATTAATACCCTTCCAATTTTAACAAGATCCGATTCATTTCAATGTAGTAGTAATAATTTTACGCGGATGAAGGTCACGGGTCACAGCCACTTTCGAATAAATTGGGTTGTCTGTTGACAGGCAGGTGTTTAAAGATCTACGATGACAAATAACATAAATAAACAATGTAAAAGATTCGTATTATGATTACAAGTTGCTCTCACTATCTATCAGAAACAGTCTATATAACAATAAATCTATGTTCATGTCTAATAAAACAATTTTCATCATAACGGTTTGACGAGTGAGATCTTCCCTCATCAAAAGCAAATAACATACGTTTCTATGGAAAATGCCAACTGAATAATATAATACCTACTGAAACCGCAGCGTAACGATAGAGGATCGCTATTGTTTTCTCATAGTTGAGTTAACCCGACTTTTGTAATATGCACGATCTATGGGCCATTGTCTGCCACCTGTTCCCGGATAGACTTGATAAGGTCACTGAATTATAACTAGGAACAACCTTTAAACTATGTCCTGGGTTCGATTTATAGGTCTGGAAAAGTGTTATTGGTTGTTGTACATTTTTTTAGTAGCAAACTGGATTTACCTCGCTTTGAACTTAAACTTAACTGGTAATAAAATATGGGTGACCAATAGATATATAAATCCCTGCTTGACCCTTTGAGCAATTTCGGGCTTGATGAACATTGCAAATAACACCTCTCATTTTTCTTCAGAGGTTGAAAAGAAGAGTTAGACGACGGCTCACATGATGCAGCCGTTACATAAAAAATATCATCAAAGTTTCCATTGAGCAGCATTAAAAATTAAAACTAATCGTCTTCCACGCCGCATAAGCACGGCCCAGGGGCCTTGCAAACCTCACTATTGCTAAGTGTGTGGCGGACAACATAACCGGCAACATTGTAAATGCAAAACTAAGTTGTTTGATCTAGTTTCGCAACTAGGTTGTTACTATTTCAACAGTTATCCCACATGACATAGATTCTCATGCTTTATTCTGTAGTTCAGTTTGGCTCCGTAAAACAAATTAAGAAGTTGAAAGATATACAGAGCTCTTTACAAAAATAAAGACACCGAATGTTTCGAAACGTCACAGTAGGCGACAAAGTTTGACCCAGATTGGCAAAAAGCGGTGTAGATCAAACTACGATTCATAAGGGTGGCAACACAAAGTTTCCTGTCGAATTTACCAGTGCTGGCATTTTCTTTGACGTTTCGAGGAAAAACGCGGCAAAATATTTGACACCTACTGTAATTCGATTCGCAAAGTGTAATAGAACCTTCTTTTGTTTTGTAATGGTGCCAATGTTATTTGAAGTCTTATTTTTAAGTAACGACTCTACTACTCGTTCTGGCACCAGATTTTAGAATTGTCATAGGATTTTATCAGGCCAGAAGTCGATGAACCGCAAAGCAATGTACAACTTTCAAACATACAACTATTAAACTTATTGCTATGTAAATCTGTTGGAAAGTCCTAAGTAGAATACAAAATACTGTGAAAGTGATTGCTCCTTATTGCCAGTACTGACATAATTTCACAGAAATTATTCTGTATATTATATTACTATATTAAAATTCCATTTTACTTCTTAATAAAATATTTTACCATAATTATATCCGCAATCTTAATATGATTGGAATATTAAAAGATTTCATATTTATGATAAAACCAGTTCGAAATACCATGTTGTTCATATAGGAAATGTTATAGGTCTACATAACAACCAGCTCAAAGGATAAGGATTGAACTTTTACGACTTTCTTACGGAGATGAAAAGAAAATATAGCCCAATAACAACAGAAAACCCCTGTTTTGGTGTTTGTCAAAACACGAATAGGTTATCGATATAAACGTGTATTTATATCATCCGTCATAAATGTAATATTATCGCCTCTATGTAAACGTTGAAGCGGAAAATAAATCTATAAAGTTATAAAATCTAAATAAAAAAATGTGGGCATGGCAACATGTTCTTCAAATCTCGATAATCTTATATAAGAGTAGCTGGAGGCTAGTAAACAACAGGTCAGATTAGCAATCGCTCCATGTAAAATACTATGTGAGTGTGACTAGCAAATTAAACGGCAAACTCTTGACAGATTCGTCCTGTCTGTCTGTCCGTCCTTATGTTACAGCCATTTAATTCCTTGACTGTTACACACAAATTCACATTTTTTCGGTTCATAAAAGATACCTGCTTTTCAAATTTCAAATGTGTGGTGCATTTGAAATTTGAAAAGCAGGTATCTTTTATGAACCGAAAAATGTGAATTTACGAATAAAAAAGTGGGCCCTTCATACAAATGATTATAATATTATTTTAATGTTGTTGGTTGAAACAAAATCTATGTTTATAAAGCTCTTAAAAAGTGATATCTAGGTTTCTCAAATACTTTGGCGGAGTAGGTGGATAGTGTGTACTAACAGATGTTCTAGTACACAAAAGCTCTCTTCGATCCAACGGCGCACTGACTTACACCGAAAGCTTCTGGATATGAAGGGAAAGGGTCTTTGAATTTCACTGAAATAACATTGACGAAGTTAACTCTTCAAAACTTTCAGATAGGTACATCTTTTAATTAACACGAAAGTGAGCCACTCGTATCGTTTTACTTCGTAGCAGAATTTCATATTTGAGAGAAATCGGAATTGTAATTTATAATGTCGGTCGTCGTCGCCGTCTGAGTTTCATTGTAAGTGGTTTCATTCTAAGTACCTAATATTAGCCGTAGAATAAAATGGATTTTGTCAAGATATTTTATTACTGAGGGCGGTATTTTATTTTCTGCTGAAACTTTTTCACTTAACACCTTTCAAGAGTTGGAATTGAAATGTACGTTAATGTTTTTTTTTGGGAGTTGGTCTTATTGGTTGGTCATATTTAGTGATCTTTTGGAACTTAATAACACTTTAATAAAATAGGGTTTTCTAGCACAAAATAAAATCATATAAGTTAATAATTGTATAATAATAATTGTATATTAAGTTAAATAGTGTACAGGTTACATCCGGAGTTATTTACTATACGGACCTTGTAGAAACTAGAACAAATTTCCGTGCGTTCAAGCATTTTTTTTATACCTATTATTGGAATCAAATATAACAGCTCACAAATTAGGACCCAGTAATATTAATGACAATAATATCCGTGGTGCTAGGCAACTGGGCTTATCCCAGTTGTATACGTCCCTGTGTGCCTATTGGCCTTGTTCTGTTCTGTCTCCTGCTGATATGGAGGGAAGTGGAAATTATGTTTTTTCCTACTCCTCCGCTATTCTTTTCTGATTAATTTCGTTGCGGGATCCAAGACAGTTAAATCGCTTCTCTGGGACTTCGTCGAGCTTCATTGTCTCGGCGCTTTTCTTGTGGTCGCCACTGTTGATTCTGGCTAACAGGAGTTACAGTGGTTTGGGAATAGTGTGGCGGGATTGTCCCATTAAAAAAAAAAAAAAGTTAATAATTTACAATATTTCTCTTGAAAATTTTTCTATCTACAGGAATGTTCTATGGTTGTAATGTCTACCCTCTGTGCGACCTGCATGGCATGCTTTTTGTTAAATCAAAATTAATTTTTCATTAGCCGTAATGTCATCTTTGAATAGACTAATAAAACAAATGCTGATAACATCTAAGCTCTTTCTAATTTATTTTAAGATAGGATTACATCCGGCTTCCCCTCCTTATTTTCACACAAAAACATCTAGTCATTCGATAGTTTTGTAAACAGCAACTATTCTTATGTAAGTAAGTCACAATCTCCCTCGACGGGGCTTTTTGCCATGAAGCTTCATTAAAATATGCTTGTTATACCGAGCAGCGACGTCCAATATAGAGTATTTGTTCCTTTATTTATTGTTTGCAGTGAAAGTCTTATGTCAGCTTAGTAGGGTACTTACTTACATGAGAGGTCACTACAAAATGAATAGTATATCGGTGGTAAGAGGCTTTGGCGATTTTACATAATATTTTTCTGCCAAGGATTACTCTGTGCTGGTTTTATTACAAAGGACATTTTTGTAGTTTTAGTTTAGTGAATGAAAGGAGCATACAATGACGTAAGCATGTATTCTAGCTGTGTTTAGTACACACCTATTTTAATTAGTTTTTTAAATTCTGTACCAAAAGTCAATGAATTTTGCATTATGTGTTCTGTTAAAGCGCAAAACATTTACTAAGACTTTTATTTAAACAGGATTTAAACAGGACTCTGATTTTCATACATTTATTTATCCATGTTCTCAATGCGTTTAATACCTGATATTCCCACAAAATCTCCGTCTTTGTTAGTAAGAGTTTCTATACTCCACCTACCATCGTGCCGCATTCTCCAAAGAAAATTAATATCGAAAGCTCCTCTGCAATAAATAGGCATTGTACAAAGCTCGTTGTAATTATTAAACTAAACTCGAGCTTTATACCATATTAATTTATTCGATACTCGGTATTAGTGGTGGTTAATTATGCTCGTTTGGTAGATTAAACTGATAATATTTAGGTTTAGCTAACGACACTTTTGTGATCAATCAAAAGTGATACCTATTTTGTTAACAGTGGATATAATGTTCAATTTAAATTGTGTGCCTTGGTTTTAGTAGATTTTATGGATATTGAGTTAAACAATCAGGACACGCTTGGATATATTTTCACTATGCAAAATAACACTGGTCTCTATAGGGGATCGGACAAAAAAAACTAATTAGTCCGTCAGACAGATTTCCAAAAAATCTTGAACACGTATTTTTTATTTTTTACGTAAACAAAAAATGAAGACGAAACAGTGCTTAGAAAACTCGAGTGACGTCATATGCTAGTACATTTTAAACCTACAAGTGACGTTTCAAGCCCCCCTCCATGATCTTTGACGCGTTTCATCTTCGTAATTTTTTATTAATTTGACAAAACAAAAAACACGTATCTTCTAATATTTTTCGAAAATCTAACTGACGGACTAATTAGAATCATATTTTTTGACTCAGTCCGATCCCCTATTATACAAACTGGAGTATAAACTGAGATTGTGACAGAATAGCCGGACAGTGAACTTTGCTTTAGTACAAGTATTTTATTTATTAGCTGGTTTCGTCCTTAGAAAACAAATACGATACAACACTGTCAAGCAGCCATTTTTAATTGAGGTGACTGACAATAGTAAAGGAGTTGTCTTGCTATGGTTGTAATAATAGATTTTGACGGTGAATTATGGATGAAGAAGACATGCTGTGCCGAGCACTAATGTATTGGGTTAAGGGCAAGATAATGATGATGATGATGAGTAGATTTTGACGAACTTACCTCTCGTTCAGTTGTATGACCAGTGCTGTAGTGCTCAAAATCAGATCACAATAAATTGTGTACGCTTAATACGGTGTTTGTGATTTCGCATTTTTTTGCAGTCAAATATGATTCCGAAAGTCTTCTTAGAGAGGGGTATCCTGTTACAAACTGGATTCAGTGTCGCCATTAAAAAAAATTATGCCACATATTTAAATTTTGGTAAAATTTTATGCCACGATCACTTTTATCGTTCCATAATGTATGTTTTACAAAACCTTATCCTATTTGTTCAAAAATAGCTACACAGAAGCGGCAAGTACGCAAGCATCAAGTAACTCCTGCTTAGTAGGATCTCGGACTCATAATACCCGATAAAAAGGTACAAGACACTGTTCCACTTTCACGATATATATAAAGGTGAGATTTATGTCGTGATGCAAGGCTTATATACGTGGATAAGCGAGGGAAATAGAAGTAGCTAGAAGTCCCACGTAGAATTAGAGCGAGAGAGAAAGCAGTAGAACAATATTTCATTTTTTAATCACTATACTCTTCTTCTTTCATGTTTGACGTGTCAGACAAAACTACGCTGATAAAATAATTGTCATATAGATAATTAATTATTTATATCAAAGTTATGATAGCTTATTAGGTTTATATGCTGCAATTTCGGTGTTTCAGCTCAGTTGAAACACCAATAAGTGAACCGAGTAACATATTGTGTGACATTCTGAATGCGGGTGCATTCACCATATATTTTGAACAACAGACGTATTTTGAGTATACCTACATACAAAACATCACGCCTGTTACCCTCAAAGTGAAAGGCAGAGGTAAAACTAATAGTATGCCCACATTTCGCTAGTTACGTTTAAGTCCCATGTACTGCCTGCAGGGCATAATTATGCCCTATGTATTTCTGTCCCATGTACAGCTGTATGCCCATTGCCATCACCTTAACCGCAACTTAGATATTCCAAATTAAAAAACCCGATTACACTTTGCCTTTGCCCAACCTGGCAATCGAACCCAGGACCTCATGCCCAGCAGTTGCAATTGCGACCACCTTTTTTTTTTTTGGTGGGTGGAAAATCATCAACCCCCGCTCTTGGGCAGAGCGAAGGGGAGTGTCAGACTTCTACTGACTAAAAACCGAGCCCATGTTCCTTCTTTGCCCTTGTGCCGAGGCCACGTCATCTAGTTCTAAAATCCGCGGAATTGCGACCACCTAGACTTAAGATGCAGTTATAATTAGTATCTGGTTGTATATTTTTATTACGGCTTAAAATTTTAATGCTTTTACTAATGAGCTTACAATTTTGTAATGGAATTTTAACATGAGCATTTTTATAAACAAATTACTCAACGTTGTATCTACGTTGAAGCTTACCTTCGTAAATGGAGGGACAGCGCTAACAGAATTTCTTGTATAAATTATTATGCACCTCATACCTAATACATGCATGTTCAAGCCGGTGCCAGCACTGGCATAATTGTGTAACGATTCAACTGGCATAAATGTGTAGTTTTAATAGGTTTTCGAGCATGTCCACACATTATTTATCATATTATTCATCAGCTACGAGGTTTTAATGCAGCATTGCAAATCCATATGTGCATCCGTTTTAGTTTGGAATTTGAATTACATTTATTGGGAGCAAACAAATTAGTATTCATTGGTGTTCTTTTAGAATTTACGCACATTCCCAGATTTCCAATTATATTTATAATATGAAACTGCTTAGCAAGTAAAACGCTAATATTGATTTTGTTAGAATTTTCAATTAATTGTATTAGAAGTATTATTATTAAACAATAAGTTTCATGATTTATTATTCTGTTGATTCTCCACGATTCAAGTATTGTAAATTCAAAGGAAACAAAAAATAAATAATAGTTTTATATCGTCCACCAATTTCATTTACTTACTCAAGCTTGGCTGCCGCAAGAAGAGTAGCAAACACAATTTGTATGGATCTACGAGTATTTCAATCCGGACGGGACTTGAGAAAAATTCAGCTCCAAATGTGTGGACCAACGCTTTATCAATGACAAGTGCTGCTTAGCCAGAGCAAGTGGGCAGGCTCAAGGAAAGTGTCCTCTTTCCTGGAGTACGAAAATATCCGGGTGCATTCAAGCGTAAATGTTGGCGATACTATTCACAGAAATTCAATAATAGCTGCCTCTAGCTTGTAAACTTTTTATTTTATCGAAGTAAATGCCTGCTTACATTGGAAAAAATCCTCTGACTGCCTCGTTGTTCTAGAGGTCGCAATCGCAACTGCTGACCATGAGGTACTGAGTCCGATTCGAGAGCCAGGCAGATTGGTGTTGGGTTTTCTTTCAGGAATTTTACAGAAGCAGCAACGGAGTTTGGACTTGTGTGGAGCTGAGCCCGGCTGATGGCAATAGGCTCGCTCTCTATTTCAAGCAACTTAAATATTACTGGCAAAATGTGGGTGTACGCCTTTACCTAACCTTACGGGGATTACTAATGGTTATGTTATATATGTACGAAACAATCTTAATCCCGAAAAAGGTCCCGCCACTGTGAATATCTCTTTCCACTGCAGTGAGCAAAGATCTATTCTTATACAAAAACCTACTTATTAAGGCAGCCAATATTCTTTTTATGATATTTATCCAAAAGGTAAATACATATTTCCATATCAAAAGGCAATAGAACAATAATATAAAAAAGGAATCCAATTGTTTAAGAAGCCAAGTTGGTATACTTTAGTGATTGAAGTCTAGATCGTAAACAAATAAATAAGTAAAGAAAAACATGAAGAACACTTTGACTTTCATTGGAATTTTCTTTGATACTTACATTTATATTTAAATTTATTTTTTGTTTTAGTCTAAATGTTTGTTTGAGTTTCGGAAAAAGTGAAATAGAATTTTTATATAATAGTTTTATTAAAATGATGACTTTAGCATGATGCTTGTAACTTGTATAACTTCAGCAATAAATTCATGCGTATCATGACAGTATTCATGCAATATTGTAACAGTCATCATCCTTCTGAAGATATTTTTAAAGTTAGATCAATGAAAAATTGAATCAAACAGTACCTCCTATATAATGACGATAAATCTCATGCCCAGGTAATTTCACACGAACAGTAGTAGGTGCCTACTACTGCAAACGATAACATTTGGCGTCTTTTCAACTATAAGTACTTTTAAGGAGAAAAGTGTAGCTTATATTTAAAGAGACAAAACTACTTACATTCTTCAGAAATCTGCATCTCGATTTTATCAAGATCTTCAACATCTTCATCATCGAAGTCGGTCTGGACTGTGGCGTCACGTGTGTAATGTTCGAGTGTTATGACGTCAAACGAGGCCTGTTCTTCGGGGCTGGGCGCGCGCGGGCTCGGCACGCTGTGCGACTCTTGCGCATCGTGGCGCGCGCGCCTGCACGCCGCGCAGCCGCAAAGCGAACCACGCACGCGAAGCAGCCACACTAGCCCGAACAGCGCCATCCACGTGGTCATGCTGCGACTACTACTGCCACCATAACACGCTACCCTTCATCAAAATGTTTCTTTACCTTTTATAACGTCTATTCTTTTTTATATTTGGTTTTTGACTGTCGTTTTAAAATTTCACGCACATGTTTGATTGGTCACTTCACTTTCACAGAGATTTTTTTTTTCACTGCACTGTCACTGATACAGTTTTTACAAATAATGAGTATTACGGATTATTCGTTATATTTATTGTTGTTCCATTGTATTATTCTATTGTTTTTTTTAATGTGCATTTAGACACTAACGCTTTATGGTACCTTCACTGAAATATCAAACGAGTTAAATGGTGTACTTATTGAACGAATATACATTGAGATATGCCTACTGACGAGTTCATGATGATTTAAATATTATATTGGGTTAAAATAATAATGATCGACAGTTCATTACTGCCTTAATATTCACCCAAAGCTCTGAATGACGAACGAAAATTCACAGAAATGTTTTCGATTTTAATGTTAATCCCATTACATACAGTGCCGAATTTTGTTTATCACAAAACAGCCAATTTAATCCCAAACGAGTTGAAAGGACTTATCAGATATAGAGCATTAATTAAGGCGATATAAGGGAGGATAAATAAAAGGGCAACACACAATAGACGGCTCTCCGCTACGATATGTTAGGGCGCTCTCACTCGATGAAATGATAAATGAGAGTAATAAATTGCAGAACCCATGATATAAATGGCCCTCCTTACCGAGAAGGACTCATGAAAAATATCAATTCGTCACAACCAATCGTCGAAATTCTCTTTCCAAATAAATTAATGATGGAACACTTTACTGGGATAAAATATTTTTTTGGCTATCCGTGTTTGGAGTTCCCGAGGGCTCGGTTACGCGCTTAGCCCTCTGAAATCAATATTGGCGACGATTTTTCTCCTCCTCACGGGAAAATATTTGATACAAGAGTATTATTGGAAGTCAAAATCTTTAAGTAAATTGTATTTTACTAAAGGATTCCCGCAGATTTTATTTTTTTATGAAAGCAGGCATCGTTGGAAGGACTGGAGAAATGTGAAAATGTTCCTTTGGATATTTATACTTGAGTAGAACACACAAGTATTAATATAAAATATTACCAAGCCAAGGGCTTAGGAAATATTCAAGTCATAAAGAACACGTGTAAATTTATTTATATATTTCTTTTGTATTCAATATATTATTATTTAATTCTATAATAAATAATACTCGAAGCTCCTTTATCTAGCGCAACACGACAGTAACCTAGTCGTTTTACTAAAGTCAACGTTTCAGTTTGGAATTCGCATGTTTAAAATTATACTCCAGTCACATGTCTAAACAAAGTTTAATGTAAATGAGACATAAGACTACAAGAAAAACTAATACGTCCTTGAAGTCCATACTTTATTACTTGTTTTCGCTAGGTGTTATTTAATGCCTCTTTTTAATTGAACTTTAAAATTTAATATGTCGACTTTGAAACGAGTGATGGAAATCCAATATTGTGCCTTTATTTTGGTAGGTACTAAATTGAGTAAACGTCTGGTAAACGTTTCGGTCCTTATAAAATAAAAAAACAAACTGGGTTAGCTGGAATGATAAACAGGATTTGTAATACATGAGAAGAAACAGTATTTTTACTAAACGACTTCTCTAAAAAAATATTCTGTCTGATACAATATAATTTTACTCTCTACTTTATATCCATCCTCGCTCGCAAGCTCGCTCGGATTGATAAACGTCTCGCGCAAAATGGTGCGTTTTATGCACTTGGTGTACAATCTACTATTAGGTCACTACTACGACTATCTATTTAAATATTTCTTTTATGGTAGGTGAGTCATATTGCCACTAGCTCAAGATTGCTAATTAAATTGACTGTATTTATTACTAAATATCTATATAGCGTGACTGCTCCCGTCAGTTCAATACTTACTTCAAGATGCCTTACAGCTGCAGGTTCCGATTGAGCACAGTAGCTAATTGGATTCATGCTTTGATTAACACGGAAATCTAATAACGTATTGTCTGAGAACGAAATAGGTTTCAACAGTTCACCCCCGTTAGGTAAAAGTTACCTTTTGACAAAAAAAGGTAACTTTTGAGTAGGTAATCTCAAATCCCCAATGTAGCCGGAACGATACGGTACTAGTAAGTAGGTACCTAGTTTATCGGAGGTCCGTACTCGATGCAACTAGCTAGCCTTATTTATTTACAGGGTGAATTTTTCAAGTAGGTTTAAATGACGAAATTAGAAGGAATACTAAAAAATACACAAAGGAACCACGTGCCCGATTTTGATCAAAACTAATACTGCACCGTTAGATTTTTTAAGTATCAATATTATTTTATTTCAGTGGAAGTGGAAACATTGATACTTAAAAAAATCGGCTGAAATGATGATGATTCCTAACAAGAACCGAATTAGTTACGCGTAGCTTGGTTTTTAGTCATTATTGAGAACTTTCGTGGACGGTAGCATAGTAAATGCTATCGTACTACCAACAAGTATTAAACTAATAAGCGAAAAGTTTAAGTTCTAATTAAAAAAAAAACAGAAAGCCACAACTACGTAATTAAATATAATAAAAGTACAGCATATTACATTAAAAAGTTAAAAACAGCCTTTTCACATCTGACGCTGCTCGTTTGAATTATTATGCGTAATTTAAATTTCCCACCTAATATTGTGTCATTGTAACTTTGTTTCATTTCGGTCGCACGGGTTAGCCGGAAAAGTATGAATACGGCTTGGTATTAAAGATAAATTCTCGTGTAACTCCGCCTGAAATAAAGCTTGCTTTTTATAAGCCCCTTTGTTCCTACACGTTCCCTGTCGTTTGTTTTGTTAATAACTATGAAGTATACGGTTTACGATGTTACACTATCTCTTCAGGAGTTAATGGAAAGAGACTGTTTGTTTAGGCGACGCTGTCATTTTATACTTAATCATTCTTGTCCACGTTTACCGCTAAAGAGCTTCCGTGTATATTTAATTTTGTACATTATTTCACCCGCTTTTTTCCCATGAGATTACCATTTTAACATAAGCCTTGTCTTTCGGCTAGGTTTATACATCTGGTCAAAGATGCATCCCAGTTCACATCAGAAGATGGTCTGAGTTATTTGTCATTCGCAAATGTTCGCACATGATAAATGACTCAAACCATGTCTCTCTCTCCAGTTTATTTACAATTCTCTTAAGTATTAAGTAGCAATCTTAGTAGTTATAAGTAGTATAGTTTTATTTTAAGTATTCTTGTAATCATATTGTTATGTGTGACAACGGGGCTGACATGTTCAGGTATGTATGACCAAAAGCCCCTAAATAAATGTAGACTAAAAAAAATAAAAGTCGTGTGTTTTACAACTATTGACAGCACGTTCTTTTCCATTAATTACTTTTAAGTAAAGAGTTATCAAAACAAAGGGGATAGTCCAAAAATCTAACGAGAATGTACATTTTGTAGTATTTATGACTACTATTAGACTACCTAAAAATATATAAATTCTAAACATGTTGCAATTTAATGGCTAGTTCAATTTTAAAGCTTTAGGGCTGATGACGTCACGCCACATTCAACAAATTTTCCGAGAGTCTTCTCTTACTTTAATGAAAACCTGGTCCAGTCCATTTACAGAGGCATATTACAGTTTGGAATGTTCCCCTAAAATATTCCATGAAAACAGTATTTCTATGTTCATTAAAACTTAAATGAAAAAACTTTGTTAGAAACTAATGATTTTGTTGTGGATTACAGAGCAAAACATTTTATATAGGTATGTTGTTTTTCTCAAGTGACGGTACTAGTTGTGCACTCTAATGACAGTTCTTTAATGGCTAATCCACATGAAACTTCTCGATCTTTCTCTTGATGATGACTGTGATATTTCTCTGTGATGTCATTGAAGGTCAATTAAAGATAAATACCATTTCATCGAAAATATAAATTAATGGGCATATTTTTTTCATTTTAACTAAAAAGAAATGATTAGAAACCTTATGCCTCAAAATGTTTTTGCAACTGGCTCAATTATTAAAAAATGGGCAATCCGCATTCCAGACCAAAAGTCAGGAATATCGAAATATTTAATGAAAACAGTTTCAGCGAAAAAGAGGTCAAAACACAATTTAGTTTGTATTTTTATCGCGGCTAGTTTTCACGTGTTTCAGTTTGGAAAGCTGGATGGTCAATGGTTTGAATTTTATATCTTGTTAGCTTAGCTCACCAAATAAATACGGGTATGAATGAAAAATCAATCAAAGCAGATTGTGGTTTTGGTTTGGTACGAAAATATTTAAGCTAAAAGTCAAACTCAAATATTTATTGTTTATCAAAACAAATATCATCACGCCTATAATCCTTAAATAGTAGGCAGAGATTAACTAAATAGTATACCCACATTTTGCTAATAGGGATGTTTCCTGACAAAAAAAAATTTGGTTACGTGTTTTTTGTTTTATCAAATGAACAAGAATTGACGAAAATAAAACGCGACAAAGATCATGGCTTTTGACGTCACTGGCCGGTAACAATGTATTGCAATGTGACGTCACACGAGTTTTCGAAAGGCTGTATCTGCTGCCTAACTGCCCTTTTCTGTTTTATCACCATTTTTTAGAAGACGAGCCTTTTGGCATCAACCGGGCACAAATCCAGACTTCATTGCTGCTACTGAGAAATACCTGATGGAAAAAACCAATAACACTTTGCCCGACCTGAGCTTCGATCCCAAGACCCTCAGCAATTGCGCTAGTAAACACTAGACCAACGAGACAGTACCAATAGTGTGCCTTTTACACGTTTTATGATGCTACCACCGACTTAAAGAAAGAAAAAGATTCTAAGATAATTCTGAACTGGACTTAAAGAAAGAAAAAGATTCTAAGATAATTCTGAACTGAATGCACGTGCTTTGAGTAAACGTGGTAATTACTGCTTTTGTTGCATCTTTGTGTGAATGGGAGACTTGTTGTTTTGCAATAGAACTGTTAGAGGCAGATGTAGTAACTTAGTCGCTTTTTATTTCAGGCAGTAGGTATCAGAGTTATATTTGTCAATTAATTCGTGAGCATCGTAATGTCGACAGAAGGCGCCTTCCAAAATTTCCCACTCTTAGGTACTAACATAATAACTTTGTAAATAATAATAATACGTTTATTTCGGATAATGCAATCCATAAAGCAAAGGGTCACAAAAGAGGGTCCGCAGATACAAAAATTAAACAAAATACAATAATTCATTAATAACAAATACAACATTCACAAAATTATACACTACACAATAGAAATAAAGACAGATCACAGTTATAAAAAACATACCAATCGAATTGAGAACCTCCTCCTTTTTGGGAAGTCGGTTAATAAAAATTGAAGAGTAAATAGTGACAGTCAATATGATTCCAATGTCAAAATATAGTCAGTCAATCAAATTAGAAAATTATACACATAGGTAAAATACATTACAAATCAAGCCAAAAAAGTCAAAACCAAATTAACAAAAAAAAGTAATCATGAAGATTCTTGCCGGTTCTTCTTTATAGGAACCGATTAGCCCGAACCGTCCACTAACCATCACTTCAATTATAAAAGAAAGTCCTTCGCCACGTCTGTGTGTATGTCTGTTCGCGATAAACTCAAAAACTACTGTACCGATTTTCATGTTGTTTTTACTAATGGATAGAGTGGTTCTCGAGGAAGGTTTTAGTAAATAATTTGACGCGGGCGAAGCTACGGGCATCAGCTAGTATGAAATAAAATAAAGATTGAGTTTGTTTAGGCACATACTCTTTTGAAAATTTATTTATCCTTCGGCTAAGTTTGTTTTTAGAGATCTACGACAAAATATATCCACATTCTGCTGTAATCCTCTTCACACTGGAAAAAAGTTTTTTCACAAGTTGTAAAGTGATCGGGGCAAAGAAAAAGTGCTTATTGGAATCGAATTGACCTTATATGAACTACGAAAAAGTTTTTCTTTGAAACCTTCTCAATATAGAAAACTGTGCTGTGCTACCTGAACGAATAAGATTCTTTTGTAATTGCATTTTTGAGATGGACTTAAACGGAAAAGCTTATTTTCGAACTTTTATGTCATTAAACCCGACTGTAAAACTTATACTTAAAATAAAATAAATAAATAAGATAATTGCAGGCACTTTGAATGTCAGAAAAACAGAGAAAGCGATGCCACGTTCACAGTCACAAGGTATAACAACTTGTGAAATTACTGTGTGTAAATCTCTTTGGAGAACAATGGGTAACAAACTCCGTAGACACTCTTTTAAATTAAAATATTGTAACAAAATCTTTGTCATTAGATACTATTATCTTTACCTTACCCGTACACACCATTATGTTTTGGCGATAGTTTAGTCTTACGTCTGATGCACGAAGCATTAGAACGGTCGATATGACTAAGACGAATTTTGACTGAACCGATAACGGCGATAATAGCAAAAGGGTGAATAAAAAATACGCCTCTTTATCATCAATCACCCAATCAATACGCTCAACTCAAATTACTGTTGCGTACTTAAATATCATACGGCTATGGCTCAACAAACATTAATACAACGAATAGGCAATAATATTCTAACGGCGACGGCGCTGAATGGCCATCAAAAGGTCACCAGCTCAAATGCTATCCCATTAAACTATTGTTGCAAACTCACTTATAACTCGGCAGTATATTTAGCTCAGTTTGAGGGTTGAAAGGATTATTACGATGCGAGGCATATATTATAACGTGGTGGCATGAAATTGAGTGACCTGACCTCCAAGAGTAAGTTGTTTTTTTTTAATATTCGGCATTACCAAAGAAGAATACTTTTGGAGGTGACTGCTGAGATGACGATTATAAAGTAAACATGTTTCAGTGTAAATAATAATCTAGATATAAAGACAATATTACAGTAAATATTCACAGCTGATTTGCCCATTTATGTTGTAGAGAATTAAATTCCTTACAATTTGTGATTCAAACATTTTCAAAAAGTATGAAAGAAGAAGACACGTAGCGCCGACACCAAATAAATTGAGATAAGGGCAGGAAAATGATGGTGTTATCATTTAAAATTCTACTTTTTGGTTAAGATGTTTAAAGAATCAAAATGAACTGGCATTAATTTGGAATTTACTGAAATTGGATTTTACTATTAAGAATTTCTCAGTAGTGGCCATGGCGTCTTGATTTGTGGAATGGTGGTGAAATGTGGTTATACTATTGGGTACACTTCTCCCTAGAGCTTCAGGGATTTCAGGCATGATGTTATGTTATGTTTTCTATTCAGAAACTTCTTCTTTGCGTACCGATGTCTAAAGTTCAAATGAGTTTACCCCAAAACACACCTTCGTCGACTCCGTTTACTTATGGAGTTACAAGGTCATCAAGTGTGGACTTATCAGGGCTCGGTGCACCTTGGAAGACATACGTTGGCCTACTTTAAATTCAGAAACTAAGAAAATACGTCTATGTCTGCTATAAAATAATAAAGAATAGAACGAAATATTCAGTCAGTCGTCCTTATAGGTAACAATCCCGCTAAAATGGTAGAAGGAGAAGAACAACTTTTACTAAGGACTCAAAGTTTAAGTCAGACAGACGGACAAGGTGTTGACAATGCTATTGTGTAACTACATTGTGTGCTCGCTTCACAGCCTGAACGGAAACCGCTTCCGTTGAAAACTATAAAGCCCGCTAACAGATATGAACATTTCTACAACATTACGGTACATTGTTTAAACTATAATAGTGTAGTTGACAAAAAAAAAAAAACGAATTAGACCGTCAGACAGATTTACAAAAAAAAAATATTGGACACATATTTTTAATTTTTTCACGTAATCGATAAATGAAGACTCTTTGGTACATTTTTTACCAGAAAGTGACGTCACCAGCCACTCACGATCTTTGACATGTTTCACTTTCGTAAATTTTTATTAATTTGAGTAATTTGATAAAAAAAACAAGTATCCAATATTTTTTAATAATCTAACAGACGGACTAAACAGAATCATATTTTTTTAGGCAGTCAGCTAGGTACCCTATTTCAGTTAAAATCTGTAAAATACTCTAAATAAGTCTCTCTAATTAGAACTCTTTGTAAGCATGAAAACTTCAAATCCTAAATGTACCTATGCGGTCGGGCAAGGGGTGAATTTTTCATAAATCTTTAAATATCTCATTCTAGGCAGCGCTTGTGGATTTAGGCTACTTATTTTAAATGTGTTTTACTTTCAGTACTTGGAATTGTGCCCGGGTGATGAAAATAGACTCAACCCCTTTATCATTGGATTTAAGCATAGCTGGCGATATGTAGGTTTTAGTTACTGACTTACACTTCTCTCTAACCATTAGAGGATTACAGGCGTGATATTATATTATTTAGGTCACGCGTTATTTGTTAAACAGTGAGATAAATGAGCAGCATGTAAGATCATTTATTTGTTTAAACTTTCGTCTTTTGCCAGTTAACCGTTGTCTTAAATAGGAAAACATTGTGAATAAACAATCTAAAGAAAATCATTCAAAATCTCGTCCTAACTCACAAATTATTTTGTGTTACAAGAAGATCCATTAACAATTCTGCAGTCAAAGTACAGTAGCAAAATAATCCTTCATACTCAGAGAGTATCTCACTCAGAGCGGATTTATGCTGAATTAGGAGTAAAATATTAAATTTACGTGCCACGCCTTTCGTGCTACACGTACATCCAGACGAAAAATTCGTTCAGCTTTTGAAAAAACTAAATGTGGCACTCGGAGACTGCCGCGGTAAAGCTATTGCATAGCATTTTTTGTCAACTTATGCAAATAATTAATTATTTAATTTGACAACCTCAGTTGACAACCTTGTTATTTTCCGTAACCATAGCAACCTGGTTGAATATTTTCGTTACGGAATTTCTGGATTCGCTCTCCACGCTCAAGACCCGCGATAGAAGCTATGCAATAGCTTAAAAACCTGCACAATTTAAACCAGGAGAGTCGTTGAGTCCATTGTATTGTATTATCGTCGCTCTGTTTACAGGATTTAAGTCTTTGTGGTCGAGATAAGGATCTATTTATTTGTTCTGCGCTGCTTTTGTTGTGTTCGTATCATCCCGGAATATTTATAGAAATGTAGGTAACAAAAGTTATGATTCAATTTGTTTTTAAGAACTGTTCTTGTAATAACGCTTCTTTGATTTGTTTTTTATTATGCTAGACTACAAATACATACACTACACTTACGCCTTTTTAATAGGGGGTAGGAAGAAACTACAGAACGCTTTGATCCTTTTAAACTTCTTAAGGTTAATCCACGTTCATACATCTGCATACAAATACGACATTTGTTGGTATAATCGATATTATTATAATAAAGTGTATTGTTTTTCAGTTTCAAACATTTTGGAAACTTAACTTTTGTGGTGAAATCCAATGTCATAATAAAACTAATGTAAAACACCAATAACGATAAAGGTAACTCATCCTTAAAGTCTTAAGTTGCCAAAATGTAGACTTGTAATCATAAAATAGTAACATATACCTACAACCTGTGTTAAAGTCACTAGGATATTATTCATCCCAAAATCTGCCTGCGGTAATGATTTTATCAATACTGCGGTCCACAGCTGTCGTGAGATAAATTGATTCCGAAGGGCTACTTGTTATTTTCCTAAACCAAAATAGACATAAAGCAGGAAACGAATTATGTTTACCAAACCGATCAGCTTGCCCCCAAAGTTTCTTTTCCTTACCAATATTATCCGCCTTCATCGTCTCGATTTCAGCCCTTATCTTATTATTAAAGGTTTTCTGCGTTCATATTTTGTTCTATTTTTTTTTTGAATTCCCATTTTTTTAAATTTTCCTGCATTAAAAACCTTGTAATCAACTTGACCACATGCAAACCAATTAATTTACTGAATGCACCAAAAGTTGGAACAAGTGAAAAAAAATAAAACCCCGCACAAGTTTTGGCAAAGAGCCGAGAAAATGTTGATAAGTAGAATAAGTGAACATTATTTCAGTACAATTTAGAACGTTACTCAAATACGGGTATTGCAAAGTTTTGGAGTCGGCTGTTTGTGTAAAGTTTGCTAATCGGCACGTCAAAACTCATAACAGTATTTCGCTTTGGGAGCTCGCTTACCCAAAACGTTGAATTGTGGGTGTCATAAAGATAACACGATTTGTCTGCGCTCTTTAAATTTGCATAATGAACATTTGATGCCTGAACCCTCGTAACCATGAATTAAAGTTATATGTTCCCATAATTCTACATGGCACCCAAAAAAAAGTTAAATAACAACCACCCTCGCACCAAAGCACCTAATATTTTAAGCATTAAAACGCAATTTTCATATTATACCTGCGTTATTTTGCCTAAATCCCTTCCGCGACCCTTTCAAAAGGCTTATAATATTGAATGTAACTGTGAAAGCATTTGCCATAACAATTTCGCAGGCATTTTCATAAACGGGAGATAACTTATTCTGTTCTGTAAATACGATTGTGTTTCGAGACAATTTTGCTAAAATGTTTTGAGCAACTGGCATGCTTGATATTTCCTTGGGGAGAAAAAACATTTTGTCCTATTTGCTGTCGCCTATAAAAGTGGTCTTGAATAAAAGGATGTCAGAATAGGTTATTTGTCGGGATTCGACATCGGAATGACAATAGATAGATTAAGTCGGTGATAAAGTAGTGAGCGAAGAGAATGACAAGTAGGGATCATCGCTGTGCAAACGACTTGCGATGCGATGGATGGACCTTATCGTTACGTAAAAATGGAAAAGAACTTTCGCTTCGAATGATTATGGATTTAACGTTAATACCGCAATTTGGTAATGACATAATGTATTCAAAAATATGATTTGCTTCAGTCGAATGCACTCCGATTTTTGCATGTTGACAAGCAATTTTTACCTTTATTTTATTCTGTTCACAATTTAATTTGTAAATTGGATCTTAAATCTACACAACAATTCCTCACAAAATGTTGTATTATTAATATTTTTAAAACAGACGTTATTTAATATTTTAAAATCACTGTCAAGTTTTATTGTTGATTTCACTTTCACTTTTCAAATTTGAATTATCACAAACAGTTGTAGTCTGACTTGGATCGCGTTCGCGTAATATGTAACGTTGGTTAACCCAGGGACGGGACGTGTTCCCGCCCCGGTGTCTGTCTGGCACTGAATGCTCTGATACGGTAGCGAGGTTTACGCATGCGAATAATAACCCTGACGAGCGAGCTTCGTGGAGTGTCTGATAATGAAACCCAACTGTTAAACGATTTAAGAGATGCAAACTTACCTCGTTCGACAGACACCTGCTATTTAGTTGGCTAGTTTTACTATGCTGACGTCAGTTAGGAGAAGCTATTTCTTTGCAGGAAAAACCGTGAAGCGTGAAAATATTTTTATGAACGGTTATTTTTGCGGTTTTTCCTCTGATGGACTTTGAGGGTTTATCTACTTAATTTTTCCCGTTACTAAGCTTTTGAAAGGCGTAAATTGAGAGTAAAAAAAATGCATGCAACACTTTTTTATGATAAAGAGTGTTCCCAGAAAGTTGAAAACGAGAGTTTCCTGAATTACGAGACACATAAATTATTCAAAAGCTACTTTGGAGGTTTTGATGGAAATTGATGGAAAGAGCTGACCGTCGTCGCACCACATTTTGTTTTGGAATACAAACATTTAAATATTAGACACCAAAACTTGTAACGGCTCTACTTTGTTGTGTACCTACATTTAAGTGACTAATTTGACTATGCTTAGTAGTTTAGTATCATCTAGTATCTTATTTTTAGTTTCGCTTAGCATGAAGTACATAGCCTACAAAGTAATCAGCTGTTCCGTACAAAATTCGTCCCAAATGTATATAGCGATAACGTTTATAGCGATAATGATTTTGGTCTCGTAGACAAAGTTATAAAGTTCGATGATCTGTACCACACCCTCTTTATATATCCACACCTTTCTGTTACAAACTACATAAGAATGAGGTGATAAAAGATCAACCTTTCGCAAGCATTTCTCACATTATAAAATAAGTGAAACGAAAAACCATGTAAAACAAAAAAAAAATAAGATACAAAATCTAATACATCAAAACCGTTCAGAACTAACAGACAGACATTCTTGCAGAAATAAAATACAACGCAAACAGACAAATTTTTCATAAAACTTCAATAGCATCAGAATATTTATCAAAGCTTTTGAATATCAATATTGTTGGTCGTAAGTTTCAATAAATCTTGGCTGAGTTTTCGTTGACACAGAGCTGTGTTGTCCTGGCAAGTTTATTTCCGGGAAAAGAGTGATGTGTTGGTCCCGATACAAATCTGCAACTGTATGGAATATTGCTACATATTTTCTATTGTATGTGTTCGGTATTCCAATCACAGTTTCAGCTGTTACAAAAAAATGTTGGTGACCCCGATATTAGAGAGTGTTATATTGTATCATAGAGCATATTAATTATTTTATCACCTATTTTTGTGAATGATGGTTAAACAGTAATTGACGACTGTGCATGTTCAAGACTGTAAAACCTATATACTTATCATAATAATGTTGTACACAGAAGCTGTTGGTGAACATATATGAACAAATAAACATAAAAAAGAAAGGAAACGTGCAAGTATGTAGATATCTAATTACTTACATAAATCAAAAGTAACATTTATTAACAAAAGGCTTAAAAGGAAACCAGTTAAATAATTCCTTTGACCGACAAGTACAAAACCAAAGGATATGATTCAACGAACGCTATGCAAATTAATTCATTCGCTTTACTAAAAGCGGGGGAGATTTCATTTCCCTAAGGAGTTAAGGCTCAAAATATCCAATCTCCCAATTAAATTGAAAAGCTTACCAGCTCAGGCTTGTAACTTATAGCCCGATTACCATAACTTAGTTTTGCAACCGATGCAAATCGTTGAAAATTCTCGGCCCATCTGCATGTCTCTACCATCGGACTAAAGTGCAAGATTGGAATTTGAAATGTTCTCATCTTGGAAAATATTTGTGAAAATTTATTTCCCTTTCAATTTGAATCTTACTTTACAATTTCATATCTTTGATTTCATTCGACGGAAATTTCTTTGAATTGGGTTATATTTTATTAAAGACGAACGTGGATAAGTTTTGGTTTTCAAAAGATATGAGATAAAGAATTCAATCTTAAATTGCATTCGGTATGAAAAGATTAATTAACAGGTGCACGTTGACCAGCAGCTGATTAATTATCTTTTGTTTGAACCACCGAACCGAGAAATACGATACCGTGGCGTTCCTATTCAAGTTCCAGTGGGTTTTTCAATGCATAAGTTTTCGTAGGAGACCGTTGTAAAAAACTTTCCTTTTAAAATTTTCAAAAAGTTATTCTACTAACTCTCCAGAGATACGCGGCAACTATTTGCAGTGCGCAAGACGTCTAGATGCAAGTCACCGAAAATTCGCCATAAATAGTTTTGGATGACTTCCAAGATGTTTGAAGTAGTTGAAGGCAGAAGCTCTTATGAGACTTCTCTGATCATGAAAGGCTTTTATTCGAGTAGAACTAAACGTCGTCTAGCTTTGGATTTTTTTCGACGAAATCTTTTATTTGGCTTGGCACCTCGAACGGTTTTACAATTGTATATTCATCTAGGTGTACAATCTCTTCAGGAAGTCAGAAAATCTTTTAAGGTCAAACAATCTTTTATTATTGTCAAACAAGTGTTATGATTGCAACTTACATAAAGAGTTAGGCTGCGTTAGTGTTACACAATATTAATACATAGGCTGCGTTAGTGTTACACAATATTATATAATTGCTTATTGATATTAATCCCGTAGGTATCTGAAAAATCCATTTTCAAAGCAATGGCGGAATGTTGTATGGAAATAGTCTTTTTTGGAATGAATTGGCTTAATCTCGTTCTTTATCGTGTGGTTATTACCCTGGTGTTAGTTTTTTTCCGCCCATGGGCCTCTGTCTTGACTTTATAATAGGCCATCGACAAAAATCCGGCAGGCAAAAAAATAAAAACACATTTTCAAATTCTCTAATCAAGAATATTGCTTGACATTGAGACTTCAGGCGCAATTTATTAAAGCATAGTTGGCATGTTCTAGGTAATACGTATACCAGAGATATGCTTGTCTAGGCTCGTCCGTCTGTATTTGTTATACTTATATTTTTGGCACGTGCCAAAACCGTGAGTCAACCTTTTTTGTTAAGCTTTTAATAACCCCGTGTCTTTGTTAATTTGCTAATTTCTCGAAAATAAAAGAAAAAAGAACGTTTCTTTCGGAATATAAACCAATCTACTTTATTGACTTTGTTTTCATTAAAACTTCCTCTTCATTTTGAACCTTTTTTAAAATTTTTAAAATGTCTAACTGTTAGAATATATTTGCAAAAAACCAAACCCCATTTTTTTGTTTCAGTTAATTCTATAAGTTTTGAAAGTAAAGGCTGAAATACACATGCTACGTAGTAGCACAAAATCATGCTAGTTTCGAGCAACTGTCACTTAGTAGCATACAAGTAGCACGTGTATACGAAAAGAGCATGCTTGTGAATAAGCTTGCTACCTAATCGCAAGCCGGTCTATTTTTCGTGCTAACTAGCACGACGCATAAAACCTGTTTTTTGATATTCTTTGGTTTTACCATTTCATAAAAAAATTACCCAAAAAGTACTAGTTGCCTACACTACCTTTTTTAATCAATTGTGTTTTCTGACAAGTATTTAGCTTAACTCCTATTAGAATATTGAAAGTGTTTGTTTGCGTCTCCTCTTGGCCGGGCAAGGAACGACAGTTTACGTAAAAGTGTAATGGAGATCGGAGCGTGACTGCTAAACACAAGGGCCTGGATACGATTTCCAGGTTGGGCAAAGTGTTATTGGGTTTTTTCATCAGTAGTAGCCTAGATGCTGTATTTGTGCCCGGAAGATGTAAAACATTGGTCAGAAATATAATGGGCGGTATTGGTATGGGCGTACTATAGGGTGTATGGTCCTGGGTTAATTGCCTGTTCGGGGAAATTAATAACTATGTTCGGAAAACGTTTTTCATTTGGAGTTGTACCAACATACGGCCAGAATTAGTGAGTACCCTCACTCTACAATGATCAGTCTGCATATCTTCTGTCTTGGGTACTAGACCGACCAAAAAAAATACCACAGAATCGCATATTATATACAATTATATAATGATAAGTAAATCCTGAATCTCCCCACTAAAGGCACAGGTGACACTACCTTCTATGTTATTTTTATCGTTCCCAAACCGCCATGGAGATACTTTACAGCTGCTATCTCCTGCATTATTTTGCCCACGGCTGTGCCCACCTGAAATTATGTTGTAACTTAACCCACGGGAACC
This sequence comes from Diarsia dahlii, assembly GCA_949775195.1. Taxonomy (NCBI): domain Eukaryota; kingdom Metazoa; phylum Arthropoda; class Insecta; order Lepidoptera; family Noctuidae; genus Diarsia; species Diarsia dahlii. Next base: position 14,442,634 of record OX459198.1, read on the forward strand.
ATAAGTTTTGCCCAGATAAAACAGACGGCTTTTCCATGGTATCAAAACTGAATCTACTAGCGTTAGTCCCATATTTAAAGGAGATTATTTGGGTAATATTATCAAAAGCTGTTAATCGGATAATGTAGACGCTAAAAGACTGAATTATATACGGACAGAAAACCAACAACACATTATGAGAAGATAAGAATTTAAAATGACTTCCAAAATTTTATATGAAACAACAAAAACAAGTAAAATATAATTTATTCCGTAATAATTTATTTTTATATTTTACTCTCATTTTAGTTTTTTCTTAGTATCGTTCAATGAACGCCAATAAAACGGTGAAAGGAACAACCACGTCCTTTATATCAGTACTCCCGGACAGTGTAGAGACTGAGTTTGCGGTATCTCTATCATCAAAGCAAAATATTCTAGACTAGGATTTTTTTTAATGAAAAGGACCTATTCATGGGTAGGTAATGGAAAGAAAAAAAAACGGCGACCGACAGTTTTATTTTTTGAGAACCTTAAGAAATTGTTCCTAATTAATTTGAAGGACAGTTTCTTTCAGAATTTTCAGATAAATATCAATACCCAAACTTAATCACACTCAACTTGCATGAAATGCTAATTATAATTGCTTTTCCTGCATATGTATACATTTGCAGCATTCATAACCAGGCGAGGATCTTTATTCGCGGAACTAAAACTAAAAAAAAAATGTAATCTTAGATTATAATTATTGCATGACATATGTAAAGCAAAAATCGAATAAAGGATCGACGGAACTATGTAAACCAATCGCATATCAGAATGATACAAAAGAAGAATAGTTAAAATGGTGTTGATTGCAAAACTTTAACAGAAGCGTGCTACTAATTCAGCGGAGCTTGAATAGGATTTGTAAAGTTAGTTACCCGAGTTTCGATTAAAACCGCGTATGTGCTTTCAACACTAGTATTAAACATTGTATCTCAAGTTATATTGTGTTATTCATCTGTGTAACAAATAATTTGGTTAGGAAGCCAGCCCACAATTTATTAATTCAGTTAAATATGTCAAACTGTGGACAAAACTAACTTTAAAGAGTTAGGTTTCATATTCAAAATTAGTCAGCAGAAATCAGTACTTCGAAAAATGAGATACGAGTAGTGATGTGGATTATGATATTTTAGTAGAATACCGATCATTTCAGATTTAGAAAATGACAAATGTACCTGCTCATAACCATTACCACTAATACACTACATTAATTGCTATTCCATCGATCCGAATTTTGAAAGGTTGACTATCATAATAACAGGTAATTAACACTAGTTCCACGAACATTAACATTAGTAATTAGACGTGTTAGCCAGTTACTGAGTGGAAGTCACACTTTAAAAAAATATATATATTCAACTGCATTCGCTTGAATATAAGCCGACCCTACCAAATTTCAGACATGAGTTTTGCATCTTAAAAATTATGATTTTTTAAGATCATCAGCCAATAATGTTCCCACTGCAGGGACTCAGGCCTCCTCTCTAGGAGAGGGATGGGCTATAATATTATATAATCCACTACGCGGGCCCAGTGTGGATTGGTAGATGTCACCTGTCTTCAAAGTTTTTGGTTTTCTTCACCGTTTCAAAGTTAATTTATCGTAATGTAAAAATCTACCATTTATTTGGAAACATTTTGTACAAATTGACCCTCGTAAACGTTTTATCTCAAGATAATCCATATATTTCTCTCGCTATCTTAGTTCATAGATCTTAACACAGCAGTCGGATGTAAACTGGGCAATATAAATTATAGAGCAACGTGATCGACAGTCCCACCAAGATGTTTATTGCTCCGAGGATGGATAATAAATAGCTCACTGGATATTGTATTATTGCTTCCGGTCCTGTAAACTTTACCCTGAACAATATGTTGTGATAATGAAATTGGATTGCATTTTGTGATGAGCATCGTAACTGCTGTATGTCTCACGGTACCCCTGCAGTAATACACATTGTTGGTAAAAAATAAATATTATAACAGTGAGCTCACTAAGTAGAAAAAAGACAATTCTGCGAGCGGTTGACCATCATCACCTTCCTGCCCTTATTAACGCGCAATACGTTCACATACATAAAAACATAAAAATTTCATGGGTGAAACATTTACGTACGTAATGTTCATTGTAACATCCTGCATGCTTAATTTGTATGTAACGCATGTATACTATTCGTATACGCATGTTTTGACAAATAAATCTTTATCTTAAAAAAAAAACATTTCCTATACCATCTAACACACAAGCATACTAACGATTAAAAAAAATAGGAATGAAATCCCAAATTATTAACGCTGATTAAAAGTATTATTAATTGCAATGAAAACGCTTAATGACGTATCGTATTTGATAGTAAATTATAATAATATGGGTGTCTAATAAGTAATTATACAGTGGCACGTACTTCGTATTCGAATAGTTTTTCAAGATCACGATTTGAATGCATATCAGCCAGCTGCAACTAGTCCTTAAAATTTCGTACTTCAAAAGCAGTGATTAAAATTATCAGATAATTTAGATGAACGTTATTTTATAGTTAGTACAATGCGAAGCTCAGGAGAAAGTCAGAACAAAGTACTTTTTATAACTCTAAGGTAAGTTCAAAGTTGATTTGGTGATTTTAATTACTATTTAGATTATTTAAGGCCGATTATTAACATCGTCTTGCCTCCAATTTATTTGAGATAGGCGCTGCTTGTCTTATTCCGTTGGTACTTGTCTTTTTTTTGTCATCTCAATAGTCGCCCTCCTTGTGTGTCATCTTTTAGACAGTACATGTACGTAATGTTTTCTACTGTTTCATACTCTCATAGTCCACCTATACCATACCATGCACTTTAATTTATTTGCTATCGATTAGTTTGAAATTATCCTTTCTGAAACATAACTTTATATTTTAATCGTTAAAATTGTATTTTATTTCCTTTCTTTTATTTTGTATATTATTATAGTTACTCAGATCAATTCTAACAAAATAAATTATTGGTCAATGAATGAGCTCTCGAGTACTATTTAACCCATCGACACGTCAAAATAATACATTATTATTTATATCGTTTTACAGTGTCCTACAACTAGCAAGAATAAGCTTAGGAGAAAATTTCACGCCGAAGAACTACTCGTTCCCAGATGATTTTATATTTGGAGTGGGGACGTCAGCATATCAAATCGAAGGGGCATGGAATGAAGGAGGTATGACTACGTTTTCAATCGTGAATTCTACCTATTTGTATCTATTAAAACGAGTGGTAAATATACGTTTATATTTTGTTCCATAGGTAAAGGTGAAAGTATATGGGACACATACCTCCACAAACACCCTGAATTCGTCTTCGACCGTACAAACGGGGATGTTCTAGCTGACTCTTATCATTTTTATATGGATGACATCGAAGCTCTTAAAAGTTTAAGTATTCCCTATTATAGATTGTCAATTTCGTGGCCCAGGTAAGGTTTTGTTAAACATAATTATGGTGATATTTTTTGGATTCTGTTGCCAAAATATGGCGAAAACGGAAGCCATTTTACTCCAAGACTGTTGGCACCACACAATTCTTTAGACTGTAGGTGTTTTCTATACGGGCTACAAAACATGAGATGACACTATGAACTGGAAAAATAGGAGTGGGGTGGAGTACATGTAAACGTGTACAACAATGTGTTTATCGATTCTAGTTCTTAAAAGAATGAAATTGAAGTTCCTTTAATACTTTTTTTCTTTAGTGAATGGTTGATGAGTAATTTGCATCTAAAACCGTAAAAATCCTGAAAAAAAATATATTGTAGAACGAAAAGAACTAAAACTACTAGAGATGAAAAGTAATATTTTTTATTCTTATAAGTTTTTAATCTGAAATGGTCACTAATACTATTATTTTAATATTCAAAATGGGATATTTACCACGTTTACATTTTATTATTATTCCAGGATTCTCCCAAACGGTACCGACAATAATATAAACCCAATAGGTGTAAAGTACTACCGCACATTATTTGAGGAACTCCTGAAGGTCAACATTACTCCTGTAGTCACGTTGTTCCACTGGGACATGCCCACATCACTAATAAACCTCGGTGGTTGGACTAACCCAGCACTAATTGATATCTTTGAGGATTATGTGAAAGTGGTGTTCAAACTATATGGAGATATAGTCAAAATGTGGACAACGATTAATGAACCTCATCAGCATTGCTACAATGTAAGTTTTGTTTTATAAGAACAGCTTTTGGGTCCATTTTCGTGATTATCGATACAAGAAATAAAAGTTGTTAAATTGCTAGAATGAAAACCGTTGAAAATTTTGATATATCATAATTATGACGGCACGGTTGGCGCAGTGGTCCATGCAGTTGACTGCTGCGCTACGTGTCGCGAGTTCGATTCCCGCACGGAACAAATATTTGTATGACCTACAGAATATAGTTGTTTCGGGTCTGGGTATTTGTGTATGTGAGTTTAAATGTCTGTGAACGCACCCACGATACAGGAGAAAGTCCTAGTGTGGGGCAACGATTTTAAAAAAATAAATAAAAAGAAATCAGCAAACAGAGTTAGGTACTGGTAACTCGACGTATTCCTTGTAGAACGTCATAGTAGCTTCAAAATACAACAATTAAGTTACCAAATTTAATGCTCTTCCGAAGCCCAGCTACCGTCACGGCACCGCTATGCACCGTGTGCATAGGCCCTAGCCTAGTATTTAATAATATGCTTCGCTGCTTAGATTTAGATCTCCGGTCCGGAAGAAACGAGCTATAATCTAACTCTTTAAATTTCTCTCTTTCTTAGAGCTACGGTTATACGATTTTCCTACCAGCAATTAATTCACATGGAATCGGAGAATACCTGTGTGCTCACAACATCTTGCTAGCCCATGCTAGGGCTTACCGACTATATGAAAAGGAATTTAAACCACATCAGAAAGGTATACAGTTTTAAATATATAACCGATTTTGAATAGTATTTATATGACAAGCCTTTTTCCAACTATGTTGGTGTCGGCTTTAGTCTAACGGGATGCAGCTGAATACCAGTGTTTTACATATAGCAACTGCCTATTTGACATACACAAACGACGACGACTCAAGACACGACTCGGTATGGAAGAGGAAGACAAGCTGCGCCGACCCCAAATGAATTGGGATCATCATCATCATTATCATCATCATTTCATCCAAAAGACGTCCACTGCTGGACATAGGGCTCCCCCAGGTGTTGCCACATTGACCGGTCCCGTGCGTCTCTCATCCAGCGGGTTCCTGCAACCTTGACCAGGTCGTCGGTCCACCTAGTGGGAGGCCTTCCAACGCAACGTCTTCCGGTTCGCGGTCGCCATTCCAGAACTTTTCGGCCCCATCGGCCATCCGTTCTGCGAGCAATGTGCCCTGCCCATTGCCACTTAAGTCTGGCGATTCTTCGAATTCGAATTTTCCTGGTGAATCCGCAATCAGTCCTCAACTATAAGCGGATGTGATCTGTGAGGCTTGTTGTGTAGTATGCGTCTTCCAGTAAAGTTCGCTACCATTAAATGTTAATACTTAGAGCCGATCCTCTTGGCTTAGGTCTAATATTACTTTCCACTTGAGGCGTCTTGTGTACTTCCGATTTACTAATTCACTTGCCAGCTTATTAGGGTGTGTCAATAGCTTTTTTTTGTACTTTGTGCTGTTTGTACTTATTTCGTCGTGTTGATGTTACATGCCTCATGGATTTCAGCATTAGTTATGAACCATGGTACTCCTGCCACCGATCTCAGTATGACATTTTGGAGTCGCTGCAACATGCTGATGTTGCTATTGCAAGAGCTACTCCACAGCTGTATCCCATATGTCCAAACCGGCTTTAGGACAGTCTTGTAGATGAAAAGCTTATTCTCCATTGACAGTTTTGAGTGTCTGTTTAGCAACCAGTACAAGTCTCGGAAGCGAATGTTCGTTTCGTCTCTTTTGGCTTTAATGTGTTGTCTCCAAGTGAGTTGCCTATCAAGGTGCATTCCCAGGTATCGGACATTGTCACTGTGTGGTAGAGTGTAGTCATCAAGGCGAACTGGAGGGCAATTCCCTTTTCTGAGAGTAAATGTCACTTGGACAGACTTGCTTGCACTTGCTTTGATTCTCCACTTTTTCAACCATTTATTTATTTGATCGAGTCCTTCTTGCAAAGTTGCTGATGCCTTATTTTATTTGACGAAGAGAGATGTTGTTATTTTTACTTTATTTGACAAAGTAAAAATAACAACATAAGTAGTACAATTCGTTACCTAGGTATTCTAGAGCAGTACATGTACTTACAATTTTGTTACATTTCGGTACTTACAATGGTTGATAGTTGTTATCACAGAACTGATTCACCCTGTTCCCCGTACTAGTAAATACTGTATTACGGTGGTAATGGCACGGTGGTAAAAATAAGGGTAAATAATGATAGCCGGGAACAAGAGCTTATTGAGGTTTTCGAGGTGCGCAGACAACTCGAGGGTGACCTACCGATACATCCGTGGACCAGTTTAGACAAAGCGCAGTTTTTGGCTTAAACGCGGTTAAACTGACCCGAATGGCTGTTATTAATTAGTTACGAGTATCTCTTTATAAAGAAAATAAATTAGTTTTAGTACTATATAGTTTTTATGTGTTAGTAGGTAGTATAAGTTAATCATAATAATATTGATTTATTAACATACGGGCTCGTTTTTCAGGAAAAATTGCTATAACGCTAGATTCGTATTGGGCTGAACCAAAAGACCCTAACAAACCAGAGGACGTACAAGCGGCAGAGGACTATCTTCAAATGCATGTTAGTTCCAACTGTAAAATATTTTAGTTTACTTAGTTTAGGGAATAGTGTGGTGGGCTTGTCCCATGCAAAAAAAAATTGGTTACTAATACTCTCTTACAAAAATGTATAATTGGTTAATAAGGTTATTAGTGAAAAGCCGTGCTGCACCATTATGGCGCATTGTTGTAAGTTAAAAAATTCATCGCAATTTCAACTATGTTTTGTTTTTTTTCATCAGCTGGGAATGTATTCTCATCCAATATTCTCGGATGTCGGCGACTATCCTAAGTTTGTTCGTGAACGGATTGACAACATGAGTCGTCAACAAGGATACTCGCGCTCACGTCTCCCATATTTCACTCCTGAAGAGGTTTGCAGAAAAACTCTGTTTATTGTAACAAATCAAAACTACACCGTCCGCGTGCATGTCATAAAACAATAATATAACGTCCTGGTTTCCGTTTTGCTAAGGGCCACAGCATACATGCTACCTTTTGCAACGGCAATCGGCGATTTTACTGCTTTTGAGAAGCAAAAGCACAGTTACAGTGGAAAATCACATATCGTCGATACCGTGTATACTGTGGCCCTTACCGACGAATTGCACCAATAAAGAACATTTAAACCATGTTAGAGAGCTATCAGTGTTAACATCAGAACAACGATGAAACAACTGAAGGCGACAAGCACGTTTTCAGTATAGAAATTGACCCTAAGGGATTTAAGCTCCCCGTCGGGGCTGGGGGTTGTTCGCAAGAGATACCGCGACCTTGACATAAAGGGCTAAGAAAGAACATGGGTGGTTTTTAGTCAGTAGAAGTCTGACACTCCCTTTTGATCTGCCCAAGAGATTTTTATATATATATATTATATATATATTTATTTATTATATTTTTTATTTGATGATTTTCAATACGCCAAAAAAAATAAAAGGGGGTTTAAGCTCACATTCTGTTTTTTCAGGTAAAAGCTCTTCAAGGAAGCTCAGATTTTTACTCTATCAACCACTACACGACATATTTAATGTCTCCATCTAAAATGGAACGAATCTGGGAGGTCCCTTCTTTGGATCATGATACTGGCGTCAAATCAGAGCACAACACATCCTGGGCAACACCTGGTTTGCCTTCTTCGACTTGGTTATGTGTAAGTTTATTTTCATATAGGGAATAAGAGAAATCGGACCTCGTTGGTCTAGTGGTCGTAAGCGCGACTGCTGTGCATGAGGTCCTGGGTTCGATTCCCGGGTCGGACAAAAAGTGCTATTGGGTTTTTAATTAGAAATTTCCCAGTAGTAGCCCGGAGTTTGGAAGTTGGCGGTATAGTACCCCCGTGCCTCGGAAAGCACGTTAAGCCGTTGGTCCTGCGCCTGATCTCTCTCCGGTCGTGTCGGATTGCCGTCCCATCGGACTATGAGAGAAAAGGAACAGAGAGTGCACCTGTGCCTGCGCACACACTTGTGCACTATAATATCTCCCGCGCAGTTGGCTAATCTCTGCTTAGATTAGCCGCCGTGACCGTAAACGGTCAGGAGGACTATTATTTTTTTCTATTATTAAGAGAAATAAGACATGACATGAGTCTTTTATAAGACAGATCTCTTGTGACTTGTCACCTTCGCCTTTTGCACCGCACATTTGCCTAAAGCTGTCAAAGCCGTCTCGTCACAGTTAAAGAGGCATAGGCTGGGAGCTAATAGTTTCATGGAAATATTTTATGAAGCCCATTATGTTCGAATAAAAATAATATAATTAATGTGGGGTCGTATAGCGAAATAATACAGTTACTTTTATTTTCTTTTATTTTCCTTTTGCTCGCACCTTTGCATACGTCCCCTTTTACTCAAATTTCATTGGACATTAATGTTTTGCACTTGTTCATATCGGGTACGCGAGACATGAAATGAACTTATCGAGAGCTCTTTATCGTCATTAAAACATAGAATTACTTCATAAATTTCAATAAAAACGTATTAATTATTCGCAGGTGTATCCGCCTGGACTCCGCAAACTCCTCAACTGGATCCAAAATCAATACAGAGTGATTAAAGAAATCCCAATATATATAACTGAAAGTGGATTGACTGACAGGGGACAAACAGAAGACTACGAGAGGATTGCGTATTTCAACGACTATCTCTATCAAGTGCTGCTAGCTATATACGAAGATGGTGTCAATGTTAAAGGATATTTCGCTTGGACCTTATTAGATGATTTTGAATGGAAAGAAGGTTTTTAGTAAGTCTTAAAAGTCTTATAAATAAATGGGATTTGTATACGCACAGCCTTGAAGAAGTGGCCTAATGACTTACCACATATTTGAGAAGTGCTCGAACCTGATGTTTTTTTTTATATTTGCAGTACTATTTTTGGCTTATTCAAAGTGGACTTTAACAGTCCGAATAAAACTCGGACACCGAAGCTGTCAGCGAAGAGCTATGGCAACATTGTGCGCACACGTAGAATTGACTACGACTATATCAAGCCACCTGCGGTCCAGAATACGAGTAGTCTCGTAGAAAAGATTTCAGTTTAAGGACTTTACACCAATCAAAATAAAATAAGAATTATTTAAACAGTCTGTATAGAATCAGATCACTTACGGTCGTAAAGATTTTTTAGTTTGTCATTTTCTAACAAATACAAATTTTTAGTGACAAAATTGAGGTAAGTACATGCTTTTACACAAATGCACGATATAATTAAATGTATGGATTTTATTATATACTATTTAAATTCAATTCTACCTTTTTTTAAATGTAATCACCTCAACGTCTCCTGCTAATTACGATTCTAACTATGGTTGATGTTCTCAACCAATATTCCAAAATACTACCAAACCGCTACTTTTGGAGAGTGGGTAGGTAATCATCAAATGACTACTACCGCTCTGGGTAAAGCGGTAGGAAGTGTCAGACTTCTACTGACTGAAAACCATCCATGTTCCTTCTTAGCCCTTTGAGCCGAGGCCGCGGTATCTCTTTCGAAAAAACCGCAACACCGACGGGACCCGCAGCCCGCAGTCATTTTTATTACAATTCACAAACAAAGACCCTTTTTTTTTTTTTTGGTGGGTGGAAAATCATCAAATGACCCCCCCTCTTGGGCAGAGCGAAGGGGAGTGTCAGACTTCTACTGACTAAAAACCGAACCCATGTTCCTTCTTTGCCCTTGTGCCGAGGCCACGTCATCTAGTACTAAAATCCGCGGCACAAACAAAGACCCTGCTATGCCATCTTTTTCTTAACATCTTTAATTGTTTATCTTGTTGTTTTTATAGATAGAATGAACCGTTCCAATATTCGTCAGGTATCACTCCTTCCAGAAACAACTTTTTGAGAAACAAAATCTGTAGTCACTTCCACACTTAAACTGGTATTCTGTCAGGCCCACCATTCTGTATACAATTCCGTTATTCTCTTTTTTCTAAACCTTCATTCACAGGTTTATAGTACAGCTCACCACATTAGCTTTACTTTTCATTGAATACACCAGTCTTCTACAGAACCTCTTCTATATATGCTTATTTTTTCTCATTATTCGAGAGAACCATTCCAGCTTCATCTTTTACGCAATATAAATGACATATATCTCTCGCCTATCCTTCTCTAGCTCTAGAAAGTCTGTATAGGTCTTTTGAGCCTACTGGACTATCAAGAACGTCATAAAACTTGTCCTGGTCCCTTGCTCTTGCTATGGCCAAAGTTTGCTTCGCAAAAGTGATTACATTACTTACTCTTACTTTCAGCTTTCAAACTAACCATTTTCAATTCAACACTTTGCCTTTCCTTGAAATTCTTCTTTTAAAGCCCTGTCCTTCTCCAGATATGTCCTCCAAACATCCTCTTCAACTATCAATTCCAAATACATCTTGATGTTCTGTTATGATTTTGCCAATGCAATAGGGGGTGAGCCTATTGCCATAATAAACAGATTCCGCGGTTGTTGCTGAGAAATTCTTGAAGAAAAAACCCATTACGACTTTCGAACCTATGGACCTCATGCTAAGCAGTCGCAAGCAAGCACTTGCAACTACTAGCACCGTCAGGCATGCAATTTTTAAAACGTGGACACAATATGTTATTCAATTTAATGTAAATCCATGCAACGTAGCTGATAATATTTCCATTGTTGATTGATTCGTTTCAAACATTAAGAAAGTAAAGGTTCATTTAGTAGCATGTGCAGCACGAAAGGAGTACTACACCGACTCTTGGTGACTCTAAGGTAAGAACGCAGTGACTGGAGATTTTTTTATGAACCTGAACCTGTTTTTAATAATGTTTGAATTTTGGACGGGATACGCTCACGGGGCCGAAATGTTTTGGTGACTACCTACGTATCGATCGGTTCAGCTAAGGCATTAATACTATAGGCCCAACAACGCAGGCATTAGCCAAGGATCGTGGAAGTGCAGTGGTGCAGATATGGGAAAGAAACTCTGGGGAAGTTTTTAGTCAGTTAGAGTCTGACAGACTGATGTGGATTTGCCACACCACCGGAACAAAAATATAGGCATGACTCCGATAAGGTTGGCCAATGACACGGTAAACTTCTCGGGAATTTGGATGCGCTAAGAACAGGATCGGTTTACCCTTGTTTGAGAGTGACGAGTGCTGACATTCGGCTAAAATAATGACCCAGTGACGAAATAGTGTTAGTTATTTTCCAAACCGATTGTCATCCATTCAGTTCTTTTCCATTTAGTTTTCCGTGACTTACTTGTTAAAACGGAATGTTACCGATAACGTCATACCATTTTATGCATATTAATTAAGTACTTTAATTTAAAAACTTATTACTACCCGGTCACATTAACTTGACGCTTGAGACGCTTGACACTAGACGCAGAGATGCGTCAAGTTAATGTGACCGCACTATACATTATTACACATTCATGGCAAAAAAAAAGTCAGCTAGGTATTCATACGTAGTTCATTTTGCTAAACAATTATAATTCGAATAAAAGTGAGTTAATAATAACAGTACGGTTGACACGGGGGGATTACAAAAGAAGAAATGTTTCGCCAACCCCGATTAAAACGGGATAAGGTCAGTAGGTTACGCTGATGACTGCTGCACATTCCTAAACAGTATTTGTATTTATATACAGCTTGCTGCAATTAGCAAGAGGAGGACCAGTCGTGCACTCCGGGGTGAGCAATTACTCCTTCCCAGATGATTTCATATTCGGAGTGGCGACGTCCGCATTTCAAATTGAAGGAGGATGGAACGAAGGGGGTACGTTTGTTCGTATTCCGAACCAATTTGATTAAGGTTCTTTGACTTCCTTCTAATAAGGAGATAAAAGTACAACCAAAACACGCACTTAATACATATTTCACTGTCTTAATACATCTTATTCCATAGGCAAAGGAGAAAGCATTTGGGACACATACCTCCACGAGCACCCTACATTTACTCTTGATCATAAGAACGGAGATATTGCAGATGACTCTTACTACCTCTGGAGGGAAGATATTGAATTGATTAAAAGTTTAAACGTCAGTGGATATAGAATGTCAATTTCTTGGTCGAGGTAAGATGTTTATTAAACCTTCTTCTTCTTTAATCATTAGATTGTTACCACGAGGTATGTTCGTCTTGCTAAATAATTATCTAACTCTCATGTTAATACCATAATTCATGTAATGTTATGTTTCTGTGAAATGTTTTTGAGAGTTCTTCGTATTATTCTTGCACGTACGTGCTCTTAGCGTATAAATGGTTACCTGTACCTAGATACTTTTTATTCTTTGAATGCAAATTTTCTTTCAACCCAAATACAAAATAATTACTTTTACATTTCTAATTTTCAGGATACTTCCAAATGGTACCGACAACAATGTAAATGAAGAAGGTGTAAAGTACTACCGCAACATTTTTGAAGAACTTGTTAAATTCAACATAACTCCTGTTGTCACGTTATTCCACTGGGACATGCCCACAACACTGTCGGTCCTCGGTGGCTGGGCTAATTCAAAAATAGTTGATTATTTTGAGGACTATGTGAGGGTTGTATTTAAGCTATACGGAGATATAGTCAAAATGTGGGTAACGATAAACGAACCTCATGAGAATTGCTTGAATGTAGGTAAGTATATTGAGTGGGTTCCTAATTTTAACTTGCAGTTGATTTTGTTATTAGTATTTATTATTATCGAAGTAAAGTATCATGACAAACTCAATTCTCTGTCCTAAAGTTTAATTTGGTCGTGATTTTAGTTCGAGTTTATAAATGTAGGGGTAGGATGCCGTGGAGAGTGAAAGAGTGCGATTGTGTGATTGATAGCAAAGCTAATTTAAATTGTTGTTTTATCTTTTCGATACATTTTCTCATAAACTTTTAGGTTCAGAATCCAATTTTTTTTTACTATTTTGTTTTTATTTAATCTATTTCCACTATTACTATTTCAGTGATTAAGTATTTATATAAGAAAACGGATCAGTAAAATCATATTTTCAATTCCCCAGAGTTATGGGCTTGATATACTGGCACCAGCTGTGGATTCACATGGCATCGGAGTGTATTTATGTACCCACAACAGCTTGCTAGCCCATGCTCGAGCTTACCGGTTGTATGAAAAGGAATTTAAACCATACCAGCAAGGTAAAAAGTGATTGTATCGAATCGTACTAATCCTTTTTAAAATATGCTGCCATTAAATACCTAGGCATGCTGTATACGTGTTGGGGTCAATATTGACCGGTACTACCGTAATTGCTTTACTGCATATGTCATTGGAAGGAAGGTTCTCGAGTTACGTCCATGAAGCGGAAGACGCAGCGTTGGTAGGCCTCCCACCAGGTAGACCGATGACATCATGAGAGTCGCGGGCAGCCGGTGGCTGCAAACGGCAGGATTCCGTTCTTTATGGCGATCTATGGAGGCCTTGGTCCAGGAGTGGACGTCTAGGTCTTATGGCTGATGATGATGATGATATTATGTCATTGTCAACCGGTTGCTAGTGGACTAACAACTTTGAAGGGACTGCGAGCTACTCATTTATTATGTCAGTGCCCTAAAACTCAAATCTCATGAATGTAAGTAATACAACTTAACTTAACTTCAACTTAACTTTGTTCAGTGCCAGTGAGCAGGACAAATTGCTCGCAGAACGTATGTCCGATGGGGTCAGAAAGTACTAGAGTGGCGACCGCGAACCGGAAGACGTTGCGTTGGAAGGCCTCCCACTAGGTGGACCGAAGACCTGATGAAGGTGCCGTTGCGGGGACCCGCTGGATGCGAGACGCACGAGACCGGTCAATGTGGCGACACCTGGGGTAGGCCTATGTCCAACAGTGAACGTCTTTTGACTGAAATGATGATGATGAAGAAGCAATAGTACTTAGCAATAAGAATTTAGACCCTTTTAGGCGGAAATGTTAGCTCATCCTATATACTCGGACGTCGGCGACTATCCTAGTTTTGTTCGTGAACGGATTGACAACATGAGTCGTCAACAAGGATACTCGCGGTCACGACTTCCTTATTTCACTCCTGAAGAGGTTCGTACATCTAATATTTTGGTAAAACCTTCTGGATAATATTACAGATATTTGAACTGCTTCAAATATTATATTCATGACATTTTCAAAAGTGACGGGATTCATTTCGATAAAACTGTTTTTTAAAATCAACTTAACATAACTCTCAACTAGCGGAATGTCCATAATATCCTGTACCTGGATAAGGGACGCATAGAACATAGAACCCCGGTGTGGCAGAAAAAGGAGTGACCTATATACAGCAGTGGATTATTCTGGGCTGGTATGTTGCCGTTATAGTTGCCATCGAGGGAAAAACCTGGATGAGACTGGCACAAGATCGTGGCGATTGTCCCCAGAAAAGAAAAGCCTATACCCAGCAGTGAGTGAATTCGGGCTGCGGATGATGATGATGTTGATGGTGATTGTAAGGTAAGTTGTGCCTAACACTTTATTTGTATATGTTCAGGTAAAAGCACTTCGAGGAAACGCAGACTTTTTAGGTCTCAACCACTACACTACATTTTTAGTGTCTCCATCACCAATGGAACCTGACTGGAAGGTGCCTTCTTTGTATCACGACACTGGAGTCAATATGGAGCAGGATTCATCTTGGCCCAAGCCTGGTACTGACTGGCTAGCGGTAAATTAATGCATACCTTATTAAAATATTATAGATTTGTAAATATCTCTGTCTCTGTCCGTCTGTTACCTTTTCTTGCCGTTATGGATTTGGATGTTTGGCAAATGGACATAACTACAGATAAACTGGTTTAGAATTTAAGAATTTTAATCCTAATAACACTTTTCTGTGGAATCTTTCACCACGCAGGTGTAGCCCTAAGTTAAATTAATCATGATACTCGTATACCTAATTTGTGTTTCATTTAAGCGAAGTGTGGGAATAATGATGAATTATTGAGGATATTTAATCTTCTACAACAATCTCTTACAACAATGATAGCACATTTTTTATGTGTACCACGAATGAGTCATTCATTTGTTGTGACGAATAATTAAATTTAATAAAAAATTGCATAAAATGCAATCGATTCAAAACTTTCTAAATGGGCCACTGCAGTCTGTTCTCTACAGGGAGTTAAGTGTTTCTGGGGTCTAATACCTCTTTTGGCATCAAGTTTTTATGAAATAACTTAACATCTTTGTACCTGTCGCAGGTTTACCCACAAGGTCTTCGAAAACTTCTCAAATGGTTTCAAAATACTTATACAATATTTAAGAAAATCCCAATCATAATAACTGAGAATGGATTGACTGACAAGGGTCAAACTGAAGACTATGAGAGAGTTTCTTACTTCAATGAGTATCTTTACCAAGTGCTGCTAGCTATACATGAAGACGGGGTCAATGTCAAAGGATATTTTGCCTGGACTCTAATGGATGACTTAGAATGGACAGATGGTTATACGTAAGTTTAACTTATACGCTTTAAGTGTACTTTAAGTGTGTCTTTGTTGTAGGACCCTGAATCCAGGATAACACAGGTTGACGCGAGCGCTTCCGAAGGGATAACTTGCGCCATTGACATCTCCTAAAGCTTAATGATATTTTTAGCTACCTGGCTGCTTTTACCGTCACCATCTTGTTATTCCAATATATTTATAAAACTATACTAAATAGTGTTGTAATTTACATGCAACTTGCGAGTTGCGATTTATCGTGAGGGTTTAGATTTTTTTCGCTGAAGTAGTAAAGTGTTAAATAAAGTGAAAGTGCTACCAATACTATTAAAATATCTTCTTCTTCTTCATGCGTCGATGAAGTCAAATTGTCTTAAACCAGTATGTAGACAAATACTATAAACGGTTTATCCGTGGTCATGGTGCTTGTATCAGAGACGAAGTATCGGGAACTCGAAACAATAAGTGAACATGGTAAATATCCCGTTTATAGTAGTGTCAGTGACCATGTCAGTTTAAAACTTATGGTATGTAGACACTTGCACAGCTCTAACATTTGCTTCGATTAAATCATGAAAGGTGTAAATAGTAGTTAATGGGAGTGGAGCATATCCTGCAGAGTGGTAATTTCTTTAAGATGGATCGAGGATACCCCATTTGACCAGAATATATCCACAGTGACTTATTTGGGTTAGTAATCAGTTAAGAGATTTCCAGATGGCAGGTGTTATTCCGGATTGATGAAATACCTCCCCATTTTAATAAGATGTTTGTTTTGTGTCGTATGACGAGCCTTCTGACTACTGACTTTTGAAGAAGTTGATTCGTGGTCGGTTCAAGTCTCATAATATTCATATAAATTACCATTATAATTTAAGTATTTGCAGCACCTTTTAACATTTTTTGTTCTATTTCCAGAATAAAATTTGGCTTATTCAAAGTGGATTACGACAGCCCAAATAGAACGCGAACGCCGAAGTTGTCAGCGAAGAACTATGCCAACATCGTGCGCACACGTCGAATTGACTTCGATTACATCAAGCCACCCTCTGCCCACAATACCTTTACAAGTCTATCCGCATTATGAGCTCCCTATAAATAAATAAAGTTTGCTTAAAAAAATCGAAGCATTTTCGTCGATCAAAAATGTGTTTTTACTAAGGGGAGCTAGAGCTCACACAATAATAATGGCGTTACTCTGACAATCTACATAGTCAAGTGACTGAGTCATTGTGTGTGTTAGGTCCTTTCCTGATTTATTTTGTTGTTGCATCATCAGCTGTGCGGCATTAGCATGCTGAAAGCTCGTCGAGCTCAGTTATTTCAAAGAGTGATATATTATATAATTGTCGCAATAATATGGGCAGATCACTTGTGCGGAGGTATTTGCTCAAAACTTAAGTCGCAGACTTACATATCATGGAGATCGACGTCACAAAAATATTACTAAAAAGCTGGATTTTCACCTACATGTCCTGGGGAAATAGGTTTTCTGTCTATGTCACTGACTGGCCTAGAAACAAAGTGAACATAAATACATAAGACCACGTCTTCTTGTCACGGGTTGTGAAACAACTATACAAAAGTTAGTTATTTTCACCAATGTTCTTTGGGCAGGCATATGAAAATCTGTTGCGGAACGTTGTCAAAAGTATTACCACGGCTCTGGAACCCAAAAGGCAATAGGATGAACACGGATGGGTTTTAGTCAACAACCGCCTTATTACAAAACGTAGTTAAACCTGGTTTAACTTAGACTTGGTTTATCTCGCATGACGTCTCACTTCAATAATATTCAAAAGAAAGTGACAGCATGCGAGATAAACCAGGTCTAAGTTAAACCAGGTTTAACTACCTTTTGTAATAAGGCGGTAAGAGTTTGGCGTTCCTTCTGCTGCGCCCAGAGCAGTAGGACTCATTAATTTGATGATTAAGTACCTATCCTTAAAAAAAGGCATAGCAAAATCTACTTCTTTTGACTGACTTTTTAATTTATCAGTGAAACTAGTTTGTATTATGGCTGTTAGCACGCCAAAAAAAAATATAGTGATACGCATAATGTATAGTTCCGACAAAAGTTCATTTTTGAACTTGGGGCGACTGTCATGAGTCATCAACGGGAGTCATCAACCACCAAATCAAACCTGGAATTTCTTGGCGTCAATTAGCGGATTTTCAAATAAGTTACTTCCTCCGTATATACGTTGCCTCCTACATAAGCGATGCTTCTCAAACCCTTAGTTCGATTCTGCTATAATCAATGCTAAAGATGTCTTTTATGTCATAACTAGCTTTTGACAGCGGCTTCGCCCGCGTAAAAATGACGATTTTCCATACAAATTTTTATACCCTATTTAACCTTAGGGGTTGAATTTCGAAAAACCCTATCTTATTACTTGTCTACATTATAAAGGGAACCTCTGTGCAAAATTTCAGCTTTCTCGGTCCAAGGGTTTGGGCTGGGCGTTGATGAGTCAGTCAGTCAGTCAGTCAGGACTTCTCTTTTTATTTATATAGATAGAAGATTGAATTGAAAAGTGGGAGTTTATTTCAAATTTTAAACAAACTGTAGCTGACAATTAAGTTTGATCTATGGGGTGGAATGTAGGCGTGTCAAATCCGACTCAAGTTCATTCTACGACTAATGTTAATGATTTGATATTCACAGTTTCTCGGGAAACATTGAATAATTTAAGGTAAAAATAGGATCATCATCATCTGCGTAGACTTTACCCAACTAAGGGGTCGGCTTTAAGGCTAGCTGGATGCAGTTGTATAGTAGTGTCCTACATGCATCGACTGCCTTTCGGACTTCAGATAGAATCAAACTATGTAAAATTATATATCCCTTAATTAGATTAAGAACTTTCAGATTAAAAAACTGGCCAAGTGCAAGTCGGACTTGCACATGAAGGGTTCCGTACAATTGTTGTACGGAAGCCCCCTTCAATTTGTATTATTTCATGTTAAAGGCAACAGAAAAAGTCTTACTTGTTCGCCTTTATTTACTAAATTAAACAATGGCAATTTAACGATATTAATGCCGCTACTAATATTGATGGTTGGGCTAACTGTGGAACTTACAACAACACTCAAACCTACAGTAGAACAATTTATGCGTCTTATTGTTATATTTTGATTATTCTTTCTCCATCCCAGTGTTCGACCTTATTTGCCCAAAGGGTCATTTTCGACCCTTTGGAAAAAAGCTAACTTTCAGAACTGAAAACTACAAATCATCATCATCATCATCATTTCAGCCGAATGACGTCCACTGCTGGATATAGGCCTCCCCCCCTAAGTGTCGCCACATTGACCGGTCCCGTGTGTCTCGTATCCAGCGGATCCCCGTAACCTTCACCAGGTCATCGGACCTGATCGAAACTACAAATGTTTTTTTTTAATATTTATTTATTTAATAATTCATCATCATTACTCACAACTATTATTACAAGCATAACCCAATGCAATAGTGAAGCAAAATATAAACTTATTTATTATCTATAACTAATTATTATAATGTTATCCTTGTGAATTTAATCAGTGTCTAATCATAAATATCTATCTCCTCTGCTACAATGTTAAGAGTTCGAAGCGCACGCGTCGCTCAGGGCAACTCCTTTGACAGACCTATCACAGCCCTTGTCTGTGGTTATCAACGTTTGTGAAAACTTTAAAAACTGATATAATAAAAAGTTCTGGCCATAAATGGGTTATTGCGCTTAGACTTGAGGCAGTATTATGAACCGAAGGGGGTTTGATGTAATCGAAGTCTACACGACGTGTGCGCACGATGTTGGCATAGTTTTTCGCTGACAGCTTTGGTGTTCGCGTTTTATTTGGACTGTCAAAATCTACGTGGAATAAGCCGAATTTTACTCTGTAAAAGAAAACAAATAGTACGTATTATTTTAAGGGTGCTAATTAAACCGGCTTCTTTTTAATAGCATTATTTGCATCTAAAAATATGAATTGCCTTCTAAATTACTAAGTCAGCCACAATTGACGAGCATCTAAATAATACTATGTTAGCCACAAGTTATCTTTTCTGAAGCCACTCTAAATACAACTCAGCATCGTGGTTATTTTTTAGCATCTAAATTTGTAACATGGATTCAAAGAGTAAGCTTCTAAAATATTAATATATGGCATCAAAAATATATTCAATTAGCTTCTAATTTATTAACTCAGTATGTTTAAATTGTAATTCATGCCACATTGACTGAGCATCAAAATTTAATTAAAATTGTCATCGAATATTATATTATAGCCACTAATAATACGTAGAAACTACTGTCGTGTTATGGAAAGGCTTTACTAACGAAGTTCAGAGTATGGAATGTCTTAAAGATCGATATATATTTATTTACATGTTGTGCTACAAAAGTTATCGATAGAATCGCTGCAGAACTTTATTTTTATCGGATAACTAGACAATTGTGAAAACATTTCTGCAAGCAACTCGGAAGTAGCGCTCGCCGGCCGCTGCCGCGGCACCGCTCGCTTCGCTCGCTCGGCGCGTTTGGTCACAGTTTTAACCTAACCTATTTCCCTCAGTTTACAATGACAAATCATACAATCTGCGTGTGACTAGTCAATTAGACAATGGTAAAAACATTTCTGTAACCAATAAAGGTATTTTCAACGTTAATATAATAATCTAAAGTGTATCAAAAGTTGACATTTCATATATATAATACACGTGACTAACTCAGCACATGAATCGAATGGCGCTCTCCGATTGGTGCAAATGGCCGGTAGCTGTCGTCTCGCGCCAAATCTATATGTTGCTATTTTCACGATAAAAGAATGTGATGTATTATTTTACATGCTAAGTTATAATAAATGATGTTGACTATGGTCGCTTCAATTATATTTTTTGAGGGCCTTGTGTTGAAGCTGTAAAATGTAAAATGGTGGTGAGATATAAATTCCGTGGCTGAGTTAGTAAATTAGGTGCCTATGTATAAATAACAAGGACAAGTTAATATAATTGTTGATCGTCACTTGATGCTTTCTATAGAATATTTAGTGGGCGTTGTAAAAAAGACGAATTAGTATATTAGAGGCTATATAATTTTCCCGTGGCTTAGTTATAAAATTAGAAGTTTGATCCTGTGGCCAATTAAAAAAACTGTGGCTCGATTAATTATTTCTCTTATTTTAATGGCGATTTTATTCTAAAATTGTTTTATGTTTATGGGAAGATAATAAGGCTTTTGGGTTGTAAGGGTTCCGTACGAAAAATAAAAAACGGAACCCTTATAAGATCACTTTCTGGTCCGTCTGTCTGTCTGTCTGTCACCACCCTTTATCTCCAAAACGGGTAGAGATAGAAATTGATACCACAGATTAAGGACCATGGCCACTATTTGCTGTAAAAAAATTAAGATTTTAGGTCGAAACCATCAAAAGTTATGACCGTATATAGGATTTAGTAAAAGTTTGTTATTGATCAAACTGACCTCCATTTTAAACTATTTTTATTTTTCATAATTTTTTCTTTATTCATGGCTACAGGAGCTTGCTTGTCACCAATTTTTTATAATTCTGGTACCACGAGAAGTACCCCATAGATTTTTGAAATAACAAAAATCTAAACCTATAGGGCACTCCCGGTCATCCTAGAATTGTAAAATTTGGGGTGAAGCAAGCTCTTATAGCATAAATAAATAATAATAATAAAAAAAATCTTTATTGAAAAAATAATTCCTCACAAACATCAGTGTAGCTCTGGCTCTTGTACTAGGAATATTTGTATCACAAGAGCCAGACAGCATAAATAAAGGAATAATTATGAAAAATTAAACTAGTTAAAAACTCCCATACAAAACATAAAACCGATATAATTTGGTCCCTGAATCGTATGAGCGCCTATATAATCCAGAGGTCAAGTTTCATTTAATATATAAATACTTCTACTGTGTGTACGGAACCCTCGTTGTGCGAATTTCGCACTTGACCGGTTTTTTAACCAGGGTTTCAGGCTGTCCACAGAGAAATATTGACCAATAGGATTGCACAAAATCTGCCCTCTGTTCTAGTGTGTAATCCTATTTGTTAATATTTCTCCGTTTCTCCACTCCGTAGCCTCGCTCCGCTTCAGTGGACAGGCAGCTTCAAGCCTAACTTTCGGGATAAATTAAAACTCGCAAGCAATTACAGCACTATTTTTGATATCTATCTATATCTATAAAAGCGAAAGGTCACTCACTCACTCACTCACTCACTGATTCATCACGAAATCTCGAAAACCGCTGGACGTACAAAAATGATTTTTGGCAGGGAGGTAGTTTATGGTTAGTAGACGTCCGCTAAGAACGGATTTTGCGACAGGGCAGTGGGCGTCTGCTATGAATTAATTTTGCGACAGGGCCGTATTAGGGTAGTCTAAGGGCCCTCACAAGTTTGTATGAAAGTCCTTAATTTTTCGTGCTATAATCTTGATTTTTGGCAGAGACGTAGTTTATAGTCAGTAGGCATCCGCTATAAATTAGTTTTGCGACAGGGCCGGATTAGGGTGGTCTAAGGGCCCTCGCAAGTTTGTTTGAAAGTCCTTCATTTTTTGTGCTACAATCTTGATTTTTGGCAGAGACGTAGTTAATAGGCAGTAGACGTCTGCTTAGAACCGATTTTGTGACAGGGCCGGATTAGGGAGGTCTAAGGTCTCTCGCCAGTTTGTATGAAAGTCTTTCATTTTTTGTGCCACAATCTTCATTTTTGGCAGGGACGTAGTTTAAAGTTAGTAGACGTCTGCTTAGAACAGATTTTGAGACAGGGCCGGATTAGGGAGGTCTAAGGGCTCTCGCCAGTTTGTATGAAAGTCCTTCATTTTTTGAGCTACAAAGTTGATTTTTGAGACGGACGTAGTTTATAGTTAGTAGACGTCTGGTAAGAACAGATTTTGTGACAGGGCCGGATTAGGGAGGTCTAAGGGTTCTTGCAAGTTCGTAAGAAAATCCTTAATTTTTTGTGCTACAAACTTGATTTTTGGCAGGCACGTAGTTTATAGTTAGAAGAACTCAGCTGCTAAGTACAGGTTTTGTGGCAGGGCCGGATTAGAGAGGTTTAAGGGCGCTCGCAAGTTTGTTTAAAAGTCCATCATTTTGTGTGCTACTAACTTGAATTTTGGCAGGGACGTAGTAGGTGAGTAGAAGTTTGCTAAGAACCGATTTTGCGACAGGGCCGGATTAGGGAGGTCTAAGGGCTCACGCGAGTTTGTATGACAGTCCTTCCTTTTTTGTGTTATAATTTTGGCAGGAAGGTACTTTATAGTTAGTAGACGTTGACTAAGAACGGATTTAGCGAGTTTAGCAACATGGCCAGAATAAGGAGGTCTGAGGGCTTTCACATGTTTGTAAAAATGTACTGTTTTTTTTTTGTACTAACAACCAGAAATTTAACAAGTCTAGAGTTTAGGAGTAGGAGATCTAAGCTAAGTTTGTAAGGAAGACCCGGACTAAGTCCATATGAAATCGTTGGCGTTTTGTACCTGAAAATTGGCAGAGAGATAGAATATAGTTAAGACATTTCAGGTAGGAATAGATTTTACGACAGGGCTGGTTTAAGGGAATATAATCGCTTCTATTGGCATTTGGCATTCGATTTGACATAGTACCATCCACAGGCAGTCCAGACAAGAGAGTCAAAATTTCTACGCGAACGAAGTCGCGGGCAACTGCTAGTTATTTAGTAAAAGTGTATACACCTAAACTTAAATATTCTTTAGATTTAGAAGATATCAGTGGTAGCTATCTCCTCAGAAACACTAGCGTCATCTTCGGTTTCCTGGTCACACAAACTAAAAACTTACGTATAGCCGTCAATCCATTCAAAGCTATCCATTAGAGTCCAGGCAAAATATCCTTTGACATTGACCCCGTCTTCATGTATTGCTAGGAGCAGTTGGTTGAGATACTCATTGAAATAAGAGACTCTTTCATAGTCTTCTATTTGTCCCTTGTCAGTCAATCCATTCTCAGTTATAATTATTGGAATTTTCTCAAATATTTTGTAGGTGTTTTGAATCCAGTTGAGAATTCTTCGGAAGCCTGGTGGGTAAACCTGAGACAATTAAAGAGAAAACATACGTGTAAATATTTAAATTCATAATCATAAATCTTTATTTATCTCGACATTAGAAAATACAGGAGCTGTTTCACATAATAAGTATAATTTTAAATAGAGCAAAGGTGTCTGAAGTCGGGTAGTAAATCACCTCTCCGGGTTAGATATAACATTTATTCATATAAAGCAAAAATTTGGATCACGGTTGAAATTGGAATTGTAACTTTCATTTTTGTTTTCATCATGTTTCACTGCTGGGCAAAAGCCTCCCCCATAGTCTTCCACTCATCCCTCATTGCGGTTTTCTTTCCACATTTTAAATAACTTAAAATTAATCTAGATATATATCTTTTTTTAATTAAAGGTTAAATAATATTTGAAATTGATATAATCGAAAATGAAACAAAATATTTATAAAAATAGGCATTTATTTACCGCTAGCCAGTCCGTACCAGGATGGACCCAAGATGGATCCTGTTCTCTCTTCACGCCATTGTCATGGTCCCACGAAGGCACCTTCCAGCCAGGTTCCATTGATGATGGTGACATTAGGTATGTAGTGTAGTGGTTGAGTGCTAAGAAGTCTGCGCTTCCTCGAAGTGCTGTTACCTGGACACATTATAATAAACAGAACATAGAACATTAGTAAATTAAGTTTATTTTAGAAAACAGTATTTTAACACTCTCACTGCCAGCAATATATAGCATAGTTTCAATTCAGCAAGCTATGGAGTCCGCTGGCGGATTCCAACGATTCCGCAGGCCAGAATGCTTTGAGCACGCCTTGGTATCCGCTGTGACCCCCTAAATTGAAACAGATTTTTATACTACTGGCCTGCTTATAAAGAAAAAAATATGTTTAGGATTGTTTGGGGGCGGCCGGCGATACCCTCGGCCTACTGTTAATATTTCTTTAAATTAAGACTGGCCCTTTGCACTCGAAAACTTGGGACCCACCAGCGGATCCCATGGCAGTGAGAGTGTTAAAAATTATCTTTTGTACATTGCAAACAGCTATAAAATATTTGAAGCAGATGTATCTATCATCTTATACAGAAAGTTTTTGAGAGACACTAATATACGCACCTCTTCAGGAGTGAAACGTGGTAGACGTGATCGCGAGAATTCTTGTTGGCGACTCATATTGTCAACCCGTTCACGAACAAAACTAGGATAGTCACCGACATCTGAGAATATCGGATGAAGAAACATGCCCATCTGAAACAAAAAAAAAATGTAAGTAAACATGATCTTCTAATTGACAATACTAATTTAATACTAGTTAATCTCATTGATTTGAGTTTTGAAACTCTTTGACAATGTACAGTTCGCTTGCAGTCCTTTCATAGTTATTTTACTTATGAAGGTAAAAAAAAATAGGTTGCCTTAGTGGTCACAAAGTTATTTAGTTATTAGAAACAACCTTAATGCTACGAATACAAAGATCTGAAAACGATACAAGAGCGAAGGATACTATCCAACAGTCTATTTGGTATGCAATTACATTGCAATTACTAGGTACTGTTTTCGGCGTGTTTACCGAACGGAGGTAAGTACCTAAATAAATGAGAACAATGTAAAAAGACAAGTACCTTAAATCAAAATACTATGAAAATAATTAAAATAGACTAGCCTCGTGGTATCTACGTCAGTAAATTGACGGATTTTCTTAACAGCATAATAATTATTATGCTACTGAACTCAACCGTCTTGCAAGAGATGTTTTAGGAGGACCCCATTGTAGCCTTGAAACAAGCGTAATGTCGAGGAAAATCGTTTTTAACCGACTTCAAAAAAGGAGGAGGTTCTATGTTTGTGTTTTTTTTTTTTATGTATGTTACCTGATTTCTCCCCCATTTGTGGACCGATTCTCAAAATTCTTTTTTTACTTGAAAGAGTATACTCCTGAGGTGGTCTCATTTTAATTTGGTGAAGATCTGGTGCTGATCTTCGGAGATATACAATGGAACTCGTCAAAAATAGACGGCAAATCTGTCGTAATTGCTGGAATCGTTTGGATGTATAATGAATATACCTACATTACCATAACGTAACATCACGCCTGTATGCTCTGAGGGGTACGCAGATGTGTACAATATACCTAGATTTCGACAGTTAGGTATGTTAAGTTTCATTTATTAGGGATAACTGGATAACCCTATTACCATGACATGTATTGATAACAATTAACAATATAAAACTAAATTCAGGGCAAATATTTGTATGGGAACAACAAAAAATGGAAAAATAAAAAAAAAAATGAAAAAAAAACATCATCATTTCAGCCAAAAGACGTCCACTGCTGGACATAGGCCTCTCCATGGCATTTTTGGGGGGGTTTGCCATAATCGCCACGCTTGGCAGGCGGGTTGGCGATCGCAGTATGGTTGTTACAAAGACACAGAGAACGCTGCTGCCCATTCTCTGTTAAGTCCCTTAGTCGCCTCTTACGACACCCACGGGAAAAAAACATAAAAGTGTGAAAAATAAACTTTAGAAATAAAATCAGTTTCTGAAGTCGGTGACTTTTGTTTCTTTGATATCATTTTTTTGCCACTGACTTTAGAACCTGATTTTTCTTGTAAAGTTTATTTTTCACATTTTTATGTTTTTTTTTGAAGTCGGTTTTATTTTTTGCAAAAAAGTTATCTACGATTATTAGTTTGTCTTTATTCAATACTAGCTTTTGCCTGCGGCGTCACCCACGTGGATGTTGGAAAATATCCCAAGGGAACGGGATACAAACTTTCATTCCCCATTTAACTCCCTTAAGGGTTGAATATTAGAAAATCCTTCCTTATTCGTTGTCTACAAATATACGGATACTTTGTGCAAAATTTCAGCTTTCTTCATAGGTCCAAGGGTTTGGGCTGGGTGTCGTAATCATAATACTAGAAAGAGAAAAGACTGTCCAGTCTTACGGAACCCCCCATTTTTGCTTTTAAATCTGTTGTCTATCATTCAAATACGATTTTAATGACCTAAGATATTATCCTGATTTACGCAATCAAATACTTTCGAAAGATCATAGAAGATTCCTATGGTATCTTGTGCCACGTAGTAATATTTTTAATCTATTGCATAGATTCTATCGCGGGCCTTGAGTTGAGCGTGGAGAGCGAATCCAGAGATTTCCTAACAAAAATATTCAGGATTCAGTATTCAACCAGGTTGCTATGGTTATGGAAAATAACAAGGTTGTCAACTGAGGTTGTCAAATTAAATAATTGTTTGTGTCTCTGCTTTCTCCTTCTAAAATATTCTTACTCGTATAATTTGTGTACAAAGTGTTTTAAATATGAATAAACAAAGTGCATTTATTAATGAAGAAAGTCACGAAAAAATAGTGAAAGAAAATGAGTGAGGAGTGAGTACTCTATAAACATTCATTTTATTATTAGTACGCATCTATCATAAGTTTTATTGGTTTTTGCATAACTATTCTGCGAATCGGTCTAAAACGATTCGTTTTCTTATAAAATATCTAAAATAAAATAAATAATTTTCATATTTTTCAATGTTATGACACTTACGTCAATACTTTTTCTTTTAAATTTTCTGTCATAGAGTTTCTTACTAGCTTAGTTAGTCTATGAAGGTTAGTTTTGATTTATATAATGTACATCGCGCGAAATTCGAAGATCAAACTCTTAATATCGTTATTTTTGTTCAAATTTTTTGAATGAATAATTATTTTGGTGTGTAATTACACTATAAATACCTAATTATTTATACCTATTATTGCATAAGTTGATAAAAAATGCTATGCAATAGATTTACCGCGGCAGTCTCCGAGTGCCACACGTTTTTTTTAATAAAGTGACACCAACGTCAGTCGGACACCGGCCATTGGTTTAACCACAGAAGAGATAAAACCTCTTTTAACTATTCTGTGGGTTTAACCGTACTGTTGCTCGTGTAAGATTTTATTGCTGTGAAAATGATTGAGCACTTGAGTGAGCATTAACTTTATAAACACCTTGCTGAAAACCCGCAACACGGAAAGGGGCCTATAGTTGTTGCTGTCTTTACTGTCCCCGGATTTAAAAGGTGCTTTATTACTGTATTTTATTAAATCTGGGAAAATCCCTTCGATCTATTTATTTAAAATGGTACACCGACATTATAGTTGGTACATACATTTCATAATGAACATTAAAAAAACATTGATTGATCCCGCACAAATTAAACATTGTAGGTGTACTAACATGCATTTCAAGATAGTCCTTCGCCGCTTTGACATCCTCAGGTTTATTAGGGTCTTTTGGGTCAGCCCAAAAGGAGTCCAGCGCTATAGATACTTTTCCTGAAAATCGAACGGAATTGAATTATTGTGAAAAGTGTACAAGAACAAAGCATGTTGTACCGCTGCGCCGCCCGCCTCAAGTCATTGTTCGATGCTAGCAAGTTCGGGTCGGCACTGTCATTCCTTGTGGTTGTCTCGCTGGTCATCTCTTAGTTGCCATGGTTTATTTTATTAAAATTCATATAAAAGAGTTTCCAGGTTAGCGCAGTGGGCGATTGGAATGCTGTGCTGCGCTGCGGTTCGATCCCCGCACGGAACAAATATTTGTATTAACTACGGATAGTTGTTTTGGGTCTGGGTATTGCGTATGTGAGTTTAGATGTTTGTAAACGCACCCACAATACAGGAGAAATTTCTAGAGAGGGGCAACGTTACTAAAAACAAAAGTTTGTTGCCCATTATTCTCCATAGACATCTACGGTTTGGAATGGGCAACTACAGTACTTTCAAAACATAATGCCTTGTCACTCGTGACTGTGGCTTCGATTTATTTTTTTCTGACATTTAAAAGTGCCTGTAATGGTCTTATTGTAATAAATGCTTTGAGGTTGATTTGTTGAACACCAAAATCAACCCGAAGCAATACGGCAGTGCCGATTATACCGACACAACCACAGGTCCTTATTGAAAGCATATTGTACAGAAGTAGAATTCAGATAAAATAACACTTACCTTGCTGATGTGGTTTAAATTCCTTTTCATACAAGCGGTAAACTCGAGCATGGGCTAGCAAGTTGTTATGGGTACATAAATACAATCCATTTGCCCGTGAAACGTATAACTAAAGAAAAAAATATGATGTGATTAATCTGTTTCTCCATATCAATACTTAAACAATGAAAACTAAAATAAATATACATTTCGGTTTCGTCTGAAGCACACAATTGTTTTTGTTTTGGAAGGTTTTATAAAATAAAATGAAAACAGTTTTTTTGTCAATAGCCTGTGTGCAAAAAGTCTTCACACAGAAAGCTCGGTTTAACTTTAACGGTATGGCATCCTAAATTAACAAATTAACATATTGACGGGGAGTAAAGTTTAAATTTCAAGGTGTAAGTTTGGATGTAACTTTACATCTACAATAATAATAATTACAAAATCAAAAGTTACATATACATTAGAAGGCCGCTCAATATACATACATTTTGGCAATTCTCATGTGGCTCGTTTACCGTTATCCACATTTTAACAATATCCCCATATAGTTTGAATACGACCCTCGCGTAGTCCTCAAAAAAATCTACTAGCTTTCGATTAGCAAAGCTACCGAGGTCATCCAGTGGTATGGGCATGTCCCAGTGGTATAACGTGACAACAGGAGTGATGTTGGCTTTTTGGAGTTCTTCGAAAATTCTCCGGTAGTACATTACACCTTCTCCGTTTATATTGTTGTCGGTACCATTCGGAAGAATCCTGAAAATAATACCAAAGTAATTAAAGGACAAGAGAATGATGAGTCAAGTTTTGATGATGGAACAGCCCTAACTTGACATTCTAATGTGGATAAGCCCAACGAACTAATGATATCATTATCATTATCTCAATCTTACTTGCACAGTTTGTCTTCTTCTTCCATACTTTTATGTTTCTCGTCATCTCATGAGACACCTCCATTTTTACCCGACTACGGCGAAACCAAAAGGAAGGGTAATGATTTTGGCAGTCTATGTATGTATGTACGTATGTTCCACCGTAGCGCCTAAACTACTGAACGGATTTTAATAAATTAGGTGTCAATAGATTCGTAAGAATAACCCGGGTGTCTTAAGTTATATAAATTTTATAAATTCTTTTTATGACGGAATTTAAATGTCAAAAACTTACCTCAAAAAATATTAAGTTGAGATAATCATAGCAAGTTTGGTATCAAATGAAAGGTCTTGGCAAGCACATTACAATTAAGTATTATACTATAGTTTAAGTACACACAAAAATAAAATTAAAATAAAACTGCAATACACATGAAATTAGTAAATTATTATTCGGCATCAGCACAGGCCAAAAAAAATAGCTAAAGACGAAAAGAAAACATACTTCGTGGTGAGACAACCTTAACCCTTAATTTGGCATGGTATGTACCGTCATACACGAGCTTTAAAGAAATGATTTGTTAAAAAAATATCAACTTGCGTATGTTAAATTAACATTTTCATATTGAAACGTTAACTATATTTAGTAGAAAAAATAAAGCACGCATATAGCAATATTCATTTTTACATAACTTGAAAAAAATGACTACTTGGCGTACGTCAACTGCGTTGTTCAAGGTATTTACTCTATTATTGGGAATATTACATAGTTTAGTATAGGTGCAATGACTAAAGTGTATGCTTTATTGTGTAATAGAGTGCGTGTGATAATAATTGTGAAGTTTGTATTGCATTACATGATTCTTTTTGATCATAAATATGATGTATGCTGTGACATACACTGCCAAGTCTGTAATGAAACACCATCCAGTGTGCTTGTATGTTGTACATACAAGCACACTGGATGGTGTTTCATTAGCATACATTGCCAGGCTAAGGTTGCTTTTTGGGTTTATTTGGTTTTATGGAACCCTTTTTTTTAGCAAACGTTTCAAACTTGTGGTGGTAAAATTTTGGCGCCTCAGTCTGCTGAGAATGCATACTCTGATGGTAGCGAACTTTCTGACCTTGATGATGAACTACGGGTGCACACCCCACTTCTATGTCATCTTCTTCTGCACATTCTATTGATTGTTTTATGGACAGGCTTAATATTTTGGACGATGACGAAGACCTCTTCAATCAGAATGTTCGACACACACCAATGTAACAAAGCGTCTATTCAAGGCCTTCCCTAGAACCAAATTGTAAGAACATACCAATACTTAGTGAAATTTTATCACTTCCAGCTCCCACTATTCCTACAACCCCAGACTATTGGGACTATTGGGTTAGCTGCAGTTCGCATAAGGGCTTCTTCCAAGTCGCGCCCCAGAAATTCTAGACCAGAACGTCCCACTGTTTGTGTTTTTAGACGAGCTAGACAAATCACAAAGTTCACTCTGAGCTATCGATGGAAAAAAGCTGTTTTTCTTCTTGTTTCTAGTTGTTTTTCTGGGCAGTAGTTACAGAAGAAGACTCATATAACATCGACATACAAAATTAAACTTCATTCGGTTATTTCTACAAGTTCTTTTCCCCAGAACTTTAGCAGATATCGTAGAGCAAACAAACGCATGCGCAAAAACTGGATGCTCTATTGGTTTGACCTAAGATAAGATGGGAGGTTTTTACACACCCTATTCAAGACTGTTCGTTCAGTTGGTGCTTATTTGCGCAAATTCTGAACATATGTATAATCCGGGGCTTTTATACCGACAAGATTGTTCAAAATTGCAAAAAAGAGGGATGCCTTGCAAGGATTTTAGATTTGATATTATGTGCATTTGGCAATGTGTGCTGTGACATACATAGTTTTTCAGGAAATCTGAAGGTCCTATAATTTTTTCATTATTTTTTTGTGACACCTATAGGTGTCAACAATATATTTTTATGAAAAAAATATAGATTTTATAAAATTTTACTCTTTGCCATTTTAAGGGTTAAGATTAAAGAAGGTTTAATAAGCGCCTTACCTGGGCCAAGAAATAGACATT
The DNA here is from genome assembly GCA_949775195.1 of Diarsia dahlii. NCBI lineage: Eukaryota > Metazoa > Arthropoda > Insecta > Lepidoptera > Noctuidae > Diarsia > Diarsia dahlii. The sequence continues at coordinate 14,474,343 of OX459198.1, forward strand.
CGATAAGCACTGACGCCTAAACTTTTAATTATTTCAATGTCTTCCCTCCAGAGGTGGTAGGAGTCATCTGCGACATCTCCGTTCTTTTGGTCATAGGTAAATTGGTATTCGTGGACTACTTTGTCCCATACACTTTCACCTTTGCCTATGGATTAAAGATGTTCATGTAGGTATTATTAATATTGTGTGTTGGTTGTTCTTTTATCCTTTTAATAAAAGGGGATATTTCTCTGAATGATAAATTGAGGAATGAGGTTATACGAGAACGTTGCGGTTTAAAAGAAGATGTAGTGACAAAGATTAAAAAGGGTATGCTTAGGTGGTTTGGTCACGTTGAGAGGATGAGTGAAAGTAGATTAACGAAACTTTCGCCTTTTCCTATGGAATAACAGATAATAAGAAGGTGATATGTGGGTTTTAGTTATAATTTTATGACTTAACTTTATAGGGTTAAAAGTACCTCGACTACAAGCAAAGAGAAGCAGTGGGTGAAGTCAAGCTGTGGGTGATGATAATGAAACGAATCTTAGAAACTAAGCAAAAATTGTTCAGTATGTTCGAGTTCGAGTAATCCTACCTCCTTCGTTCCATCCTCCTTCAATTTGATATGCGGACGTAGCCACTCCGAACATAAAATCATCCGGGAAGGAGTAATTGCTGACCCCGGAGTGCACGAATTGTTCTCCTCTTGCTAATTTCAGCAAGCTGTATATTATTAAAATCCTGTTATGAAAAAATATAAAAAAATTAATATATTCTATAGCTGGACTATGATAGTAGAAAATCCAGCCAAGTGCATGTTGGACCACGCACAATGCAAAGTTCTGTAGTTGCCCATTAAAATAATGTGATCTTACTAAACTGATTAGCCACCCTACCTACCTCCAAACGATGATTTTTATTGTAAAAATTAAACAACCTTACATTTGCAGTTACAAGACCTATGCTTCCAATACATTATGTACAGGAAAATATTTTGTACAAGCACATTTTATAAAAATTGTACGACTATTACTCGTAAACTTGTAAAGCCTTATTAGCTGTGATAGTTTTCCTATTATTTTCGTTATATATGCTACGATCATGATTTTATTCACACGCCCAAACACAACCCGTATTGATGGTTTAGGTAGCCACACTTGAGTCTAACAAAAAATTGCATTTTAAAGCTTAATATTTCACAAACGAATCCCATAGTCGAAAAAGGGTTTGAGCAAACTCGCAATATTTTTAAAGACCTATCCAACGACATCTCGCACAATGGGCATTGCGAGAAAAAAAAAGTCTTTCCCACTTTTATGTGTACTGGAGATATCCTTAAAAAAATCATTTTAAAAATTTTATCTAAAGAACCACTTTGTCGGCGTGACACATTTGTATATTTATGCCAAATAACAGTTTTCTAGTACTAACAGTCTTTAAGATATAGTTCGGACGTACGGACAGACGGACGTACGGACAGACAGACAGACGGACATGGCGAAATTATAAGGGTTCCATGTTGACCGTAGTCAACATGGAATCCTTATAATAAAAACACCCGAAAAACGGTATTTTGTCATTTGACCGAAAATGAGTGTTTCTTAGACAATGAAACTGAAATGTAAGAGCGAGCGAAGCGAGCTCGGGACTTGATACAGGTAGGTTTAAAGAGAATGACAAGGGCTAAAAAAGTTTGCATAGGAGTTTTGGTAAAATATTACTGAACCAGAAAAGCCCGGTTGAAACTTTGATTTTACTGTCAGAAAGATGATACGCAAGACTATTTCTGAGATGACAACAAAATATACGAATACGGAAAAAAAACGGGCAGCGCCTTTCCCAAATATATTGGAGATAATCTATTTAATAGTAATCTAGATAGTAATTTAAATCAATAACAAAGTTTGATCTTACCTCAGAGTTATAAAAAAATAATTGTTCTGGCTGTCACCCAAGCGTCGCATTGTGGTAGGTACCTAACTACAATAACGATAGCAGCAGCTGCATTCTCTCGTCTGCATTTAAATCAAGATCATTAATAAAAACTATTCGAAAACGAAGTACCGTGTGCCACTGTATAAATACTTATTAGACACCCATATTAGGTATATCATTGTTTGCTATCAAATACCTCATTAAGCGTTTTTAATGAGATTTATAATCAGCTTCAGTACATTGGGATTTCATTTCTATTTTCTGTTTTTTTTTTTTTGTGGCTGAATCTCTTGGTGCTACATAATGTGGCAACTCATTTTTTTATTATAGGTTTCCAACTTCGGTAACGTACTACCTTTCAAAATTTGTTCAGCAATAATACTATAAATATTCGTCACCTCATTGTTTATATTGTAACAAATTACTAATTATAATGGTAGTGATTACGTATTTCTTTTGCTTTTTAAACCTAATTTATTATCGAATAGTTAATCAAGATCACGATTTGAATGCAGACCTACAGCTGCAACTAGTCCTTCGAATTCCGTTTTTTAAAAGCTGAGATTAAAATAATCAGATTAAATAGGTGAACGTAACGGATCGTTATCTAGTTAGTACAATGCGGAACTCGGGAAAAAGTCAGAAAGTTTTAGTTAATAACTTGTGGATCTCGGGAGTTGCCCTAAACAGCGCAATATTGGTGACTCTTAGGTAAGACCAAATCGTCCAGCAATATTTCATAATGACCTTACACAGTAATAATGGATATAAATGTTGATGGATGAAGAGGGAGAGGAAGGCAAAAGAAAACATGGATGGGTTGTAGGAGGAATGATATTATTATGAAAGAGAAAGGAGTACATGCCACTGTAACGTCTAACAGGGAAGAATGGAAAAAGGAAACAGTGTTGCGCCGACCCCAAATAGAATGGGATAAGTGCAGGAAGTGGAGCAGTGGTGGCCCAATGGTTGCGGCCCCGACTTACGAACAGTAAGTCGTGGGTTCGAACCCAGGCAGGCACATTCATCATTTCAGCCCGTAATCACCCACTGTTGGGTATAGGCCTCCCCTTTCCTCTGCCAGTCCTCTCTGCTTTGTGCGTCTCTCATCCATCCATTTCCCGAGCTCTTGACGATATCGTCCACCCAACGCGCTTTAGGGCGACCCTGGTTTCTCACGGCCAACCTTGGCCACCATTCGGCCAGAATCTTACTCCATCGGCCATCTCCGCGTCTAGCCAAATGTCCTGCCCAACTCCTATGCGTCTTACTTTGTGCAGGCACATTACTTTGTGTAATTTAATTCATCACCACTGCTCTCAAAATGGTGATGGAAAACATCGTGAGGAAACCGGCATGTCTTAGAACCAAAAATTTCGAAGACATGTGACATTTACCAACCCGTACTAGCCAGTGTGGTGAATTATAGCCCATCCCTGTCCTATAGATGAGGACTGAGTCCCTGTAGTGGGAACATTATAGGCTGACGATGATGAAGTGCAGGAAGATGATGATGTGCTTACACAGTATTTTTTTCTTTTGCTCCTCAATTTTACGTAGTACGACCCAGATCGAATGGCCATTGGGGACCGAATGGCCTTAATAGTGAAATATTCACATAGCGTAAGACACAGCATAGGAAGGTCAAAATGAACCAATGAGCAATCAGCTTCTGGAATCGACGTGGGGACCCCTAATAGACCTATGTCCAGCAGAAAACGTTTAATTACGTCCATAGTCAATTCGCAATAGGGTATTTCACCAAAAAAATCTAATTAGTCCGTCAGATAGATTTCCAAAAAATAATGGACACGTATTTTTTCTTTTTTCACGTAAACAAAAGATGAAGACGATACAGTGCTTCAAATTCAAAAACTCGTGCAAAGTCGTGTGACGTCACAAGGTTAGTACTTTTTTACTCACAGAGTGACGTCAAAACCCACTCATGATCTTTGACACGTTTCACTTTCGACAATTTTTATTATTTTAAGAAAACAAAAAACACGTGTCCAATATTTTTAGATAATCTAACAGACGGACTAATTAGATTTTTTTGGTGAAATACCCTATTGTGGGTTTTCGTATTGCCAACGTGACAAAGCAGGATAATACATCTCCATACCATTTTTATACAGATTATTTATGTGACATGAAATTAAGTAGGCTTGGATAAATTTTGGAGTTCCTAAAGTTCTCCCTCCTTCCTTCAAATGATAGCTCATGGACATGTGCATTCTCCCCACCTTCACCTATGCAGCGCAAACATGGTCGCTTACAAAACGTCATAAGTCTGCACTTGGGGTCTGCCAACGACGAGCTATGGAGCGAAGCATACTGGGTGTCAAACTTACGGACCGCATCAGAAACACCATACTTCGCTCCAAAACCCAAATAGCTGATGTTGGTCTTACAGCTGCGAGTTTAAAATGAAACTGGGCTGGTTGCATCTGCCGCATGTCGGAAGAGTTATGTGCAAAAATTACCACTCAGTGGATACCAAAAGGCAGGATACGTCAATGCAGCAGGCCCAAAAAGAGATGGGTGGATGAGCTGGCAACTACAGTACTTTCACAAGTTATTATGCCTTGTGATTGTGACTGTAGCGTAGGAGTGCAATGCGTCGTTTCGGGAGTTGCTGCGTCGGGCTGCGCGGCGCCGGATGTTACCGGCGGCGAGTGCTGTGAGTGCGGGGGCGCGCGGCGGCGTGTGCCGTGGCGGCGGGTGTGCGGGGCTCCGGGTTGCGGGGCGGCGGTTGCGCGTTTCGGCGTGCATTCGTTGTTCCGTGATTCGGGGTCTCGAGCATTCGTTGTTGCGGTTGCGTCGCTGCGTGCTTTCGTGCTCGCAGTGTTCGTTGTTGCGGGCATTCGGTGGCGTGTGGTTCGGCGTGGTGGCTTTCGTAATGACGTATTGCACTCGTAGTTTCGTTCTTCTTCCGTCCTTCTGACATACAAAAGTGCCTGTAATGGCTTAATTGAAATAAAATATTTGAGTTTGAGTTTGAGTTTGAGCTAGACTCTTTCACAAAGGATTGGCCTACAATCTCACTAGATAGCGAAAAGTGAAAATAGGGGAATAGGCCTTTGCCTTGCAGTGGGACAATATAGGCTTATAATTATAATAAAGTTCTCATGCAGTCACTTTTGTAAGTGAGTGATAATTGAAAGAAAAGGGAATAATTAATAGTGTGGTGGTTGACACTGGAGGATGGAGCAAGACGACATGTTACGCCGCCCCGAGTAGCATGATTGTTTCATGCTACTCGGGGCAGGAAAATGATTTCTATACACTTAACAGTATTTTTTATATCACAGTTTCCTGCAATCAGCAAGGGGAGGATCAGTCGTGCATTCCGGGGTGAGCAATTACTCCTTCCCGGATGATTTCATATTTGGAGTGGCTACGTCCGCATTTCAAATAGAAGGAGGATGGAACGAAGGAGGTAAAATTATTTGAATACAGTAAAGAATTTATTTTTATTCAGTTTCTAAGGTTTTTTATCCCCTTTTAAATAAGAGCATAAAAGAACAAGCAAAACACATTTTTGACCTTCTTAATACATCAACATCTTTTATTCCATAGGCAAAGGTGAAAGTGTATGGGACAAATACCTTCACGAGGACCCTACACGTACTACTGACCATAAGAACGGAGATGTTGCAGCTGACTCTTACCACCTCTGGAGGGAAGATATTGAAATGATCAAAAGTTTAGGCGTCAGTGGCTATAGAATGTCTATTTCGTGGCCCAGGTAATAGGTATACAGGGTGTAAATTAACCCTTCACACAGCCGTCAACCAAGCATTCTGTACATTAAACTAAGTACCCCTACGCAAAACGACTTTTTTTTTGGGGTTTAAAACACATTTCACGGTTAAACTCAATGTAGTACTCTTAAAACATTGTGCTAGTGGATGCTTTGAAAAGTAAACAGTTCATGGAAGTTATTTAATTTAAAGTTTTTATTTTAAACTCTCTTGCTAATGCCGTTTAAAACCGTCTCATTATCTCCTGCGAAGTGTAGCGCAACGTTTTCTTATTTTGGCCCACAGCTCGTTGGGCATACGGCAGACACGGCCAGCCCAGTCCCACTTCAGCTTAACGGCTTTTTGGGCAACGTCAGTGATTTGTGTTTTGAAGCGTACTTGCATAGTAGTATGCGGTCGATTAGTTTAAAGCCTAAGATAATACGCTCCATTGAACGCTGGCAAACCTTGAGCTTGGACTTTTGAATGTTTGTCAAGGACAAACTCTGAGATTTATGTGTCAAAATGGGAAGATTGCACATGTCCATGATTTTTTGTTTGTGAGACTATGAAAGATCATCTTTCATAAGCTCCTTTATGGACCAGTAGCTCTTCCAAGCAATATAAGTTTGTCTTATGACTTCCTTGCCTTGCCTGGACTGGAAAGAGACTAATTGGGATGTACTCATGGACATATTGCAATTCTTCTCAATTTTCCCGGATCTTGTATTTGGTGTTGTTTGACATCAGTTTGGTCTTTGACATATTCATCACGAGTCTAACCTCAAGGCTTATGTTAAGGAGCTTATGTTGATCCAGTTCAGCTAGCACTTATATAATAAATAATTTAACTGTCATGTTTTTTATGTATGTCTGCGCGTGCAAATGCACGTGCAAGACAGCATGAATGAATAAAACGCAAAACAACTTTCTAGTAATCTAGTTAGTGGAAGTAAACCTAGGTGACTTTAGCTATTTATTTATTTATTCCCAGAATACTTCCAAATGGTACTGACAACAATATAAACGAAGAAGGTGTAATGTACTACCGGAAAATTTTTGAAGAGCTCCTTAAAGCCAACATCACCCCTGTTGTTACGTTGTTCCACTGGGACATGCCCACACCTTTGATGGATATCGGCGGCTGGATCAACCCAAACCTCATCGACTACTTCGAGGACTATGCTCGGGTAGTGTTCAGGTCCTTCGGTCATTTAGTCAAAATGTGGCTGACGTTAAACGAACCGTACTGGAATTGCATAGATGTAAGTACATGGATCGTCTCCCAATGTCAGTGAAGACCGCATAAAAAATATTTGTGTGTTTCAGATACTGAGGAAATGTGTCTTTGTTCTCCTTTAACTTCAGTAATTAGGTATTGATATTATTAAAAAATAGATTAATAACATGATTATGTTGAACTCATCAGGTATATGCACTACGAAGTATGGAATATTATCATTGTATTCACAACAACTTGCTAGCTCATGCCCGGGCTTACCGCTTGTATGAAAAGGAATTTAAACCACATCAGCAAGGTAAAGTATGATTTCACAATAAATTATAATCATTCTTTAAAACGGCGCTACCGTTATTGCTTCGGGACAGTTTTGTTGTCTAATAAAATAAATATAGTCAAAACGATTGTCAGTGCCAAAACGAAACAGCTTGTAGCACGCATTGATTTATTTTTCTGCCCCTGTTTTAATTTCTTACTTGTACGCCTTACAAAGAAATTTTATAGCTTTTTTTCTTTCAGGAAAAGTATCTATAGTGTTATACGTGGCTTGGGCTCAACCAAAAGACTCAAATAAACCGGAGGAGGTCAAAAGTTCAGAGGACTATCTTCAAATTACTGTCAGTACCTTAAAATTTCCCATAGAAAGTGTAACAAGTTTTTTGGTACAACTTAAAAACGTCAACTTTATACTTTTTCATGAGATTTGGTATTTTTTTCATTGATTTCTACCCTGTTAAGCATAATTATTAAACATGACATTCTTTCGAGTCAGAGAGTGATACAAAATAATACAATACTAAGCTCACACACAATATCATTAAGATGTAACCAAATGCAAAGTATAATTAATTATATAGTATCAATGCATAATAAAAACGAATGGCCGATTGGGCTGAAAAGTTCTGGGGTGGCGACCGCGAACCGGAAGACGTTGCGTTGGAAGGCCTCCCACTAGGTAAACCGATGACCTAGTGAAGGTTGCGGAGACCCGCTGGATGAGATGCACGAGACCGGTCAATGCGGCGACACCTGGAGGGGCCTATGTCCAGCAGTGGACGTCTTTTGGCTGAAATTATGAAAATGATGATCCTTTCACAGTCATTCTACCTGCACCCTTACATCGCTGTCAAAATCACAGTGATTTTTACAATCGTAGCAATTAGGTGGCTTTCAGGTTGCTGTCACTGCCAAGTTTATCAAAACTGCAGTCTATTTATTCCTGTAAATACTAAGTCTTGTTTGTGTTGGACGGCAGCTGTCACAGCTTAAATAAGTGAGAAGGGACTGCAAGCAACCCGATGTCAAAATTTCCTTTAACTCAAAACTCAGTAAGCAATAATTACAACGTATTGTTTTAAACATTATTTTTGCCCTTTTAAGGTGGGAATGGTTGCTCATCCGATATTCTCGGATGTCGGTGACTATCCTAGTTTTGTTCGGGAACGGATTGACAACATGAGTCGTCTACAGGGATACTCGCGGTCGAGACTACCATATTTTACCCCTGAGGAGGTTTGTATACCTAATATCTCGCAAACACCTTCTGTATGCAATGACAGACGTTATTGCTTTAAATAATTTTATGACTTTCGTGTAAGAGCTGATAACAAAACTTTTTCAAAAATCAACTGCAGGGGGGCGGGCAAAAATGTATGGAAGCTGGCCTAGGAACCAATAACAACATGTGATATATCATTGGAAAGGGTTATTTAACTACTTTAAATTCTTCTATGATGGATAGTCCCAAATCGCTGTGTGGAAAAGTTATTGCATGTTAAAATCATACTTGAGCAAAAATCTCGCCATTACTTCATTACGTTACTTCATTCGCCTTTATACTCATTCTCCTTTATCCGGTGCATCATCACTATCACTATCACTACATAGTATAAAACAAAGTCACTTCCCGCTGTCTGTCCCTATGTATGCTTAAATTAAAACTAGACAACGGATTTTGTTGCGGGTTTTTTAATAGATAGAGTGATTCAAGAGGAAGGTTTTAATACCGTTTTTTGCACCCGTGCAAAGCCGGGGCGGGTCACTAGTTTCAATATAAACAGCGAAATATTTATATATGAGTAAGTATGGTAAATTAATCTGCCTCCTATAGGTTTATTTCAATTTTTTTTTGTCCCAGATTCAAATTCAAATCGTTTATTGCAATAGATGGGAAATCCTCATTGATGTCGTCCACTCTGAGGCGAGTGGAGGGGTCTGCCAGATTTGTACTGACTAAACACCGCGCCGGTGTTCCTTTCCCACACTTGCACCGGGGATCATGGGAACTACTTTGCCTTAATCGATCCCCGGTTAGTGCCGAGCCCCCCCCTGCGGGCCTCCTCAGGTTAAAGGGGCATATTCTAAAATAATACCTACCTACCTTTAATTTTGTTCATTCTTTAACCAGGTAAAATCAGTTCGAGGCAGTGCAGACTTCTTAGGTATCAACCACTACTGTACAAACTTCATCTCTCCAATTAAGCTTCTCGAGGATTCGTTTGATTTGAAGATGCCTTCTTTTTACTATGACTTTATGGACATATTTGAGGACAAAAATCGCTGGTTTAAGGTAAATAAATTCAAACTCATTAGACACTCTGTCCGTCTATTACCTTATCACTCTGAAACGGATTTGAATGTTTGGTAAACGGATATACCTACTTTACTAGGTTTAAAATAAACTCTTTTGCAAAAAAAACGGGCACTTCATATTTTTTTCTCTACTTCAATGAAGAAGGACAAGTAAGAGGTTTTATTAATTTGACGATGTATTGGCATGTTATTTGATGAATCCTGGCATGATTCTGTGCGTTCCAAATTTAAATTTTGAAATTAACAAAAGGAAAATAATGATTATTGTAGATTATTGTAAAATTGCTTTACTAATGGCGCGAATTGCTGAAACGATTTTATTACTGATTACTAAAATTTTAAAACTTTTTGGATATTTTCTGCAAATTAAACAATTTTATCTTTCTTTTTACATTAAATACCACTTTTTGACATGAGTGATAAAGCGATAAGGGCCGGTAAAATTATAGCCCTACTTGAAGAAGGTTGTTCGCAAACTTACGTGTCTCAGCGGCTAAATGTGAGTCGTTCAACTGTCCAAAGGACTTGGCAACGGTATCAAGAGACCGGTTCGGTCAAAAGAAGACCCGGTTCGGGAAGAAAACGACGCACAGAACCAAGAGATGACCGCTTTTTGGTGAGTCAGGCCTTGCGGAATCGTAAGGCGTCAAGTGTGGACCTGAAGAAGAGCCTTGAAGAAGTAAGAGGAGTAGAAGTTAGCTTGTGGACCGTCAGGAGGAGGCTTTTGGCTGCCAATATCAGGAGTTACCGCCCGGCTCGGGGACCTAAATTACTCCGTGAGCACCGTGTTGCTCGACTTCAGTTTGCTCGAAACTGTGCTTCATGGACTCTGGAGGACTGGAATAAAGTATTGTTTTCTGATGAAGCTAGAATCTCTTTGTGTGGAGAGGACCGACGCCGGCGAGTGCTACGAAGACCACGGGAACGCTATGCGGAAGTGTGTTTCGAAGAAATCACTCCTTATGGCGGAGGCTCCGTTATGTTTTGGGCAGCAATTAATTCGACGGGGCGTATGGAGTTAGTTCTCATAGAAAATGGAACATTAAATGCACACCGGTACATAATGGAAGTCCTAATTCCATATGCACAACCCGCATTGACTGCACTTGGGGAAGATTCCATTTTTATGGACGACAATGCTCGCCCGCACCGTTCTGGCGACGTGGAAGCGTACATGCAAGAAGTTGGGATCCGTCGTTTAGATTGGCCAGCTCGAAGTCCTGACCTCAATCCAATTGAGCATGTCTGGGATGTTCTAAAGAGACGGGTAAGATCAGTGCAACATGCTCCACAAAACATCAGGGAGCTAAAAAGAGTCATTGCAGAAGAGTGGGAACGTATTCCTCAAAACGTCATTAAAAACATCGTGGAAAGCATACCCAGAAGGATTCAAGCTGTGATTTTGGCAAGAGGAGGTCACACTCGTTATTAGGTTATTACATTTGTAACTTTATTTAATTAAACAAAGTAAAAAAATCTTCTTGTCTTTATTGCCGACCACTTCTTATTGTTTGGCCGTGTACATCGGTTTTAAAGAATTCATAGATTTTTTTTTTAATTGCCACAGTTCACTTCACGCGTATTAATTTACACGATTATAAGTATACAGACTACGTCAAACAATTAAATTTCATTGAATTAACTTAAATCGACCTTAGAACGTAAATTTCCTAAGGTGCCCGTTTTTTTTGCAAAGGAGTGTATATAATGTTTCTAAGGGAAAGTTATCTGCACCCATGGCCTGTGTAAGAATAAGAATCCGCTGAAGCCGAAAGGCACTCCTTTTCCCGTTATTGCTATCTTTTTTTGTTCTAGGTTACAACTGGATATAAATAAATAGCTACGCATAATATTATATTCTTTGAATTTACGGCAGATTTACCCACCGGGCTTCCGAAAACTTCTCAACTGGCTTCAAAAAACCTACAAAATATTAAAAGAAATCCCAATAATCATAACTGAAAATGGATTGGGTGACAAGGGACAAACTGAAGACTATGAGAGAATTTCTTATTACAACAACTATCTCGATCAACTGCTGCTAGCTATACATGAAGATGGGGTCAATGTCAAAGGATATTTTGCTTGGAGTCTTATGGATGACATGGAATGGGATAACGGCTACACGTAAGTTTTTCACTTTTTGCGCTATAACTTTACTAAAGGCTATGCCGTAGTATCCTGAACCCAAGTCAATACAAGTTGACGCAAGCACATCCGAAGAAGTGGCTTCCGCTATAGACATCTCTAGAAGCAAAATGGCAAAGTGTTCTGGCGAAATGTAAATGTAATTATCAAATGTAAATGGAATCAAATTTAGGCGATTTTTAATTATAAATGTGTGTAATGGACGAATTTAAAATCAATTGTTACTGTCTAGCGTCCTACATCTTTTAATTGTACGTTTAGGCAAAACATGTGATTGTCACATGACATTGTCAGATAATTTATTGTAACATCTTGCATGCCATGTGTACCTACTCATGTTTTGGACAAACAAAATAATCTATAATTAGTCTTATTTTTTTCTGTATCATCTTTTACCGCCGCCATCTTGTTATTTATAAAACAGTCACAAATAGCGCTGTAATTGTCATAGGTACAACTTGCGAGATATAATTAATAAAATAAAAAAAGCCTGTTTATTCCTTGCTTCTTTTACAGTGATCGAACTTAATTTCTAGTTGGAATGTGTTATTGGGTTAGTTTCCTGTATTAAATGTAGTTGTTAGTTTTGTTAGTTATCTTCTTTTGCAAGGACCCCCAGATTGGGTAAAGGCCTCCTCCAAAGCTGTCCAAGTGTCTCTGTCCTTTGCTATTTGGCTCCAATTTGAGCCAGCTGTTTTGATTATCTCGTCCTCCCACCGTGTTACAGGTCTGCCTCTGCTTCTTTTCCCTTGCGGGCCCATGCTTCGCTCCATTCCCCTTTGGCAGGTGGTGATTTTGTGCTTTGCTTTGGCACTGAATGTCCACGTCTGGCATCCGTACGTCAAACACGGTATGGGGCTCGAGTTCATAATCTTAGCTTTCAGTCTTATAGGCGAGTTACTCTTAAAAATTTCCTTGAGACTCCAGTATTTTTTCCATGTCTGCTGCACTCTCCTGTCTATTTCTATTTCATTGGTTTTCCTGTAAAACTGATTGTTTTTCCTAAGTAAATGTAGTCTTCTTCTTATCGTGTGGGTAGTAAGGTCTTACGACCCTACACACCCTAGTGTCAGAGTTTCTAAACCGCCGCAAGGGCCTCTGACATGGTTTGACGACCGCCATTTGGTGCCATGGTGCACCGGCTTAAATAAAAATTGAAATTAATTGAATTTAGTAAATGTAGTGTTCCGTGTATTCGAGTGGATCTCCATTGACTCTTATTGGTATCTTTACACTATTAGTCATTGTCATGGTTTTGGTGAGATTTATTTCCATTCCAACATTTGTACTACCTATCTGTAAGGACTCAATCATATTCTGCAGTTACGAGCTTGTGTCCGATAGTATCACTATGTCATCTGCAAACCTTGGATGGCAAGAAGGCGCCATCTACATACGAGTATATTTCCATTTTATTCCAGTTTAATTTGTTGATTATGACCTCCAGAATAGCTATAAATATTTTATAAGACAATGGGTCGCCTTGTCTTACGCCCCTTCTTATGGGAAAGCTTGGCTCTAAAGATTCTAGTTTTATTCTTCCCATAATTATTATTCTTGATATGCTCTTGATGACCTCAATATATATTTCATGAACTTCTTGTTCTTTCAGACTTTCCCAAATGCTTGCGTGTGTTACCGTGTCAAAAGCCTTTTGGTAGTCAATAAATGCTAGGTAAAGGGGTCTCTGTTGTTCTTTGTATTTTTCTATGATCAACTCAACGGTGTGGATGTGGTTTAGTGTAGAGAACCCCTTCCTAAAGCCTGCCTGTTGCACTGGTTATCTGTCTTCGATTTCAGGACTGAATCTTGCATTAATGATTGCGGAGAACAGCTTGTATAATAATAGACTCGGTAGTAGGCTTATCGGTCTATATTTACCAACATTTTTTGGGTCTCTTTCCTTGTAAATTAAAATAATATTGGATTCGGACCATGGCTTAGGTGTTTCTGATTTTTGCAGTATCAGATTAAATAGTTCTGCGGTGTGGTCAGAATTACTTCTATGTTCTAGTCTTCAATGCTTCGTTTGTGTGTTTCGTCTATTAGTTGTATGTTCTCTTCACTACTGTGCCTTGTGGTGTTGATTTGGGTTGTGGGTTGTCTATTGTATAATTCTCTATAAAAGTCGGCAGCAGTAGTGAAAATATCTATACGCTTGTATCCATGTTGTACCTTGTTCTAAGATCCTTTTGGGCCCTTTTTGTGCTTCCTGCTACATTTAGATGTTTTTCTATGATATTTTGTCTGTGCCTTGCGTAATCGTTTTTTATATATTTGTTGACTAATTTATAGAGTGCGGCAAGTTCGTTTTTCATAGCTCTAGTTTTTTGTTTTGTTCTCTGCAGTTCTTTCCGTCTTTGTAATAGGGCTGCTGTTCTCGCAGATAGTATCTTATGGCGTTTTTGGGCGTCTTCTGACAATCTTGCTTTTTTTAAGCTGCAGGAGTTTTAATAAAATACGGGTAAAATACATTCAAGTCTTATAATATTATTTGTTTTATTTTTCAGATCAAAATTCGGCCTATTCAAGGTCGATTTTGACAGTCCAAATAAAACGCGAACACCAAAGCTATCAGCGAAGAACTATGCCAACATCGTGCGCACACGTCGTGTTGACTTCGATTACATCAAGCCACTCTTGGTCCAGAATAGTGTCTCAAGTCTAAGCCCACTAAAAAGGTGAACGCAGACTTGGCCGCACCGCACGCGCCATTACGCCGCAGTCATCGCTTTTGTTAATGGCCTCGCACCATGATTCCATGTTTCCGTCGCCGCACGGTTCGGCCAGCCAGTAGCTGCGAATGACGACACCCACGGCGGCGTGCTGACTGCAGCGTCCGATGTTGGTGAAGTCATCAGCTGCGGCTCGCAGAATTCGGCCGTTTTTAGTACAGCGGCGACTGAGGCGCGGGTAGGTGTACGAGGGACTCATTACCCGTGGTCCCGGTGGGTCGACCTATTACCGGGTCCACGGGTAATTTTAATTACCCGTGGTCCCATTAGGGGTGTTCACAGATTTCTGACTATAAGTACCAATAGAAAATGAGAACCATCAGTTACCTACATACGATATAGTTTACTAATTCATAAGCAAATAAAATAATTAATTCAATCATTGGGAACAAAAAATACCAGAATACTGAAATTCATGATGAATTCGTAACCGATAGGTTTCGGAACTCATCATTTTATTGAAATGGCAAGAACAAGTAGGAGATGGGAAACAAGGATAATAAAGTCTTACAAACTACCAGGAGGCCAGAAGCATGAAGGAGGTATAACAGTAGTATCATCAGTACATACTGCATGCATGGTATTAGAAACATGAAGTTTAAATAGATTTGATAATGAAATTCCAATAAACAATACCTCCTTCATGCTTCTGGCCTCCTGGTAGTTTGTAAGACTTTTCGACCCATTACCCGTGGACCCGGTAATGGGTCGACTCACCGGGACAACAGGTAACGAGTCGTACGAGGTTCCATAGAACTTCATATTATAAAAAAATCGAACGGTGCGTGTGGTGTAGCCCAAGTCTACATTTACCTTAAACTCCCCATAATAATAATATGTAAACAAAAAAGTTTTCGTTTGCTTTCACCATATTTATGTCGGGCGAGAAAGTATGCATAATCTGAGTGGAGTACTGTAACTGTAAGAGCTCGCACAATAAACTTGCGTTTCCTTGACTGTGTGAGTCAGACATGTCAATTTGAATCTTTACTATCATTAAATAAACTATTTTAATGTTTGGATAGCTTTGTTTTAAAATATCCCTTTGTTTTATTTATCATTTATTGATCCAAAACTATACATATTTGTACGCCAGAAACGGCAAAATATTATGATCTTAATATATAAAAGACCTTCCAGCTTTGTATATGAATATTCTGACGAAAAAATTAATAAATATATGGTTCTCCCCTATTGTTTTGTCTTTCTCGAGAAATTCCTGTCGGTCCATACACGGTCCAGCTGTGCCATTGCACTTTTTGCACTCCGTCTCACATGACTCGTTATTCGCTATAATGGAGCCTAGGTGAAGCCCTTTACGATTTCTAGGTTAAGTCTGATGGTCATGGTGGTGACATGCTACGATCGACTGTCATGACTTTGGTCTTGGCTCTGAGAAGCCCTATCTCCATACTGGTTCGTTTCCCATCTATCTAACAAGATGCACATTTCCTCTTCGTTGGCCGTGGAAAGTGTGGTATCATCGGCATAACATAGATTTGTGATCTTTGTCCCGCTGATTCAAATGCCGCCGCGCCGCCCTCCCAGTTTTCACACACTCGTTGCATGATAAAATCCCCGTAAATGTTGAACAAGATAGGGGAAAGACAATGTGCAGCCAATCCTGACTACGCCTTGGTTGTCAGAGTATAAAAACTGAAGTAGGCAGATCAGATGTTCCGTAACCTTAGTTCGAAGACTACCTGGCTATACCTTGCTGTAGTCATGTAGTTGTTGCAGGTTCTTGTAGAGCCTATTTTATGCAAGGGTAGAATAACTGATTCGGTCCGGTCCTTTGGCCATTAACCTGTTTGACAAAATATGTAGTTGCAGATGTGATGAAGACAGTCAATGCCTATGTCACCTAAAGCGCTTAACATTTCGGCTGTTGTTTGGTCTGGTTATGGAGCTTTCCTGCATTTTTAGTGCTCCGATTGCTGCTGTTACTTCGGATCGCAGTATTGAGGGTTCCCAATCTAGGCTGCTCCAACTGGGGCCCTGGAACCATCAGAGCGCGTGGTTGATGGAATGATGGTCAAAGAGCTATTCACAGTATGCATGACTCCGCCAAAACCTCAGAAAGCACGAGAAGTAGTTAGTGCAAAGCCTAACCTCTCTCTGTTCATACCGCATTGCCCTCCGGTTGGACTATGAGAGTGAGGGAAGAGAGCTCACCCTTGTACATATATCGATGGCGTATCTCCGCAGAGGTTGGCCGCCATGAGCGAAAACAGTCAGGAGCTCTATCATTATTTGAAATATTGCTTACTGTTTGTAAAAAAGACACACTCATAAATGCTCTATAAATCAAATGACTTTAGTGCTAAAGTTTAAACTTAAGTGTCATTATATTATTCAATTTATAGTTATGCGTTGTTACTTATATGTTTCAGTAGTCAATATGATTGATTTCATTTTAAGCATTC
Organism: Diarsia dahlii; assembly: GCA_949775195.1. Lineage (NCBI taxonomy): Eukaryota > Metazoa > Arthropoda > Insecta > Lepidoptera > Noctuidae > Diarsia > Diarsia dahlii. Next base: position 14,491,144 of record OX459198.1, read on the forward strand.
AATAGGTAAAATCATCTAAGCCACAATTCAGTTAGTAACATGTATACCTTGAGAATAGTCAATTTAAACAGAGCAATATTTTTAGTGACTCTTAGGTAAGACCAACACGACTAGTGATTTTTCTTCTAATATCTAAACCGTTAACTTTCTTTTAAGCTCGTGCTTGAGATTTGATCTTGATTTCGTACTGGGTACGATCCAGATTGCATGACCATTGGAGTTTAAAGGTTCTGGAGTAGTGACTAGTGACCACGTACCGTAAGACACACCATTGTTCCAAAAGCTAAATTTACTAACAGCACCGTCCATGTACATATTTGAATCTTGTAATTTCGTCAAAACACATCAGTATCTGTACAAATCCTTTGGTGATTATTGTAATTTTAATACCCGATATCCTAATAGTTTTCCCTTGCCGAATATAAAAACTGACCTGTATCGAAGAAATTGTTACCCCATGTCAATTAAACTTTTTAACAAATTACACACTGAACTAAAAGACATAAGATCAATACCTTTATTCCGAAAAAAATTATATGCCTGGTTAGTAAATAAATGTTTCTACACGATCCAGGAATACCTTAGTTATAAGAATAGAAAATTACTGTAGCGCCTTAATATGTGTTCCGTAACCATACATTTTTTTTATCTATGCGCGCACTGTGCTTGCGAACGAATGGAAAACGTGTTGAATCCAAGATGGCAGCAGCAACGGTTGCCTAAGTGCGCGCTCCCGGTTAAAATCCTTGGAATGAGGGTTAATCGTCGCTAAACGGCTTCTATCTGGACTGATCGTGACTCCTGAAGGCTCATATAGTGCAGTACAGACTTTGTTGCACCAATTTGTGAGTGGACAATCGGACCGGCCGGTCGTGTGGCAACGCCAGCCACGTGCCACCAGGACAAGATTCCCTCGAAGAGCCACTGGAGGCTAGCAGGTGAGTGACGCACTTTATGCTTGGAAGGTCTAACCGTCTCCCCGCGAGCAAGCACAGTTAGTCATTTAATAATCAACTAAAATACGTATCGAAAACTGCGCTTGCCCTCCAATGTACCATCATCGGCTTGGTACATTTTTTGGTGCCGAAACCAGGGAACAACGGATATAATTCGATTAAGTATTCATTCGTTTACCCGCTAACAGTAAAGTTCTCGTAAAATCTTATGTAATTTTCAACATTCGACACAAAGAAATTAAAATCATTTTTTGTCCCACTTACCCCCAACTATTTCCCACTTTTGGGCAATACATATTCGTTTTAGGTCGATTGCTATACATTACACTAGTTTATTTCGTTAATCGTTGAAAAACAAAAAAGTGAATTTTCAAACGTACATCGATCTTTTCAGAATGTTATCATCGATAAATTCTTTGTGTGTCCGATGCATTCTTGTTCATTCGCTATAAACTCGTGTGGCTACACGTATTTCGTTGTTATATTCCATCGAAATTATCATACAAATCGATATAACATCGAACAGAAACGTAAATAACCTTATGTAACCATACTTAAAATATTTCTTCCATTTGAATGAACTGATTATTTCGTATTTTTCATCGCCGCCATATTAGTTCGAGTAGTTCGTTGTTCTAAGATTTGAAATTGAACTGAACCATAGACAAATTGAATTATTTAGTTAGTTTTTCTTTCTATTCAACGACAATATTAATTTGTTGGATTAGCGTTGTAGTGACTGAGCCAAATGAACTGTGATTGAACAGTTGACGTACGGTGATCGGATTTCGTTCTATTCAGTTTGGAAAGGTTTGTTTACCTTTTTCATTGTTATTAATTAAACTTAACGGTGCCATTACTTGTTCATTATATAATCTTATTGTTAAATATAGATTGTTTTAACGTTAATAAGGCTAACTAATAAACAAAATGCCTTACTATTCTAAAAAATCATTACGTAGATTGAGTAAAGGTAAATCGGTTGAAGTCGAATGCCCAACTGAACGCGACTTACCGGTATTGCGTAGAAAACGTACTTTAGCGTTTAATAGGTTATCTAAGACGCTTGAAGTCGCTCGTTTAGCGGAAAATAATGAATGTGATTTAAATAAATTATTGGCACATTGCTCAGACTTAACGAAATTAGTAAATAACTTTGAAGAAGCCCATGATGACATACTTAGCTTATGCGAACTTACAGATGAACAACAAGTGGAACAAGATAGTATCAGATCCGACTTCGACGAACGATATTATGAGATTCTCGCGATACACCGACGCTTAACGACGGTCGATAAGCCTAACGCATACAACGATAAACCAAATAAATCTCATAATGAGCCGTCGAGTGTACTCAAAGTAAAATTACCTAAAATTAACTTACCGCAATTCAGTGGTAACATAAAGTTGTGGCCCGAATTCTTCGATATCTTCAACTCGCTGATTCATGAGAATGGCTCACTTTCGGATACGGAGCGCATGCATTACCTCGTCTCTAGTCTGACTGGTGATGCGTTAGCACTTATACGAACCTTTCCTGTGACGGGCTTATACTACCACGAAGCATACTCTGCATTGGTTGCGCGGTATAAAGACAAGCGGGAACTTGCCTTTACTTGCTGGAGGGAGATCTTGAACGTTAACCTGAAAGCCAACTCACCCATTGATTTACGACGTGTCCTTGATTCTTTTAACGAAAACCTATCGATTCTCAAACGGCAAGGGCTACCGACGGATCAGTGGGATTTTGTAATCTGTTACCTTTTACTATCGAAAATGGATTCAAATTTGCGTTGTGCCTTTGAACGAGTTACTGCTTCTCATGAGTTTCCAAAGTACAAAGATCTCAACGATTTCCTGTACACCAGATGCGAGGCTATGGTTCGCGACACACACTTCTCCGCAAGTGGTCGCGATAACCGTGCCAACGAAAAACCACATAAGCCGAGTGGTTCACGGAATTCTAACACCGCGGTCGTAAGTAAAAAACCTACTTCGACATTTCTATCGAATACAGTAGTTGACAAACCGCCAGTAGTTGCGCCCTCATCATCGATTTCAACCACATCGAACGCAACTGCACCATCATCGTCAACATCGTCGCGTCCTTCCCGAACAGCTCTTGTGCCACCAACTGAACCTCGAAAGTACAAGTGTCCGTTCTGTGGGGAAGAACATTCCATTAATCAGTGCAAATCGTTCACTGACAAATCTGTTCAAGAAAGACTTGACCACGTGAAAACCAAACATTGGTGCTTCAACTGTTTGAAGCCATCACATGAACTAAAAAACTGTAAGTCAATGTTCACGTGTCAAGTGTGTCGTCAACGACATCACACCTTGCTACATCAAGATCTAGAGGTTTCGAAAACCGATAATACCGAAAAGGCCACTACCTCGCAGGTCAGTGTACTTACCAATATCGGTGATCGTTCCATGGTTCTGCTGTCCACAGCTAATATCGAAATTCGCGATTCATCGGGTCGTTATCAAACTTTTCGTGCGCTGATTGATTCCGGAAGTCAGGCCCACTTCATAACTGAACGTGCTGCTGAGCGTTTAGGTCTCCAACGAACGCAGTCAACGCGTAGGATTCACGGCCTAGGTCATGCTTCAACATCCGCTAGTGGTACAACCAGCTTAAGCGTAGGTGTCCACGACAACGATTTGTTTAGTATTGAAGCGTTAACATTACCTAAGATCTGCGGCAATATGCCAGTCGTTAAACTGAACAAATCTGCGTGGCATCATATTCGAAATCTAAACCTAGCGGATCCTGATTGTCACTTACCTGGTCAAATCGATGTCCTTCTCGGTGCTGAGGTCTTCCCTTCACTCCTGTTACCAGGTAGTGTTAGTGGAGGATTGCACCAACCATCTGCAATCAACACTGTGTTCGGCTGGATCCTACTAGGAAACGTCAGTTGCTGTGATAATCACGAACTGCCAAGGTCGTTCTTCGTTTCAAACGATAATCTGCTCAATGAGCAGGTTAAGAAGTTCTGGGAAATGGACAACATTCCTCAGTCTTCAAAGTTAACACCGGATGAAGAACTCTGTGAACAGAAATTCGTTACCGAACATTCCCGCGATACTTCAGGGAGGTATACCGTTACTTTGCCTTTCAAAGATAAAGACAAGAATCTAACTTTTCCTGGATCGCGAGAATCTGCTATAAGACGTTTTAAATCATTAGAACGCAAGTTAGCGGCAAATGAGGCTTTATGTGAACAATACTGTGACTTCATGTCTGACTATTTACAAAGTGGTCACATGAGTCTAGTTCCTTCAAAAGAAATCAACCAGGGTTGTTATTACATACCTCATCACTGCGTTTTGCGACCTGACAGCGCAACAACAAAACTAAGAGTGGTCTTCGACGCTTCTGCGAAAGACGCTCGTGGTGTGTCGTTGAATGAAGCTTTACTCATAGGTCCTAAACTGCAGGCTAACATTGCCGAGATCCTTCTTCGCTTTCGAACACATTTTGTCGTATTTACAGCCGATATTCGTCAAATGTTTAGAAATATTACTATGTCAATTGACGATCGAGATTTCCAAAGAATTTTTTGGCGATTCAAATCAACAGACCCAATTCAAGAGTATCGATTAAATACTATAACTTATGGATTGTCATCGTCTCCTTTTCTAGCTTGCCGCACTCTCAAACAACTTGCAGAAGATGAAACCGACCTACCTCTCGCTTGCGAAGTGATGACTTCTGATACATTCGTTGACGATATCGTGAGTGGCAGTTCTGATATCCAGACAGCCATCCAAGTCAAAACTCAGGTCATCCAGCTTTTAAAGAGAGGTCAATTTGAGCTGCGTAAGTGGGCTAGCAATAAACAAGAGGTGCTTGCTGATATTCCTCCGGAACACTGTCTAACTGACTTTGTGTCTATGGACATCGAAAAGTCAAGCACCCTGAAGATCTTGGGCCTGAAGTGGTGTCCCAGGAGAGACAAATTTTTGTTTGAGGTCAAACCTATCGATCGCCAATGCACAAAGCGTGCGATTCTAAGTGAACTCGCACGTATTTATGACCCCTTGGGTTTCCTAACTCCTATAACTTTCTTAGCTAAGTGCTTAGTTCAGAAATTGTGGATGTTAGGTATTAATTGGGACGATTCTCCACCGTGTGAAATCGTTGAACAATGGCGTTGTTACACTGAGCAGTTACCTGTCATTAAGTCCTTGGAGATCCCTCGATGCATTTCTGTAAAAGATATGAAATCATGTGAACTCCATGGCTTTGCTGATAGTTCCGAGTCAGGTTATGGAGCTGTAATCTACTTACGTGTCACTTGCGTCGATGGTAGTGTATCTGTCTTCTTTCTGTCTTCAAAATCTCGCGTAGCACCTGTAAAAAGAATATCATTACCTCGTCTCGAATTGTGCGCGGCGGTCCTCCTTGCAGATCTTCTGAAATTCGTCAGAGAAACCTATTCATCACTTTTCCCCATAGCTGACACTTGTGCGTGGTCAGATTCGATGGTGGCATTATCGTGGATTCGGTCTTACTCGTCACGTTGGAAGACTTTTGTCGCCAACAGAGTGAGTCATATCCAGGATACTATTCCGGAAGCTCGCTGGAACCATGTCTCCAGTTCAGATAATCCAGCTGACATTGCCTCTCGAGGTCTTTATCCTGCTGAGTTGGTCAACAATTCGTTATGGTGGGCGGGGCCCTGTTGGCTCGCTCAACCTTCTCACACTTGGCCAAACAACAGTGATAATGTTGACGAAGCGGATGTATTATCTGAAGAGCGCGCGGTCTCTCTGTTTGTTCATAACGACACCAACGTCATTGATTCTTTACTCGAAAGTTTCTCATCAATTCGGAAAGCACAACGAGTACTCGCCTATTGCATTCGTTTCGTGGAATGCTCTCGCAACAAATCTTCGCGAAGTTTTGACCATCATTTAAATCGAACAGAGCTTCATAACGCATTATTGATTTTCGTACGCAGAGTACAATCATTGCACTTCGATGAGGAAATAACTCGTTTGAAAGACTCAAAACCTCTTTCAAAACCTATGCAGAAAATTAACCCTTTCTTAGATAAATCGGGAATTCTTAGGGTGGGCGGTCGCCTATCTCGTTCTGGGCTCGAGTATGAGCATAAACATCCTGCGCTGCTACCTAAGGATTCTAAACTAACGTTCATGATCATCGAAGCACTCCATCGTGAGAACTGTCATGCCGGTATAAATACAATGCAGTATCTTTTGACACAGCAATTTTGGATATTATCACCAAAACGCGCAATCCGTCATTGTTTGTCAAAGTGCTTACAATGTTTCCGCACGCGCCCTACACCGCTTGAACCTTTTATGAGCGATCTACCAGCGACTCGCGTCAACCAAGTCAAGCCATTTTCAATCGTCGGTGTTGACTATGGTGGACCCTTTCGCATTAAGTTAGGACGACATCGAGGAGCTAAAATAAGTAAAGCTTACCTTTGCTTGTTTGTGTGCTTCACAACGAAAGCAGTCCATTTGGAAGTCGCTTCGGACTTGACTTCGGACGCTTTCATAGCAGCGCTTCGCCGGTTTGTTGGCAGGCGGGGTCGTGTAAGCGTTATCCATTCAGATTGTGGAACCAACTTCGTGGGCGCTTGCAACCAACTAAATGAGTACATGAAGGACGCATCTAATTTCGAAAACATAACATTTAAATTCAATGCTCCGGCTAGTAGTCATTTTGGCGGTGTATGGGAGATACAAATTAAAGCAGTTAAATCCCATCTTTATCGTATTATCGGTGATCAGACATTAACGTTCGAAGAGATGACAACGTTGTTTGTGCAAATCGAATCTATGCTGAACTCGCGCCCTCTTTACTCGCTGAGCTCAGATCCCAATGACTTAAACGTATTGACTCCGGGTCATTTCCTCACTTTAGAGCCGCTTACTTCGGTCCCTGATGAGGATCTATCAGGCATAAATCTTACTCGGCTAGGAAGATGGCAACTCATCCAGCGATTCCAACAAGACTTTTGGAAACGCTGGAAGGTCGAATATCTACAATCGTTGACTCAGCGAGCAAAGTGGACTAAGCATTGTAAACCGTTAGCTGTAGATTCAATCGTGGTCATCAAAAACGAAAACACTATACCGCTGCACTGGCCTCTTGCTCGGGTCACGCAATTACATCCGGGTCCTGACAGCGTGGTACGTGTGGCCACCGTGCGCTTGGCCAATGGATCACTTCTTACGAGACCTCTTGTAAAGTTGTGCCCTCTGCCAACTCAGACTGATTAGACAGATCGTTTACCGTAACTTAAATTCATTAGATTCTAGTTTAGTTTAGGTTAGTGTTAACTTTAGTTAGTGTTAATGTCAATCGATCACATCAACTCTTCATTCGTTTTTATCCGTTGTTCTCGAGTTCCGCTCTTTCAACGTAGTGAAAATACTATGCATTTTGGTGGGCGGAATGTTCCGTAACCATACATTTTTTTTATCTATGCGCGCACTGTGCTTGCGAACGAATGGAAAACGTGTTGAATCCAAGATGGCAGCAGCAACGGTTGCCTAAGTGCGCGCTCCCGGTTAAAATCCTTGGAATGAGGGTTAATCGTCGCTAAACGGCTTCTATCTGGACTGATCGTGACTCCTGAAGGCTCATATAGTGCAGTACAGACTTTGTTGCACCAATTTGTGAGTGGACAATCGGACCGGCCGGTCGTGTGGCAACGCCAGCCACGTGCCACCAGGACAAGATTCCCTCGAAGAGCCACTGGAGGCTAGCAGGTGAGTGACGCACTTTATGCTTGGAAGGTCTAACCGTCTCCCCGCGAGCAAGCACAGTTAGTCATTTAATAATCAACTAAAATACGTATCGAAAACTGCGCTTGCCCTCCAATGTACCATCATCGGCTTGGTACAATATGTATGTTCCTATCAGTGCAATATAACTAGTTTAATTTAAGTTAGTATGTAATTCCACATACCTCTAAGTGTGTACCTATGTAGGTGCCTAATTCATTTTTTTCATAAACTTTTATCTTAAGTTTTAAGTTTTTGCATACCAGAAATGGTTAATATGAGGATCGTTTTTTTGTATTATGTAATGCATTATGTACCATCTATTTTACCCATATTATGCAAATAAATTATTTGATTTGATTTGATTTGATTTGAAAAGCCAGCTGAAGAGATACCGCGGCTTCGACATAAAGGGCTAAGAAGGAACATGGGTGGTTTTTAGTCAGTAGAAGTCTGACACTCCCTACCGCTCTGCCTAGAACGGGAGGAGTCATTTGATGATTTCCTACTACTTAAAAAAAGGTGGACCAATGACATAGTGAAAGCTTTTGGAATCCATTGAATAAGTAAAGCATAGTAACTTACTGATGCTTAAAATACCAATGTCTGCCTGTTGTCGTTATTCGGTTGATAATGTCACTGTAATACCATAGTGGTCTTAATTTGTCACTTACAAAAGTTGTTTTAGTGATTGTTTATTGTTTTACTAACTGGACTGTGGTTGTTGCAACATTACAAAACAGAATATATTCGCATCGTTCATTTTATGCAAACGAATAATGTGATGTGAAGTTAAGTGTAGTTTTGTTAAGCAAAGAGTTGTCAAGCAGTTACTTTTGGAAAAGGAATAACAATTGAAAGATAAGAGAGTGAAAGATAGTGTGGCGGTTGACGACATAGTTGGCACTGAAGGATGGAACAAGGTAACATGTTACGTGGCCTCCGAGTAAAATGAAACAAGGACAGGTGATGATGAAAACTTTAACAGTATGTATTTATATACAGCTTGCTGCAATTAGCAAGAGGAGGCCCAGTTTTGCACTCCGGGTTTAGCAATTACTCCTTCCCGGATGATTTCACATTCGGAGTGTCCACGTCCGCTTTTCAAATTGAAGGAGGATGGAACGAAGGAGGTAAGATTATTTGAATATATACTGAACTAAATGTAGTAATATAAAGGGAAATAAGTGCAACCAAGACACGTATTTTACTTTCCTAATATTTATTATTCCATAGGCAAAGGAGAAAGTGTATGGGACAAATTACTCCACGATAACCCTACACTAACACCAGACCATAAAAACGGAGATATTGCAGATGACTCTTACCATCTCTGGTGGGAAGACATTGAATTGATTAAACGTTTAGGTGTCAGTGGCTATAGAATGTCTATTGCGTGGACCAGGTAACATGTTTGTTCAAACTTCAACTTTATTACATCTTTAAGTGGCCTTACCACGAAGTATGTACGTATTATTTTTGCTGATGTTAAATAATTTATGGTATAATAAAACAAAGCATTGTATTAGCACCTTAATAAATATAAATATATTTTTTAACTATCATGTCAGTGTTATTTCTTGCGCATGCTATTAGCTTGCTTGTAAAGAACGATCTACTTGCATTCCATTTGTTCTATAAAGACAAAATAATTACATTTACTTTTTTATAGGATACTTCCAAATGGTACTGACAACAATATAAACAAGGAAGGTGTAAAGTACTACCGGAGAATTTTCGAAGAGCTCCAAAAATCTAACATTACTCCTATTGTTACGTTATACCACTGGGATCTGCCTACAACACTAATGTACCTCGGTGGCTGGGCTAACCCAAAAATAGTTGATTATTTTGAAGACTATGCGAGGGTGGTATTTATTTAAAGGGCACGCCACGATAGTGGCGGTAAGTCCCCTCTTTGAGGAGTGGCTAGAGAGGAGCCACGGCGCCCTCACCTTCCGTCTGACGCAGGTCCTCACCGGACACGGATGTTTCGGGAGGTACCTGCACCGAATCAGGCGGGAGGAAACGCCCGGATGCTTCCACTGCGAGGATCGACCGGAGGACACGGTGGAGCACACTGTGGAGGTGTGCCCTGCTTGGGCGGAGCCCCGCCGTGTTCTCGTAGCGGCGATCGGCGGCGGCGACCTCTCGCGTCCGGCCCTGGTGCAAGCCATGGTCCGGGGCGAGGAGGAATGGGACGCCGTCGCCTCCTTCTGCGAAGCAGTGATGCTAGCGAAGGAGGTGGCGGAACGAGAGAGGGAGCGAACCTCTCAACGTCCCAGCCGCCGCGGAAGGCGCGGAAGGCGCTCCGGGCGTCGGAGGCCACGTGATGGCTTCCGGCCACCGTAGACGCGGGCCTGTGGACGGTGAGTAATGGGCTAGCTCGTCGTCCGGCCGTCGTCATGACGGCAACAGACCGTGTCGGCGGCGCGTTCGTGTTCCACGCGCGCCTCAAAGAGATGTCAGCAAGGAGGGGCCCGCAAGGGCCGACGCCCGTCGGGGCCGCGGATTTTAGTACTAGATGACGTGGCCTCGGCACAAGGGCACAGAAGGAACATGGGTTCGGTTTTTAGTCAGTAGAAGTCTGACACTCCCCTTCGCTCTGCCCAAGAGCGGGGGGGGTCATTCGATGATTTTCCACCCACCAAAAAAAAAAAAAAAAAAAAAAAAAAAGGGTGGTATTTAAACTATATGGAGATATAGTCAAAATGTGGATAACATTAAATGAGCCTCACGAGAGTTGCAAAGATGTAAGTATATTGAGCGGCCTCCGAATTAAAACACACAGAGCTGATTTAGTAATTAGTATTTTTTTTTTAAGTGTAAATTGAACATAAGTTTATGTTCAATTTACATCTCGAAAAATTAATAGCGATTCAGAAGTATTAACTGGTTGTACATTTAATCCACGTTTATATATAAGGGATTAGGATGCACTGTTGAGATTGAACCGAGCCAACAGGAGGATTTGACAGCAAGGCTATTTGGTATCTTTGACTGAAAACCGTGCGAACCAAGCGTAAAGACTCGTACGGATCAACCAGTACGAGTCTTCACCCACGGTTCACACGGATTTAACTTGAAAGTACATAATTAAGGGTTTGTAAGTTTAATTATGTACACATAATTATTTTATACGAACTCTGCTAGATAAAGTCTAGATAGGTTCAATGTAATAGTGATAGCCGCATAGTGAAAATGAAATCAATTATCTGTCTCAGACAAAAACGAAATGTTTATTTGTTCTCATTTAATTTCACTGATTAGGTATTGGTATTAGTGGGGCCGTTTGTTGTTTGAAAGATATACCGCGGCCCCGGACACAAAGGGCTAAGTATAGGCACATGGGTGGTTTCTAGTCAGTAGAGGTCTGACATTGCCTACCGCTCTACCCAGAGTGGGTGGAGTAATTCAGTCAGCGGGATGATTTCCCAAACTCCAAAAAAAAGGTATTGTAATTAGTAAAAAGATTAGTTATATGATTTTTTTTTTCTCAGGACTATAGGTTTGAGGGAATCAGAGTATATTTATGTATTCACAACAGTTTGCTAGCCCATGCCCGAGCGTATCGCTTGTATGAACAGGAATTTAAACCACATCAACTAGGTAAAGTATGATCATCATAATTATTATCCTTCTTCAAAACGTGCTGTCATCAACATTGCCGTAATAGGGATGCCTCCTGACTAAAAAAAATATGTTTCTGTTTAGTCCGTCTGTTCGACTTCATCGAAAAATTTTGGATACGTATTTTTGTTTTTTATTATTAATAAAAAATGGGGAACTATAAAACGAGCGAATAAAAAAAACTAAGCGACTGCGTATGAGATACTGTTTCAATACCTTGAGCTGTATGAATTTGAGTAGGCGAAAATTAACCAAAATAATAAAATCCAGAACGAGCTTACAAAAAGTGGGCTGTGATTAATTCATTTCGGAAATTAAAATTACTAAGTGAGCGACTAGAAATACAGAAAGGGCAACTAACATAGTTTGACATAATTTCAATTCATAATTCCTTGTGTTTTATTTTCACACACACAATCTCAATCGCTCACACAATCCGTCGGTTAGGAAAGCGAGCGAACTAAGATCCCAACATACCCTGCGAACCCACTACTAGAAAAACTTGGATGCGAGAGCGAGCGAAGCGAGAAGAAATTGCAGCAGTAACTTGGATTTTCATTGGCATAGCATGAAAAAAAAATGTTGTTTTGTTGTTGAGTGTAGATTGGCTGGTATGAATGAATGTATTGTTATTATATTTTTTCATGCTGCTGCCTTTGGGCGCGAGACCGATTTGCACTTGACTAGATTTTTCTTTTGCGATTTACTCTAAAATTAAATAGCATTTGTTTTTCAGGAAAAGTATCTATAGTACTAGACGCACCTTGGACTCAACCAAAAGACTCTAATAAACCAGAGGATGTCATAGCGGCAGAGGACCATCTTCAAATGCATGTTGGTTTCTTGACAATCAATTTTTTTTTGGTAAAATGTTGTAAATTGTTTGGTATAAAAGTTAAAAGTTTCTTTACGCATGATCGCACTTGATTATAATTATTATTATTACAGTAACGGTAATACAAGCATTGTTTTTTTCTAAATGGGGACTCCAAACACATTGATAAAACATAGTAATACCTAATTGACACAATAAACTATTTTGTATTTGCATCAAATGTCAAAGAATTTAAAGTCCTTACTAAATTATTTTATCTTCGCTCTTATAATATCACTGTCAGTATTAAGGCCCCTCTACACATCGGCAGATGCATCGGCAGACGTCATCTGTGGACGCATCCGCCGATGTGTAGAGGGGGTGATTTGGTAATCTGTGGTAGGTATCCGTTTGTCGGTTTTTTGTCCCACATCAAAGGCTTGAAGCGCGGGCGCCCGGCGCCTGTCCACACATCTGCGGACGCATCAGTAGGTACAGCAGAGTTGCGACTGAAAGTGCACGCGTGCTTCTTGCGAGTTTGTTCATTCAATTTTTCGATTAAGAGATTCATTTTCTAATTATTAAGCTGTAAAGTGCAATTTTTTGATAGACTCAAGTGTGACTACCTAAAAACTACCTGGGCATGTGAAAATATTCCTGGTAGTAGTACCTATATATAACAAGATTAAAAGGAATACTATCACAGCTAAGTAGGCTTTACAAGTTTACGAGTATTACCAACGAGTTAGATTTAGATTTACGAGTCGACCAACTTATAAAATGTACCTACCTAATTGTATAAAATATTTTCCAAAACATAATGTAAGTATGGGAGCACAGGTCTTAAAACTGCAAATGAAAGTTTGTTTTTTTTTAAATAAAAATCATCGTTTGGAGGTAGGTAGGCAAGGCTGGTGGTTACCGTGGCTAATCAGTTTTTTTTTATTACCTAACTAACGATGCACACACAAGTAATAGTTAAAAGTAGTAATAGTAGATTATTGCATCGAGAACAAAGTAATTTATTATTGCACTGAGTGCCTGATTTAGAGCCTGAGCGTTAGCGAGGGCACTAATCTAACAGGCACGAGGGCAATGTAAATTACTTAAGGCGAGGTGCATAATCTGCTTTTCTTTCAACTATTACCTAAAGAAATAGTAGATAAAATAAACTCATATCAAACAGTTAAAAGATTTTCTGTAACACTGTCGGCTTCATTTAGAATGTTTTTAAATGTGACGCTAAATGATTCCATTTTAATTCGAAGCCAAAGCACTCAAAATCAGATAGTATCACACTTTATCGTTTCCAAAAATATTGTCAAGCAAAATTAACAAAGTTCCCCAAAATTTAAAGTTCCCGCCAAATCACTTTTTTAAATTTCTTTCATTAAATAGTAGTTAGCAGCAATCATTTTCTAAATTTGGAACAAGTAGTAGGATAGAAACGAATAATACGTACAGTCGAACAAGCTAATAAATATACAGCCAGCTAACTTGTATTTACTTTTAAGATTATACAGATACATTTAAAGACTGATGTCAAACGATTCGGCGTTTGACATCAGTCGCTTAATGCGAAACACTTGATAAAACAAAATTACAATCAATATTTTCAGTGTTATAGAATTATAAAGATCTCTACCCTGTATACTTATTGGCTTGTTCGACTGTACGTAAAAAAAAAAAAAATCGGTTGTCTGTAAAGTCGGTTTACTGGCGATACTTGAACGTGACAACGTCATAAGAAAATACAGCACTTACATTGCTATAAACAAACAATTAACACGCCGTTGCTATGGAACGACAATTAACACGCCGTTGCTATGGAACGCCTCAGAGCGAGGTAACGCCTCAGAGCGAGGTAACGACTCATGACGTCATCTTTTTTCGTTCGTGCAGCCGGCCATCGAATTATAAGACGTTATCACGTCAAAAAGTATTGATATCGGCTGGCTGAATAGAGCTAATCCATTGAGATTGGCACCGGTGCGATTAAAAAAATAAACTGTGCAATAATGAAATTTCATACATTTTTATTGCTCTAGAGCATTAAAGACTCGCTTTGTACTGAGTTTTTAGTGTGATTGTGATGAAATTAAAGCAAAGTTGGAAGAAAATAAATAAATAGCTGCGACAGCTACGGTCTCAACATCCATTTTTTATGATGATGGACGTCTGGTGGCTTATGGCCACACATCTGCTGATGCATCTGTTGACTTTGGCAGACGTCTGGCAGACGCATCTGTCGATGTGTAGAGGGACCGTACACAGCAGCTGTCACAGGTTAAATAACGGAGAAGGGACTGCAAGTGACCCGGTATATGTGAAAAAGTCCTAAAACTCAAATCTCAATCAGCATTTTCATATTTTTTTTATCCCTTTTCAGGTGGGAATATTAGCTCATCCAATAATATTTTCAGATGTCGGCGACTATCCTAGTTTTGTTCGTGAACGGATTGACAACGTGAGTCGTCAACAAGGATACTCGCGGTCACGACTTCCATATTTCACTCCTGAAGAGGTTTGTATACCTAAAGGCTGCTACACACGTTACGAAAAATCGTTACGATTGGACGGTACAGTTCAAACTGCAACGATAAATCTATATGTGTGTATGAGAAAAACTGTACAGTTTGTCCGATTTTATAGCATTACGAAAACTGTGCAGTTTAAACTGTACCGTCCGATCGTTAAGATTTTTCGTAACGTGTGCAGCAGCCATAAATAAAACCTTTTCTATTAAATTATCAGTTGCTGTTTCAATTATTTATTTGATTTTTCCATGAAAAGAGCAACTGTTGTCTTAGATGAATTTAGATTGATATATATTGTTATGCTTAGGTAAATAAAGTGCCTACTATAGAGTGGGTTTACTGCTGCCTTACCTCTCAGGGATTACAGGTGTAATTGTATAGTGTGCTCATATTATTTCCAGGTAAAAGCAATTCGCGGAAGTGCAGACTTCTTAGGGATCAACCACTACACTACATACGTAGTGTCTCTATCGTCAATGGAACCTGACTGGAAGGTACCTTCTTTAGACCAAGATACTGGCGTTAAGGTGGAGCAGGATCCAACTTGGCCTAAGCCTGGTGCTGACTGGGTTGCGGTAAATAAACTCATACTTTGTTAATATCCTATTTTAAAGTAAGTCTGTCTATTTATATTATAGATTTTAAAGTTATATTGTTCTTTTGAAATAAGCAGTACCTTTGTGCTCTTCTATTTGTTATGTTTTTATCCTTTTTTGTATTTTGTGTGTGCATAAATAAATAAATAAATAATATTTCCATACCGGGCATTCGGTATTTGGCAAACGGATAAATTGGGGATATTATATTTATCTCCACCACCAAAAATAACATTCTGTTACATAAAATATATATACAATTAACCAAAAGGAAACAATTTTTTTTAGGCCCTCTGATTTGGAGCGTTTGAATTACATAGTCTGAGATTACTCTTTAAAAAATTCTAAATAACTCAAAAACTACTGAATTTCGGGGGAACATTTGGTGGCATAATTTATTGCATTTTAACCCTAATAAGACGTCCTGCAAGAACAACGTCGAGTTACCCTGTATATTATTGTTTTCTTTTTTATTGTCCCAGGTTTACCCACCAGGCTTCCGAAAAATTGTAAACTGGTTTCAAAATTCTTACAAAATATTTGAGAAAATCCCAATAATTATAACTGAGAATGGATTGCCTGACTTGGGACAAACAAATGGGGAAGACTATGAAAGAGTTTCTTACTTCAACGATTATCTCTACCAACTGCTGTTAGCTATACATGAAGACGGGGTCAATGTCAAAGGATATTTCGCTTGGAGTCTTATGGATGACTTGGAATGGGTTGCCGGCTATACGTAAGTTTTTTACTTTCTGCGCTATATGTGTACTCGGGTCAATGTTGTATTACCCTAAATCCAGAACAACACAAGTTGAGCGCTTCCGAAGAGGTAACTTACGCCATTATATTTTTTGAGGTATTAGGGATATTAAGATGTCTGGCTGCTTTTACCACCTAAATCTTTTTCTTTCAATTATTATAAATCACTGTCACAAATATCTACGTACAGGCTTTTATTTATCCAGAAGGCCTTAGCGGGCTTTAAGGCTGCCGTTCCACTGAGGCGGTGCGGAGCGGAGCAGAGCGAAGACGAGCTGTGCCGCGATTCACATGTCTTGAAATACACATAAGCTAAAGAGATGTGTATTTCAAGCCATGTGATCTATAAATACGATTAATTTATAGTTCCTTTGCTACCTTCGAGTCTTGAAAGGATTGAAAGTAATCTAAGCAGCTTTTTTTATGGGTGGGAAATCATCAAATGACTCCTTCCGCTCTGAGCAGAGTGGTAGGGTGTGTCAAACTTCTACTGACTAAAAACTACCCATGTTCCTTCTTAGCCCTTTGCGAC
The DNA here is from genome assembly GCA_949775195.1 of Diarsia dahlii. NCBI lineage: Eukaryota > Metazoa > Arthropoda > Insecta > Lepidoptera > Noctuidae > Diarsia > Diarsia dahlii. The sequence continues at coordinate 14,507,745 of OX459198.1, forward strand.
GAAGCCGCGATTTCTCTTTCGAACAACCTGCAGCCCCGCCGGGAATCTAAGCAGCCAGGAATCGGCTATTTAGATACCCCTATTCTTTTCTCTCGTTCAGAACTGTAATTAGCTAAAGCGAGAAGCTGAGCATGCTGCCGATTGCAAAGTAGATCCTTTCGTGGCCAATAGTAATAAACGAATATAAATCTAATATGAACTAGTAAATAATCGCAATTATAATATTATTGTTTTATTTTTCAGTTCAACATTCGGCTTATTCAAAGTGGATTATGACAGTCCAAATAGAACGCGAACACCGAAGTTGTCAGCGAAGAACTATGCCCACATCGTGCGCACACGTCGAATTGACTTCGACTACATCAAGCCGCCCTCGGTTCAGAACTCAAGTCTTTAGTGCAATAGAATATAAACTGCACATAAATATTATTAAACATTTACTTCAAAGATTTGAATAGTTACATTTGCCTTCACCGTTTTTATGTAAACAGTGTACATAATAATAAATTATTATAATATGTGTGGAGTTGTAGCTCCCAGCTCACACTCGGGTCAGACTTGTCAAAACTAACCTGAAATATGACTATCTTGGAATCATCGAAACGATTTAAATAAAATAGTTTTAATAAGCCCTTTGTTTTATATCAATGAAAACCTAACTTTCCGAAGATTTACAGCTAAATAAATGAAAAGTAGCAACCGGTAGTTTGGAAGTAGGCGGTGTGATACCCATGCCTCGTAAAGCACGTTAAGCCTCTTGTAAGCTCGTTAAGACTTTGACTGATCTATTTGGTCGAGTCGGATTGCCATCTTATCGGACTATGACAGTGGGAGAAGGGAGAGATCACCGGTGTCTGCGCTCGCACATTTGTACTATACTAATAAATCTCCTGTGCCGATGGCAAATCTATGCAGAGGCCATGAAAAAAAACGGTCAGGACTATAATATTCTTTGAGGTATTACCTTCTGACATACTCGTAAGTGCTCTTTAGAACAAACGATTTTAGTACCGTAGGTAATCTTTAGCGTTGACATTGGCTCATTATATTATTTAATTTATATTAAAATTTATGCAGTTACTTATTTGTTTCCGTTACCGATTTTAAGTATTAAATAGGTAATATCTTCCAAGCTTCGTTTCAGTTAGTAACATGTGGAGCTCGAGAGGAGTCGTCTTAAACAGAGCAATATTGGTGACTCTAAGGTAAGAACAAAGCGGTAGTAATATTTCTTTAATGTTCCTAAGCCGTTCTTTTTTACTCTTGGGTTACAATTTGCGGATGGGGTAAGACCCAGATCGAATGGCCATCGGGGCGTCAAGGGAGCAACAATCACGTAACTAGAGATATAGCATTGAAAGACCGTGATACTTAAACTAATTGAGCTGGTGCAGGCTTCGGGAATCCGTTGGATGCGAAGGGCACAGGTCTGGTCGACGTGGCAACCTTTAGTAGACCTATATCCAGCAGTAGTCGTTTTTCGGCTGATAATGTTGCCGTAACCAACCATAGTGGTTGACGAGTTCACAAAAGTTGTTTCAGTGTTAGTTTATTGTTTGACAAACAACTAACACTGTTTTCAATTGAGACTAGATTAGATGACATGTTCTTTATATTTTAATGCAGATTAATTTTTCATGAAGTAGGTAGGATAAAGTAAATTCTGTTAAGCAAAGAGTTCTCAGGCAGTTACTTTCGGCTTTACGATAATTGAAAGAAAATAATAATAATAATAATTTATTTATTTTGATAAATTAAAATCTAGTGACGACACTAAATCTCTAGTCCAAAAAATAATAAACCCGGAACAAATGAAATTGCACGTGAGAGGATTACGCAAAACCAAAAACGGTGGCGTTATAATCAGCACGGAGACAAAAGACGACATTGAAAAACTTAGGCAATCATCACAGCTAAGTAGTTCCGGCCTGAAAATGGAAGAGCCCTATAAGAAAAGGCCAAGAATTGCTGTCATAGGAGTACCAACCGTTTTAAGTGATCAAGAAGTCTTCGATTGCATATATGAGCAGAACTTAGCCGACAAGTTGCCTAATTTACCTCGTGACTCTTTTATGGCTTCTATAAAATTAAGTCACAAATCGGGTAAAAAGGAAGGACCTACGTGTAACTTCATTCTTGAAGTTACTGCCAGCGTAAGAAAGGTCCTTATAAATCAAAACCGAGTGTACATTAATTGGACATCGTGCCCAGTGAGGGACTTTACACTTGTGACCAGGTGCTTTAAATGTCAACAATATGGACATGCTGCTAAGACTTGTCGGGAGGCTACCTATACGTGTGGACATTGTGGAGAACAAGGGCATCAGATAAATGAGTGCAATAAAATTGCCGAACTGCCATACTGTGCAACATGCTTGCGTTTTAAAAAACCGAGCCACCACAAAACAGGCAGCTCAGAATGCCCCGCTAAGAAAATAGCTGAGGCAAGATATGTAAATTCTATCGATTATAATGACGCGTAAGAGCGCCGACTATATTCTTTTAATAAATTCTTTTTAGTCATTTGTATTATAGTTTAGCTAGCAAATAATTGTCGTTTAAAATAATTTTAGTTTTTAGCATTGACAATTTGTAGTAAAAATGATGATAAAGTTCATTTTATATAATATATAAAATGAACTAAATGCAGTAACATTAATATTATTAATGTTACTGCATTTAGCATAATGTTGTACCTACAGTGCTCTGTAGACAAAAAAACAAACGTGACCTAGATTTTTGTGTTATGCAATAATGGAACGTCGTCGTCTAATTAATTACCTATGTATTTTATTTATTGATAAGTTATTTACTAAGTATTTCTTTAAGGAATCTTAGATATTATTACGTATAAGCACTTGAGTGAGTTACCTGAGATACAGGTTTATTCCTAGTTCAGGTAGAATCCAGTAAACTGTATACCTATAGTTGTTAAGGCCATATTGTAAATATTTTTGTATGTCACTTTTTTCAATAAACAAACAATTTCAATTTCATTCAAATTAGATAACAGTGATCCATAAAAAGGAGTGACGATGATGATAATGTGTGAGGATGATGACTTTACACTTTTCCTAAGAATATTTCTTTTAACAGCTTGCTCCAATCATCAAGAGGAGACCCAGTCGTACACTCCGGGGTGAGCAATTACTCCTTCCCGGATGATTTCATATTCGGAGTGTCTACGTCCGCATTTCAAATTGAAGGAGGATGGAACGAAGGAGGTAGGATTATTTTAACCCTTTAATACATCCCTTAATCAAAAACAAGACACATATTTGTGATATTTTTTATACAATAGGCAAAGGTGAAAGTATATATGACCGATACCTCCACGAACACCCTACATATACCGCTGACCATAAGAACGGAGATGTTGCAGATGACTCTTACCACCTCTGGAGGGAAGATATTGAAATTATCAAAAGTTTAGGCGTCAGTGGCTATAGAATGTCTATTGCGTGGACCAGGTAACATTTTTATTGAAACTTCTACGTAATTAAATAGTTCCCATATAACGAGGTATGTATCGCAGATGTATGCCGTGACAAATCAAGCCATAGTATTAGGATCTTAATTAATAAATACATTATATTGTATTACTGTTATGTCTGTGTTATTTCTTGCGAGTGCAAGAGCTGTGTATGTGCAACCAATAGCTCAAAATAACTATTTTATATACCTAGATTTTTTATTAATTAATTTATCGTTATATTTTTATTCCCAGAATACTTCCAAATGGTACTGACAACAATATAAACGAAGAAGGTATAATGTACTACCGGAAAATTTTCGAAGAACTCCTAAAATCCAACATCACTCCTGTTGTTACGTTGTTCCACTGGGACATGCCCACACCACTGATGGATATCGGTGGCTGGAACAACCCAAGAGTCATCGACTTTTTCGAGGACTATGCGCGGGTAGTGTTCAGGTTGTTCGGCCATTTAGTCAAAATGTGGCTTACGTTAAATGAGGTTCATTGGAATTGTATATCTGTAAGTACATTGAGTGGTCGCGGTCAAAATCAACTGGAAGGTTCAGACACAACACTAAATGTGTGTTTTTGTCAAATGTCAGTGATTAGGTTTTCATAATTATTAGGAAACAGATTATTCCCATGATGTGTTTATTTCTTCAGAGCTACGGAGGTGTTGGCTACGGGTTTCGGGGAAATGGAGGGTATCTTTGTATTCACAACAACTTGCTAGCCCATGCTCGAGTTTACCGCTTGTATGAAAAGGAATTTAAACCACATCAGCAAGGTAAAGTGTGATTCCATCAAAATGATCCTTCTCTAAATCGTGCTGTTATTAAAGACCTCTGGTCTGGTCGAAATACATCGGCACTGTCGTAATTGCTTCAAGTCAGTTCTGTTGTTCAATTTAATAAATACACAACGTCGGCCGGTACGTCATCTCGTCGGGACTGCGAGTTTTCGAAACAGATACCGCGGCCTCGGCAGAAGGGCTCCTTAGCCCTTTTGCCGAGGCTTTAATTGACTAAAAACAAATGGTGGTTTTTAGTCAGTTAAAGTCTGACACTTCATAACGCTCTGCCCAGAGCGGGAGGAGTCATTTGTTGATTTCCCACCCAACAAAATAAAAATAGCCGGTACCTACATCAGGGGTCAGTGACCCAGACAAGCTTGTGACATTCATCGAATCATCTTCCTGCCCTTGTCTCGATTTATTTCTTGTAAGCCTCAGTCATATTCAAAAGCATTTGGTTTTTCAGGAAAAGTATCTATGGCGCTAGACACCCACTGGGCTGAACCGAAAGACCCTAATAAACCTGAGGATGTCAAAGCCGCCGAAGACTCTCTTCAAATGACTGTTAGTACTTTGATAGTCAGTTTAGTTATAATAAAGTGCAATAAGTCAAAAATGTGCTACCCTTTTAAACATAATTATAAGCAATCTCTGCAGAGCGATTTAACAAAATTTACTTTTACTACTATAAGCACACTCACAACAATTCTTCTTCTTCTTTTCGAGTCGACAACTCAAATTTTGTCCATCCAGTATGTAGCAACCTGGTTAGCAAAGAGTGAAATACAACAATACCAAACAGAATATAACTACAAGGCACAGTCATAATCATCTTGCTGCCTTAGACCCATTCTATTTGGGGTCGGCGCAACACTTTTCTTTCTTCCTTTCTTCACAGTAACGGTATCGGATATCAGAGATGTCCATTAACTCAAATCTCAGTAAGCAATAATGCAACGGTATTATTTCAAAATTTATATTTTTTCCCCTTTTCAGTTGGGAATGTTAGTTCATCCGATATTGTCGGATCTCGGTGACTATCCTAGTTTTGTTCGTGAACGGATTGACAACGTGAGTCGTCAACAAGGATACTCGCGGTCACGACTTCCATATTTCACAACTGAAGAGGTTTGTATACTTAATATCTAGCGAAATTCTTATGGATACAATGACAAACATTTCCGCTTTATATATTTGTATGACTGTTCCGTGCAAGAGTTGGTTTAAGAAATACTGTTTTCTAAATTCAACTTAATTTACACTAACTCCCCTTTATCCGGTGTACTTTCACATAACTTGCGGTACCCATATTTCGTTAAGCAAAGTAAGTTAATCTGCCTCATATTTTAGGGTACATTAAGTCGCTAGCAGCACCAAAACTAGCGCCACCCACATCTTATTTACTTTACTGATTACTACTTTTCATGATTCTGGTATGGTAATAAGTTAATTACTTATTACCGCAAAAAATGGCCACTTTTATCTTTAATCAGTAATTCTCTTAATTTATCAAGTCTAAAATCATGAAAAGTGTTTTTAAAAATACCAAAGGTTATTTACTAGCATTGTTTTGGATATTTCTAAGATGTGATTTTAGAGTAAAAGAAATAAGATGTAGGTGGCGCTAGTTTCGGTGCTATTAGCGCCTTAACATTTATATTATGTTCATTCTTTGTCCAGGTAAAAGCACTTCGAGGAAGCGCAGACTTTTTAGGCGTCAACCATTATACTACATTTTTAATATCTCTATCATCAGTGAAACCTGACTTGAGGATACCTTCTTTTTTCTATGACAATCCAATCAAGATGGAGCAGGATCCTTCTTGGCCCAAGATTAATTCTAAATGGCTAGCGGTAAATAAATCAATACTTTATTAATATTAAAATAGATTCAGAAGTAACTCGGTCCGTCTGCTACCTTTTCACTGATGATGACGGATGTTTGACGGCACGATAGGCGTAGTGGCTGAGGGATTAGACTGCTGCGTGTTACGGGTTCGATCCCCTGATAGAGTTGTTCCGTGTCTGGGTATTTATATATTTGAGAGTAATTGTCTGTAAACAATTAATGTCTTTTCAGAAAAAATTCTAAGACTTCGAAAACGTTTATGTTTTTTGTGAGTTTTTGTACTAAATGTGGCACATAAATTCGTTAGTAAGCTGGAATAATACTAATACTCTGTGACTATTTTTATTTTTAAGACATGTTGAAATATAATATTTTATTATTTTTAATTGACGCAGGTTTACCCATCAGGCTTCCGAAAACTTCTCAGCTGGCTTCAGAACAACTACAAAATATTGAAGAAAATCCCAATAATTATAACTGAAAATGGACTGAGTGACAAGGGACAAACAGAAGACTATGATAGAGTTTCTTATTACAACGAATATCTCTACCAATTGCTGTTAGCTATACATGAAGATGGGGTCAATGTCAAAGGATATTTCGCTTGGAGTCTTATGGATAACATGGAATGGGAAGCTGGCTATACGTAAGCTTTTCACTTTTTGCATTATGTAATAAGGGCAATTTTGTAGAGCCTAGAACAGCACAGCGTCGCACACTCCTATCCTATTCTGTTAGAAAAGAACCGGCTCGGATCAGAACCACCTTATGCCAGGGCGAAAAACAAAGTGTGCTGCAGATCGCAACTTAAATGCTGCTGCGTGCGATAGAAATAAACGAATATATACTTTAATTAAATATTCGCGTTATATATGTCGCATCCGGTCAATAGTACGGACAAGAAACGAATCGCAAGCGCGCCATTTAACATCACGTGATCTGCGCACGCTTCTACAGAGTCGTGATGTTTCATAAAGACGGCGAGGAGGTCATTCTATGCCTGACCGCCGCAGTGTGAAGACATTCCGGAACTGTACTCGATTCGTTGTACCCAGTATAAGTGTTGTAATTGTGAGGTGTTGAAACTAATTTGTAATTTAAAATAAAAACCAGTGAATAAAAACCGTAAACCGCAACCCAGTGTATTTTCGTTTGCACGAGACCCAAACTCTGCCCACATAATGTCTGAATCTGATGGAATAATACTGGTGGATCCTACATCAGAAGTGGTATGCAACTTTAACGCCTACATAGTGTGAGTGACAGTGCTAGGCCGGAAAAGTGTAAAGACAATGTGCATGCGTCTGAAAGTGACATAGAAACGGAAATGTGGTGTTTTATGTTCGAGCAGCTAAACAAAAACTTTATGACTATTGTGCAAGCAATGAAAACACCTTTTGCGAGTACGGATATTCGGCTACCGCATTTTGACCCTAAAAACGGAATATTGTCCCGCGTGCTATGGTTGGCAACAGCCGACATGTGTGTTATCGATCCGAATAGTCATGGGAGAAACGGGACGGCCGGGAGCCACACATCCACTGTAGGTGCGTCGTAAGTCGGCACCTCCGTCGCTGGTCGTCCTCCGCTGGGCCTCCTCCGGGGAACCGTTGGTCTCACCTGGTGGGGATGGACCGCCGGGGTGCTGTGAAGACAGCAGCACCGTGCAACCGGCGCTGTGGCGTGCCTACAGGGGACGCAGCGAATGTCACGAGACTCATGGGAGAAGTTTCGTCATGGCTGTCGTCCATATCTTGTCCTGGGATGAAATGGAGCAATTTTAAGGAGCTGTTTATAGTCTGGAGCGCCCCATATGGTGATGACGATCGTGAAGACCCTGATGCGAAGAGGAACCGCCTTAATGAGCCATACACTGGACCCAAATGTTACGCATCCAACTGCCCTGGGAAGAATATCAAGAAGGCAAGCAACAGTGAGGCGCGGTGGCGCAGCAGGCGGACCGAGCAGCTGCGGGGTAGTGCCTGCAGCAGTGGCACATAGCGAGCGACGTGTTGAAGTTTGCTATGTGAGAAATCCCAGCAGTGTGCCAATGAACCTGGTGAGTCGTACCCATTTTATTACGATTCTGGTGCCGAATGCTCTCTGATCAAAAATGCTTCGTCACAGTTCAGTGGCAAGCGTGTAAATAACATTGTAAATTTTTTCTGAGGTTATGATTAGCGATTTACGATTAGAGATTTTATTTCATGTTGTACCGGATAGTAGTTTAAAAAAAAAAAAAAAAATTATTTTAATTGGCCTTGAGATTTTACAACAAGGATTTAACGTTAGTATGACGTGTGATAGTGTTGTTTTTGTGTCGTGAAAAGGTTGTTAGGTTATTGATTTCAATACAGTTGATATAGATGTTCCGTTAGAATTTTGTTCCCAATTAATTAATCTATTGACAGAATATTCATCTTCGTTTTCTAGTGGTTTTTAGATCCCATAATACAACAGGACAGTTGCAAAATAGGCTTGTAGATCCTAGTGGAACAGTTAATCGTTGCCACTACAGGGTTAGTGCTGTTCAAAGCGAAGTTGATACTGTAAGCAGGTATTTTTAGGCCAAGTTGTTCCCCTTTTTCTAGTCTAGTGTTGCTTGTGAAAAAGAAGGGTGGTTCAGATCGGATGTGTCCACTACAGGGAACTGAATGACTATACAGTGTCGGATAGATTCCCATTGCTTTGATAAAGGATCTTGTATCTAGGTTAGATGGTACCACATGGTTCACGTGTCTTGATTTATGCTATCAGGCTATCATCATATTTTAGTGTGATGTGTTCGGGTTAGAGTTAAACCTTTAACGTAAAACTTAGTCGAATGTGTTGATAATGTTTCAATTAAATCTAGTAATGGTGAGGTCGCCAAGTGTGTATGGTCACTGGGATGACTACTGTGTAGCCACAGGGATGGTTACGAGGCCTGGTCACTGGGATGACTATGGTCGGTTGTGGTCACTGGGATGACTACTGTGTAGCCACGGGGATGGTTACGAGGCCTGGTCACTGGGATGACTATGGTCGGTTGTGGTCACTGGGATGACTACTGTGTAGCCACAGGGTTGGTTACGAGGCCTGGTCACTGGGATGACTATGGTCGGTTGTGGTCACTGGGATGACTACTGTGTAGCCACAGGGATGGTTACGAAGCCTGGTCACTCGAATGACAATGGTCGTGATGGTTACAGGGATAACTATCGGAAGCCACAAAGATGGCTGTAAGAGCAACCACCATTCCTTGAATTAGATTTTTGACAAATTGAGAGATTTTGAGTTTTATTGGTTCTAGTTAAAGGGTACTTGCACTTTGTTGAGCTGACTATTCTAAGTCGTAATGTTTGTAACTAAAAAAAAGACTATGTAAACAAATTATGTGATTTTGAGGTGTACGTCTCGTAATAGTGAGACAATCTAGCAAGACTGATAACTTTGTTACAAGAGAAGTTTGAGAGTTCCTCTTGGTTAGGTCAGAGTATGAGCACTGAATATTTTAATGAGTTCCCTATTATTTGAATGAGTATGGGTGTTGTTCGACATGTCAGCTTTGGGAGAAAGAGTTTGTTATGATTTTCATTAGAACCTGTAATGATTTTGTTCAGAATACCTTTTATTCCCCACCCACTTGGGCCAGGAATGGCCGAACGACTGGTATTGGGCAGACTTTTGTAAGGTCAACTGTACAAATTTTGACTTCTGTTGAGACCGATGGAATTGTTTTAGAAATTCTATTTCACGTTTTACCCGACAATTATTTGCGATTAGTTTCGGTTCATAATGTCATCAAGGAGTACGTGTTTGTCATCATAGATGCGTTTACCAAATTTGTGCTGCTTCGGCACTCTCTAAGCATAGACACCAATAGTAGTATTCGTGCTATTGAGTTTTGTATAGCGTTGTTTGGTGCATCGAAACGCATAATAGCAGATCAAGGTCGTTGTTTCGCTATCAAAGATTTTTCTAGTTTCTGCACTTCTAACAACATAGAGTTGCACTTGATAGCTACTTGAGGCAGTCGCGCAAACAGTCAGGTCGAAAGGGTAATGAGTACCCTAGTTTTGTTTAACTGGGCATATGCATCTAGCCCCTTGATTGGGCCATTCATGAGTACCGTCAAAAGTATGTTGACAGCTGTAGAGACTAGTCGTGACCGCTCTTGGCAGGACGCATTAGGAGAGGTTCAGCTAGCTATGAACTCTACGATTATTAGGGTGACTAAATCTAGCCCTCTCGAGTTGATGATTGGAAGGGTAGCGAGATCACTTAGTTTAGTGACCGCTGATGATGATTAATTTGACTGTTGTTCATTTAGATGAGATAAGAGAGCACGCGACACAGAACATTGAAAAGAATGCTTGTTATGATAAAAATTGATTTGACCAAAATAAGGCTCAGGTTTCTGAGTAAGCTGTTAATGATTGTTTTAATTGAAAATGAGGAAAGGAATGAGACAAAATTAGATCCTAAATTCAAAGGTCCCTGTAAGATAACGGTTCTTGACTCTAAGCGTACAGTTTACAAATACGCTCACGATCGTGTTCGTAAGATGCCCGAGGGCCAAGTACCAATAATTTAGAAATTGTAGAAGGAATAGATGAGGAGTTGGCACCTCTTTAGTTTGTGGTAACAGGTTCTCGGTTCAGTGGGTCGGAGACTATACCAGAGTATCGTAGCCGTAGCCCGTAGAAATCGGTGTCTTAAGCTGTCCGTGGGTACGCGGAGGGCGGTAGCTCTGGGTGGTATAGTCGGGTTTTGCCTAGAAGCGAAAACCATAGAGTCGAGGTTTCACTCGATATTCCCGTGGGGAATAGTGTGTGATAGTTGAGACTATACCAGAGTATCGTAGCCGTAGCCCGTAGAAATCGGTGTCTTAAGCTGTCCGTGGGTACGCGGAGGGCGGTAGCTCTGGGTGGTATAGTCGGGTTTTGCCTAGAAGCGAAAACCATAGAGTCGAGGATTGACTCGGTATTCCCGTGGGGAATAGTGTGTGATTGTTGTTGACCATGAACGAGATACCTGGGGTTTTGTTGTTTGATCAATTCAAAGTGGAATTTTGTACTTGGTCTCGGTAATCTCGAATGATTATTGATTAATGCTTCCTAATTTTAGATTAAAATTAGACTAGTTCTTAGTGAAATGAATCAAATTATAAAGATAGAGTCCTTTTATTATTTCATGAGTCAGGAATGGACGAACAAAAACTGTGCGGGATTTTTGTGTTTTCCAGATTAACATCACACGAGGACGTGTGAATCGCAGGATGGCCGTGTCGCATCCGGTCAATAGTACGGACAAGAAACGAATCACAAGCGCGCCATTTAACATCACGCCCAAGTAGCACGTTAGTGTATTTTGGAACTTATTCTGCAACTGTAGGTAGCATTTAAGTGATGCAAGAGTGTACAGTATTACTTATAGATGCAAACAGCGCTCGAATTTGCATATGAGTAACTCTTATCACTAACAGTTGCTTTTGAGTGATTTTTGTTCCTGCTTTATAACTTATGGTGGCACTAGGCCGAATTTATTAGTTATAGACGCATAAAGGTTTCAATTTTCAATCTTTTAGAACTCAAAGAAGCTTAAGACATCTTAAAATCTCCCAATAAGAACCGTACCTTAATAGGTGGTAATTTTTCCTTATTTGGCACCTTTAGTACTAAATAAGTAGTATATATAAGTTACTTATCACCTGTAGTGGCTCAAGAGTTATTATTGCAGCTCATTTGGAACCTAGTGTAATTGCCTTTGTAAGGTCTAATATACTCTAATATGCCACTGTAACGCGTAGATCGATTCCAAAAGATGGTTCTTGAAAACCTTAAGCAACAATTTTCTCTCATTTAGAACCAATTAAGATCTTACAGTTCTAACACTATCGCAGGTTCCGTACATATTAATAAATTTAAATAGAGTATGATTTGTATTTAAGTAAATTTCCTACATTTTAGGTACTTAATTCTAAAATATAATAAAATAATAATAATAATATTCCACAACTATCACACAACGCCATCTAGTCCCAAGCTAAGCAGAGCTTGTGTTATGGGTACTAGACAACTGATAAACATACTTATATATTTCTAAATACATACATATTATAGATAAATTACACCCAGACACAGAACAAATGATCGTGCTCATCACACAAACATTTGTCCTGGGTGGGAATCGAACCCACGACCTCCGGCATAGCAGTTAGGGTCACTAACCACTAGACCAACAGGCCAGTCAAAATATGTATGTATTTAGAAATATATAAGTATGTTTATCAGTTGTCTAGTACCCATAACACAAGCTCTGCTTAGCTTGGGACTAGATGGCGTTGTGTGATAGTTGTGGAATATTATTATTATTATTATTATTATTAATTGAATAGTTTATGAAACAGTTAGGAAAACAATAGTTCACTTTGTATTTTTTTTAATCTACTTACGTTATACACGGTGTTAATCACAGATTGGTAGGCAAGGCATGATCAGCTACCCTTCTGAATGTCTCTTGTATAAATAAAAAATGAAAATTTGCAAACTATCAGTAGGAAATCAGGCATCGAAATAAAAAGTCGAGGATCCCAGCCAACATTTACAATTAAATTAAATTTGACGTCCGTCTTGAGGATCCCCAATTCAACGCAAAGGCAACGAGACCCGTTAAGTGAAAATAATCACTACAAGGTACTAATAAGGGATTTTTGGACCTAGGAGCTCTATTATGGTAACAAATGAGTGTAAAAATGAACTGCAAGTTCTATTTCAAATCGCCATTTTTAAAAATGGAGTCCTTGAAAAGTATCTTGTTGAATGGTATTTTATTACAATAACTTAGAATAAAATGAGTTTTGATAACTGTTTCTGATGTAGTTTGACATTATACTTTTTATGAAACCATAATGTTAGGTTTTTAACAACCAAATTTTTATGAAGTATTATCTTATTTATTTGATCACCGCATATTTTTTGCTAATTCTTGATTAGATCGAAGGCGCATAAAAATTTACTTAGTAAATATACCATGGTTTCACAGTAAAAAAACATTTGCAAGGGCTCCATGATGGTTATCCTGCGTTAAACACATAATTTTTGAATACTCGCAAAATAGATCACAAATAAAAGCTGCCATAACACAAAGCCGTTGTTGTTTATCTCCATCGAAAATAAGAACTTGTTAGGATCTTATTTGTCACTCAACGAATGAACTGTATCGCTTTAACGTTCAATTATTCATTTAGGGCGCGCAATTTGCACCGTTAGTTCCTAGTGCCACTCAGGATAACAATTCGAACTCATAAGCATCGCTTTTGCATCTATAAATAAGTTGCAATTTTTCTCCCTTTGGTAACATACAGGTTGCTTATCGGTTCTAACCACCTTTATAGAACTTAATCACGGTGGATTTTATTACTAAAGGTTCCAAAAATATTCTATATGCAAGCCTTTTGTCACAAAATGTGTTACTTGGGCGTGATCTGCGCGCGCTTCTACAGAGTCGTGATGTTTCATAAAGACGGCGAGGAGGTCATTCTATGCCTGACCGCCGCAGTGTGAAGACATTCCGGAACTGTACTCGATTCGTTGTACCCAGTATAAGTGTTGTAATTGTGAGGTGTTGAAACTAATTTGTAATTTAAAATAAAAACCAGTGAATAAAAACCAGTGAACCGCAACCCAGTGTATTTTCGTTTGCACGAGACCCAAACTCTGCCCACATATGTCTGAATCTGATGGAATAATACTGGTGGATCCTACATATATAATAATTTTTTGTTTTATTTTGCAGTGCAAAATTCGGCTTATTCAAAGTAGATTTCGACAGTCCAAATAGAACGCGAACACCGAAGCTGTCAGCGAAGAATTACGCCAACATCGTGCGCACACGTCGTATTGACTTCGACTACATCAAGCCGCCCTCGGTCCAGAAAACTATCTCAAGTCCAACTACCGCACTCAGAGACGCTTAATGATTACTTAAGCCATCACTTAGTAAAGATTTTGACAGTTTAGTGAAGGTTTTTTAAGTCGAATATTTACTAAGTCACGACTTAAGTAATCATATCTCTGAGTACCGCAGTAAATGCATTATAAACTCCATATAAAAGAATATAATTGTTTCCTTCAAAGATTTAAAGTGTTATAATTATTTGATTGACACCTGATTTTTTACAATGAAACAGGGCTAATCAACAATGAAACAGTATTAAAATTATTAGCAGGTAGTGTTTTGTTTGCTTTTAATATTTGAGCCCGGTTGGTGGAAATACACTCGCCCCTTATTACAGACGACCTAGAACATTATTGGCAAAATGTGGGTGTATTATTAAGTTCTCCTCTGCCGAACCCTTTTTTTTTCGTGGTGGGAAATCATCAAATAACTCCTCCCCCTCTTGGGCAGAGCGGAAAGCAGTGTCAGACTTCTACTGACTAAAAACCACCCATGTTCCTTCTTCGCCTTCGTGCCGAGGTCGCGGTATCTCTTTCGACATCCCGGAGCGCGAGCCCAAAGCGCGAGCGGGAAGAGTCGTTTGATAATTTCCAACCCCCTCAAAACAAGGGTTCGGTGATAGTTGAGACAAGTAAAGGGGGGAGTCGACTTTAAACCAGTTAAGTAGAAGGACGTCCTTGTTAATGATTGTCGTAAGATAATGATAAGCTAAATATAACTAAGTATGACCGATTTTGAAAATTCTTTCACCGTTAGAAAGCTACTACAACTTAGGCTATATTTACTTCCAGTAATAATTAGCATGAGTTTATGTAGGTACGTATTGACATTATCTTCCCCTCTTAGAGGTCGCTACAGTATACTTAGTTTTTCTAACATAACTATCAACACTGGTGATAAAGGCTAGGTTGGATTTAACTGACACTAATATTAGATTAAAAGTGATCTTATAGTCATATCCTTATGTTTTAACATAAGCCATTTAGGAAATATTTTCTCTAAATTGACCTTCCAAAAATGTCTTATCTAAAGATAATCTATAAATTTCTCTCGCTATCTTAGCTCATAGATCTTAACACAGCAGTCGGATGTAAACTGGGCAATATAAATTATAGAGCGACGTGATTGGCTGTCCCACCGTGATATTTATTGCTCCGAAGATGGATAATAAATAGCTTAACTGGATATTGTATACTGCTTCCGGTCCTGAAAACTTTACTCAGATCAATATTCTGTAAAAACTAATACAATTCACATTACCGGCTGACAGCGTTGAGGAGCAGTATTTCGATGCCTTTTTATAGTTTATTGTTAGTTTAGTTTATTTTATAGTTTTTAATTAATTTAATATGTATATTCCAATAAATACAATTTGCATTTTGGTATGCGTATCGAACGTAACACCATAAACAAGACGTCACTCCTATAAACAGACATTCACATTTTTGTAGCAATTTAACCTATTGGTCTTATTTCACAAAAGTTATGATTTCATTGTATGTGTTATTACTGACGTTGTTTGTGCACGACTAACGCTCTAAGTAAGTCATTTAATAACGTATTATTCTTTTTTAGTTGATAAATAAAACAATGGTCTTTTATAACTAATCTTTTTAATGATCATAATCGTTTAATGATTCAAAGATCGTCGCGTTTCTGTTTCGCAGTGACTTGATATTGGCTGTGGCATTATTGTTTGAGCTCTAACTCCTCTGAACCCGGATCACACAGAAAGCGGGTGCGGGTCAGGTCGTGACCGTCACGTGAGACGCTCTATTCATTGCTTTACATACAACGCAGACGTGTGACGACAGCGGGTTAACCTACTTGATAGAGGTAGATGTTGCTTCGGTGAACCAGCATTTTGCAACTACATATTTATACTTTGCATTGCATTTATTGGGGAATACGTGTTTTACGACGCAATGCTACGCCGCTACATTCGCTCCCAACTGGAGCCCACATTCCATTATGTTAGCGGGTGATACGCGCTCGACCCGCGCACGCTCTCTGTGTGTCGTCATCCAGGCTACTCCTGACCCGTCCCGCGCCGGATTTGGCCCACTCCCTCTGTGCGTTTCAGTGTAGACACATTTTTGAGCGACATGTGAGTACAGTAACGGCAAACCAACGATTTCATTCTTTGAGTGAAACTTTATTACTTTTATGATGAGGTTAATGATGGGCTTAGACTTTAGACATAATTTGGGATCGAGGGTTGCTTGATGTAGTCGAAGTCCACTCGGCGTGTGCGCACGATGTTGGCGTAATTCTTCGACGATAGTTTCGGTGTTCGCGTTCTATTTGGACTGTCGTAATCCACTTTGAATAAGCCGTACTGTATCCTGGAATATAAAAAAAAATCATCAATAACGAATATTTACTTAGATTATTCGTTCAAGAGAACATGATTACACTTGGTATTTTATGTAAGCTTAGTTATGTGGTTTTACGGGTAGGTAATTTTCTTAGATGATGAAGGTGAGGTTAGCAATCGACAGGAGAAAATAGAAGAAGAAAATATAAAATTAGACAAGAAGGAATGTGAAATGATGATTAAATAAGTATAGTTATTCCATTCCTTTAAAAAGCGTCATGTTGTCTTGCTCTGGTATACTTTGCCGTTTTTACTACGCCGATAGTTTAAAATGTGAAAAACTTACGTATAGCCTGCAGTCCATTCAAAATCATCCATCAGACTCCAGCAGAAGTATCCTGAGACATTGACCCCATCTTCACGTATAGCTAACAGCAGCTGGTTGAGGTACTCATTGAAATACAAAACTCTCTCATAGTCCTCAGTAGATTTTCCATCGTCAGTCAAACCATTTTCAGTTATAACTATTGACTTTTTCTTCAACATTTTATAGTGGTTTTGAAGCCAGTTGACCAGTTTTCGGAAGCCTTCTGGGTAAATCTACGACAAATAAAAATAATAAGTCAAATGAGGTAGAAATACTGGACTAATGGTCGAAGTCAAAGTCAGATCAACCCCGTCCCGTTTATAGTACCTATTCATAGTAAAGTCAGATCATTTATTTCAACTAATGAAACTTTTGAATGTCGAATGGTAAAATCATTTAAATTTAAATCATTTAAGATCATTTATTTCAAGTCTAGAAACTCCGTCATTATTCTGTTAATTTTTTTTTTAATTTTAATATTTAGTAATATGATAAGATTGAGGTCCTGACTTCGATTATTGAATCGCGCAAAGTATTGTCGGTTTTTTCGATGAGAAATTTCTCAGTAGCAGAAACAGAGTTTGGATCTGCACCCAGTTCACGTAAAATAAGTTCGCCCCCTATAACATGGGACTTAAACAAAACTGCGAATAGTTTTATTTACCGTTTGGCCCTGAGGCACCGGCATGGTCCAAGATGAATCGGATTCCATCCTGACGCCAGTATCATGGGCCCAAGAAGGCACTTCCCAGTAAGATTCCATTGCTGATGGAGACACTAACAGCGTACCGTAGTGGTTGAGACCCAAGAAGTCTGCGCTTCCTTGCACTGCCTTTACCTGAAAATAGAATGTAAGCGAATATAAATTATTCCTTCGTAGACAAATACATAAATGTTTAAGGATGTTTTGGGATGCATTTCTTTTTCAAAATTACAATGTTTTTCTTCCTTCCGCTCCGCCCAGAGCGGAAGAAAAACATTGTAATTTAAAGTGTCAGCTTTGTACTGAATAAAAACCACCCATGTTCCTTCTTAGCCCTTTGAGTCTGGGGCAGCATGTGGGCAGCGGTATCTCTTTCAAACAAGCCTCAGCCCCGGCAGGCTTCGGTCCTTGCAGGCCCTTGCAATGTTTGTGACATCTCTTTGAGGCGCGCGTGGAACACGAACGCGCCGTCGACATGGCCTGTCATCGTCATAATCCATCATTGTCATAACAGTGCCTCTGTTAACATTATTCGAGCACCGCAAGAACATTGTTCAGATGCCAGTATATCAAACTACTACAAGCGGTCAAAATTCTTCAAACCATTAGGTTCAAGGTTGATTGGGAAAATTTGACAGATTCGGGTAGCTTTATGTGTGGGCAGGGTAACTTTCACACTTTTCTCACTGTTGCAATTTTTGTTATTTCCACATAACCGAATGTGTTTTTAAATTAAGCTCACTTAAGAATATCAAGTTCTTTTGAAAAAGGTAATTAAAATAATTTATAGAAATAAATATGACTCCTATAGTATAAACAAGACGTTTAGTCAAGATAAAAGTTATGCGAACCTCTTCAGGAGTGAAATATGGGAGACGTGAGCGCGAGTATCCTTGTTGACGACTCATGTTGTCAATCCGTTCACGAACAAACTTAGGATAGTCGCCGACATCCGAGAATATTGGATGAGCTAGCAATCCCACCTGAAAAAGACTAAACATATTAAAAAATCTATTCTTATTCAATACAATCCATTAAGCAAACTGATTATCAAGGTAACTAACATTCATTTGAAGATAGTCCTCTGACGCTTGGACATCCTCAGGTTTATTAGAGTCTCTTGGTTCAGCCCAAGAGGCGTCTAGCACTATAGATACTTTTCCTGAAAAAGAAACGCAATTTAATTATTAAGTAAAGAATGCAAGAATAAAAGCGTGTTGTGCGGTGCTTCAAATGAGTTCAGACAAGAGCAGGAAGATGATGTGTGCAAGAAAACTGGCTAAGTGCAAGTCGGACTCGCACATGAAGGGTTCCGTACCATGGTAATAGGGAAGTGCAATATCTCAAAAACTACTAACTACATCTCGTTCAAATGTTGACGGCACGATTGGCGCAGTGGTTCAAACAACTGACATGTTGTACTGCGCTACATGTCGTGGGTACGATCCCCGCCCGAAACAAATATTTGTAGGCCTACAGACGGCAAGCTATTTCCGCTATCAAGCAAGAAAAGCACTTAAAACACAGAAAGATGGAAACTTATCACATAATCACACTTTACCTTGCTGTTGAGGTTTAAATTCCTTTTCATACAAGCGGTAAACGCGAGCATGGGCTAGCAAGCTGTTGTGGGCGCATAAATACTCTCCGATGCCGTGCGAATTCAAAGCTGGTGCCATTACCTTAAGCCCATAGCTCTGCCGCGCTAATTAGAAACGCAGTAAAGAAGGTTTTTTGGAAAATTGAGTTACTTATAGATTCTAAATCCTCGTAATGAGCTCTATGTAGTGATTTGATCCTTATTTTGATAGCTGTTCTTGAAGTGGTATTTTTATTATGCAAAAACGCAGCATGTTTCCTGCTGACAATTAAATTACTAAGCACAACTGCAGTAAGACACATTACTGCTCTATGCCTTACAGTATTTGTATAAACTTATTTTTTCTACTAGTAAGAAACGCAGTAAGAAACACTTGCTGCTTTTATGATTTGTAAATTATGTTTAGTGAATAATTTAAGGATACTACTTATAAATGCAGTAATATTACTACTTATAAAAGGAGCACATACACTTTAGATTTTAAAACAAGCCACGATGAAAATGAGTACCAAATCCTAGATTTCCTTCAAATTAAATTTATGAAGAATCAAAGTTTGCCTGAGGTTAGACAAAAACACGCCCCTAGGGGTATAAAGGCTTGGCTCCCAGACTGGAGCGGGCTGCGGCTGCCTTTAGGTGGCTCTTGCCCAATCTGGGGGGGGCCAAACGCCTCCTGCCGGAGGCTCTATGCCGGGATCGTTTGGTCCATGGCCCTTTACGGGGCCCCGGTGTGGGCGCGTGCTTTGTCGAAGCGGGCCGCCCACTACCTGAACGCGCCCCAAAAGGTGCTGGCCGTAAGGCTAGTCCGTGGGTACCGCACGATCTCCCGCGAGGCGGCGAACCTCCTTGCCGGATTGCCACCATGGGATCTGGAGGCGATAGTCCTCGCGCGCCTGCATGAATAGCGCGTGGAGGGGCTACACCGGGGGGTCACTCCGTTGCCGCGGCAAATTGCCGCTCTACGGACGAACCTCCGGTGCGATCTCATGGCGGCATGGAGACAGCGACTGTCGCAACCTAGCGCAGGGCACGCCACGATAGTGGCGGTAAGTCCCCTCTTTGAGGAGTGGCTGGAGAGGCACCACGGCGCCCTCACCTACCGTCTGACGCAGGTCCTCACCGGACACGGGTGTTTCGGGAGGTACCTATACCGAATCAGGCGGGAGGAAACGCCCGGATGCGACGCCGAGAATGGGACGCCGTCGCCTCCTTCTGCGAAGCAGTGATGCTAGCGAAGGAGGTGGCGGAACGGGAGAGGGAGAGAACCTCTCAACGTCCCAGCCGCCGCGGAAGGCGCTCCGGGCGTCGGGGGTCACGCGATGACCTCCGGCCACCGTAGACGCGGGCCTATGGACGGTGAGCAATGGGCTAGCTCGCCGTCCGGCCGTCGTCATGACGGCAACAGACCGTGTCGGCGGCGCGTACGTGTTCCACGCGCGCCTCAAAGAGATGTCAGCAATATGGAAGGGGCCCGCAAGGGCCGACGCCTGTCGGGGCTGTGGATTATCGAAAGGTTAACGCGGCTCCGACACAAGGGCGAAGAAGGAACATGGGTTTGGTTTTTAGTCAGTAGAAGTCTGACACTCCCCTTCGCTCTGCCCAAGAGCTGGGGGGGGGTTATTCGATGATTTTCCACCCACCATAAAAAAAAAAAAAAGTTATAAAGGCGACAACTAAATCAGCCATAATTGATAAGCTTTTAAATCTAATGCCCGGTAGAAGGAAGAAATTTTGGATGAATTTGCCCGTAAATAATAATAATGAAACTGATATCGAAGAGGCCTGATAGTTCTATACTACTTTTTAAATATTTGAATGGTTTTGTTAAAGTTTTTTTTAGTATTAGTAGTCTTATAGATCTTTTAAATGATAAGTTCTCAGACGTGCGAATAATTCTAACACTGACTGATCTCCGTATTTGCCATAGACATAAATCACTAATTAGCTGTGACTAAGATAATTAAAATTTTAATGTTCGAAACAAAGAAGGAAGTTTGGTTGAAGTTGATTAATGAAACTGATCTTAAATAAGTGTGACCTATTTTATATTAATATTCCTAGATTTTGTAAAAACTCAAGAGATTGTTACTAGATTTCATTATTTCACTGTAATTAGTGATAATTATAAGTCCTTGTTACTATAAGTAATATTAATCTATGATTTTGATCTCAACATAATGCACTGTAATACTTGGCTGTGGTTATAATAATTATTAGTTTTAAGTTTTATTTGGTTCTTCTAATAAAAATACATTAAAATAGTTGTACTATTTATTTCTTCTTGATATTTAATGGGTATAACCTAGTTATTGTGGTTTTTTACGTGTATACACTAATTTCAAAGCTAATAGTCACTCTTTAACTGCGGTTATGGTTTGTAGTCAGGCTAAGCACAACTATATGAAAATATTTTATTACTAATAATAAAGGCAGTAACTGTCTGTGATTAAGATAATTTCAATATTATGTTTTATTTGCTATTTAAAATAACGTAATTAATTAAATATACGTTGTTTTATTTAATTAAGAAGTGGTTAGGATGAATATAACCAAGTAATTCACATTTAAATACTATTTTTAACAGCTATAAGTCACTATTGCACTGCGTTTATAGTTTGTAGTCGGAGTGATAATAATAATTGAATAAAATAAAATAAACGCAGTAAACTGGGTTTGCTAGTAGAAAGCGCAGTAGCTCCAAACTTACTGCTGTTACAGCTTGTAATAGTGGAGTTAGTTTTGAAGACCCTGCTAAGCATAAATAGTTTTTATTTATTTAAATTAGTTGTATTAAACATATAGAGAATTGGGTTAGTTCATAAGAAACAGTGCATATTCAGCTATACGTGTAAATCAAAACATATTTGCAAACTTTCAAAATTACATCTAAAACAACAAAATAAAAGTAATTTTTTTTTGGCGCCATTTACTCGAAACTACGAATAACCTCCTTACTGCACTTCTAATTAGCGCGGCAGAGCTCTGAGGAAATAAAAATATCATATTACTAATCTCAAACAATACCTAATCGATTAAAATGAAAACAAAGTCATATTTCGTGTCTATCTGAAACACTTGATTTTGATGCGATTTTCATTAAAATTAAGAGCCTTCTCAATATACTTACAGACATGCAATTCCAATGAAGTTCATTTATCGTCAGCCACATTTTGACTAAATGACCGAAGGTCCTGAACACTACCCGAGCATAGTCCTCGAAGAAGTCAATGACTTTAAGATTGTTCCAGCCGCCGAAATCCATCAGTGGTGTGGGCATGTCCCAGTGGAACAACGTAACAACAGGAGTGATGTTGGCTTTTAGGAGTTCTTCGAAAATTCTCCGGTAGTACTTCACACCTTCTCCGTTTATATTGTTATCAGTACCATTTGGAAGTATCCTGGAAATAAAAAATAAATATATTGTCTTTGGGCCGAAAGAACTCATTTGTGGAATTAAAAATAAAGTTTGTTGAATATTAACAATATGTGAGCTAAGAGCACGCGTACAATATAATACCGATGTGAGGGTTATAAATTATTTTTTATTCATTTAGATAAAATGGAGGTACCTCGTGGTGCAGAAGATTGAATAAACATGTTACCTGGTCCACGAAATAGACATTCGATATCCACTGACGCCTAAACTTTTAATCAATTCAATATCTTCCCTCCAGTGGTGGTAAGAGTCATCTGCAATATCTCCGTTCTTGTGGTCTTCGGTAAAATTAGGGTGTTGGTGAAGGTATGTGTCCCATATACTTTCACCTCTACCTATTGAATAAAATATTTTAAGGAGTTCAAATACGTATCTTGGTTGTATTTCTATCCCCTATTAGAAGGGCTAGGAATATTCACCTAAGAAAATGAGAAAACAATTTCAATATTCAAAAAAACCCTACCTCCTTCATTCCATCCTCCTTCAATTTGAAATGCAGCCGTAGACACTCCAAATATGAAGTCATCCGGGAAGGAGTAATTGCTGACCCCGGAGTGCAAGACACGGTCTCCTCTTGCTAATTGCAGCAAGCTGTATTAAAATCAAAACTGTTAAGAAGAGTGCAACAGTCATCATTATCATTTTCCAGCACTTGTTCCATTTTACACATGTTCGATGTAACATGCAGTCTTGTTCTATAATCTAGTGTCAATCGTCATATTATCAGTTACTTCATTTTGTTTCAATCATCATTCCTTCTAAAAGTAACTGTAAAGCATGAGAACTCTATGCTTCAAAGAATTTATCTAAACAAGTTCCCTCTTCAAAATTGACAAGTAAAAGAAAACAAATGATATAAGTACATAAAACAAATATCACTAGCCTCTTGGGTCTTACCTAAGAGTCACCAATAGTACTCTCTTTAGGACGACTCTTCTCGAGCTCCACATGTTACTAACTGACACGAGGTTGCGATGATTTTACCTATTTAATACTTTGAATGAAATCAATCATAATATCGATAACTGAAACAATATTATGATTGATTGATTGACGGGAACTTATTCCCATGCTAAATTCAGTAATAAGGAACTAATATAAGTCAATGACAACACTAAACTTGACCTATGGTACTAAAATCGTTTGATTTATTTACTACTAACAGTTGGTAATACCTCAAATAATAATATAGTCCTTCTGGCCGTTGTCAGTCATAGCGGCCAATATATGAGGATACAATATTTTAGTGCACAAAGGCGTGCATAGTCGCAGGAGCACTCTATATTCTCTCAATTTTATAGTCCAAAGAAACGGCAAAACGCCACGGTTAGAGGGAGATGTGAAGTAGGACTGGGGCCCAAGGCGTATGGTACCACCCACTTCCACACTTCAGGCTGTTGCTGAGAAATTTCTGACGGAAAAACCCAACAGCATTTTGCCCGATCAAGGTATAGGACCTAGAACCCGATACTCAGTATAAATCTCACTTATGACCACGATACCAAAAGTCGAGGCAGTGAATCTAAAATCATGTTAACATATTATGTTCAAATGCTTCATAAAATTATTAGTGTTGTGATAAATTATAATTATTATGAATAACCGACCTCCGCATGTCTAAAACAGATAAATTACAATGGTGAGCATTATACCATAGTATTTATCTCTTACTGTTTATTTTACTACTACCTGCTTGTATTTTCTGGCAATGTTATTCTTAGTTATTTTTCCCTTTAAAAAGAGAATCTGTGAGTTTCCAAGTAGCCCAACATCGAGTCTCGGTTTAAGGGTTAGGTTGACACAGGGGAGAATATACACCCATATTTTGCCAGTTAAAACGATCAATCAACAACAAGGTAGTCGGTAGGAAGGTAGTCCTTCATGATGTCAAAAGACTGCAGACCCGTCGCGCGGCGCCTGGCGAACATACGAGTATCTTATGCTTTTTGTGCCTTGTTTATAGTCACAGCAAAACACATTCTCACTGAATGCGCAGGCGTTATCAAAACAGATTCGTTTGTATTATAGAAATTCGCAGAATTAATAGGTAGCTTGGGGTTTTTTTTGGTGGGTCGGAAATCATCATTTGATGACAGGGCGGAAAGGAGTGTCAGACTTCTACCGACTAAAAACGACTAATTTTTCTTCTTAGCCCTTTGTGTTCCAGGACCACGGTATCCCTTTCGAACAACCCCCGATATGTCGGGGCTTCGCCAGTTTTGCAACAAAAGTTACAAAAGTGTCAATACTCGTATTGGTGAGAAATAGCATGGCCAGGGTGCGGGACCCCTGCACTCGTTCATTTGTATTTTTGTTGCAAGTTAGTGATGTGTATTCTATGTTGTGGGCAGCAAAGTAACACAAATGTCGCGTATCTGTTGTAACTGCTGATCTCTCTTCTTCTTCTTCTTCTTAGTCGATTCACTCTTGCCAGAGCGGTCGTGGTTATCATGTTCTGGAAGTTTGGGCAGCAGACAGCACCCGCCGTACAAAGTCCACCCCTGCCTGCTGGCCGTCAATCGGGCACATTCGTGCACGGGAGCGCCCATCGCAGCCTTCACCTGGTCTGTCCATCGCATCGGGGATCTTCCCCTTGGCCTTGTGCCTTCGACTTTCCGCTGCACGACAAGACGTTCTATGGAGTCGTTTCCACGCCGACTAACATGCCCAAAGAATTTCAGGATCCGACTGTGCACTTGAGTGGATAGGCGCTCTTTTATGCTAAGCTGATGAAGGATGGAGGCGTTTGTTCGGAACTCGGTCCAAGAGACCCCGAGCATCTTCCTCCAACACCACATCTCCAGAGCGTCTATCTTCTGAGTTTCGGTTTGCCGTAGAGTCCATGTTTCGGCGGCGTAAAGGAATATGGGAAACACTAACGATTTTACGAGCCTAACCTTTGTGGCTTTCGTTATGTTTCTGCTTCTCCATATTTTACTGATCTCTACCTAAGTTTTTTTTGTCCTTTTTGATGGCTGAGAGAACGAGAGCAATCACCATCTTATCGTTTTGAAAGATAAATATTTGAATATTTCAAAGTGTTTGGTGCTATCAAAGACCTTTCGATAACCTACGAAAGCCTATCATACAATGTGTAACATAATAACAATAGTTTATATAATATGTTTGTGTTTGGTGACTCAGACCAAGATACTAAACCTCTTTTTACCGAATAAAACGCCGACGGAACGGAGAAGGAATATGGTGGTATTTAGGGTGAGAGGTTGTTTCACCTTACCATGTTGAGTTGATCGCATCAATGCATATAAGAAAGTCCTAATTTTTTCGAATTTCAGGAACCGGTAGAATAAAATATTCAGTTTCAAGGTTCGAGTACGTTAAATATGTAAATGAATATTGTCACAAAACATAACATTCATTTTATATGGTACATTACATATTACCTTACCTTTAATAGAACCGTAAAATAGTACCGCTTGTGCACTATGTCACTGTACGTTCGTGTGATACTTGCTCGTGGAAGCAACGGAACACCACTCCCTCGCCAAAGTCCTCTTCCAAACGAGCTGAAGATACATACATAACACCACGCCGGTCATCCTCGAAGGTTTAGGCAGAGGTGTACCTATAGGAGTACCAACATATGCGGATAATACGTTGGTACCTTCTTCCACCTGTGTAGGTAGGGGTTGATTAAATTCTGAATATTTTTCCTGTACCTGGTTGAAGGTCTGTATAGGTGGATAATTGTTTCAAAAACTTATTTCTTAGACTCCTAGGTCAGTAATATAATTACACCTTTTTATTTAATTAAATTATTAGAGGAAGTAATTATTTATTGGGTTTTTATATAATTGTGAGTTTTCGTTATAATTGCTTGGTAGAATTATTGTTTTCATGTTTGTATGAATCAATCAACATCGGTCTAAACTCTAAAGCAATCCACTACTATATTTCATTGAATTAGAAGTACTTACAAACTCTTAGTTTTCGGAAAGTGTTACAAAATCTCTTATTTTGTTCTAAAAGTGGGAATAATAAATCACTGTAATAAAACTTAATAAACAACATCATAAATTAATAGTAAAAATATGTACAAGTATTAAAAGGGGAAAAGAATAACAGGGTGTCGAAAAATTCGTCGGCATCTCTGACAACAGGACAAAAGTGCTTAGGGTAGCATTGCCACGTTGGATGACCAAAAACAGACAGTCCTCTGGTCAGCCAACTATGCGATGGCGATATCCTAAAAGACTAGGTGGGCACTTGGACACCGTAGCCATAGTATTTAACCTCAGACATGAAAATGTAAATACAATTCTTGAAAAGTTATCTAAGGTATTTAAAATGAATACAATGCTTTCTTTTAAAGTAAATTAAATGGTTTCAATACCATTATTTATCACATTTCGATATTAACCTTACTACCATAAAATCGAAAAAGACTATTAAATTCTCGAGTTCGACGTTAGACTGTTTAACATTTTTTTTTTTGTAAAATGATTCCAAAATATTACAAAATATCCTATTGCGCCTGTAATCCTCCAAAAATGTTTCTGTAGTACATCCATATTTTGCAAGTCATGTTTTGAGGAGCCCAATATGATTAATACATGTTAATATCCTGCCAAACAGGATTAATAACATCACAAAACGGGAAGGACAGAAAGTGCAATGAACCTACTACCCAAGGTTTATAGAGAGCTTCCTCCAATCATTCGAGCTGCATGAGCCACTAGAAGATTTCTACAGTATTGGGAAACCTTGTTGATTGGTGCAATCCGGAAATGTCAAGTTCCTTCGAACATTATGCGGCTGACGTAAACATATCCTAAACTGACGCACACAACCGCAGAAAAACAGTCCAATCAAAGTAATAATTTTATCGGAAACAAATCATTATGCCTCCTTCGCGGTCACATACATAATTTTAAAGATATCGGTTCATTTGCCGCTGCAAATAGTTCCTTTTGCCAGGAAGCCCCGAGAAGGTTATTCCGTAGTTATAAGGTTATAATTAAGATTGTCGCATTGAGTAGGTTGAGACACCTGTGCCTTGTTTTAGTTAGCACAATGCGGAGCTCGAGTGGAGTCGCCATGAACAGAGCACTTTTGGTGACTCTCAGGTGAGATCGAAGTGACTTGGGTTTTTTTTTTTTTGAATTATCATAAAGTGTGGTGTATTAGTGAATTGTTATGGTAACTAGCGTGAATATGTGGATTGAAGTGTAACGAATTCGTAATTTATTGTTGGATAAAACGTTTTGGTGTTATGTTAATCGGAACCTTGTTTGTGTTTATTTTTTTCGTGTTTCGTGCCAAAATTAGCTAAATGGAAAACTTATAAGTGAAAGTGCCTTTTGCTATCACAAATTGGGACTGGCAAATATTATGAAATACCTCACATAAAAATCGGCCAGTAGCTCGTTTTAGGGTCGGATTTAAATCAAATAACGTTTTGTTCAAGCTAGGCATCGAACCTCGTGATTTTTGTGATATTGCATGGCTGAACTTACGTCAGGGGGCAAATTGGAATAGTGTAAAAACTTTTTCTAGTCTCTCGTGTATGATGTCAATTAAAAACAATTCCTCAAAAATTAAATCTGCGTGGTGAATATTACTATACATTTGCTTATTCAAAAGAAATGCAAATAGCTTATGAAACTACTTTATTTTGAAACTGTTTAGGAGCTCTAACGGACTTTTGTCTTCCCTAATACTATAGTGAACCTTGAATCCCAGTTTAACCCGATCTAAATGTTAATAAAATGTATAATGATCACACAATACAATGGTAGGTTACCTAGGTAATCGCAGTAAGTTATCCGAAAATTGGTGATTTTTATAGACTTTTTTTCGATCTACAATCACATTTCATTAGTCAAACTTTGTTATTTTTTAGATCGCGTATATCTTTTGAACCGCTAACTGAATTTAGATTCGGTTTTTAACATCACTCTTAGAATGTATCCCGGTAAGTTTAATGTGTTTTGTTATGCAACTTTGATATTTACACATAAATCTCGATATTTTGATATATCAATATAGCACCCGTGTAAAGTAGAGGCGTGTAGTTCTAGTTATTTCGTTTAAAAAATAATTACAATTATTGACTGTAATCATAATTCTCCTGCCCTTTTCCCAATAAATTCGGGGTCGCCACTGCATGTCTTCTTTTTTTATACTTCTGTATTACTCGTAAACTCAACAGTCACTTCCTTTCTTACCAGAAACTCAAAACTTTCCTTCCGCTTTTGGGCAGAGCTGCAGGGAGTATCAGACTTCTACTGAATAAAAACCACCCATGTTCCTTCTTAGCCCTCTGTGTCGAGGCTGCAGTATCTCTTTCGAACAACCCGTAGCACCGACGAGTTTAAAACTTTCCTCTTACATGATTGATTGAAGATGATTCATGTTTTTTTTTTTGGATTTGACATTTTCCTCATTCTTCCCCACCACGTGACCCCACCACAACTGACAACCGACTGTATTTCGTTACTTCGAAGTTCGAAATACCGAAGTACGGTATACAGAAAGTTCGTGAGTCCGAATTACGTTAGTCAGAATGTACGCTATGACGAAGTACGGTATTCAGAATGTACACTATCGCGAAGTACGGTACACCGAAAGTTTGCTACTACGAAGTACTGTATTCAGAATGTACACTATCGCGAAGTACGGTACACCGAAAGTTTGCTACTACGAAGTACTGTATTCAGAATGTACACTATCGCGAAGTACGGAACACCGAAAGTTTGATATGACCAATTACTCAATAATTATGAGGAATATTCATCATTAGAGAGTATTTCGAATTAGTCAAGTATTATAAATGATGATTATTGTGCAAATAGGTTTTACAAGTCACTCCATTTATAACTCAAGAACGGCTGGACGGATTTAGCTGAAAATTGGTAGGGAGGTAGCTAAGAACCAGGAGAAGATTCGATTCGATCGAGACTATCATCATTTATAATACTTGACTAATTCGAAATACTCTCTAATGATGAATATTCCTCATAATTATTGAGTAATTGGTCATATCAAACTTAAGGTGTTCCGTACTTCGCGATAGTGTACATTCTGAATACAGTACTTCGTAGTAGCAAACTTTCGGTGTACCGTACTTCGCGATAGTGTACATTCTGAATACAGTACTTCGTAGTAGCAAACTTTCGGTGTACCGTACTTCGCGATAGTGTACATTCTGAATACCGTACTTCGTCATAGCGTACATTCTGACTAACGTAATTCGGACTCACGAACTTTCTGTATACCGTACTTCGGTATTTCGAACTTCGAAGTAACGAAATACAGTCCTGACAACCTAACAATTGATCATTATCCTAACAAGAAATCTAAATCTAACACCACACTTTTTCAATTGAATGAATGTCATTACTTCTATTCAATTCAATTTCAATTAGCTATCTTAGCTCCGTAAATGGGACGATTATAGATATATTAAAACGATAAAACAAATAAACAGACAAACTTTAAGTAACGACACTACCTGCGGTTATAATATTTGTTTCTTTTGTACTGTATAGCTTGCTCCAATGTGCAAGGGCGAGCCTAGCTGTGAACTCTGGGGTGAGCAATTACTCCTTCCCGGATGATTTCATATTCGGAGTCGCTTCGGCCGCATTTCAAATTGAAGGAGGATGGAACGAAGGAGGTAAGGTTATGTTTTAATTCGTAAACCGTTGCATTCTTTAGTGCGAGATTAGACGAGATATAGACGATAAAAATGATAATCTATAGTTTGTTCGCATTTTTATGCTAATTTTAATTTAGGTATTGTAATTTATAACACTATTTTATTTTTTGACTGATGAAATGTGGGTGTTCTAATAACCTCTGCCTTACTCTTTGGGGAATGCAGACGTGATTTTATGGTATGTTGTAATTAATATTTCTTCGGGCTTCTACATAAAAACTTTGCGGAGATCTGACAATACAGATTTCTATAAATGATTCATACTTGGTCGATTGCTTCGTGTAGGGTCCCTTTACACCTTATAATTAGATAAGGGTTAAGCTGAATATTTTTTTCTCAGGCAAAGGCGAAAGTATGTGGGACACCTACCTCCACAAGCACCCTAACTACACCGTGGACAGTACCAACGGGGATGTAGCAGCTGACTCTTACCATCGCTTCATGGAGGACATTGAAATGATCAAGAGTATAGGTGTAAATTACTATAGATTGTCTGTTTCATGGCCCAGGTAAGATATAAATGGTTTTTATTTTAATTCATGTGTAATATTTTTTTTGTGAGATGAATATGTATGATGTCTTTCAAAAGAAACGTCGGTTATTTAAAACTATGATATTTTAATTTGAAAAATAAATGTAAATCCTATAAAGTCGGGGTAAAGAAAAATCTATAAAATAACAAGTTTTCAAAGATTAATGAAAACACTGTGTAATATTATTTTAATACCAATAACAAAAAAATATATAAAAACACATTTGATTTGCTCATTCGTAATGTATGCAAAATAAACAAAACTCCGATGAATAAAAAGTTGAATGATTTCTTTATTTTTATTATATTTTGATCGGTACTCAAAAATGTATTTTTTTCTGAGGTCAACGCGTACCCCAGAATAAACAACAAATTACCCATATAAAATAATATACTATGGATACTAAACTAGACCCTACCTAGGCTACCTGGGATCTGACACCGAAAATCTCTAGTCGTTTATAGTACATTACTGCAGCGGCCAGCAACAGAGGCATTGATGGACGAACGTGTAAATGTGGGCCGAGGCGAAGCCGACGCACACATACGTAAGTCCATCAATGCCTAGTTGTGGCCAAGGCTTGTATAGTACTTTTCTCAAATAATGCGAGGAAATTAAATACAATTTACTTTTCAAAATCACATACAACAATAATTTTTCACGCGTTGAAGAGTTCAGCCAATTCGAAATTTAAATAAAACCTTTAATAAGTCACCTCCTTGGTTGCTATGGTTCAGAGTAAAAGATCGTTCCATTTTTAAATAACACGACAGATATGAGTTTAGTATGTAATTTATTTGGCCGCTAAACACGACAGATATGGATTTTCATACAACTTTTGCCGGCCGCTGGTCGCATGTATCTGGCCAGTACAGCAATTTCGATTTATCTCGAAGAAGGTTGTCAAAATAATGCTCAAATTTCCAAGCATGTTTGAGAAAAAAGACATTAATTCTACTTATTAGGATAAAGAAAAGAATAATAATGCTATCAATGTCTAAATTATAAAACTGACCCACTGAGGTTGTATTTAATCCATTTAAATAACAGCATTTTGATAATAATCTATGAAAATGTCTCGTTTTATTATGCTCTTTTATTGATCTTGACCAAAAATTACGTCTCATCTATAATCCAAAATCTATTCCAAATTTACATTGTATAAATATTGAAGTTGCATAATGTGTCTATATCTGTTTATCCCGTTGTTTTTTATAATCCGTAAAATATATTGATGCGGTTTTCACAACCATTTAGAGATTCAGTGATTATATTGGTTAGTTAGGAACAATATAAACATAAATTAGTATTTACAGATTTCCGTTTTCATATCCTTTTCGGATTTTAATGTAACAATAGAATCACTTAATCTACTTACATGATATAAAAATCTGATTTATTTGGCAGGAAAAAACCGTGCTAAGTAGGAATCGACTACTAGTGACAATAAAATATATTCTTTTTACATAACAGATACACATTTAATATTTTTTTTAGCAATTTTCTAGCAAAAAATGTTATATTTAGGAAATTAGCATTTTAATAGATTTGTTTAGAGGTATAATCACGCCAGCAATTCTGCACTTTGATCCTATTCCATTAAAATTGCCAATTAGCTTGTTTGCCGTATGCAGCTTTGTCGATGTTCTTCAATGAATATTTAAATATTTTGTGTCGTTAAAGATTAATAGTGGCATATAAATAACGTACTCCTTCCGCCTTATTACAAAAGGTAGTTAAACCTGGTTTAACTTAGACCTGGTTTATCTCGCATGCTGTCACTTTCTTTTGAATATTATTGAAGTGAGACGTCATGCGAGATAAACCAAGTCTAAGTTAAACCAGGTTAAACTACGTTTTGTAATAAGGCGGCTTGTGTTTAATCAAATTATTTTGTAATTATAAAAAGTACTATTTTGATTTGAATTTTAAGTGACTATGACTGAATATTACGCAATTTCTTATTCTTCATGAGAAAATAGGTATCTTCATGAGACCATAGTATAAAAAAGTAAAATTTTGATTTTAATTTGATACCATGATCATCTCAGCATTTGTCTAGCCTTTTCTAAACCAATATCTCCGTATTTTACATGTAGCCACTGCAAAGAGAACTCCTTGACCCAGTGTCATGGTACCTAACCGAAATAAAACATTAATCAATGTTTCTCGCAGGATACTCCCAACTGGTATGGACAATTACATAAGCAAGGATGGCGTAAATTATTACCGCACATTATTTGAAGAGCTCCTGAAAGCAAACATCACTCCTGTAGTCACGTTATTCCATTGGGACATGCCCACACCACTCATGGACCTCGGTGGCTGGTCCAACCCGAAAATCGTGGACTATTTTGAGGACTATGCGAGGGTCGTTTTTTATTTGTATGGGGATTTAATCAAGATGTGGACAACTATAAACGAACCTCATCAACAGTGCTATAATGTAAGTATACATGTTTAACAAGAACAGTTAAAGGAGTTGTAGAAACTCATTGTAATCTATTTCATATTACCTACACAAAGTAGTTGTAATTTTTCAGATGTTGAATTAAAATGGTTGGCAATGCAATTATACAAATACTGTAAAAATAAGTAAACTAATTCAGCTCAAAAACAACATGGTGGGTAAAAAAAAAACAGGTTTACAGATGGCATTATTATACTATCGTAATGTCGATTTCCTTACCTACTTTACAAATAACATAGTAACCTAAATAACTTAGTAAACAGTTAAGTACATTCTGAAAATAATTCATTTTAAGTATTTGAGGTTACTCAATATCAAATCGTAATTTACATAGCCTTTAGCTTGGCTACACTTTTTATTATTTCCCTAAATTTATCTTTGTCCCAGGGTTATGGCCGTGATTACTTTGTACCAGTATTAAAGTCAGGTGGAATCGGCGACCATTTATGTACTCACTACACTCTGCTATCTCACGCTCGGGTTTACCGCATGTACGAAAAGGAATTCAAACCCTATCAAAAAGGTACTGTGATTTATTCTTCATTGAATGGATAACTAGTTCACTTTATCATTGTTGCATTGTTTCATAATATTCTGTTAGAATTTGTTATCTAATGTTTTATAACACTGTCTGATCCTTTATTACCCACAATATTATCATCTCCTTGTATTATAAATTGCATTAATTGGATAACATTGTTGATCTTAATTAACTGTCTGGGAAAATGTTTATCTTCGCTTTCACTGAACACCTTGAGCCCATTATGGGTTTTCAAGGAAACAATAGTGACCCAATTTTCAATTACGTTTGTTTTTCAGGAAAAGTTGCTATAACGCTGGATGCTTTCTGGGCTGATCCTAAAGACCCGAATAGTCCTGGAGACGTTCAGGCTGCAGAGGATTATCTTCAAATGCATGTGAGTGATTTTAGTAATAATAATAATCGTCGACTGGTGCCTCATTCTAAATTAAGTGTCAAATGGGATTATGTGTGGTTGAATTCGACTCTTGGTCGACCCAAGATATATGTCAAAGATGTTTTAAAATAATATTAATGGCAATGACCATGATTTTGTTGCACAAAAAATTGTATGCATTTAAAATAATAACATCGATTTTGTACTTAAGAGTCAATTGATTTATTTCGATGACACGAAAGTTAATGGGTTTATCAAACTTGGAGAGACTAAACAACCCATCAATATTTCTAAAAACGTAGTGCAAAATGATTATGTTATGTTTTTTTTTACAGTTAGGCATATACGCCCATCCAATTTACTCTGATGTCGGCGACTATCCTAGTTTCGTTCGTGAACGGATTAACAATATGAGCCTTCAGCAAGGATTCACGCGGTCACGTCTCCCATATTTCACTGATGAAGAGGTTTGTATATTTTGTATGTTGTGACATACTGTAAATTACATAAGGAGATGTCATTCTCGCTTTATTGGGGCAATTTTGGAGTGCCAATAGTATTCTTCGTAATAATGCTACCTAAATATGCCAGAAAGATTGTCCAAACATATATTTATTCTGGGAGTGTACCTGCTACTCCTTACTCAAGGAGAAGTAAGACTGCCAATTCGTTACGTGAATCGATCCAATTCCACCAGACCATGGTCAGCCTGCTGGTCTGCTGGATATGTTTTTCTTGATACACTTTAGAGTACTTAAAATCGCCTTGATGCCACGATTAACGTGGCCAACACCTAGGCCCAAGTATTTTTTGATAAGTTCTAATTAAATCGATGCAGAAATTGGAGAAGATATTATTACATTAATGGAGGAATAAAGACTATCTTTTGTATTACAGATAAAAGCACTTCAAGGTAGTTCAGACTTCTTCGCTCTGAACCACTATACAACGTTTTTGATGACTCCTTCAGCAATGGAACCGAATTGGCAAGTTCCTTCGTGGGACCAGGATACTGGTGTCAGAATGGAACAGAATCTGAGCTGGCCCAGGCCTGGTGCTGACTGGCTTACAGTAAGTTTGATTTTATGGAGTGTGGGGTTCAAACGCCTTACTATGACGTCTTAAAACAATTCTTATTTCAGTGTGGAAACGTGACAGAACTATACAGGGTGTCTAGCGCCATCTCTTTTTCTCGCTGGAATAAGAACTGTTTTAAGACGTCATAGGCCTTCAGGAATGTAGTTTGTGATGGTTCACTTAGTACAGCA
The DNA here is from genome assembly GCA_949775195.1 of Diarsia dahlii. Lineage (NCBI taxonomy): Eukaryota > Metazoa > Arthropoda > Insecta > Lepidoptera > Noctuidae > Diarsia > Diarsia dahlii. The sequence continues at coordinate 14,543,098 of OX459198.1, forward strand.
TGACCGGTGAGTCGATCTGCTCTGTTCCGTAATCAGAGCTCACTTAAAGCTTACTTAGCTGAGCTGGTTCATGTGATAAAAAGATAGGACTGTCAGTGGGTTATTGGCAGGGCCGATCGTCAAGGATTAATCGTTTAAATAACTATTGTAACCAGTGAAGGCCTCTAAAATGCACTTTAGTGTTAGGTAATTTATGTAAATTATACCTTCAAAATAAATTTTGCCTATTAAATAATAAAAAAACAATGGATATGGAATTCTTTGTACATCAAAATGTGCGCCAGACAGTAAAACAAAACACTTGGCCATGTAGTCATGGGAACCATTAGTACATGTGAAGGTAATTTTTAATCCCTTAATATAGGTATGTTTTATATCTCTATATTTATAATTGCTTATTGTGACGTCAGACGCAAATGAAAAACGGTACCTATGAAATATGTTTGTTTTGGATTTTTTTATTCCTGGTTTCTTTTATTTTTACTGACAGCACTGTAGATATACATCGAAAAATCACACAAATGTATTAAATATTTTTTTTACACCCTCTATTATTTCCGTATGTTGGTTAGTTAGCCAGAAATATTGCATAACATTTTGTAATAAATGTTGTGGTCAATCATAAGTATTATTTATCCCATTTAATACGGGGGCTACCCTAATGACATCACTGGGCTACTGAGAAATTCGTAATGATTTTTCAAGATAATAATACCATAACTGCGAATACGATAGGTATATTAAATCTTACTGTTAATTTTATTAGTCATTCCTATCTGTTTAGTTCTGTTGCGACCAGAATGTGACATGACTGTGCTATTGAAAACTATTAAAGTAGGTACTTGCTACGAGGCTTTTTATTGATACTTCTTCAAATAGGAAACAAAATAATCGTAAAATGAATAATGGTACTTTTAAAGTATAGTCGGTAAGCTATCATATTAGGTACAAACCTACTGACTGAGATAAATAATAATGATTAGGTAATTACCATAAAATAAAAATGTAGAGAATGTATGTTTGTTTACTTATTTGAACACGTTAATCTCTCGATCTTCCACCTGTGTTAACATCTCGACTTTTAGGATCCAGCATGAAGAGAAACGGCAGAAAAGGACCGCGGAGCGGCGGGTGAAAAGCCACCTGCATTTAAGCAACAAGTCCTACTTACATTTTAAAATACATCGATTATTTTTCACAGGTTAACCCGCCAGGCTTCCGTAAACTCATTAACTGGATCCACGATAACTACAGAATGGTAAATGACATCTCAATAGTTGTAACTGAAAATGGACTCTGTGATTGGGGCCAAACGGATGATTATGAGAGAGTGTCCTATTACAACGAGTACCTCAACCAACTACTACTAGCTATGTATGAAGATGGGTGCAATGTTACCGGATACTTCAGTTGGACGCTCATGGATGATTTTGAGTGGCCAGACGGTTATTCGTAAGTATACGTAATTTTTGACCCTGTCTATATGTCCTATAGACTATGCCGATAGAATCTTACTGTTTCACTATAAAGGGACAGTTTCTGAAATATGGCACACAAATAGTTAATAACCTGTATAAGATAGCTTTATTACCTACCTGTATCGCTAGTACGATCCCGTATAACAACTACTGTACTCCACGTAGACGACGCCGCGGGAATAAGCTAGTTCTTGCGTAAATATACAGGTTCCCAGTAGGAACAGATGATGGAAATGAATCAACCAACCGGTGTGATTAAAATAGACTCATAATTTATTTATGTATGCACTCGCTGAGAAACATTTATGTTCATTAAACTGATATCTAAATAATCTTTGTGCATTTACCCCTTCGAGTTGTAAATATGTCTTGGGGGCATAAAATGCCCGCTTTAGAAGAATCTTAAATAGGATAATAATATGAATAACGTTAAATTCGTAAAATGGTACATAGTGACAATCATCATCATCATCAGCCTATAATGTTCCCACTGCAGGGACTCAGGCCTCCTCTCTAGGAGAGGGACATAGACATAGTGACAATCGATAATTATTAACCGCATCGGTAAGAAATTATTGTAAGAATTTTAAAGTTATTCATATCCTATTTGAATTCTGCTAAAGCGGCCACTTTAAGGTGGATGTTCCAGGGTAGCCCGCGAAATTCAAATTTTCTTACGTTTCTAGCGATTTGCAGGCCAGTGCTAGGTTGTATGTTAGTGAAAATATGATTCGCGGGTGTACGACGTATGCAGTTTCAGAATTATGTAACTGTCAAGAATGAGTATTTCATCAAAAAGTCATTCTTGAAAGTTACATGAACTTGGAGGGTTGTAATAATGATTTTGATGATTATAATTCTGTAACTGCATACGTCTTACATCCGCGAATCATATTTTCACTAACATACAACCTAGCACTGGCCTGCAAATCGCTAAAAACGTAAGAAAATTTAAATTTCGTGGGCTACCCTGGAACATCAACCTTAATAGGCTTTTGTTGTGGGTTTATAATTGGATATTAAATAGGCTCTAAATACATGTGGCTCAGGTTGGCTGGACAAAACTTCAAAACTGCTCGCATTTAACTAGGTCAATAGGGCACTTTATGTGACGGCTAAACACCCTTATTTCAGAACAGGTGACGCTACAGAATCTTCGATAATCGATCGAAAGCGTGTCCAGCCAGCTTGAAAAACCACTTTTCGCTGGTCTCTCAATTTCCGTAACGGAAGTGATTTTGACGACTTTTTGCATATCAACGGGCGTCACATAAATATGTGACAGGCATCAAGCTAAAAGTTTTGTGATACGTACAGTGGTTTAGTATAAAAATGCAAAAAACTGTGTCCAGCCAGCTTGAATTTACGTAGAAAACTTTTGGCTGGCACTTCCGAATCCCACGGGAGCGTTTTCGAATAAGGTTCCTTTACTAATACTTGGTGACGCAATGTGTGACAGTAATAACGTTTGATTTATACTCACATGCAAGGGTTTACGAGATATCAATGAAAACTTAATGTATACTTGTGTCCAGCATCTTGAACTCAGGCTGGCTGGACACGTGTATCTCAGCTGCCTGATGATCTACGACCTTCAAAATGGTATCAAAATGTTGTGACGGGGACGATAATGATAACCTGAATTGTGACGGAGAAACTTTGCGTAGTTTCAAAGATATTGATCATTTAAATTTTCCCATACAAACACTGTAGTAGGGTTACCAATATTGTAGGTTTTATGTAGGACTAAGTATATTTTAAGGTGTTTTCTTTAATGGACGAAACTCCGCGTATTGGTGATACTAATACGAACAACTGTAGATATTTTAATCAATAGAAGAATAAAGTGTAGAAGTGAGGAAGGGGGGGGGATTTTTTTTAATGTTATTGATTATTTACATGCAGAGACCTATCTACTTTTTTTAGTAGATAAGTATTCGTGTTTTTTTATGGTAAGTACATAGGTAGATATTGTGTCAAGATAACAGACTAATGCTCTAATAAATAATAATAAATTTATTTCATAAAAAAGGAGATTGTACACACGGCTACACATCAAGCTATACAAAACCAGTTTATCTTGGCCTCACTTTACTAGATCTTTTCGCACAATGAACGATCAGATTATACTGGTTTTGTATAGCTTGATGTGAAGCCGTGTGTAGTACAGAGGCATACACAAAGTTAGACATATAAGTTTGTACCAAGTCAGACACAATCTAGTGAGTGAAGTTCTGCTATTCCTAGCTAGTTTATAGAATAACCTGTATTAAGGAATAACAGTCCATGACCCTTACAAAAAGTTACAATAAACTAGTACATTTTTTTTAATACTACAATAATGACTAGAATATGTTCGGGTTGTGTGTGTGTGTGTTTAAGTGTTAGGTGTGAGTGTAGATGTATGTGAGTGATGGATTGAAAAAGAGAATGTGTGTTTGGTTTGATTGAAGTCAAGTGAGGTAATATTTGATCACAGTCACTGTAGCTTAATGAGATAATTTTTTGTTTCATCATAGTTTTTATTTTGAAGAAATGAACGTAGAATCCTTTTACACTTGAAGTATGATAATCCGTAGATCATGCAGATTTTGTTAAATTTATTGTACAGTGTCGGGCCCAAGCGGTAACCAAATCTACTTGCAAATGTTGTATGAACCTGTGGAGGTGTGCAAACTAAGTCTTTTCTACGCTTTGTTACTATTTTATAAGGGGTTTTACGGTGCTGAAAGAGAACTATTTGAAGAAAAAAAATCACAAAATAAATAAAATCACATTTATTTATTTGGGCATAGAGCGTTTCAAATGACGAAAATGACGACGATCAACTCCATTTGCACTTCAATAACCCCCGCCTTGTACCAAAGCGTTGTTTTTACAGCCGCCCTAAGTGTCGGTGGTCGTCATTTTAATCATATAAATAGCTGAATAAACTAAAATATTTTTCAATACCTATTTATGGAAAAGAATAAAATTATTACATAAAATAAATCACAGCATTAGTCTTCATTTTGGTTTTGGTACGTACTACCATTATTACGCTGTCACAGCCTGTGTACAATCTCAGTGTCAGTGCATCAGTGTTGACAACAACACCGATATAGAATCTGCTAAAACGGTGTTAAAATTATGCCAATTGCTTTATAGAAAAGCTCAAAAATCTGCTAACATTTTTCAGTGTCAAATGAAACGTAACATAGTTTTAACTTTTTTATATTTAACGAAATATACATACTGTTTTAATCGACTATGATCTCAAATACTCTTTCCATTATTTTGGCACCAAGAGCGCCAACAATATAGTAAAGGGATTTTTTTTCTAAATGGAAATAGTTGCGTACGCATTAATGTATTTTATTTTATATGCTAAAAAATATGCTATAATTATGCTAAACAACTAATAAGTTTGCTAAACAACGTGAAAAAATGCTAAGTTGGCATCACTGAGTGCAATGCACTTTGTTTTTTTTTTGTTAGTGTTTTTAATTATTATTTTGAATTAACACATACTTACGCTTTTTACTGCAGGAAAACCTTTTATTCCCACGGAGAAATCAAATACAAAGCAGGCATGGCTTCTACCGGCCGATTAGTCGATTAAAAAGAAATCCTTTATTTATATAAAAATTATGGCCCCCTCACAATATTAATGGATGTTTGTATGGGAAAATTTAAATGATCAATATCTTTGAAACTACGCAAAGTTTCTCCGTCACAATTCAGGTTATCATTATCGTCCCCGTCATAACATTTTGATACCATTTTGAAGGTCGTAGATCATCAGGCAGCGGAGATACACGTGTCCAGCCAGCCTGAGTTCAAGCTGGCTGGACATAAGTAAACATTAAGTTTTCATTGATATCTCGTAAACCCTTGCACGTGACGGCATAAATCAAACGTTATTACTGTCACACATTGCGTCAACAAGTATTAGTAAAGGAACCATATTCGAAAACGCTCCCGTTATGTGGGATTCGGAAGTGCCAGCCAAAAGATTTCTACGTAAATTCAAGCTGGCTGGACACAGTTTTTTGCATTTTTCTACTAAACCACTGTACGTATCACAAAACTTTTAGCTTGATGCCTGTCACATATTTATGTGACGCCCGTTGATATGCAAAAAGTCGTCAAAATCACTTCCGTTACGGAGATTGAGAGACCAGCGAAAAGTGGTTTTTCAAGCTGGCTGGACACGCTTTCGATCGATTATCTAAGATTCTGTAGCGTCACCTGTTCTGAAATAAGGGTGTTCAGCCGTCACATAAAGTGCCCTATTGACCTAGTTAAATGCGAGCAGTTTTGAAGTTTTGTCCAGCCAGCCAGAGCCACATCTAAATACGCTTTAGTTATAACATCGCCAGACTGAAAGCGTGATGTACGATACCTAGACGGTGTCATTCGGTCTTCCTCACCTCCCCGATTTGGAAAACAGCTTATGCTCGTTTTCTATTTATACTAGGCACCATTTGCTGGCGGTATTAATTGCACGCTCAGAGATTTGTATGAAGCAAATGATAGAGCCATCCAAGTTGCCATGTGCTGGTCAGACAGAGTTTAGTCATCGACTCAAAAAAAAAAAGAAGAAGTGGCAGTACTTTCATACAATCCTAAAGCTTGGCTTCCCCTGATTGCCCTTCATGATGTTAAAGTCAATCCGCTTGCCTTATTGGGCCCCTAGGCACGCCACTGACCACTGGAATCTGCATACTACACCGTATCATACCATGACCGCAGTAGTCATACCATGTCGCTAACAATAATAAGACAATATGTCAGCTTTTTTGTGTTTTAAGTATTTGAGATAAGACCAAAGAAAAACTTCGAAGGAGAACAACTTGTAACTTTAACCATTGGCGGCATTAATTTTATCTGCGGTTGACCGCAGATAAAATTAAATATCTAAAATATAAAGCGGTCCATAAATATAAATGGTAATACATTTACACAGTCTATATCCATTCATGAATAATATTACTGAACAAACAAACAATGTGTATTTGAAACCGGTCCCTGATAGTAATGTAGGAATGCAAATTAATTTGAAAATACCAATAGTCTAAATATTTATGTTTAAAAACTGCAGTGCAATTAATCTATTTGCAAAGCTTTTGGACTGTGATTTTGTAATTAGTCCAAATAAATTGCTTAAGCTCTGGTTTAGTTAATCGACGACATAATAAATTGGTATAATATAAAAGATAAATATTGACGTTAAAACAAATAATAGTTTTAAGAGTAAATAGTAACCCAACAAAAACATTCTGTAAAAAACTAGCCAAGTCTCGATGTAGCTGCTTGTTTATCTCTAAAAAGTAATGAAATCTAGACAAAGTCGTGCCAAGTCTAAGGTTCCCTAATACGATTTCTTTATTATTATAGTTAATGTTGTGTGTCTTGGCCGTTGAACATTCTTTATACGTTAGTGGGTACAAGTCAATTTAGTTTATACGTAATGTTATATCTGTTGTAACTACCTATGATTGTTAAACGAGATAATAACCCATACTGGTATTGGTAATTGGACACCTAGAAGAAAAAGTAGCAGAATTAAACAAAACGAACAACGGCCAAGTCACATAACATTAACTATAATAATAAAGAAATCGCAATAAGGAACCTTAGACTTGGCACGACTTTGTCTAGATTTCGTTACTTTTTAGAGATAAACAGCAGCTACATCGAGACTTGGCTAGTTTTTTACAGAATATTTTTGTTGGGATTTCACTTCTTTTTGTAGAAACGATTGATTTATTTTGTTAGATTTTCTTATTGAAAACATTTTTTTTTTAGTAGTTTTTTATTTTTTTTCGATTATCCTAGTTTTTATAGTTTTCCCTTTATGTGGCCATTAAACCCTAACTCTGTACCAAATTTCAGCTCTCTGAGTTTATGGGAAGTACTAGTTCTATTTTTATCATGAGTGAGTGAGTGAGTGAGTTTCATAAATGCGAAACTTTGCTTTCGCTTAACTTCGGAACTAAATGACCTACAGACTTGAAACTTTTTATTTTAAGTGTGATTGTATAGCTTACTGGATGACGAAAATTTCAGCGTTCTGGTCTTATCCAGAGGTTCTCAAATAGGGGCCTGAAAATGCGGCGAAATGGTTTCAGTAAAGGATGGTACGGCAGTGTTTGCTTCGCGCTCGACTCGGCGGGGGCACTGCCGTGCCCCCCGATTTATAGTTAATGAGAAACAACACCTAGAGCAGCTAAAATGCTATTTTAAGTGGCTATCAAAGGGGTTTGAACTATTTGTACTGCCTTACTTCCGCGATTAAACACAAATTAATTAATAATCAATACAAACAAGTTTAGTATTTTATGAGCCAAAATCACCAAACAAGTTTTAGGCGAGGTCGTTCATAAAAAAAAAAAGATACTCTTTAATAATTCATAACTATTGATAATTCTTTCAGTTATTTCTTTCTAATTCTTGATCTTCAAAGAATTTAAAATTCAATATCAGAACATAAAGGTACAATTCTGAAGGCGACTGCAACCGCAATTAGAATTCAGTCGCTGCGGTCTATTAGCGACTTTGTTGCTGCAGTAATCGTTTGCGGTTCGGAATTGTACTTTATAGACGCACTCATACGGACTTCTAAAAAATATCAATATAGTGGATCTAACTTTTAGCAGGTACTTACCTTAATAATATTTTCTTATATTTTCAGAACAAAGTTCGGTCTCTTCAAAGTGGACTTCGACAGTCCAGAAAGGACGCGTACGCCGAAATTGTCTGCGAGCAGTTACAGCAACATTGCGCGTACGCATCGAATCGACTTCGACTTTATCAAGCCGCCCTTGGAGTTGAATAGACTATTACTTGAGTAGATTAATTTAGCCTGTGATAATTTATAAATATAGTCATAGTAGATATTATTATACCTAATTTATGAAATAAAAATAAGTAAGATTCTTTTTTTTTTATATTTTTTTTTTATTGGTAGTGATAGTGATTTATAATCATCTTCCTGTCCTTGTCCCATTCTTCTTGGAATAGGCTCAACACCTCATTTATTCTCCTTTGTCAAATGGCAAATCACACTCATTGGTAGTTAGTAAATACTACTTTTCAAACTTATCCTTTTGCAAATGACTCCTCCCGCTCTGGGCAGAGTGGTAGGGAGTGTCAGACTTCTACTGATTAAAATCCACCCATGTTCCTTCTTAACCCTTGTGCCGAGGCCGCGGTATCTCTTTCGAACAACCCGCAGCCCCGACGGGATCAAACTTCTGCCTTAGGTAGCTGAGTTACGAGAAGACATTCAAGGAAGAATAAGTTTTCAAAGCCTGTTTATAATAATAATAATAATATTCCACAACTATCACACAACGCCATCTAGTCCCAAGCTAAGCAGAGCTTGTGTTATGGGTACTAGACAACTGATAAACATACTTATATATTTCTAAATACATACATATTATAGATAAATTACACCCAGACACAGAACAAATGATCGTGCTCATCATACAAACATTTGTCCTGGGTGGGAATCGAACCCACGACCTCCGGCATAGCAGTTAGGGTCACTAACCACTAGACCAACAGGCCAGACGTTTGAAACTGTAATACACAAATTTTTTGAGGATCACGTTTGCATCGTCTCAACACAACTGTAATACACGAAGGATTAGGTACAGTACCCGGCAATAAATATTGCACATCGACCTTTGGAAAAATCAATGCAATTTATTCGTTAATTAGGTTCTTGTTTTGTATTTAGCTTGCCGTGAAACATTTTTGAACCAACCTAGCTTGCGGCAGTTATATTATATAAAAGCACAGCGGAAAAGAGATGTCTCGAACAGTCATTTTGTAATTATAGTTTCTCCAAAGGTCGATGTGCAATATTTATCGCCGGGTACTGTAGAGGCGTGTGCCTAATGGTACACCGACATTTCGCCAATTGTGTTTTAAGTCCTATGTAATACGAAGCGAGCCTATTGCCATCAACAGGGCGCAAATTCGGACCCCGTGGCTGCTATTGAGAAACTCAAGAATCGAACCTCAAACTTGCAAGTGCGACAGGATGGTCAGCAATCGCGCTTGCAATCATTTGACCAACGAAACAGCATTTGCATCTTGCATGCGGTCATGCGGTCATGCGGTTCAAACTTGACTGACCAACTTGACTTGACTTTGACTTGTCTGTCCTTTTATCAAAGAATAAGCTGATTTAACTTGATAACACCAAACAAAATGAAGACGAAGACAATGACTTAACGCAGGTATACCATTTCAACATATAATTATTCCTGTTATACAGAATTGTTGGTTAAATGAGGGACGTAATAGAGCAGTGGTGGCCCAGTGGTGGCGGCCCCGACTTACGAACAGTGAGTCGTGGGTTCGAACCCCGTCAGGCGCATTACTTTGTGTAATTTATTTCATCACCACTGCTCTCAAAACGGTGAAGGAAAACATCGTGAGGAAACCGGCATGTCTTAGAACCAAAAATATTCGAAGACATGTGACATCTACCAATCCGCACTGAGCCCGCGTGGTGGATTATAGCCCATCCTTCTCTTAGAGAGGAGGCCTGAGTCCCTGCAGTGGGAACATTATAGGCTGATGATGATGATGACGATGATATTGAGGGAAGGTGTTCAGTATTTGATTCTCGTCCCAAATATGTAGAAAAACTATAACCTTAATTTGTGACGTAATTGTGCCATGGCCCGCACGCTCTTCAGATCTCACTTCATTAGACTTTTCTTTTTCGCCATTGTTCTACACCAGTTTTAAAATACGAAGAGAAAGTAGATTATACCTAAAAGTCATTGACCCTCGCACATATGTTCTGCAATAAGCGCAAGGGTTGTAAAACGTTTGCAAAATTATTGGTATGGTTCTGTCTGTTATTTAACACTGTTTTTTTTTTTTTCATATTTTTACTATGTAGTAGGTATCATGTAAGCATTGCATTATTGCGGGTTCCAATATGTTCCCCGTTCAAACTAACATACTGTATTTCATAAACCATTCATGAAATTATAACAAATATTTTAATAAAATAATCTTAATATTATGTCGTATTTTTCTAAATAAATAGGTACTAGTAAATTCCCAGGTTTTAACTTAAATGTTCGAAATTAAACAAACGACCTTTATCAATTTTAATGCAAGAACCTTATCTAAGAGTTATGTTTCCATCTGTTTCTCGTCATCTCATGAGACACCTCCTTTATTACCATATCATTCTTAACACAGTCCATTCATCGTTTCTTTGGTCTCCCTCTACTCTTATACCCATCCACGTTCTTATTCAAAACCTTTCTCACAACATTTTTCTCATCCCTCCGCATCACATGCCATAACGATCACCGACCACACAACAACCGATGCCACACCAATTTTCAGTCACCGGCGTCACTTTTAGACTTCCTCTTATGTAGGTATTCATTTCATATTTTATCCATTCGCGTAAAACCGCACATCCCCCGAAGCATTATCATGTTATAATCAAACATTTACATAACCTCTTATCCGCTAATAAATCTCCAGGAGATTTATAACAATGGCTTTTCAATAGTGTCTATAATAAGGCGTATGAGCTCATAACAATCTCGTGTCACAGTATTTGTCATAGAACTCCTCGGAATAGGCTTGACCGATTTTTATGTTTATTTTAGGGTCGGCACAGCATGTCTTCTTCCATACAAACTAAGATACAAACATTTTCATCTTATCATTTATTCTTGCCCTTGTCCCATGTTTTTGGCGCAACACATTATTTTCTTCCATTTTCCCCTGTCAATCGTCACGCTATAATTCATATCAATCCTCCCACAATTGGTCCCTCTTTTTTTTCTACCCCTCCATTTCCATTCCATCCATTTTATAATAAAAATAAGTAAGTTCTAATTAAATAAGGAAAAACCAGATTTTTTTATTACTTATTATTGTACATATTCTAAAAAATAATGGAGGGGATAACATTTATTAGTTTTTATCTTGTCTTATCTAAATCCACATCATTTTTGTGAGATTTGCATTTCATTGTATGTTTTAAATTAATTGCACCTCGTTAGTTTGCAAAATGTGGGCGTCAAGTGCAGTCAGTTCAAATGTGGCTATTTTAGCAAGTTTTAGGTGAGAACAGTCATTATGATCAATACCAAAAGTCCCTAATCCTACTATAATTCTTACTTCACTATCAGTACATAGTATATAACAAAGTCGCTTCCCGCTGTCTGTCCCTATGTATGCTTAGATCTTTAACACTACTATAATACTTCGACGCACGGTTGGCGCAGTGGCTAAGCGATTGGACTGCTGCGCTACGTGTCGCGGGTTCGATCCCCGCACGGAACAAGTATTTGTATGGCCTACAGATAGCTGTTTCGGGTCTGGGCGTGTTTGTGTATGTGAGTTTCAATGTTTGTAAACGCACCCACGATACAGGAGAAATTCCTAGTTACTAGGTTTGTTGCTAGGGCAACGTTTTTAAAAAAAAAACTATTTTGATGCGGGTTTTTTTAAATAGATAGAGTGATTCAAGAGGAAGGTTTATATGCACCCGTGCGAAGCGGGGGCGGGGCGGGTCGCTAGTAATATTAGAAATACGAAAGTAACTACCTATGTCTGTCTGTAGCACTTTCACGCCAATACTACTGAACCGGTTTTAATGAATTTGATACAAAGATATTCTGGGGCCTGAGAAGGCTACTTTTTAATGCGAAAACCGGCCAAGATCGTGTCGGGCCACGCTCAGTGTAGGGTTCCGTAGTTTCCCGTCCGTCACAATAAGTGTTCCCACTTATGAGCCTAAAGGTGATGATTTTCCTAGAAAGTCCTTATAAAGTTCTACTTTTCAGATTTTTTTCATAATTATTTTCTAAACTTATGGTTCAAAAGTTAGAGGGGGGGGGGACACATTGTTTTTTACTTTTGGAGCGATTATGTCCGAAATTATTGACATTATCAAAAAATGATGTTAGTAAACCCCTATTCATTTTTAAATACTTTTCCAACAATGTGACACACGTTAGGGTTGAAATTAAAAAAAAATCACTTCCCACTTTACATATAGGGGGGCTACCCTAATAAAACATTTTTTTCCAATTTTTATTTTACCACTTTGTCGGCGTGATTGATACACATATTGGTATCAAAATTCAGCTTTCTAGTGCTAACGGTCACAGAGATTAAGCGAGGACGGACGGACAGACAGACATGGCGAAACTATAAGGGTTACTATTAGTTGACTACGGAACCCTAAAAACGTGTCGTCATTGTAGCAAACTACGCTGACAATAACTGACGCTACGCTAACTGTTTTGAGTCTGGTTGATATTGCTATTAGTTTTGTTTTCAAATCAAAACTAATAACAAATAACACCGGTTCATCAGTCTATTCAAATCATTGCTCATTCCATTATCGACTTCATCTCTGTCCTCGGGTCAAGATTGAAGTCCAGAGTGATTTTAGGTGATTTATTGTGAAATACAGGTAAAACTTTATTTATACAGGTAATAGGACTATACTAAACATAACAACAAAATATAAATACAAAATTATCACTCTGCTTAAGCTCTCTAGACATAAACGTATGGCATTATATTTAAAAATAAGCAACAAAAGGTTCCAAATATAAAGTTTTAATTCTGTAAAATAATTAATTCTAGTACAGGCATCTAACATTCTAAGTCTTCAAAGTTTGTTAAAGATTCAGTCCCATTTTCATTCTATACAAGTGTGCAATGTTGGTGATTACCGCTGAGGCGCCATTGAGACCCGAGCCGTCAGGTGAGGGTCCTTAGAGAGCCGAGGGCGGTAATCATCAATACACACGTGTATCATACGACGTTTTTCAACACATTTGTGAAGATAATAATACTAAAAAGTCATCTTCAACAGTTAAAACGAGTTCTGATATTTTTTCACAATAGCGGGAAAAAATAATCGGTTTTCCTATGCGCGCGCATCTACAGTTCGACCAACTTATCTGTGCAGGCGGGAAAACGGAACTAAAATAAATGTAGGTACTAAGTTTGACGTAGCGATGCATTTTTTTTGACCAGTGGCGCCACCATAAAATTCACACCTAAAATGGTCATACTGTAACAATGGCGATCGGCCATAGACTAAAAGAATGAAGTTACTTTATTTAAAAAAAAAGTTATATTTATTACAAAAGTTATATTATTTGAGTGAAAATTTAATTTATTAAAAAGGTACAAGTTGAAATTATCTATTTATATTCCAAGTTGCATGAAATGAGCATGCACTAGGTACATTAATTTATTTTTACTATTGAACACGATCTTTTTTCTAAGGAAACTTTTTTAAGAACATAGCAACTCAACCAATAAAATTAAAAAGAAAACCCCTATAACTCACTAGTGAATAATAGCAATGAAAAAGTCACAGTTTGATTATAGGTGTCATTATGTGCCTAATTGCGGTGAAATTATAGCCTCTTTATGAGCAAGTGTGTTGAAAAGTTTTTAATTTAATTATTTCTTGTTCCAGCTTGCTCCAGGAAATCAGTGGAAGATATTTGGAAGCAGAGAGTAATAAACCCACGTGGGACGAAAAGAAAATTTATTATTTTCCAAAAGATTTCATGTTTGGAGTATCGACTGCAAGTTACCAAATAGAAGGAGCGTGGAATGAAGGAGGTATAGTATAATTTCGAAACGGGGCTATTATTCGAATAAAATACGAGATGTGACATACTAACAGGGATCCAAATAGTACTTGTAAAGTCATGAGCACAAAAATGTAAACAATTAGCAAAATTAAAAAGCTATCGTTTTTTAAATAACTTTTTCTAATTTGCGATAAGACCTATTTCATAACGTTTATCAACACAGAGCAAATCGCTTTTAGAAGTTGCGTTTTTTCATAATATATTTGAATTTGATAATTGGCTATTTGACTACAGTTAAAAATACACGAAAACGTTATGTTATTTGAAAGAACTAACAGAAATAACACGACGTGAAAAAAAAAAAAAATTGATCGTCCAAATTGTACGATTAATTTTATTTCTTTTTTGAAGTGTTATAATTAATTAATTATAACACTTCGGATTTGTGTCTCTGTATAAATGTCTACTGACACCAATTAGTTCTGAAGATAATGTGTTTCTAGAATTAATATTTTACAGCCGTAGATAAACGTAACTCCTTCAAACCCGTTGATATGCAGTTAGTAATCTGTAAATGCCTCGTTGGTCTAGTGGTCGTAAGCGCGACTGCTGTGCATGAGGTCCTGGGTTCGATTCCCGGGTCGGACAAAAAGTGCTATTGGGTTTTTCATTAGAAATTTCCCAGTAGTAGCCCGGAGTTTGGAAGTTGGCGGTATAGTACCCTCGTGCCTCGGAAAGCACGTTAAGCCGTTGGTCCTGCGCCTGATCTCTCTCCGGTCGTGTCGGATTGCCGTCCCATCGGACTATGAGAGGAAAGGAACAGAGAGTGCACCTGTGCCTGCGCACGCACTTGTGCACTATAATATCTCCCGCGCAGTTGGCTAATCTCTGCTAAGATTGGCCGCCGTGACCAAAAACGGTCAGGACTATTATTAATCTTATTAAATCATACGAGAGTTATGATAACGCGTGTGCCTGTCGGTATTTCCCATCGTTAATGATGGAGTGGAAGAGCCTTAAAAGCTTTTTAATTAAATTTTTCGTTCATGTGAGAATCGCTTAACAAACTTTTCACAATAGGGTAGTTGACAAAAAAAATCTAATTAGTCCGTCAGATAGATTACCAAAATATATTGGACACAATCATATTTTTTACCCGACTACGGCAAAGCCAAAGGAGGGTTATGATTTTGACTGGCTATGTATGTATGTATGTTTGTATGTATGTATGTATGTGTGTATCTTCATCTGTTCCCTCATAGCTTCTACTCTACTTATAGGAACTCGACATATGAGGTATCGTTAGAACCGTCTTCATTTTCCGCTGAACATAGGCTACATGACGTGTCACAAAAAGTGATTTGGCGCCCTCTAGCGGTCAAAAAGTAAGGATTAAAAAATGAAAATGGAGATAAACACGAGTGTTTGGTATCATTTAAAAGGGCCTCACTTGTACATTTCCAAAATATTGCTCAAATTTAAAATCACGCCCTCTAGCGGACAAAAAGTCAAGAGTCAAAAAAATATTTAACACCAAAATTGTTTAAATAAAAAAAAGTAAAAAACTAAAACCCGACTACGACAAAAAATAGACGCTGAAAAAGTATGAAACAAGATTTTCAGGATAGAACAAAAAGAAAAGCCGCGAAGTGACATCACTAACCACAATCTTTGACACGTTTTATTTTCGTGAATTTTTATTAATTGATAAAACAAAAAACAATTTTCCAATATTTTTCGATAACCTAACAGACGAACTTAACATAATCATATTTTTTTTAGTCAGGAAAAGTCTTAATAGAAAGTCCTCTAAAGTTACCAATAAAAAAATAGGGGTGCTATTTTATTGGTAACTTTAGAGGACTTTTGTGCAGAATTTCGAAATAAGATTAGGTATGCTTTTAACGTCAAACTTTTTTAAATAAAATTTATATAACATCGACTAAGCAAAACATGAATTTGCATAAAAACATTGCATTCTGTTAATAATATTCACAAAAACTAGTAATCATAATAGGTATTAAAATAGATTTCTCACGACACAAATTATAATTTTATTCATTGCACCCTACGTAGAGCGCTTTGTTTTTAATAATTGAAAATTAAAGAAAAATTCCTCTTTTGCAATTTTTATTTCATTATTCTTGGGAAGGTTATTAATACCACTATAGCTACATCTAACGTTATCAAATCTATCTGCTTAATCTTTTTCCTAAAATTGGATTCGACTACCAATCTAATTGAAATACCCCTAATAACACTGGCTGTACACGAAATACACAATTTTAAAAATATGAAAAGTGCTTGTAACTAGCCTACTTGAAATGCTTGTAAAGTCCATTTCACGAAAGAAGTCCCGCAGACGCAGCGCTGTATTCGCGCGACATAATGTTGCTATCTCTCTCTCTCTCTCTCTCCACATCTCCCCATCTGTCAAATTTAGTTCCACAATTGTCCGCGGGACTTCTTTCGTGAAATGGACTTTATTTTGATTTTGACACGTAAAGCCGTAGAGGGATCTAAATACGCAATTGACAGTGGAGTACCATTGCACACCATCCACTGACTGTCTTGGGCACGCGTTGCTCAAAATATATTTAGAAAACCTACCCGGTCTGACTATTATTATTTAGCTAGTACATTTTCAGCAAGCCAAAGAAAAAAGTAAACATAAAATATTTTTTGTTCAAGGCAAGGGTGAAAGCGTATGGGATAAATATCTGCATGAACATCCACATTACACGAAGGATGGTTCAAATGCTGATGTTGCAACTGATTCCTACCACAAGTACTTGGAAGACATCGAAATGCTCAAAAAATTAGGCGTTGGTTATTACCGTACTTCAATATCTTGGCCACGGTACAGTTAAGTAATCAGAAATATGAAATATCTAAGTATTTCTGATCACATTTATATTCTTTTTCTTTTTTCTTAGTTACTTATGATAGAATAGTGTCCCTAGCAGTGCTGAGTGCAGTCTAGTTTAGCATTTGTACATGGGCTGGTTGTTAGAAACCTTGATTTGGTCTGTCACTTCTGGTCTCAGCTAATATGGGCCTATCTCAAGTTCAAGGCCAGCACATCTTCAAAAACAATCTTTCTGTATGCAGTTCATTCTTCGATCAATCAATCATAATTGTCTGATTTCCGTTTCAGTATTCTACCAAACGGGACTGATAACTACGTAAACAAAGAAGGAGTAATGTATTACCGAAGGTTTTTCAAAGCGCTTCTAAAAGCAAATATTACTCCTATCATCACTATGTACCATTGGGATATGCCCACAATTTTCGCGGACCTTGGTGGCTGGTGTAATCCAAAAATGGTGGACTATTTTGAAGATTATGCGCGAGTTACTTTTAATGCTTTTGGTGATTTGGTAAAGAATTGGTTGACAGTGAATGAACCTCATCAACATTGTCTTAGCGTAAGTTGAAATTTATACTACCAATGCTTCGTTCCACATACACCTTTATTTTAGTGCCGAATCAATTAATTTGAAATTGGGTCGACTGTCGTTGTCAATAGGGAGACATTGTCCAATAAACCAATCCTAGAATCTCTTGGCCGCAATTGATAGATCTTCAAACAGATACTTCTTTCCCTAAAATATTTCGTTCAATCTCGAATTCTAAAACATTTTTTTTTCTCGTCACGTCTTGAGTGTTTGTGTCATTTAACATCATAGTGGTGCTTTTGTTTTAGTCTTATGGGGGTACAACAGTACCGGGATTGCAGTCACCTGGGGTAGCCTTGTACCTTTGCACTCATCACATGCTTTTGGGCCACGCTCGAGCTTACCGATTGTATCAACGGGATTTTCTTCTTGAACAACAAGGTAAACCTTAATAAACTCTATTTTGTTTAGACAGGCATTTTTCCAATCCAAGGATAAAAAATATTATATATTTTTTATATTAAAAAAAAACTGAAAATATGTGAAAAACCGGTTTTGTAATATCTTAGTCTATAATTATTCATCATCATCATCAGCCTATAATATTCCCACTGCAAGGACTCAGGCCTCCTCTCTAGGAGAGGGTATAGTTATTACCTGATTTTAAAGCTACACGACCGATTCTTATTTCAATAGGTAAAGTAGCCATATCTTTGGATTGTAACTGGAGCTTGCCAAAAAATTATGAGAGTCCAGAAGACCAGGAAGCAGCAGAATGTCATCTTGAAATGCATGTGAGTTAATTAGTTTTTTTTTTATAAATTAAAATTCGCAAAGAACTGTTACAAAACAGGAATTACTTTTCATAATAATATATGATAGGAAAAGGTTAATTTGATTCTCATACAATAAAATTGTTCTTCATCACAAAATTGAGGCAAGCTCCCGTAAGATAATACTGAAGAATAATACTAGCGGACGTCCCGCGGTTTCACCCGCGTAGATCCCGTTCCCGTGGGAATACAGGAATAAAAGCCTATGACACTCGGCAATAATGTGGCTTTCTATTGGTGAAAGAATTTTTAAAATCGGTTCAGTAGATCCCGAGATTACCCCTTACAATTTAACAAATACACAAACTTTACCTCTTTATATTATTATTATTATATTACTAGCGGACGTCCCGCGGTTTCACCCGCGTAGATCTCGTTCCCGTGGGAATACAGGGATAAAAAGTAGCCTATGACACTCAGCAGTAATGTTGCTTTCTATTGGTGAAAGAATTTTTAAAATCGGTTCAGTAGATCCCCTTACAATTTAACAAATATACAAACACACAAACTTTACCTCTTTATAATATTAGTATAGAAGTATAGATTATTAGTATTAGTATATTAGTATAGAAGTATAGATAGTATAGATATGACTTGTGAGGTGGTTACCTCTCGCAACTTCCCATGGATTACTTTCTATCTAAATTGTTGAGACATACTTCACAAGAAAAAAGTCATAACACACACGAATAGAGAACCTCTTTCTTTTTGAAAGTCGGTTAAAAAGTAAAGTTTTATATATTATCATGTTTCTAAGGAGTTCTGTCACTATCATTTGCCTAGCCTTTTCCCAACTATGTTGGGGTCGGCTTCCAGTCTAACCGAATGCAGCTGAATACCAGTATTTACATGGAGCGACTGTTTATCTGACCTCGACAACCCTGGATAGATAATACTGGGTGATACGATACCCTTGATTGATAAGCGCAGCTTAATCCAAAGACCGACCCGAGTGGCCACGAGCCCCTAAGGAATTCTGTATCTCTGATAAATCGAGGCCGAGTAAAACTTGACCCTATTAAAAATTAAAATTACCTTAAAAATTAAAATCGTTTTCTATTTGCACTAGATTGGAATGTTTGCTCATCCAATATACTCTAAGACCGGTGACTATCCAGCATTAGTACGAGAAAGGGTTGACAACGCTAGTTCCGAGGAGGGTTTCATGAGGTCACGTCTTCCAAATTTCACTGCGGATGAGGTTTGTATTAACACGTTTTTCTTTATATTTTTCTGAAATACTAACAGAGAAACAAGAAAGCGTTTTACTTTCTTAGTAAGCCTATAGTATCCCACTGCTGGACAAATCCTTCCATTCCACTCTTTTCTGCGTGCGGTTTTTCCTGGCCAATCTCGGACAATCCAGCCTCATCTTCAACGTTCGATTTTGAGTAAATCTAACATCCGTATTTAAAGTCAACTTAAAGTAATTACTTGGACTTAAGTAATTACTTATGCAAACATTTTTATGCAATGGGCAAGAATTTAAACGAAGTTAGAACCGTCAATGAAAGCAAACCTAAGAATTCTAACCTTTGATAGTTTTAGCATCAAGGAATTACTAAACTACAGAGAAAAAATCGTATTTTAAATAATGACATTTACTCAAGTAATCACTATGACTTGTTTAAAGATACGGGTGTTAGTATTAAGAGCCAAGACGGCAAAACAATTGCGTTCTAACTTTGTATTTGAATGTAACCTTTTATGTCATCAATTTTGTTTCACCATAACTGTCAAATTCACGGTCTATATTATCTGTTGCCGTCTCAAAACACAAAGTAAGTACGAATTACACAACAACTTTCAAGTGGATCCAGTTATCGGATAAAATCGAACACTCCCATTTTCTATTATTGATACGAGTTTCTTACAATCTATGGCAGTGGTGAATGAGGCCAAGGTCAAGCTGCAGTGGCTTATCCAACATTTATTACAATTTATAACCAGTGAACACTAAGTGCGCAGTTGGACTCTTAACCGAAACTGGTCTCTTTGTTTCAAACGCTATGGAATATCCAATAACTGCTTTTGAGAAGTTTAGAGCCAAGAAAGTTTTATGCATTTAGTATTGTTTCCTATTTAACACTTGTCTTGATGACACACAATGATACTTATTTGTTTATTTTAAGAAAAGTAGCGTCACTGCTTACAATACATAAACATATTTTTGTGATATAAAACCATTAGGCCAGTAACGAATTATTAAAAAATAAGATTAACCGAGACAGACTCGAATTAATAATATTGGCATTATTGTACGAAAATCTGTCATAATTATTGTGTCTGTGAATGTGTGTACTTATTAGTTCACCAACCTAGATTATTCTGGTGGATTTCACTGTCCTTTGTTACTGTCCGATGTTATATTTTTTTCTTCAGATCGAAGCGTTGCGGGGAAGTTCCGACTTCTTCAGTTTAAACCACTACACGAGCTACTTGATAACAACGCCTTCTGCTGAGAATAAGTGGCAAGTTCCATCATACGATCACGACACTGGAGTACAAGTGGAACAGAATGCTTCACGGGCTGTTCCTGGAGTTTACTGGTTATCTGTGAGTTCATTCATATACAGCAGTCACTGAATCTATAATCTAGCATGTTTGCACTGCAAGGACACAGGCTTTGTTGCGGGTTGTTCGAAAGAGATACCGCGGCCTCGACACAAAGAGCTAAGGAGGAACATGGGTGGTTTTTAGTCAGTAGAAGTCTGACACTCCCTACCGCTCTATCCAGAGCAGGAGAAGTCATCTAATGATTTCACACAATCCAAAAAAAAAAAGGACACAGGATTTCTTTCTTTGAGAGACATCCACGAAGATTTACATATTAGTTGCGGGTAGATCCAGATGTCCCAAAAATATTGGTTGTAAGATTAGATGTTTCCTTCACCATTTTGAGAGCAGTGGTGATGAAATAAATTACACCAAGTAACATACCTGCTGAGATAGGAGCCTTTTTGGCCTCGCACAGGTTTTCTCTTTTATTATTTAGCTTTATATTCTTTTTTGTTATTATTATTTTTTTGTAGTTCCTGTGCTTGTCCCAAATAAATATTTTTCTTTCTTTCTTTCTATACCTGGGTTTGAACTCACGATCCTGTAACTCGCTAATGGGAAACTTGGGGCTGATACTACTATTTAGCCATAGTGTAAGTTAGTTTATCTTCCATAATGAATGCGAAAGTTTGTGAGGATGGATGGATGTATGGATCTACTTATGGAACTCTTACACGTTAAAACGACTGAGCGGATTTGGTTGAAATGTGGCACACACCATGTGTGTTTAAAACCTGGATTTACACACAGTCCTTTTTCATCCCGGTAAGACAATTTTTCCGAGGGATGATGAGCGAACTTCAGGCGAAGAAGCCGCGGGCATAAGCAAGTAACGTGATAAAACATTATCTATGTAACCATGGCAAAATGGAAATATCTGTCATATTTAGCCAAAACGTTTTAAGTATCGTTATTGTGAGTAAATGAAACATAACTTTTCAGCAACTTCCCAGAATTTTGAATCTATAGCCACTAACTAACAGCTTTGATTCATTTTATATTAAAAACCTTTCTAGGAGAAAAGTTACTCTGAAAGTTAAATTGCCATCAAACTGAACTTCTATCACAAAAGACACCTTTTATCTAAGACGTTACTTTCAGGTTTACGCACCAGGTTTAAGGAAAATGATCAACTGGTTAACAGAAAAATATGATTTAAAAGTACCGATTATTGTGACTGAGAACGGTGTGGGAGATCGGGGACAATTGGCTGACTACGACCGAGTGTCTTACTTCAATGAGTACCTTCACGAGTTGCTGCTGTCTATACATGAGGATGGCAGCAATGTCAAGGGCTATTTCGCTTGGAGCCTCATGGATAACTTTGAATGGGAAGATGGGTATCGGTCAGTATTTTATGAGTTTTGTGTATATTACGTTTCCGAAGCTGTGGCACTAACAGGGCAGAGTGGAAGGAAAAAAACGTGTTGCGCCGACCCCAAATGACATGGGATAAGGGCAGGAAGATGATGACGTTTCCGAAGCTGTCACTTCTTTTTGTTATTCTAATTCCGATCTTATTGTTTATTTCCTTTTTATTTACAACGTGCCAAAGTCAGTTCCTAAATGACTGCCACAGACACACGACTGACATGCCTCAGGTACACTACTTACAATCAAAGCAAAGTAATTTAAGCTTTACATAATGAAATGCCAAGAAATGAATTCAACCAGATTATTTTTAATTCTATGAAGAGAAAGATTAATTCTGATTGTATCCATTATTAGAACGATGTATTACTGAAGATCAACCAGTTCAAAATGCAAAGCTGTTATAACCAGAACGCGTATTGTGAAACTTGAGTAGATGCCAATCAGGGATTAGCTTCATACAACGTTGTAGATTATGCACATGGTGCAGATATTAATATGTTTGTGCGAGATGTTCAATCAGATTTATGTCTGTTAACGTTTTCATTCCGCGTGCATTTAGTATTGAACATCTCAATCTCAGATGAAACGAAAGATCGCCTGTCGGTCTACTATGACTGACAGCGATTGTCTTCAAGAGTAGTACGGAATGAAGATGCAGTATTCCTCATCGCTAAAAATACGGAGGAGCTATAATAGGTTCGGCCATATTGATCATTTCATGACTTACTATCCAAAAAAAAAAGTCATCTCCATACTTCACGGTTCACCTCTACCTGGTCCGTAATTGATCATCATTGTTATAGTAGTTATAATAAATTAATAACACGTTTTTCTTATTTTAGAGAAAAGTTTGGCCTCTATCAAGTAGACTTCAGTAGTCCAAATCGGACGAGAACACCGAAGCTGTCTGCGAAGAATTATAACAACATTATCCGGATGCGGACGGTTGACTTTAACTACATAAAACCACCTACGGATCATCATCGATTCCTGGATTTGATTTAATTTAATTACTTCATTTTGTTTGTGATTTATTTTAGTTGATAGCCTCCTCATTAAAATTCCTCATTGATTAAATTTGTTTATTTTTATTTCATAAAATTAAACCTTTCTCATGTATTCATCATCATCATCATCATCATTCTCTTGCCCTTATCCCAATTCATTTGGTGTCGGCGCAGCATGTCTTCTTATTCCTTGTTTCTCGTCATCTCCTGAGACACCTCCTCTCTAGCCATATCATTCTTAACACAGTCCATTCATCGTTTCTTTGGTCTCTCTACTCTTATACCCATCCACATTTAAACTCAAAACCTTTCTCACGACATTTTACTTATTCTTCCACATCACATGCCCATACCACGACAACCGATTTCCACACAACTTTTCAGTCTCTGTGAGCCTTGTGGAATAATTTTCATACCTACTCTTTAAAATGTGTTCTTATTTTGTATGCTGTGTGTGGAATATCTTATATTTACCTGTATGTCCCATCAGTTATGCAATGAAGAAATTCCATTAATGAATTTCATAGCCCATCATTTAAGCCTTCTCAATTGTTATTAAATTACACAGTATGTTGCTACCCTTGCTTCACATAATCGCTTATAAGACCCCAACAGGAAGGTACGGTTGACCTATCTCTCCGTGATCACATTATGCAAACTAATATCTTTAGTACCCAGTATACTGCGTATATTGCGGTAGGTCATGTATATTCAAAACATTTAATTTAACCAAGCATACACTATCTCAATATTGGAGGTGTGGCATTTCATCATTGCCGGTCGACCTTACTGCAGGCAAGATTCTTAGAACAGGATTGTTTCAGTAATAGCTAGTTTGTGGGTGTGAGCTTGCTGCAAGATATCGACTTTCGAGTATTTTCATTCTCACTGATTCTACATTGATTCACTTTCGAGATTAGGTTTGCTGTAAGAAAACCCAATTCTGGGTTAAGCTCGCCTTTGTACATAAGCTTTGTAATTTATGTTTATATTTGTTATTTTATGTGTGCAATAAAGAATAAGGAATAAGGATTGATTGTATTAAACACTTGTATCGACCATCGTCGCCGTTGCCTTTTTCATGGCGTGAAGTGACGAGACGATCACCTTCTGGTAACTGATGACTAATAGCTTGATGAATGTGTCCGAGGATCGAAGTAAATAATATGCAATTAGTGCGTATCCAGCAGGAGCTAAGTATGGTCGACTTTTATAATATTTTACGTCCGGTACAAATATTTGGTTCTCATTAAGACTACTGTATAAGTGTAAGCTAGATAAGTGTAAGCTAGAAAGCTTATATCAATAGTTATAAACAAATTCGTTTCCAACTCATAGCTCAAATGTATCGTACCTACCAACCTAAAAGCTACCAGGATGCAAATAAATGAAAATTCTAGGAGAACAGCGTTCACTACGATCCCCAATTGCACGGACAAGATATTTTCACTAAAACGCCCGTTTACAGTTCACTGGAAATTTCCGGAATAGTTAGCCACTGGGTTTAACAAGCAGAGAGTGGTTTTTATGGCTAAAAACGAAGAACTGTTCTCGGGAATCCGGTCAACAGGAGCTGCAGTCTCTACACTAATAACGACGCTACGAATGTCGCTAAACTTTCTTTAATAGATTTTCAGTTTTATTTCAACAGCCTATGATTGAAAATCTATTAAAGAAAGTTTACAATTTTTCGACTTAGCGACATTCGTAGCGTCGTTATTAGTGTAGAGACTGCAGGCCCTGCCATGGGAGCTAAAAACCTGGGTGCTCTTGGATTTTAACAGTCCACAGCTATTTAATATTGTACTGTGTTACTGGCCAAATAGTTTAGTGAATTGTTTCTGTAAAATATTATGTAAAACTATAATCACACTATGTAGTATTTTCAAATCTGCACGTCTTTAATGCTTCAAATATTCAATCCTAAGTTCCAGTGTCAATGGGCGCAGTATGCGGAGGAATGAGGAAAATGTCGTTAGGACAGTATTGAGTATGAATGTGGAAGGGTATTTGAGTAGAGGAAGATTATAGAAATGATGAATGGACTGTGTAAAAAATGATATTTGGCAAGAAAGGAGGTATCAAGAATAGACAAGCATGGAAGAAAACACATGCTAAGGGCAAGAAATGGATCACTACCTGAACGCGCCCCGAAAGGCGATCGGCGGCGTCGACCTCTCGCGTCCGGCCCTGGTGCAAGCCATGGTCCGGGGCGAAGAGGAATGGGACGCCGGCGCCTCCTTCTGCGAAGCAGTGATGCTTGCGAGGGAGGTGGCGGAACGAGAGAGGGAGAGAACCTCTCAACGTCCCAGCCGCCGCGGAAGGCGCTCCGGGCGTCGGGGGTCACGCGATGACCTCCGGCCACCGTAGACGCGGGCCTGTGGACGGTGAGTAATGGGCTAGCTCGCCGTCCGGCCGTCGTCATGACGGCAACAGACCGTGTCGGCGGCGCGTACGTGTTCCACGCGCGCCTCAAAGAGATATCAGCAATATGGAAGGGGCCCGCAAGGCAAACCAGGAACGAGTAAATTATTCCCACCATTTAGTTTCAAACAGCTTCGATTGTAGCACTCATAATTGTTCGGCGGTTGCACAACGGACAGCTTAACACGGCTTGTGGGGCCATTAATAGAAACCTGTTTATACGACCAAACACGGTCGGTCGGTACCTAAATACGATCGTTATACTACTAATTGCTTCTCTGTTTAGTCGGTTAATAGACTTGCAACAAGTTCGTGGCTGCTGTTAGCTCATTAACGCTTTTAAATGGCTCTGTGGTTCTTGCAAGTCTTTATCTTTCGTTTGCTTTTAAGTCAGGATTGAGGTTTTCTTTTGTTAGAAAGCTTCTGTTTGTTCTTAATTAAATGGAAAATGAAGATTTGAGTCTCGAATGCCGGTTTAGATTCGAGTATTTGGATTGGAAATCGAAGTAAAAAGCCTACAAATCTGATACCACCCAAAGATAAAATATCTTTCGCATACCACACTATCGTAGTATAAAACATGCAGCAGGAAAAAGCTCATTTATAGATAGGAGCAGTACGATTCGAGTTGGTTCCGGCAAATGGTGATTGGATCTCTTCGTATCACATGTTTCCCTAAATTGCGCAAATGACGCGGCTGCCAATGACCTCTACGCTACCCTTGTAAATATGCATGTGGAATGTGAAAATTATGTCATGTGTTTCTGTTTTAAATTCATTTTTTTAATTATAAATGCGAAATAGTTTTGTCTGTCTATTAGGTTTCGTGACTACGTTACTACATTTCTAGCTGGAGGCCTTTAACTGAAAGCACCCATAGGACTTGCCTGGTTAAGTAGAAGGCAGCCTCATTGGACCTTCGAGATGCCCTTTGGAAAAAAAACCCGTGGTATAATATAATATTTTCGACTACCATGTGGGCAAAGTTAGCACAATGACGTCACAAAACTCCTCTTGGTTCAACTTCTGTAATAAAACAAAAACAGCTTAACAAAAGAAAAATCTAACAAGCCACATAATGCAGCATATTCTGACAGAAACTAGAACAACAGCTAAAGTTAAACTTTCTCAAGCCGAAGATATACTTGTCTCAGTATAAACACAAAACTACAAAATGTTAGTTCCAGTTAGGTCAGCTATTTCTAAAGTTCACATTTTCTATTCTCTCAGCCAGACAGGCATCGCTTGGCGAATTGAAATAGACTGAGGTCTTCTGCATCGGGAATCGGGGTCCATATTTAAGTATTGGAGCGATTGTAGTCTGACACGAGTATTTTTGATCGTGACCTGATTTCGATGAAGGAATATTTCCGGGCTTGCTGAAAGGGGGTTGCGGGAGATAACTGCTAGTAAATACGGATTCATTTTTTAACGTTTTACAGGAGTTTTTGGTTATCTTCTTGCATTGTTATGCACTTAATTATTGATGGACTTTTATTATTAGGTACTAAACATTATTAAAGCAAGATTGAACTGGCATCTTCTGGGCACACTTGTTCCATTATATACCTCATCCATCCCTTTCTAAAAGAGACGTTATCAAGGTCAAGAGTAGGCCCATTTAGAAAAAGAAAATGGCACCTCTTCCTTAAAAGAGATGGGTAGAATAATAATAATATACAGGTCTCCCAATTCTCCTTCGAATTCGGACTATCAAACTACTCGACAGTTCGAGAACGTTTTCGTAAATTCTACTAAATAATAGTACCTAGTTAGTAGTTGTCACACGCAATAAGTAAAGGCTTGTCTTCTCATGTGATTGTGAATAAATTATGAATAATGTCTCGTGACAATCAATTTAAATTATTTATAACATTGCCAACCTTCTATTAAGTGAATGGCTGTATATTGATACAAATAATTATAGTTAACATAGCAATTAAGACAAAGTGGGCTTATAAAATGATGTACTATTAATGTTTCATTTACATACCACACAAATTTGTGAAACATTTAAATGATATTTGTTCGTCTTATCGTGTCGATTACAATTAAAATAGAGTCGGCCCAGGGAATGAGTTTGCCACTTTTAGTAAACAATAATATTTATTTCTGTAAACTGGTTTCAAAAACACTTTAATTCGTCTTGTAAGGCTATGATTGAAAGCTAAATGTGGCTATTGTTTTGTACCTGACTACTTTGAGAAGCAACAACCGAAGCAAACTTCTTGTAATATCCAGACATAGTTTAGGTCAAGTCACATTTTTATATCGATGTTTTTGAAGAAATATCGAATTTGCTTAACGTTTAAAAAATCATTTTTTTTTGCCGATTTAGTTTTAACTATACACGGGAAACGATTCGACCTTGCTATGTGATTAACATTAAGCAAGGGCTCATTTAATTCCGGAACCAATCGGATAATTTCCGATAGTACCTACGCACATAGGTACATCTGTTTATACGAAAAATGCTTCCTATAATATTATTAACATCAGTCAAAATTATAAGTGAGTAGAGCTTCTAAGCCTAAAAACAGCTGTCACAGAAAGGGCTTCTGTAAAAACTATAGTAGTTTGTTTTTTTTGTTTAGATGATTACGATTTTTTTGCTTCTAAGGACTTTTGTATTTTCTGCAGTATGTAAATGTATTATACCCCAATAAATAAAACAAACCAAGTTTGTGAACAAAGAAAGTTAACCCACCACCCTAAGTGCTAGTATTAGTAACCGGCCAAATGTGTGTCGGGTCACGTCCCTAGTCAGATGTTTGGTTATCGGGATGAATAATTTTATTACACATTACAACACAAATTATTACAGAACACATCACACTATATGTTTTTCCGGTATCTTTTTCGCTGTGGAACCCTAAAAACCACACAAGTGTTAACTTGTAAGCAACTTCCACACTGTCACACCGATAAAGTGATTTTTAATCACTTTATCAGTGATAATTTTTAATTTGTTTATAAGTTAACATTTAATTTTGTTAACAACTTTAAAGTTATACCAATCAAGTTATAATAAAACGGTATTTATGCTGATTCCTCATTGTACGAGATTCGAAAAGTTTATACAAAGCTAGGTCAGGTTATACAGGAAGTGAATAGTTTGATATGACGCCTTGTGTAGATGATTCAAATACATTTGCACAACACGTGTTACAAAAGGTTCACAAGGTACAAACAAAAGATCGCTATCGACTTACTAACGCAGTAATCGATATAACACTAACGTTGTATAATTATGTATTCTGTGACTAAACTACCAATCAATAATACTACAGAATAATAAATAAATATATGTCGCATCATGGGTGGCCGAGATGCGAAACATCGGGTCTTCTTCGTGATCCGACATAAATTTACTTAGTTGTGGGCACTGTTGTGGGTACTCGAGCGAAACAGAATTTAAATCGAAATAACTTTATTTATTTAAATAGGCTGACGGTTTTACATTTTACGAGAAACAAACACGTGCGTTGGTATTACTGAGCGTCTGCTTAGACTGTCGGAGTTCAAGTGAGCGAACACTCCGTCCTTTCGCCAGTCCTCGCTGCATCCCCTCTACCGACGATCGTGTCCAAGCGGTAGGGCGCGCTTGCGTTTCCGGTAAACATTTATTTAGTTCCAAATTGAATTATTAGATGGCGCTGTCTGTTGCACCATGGCGCCATCAATCCACGACACGGCCATCCCTGACTAGCACCCGTCCTCGGGTGTAGTACCTGTGGACAAAATTCTCAGAAAGTAATCTAGCTCGGCTATCCTGCCAGCAGAAACATGGGTTGATTCTCAACTATCATGATTTACAATGCCTTGTTATTAAGGCTACACACAGTGCTTCCTGCACAACATCATTCATTGGAAAAGATCCGATCAACAAGTTAACAAAGTAGTTCTAACAATACTGTTACTCTTTATCATAATTCATAAGCAACGTATACTCAACTCCTGAAACTTTCATTGCAATCTGTGCACCAACACAGGCCAGAATCGCACCAACGACTCTTTACATATCTGCCACCACATATGTTACAACACAGAAAGCGCTCTGTGCACCAACACAGACATGAATCGCACCAACGATTCACATCCTTTAGCGCAAAACGTGCTACAACACATGAAGGGCTCTGTGCACCAACACAGACATGAATCGCACCAACGACTCACAAGATCTATCGCAGAATGTGCACCAACACATAAAGCGCTCTGTGCACCAACACAGACAGAAATCGCACCAACGACTCCTTGTAGACCCATCGCCACATGTTACTCATGAGGTGCGGTCTAGTTTCGAGTATAAGTGTACATTCTTAATCGGATTTGGTCTCACTACCACTGTCATCAACTATGACATCTAATTCTCGAGAAACTTGGTGATCGGGGATCTTTCTCACACGATCATGAGGTATTTGTAAGTTCGCTTAGAGTCAAGAACCTTTAGTAAGCATCTGTCCTAGACGGGGACACATCAATAATCTTAAAATGACCTTTGAATTTAGGATCTAATTTTATCCGATTCCTTTCCTCATTTTCAATTAAAACAATCATTAACATCTAACTCAAAAACCTGAGCCTTATTTTGATCAAATCGATTTTTATCATTAACTAGCATTCTTTTCAATGTTCTGTGTCGCGTGCTCTCTTATCTCATCTAAATGAACAACAGTCAAATTAATCATCATCAGCGGTCACTAAACTAAGTGGTTTCGCTACCCTTTCAATCATCAACTCGAGAGGGCTAGATTTAGTCACCCTATAAATCGTAGAGTTCATAGCCAACTGAACCTCTCCTAATGCGTCCTGCCAAGAGCGGTCACGACTAGTCTCTACAGCTGTCAAAATACTTTTGACGGTACTCATGAATGGCCCAATCAAGAGGCTAGATGCGTATGCCCAGTTAAACTAAACTAGGGTACTCATTACCCTTTCGACCTAACCGTTTGCGCGACTGCCTCCAGTAGCTATTAAGTGCAACTCTATGTTGTTAAAAGTGCAGAAACTAGAAAAATCTTTGCTAGCGAAACAACGACCTTAATCTGCTATTATGCGTTTCTATGCACCAAACAACGCTATACAAACTCAAGAGCACAAATACTACTGATAGTGTCTATGTTTAAAGAATGACGAAGTAGCACAAATTTGGTAAGCGCATCTATGATGACAAACACGTACTCCTTGATGTCGTTCTTACCAGTCAATTTTCCAGAAGTGTCAATATGAATTGTGTGCCATGGAATATTGAGCTTAGGAATTGGATGAAGTTCTGCTAGAACTTTACCCGAGTGGGGTTTCGCTACTTTGCAAGTTATACAATTGTAGACAATTTTTCTCACGTATATTTTGACATTCCTTCAAACCAATAGTGCTCGTAAATCTTTTCGAGAGTTTTCTTCCATTCTAAGTGCATGACGAATTCATGAACACTATTAATCACAGACCACCGAAGCGATCTAGGTACAATAGGAAGACATCGAGTGAAAGGTACTTTAGAAATAGAGAGGGGATTTCAGACAAAGTCTACATGGCTCATCCTACTGCCTTCCCGATAAACAATGTCAAACTCAAATGACTGTATTTCACCAACGATGAACTCGTTGCTTTAGTGGCTTTAAAACTGCAATCCGTAACAACGGTAAACTTACGACCAGCAAATAGTGTTCGAAATGCTTAATGGCTTTTAAGACAGCTAACGTTTCCAATTCAAACGAGTGATATTTGAATTCGGCCTGGAAAGTACGACGACTGTAATAAGCAACTACATGTTGTTTCCTATTTTTTTTTTTTAAATGTTACCATATCCTTTATAGCACTGGCATCGGTATGTAACTCGATTGCATGCGCAGAGTCAAATATTGTTAGAACTGGCTCACGTTAAACTGACCGCCAGGTGTGACACTGCAGTCTGCTTTCAATTGACTCAGAATGCTCTGAAATATGATGATAGCCTGATAGCATAAATCAAGACACGTGACCCATGTAGTACCATCTAACCTAGATACAAGATCCTTTAACAAAGGCAATGGAAATCTATCCGACACTGTATAGTCATTCAGTTCCCTGTAGACGACACATCCGATCTGAACCATCCTTCTTTTTCACAAGCAACACTAGACTAAAAAAAGGTGAAACATCTTGGCCTAATAATACCTGCTTACTAACTTCGCTTTGAACAGCACTAACCCTGTAAGGGCAACGATTAACCGTTCCACTACGATCTACAAGCCTATTTTGCAACTGTCCTGTTGTAATACGGGATCTAGAAACCACTAGAAAACGAAGATGAATATTCTGTCAATAGATTAATCAATTGGGAACAAAATTCTAACGGAACATCTGTATCAACTGTATTGAAATCAATTTGAAAATTAGAAGCATTCTTGAGCTTATTTGAAACATCACATAACCTAACAACCTTTTCACGACACAAAAACAACACTATCATACGTCAAACTGGCAGGCCAATTAAAATATCACGTTTTTTTAAAACAACTATCCTGTACAACATGAAATAAAATCTCTGACCGTAAATCGATTCATAACCTCAGAAAATAATTGTGAAGTACAGACTACCATGACCTATCCCGGGTCAATTTACAATGTTATTTACACGCTTGCCACTGAACTGTGACGAGACATTTCTGATCAGAGAGCATTCGGCACCAGAATCATAGTAAAATGGGTACGACTCACCAGGTTCATCGGCACACTGCTGGGCTGGGATTGCTCACATAGCAAACTTCAACACGTCGCTCGCTATGTGCCACTGCTGCAGGCACTGCTTGGTCAGCCTGCCGCGCCGCCGCACAGCGCTGTTGCTTGCCTCCTTGATATTCTTCCCAGGGCAGTTGGATGCGTAAGATTTGGGTCCAGTGTATGGCTCATTAAGGCAGTTCCTCTTCGTGTCCTTCGGACCTTCACGTTCATCACCACCCGACGGGGCGCTCCGGCTATAAACAGCTCCTTAAAATCGCTCCATTTCATCCCAGGACAAGATATGGATGACAGCCATGACGAAACTTCATCCATGAGTCTCGTGGAATTCGCTACGTCCCCTGCTTCACAGCACCCCGGCGGTCCATCCCCACCAGGTGAGACCAACGGTTACCCGGAGGAGGCCCAGCGGAGGACGACCAGCGACGGAGGTGCCGACTTACGACGCACCTACAGTGGATGTGTGGCTCCCGTTCATCCCGTTTCTCCCATGAGTGCGCGGTTCAAAGACTATTCGGATCGCTAGCACACATTTCGGCTGTTGCCAACCAAGCACGCGGGACAATATTCCGTTTTTTTGGAGTCAAAATGCGGTAGGCGAATATCCGTACTCGCAAAAGGTGTTTTCATTGTTTGCACAATAGTCATAAAGTTTTTGTTTAGCTGCTCGAACAGAAAAACACCACATTTCCGTTTCTATGTCACTTTCAGACGCACGCGCATTGTCTTTACACTTTTCCGGCTTAGCACTGTCACTTACACTATGTAGGCGTTAGAGTTAAAATCCCAGTTCTGATGTCGCATCATGGGTGGCCGAGATGCGAAACATCGGGTCTTCTTCGTGATCCGACATAAATTTACTTAGTTGTGGGCACTGTTGTGGGTACTCGAGCGAAACAGAATTTAAATCGAAATAACTTTATTTATTTAAATAGGCTGACGGTTTTACATTTTACGAGAAACAAACACGTGCGTTGGTATTACTGAGCGTCTGCTTAGACTGTCGGAGTTCAAGTGAGCGAACACTCCGTCCTTTCGCCAGTCCTCGCTGCATCCCCTCTACCGACGATCGTGTCCAAGCGGTAGGGCGCGCTTGCGTTTCCGGTAAACATTTATTTAGTTCCAAATTGAATTATTAGATGGCGCTGTCTGTTGCACCATGGCGCCATCAATCCACGACATATACTTAAAATGCAAATCCTATAATAACTGATCATTATTGACAATTCAAGATTATCGCTCACCTAACAACTATTGCAACATTGTTCATAACTAATGACCAGCTGGACGGTCATACATAATGCATTGATTGATTATTATAATAAAATATAAAACTCTTTTATTAATATTTACATAGCTAGGAATGTATAGTATTGATTAATTGTGGGAATATTTATATTGAGGTCAACCAGTACTTTACCTTCAAATGAGACTCAATTAATTAAGCCTGTTGGACTCCACAGCTGGACATAGAACTTTTCCAAGTTACGCCATAACACCCTTGCCTTGTCAGTCCGCACCCAGTCTGATCCAGCTACCTTTATAATGTAACGTAACATTAACTTATTCTCAGACGGCTTTTCGTTGTTGCTCGTAAAGTGGTGGTACTTGTAGTCAAGAATGGAATTAATAAGATTTAGCGTTAGAACAAGAGTTAACTAAAAGAAAATTGTGAGGTGTCAGTAAGTAGGTACTTAATTAATGTATTGTCTTGAAATGTAAGTGACCTTTCAGACTAACATTCGAATATGATTAAATATAACTTTACTTAGTTAATTGAACCTTAAAACTATGTCAGTAATACTACACTTATGCACTATAATAATATTTATCATTGTGTCTTCATGTTGCGCTTGCCCATGGTAGCGACAACACTTCCTGGTGCTCCCTGACTTATCAAGTAGTCGGTCCATAAACTAGATGGCATCCCAAGGTACGTTTACCGGCCCTCGTTCTCAACACCTATGCTCGCGCTGCTTTTCGCAAACTATGTTGAAAGCGGCTTGCAGACTTATGGGATGCAGCTAAACACCAGCATTTTACAAGTAGCGACTGCCCATCTGACCTCCACATTCCAGTTACTGGGTAATACGAATCATCTTACTAAGACTCGTCAGACATTAAGAGCTTCACACTTTGGCTTTCGGGACACGTTTAAGACACGTCGGACTCTTAAAGATCTGCCGACTGACAAAATGTCGAAGCATTACGAAACGCAGACGGAACGTGGTATGCATTGCTGATGGGCACCCATCCATAGACCGATATTGGCAAGCACTGCTTAACCTTGAAGATCGACCAGTGTGACTGTTATTGTTTGGCCACGAACCCTTTTCAAGTTCTGGAAAAATGTACTAAAATTGATAAATTTTAAACAATCGGTCAAAAACTTGATAAAAAGCTTCCTAAACATTGCTTGGGGAGGCCAAGCAACGTTTTATTTTCGTATTAATTTATTTTTTCTTAAACTAGTTACTTACCCTAAGGGAAAACCGGATCCTTAATTTAATAAACGTAGGGAACGATTGGTTTGGAATTGAGAACCCTAGGTTCAAGTAAAAATAGAACCGAAAGATTATTATTATTAGAAAATTTTCATCGGATTTGGTAAATAGAAAAAAAAACCAACTAAACCTATAAAATTATGGAACTGGTTTTTTTTTGTTAGTGAATTTCTATGGCGGATTCAGAATGATATACCCAAATTATGTCTCTTCCACCTCATATAGACCAGCGTCTTTTCTATATTTACTTGAGAGAAGCAGTGGCTCACTGGTAAAAATCCTAATTACTTACAAGAAGCAAATTGGGAATCCAACCGAGACGCACCACTGTTTTTTTTTTTTTTTTTTTTTCTTTATTTATTTAGGGACATTTATAATCGCAATGCGTATTACAGTCCCATCACTGTTTTTATTAAAACAGTGAAGGTAATGCCCAAAAATTCATTCGTATTTGAATTTCACGTGCTACCTAAGCTGATCCTCCTTAAGACTTCAAATGATATTAAATTGTACATGTATTCTGTTCTTAGATTATACGGTGCTAAAACCTTATACCTTATAACAAATTGTAATAAAAATTGCAAATGGTATGGCTCCTAAAATGCAAGCACACTGTTATTAAACTTTTGTTGTCTTGCATAAAACGATACAAATTTGTTGATAATATTAAACCAAGTATTAGTAAGTATCCCTAAATAAGCTTTCGAAAAAGTTATATTTCATAATAATCATAAATCGTAA
This sequence comes from Diarsia dahlii, assembly GCA_949775195.1. Taxonomy (NCBI): domain Eukaryota; kingdom Metazoa; phylum Arthropoda; class Insecta; order Lepidoptera; family Noctuidae; genus Diarsia; species Diarsia dahlii. The sequence continues at coordinate 14,578,738 of OX459198.1, forward strand.
ATTATAAACGAAAGTGGACTTCCAATAAAACAGATTATTGAGGTAGATATTTAATGAATGCTGTTTTATCAACTGGGTACTGTCTGTAATTACTGAGCATTTACCATGGCCGTATGTTATGAATTGTCACAATAGGGTACCTATATGTATGCTTATGGGTGATACAGTGCTTTGATAACTCGTGTGACGTCATATTGTATTCCATTTTTTTACCTGCAAGTGACGTTACCCCCTTTCAACCCCCCACTCAAATCTTTGACGCGTTTTATCTTCGTCAATTTATTGACTTAATAAAACAAAAAATACCTATCCAATACTTTTCGATAACCTAACAGACGGACTAATTAGAATCATGTTTCTTTAGTCATGAAACATCCCTATTGTTGTCCTTTCATTAGCGAAGTAGTTTTCTAAGTTTTATCCTGTCCTTGGGATAAAGGACTCAACAGTTATAAGCTCGTGTTATAACTGGCAAAATGGGAGTATTCCACATTGGGCACCCGCTTTAACGGCACCTGAGGTAATGGCACCTGAGGTATTCCACATACGGCACCTGTCAATATTTTTCGCAGGTGCCATTAGTGGAATAGTTTATTATTTAAAATTTTATTCCACATACGGCACCTACGGATCAGTAGGTACTACTAGTGTTGGGTGGTGGTTTGTCTGAACGGACCGCTGTCAATTCTTTATGGTCCGTTCAGACGTAGACATAAAATGTGTACATCCGAACGGACCGGTGTAAAAAAAAATCAAATGAATAAACAATAATAAGTTTAAAGCGGCAGTCCCATTCATTGGAGTAATTCATCAACTCGTCCCACATGCCCACGGCCCATTTGGGTCGAGTTGATTGGACTTTTACGCGAACAGATTTCTGCGCGCCAAGACACTTGCTCGAATAGACTTTGGCGCGCCAGGACACTTCTTATCTTGCGCGGATAGATTTATGCGCGAAAGGACACTCTTGCGCGAATGGACACTTGCGCGACTGAAATAGCAAGGATTGCAGCAATGGATTTTTTTTTTGGATTTTCCATCATGGGTGTCGTTTTTATGGTTTTTGGGGTCCCTGATAACTAATGAGGTCAAAATGAAAATCCAAGATGGTGCAACGAAATTTTATGGTTTTTCCATCATGGGTATCGTTTTCATGGTTTTAATATCACAGTCAGTTTCCTTAATCACAAATGTGTTGTAAAATCAGCCTTGACTTACAATAGAATTTAAAAACAAATACTTTTCAGGTTTCGTTTCTCGTCATGGGTGTCGTTTTTATGGTTAATAATAGCCATAGATTTTTTGTTTGAAAAAAATCTTACGAAACCGTTCGAACTTCTCCGTAACTAAAAGGTCCAGAATAAAAAAAACCGGACAATAGTGCGAGTCGGACTCGCCCACCCAGGGTTCTGTAGGTTGATAGGTTTTCGTAAAAATAACAACAATAATTATAATTTATTGATAAGTGCTTAACGTACAACAATCGAATCTAGGGCTGTATTAAAGTTTGTTGTTTGCTTTCTATGTGACCTATGTTTGATGTGTGTATATATCTATCGCAGGCATTTAAAAAACACAATTGGTAAAACAACACTGGGAGATAATTATTTTTCAAACTGAGACAATCTTGATCACCGGCGAAAAAGTAGGTATATAACCTCTTTGCTTTACACAAAGAGATTTAAGTTTTGAAATGTCTGGCACAAAACAAAACATATTCAAATTATAACGACAAACATTTATGTCAATCAAATCTGGGGGCACGGAAGTACCCCTGCCAAGACGAGCCAAGCGAAGTGCAAGGGCATTATCTACCCTTTTTTCGACGCGCTTCGTCGTTTTTTTAACAAAATATTCTGTTAAAAAAACTAACTAACCTCTGTTATTAAACTAAGTAGCTTTACGCAAAAAATATTGCAGGGAAACTACTTTTTTTTTGGGGTGAAAAATCATGTTTTGTGGTAAAACTCAATGTAACGTACTCGAAACATTGTGCTGATGGATAGATTGAATATTAAGGGGGTCGTGGAGGAGTTTAAAGTAAAAAACTTCCATTAAAAACTTGTATTTTAAACCCTCACAACTTGGGTTTGGAAAGAAAATTCTCAGGATATTATTTATTTATTTATTTAAAGAAAGAAAAGAAAGAATTGACAGCGGTCCTTTCAGACAAACCACCCACCCCCCAACACTAGTAGTAGGTACCTACTGATCCGTAGGTGCCGTATGTGGAAAAAATTTTAAATAATAAACTATTCCACTAATGGCACCTGCGAAAAATATTGACAGGTGCCGTATGTGGAATACCTCAGGTGCCATTACCTCAGGTGCCGTTAAAGCGGGTGCCCAATGTGGAATACTCCGCAAAATGTGGTCGTATAGCTTGCTTCAGCCACGTCTAGTCGGAAAATATCTCACGAGAACGCACTGCCGATATAAAAAGTATTCCATATCTTACCTTAATGTATGGCACCATTCGTTTACACAGATAGAGCTATTTACGGATTAATAATCCTTACTTTCTTACTTCAATTATTAATTTAATTAATATTAGAAATGCGAAAGTAACTCTGTCTGTCGCGCTTTCAAGTCAAAACTACTGAACCGATTGAAATGAAATTTGGTAGGTACATAGTCTAGAGCCTGAAAAAGGACATCGGCTACTTTTTTAGTGCGAAAAAAGGGTTGAAAGGGGGTTGATAAAGAGATTGCTTTTGGTCGCGATAACCGGCATCGGTCGCGATAACTGACATTCACGCGGACGAAGCCGTGGGCATCAGTTAGTTAATTATATTTGTATGCATACCTCCATATACTTTTCAGTTTTTTTTTTTGTGATTTGTTGTGCTACCTATTTGTTAATTTATATTACCTAATCAACTGATTTCACATTCAAATATCGTACGTCAATCAACTGGAATAACCGGCCTGATTTTGTTTGTGTACGTTCAAAAATCATACAAAATTAATGTTTATCCGTTTTGCTGTGAATTCAAAGCAAATAAACCATATGAAATCAATCGTGAATCTGTCGGAATTTACGCAGAACAAGGTTTAGCGTTTAGATTGTAGCAAACATTTTATAAATCGTATTAAATTAATTGCTGTTGGTCGCAACTTTTCAAGGTTAGGCAGATCGATTTATTTCATCGATGCTGTATCAGCGGTCGTTGTCCCTGAACATGTTTGACGATTAATTTTAGCGTCTGAGGTTAAAAAAAGGTTTTAATAAATAAAGTTTAACATAACTATTACTTGGCAGTCGGATAAAAAAGCAAAACGTTTTTGGGTTATTGGTATTACCCACCGCTGATCATGATTTCGATTCGTGTGACTTGAAATATAAAATACAAAACAGCATTATCTTAAATATTTACCTGCTGAAGATGCGGTTAACCGTGAAATGGTAATAAACAGTGGCAGTTGAAGATGTAAATGCCATCAACAGAGCGAGTTTAACATATTATCGTGAGTTGCCTTTCTTCTTCTTCACGAATCCCCCAGTTAGTAACCGGGACAGCTCTATCGTTTGCTTCATTCAAGTCTTCGAGCGTGTAGTAAGTCGTGCACGACGCATTGTATCCGAGGTGGGTCAATTATACCCCGTTTAATTGTATGACCATATTGTCAAAAGTCCCAATTTATTTAGGAAGTAGCTACTTGCCTATGAAATTCACTTCAAATAAAACTGTCAAAAGCCATTACAAAAAGTTATCTTAAAAGGCGTAAATCATTAAAAGTACTTGAGATTAAAACCCTCAAAGTTCCACATTTTTCATTCAATTTAACACTCAACGCTTCTTATAATCATCTTGATAACCACTTTACCCTTTTAATGAAAATTTAATCACTGACCGAGAAAATTATTTTAGGCTGAAGAAGCGCCCATTGTTATTACCATTTTAAACCACTTTTAAAATTTTAAATGACTGTAATTTTATGTGCCTACTCTGAAAACTATATAATCGATTAGAAAATAGAAGGCTTTTTAGTATATGCAACTAAGAAGTTCAATAACTGCCAGTTGCGATATTCAGTTTTTCATAACATCACGCCTGTAATCCCAAAAGGATTAACTGGGCACAAATCCAGACTTTGTGGCTATGTGAAACAACCCGTTAACATCGAACTGGGAATCGAACCTAGGCCTTTACGCCTAGTAGACGCTGTTGCGTCAACTAGACCAAGGAAGCAATTTTTTCCTAACACTTACCTAATACCTATTAAATACTCGGCTTCCGTGTTGTTTCTGATACCAACACTTTTCATTTTGATTATAAATTTTCCCACAAGTCTTTCAATGAAAATAAAACGTGCCGTATTACCTCTTTTCTCAAGAAAACTCATTTAAACGCTTTTCGTACTCATGTGGAATTTAACGAGAAACTTCGCACGCAACGTGTAACCGCCTAGGGAGTAGGGTCATTTATATAGGTACCGATCCTTTAATCATTAACTCAAACGGAATTGAACTCTCTTCGCATTCATTTTCACTGCCCAGTCAATGCAAATGGTTTGAAACGTTCCATTGTCGGGCAGCATTTGCGTATTGGTCGTGATTCGGGTTCTCTTGATGGGCATTTGTTTTTCCGCAGCCATTGCTGTCAATGAGAATTGAACTTTCTCTAAGGTTTTTTAAGAATACAAACCTGATGACAGTTCCAATCGGTAAACGTTACGAAATTCCGTCGAAACTATCACAGCCAATTTAATTCCACTATTTAAATAATAATAATAATAATAAATAATAATAAAATTTTATTGGAACAAAAAACAGATTTACAAAAGTTTGAGTTCGTTAACAACCGCATTAGTATGGAATACTGTGTCGCGGCCATTAGCGCCCACCTCCAGGAGTGGAGACGACAGTGTTCCAGGTGAAACAAGTTAAGAAAAGATAATTTATGTATGTTTTACATTTTGTAGAATACAATACAAAAAAGCAAAAATAACTAATAAAATATTAAGCACTAATTTTATTATTTATGCATGCGAATATAATAATAATTATGTAAGTGTAGTGTATGTATGTGTATGCGTGTGAGTGAATGTGAGTATGTGTAGGTGTATGTATGTTTGGAATTGGAAGGCATTGGGAATGAAAAGGACATTAAATACTTATATTTAGGTTTTTACAAAATTTTCAAGCTCTTCATAGGATAGGGAACCGAGCCACTTATGAGTCACTGATTTACACTCGCGTGAAGTAAGGGGGTAGATGTTTAAGATCCCGTTTATTTTGTTATAAAGAATTGGGCTTATAAAGTAGTATTGTCTTCTTACTATTATGGTGCTAGCCGGAATTACAGGGCAGACTGTAAGAGGTCTACGTTTCTGCTTACTCTGGTTGCAAAAACACTGGTCGAAACTAAGTTCTGAATGTTTTCGTATTATTGTGTTCAGAACAAAGCTGTGCCTTACCCTAGGTATTTGCAACAGAGCATACAGTTCATTGGTCGGAAAACGGACTGGTTTGTGTGACATGACTTTCAGAACCGCGCGCTGCGCTCTTTCTAAACGTAGCATTAAGCACTTTCCAGAACTTCCCCATACGGTTACACAATAGTTTAAAATCGAGTTTGCCAATGCATAGTAGACTGTTTTAAGTGTAGAGAGAGTCGCCGATGATCTTAATTTTTTGAAAACAAATATTAATTTCCTAACTCGTGCAACCAATGACCCAATGTGATCGTTCCAGGACATGGTGCTATCAATTGTCACACCCAAGTATTTTATACTATTTGTTCGCGAGATAGATTTGCAACAGCAGTTCTTATCCATTGCGTAAAGGCAATTGTGGATACTCAAAGTGAAGGGTTCAGGTGGTTGAGAAGCTATACGTGCGGAAAATGTAATAAATTTAGTTTTTTCCATGTTCAGGGTAAGCAAATTATTTGATAGCCAGTCAGAAACTGTTCGTAACGCATATTCTGCATGGGAACGGGTTTCAAGCCAATCTCTGCCTTGAACGATTATTTAAATCAATTTGTTGCTGAGCTCTAGTGTTAAAAGGGTTATAGACCTAGTGATTTAGGCTGTGCGTTGTCTATCAGAGATGCAGAGTCATGAATTAATTACGCCAATGTTATTGTAATCAAAATATACTTCACATTATGTTAAAGCCTACAATCATTGGTGTGCCTTGACGTCAACATTACAGCAAGTTAGGGCAAACATACTATAATGCAAGCTGACTCTCTGGGAACTTAGATAATTATTATACTGCAGGTTATCACCGATACCTAGTCGACGTTCCACACATTCGAACGAAGCGCTTTACCAAGTCCTTTATTATGCGCACAGCCAAGGACTGGAATTCCCTGCCTGCGTCGGTTTTTCCGAGTTCATATAACCCTAATCTATATAAGTCGCGAGTAAACAGGCTTCTTCTGGGTAAGCTCGTTCCATCGTCGACATCATCTCTGCCCTTAGGGCAAGATTGAGGTCAAGAGCAAGCCCATTTATAATTTAAAAAAAAATGTGTTACGCCATGATAAAAGGATAAACTACGTTTTATGGTTTCATGAAGGGACAGCTACCCGGAATACCTATAAACTAATTGAAAATTTACATCCATATTTCTGTTATGAAGCCTCTCAGATTAAGTTCAAAATAAAATAGTGTAGACTAATAGTCGTCTCACAGATTCACAAAAAACTTGAATAAAATGGCAATTTCTGCAAAGATCTAGTCTATACCGGACTAAAGGATCTTGCTTGCTTTCATGCTTTAAACTGTTTGAGTTTCTTAGTGAGAAAATGTTTTACTTCATTCCTCTCTTAATTAGTGGGTATTAGTGGTTGGGTGCGCTAATGAAACCAGGCGTGTAATGGTCACAATTAAAATGAAAGCTTCTGTGGAACGCCGTAAGTCGTTTATTATCGGAAGGGTTAAACTTTGTGGCCGCATCAGATCATATTGTGTTTGTTTCTGCAAAACGTTATATTTTATTTTTATGCAGAAAGTTATGTACAGTCGCCCACACAAGTGCATGGATACCTTAGGGCCTATTTTTCTGTGAAGGTAGAAATCAAATTTTCGAAAATAACTAATAGATGGCGTTTGGTTTCTGCACAACTGTGATATTAAACTCTTCAATCCCCAGTGTCACTTGTAGGTGGCATAAGTTTTATTTCTGTTTCTACCTGACAGCAATTTTATTTGTAATTCCTACTTAAATAATAATTTAAAAAACCTTTAAAGTTTTTACTTTCCGCAATGACAATATCCGGATTACCCGGTGTCACCTGTAGGTGAAATAAAAAGGAGGTAGATTTTTATAACTTAGTCCTAACTAAATGTAATCTATTCTGTTGAGATATAGAAAAAAATGGACTTTGACTTGGGAATAGGTTAGGTAAGTAAGAAGTTAGGAAACACGTATTAGGTTGGATTAAGTGAGAAGTTAAATGATAAAAAAAAAACAAAAGAAACCATAAGGAATGTTTTCATTAAGCTAATAAGTGCGCATATCATTCAAAAATATAATATTCGAGTTAGTAGTCAGTTAGCAACAGGGATTAACGGAGACAAACAAAAAGACACTATCACACTTTTAGAGGTTTATTTCTTACACTTTATTATATAAAAACAGACATTTATTATCGTTCAACATTATTATATTATATAAAACTTCTTATTGAGGCCATAGCTTAAGTATTCGTTTCCAAAATCGGAAAGAGGATTGAAGCTTTTATAACCTCAACAAAGACAAACAGGAGACCGTATTATTTCATCACAAAAGTGAAAAGTTAAATGAATTAAATAGGTAGGATAATAGCTATACAATTGCACAAAAACATACGAAAAGGTTCTTGTAATGTAAAAAAAAAAATTGTTGTGTTTGACTTTTTTTAGTTATTAAAAATACATAAGTCATGTAATAGGTTATAATAACCCGGCCTCCAGTTAATATAAATAATAAGTACTAAAGTTAAGTAATATTGTTTTTAAGTATTATGAAATATAAATCCTGGATCGGCAACACTTATCTATCCCCACACGTTCACTGTAATATGACCAGCATATTGGACACTACATAACCACTTGTTTATCACGTATTATTTCGGCACCACAAACATAAGCGTCCGTGTTCACTGGACTTAAAAGTTTTTTCATCTGTAAAGATGAAAAAACATTACTCAAATAACATGATCCAAAGCGAACTGTAATCTTGCCCTTTTATGGTTTTCTGTGGGCCAGGGTTTCACAACATGCCTCCTATAATGCAGCTCTTCACTTTTAAGAGCACGACGGGCATTGTCAACACTTGAGTCATATAAAGCAGCATAGTCGGTCATCGGCAGGAATCCATTTTCTTCATACTCTCATAACACGATTTGACGCTGTAATGTGTTTATGAGCCGTGGTCTACTAGTTCTTTGATGGTGTTGCAAAGAACCCTCGTCTTAAAATCGTCGTACCAATAGAACAACTGTTTTTCTCTGCAACAATATAACAGAAATATATAATACGCAATAATGATTATTTATTAAGTAGTAGGTATAGTCGTAACTAAAACATTTTTTTTTCTTATAAAATTTTTGAAATCAAAACTACTTACGTTAATAATATAAGTCGACAAGTTTCGAGTGTCGATAAGTTTTTGCCTTGATTTTGCAAATCAGTTATTTGAGCTCTTGTAACGAAAACAATATAACAACGCGTACTAATTTTGATGAAATAAGTTAATTCACCTAAATTTAAATAAAACTGAGCTAAAAATGAGGTAATCGAAACAAACTTATCGATCAATCAATTGAGCTTAGTCATAACTCATAAATCTTCAATCTAATTATTTCTACTACCTACTAATTTATTTATGAATTCATATTCAACCTACCCTCAAGTTTGAAAACTAAAACATAGATAATTAAAATCAGATAGTTTTAGAATGATAATAATATTCAATTTAAACAAACATAGTAGGTAGTTAGGAATAAATTTATATAATAGAAATAATTCATTATAAATTATTTGAATGTTTAAACAGAAAACAGAAACTACATAAACATTTTATACAACGTGAGCGCCCTCTAGTTAGTGTAGCATCAACAATATAATCAGTGTTGCTAATCGAGTACTTATTTACGCCAGGTGGCGTCATTTCTTGCTTCACACGGTATTTTTTCTGAACTCCCCATGCATTATTGCAGGCGATGGTACATTATTTGTTGTGTTTGATTGTGTGATATGAATAGGTATGTGATCTCTCATAAAACTGTTAGAGAATAATAGGGAATGTTGTATCCGACCCGTCAGCTTTCAAACAGCTTTCTGTTCTTACTCCTCCGCCGTTCGATACAAGAGAGTGGAATCATTTCTTCAGAACCTGTCGAGCTTCATAACCTCATTTTTTTCAGAAGGATATTTCTCTGTTGATTTTGGTTTTCAGATGGAGTTGTACCTAGTGGTTTGGAGTACTGTATCCTTAATTGAAAAAAGATTAGCATAGTCTGAGCTAAACCCGCCAGCAATATTACGAGTTACTTCTATATGTAGTCTCGGACTAGGGAGGGTTGATCAGTAAGCCATAAGACCTAGCCCATTCATTAATACTACCCAAGTCACGGATTCATGGCATGTTTAAGCTTCAAATTGTCGACGTAGGGTGAAAGTTACAGGCGATAACCTGTCATGGTATTTATGAAGATAGAAAAGGAGAGGAGAAAGAATACCACTCTGAACAAACAAAGAGATTGATATAGGTACCTTAAAGTATCAGCACACGTATCAATTTTATTTTGGTTGCAGCCTTAATTGAACCATCCAAGTTTTTTATTTCATTTCAACCGAGATGCAGCGTAGGTATAATGAGATTAAAGCTTAAATAAATTGACGTTGTAATAAATCTTATCGGGTGTCTTATTAATATCAAATTTTCGTAAATAAATTACATGTTCATCGTATTATTAATAAACAATAACTACTAGATTCAATTATGAGATCACAGTAAACAAAATGCTGTAGATAACATCACCTTCTGTTCTTTGACATAACAGTATAAAATCTATCCAATCAACTGCCCTATTATCAGCTATCACAATTTATTTGGAGTCGGCGCAGCATGTCTTCTTCTTCTTTACCCACTTCTCAATTAGTTGTCACCTTCTTTTTGGCATAATTATCGTTTTTATGACATTACTCTTTTGCTTTTACCCTCGAGTAAGTATCCCTTCCTACCAATGTTCTATGAATTGATTGGTTAAAATGAGTGGGAATGACCAGAACTTAGTAGGTATGTTTGATAAGAAATAAAATTGGATACATCTTTAGAAACTAAAAGCTCCAGCACATCAGCGGCAAAATCATTAGCCATGTAAGCTTTCAGACATAATTAATGCATCTGATTTCCATTTTCTCTGGCATTGGTGCAGCCGTAACTGGCAAGTACAACGTTAGTTTGTATGTTTATCAGTTCTGTCAGATAACTGTTTAAAACAGAACTGTTTCCAAAGGCATGTGTTTCAACAAATTAGTACCTAATACTTTCTTAGTGATGGATATAAATATTGATGGATGGAGAGGGAGAGGAAGGCCAATGAAAAGATGGATGGTTTGTGTGAGGAATGATAATTATGAATGAGAAAGGAGTAAATGCCACCCTGACGTCTAACATGGAAGACGCCCCCAAGTAGAATGGGATAAGGGCAGGAAGATGGTGATGATTACTTTCTCAGCATCGATTGAAATCAAACAAACCAAAAATGACACATTAAGAGTTACCCGATCTGTCTGTCTGTCCTATCTATTTACGAATTAACGGCTGAATGATTGATGGAATTCACATGGGTAAATACGTATACAAATTCCGATCACCACGCGGGTGAAGCTGCGAGTAAAAGGTAGTTGGTAAAAAATAGTTTTCCAGTTCGTACTAATTAATTCTACTACTAAACCAAAATTATTAAAATACTAATAAATAATTATTATATTTTATTATTAATTTATGAACCGTAAGCCGTATTTCTACTTCAATATTTTTGAAACCTTATAAAAATGATAACGGTCGCAAAGCTTTATTAGATCAGTGTGTCAACCCAATCGACCTTCCCTTCATTGTTTGTGTTTGAACATGACTTGTCCGGCCCATAATCACAGTCACGAATGACTTAATAACATAGCAAACAGGGTTCCGCCTGCGTGGAATAAATTATTATTCCGTTACATTTTTATTGCATAGAATTCCATTTAGATTCTAACTTTGATGGCTTATATCTCGGAAACGTGACGTTTTAGAAGATTTGGTCTCTTTTAAAACTTGTTTGTATAGATGTCGTTTATTGATTAGGTTTTATGCGTGGGCGGAATTTCAAAACTAATTTATTTAAAATGACGAAAGTTAGGTAGGCCAAATAAATCCAGTTTTACTAACTTTGTTTAAGTTCAAGGTGTACTAACTTCAGCTAATGTCATCTTCTCGATCCGTCGAACAGTCGACGAGTGGAACCGATACGGTGATACTTACACTGAGCAAAATCTTGCGACTGTGCATTTCCAGAGGCTGACAAAATTTTGTTTACCTAACCTACCTATCTAATTATGTTTATATTTGATATTCTGTCATTGTATTGCACGTTTATTTTTCCATATCAAAGTTCCGAACATCAGAACGCACCTTCAAGATCTCTTGACCCGACATAATTAAATACAGTATGAAGTGATGAGTTTTTAAAGGATATACTTTAGTTGAGGAAAGGTCTCATCACATGCTTGAGAGACTTAAGAGTACTTGCTCGCAACAAAATTCTTTGAAGGTATTTAATTAAAACCTAATTTAATTTGCAGTTGCCCCCGAAAATTTACGTCCACCTTTGTACGCACGACTACCATCAAGCTACGCAATACTCATTTAGGCTTATCTCTCGTTGTACGAGAAGCTGTATAAATCAAGGCCAGATTATATTGGAAATGTATGCTTGATGTGCGTGTGTACCTACAAAATAATTTTGGTACTAGAATAAAAAAGTAAGTTTTTAACCTCAGAGCGGGAGAAATCTTCAAAAGCTAAGTAATTGCAACAACAAAAAATTTCGTTTTTTTAAGGACCTGTGATAATGCAGCCAGCAACAACCTGTTTCAAGACCAAATGTCCTTCTAGGGCGTCCCCTCCTGGCTTTGCACTAATATCTGCCTTATAAAAGCCATTTGCTTGTCACCTAACAGTCATCCTCTCCACATGACCAAACCATCAAGGCAAACTAAAGCAAATAAGTATTCCAGTCCACTAAAATAAATCTACTAGAAATATAAAAATCAACCTGTTTCCAACAAAATTCAACAAACAAAGCAAAAAGTTTTTTATAAAACAATACTGTGACCTACTCCGCAATAATACGGAACCATCCGGTCATAGGTGTGAACTGGCACTCGTGACCGGATCCGAACTTGGCTCATAACTACCGCCTTTGATTCCGGGTTCCGATGTTTAATTTTATGGTATTAATACCTTTATGAAGCCGGAGGTGTTTATGGATAAAAAATGTTAAATAAACCGATCGATTAGAGGCTATTATTATTCAAATGATATGAATACTGTTATGAGTTATTAAAACACTAGCTGTTGCCAGCGGATTCGACACTGGTTTTAGACACGCCATGTTCGATAAACATTGAGGTAGAGATTAGCAAAAAATATGTCCATCGACATACCAATGTGTTATTGTCTTAAAATGAGGATTGAATACTAGAATAGTTTGTATATTCTTTTATTGCTTGAGTAAAGTGAAAAAAACTCTCGAAAATCCGAAAAGTAATTTAATATACTTGAATAACGTATTATGTATGTATATCGCACGTGTAGATCATACTTGGTATGGGAAAAACCGTCAATATATGTTAATCTGTAAGTATTTGCGGTACGTACGTACACATATATTTTTTTTTCCCAGACAACGCAGTGCAAACAACTTGATTCCACGACCAGTCACTCATACATTGTCCTCTCCTTTATATGCAGTAAAGGAGATTTAATGGCTGATTAAAATGATTATCTCATCTTATCCAGTCGAAGCAAATTCATTATTATCTCATTGCATGTGTTTACGTGCAAAAATAATTATTATTCCATGCAAAATCCGAATAAATCTATTTACACGATTATCTTATTGTTTTTTTGATACTCATAATAAAATAATAATTGGTCGTAAAAATGGAATTTATATGAATCTACGCATAGGTACATCCTTAACAACACTATTGAGAATGGCTTGTTATATTTAATTAATATTCATGGAATGATTTTAATGAACCAATTGATTTATTTAATAGAATGTTACCTAAGTATGTTTGTGACAGGATACTTGGAAAATGCAGGCATCATCGTACAATATTTGAAACGACATAAATAGTTTTAGAAAGACTTGCAACAAAAACCCCAAAAAAAACACGTTTGTCGCATCAAAATCGAAAGTCATTCATTCAAATTAGGCTGATAATAATCAACAGTTTTTGAACGTCAAAGTTCCAAGAGACAGGCACCCAATACACTCGCGCTTCGAAGCTTCCTAGTGTTAGAAGAGGAAGTGGTTAGAAGAACCAGATTCTATATTATAAGATAGTAATTGAAGATTGTAAGATTGTAACACAAAATTTATTACGTTATGTAGGGTAATCAAAGGGGATCCTCTCTTTAGTTTTTAATTTTGCTTTATTGTTGTGATGTTGGTAAAACTAACAAGTGCTTACATACGCGCTTTTTGAACATTTTGTCAAGTGTCTACATATTACAGTTCAAAAGATACAGTCTAGCACAGACGGACGGATGGACATACAGACAACAGAGAGTTAGAGGTCCCGTTGGCACCCTTTGGTTACGGAACCATACTCCCAAGTCCCAACTTATCTTAAGTGAATGACAACATCGATGAAGATAAATGCACATAACCAGCTCTTAAGTTTCCAATCGTTCTAAACCAACTGGGTATTTTGCGGTTTTTGCAATTATTGACAAACATGATAATAAATTGAAAACAATGATGTCATATGAGACCAAAGCTATCAAGGTTTATTTATAAAAACCTTTCCATACGACATACTTAAATAGAGAAGATCATGTATGAAACCCTCTCAATATATATTTCAAAATGAGAGTAGAGTATGTCCATGAGAGGCTTTTTCCCATAAGCATCATCAATCAAATACTGCCCCCAAATCGGTGAAAGAAATTCCCATAACTGATGGCTTACAATTCCGTCTTACAAGTATGGGTGTCCGTATTGAATACTCTGGAAATGGGTCACAGATAGTGAGTAAATGTTCGCTTTACTGTGTGCAAAAATATTTTTCAAGGACAGTGCTTTTTATTATAGCAATCAAGAAGGGAACAATGGCAGCGTTTATTCAACTTGAAAATGTCACATTTTACCTATCGTAACAACATTTTACCGCGTAATGTCATAAGGACAAATCATAACATCTTGTATGAACAAAGCATGGTGGCCAATCGGAATAGTGAACAATAACCGATATTGGTCCAGCATGACAAGGAGGGTTTCTTGAAGACTGAGAAATAGGAACAAGTAAAATTTATCTTGACTTGGCGCACGAGGTTGTCGGACATGTAGAACGTGATACGCCTGATGACCAAGAACTACGAAAATCTTTCCCGACGGTAGCTTCTAAAGAGCTTAGAGGTTGGATCAAGGGCCTGATTCACAAGGCAGTACTAACTGTTGTATTTGGCTGAGTAAATATGTATCTGTATATAGCTATAATATCTACAGATAGATCCACTACTACTGCTTTTAATGTATTACACGAATATAATCTTCATCATTACGCGAATGTATAGACACATCACGCAGACAACACCATCGATCACTGTTAGCAAACAGAACTTAATTAACACGACGAACGCTAAATGTATCCATTAAACTTTGACTATAAATACTCACAATGCTCCGAGATATAATATAACAACTGTATTATAACGTGACGCCACGTCTACAATCTCTGAGAATATGAAAAGCTATATTTGGAGCCGAATAATGTAATATCTCGTAAAAATATCTTAGTATTTATAAAAGGGTGTATAAAATACGTGTCTTGAAAGATCATTCAAGCGAAAGATTGGATGCGATCGCACGTAATATAAGTAGGTAGGTAGAGATAAAATTATAGATTTCATAAAACAATGTGTCGGTGACTAAGATTTCAATGGATAAAAAATATACATGCTCAAAAAAATGCTTCGAGACCTCTAGTATATAACTAGAGATTTCTAAGATCTCAAAGGTACATAAGTATGAATCTTTGTGGCAATTGCGGTTTTGTACTAGCGACCGCAAGTGACAATGCGAAAAGACGTTTGTCAAGCAGTTAAGATTCATCTTGTCACTCTGCGCGTGGCATGTCATTACTAATTTGTGGTCTGCGGTTACCACATATTGTTTTCACAAAGACAGAAACGCCCGGATAGTGCAGAAGTACGTGTGTTGCTGTTTCTTCTTCCTCCACGCAGGCTCAACACCGGTGCTTGTTGAAAGTGCCGATGGCGACAGTCACTGAGCCTAGCTGCAGCTTAGTCAGACGGAGCACTCGTTTGGTGAGGCGGGCCTCGATGGCGAAAGCGCCTTCTTGGTCTGCCAGTGAAGTCCACTGGTGCAGTGAAGGTCAGGTGAAACATTATGGTCTTCTTCTTATCGTGTGGGCAGTAAGGTCTAACGAACCCACACACCCTAGTATCAGAGTTCCTATACCGCCTCAAGGGCCTCTGACATGCTTTGACGGCCGCCATTTGGCGGCCGGGACCACCAGCTTATCGTGCCTTCCGAAGCACGGAATCATCTTTTTATCAGACAATCAGGTGATTCAAGCTTGCAATGTCCTAGCCAAACTGGAAACAACTAACATTATGGTAAAACCACTACTACATTACTTTTGAGTCCCATGTAATAGCGGGTTTCATGTAACTTACGAAAGAAAAAAATATATAATTACCTATTTTGATTCTGCTAAAGCGATTTTAGGCCCGCAACACTTTTTGAACGTTAAAATTACATGAGATAATCCGCCAAAGCCTCTCCCTTTCTCCCCCGCCCCCTTTGCCAGTTCATAGTATTTTAACTGAGAAGCTAAGTGCTGGAACAAATGCTCTAGCACAACATTTATTTGTTACGTTAGAAGAATCCAATTTTGGAATATACACAGTTCGTAATATCTTAAAATATATAAACACACGGGTCTAATAAGAGCAGCGGTGGCCCAGTGTTGTCGGCCCCGACTTAAGAACAGTAAGTCGTGGGTTCGAACCCAGGCAGGCGCATTACTTTGTGTAATTTATTTCATCACCGCTGTTCTCAAAACGGTGAAGGAAAACATCGTGAGGAAACCGGCATGTCTTAGAACCAAAAAGTTCGAATCGAAGATAATGTGACATCTGCCAATCCGCACTGGGCCCGCGTGGTGGATTATAGCCCATTCCTCTCCTAGAGAGGAGGCCCGAGTCCCTGCAGTGGGAACATCATAGGCTGATGATGATGATGATGACAGGTCTAATATATGCTAATCACATGTATTATTTTTGCATTATATTATGAAGATAAAAAATATAATTACATAAAAAACGGTTCGCTATTTATTCAATTTAAAGTTTGAATATATTTTTCGTTTACCTTTACTAAGTAATTTGAATATAAATTGGAAAATATGTATTTTCAACAAAACTATTCACGAGGATTTTAAGAATAATCTCATTGGTTTAGAAAAGAAAAATAGCCCTAGGTTTTTCAGTAAACACATATTAGTTGTCGCAGGTAGGCAGTTGTAATAGGTAGGCAGATATTGCCTATGAAATAAGAAAGAACTTCGGGGTCTTCTATTTTAAAGTAATAACCCTTCGATAATAACCTGTTTTAAGTATTTTGAGAACATTTTCACATTGAATAGACTGCCTCGTTGGTCGCAATCGTGACTACTGAGGTCCAGAGTTCGATTCCTAGGTCAAGCAAATTGTTATCCCGTCGGGGCTGCGGGTTGCTCGAAAGAGATACCGCGTCCTCGGCACAAGGGCTAAGAAGGTACATGGGTGGTTTGTAGGCAGTAGAAGTCTGACACTCCACTCCTCCCTATGGGAGTGTAGTCTTTGGCAGAATGAACGTAATATTATGTTAAATAGTGTACAGCCGGAGTAGTGTGTATGTGTAGTAGTGTATGTGTAGTTACATCCGGAGTTATTTACTATACGGACCTTGTAGAAACTAGAACAAATTTCCGTACGTTCAAGCAATTTTGTCATACCTATTATTGGAATCAAATATAACAGCTCACAACTTAGGACCCAGTAATATTAATGACAATAATATCCGTGGTGCTAGGCAACTGGGCTTATCTCAGTTGTATACGTCCCTGTGTGCCTATTGGCCTTGTTCTGTTCTGTCTCCTGCTGATATGGAGGGAAGTGGAAACTATGTTTTTTCCTACTCCTTCACTATTCTTTTCTGATTAATTTCGTTGCGGGATCCAAGACAGTTAAATCATTTCTCTGGGACTTCGTCGAGCTTCATTGTCTCGGCGTTTTTCTTGTGGTCGCCACTGTTGATTCTGGCTAACAGGAGTTACAGTGGTTTGGGAATAGTGTGGCGGGCTTGTCCCTAAAAAAAAATGACACTCCCTTCCGCTCTGCCAAGAGCGGGTGAGGTTATTTAATGATTTCCCTTCCCCAAAAAAAAGGCTAATTGTTATTGGATTTTTCAGCCACGGAATCTGGATTTGTGCCCAATTGATGGCATTAGTCTCTACCTATATAACATGGGACTTAAAACATAACCGGCAAATCGTGGGTGTACTATTAGGTACATCCCTGCCTAACCCTTTAAGGATTAGAGGCGTGATTTTGTGTAATGTTATTAATAAATAGATTCAGTTGGTTCTCGTTGATTAAATAGAAATAATGCCATACCTACGATTGAATGAAATCATGTTAAAAGCTAAAATATTTTATCAAAAGAAGTAAAGTGTAAAAATAATATCATCGTCGAATACCCCTACAAACCACTTCTAAGCTAGCGTAATACCTTCGTTTAAAGGAATAAATCCACGAATTTCTATCTGATTTATTAACCGGAAAATACTGATTTATTGCGAACCTTTTCCTCTCAATACCATTCGATATTTTTCTTCTTTTAGCATTAGCCGCATAACTGATTGAATTCTAAAATATTGCTGCGATTTTTCTTTATTATTCATTCATTAATAACATAACAGGATGGACATTTTTTTCAAGTAATAGGAAAGTTTGAAAATCAGTCTAATCAAGGGCTAATAATGCCACCAAGTGATTGTGGTCAGATGGACAGCTGGTTCACGTTCTTCACAGCGCGTCAATGACAATTTAAATTGAGTCAGCCGTCAGCAGTTAAATTTGGCGGCCAGTTTGGCACTTTCAGTAGCGTTCAACTCTTGTATTGTCCAATCAATAGGCAGTTCACGATATTAGCTATCCCATAGTTTGTGGGACAACACCATATTCTCACTCCAGAGCAGAGTCGGCATATAATCTCCACCTGAACAGGGTTTTCCCTGTTTCGGCCAACCTGTGTGTGGTGGTTCATCTTAGATACTGTTTTCAATTTCGGCTGCATCCAGTGCACCTGGAAGGTGACCTCAAGTGTATTTAAGAAAAGTGCAATGCAGATTATAAACCCGATTTAGTCGCAATGATCTAGGAGCTGCTTTCTGCCTTTGATTCTGAATATGTGTAGTGAGAATGTAACGATCGTAACAGGAGGTATTCTATAGTTCTCGTCGGGGCTGCGAGTTGTTTGCAAGAGATACCGCGGCCTCCACATAAAGGGCTAAAAAGGAACACGGTTGGTTTTTGGTCAATAGAAGTCTGACACCCCAAAAAAAAGGTGCTCTATAGTTTCTACCTACCCCCATCAGAAAAGAGCCCTGACTTTATGTACGGGTCTACCTTTTTTAGTAGAACTTTTTATGTCCGAATTTTATTTTGCATAGTAGTGGATGGCAGAATCGTTAATTCGCCGAAAATCATTTGGCGTACACTCATTTACCATATATTCAAATCGCATAATTTTGAAAGTCAGAATCATCTTTAAGCATAAACTTCATTTCCAGAATCATTAAAAAGTAGAACCATCATATTGCCGAAAGTTCACAAACAGAATCGTCTTTTTGCATACATTTCATTACATACATACGTGCAACATGCAACAGGCATGGTTTCTGTTACGGCTCCGGCGCTGCGGTGCTCCGGCGGTCCCACGCAAGCTTATTGTCGCAGATGGTTTTAACACACACCACCGCAGCTTCGGCTTGCCTCAGCCGCGGGCGGTGGCGCGTTTAAGCCACCTGCTCCTTAGCTTGCGGGCCGCCTAGCCCCTCCGCGCCTACGAGGGCTTAGATTACACTCTCGGGGTAGGGCAGAAGAGACTACGTGGAGTCGGTTTTGCAGCGATTCGTTTCTGTCACAAACTTTAGTAACACAAGGTATTTACTTTTAATTTTAAAATAGGTCAAAAATATTGTAAGAAAATTGTCAATATGACTTGGCTTAGTATGCCATGTGAAATTCTACCAAATAAAATTCTGCTATCTTAAAAGTATGCCATTGTAAATTTTTGACATTGAAACATTCGGCGAATCGATGATTCTATTAAATAACTTTTTTGCCTTAAACACATTCGTTCAAAGAAGAATATGCCAAGGGTGTTATGCGAAATAAATTTCGGAGCATCAAGTTTCTGCCAGATAGATGGTACCCTTTATGTACCCGTAAAATTTTGTAATTATCACAATGATGCATGTAAACGAAATTTATTAATATTTTACATGTCACCGATGAAATTCGTGGAATAATGTAAAGATTACTGGAAACTGCTTTAAATATAACTTTCAGGAATAATTAACAAATATGCATCGAACATGATTGCTTTCAAGTATGATAAAATTTTAATGAAACCAATAATGTCGCAAAAATTCAGTGGTAGCTGTAAAATATAAAATAAAATATTCATGCCTAAGAATATTTACGGATTATACTTTCTGATTTTGTCACGACTTTGCTTGTTTATACTTCCATGAGATATTTGACATAACGCATTCCCAAAATATCATGAACGATCAATGTAAAAAAAAAACTATATCGAAAGTGTTGCATTAAATACCCTATTAAATTTTCGTCTCTTGTTCCAAAAAATATCACTGATGATTGCTTTTGGCATGATCTTATTTTCAATCTGAAGATTCTCTCCTTCAATCTTAATTTTACACTTCCAGTCTAAAGACTCATCGCTTTTAACTATCCCCATAATCCTTTTCTTAGAAAATCCTCACTCTATAGGTACCGTCTCCCGTACAGTAGCTTTATGGACACTTAGATCATGAACTACCATGGAGACGCCAGCGTGTAGGATCGTATGCAGTAAATCTCCAGAGATTTACGACCCATCTAATGGACAGGTAAAGTGACAACACAAACTTATTCGGAATTGTGTGCTTTTTCTAACAAAACGAATAAAGTTGAGGAAACCGTTTGAAAAAGACGTAAGGAATTTAGCGATAGGTATGATTCTTCAGGAATTTTATGTTGGATTGAATCAGATATTCGTTATTTACTTACAATAAAATAAAAAAGAAAGGTTCTCAGAAATCTTGCGTAGGTACGTACTTCGTTATTATAATACTTTGTATCTCCAGTAGTACTTTAAAGTTAGAAAAAATATGATCCACTACCAACTATTTTTATGTACCTTTATCCACTTATGTTTTCAATTTAATCTAAAATGTGTCCCACTGCTGGGCAAAAGCCTACTTCCCCTTTCTCCTTTTACTGTTCTGTGCGATCTTTAGCCATGCTTTCGCCATAACTTAAAACAAAAAGATTATTCTTCTTCTACAGTAATGGCTAAACGTCATAGCTAACGATTGCATAGTTTTCCCGAAAAAGTGCTTAGACTCAGAAGGCACTTTGCCAACTGAGAATTTTCCAAAGAAAATCTTCGTAATAATCGCAGATTACAATAATGTAACGGCTGCAGATGAGCTACGTCTGGCTCGTCTATGATCAGGACTTCCTCCAAATGTGCTTATGTTTTAATACTTCTTAACGTATAGTGGGCAAGGTACAAGGAAATATAAGTTTATAAATTACTATGTTTTTGTGTTTCTTGCCCTTCTTCTCCATAGAGATCGACGCTAGGGAATGGGCAACTATAGTACTTTCACAAGTTATTATGCCTTGTGGCTGTGGCTGTAGCTTAGTTTTGTGTATTGTACTTCTGACATTCAAAAGTGCCTGTAATGGTTTCATTGAAATAAATGCTTTGAGTTTGAGTGTATGTCCACAAATTATATTACAATCATTAACACTGAAAATGGGATTACTTACCATGTTTACTATTTCTTTTGAGTTGAGGTTTTACCTGGTAACCAAGTTAATAATCAATTAATTTACCTAACTTCGCTTTCAAGTAGTAGTCGGCTTCAATGCTCATATCATTCTTGCCTGCAATCACGTCAGCTAATCGTAAACAGCGCAACGCAACATCTAGTCAGATTAACTTGTTTGTGTATTTGCAGCTCTGATACCGTAAGGGGCTCTAATACTGCTATGTTTTCAACGTGGGCGAGGCGAGAGGGGTATGTTAGAATTAGTAGCACGTGGCGTTATGTAGTTTCACTTACAGTATCCACCACCGCCTTGTCCTTCGGTGGTATCCTTATGGGAAAAAAGTCGAACTCGCGCACCGAAGGTTCCGTACAAAAACTAAAAATTTACAGTTTTCTCAATTTTTCCTTTATTTGTGCCATAAGAAGTTGCTTCGTACCAAATTTCAAGATTCTGAGTTCACGGGAAGTATAACCCTGTAAGTTTTGATTACCTTGCGAGTATCGAAAATTTGCAGAAATTTGCGGCATAAACAGCTGTATCTTTTAATTGCGTTGGCTTAGACTTAGAAGTTTGATTTTTGCACAGCTTTAAGGAACAGTTTCAGCTTGATACGTCCATGCGTTCTTGAGAAAAAGGGTCTTGACAGACAGACAGTCGGACGGCCGGATGGACGGACAACAAAGTTATCCTATAGGGGTTCCGTTTTTTCCTTTCGAGGTATGGAACCCTAAAAAGGCGTAAGTTTCTGAAAAAAAATATATGAGTCCACAAATTAATAATGTCAAACAAACGCAGAATTACTGCACCCACTTCACAGTTTCAACAATTTCTTTAACACATGCAGAGTAATACGGTAATACCAGAGAGTCAGGAGGTCTGCCGGGTCCATTACCTCAGCGGGCAAGTTAGCGATGTTTCATTAATCACGCCGAGTTAAATGCGCCAGTAATTTGGTGCCTCGTTCTACTTGCTATGGAAGTTCGCGGTTTGCTGCACATTTGCCACGTAGACTTTACTTTTGACGTCTCGTTTAAATACTTTAAGTTTTGGTTCCAGTTAACCAGGAGTTTTTAATGGTTGTTTATGGGTTGTTCATGGTTTATGTAAGTGTTATGTTGTTCCTTCCTTCTTTTATTGATTTTGTTTTGATAAATTTTGATTAGCTCATATCTAATTCTGTTAATAGTTAGGCCAACCATTCCCAGGAAATTTAAACTTCATTGAGGAAAGAAGAATTTGAATCCGATCAACACAATAACATTCACGGTGTTTAAGTGCTTCAACAATATATATATATATATATATATATATATATATAATTATGGTTACTGGGCAAACCCGATTTCAGGCCAAACTACATAGTTTAGCCAGAAATCATTTAGTTTATGTAAATTGGTAAATACAGGGTGTAAATGAACCCTTCACGAATCCTTCAACCAAGTACATGTACATCAAACTAAGTCCCCCTAAAAATCCTTCCTTATATGTAGTCTACATTATAAAGGGAACCTCTGTGTTTTCTAGGTCCACGGGTTTTGGCTGGCTGGTGTTGATGAGTTAGTCAGTCAGGATTTTTCTTTTTATTTATTTAATGATAGATTTGTCTATTATATCCTGTAGACTCAACACAAATTAACATAACATCACGCCTGTAATCCTTGAAGGGTTATGCAGAGGTGCTCCACCATTAGTACTACCACATTTCGCCCGTCCATGTGATAGGGGCGACCATGGGGCGACCATATTGCCATCAACCGGGTACAACAAAACCCAATAACACTTTGCCCGACCTAATCGTACCCAGGACCTCATGCACGGCAGTTGCACTTGCGACCACTAGACCAATGAGACAGGCATCCCTTTTTTTTTTTTTTTGGTGGTTTGGAAATCATCAAATGACCCCCCCCCCGCTCTTGGGCAGAGAGAAGGTGATTGTCAGACTTCTACTGACTAAAGACCGAACCCATGTTCCTTCTTTGCCCTTGTGCCGAGGCCACGTCATCTCGTACAGTCGCCGTCAGATATATTGTAGCAGACAAGGTGACCAAATACTTCTGATCAATTTAAAATGTCAATAAGTTCCATACACTACAAGTTACCATTAATATCTGAACATTCATTACTTCATTAATATCTGAGCAGATGCTTTCAATAATTTCTATCAGATAACTAAAATATATGTTGTTTGGTGTCAAGCACCTGTTCAAATATTAATGAAGTAATGAATGTTCAGATAATAATGGTAACTGGTAGTGTTAGGAACTTATTGACATTTTAAATTGTTCAGAAGTATTTGGTAACCTTGTTTGCTACAATATATCTGACGGCGACTGTACTAAAATCCGCGGCCGACATCCCTTAGACTTCTTTGTCTTTAAAAATCTGTTGTCCAATAATAGAGAAAACAAACCTTATTCTATAGAATGCAGATATTATCTATCTATATCTATAAAAGCGAAAGGTCACTCACTCACTCACTCACTGATTCATCACGAAATCTCGAAAACCGCTGGACGTACAAAGATGATTTTTGGCAGGGAGGTAGTTTATGGTTAGTAGACGTCCGCTAAGAACGGATTTTGCGACAGGGCCGGATTAGGGTGGTCTAAGGGCCCTCGCAAGTTTGTATGAAACTCCTTCATTTTTTGTGCTACAATCTAGATTTTTGGCAGATACGTAGTTTATAGTCAGTGGGCGTCTGCTATGAATTAATTTTGCGACAGGGCCGGATTAGGGTGGTCTAAGGGCCCTCACAAGTTTGTATGAAAGTCCTTAATTTTTCGTGCTATAATCTTGATTTTTGGCAGAGACGTAGTTTATAGTCAGTAGGCATCCGCTATAAATTAGTTTTGCGACAGGGCCGGATTAGGGTGGTCTAAGGGCCCTCGCAAGTTTGTATGAAACTCCTTCATTTTTTGTGCTACAATCTAGATTTTTGGCAGATACGTAGTTTATAGTCAGTGGGCGTCTGCTATGAATTAATTTTGCGACAGGGCCGGATTAGGGTGGTCTAAGGGCCCTCACAAGTTTGTTTGAAAGTCCTTAATTTTTCGTGCTATAATCTTGATTTTTGGCAGAGACGTAGTTTATAGTCAGTAGGCATCCGCTATAAATTAGTTTTGCGACAGGGCCGGATTAGGGTGGTCTAAGGGCCCTCGCAAGTTTGTTTGAAAGTCCTTCATTTTTTGTGCTACAATCTTGATTTTTGGCAGAGACGTAGTTAATAAGCAGTAGATGTCTGCTTAGAACCGATTTTGTGACAGGGCCGGATTAGGGAGGTCTAAGGGCTCTCGCCAGTTTGTATGAAAGTCTTTCATTTTTTGTGCCACAATCTTCATTTTTGGCAGGGACGTAGTTTAAAGTTAGTAGACGTCTGCTTAGAACAGATTTTGAGACAGGGCCGGATTAGGGAGGTCTAAGGGCTCTCGCCAGTTTGTATGAAAGTCCTTCATTTTTTGAGCTACAAAGTTGATTTTTGAGACGGACGTAGTTTATAGTTAGTAGACGTCTGGTAAGAACAGATTATGTGACAGGGCCGGATTAGGGAGGTCTAAGGGTTCTTGCAAGTTCGTAAGATAATCCTTCCTTTTTTGTGCTACAATTTTGGCAGGAAGGTACTTTATAGTTAGTAGACGTTGACTAAGAACGGATTTAGCGAGTTTAGCAACATGGCCAGAATAAGGAGGTCTGAGGGCTTTCACATGTTTGTAAAAATGTACTGTTTTTTTTTGTACTAACAACATGAAATTTAACAAGTCTAGAGTTTAGGAGTAGGAGATCTAAGCTAAGTTTGTAAGGAAGACCTGGACTAAGGGCTCCCGTAAGTCCATATGAAATCCTTGGCTTTTTGTACCTGAAAATTGGCAGAGAGATAGAATATAGTTAAGACATTTCAGGTAGGAATAGATTTTACGACAGGGCTGGTTTAAGGGAATATAATCGCTTCGATTGGCATTTGGCATTCGATTTGACATAGTACCATCCACAGGCAGTCCAGACAAGAGAGTCAAAATTTCTACGCGAACGAAGTCGCGGGCAACTGCTAGTAAAATATATATAATTCTTTTTATTTATTTATTTATTTATTTAAAGACTTTGGAAGACTTACAGCTAGATACAATATTGACCAATAACAGTATATTAATCAGACAGCCAATTACAAGTCTTCACGTCTAGAGCTTGTCTGGTATAAATATACTGTGGAACAAGAATACACACTGCCAAATAATGTAAACAAAAACTAAATTATTAAAAACTTGCTAATAGCTCGTCACCTAAATATTTAAAAAGTTCTCAAAACAATTGCAACACCATGAGAATCAAGATGTTAATTATTTGTTTTAGATAAGAAATAATAAAACTATAGTCCATGGAATTTAAGTATTAAAGAAATGCGTCGCTAAACGCCTTTTTGCCGAGTTCACACTAGTTTCAAAAATATCAAAGTCGAACTGTTTGCACACATTATTAAAATACCTACTTACACGCACAACGTATGAATTTTGTCTATAGTTAGTACTTGTAAATGGCACCCGTAATGGTGGATTGAACCGTTTCAACTTGCTTGGAACGTTAAAGGAGACAGTGGACAAAATATCGGAGCAATTTATGTCACCTCGAACCGTCTTCAATAAAAAGATACAGTCGGAGATCTCACGACGATTAACCAACGGTAAGAGATGATATTTTTTACAGAGACTGAGATAGTTACTGGACTGATAAGGTACCCTTTGATGAAAGCACAAAAATTTTATAAATCTTTTTTGTATGCGCTCAATACGGTCGATATATTTGTGATAGCATGGATTCCATATTTCAGATGCGTATTCCAAGTGGCTTCTAACAAAAGTGCAATATAGGATTTTTAACGTTTTAGCTTGTGTGAAGCACTTGGATAATCGCATTATGAAACCGAGGGATTTTGAGGCTTTAGCGACGATGGCATCAATATGCTTATCAAAAATAAGTTTGGAATCATGATGAACCCCCAGATCACGAATAGTACCACAACTAGGTAATACATGGCCACCAAGAGTATATGATGTGGCTAAGACCGACCGTCCACGGGAATATGTTACTACTGAACATTTTTTGGGATTGAGATCTAGCTTATTTTTTTGGCAGTATACTTCAAGACACTGCAAGTCAGTTTGAAATGCGATCATGTCCGCAGTCGATGATATAGTAGCATAAATTTTCATATCATCAGCGAAGCACAGTAATTTGGAAGAGGTCAGACAGGAGTCGATGTCATTCACATAGATGATAAATAATAATGGACCGAGCAACGAACCTTGGGGTACTCCGCTGGGGACTAAAACCCAGCTAGATATATAATTATTCAGTACCACAGCTTGCGACCTGTTTTCTATGTAAGATGAGAACCATCTGAGTAAATCCCCGCGTATACCGATGCCCTGTAACTTCCGTAATAGTATGGCGTGGTCGATTCTGTCGAAACACTTGCTGTAGTCTGTGTAGACTACATCGACTCTTTTACCGTGGTCCATTGCGTCGGTGATGTAGTTATTAAGCAAAATAAGATTGGTGACAGTAGATCTACCTTTAAGAAAGCCGTGTTGGAAGGGACTAAACGATTGTTCCAGAGCAGAATAGACCTGGTTATAAATGATCCTTTCGAAAACCTTGGCAATGATACATAATTTGGATATCGGTCTATAATTGACAATGTCTGTTTTGACTCCTTTCTTATGTACAGGCGTTATGAATGCTGATTTCCAAAGTCTGGGAACGACACAAGCATCTAGAGATTTTTTAAATAGAATCGAAATAGGAAGAGCAATGGATGCAGCGCAACGTACGAGAATCTTGGATGATATATAATCCGGGCCTGGCGCTTTCGATGTGTCTAATTTACGAAGTAAGAATCCGAATTTGAATAATAATCCGGATATTTTATACAAAGGAACAAAAACACATTGCGCGGAACTTCGGGTGTGGAACCCGCATTATCTTTGCGTGATATTACTAAAACAATAAAGGGCGAAGGGCTCCATATCATAAAAACAAAGACGTATAAAAGTGCTATCTCTTTGATTTGTTGTAGCCTTGAGCGTGGGATATTTTGGATTTTAGTTCTCTAATGCTTTGTTTTGCATTGTCTTAAATTGTAAGACACACACACTAGCTGATGCCCGCGGCATCGCCCGCGTGTATGTCTGTCAAATTATGTATTTACTAAGTCGTTCCTCGAGAACCATTCTAGTCATTGGTGATAACAGTTTGAATATCGGAGCCGAAGTTTTTGTGTTTATTTATTTATTTAAGCTTCATGTACAAAAGTGGTAGGTACATGGCGGACTTAATGCCACAAGGCAAAAAGATAGACAGAGCACTTTGTTGTATAATAATGTGTAGTGTTAAGACAATTACGCCTGTTTTCCCTAAGGGTCACTATGTGATCGTTTCCACTGATGATAAGCTATGTTTCGATAGTAGGGAAGATAGCATAGCAACACATAGCACGCATCCATTGCCCGCATCCATAGCACGCATCTTTTCATAAAAAAACATAGCTTAGCCGAGTCCGTTTCCACCAGTGCTAAGCTATGGGCACCAATCAATATGATTGCTGGATAACAGACGCATCCATAGCAACGTAGCATAGCACATAACTGGTGGAAAAGCACCCTTATAAAATTATTATATCGCGAACTTAGTTTGTTTAACATTATGAGATTTGTTTAAAAAATCATAGCTCATTTAAATAACAACAAAACATATAAGAAAGCTACTTATTCTTTTAACAAAATATATTACTTCTAATACAAACAAAATGAGTCCAATCCGTGAGTTCAATTTACTTAAGTTCTCATTGGAGAATTACAGACTTACCTAACTCCATTTCACACAGCAAATATCCACACATAAGTACTTTTACCCACCTACTAAGCTTTTAACGTAAAGAAGCTTATTATCCCGACGTACAACTTAGTACTTCAGGGGCTAAAAGCTACGTCGAATATAATCCAGAACACAAGTCTGAGTATAAATTATAATACATTCGTAAATGAGACTAAAGATGTTGCTACACTGACTGAAATGCTATATTTATGACTGCTGTACTCGTACGTGTATTTTGCTGTACGAAAATGTACGGTCATCAGTGTTGTACAGGTCACTTTCACAGTCCATAAGACGGAGGTTCTAAATAAACATTATTTCAGAGTGTGTAGTTACATGAGGCTTTATGACTTTAAGGTGGACTCGCACCTAGACACGGCGCGCTACAAGAGCTTTACACGCTGACATTTTAGGAATATCGTAAGAGCCGTGCGTGCTAAATAGCATAATTATTTTTACAGTAATACAATATTTTAACAGTTGTACAATATTTTAACAATATTTCTATACACTCGCCGCACGCACCTGACACGCCGAATATGATGATGTCATCCGCAGCCGCGGGTGGAATCCGTATACCTTACAGCATTTTACTGAAATGCGCATCGTTCGGTGCGGATAGTTGTGCGACGTTGCATACTGTTTCTTATAAATATTTTTAATGCGATTACTGCGGGCGGGTCTAGGCGCGTGTCCACCTTTAGACACCGTCACGGCCTCGGGCGATGCAACTTGCGTCAAGCTATAATATGCACACGCAGCACTTGATCCTTCGCGGGAGTACGTTCGCTTAGTGATCCTGACTTGACATGTTCTAATACAAATTTTTAGTTTGTTTTCCACGCAGGTTACAAGACTTAGCTCGTGTGATCATACATTTTGTTTTCCTGTTGTAAGTAAGCGTTGTTCTCGCCAAACCGTGTGCTAACAGCATAAAAGCCACTGAGTAGAAATCAGTGTTTTACAACATCACCTGTAGCTGTAACTGGCTTACCGCTGGTTTAGGATGACGTAAGACTGTGCCAGATTTAGCTAGTGTTAAACCGCTGGCTTCAACTGAATTATGCTTAAAGGTGTTTCGTGCAAATATGATAATGTTTTTAAATGTACGTCTGGGTTCTACTAGTTTGTATTTATATTTTGTTTTCACATTCTTCTCGTAGGTCTATTGGTTGCAAAAGCGACTGCTGTGCTTAAGGTAGTGGGTTCGATTCCAAGAAAAACTACTGTTTCGTGGTTCTAGTGGTCGCAAGCGCTATTTTAGAGCGTCCTGGGTTCGATTCGGGGGAATCCCAGTAGCACTATGATGTTATTAGGTTTTTCATTAGGATTTTTTTAGTAGCAGCTACGGAGTTTGGATTTGTGCCCGGTTGATGGCAATAGGCGCGCCCCTATGGACATGGGACTTAAACGAAACTGACGTAATGTGGTTCTACTAATGGGTCTGCCTAATCCTTCGTGATGTTCTGATATTTTTATCTAGTTCTCGTATCGATGACGTTGACTTAATTTTTGTAAAACAAGTACGTAGCTACCTCACTCTTTTAAGTTCAAGATGGTTCAAGTACAGTCGAACAAGCTAATAAGTATACAGCAAGTTAACTTGTATTTACTTTTAAGATTATACAGATACATTTAGAGACTGATGTCAAACGATACAGCGTTTGACATCAGTCGCTTAATGCGAAATACTTGATAAAACAAAATTACAATCAATATTTTCAGTGTTATATTATTACTAGCAGTTGCCCGCGACTTCGTTCGCGTAGAAATTTTGACTCTCTTGTCTGGACTGCCTGTGGATGGTACTATGTCAAATCGAATGCCAAATGCCAATCGAAGCGATTATATTCCCTTAAACCAGCCCTGTCGTAAAATCTATTCCTACCTGAAATGTCTTAACTATATTCTATCTCTCTGCCAATTTTCAGGTACAAAAAGCCAAGGATTTCATATGGACTTACGGGAGCCCTTAGTCCAGGTCTTCCTTACAAACTTAGCTTAGATCTCCTACTCCTAAACTCTAGACTTGTTAAATTTCAGGTTGTTAGTACAAAAAAAAAAAACAGTACATTTTTACAAACATGTGAAAGCCCTCAGACCTCCTTATTCTGGCCATGTTGCTAAACTTGCTAAATCCGTTCTTAGTCAACGTCTACTAACTAAATATAAAGTACCTTCCTGCCAAAATTGTAGCACAAAAAAGGAAGGACTGTCATACAAACTCGCGTGAGCCCTTAGACCTCCCTAGTCCGGCCCTGTCGCAAAATCGGTTCTTAGCAAACTTCTACTCACCTACTACGTCCCTGCCAAAATTCAAGTTAGCAGCACACAAAATGATGGACTTTTAAACAAACTTGCGAGTGCCCTTAAACCTCTCTAATCCGGCCCTGCCACAAAACCTGTACTTAGCAGAGTTCTTCTAACTATAAACTACGTGCCTGCCAAAAATCAAGTTTGTAGCACAAAAAATTAAGGATTTTCTTACGAACTTGCAAGAACCCTTAGACCTCCCTAATCCGGCCCTGTCACAAAATCTGTTCTTATCAGACGTCTACTAACTATAAACTACGTCCGTCTCAAAAATCAACTTTGTAGCTCAAAAAATGAAGGACTTTCATACAAACTGGCGAGAGCCCTTAGACCTCCCTAATCCGGCCCTGTCTCAAAATCTGTTCTAAGCAGACGTCTACTAACTTTATACTACGTCCCTGCCAAAAATGAAGATTGTGGCACAAAAAATGAAAGACTTTCATACAAACTGGCGAGAGCCCTTAGACCTCCCTAATCCGGCCCTGTCACAAAATCGGTTCTAAGCAGACGTCTACTGCCTATTAACTACGTCTCTGCCAAAAATCAAGATTGTAGCACAAAAAATGAAGGACTTTCAAACAAACTTGCGAGGGCCCTTAGACCACCCTAATCCGGCCCTGTCGCAAAATTAATTCATAGCAGACGCCCACTGACTATAAACTACGTATCTGCCAAAAATCTAGATTGTAGCACAAAAAATGAAGGAGTTTCATACAAACTTGCGAGGGCCCTTAGACCACCCTAATCCGGCCCTGTCGCAAAATCCGTTCTTAGCGGACGTCTACTAACCATAAACTACCTCCCTGCCAAAAATCATCTTTGTACGTCCAGCGGTTTTCGAGATTTCGTGATGAATCAGTGAGTGAGTGAGTGAGTGACCTTTCGCTTTTATAGATATAGATAGATAAAGATCTCTACCCTGTATACTTATTAGGTTGTTCGACTGTACTTGTGCACGATAGGCAGGACAGGCAATGCAAAATATCGCATGACAGGGTTCCATAGGTCGATGATAACCGTTTTGACCAAAATGGTTTTGGTGCTAGGAATAACTGGAATGATGAAAGATAATTATGTTTTTGTCTAAAATAATGACATTCCTAACATCGCATCGGATATATTAAATAAACAAATAGCATGTTTCTAATTACAATTAAAACGGTGTGCATTCATTCGTGATCCGTTAAAGTGAAATTGGAAACAATTAATGTTTGTTAGAAAATTGTTATCCGAATGAATGCCCGTACTGATTGTGTTGTCAGTTACAACATTTATTTTCACAAAGGCTTTTAAACAAATAGCATGTTTCTAATTACAATTAAAACGGTGTGCATTCATTCGTGATCCGTTAAAGTGAAATTGGAAACAATTAATGTTTGTTAGAAAATTGTTATCCGAATGAATGCCCGTACTGATTGTGTTGTCAGTTACAACATTTATTTTCACAAAGGCTTTTAATTATTTATTTACATACGAATCATATAAAACTAACACTGAATATTTGTATTATAATTACTATTCTGTCAATTACAGCTATGAATAGAACTTAATTAGATCCAATAACTAGAACTGGATTTAACTGGAATAATATCTGTTGAAATCATACGGTCCTTCGACAGAAATTAAATTAACATAAATAGTTTATAGTAACTAAATTAATGTAGATCCTGGAATACATCATGCTCATTTAATAATGTTACGATTTTAATGCTGTCAAAGTTAATTTTTATTTAAGTTCTTGTGAAGCTAGAACAAAAAGTATTCTTTTTTTATGGACACTTATAAAGAGAAATAACATTATGATCTGCGACAGAAGAGTTCAGATTCCATTCAAATTAATTATTATCTAAACATCTGTAATTAAAAGAATAGGCGTGAGGACAAAAGTACAATCATAAATAGAAACCAATAGAGGCTTAACTTGAAACTTAATGCAAAGTTTAAAAAGAGTTAGTGTGAAGCGGGTTCAGTGACCTTCACGTTCGTACTGTTTTTTATACTACCCCACTGCTGACCAAAGACCTCCTCCATTATTTTCTAATTCTCAAGGACTTTAGCGGACCTGTGACCCGGACAGTAGCGTCACCTACCGGGTCCAATTGTATTTTCAAACCATCCAAGAACCCATTGAAATATCCCCAGAAAGTTTCATCCAAATCGGTCCAGCCGTTTAGGAGGAGTTCAGAGACATACACACGTACAGGACTCGTTCCTGACAGATGGTCCAGTGAAAGCAATACACCAAGAGAGTTGGAAACCATAACATAAGCATAGTTTTATAACGAAAATAAAAATCGTCGGTCGCGGTAGGTACAGACAAACATGAAACATGAAACGTATCGAGCTACAAGCGAAACACATAGGTTTGTTCTGCATGACTGACGTGAGACGATTCACAAGTTTTGCTTGAATCCTCGTCGCGTCTTATGTATGTTGCGTTCGCAATTTAGTTTCCGAACTTATAAACACGTGTGTGTATATTCTGTAATTTGTGTAAACTGTTTGTTTTTTTATACCATATGCTAAATCTGGATAAATCCTTTGTAGTGCAGCCAAATCTACGTTACGAGGTCGTATAGTTCCATGCAAACATTTATATGCGAGCAGTTTCTTGCAGCTTACTAAGACTTAATCTTTGTGTTTAGTTACTATACGAAATCCCTCACAAAATTCCTCAAATGTTTTTATGTACTTTTTCTTTGTCGATGGCAATCTAAATACTGTCGACCCAAAATATGGCGACCAGTTATGGGAACTCTCAGTAGCGTCACAGGACAGGCAGGTCACGATATTAAAGTCCATTTCACGAAAGAAGTCCCGCGGACAATTGTGGAACTAAATTTGACAGATGGGGAGATATGGCGAGAGAGAGAGAGATAGCAACATTATGTCGCGCGAATACAGCGCTGCGTCTGCGGGACTTCTTTCGTGAAATGGACTCTAGGTGTCCCATGGTAAGTTTAACCGCACTACATACATTCTAAGGCAGAGTCACCAATGAATCTCTATCCGACCAGGTTCTCCTTGCTATAAACTAAAAACGTTTACAGTTAATTGCATTGACGCCTCACAGCCAATCAAAAGTAAACAAGCTCCATCTTTATAGCGCACTCAATTTTCCCACATTTCCTCGAGACAGGTAAAGGCACGCTCCTCCCATACCCGTGCGATGTTTAGCTATAAATATGTACTTAGCAACAACATCGCTGATGACACATCGTAACGCACAGCGCCTCACAAACCACTTCGACGAAGGTTACCGAGAAAATTGCCATCGAAATACGTTACATATTGGAAATTGCCGTAATTTGTTAACGTTATGCGTCCCAAAGGCACTACATACTCACATTTTTTAAATTTATTGCAACATGTTTTTTTATCTACTCCACACTACCTGCGCCGGATTTCAAGTAATGAGAAACGAAATGAGCTCCAACGTTCTCTTGACGAGAAATTGTGCTGAGTTTTTCTTCTTTTATTTTTGTTTCGTAGTTTAAACGGCTTATTAGGCACCTCGAAAGCTCGGGAAATGGCCAGCAGACAGTTACAATTTATTCGAAATAGTTTCGTGTATTTTCTACGTAACTGGGCTCTTATATTTTATCTAGGGGTTTAGGGACGACTAACGAGGAACGAGTGCAGTATATTTCAGTGTGTGAATATAAAATTCAGAAATAGAGAAAGTTTTGAAAAATCTCGAGAATTCGAATTTCATCGCGTCTTTATTTATTTGTAGAATCAAACTTCACTTGTATTATCTACTGCCTTGGATGAGTCAGTGAAGATGTATTATAAATTGTGGTCATCATCATCAGCCTATTGCAATCCACTGCTGGATATAGGCCTCTTATCTTGCGCCACTCAACTCGATTTTCGGCAACTCTCAACCAGTTGTTACCAGCCACTCTGCGAAGATCATCGCTCCACCGAGCCTGAGGGCGTCCCACCTTACGCTTGCCGATTCGCGGTCTCCACTCAAGAACACGTTTACATCAACGGCCATCGGTTCTGCGTTATATTGTGGTACTTACTTTTAAATTAGTCCTTTACTTAGTCCTTTAGTTGAATATTGCTCTTAATAATAATAATAATAATAAACACATAAGCTCTTCTACGATCGCGGTATTCTCTCTGATAGGACGACCCATCACAACAGGCCGGATATAATCCTACAGGACAAAATAAACAAAATTACTTACCTGATAGATATTGCCGTCCCCAACACGCACAACATACAGAAAACAATCACTGAAAAAATAAGTAAATACGCAGAATTGAAAGAAGAAGTTACAAGATTATGGCAACAAGAAAAAGTGTATGTAGTCCCAATAGTCCTTTCCACAACAGGGGTAATCCCAAATCATCTCCTCCATAGCTTAAAATTATTAGACCTTAAAGAAACTCTCTACATTACACTACAAAAAGCTGCGATTTTAAATACATGCAGAATAGTTAGGAAGTTTATGCAAATAGAAGAGAATGAAATAGGACCACCTCACAACACATAAAAAAAAACTCACACACATCACACACACACACACACACACACACACACACACACACCACACGCTACATTTGCTTTGGTTTCGACCCGTAAATGTGGTAAAATCCAGTCTAAGCTGAGAAGAAAAAACACATTCCGAAAATAATAATAAAGCCTTTTATTTCCTTAA
The DNA here is from genome assembly GCA_949775195.1 of Diarsia dahlii. NCBI lineage: Eukaryota > Metazoa > Arthropoda > Insecta > Lepidoptera > Noctuidae > Diarsia > Diarsia dahlii. The sequence continues at coordinate 14,613,940 of OX459198.1, forward strand.
TAAAAACATTCAGTTTTACGATTATAATAATTATGAATAAGTAATTTGATTAACATGCAATTTTTAAACACAATACAACATTCCATAGTACACAATTAGTTCCATTTCTACTTATAATTATTATGTTGTTGTTTTTTTTTTATATATATATATATATTGAAACTTATATATTTATTTTATTATAATTAATATCATATTGCTCTTACTCAGGCGTAATGATTAAATACAATATCCTACTTTCAAACTGATGCAAAGCAATCTTTCATACTTCTAACTAATAATAGAACTTGCACAAGTGTCCTTTGAGCGTAATTCCTGATAAATATCATCATATTTCCGAGAAAACTGGCATTAAAGTAATGTTATTATAACTGGAGATCAAAGTATTCATAACATTATATCTGAGGGAAGTAATCTACAGCGTGTAACATAATAAAAACAAGATGTCTCGTGTGATGTCTCAAACCATGAAACTGAACAACATTAAAATTTGTTCAACAACCCTTGGAAATTAATAACTGTATAATATTATGATCAGCTGATTGTGTCAGTTTCTATAGAAAACCTATTTTATCTGTAGAATTTCAGTGATTTTTCAATTTAACGGAAAAACGCAACAACTCCTATGACAACAACGCAACTATGTTAACTAAGAAATTCTCTAATAAATAATTTCACATCAAAACCATAATATTGAGCATGTTTGCTCTGGAGGTTATATGTATAAAATTGGTCCAACTATTTCGGTTATTACCCGGAACGAACAGATAAAAACAATGACAAAAAAGAAGAACTTTTTGTTAAAAGCACCGTAACTATGTGCTTTGATGAATTATGAAAGTCTCAACTCAAATTATAAATCTTTTCACAATACAAGTGATAAACGTCACTTGTTCACAGTTTGCAGGAGATATCATATTCGTGCGAGCGTAGAATTGAATTCGGACCACGGACGAGTGTAAACACTAGGAAATCAAAACGTGTAACAACGTTTGTTTCACATTTTTCTTTCTACTTGTTCACTGGTGAGCGAAAAATGAAAGAGGATTTAACCTAATACCATTTTCTACATGTAACAACGAAATTTAAGTCTTTCATTTGGTTTTTAATTGTCTAATTTCCAATCAAAAGGTATACTTAGTGATTTCAGATGTTAGACTTCATGATAAGAGTCATCATCATCATTTCAGCCAAAAGACGTCCACTGCTGGACATAGGCCTCCCTCAGGCGTCGCCACATTGACCGGTCCCGTGCGTCTCTCATCCAGCGGGAGTTATGATAAGAGTACTTATAGAAATTTCCTGGTCAAAAATAAATAGATTCCTTTGGTCTTGTAGTCTCAAGTGTAACGGCTGAGTATGAGGTCCTAGGTTTGATTTCTGGATCGAGCAAAGTGTCATTTGATTATTCTATCAGGAATTCCTCATCCTATTCTAGTCTAGATTTAATCGTAACAAGTTCACCCAGTATTACATGGGACTTAACCATAACTGGTAAAATGTGAGTATACTTTAAAACACCCCTGTCTAACCCTTGGGGGATTACAGTCGTGTTGTAATGTGTGATTCCCGCTAAGTTATACATACTCAGCTACGATATCAGCATACTACTACGCCATTTATAAAGATACTTATGATATTGTTAGTGTTACTATAAAAGCTGGAAACACAAGAATCGATTTCCAAACGTAAGCAAAATCTGAACAGTATCAAAATACGTACTCAAGATTTCCGAAGCCTTCTTATCATATAAAGCTATTGGCTATAATTAAGCTGCTTAGGCGTCTCTAACAACAGTTTGCTGACGCAAGAGGCTTCTCTTAGTCACGTTTTTGCTTCGTCATAGAGTGTTGAAGACTCTACAAATTGTGCAGAGCATTGGAACAAAGCCAACTGTTTATGAATGCAGTGTTTCGCGTAACGAGCGAAATATCTCTCTCACTAAGATAATATATTTTTCAAGCAGTTGTATCATCAACACTTTGTAAATGTCGTTTTGTAATTAACGACTCGAGGTATGGTGTTAAAAGATTGCGTGCAAGTATTGCTTAATTTTTATTGGCTTAGGTTTAAGCAATCACCAGATATAATGAAATATAACGCCCAAAAAATCGTAAATACTTACCAGAATTTAATCCCCATTTTAATATGAAATTATCAACAATAAACGTAAAGTCCGATAACCTAAAAAAGGCAAGTATCTTCAGAATAATCGCTGAGCTACCCAAAAAGGCCACGCATGCACCAAATATGTACTCGCATTTTATTTAAATTTTCATCCAATTATGTTACACAATTTTATCCTAATAAAGTAAATTAATATACAAAAATCATTGTTTACCCAAAAAATATAAATGAAGTTCTAAAGGTTCACCGATACTACCGTAAAATGTTTACAAAAGGCTGAGCTTCTTAGAGCTTTCAATAAAATAACGACTGGCAAACATTGCATCAGTTAAGTCAAATCAGTTTCTGAAGTCGGTGGCAAAAAAATGAAATCAAACAAACAAAAGTCACCGACTTCAGAAACTGATTTTTCTTCTAAAATTTATTTTGCACTTTTTTGTGTTTTTTTTGAAGTCGGATTTATTTTTTGTTAAAAAGTTTTTATTTTTCACTTTTTAGTGGTTCACATGTTCATGGGTCAATGTAGTTTTTTTTTTGAGTTTTGTTGATTTTTCAAAAACCGCTTGTCCAATTTCGATTAAAAAAATTATGGGACCATTTCGGAAGTATACCCTTTCCAACAAAAAAAGAATTTTTCAAATCGGTTAGCAAGTGACGGAGTTATGCCCGAACAAACATAAAAAAAAATAAAAATAAAATACAAACATCCGAATTGAGAACCTCCTTCTTTTTTTAGAAGTCGGTTAAAAACAGTAATTTGTATGGTCATAATTATTTTAAAATATTAGTGAAGAATCTAATATAATATACTTGGCTAAATGCACACATTTTATGGCAAACGTAGTGATATATTTGGGTAGTAATGACACAAAACTTTATTATTTAAAATTTGGTGCACGCGTGGCCTTTTTGGGTTATGAAAAGATTTTGGTACAGGTTTCATTTATTTGTATTTATTACATTTTTTTTGGATGAGGCTGTTTAGGGTAACGATTGTTTTTTTGGTGGTCATTCAATTTCATTCCATTATTATTTATTCTTGGGGACACTTATGTTATTATTATTATTATTATTTATAATTGAACATTTTTAGGGTTCCGTACCTCAAAAGGAAAAAACTACTGAGCCTAAAATTTTGAAAAAAAATACAGAAATTAGTTCAACACTTATAGATTACATGAAAACCTATAAGAAGTCTATGGTGCTAAAATATCATGGAAAATCTCATAGGAAGCTATGTGGCACCTTAATGTGGTAATTTTCTGAGCATACTTATGCGAATAGCATCCAGCATTCAACATTGCATACCCACGGTCTTAGTATTAGTTGATGTGAAGCAACTACCGTGAAACTTTTTTTTTAGCGTGAAAGACCACTATTTACGAACAATGTAATGCACGAAAAACTTTGCGTTTTCAGGTACATGCATTTCTGTACAGTAGTGGTAACATTTAAAACTTGGTTTGTATGTACCATCTATTGGTAACAATGTACCATCTAGGTATAAAGTTATAAACCTATATTTTGCGATAAAATAATACATTTTATTTTGAAACCCTCGTATTGGTGCTTAGTTTTGGGGCAAACAAACCTTTTTGTTATATTTTTGGCAATAAAGTTTTTGTATTAATTTTGAAACACTCCCACATTACCTAATCACAATCACATACAAACTATGAAAATGGAGGTTTATACCCTTTGTAAATATCCAATAGGTACCCGTATGCGGTCCACGTAGACGGGTGTTGTGCAGCGTCCCACACAGTTTTTATTTCCGGACCAATTCCAGTCGCAAACAAACTTCGCTGCGCCCATTCTAATGTATATTACGAATACGTGCTACATAGAAATTGTTTTTAATAAAGGTTTTTCTATTTCGTTTTGTGGTATTGATAAAGAAAGTGTGTTAGAATTAATACCTACCCGAAAATTAAATATGTGTTAGAAACTATTGTCCTGGTGTTGCATTCTATTTTAACGTCCGCTTGCATGTTTTTTGGGACAAGCCCGCCACTGTATACCCAAACCACTGCAACTTTTGGCCTGACTTTTTGTCTAGATCTATACCAATATATATTAAAGAGGAAAGATTTGTTTTTTGTGTGTTACGAATAAACTTAAATACTTCTGGACCGATTTAAAAAATTCTTTCACCGTTGGGAAGCTACACTATCCCCGGGTGACATAAAATATGGTACTTTTTTCCCGGTGTTTCCACGGGTACGGGAACTACGCGAGCCAAACCGGCGTGACGTCCGCTAGTTAGTTAGAATTATGGTCCAAGACACCACACGATTATGCGTTTATTATTTTACACCTTATATTCACAGTCAATACTTTTAATATTAGTTTATTATATATATTTTTTCATAGAAGTTTAGCAATATATTTTTAACAATTACGTTAATCAGAGGCCCATAAAAACTGTGACACGGTTATGCACTAGCCACACCACAAAGAAAGAACAACTTCGTCATTTAATTGGATAGTTACACTCTCTACTGCTGCTAAAAGGCCACTGTAATTGATATTTAAGTAATTACTTCTTATTTTCGAAAACAACTGAAAAATGGTTGCACAACTTTTAAACCAAACACAATACCCTATTGTATCGTGTTAGTTGTGGAATCTTAACTGAACTTGCTACACGCGTCTCAAAGCAGTCACAAGGAACAAACTTTAACTCCACACAGAACATTCTTTAAAACCAAATACTTTTGAATCACTGGAAGTTGTTTAGTTTCTTTCGAATGGAAGGACTTTTACAGTTCCTTTTAAACTGGTTGAACAAACAACTCGTTATGTGTATGCTTTATAAGGATACTTGAAACACTTGAAATAATAAGAAACTACAATGTAAGTCAGTACTCTTGATTACTTAGGTACTTAATGTAATTCAAAGTGCACAATGCACATCAAATGCAGACGTTAAAACGAAACCTCTGTGTCAAACTAATAAAAAACTAAAGCAAGCGATAAGCACAAAACAAGCACATTTTAAGTTAATTTTATTCTTAATAAATAAGTTGTACCTATATTGTTTTTGTGACATCTTTCTAAGAACACTTTGGCTAATGAGACGAATCTAACGATATTAACCCATTCCTGACCACTGTACTAATTTGGGAACACTTAATAGCCTTAAGCTTTCAGCCCAACTACACACATCAAAAGTGTCTAGGGATCAACATATATTTTTGCAATAACTTTTCTCCTGATTGATATTAATTAAAATTTTCTTTAAGGATTCATCAAATAAAGTGTTTTCGTTTGTCACAGTAACGATAAACCAAGTGACCTTTGCATTAATAAAGAAATTTGCCATTTTCCTAATAAAGGGATTTTTGACATTTGAACCAATAACATTAAAGTGCGAAAAAAAGACTGAAATAACAGTTTTCTTTAAAATTTTATTGGGTAACTTAAACAATTAATAATCCGTGTTTCTACCGCGAACACTAACAACACAAGAACATCGGTTTGGCATACTCAAAATGAGTTCATCCAAATCACGCTGTGGAATGGCCGCCCATGTTCGTTGCAACAACAAAAAAAGGTCTTCTTGCGACTGGATACCCTCCATATTCGGCAGAGCTCTTCTCTGTAGCATATCCCATGCATGCTCAATCGGGTTCAAGTCTGGCGACTGAGCAGGCCAGGGCAGGACATTGATGTTAGCTGCGGCGAGAGTCTGTCTTACAACTCTTGCGGTGTGCGGTCGTGCATTATCATGCATTAACTGAAATAAGGGACCGATTTGCACTTGTAGAGGAACGATGACGTCTGATACAATCGTCTCAGCACAAATTTGAGCGTTGAGGTTGCCTCTGATCCAAATCAACTCAGATCTTCCGCCGATCCAAATACCCGCCCATACCATGATGGTTCCACCACTATATGGATGGACTTCCTAGCAGGATTTTAATCGCTGTTGGCGTCCAGGGGTTCTCCAGTGTCGTATACGTCTTGTATCCGGTCTCATACCAAAACGAGACTCATCAGAAAAGCACACGAAACGCCATTGTTCTTCTGCCCAATTTCTGTGTTCAAGAGCCCATTGATATCGAATCCTACGATTGTGCATTGCTATAGGTGGTACCCGTAGCGGTCTTCGGGAATGAAGGTTCACTCCATGCAAGCGGTTTCTGACTGTTTGGTCGCTAATTAAGTTCCCTGAAGAGTGATGAAGCCTCACGGCTAACATCATGGCGGTTATTGTTGGAGCTCTTCGAGTTAAGATTTGAATGTATCGGTCTTGTCTCCGTGTGGTGTAGCGATACCGTCCTCCATGGCGCTCAGCCACGGTACCAGTGCTTCGGTAACGTGTCCAAAGTCGACTGATAACACTCTGACTTGTATTCAGAGCTAAAGCCACAGTACGTTGCCGGGAACCAGCTTCTATCATTCCCACGGCTCTGAGCATTTCTTCCCTGCTTAAATGACGTCGCCGCTCCATAATAACGTTGGTTTTAATCAGAAAAATGTGTTATTTCAGTCTTTTTTTCGAACTTTAATGTTAGTGGTTCAAATGTCAAAAATCCCTTTAGTAGGAAAATGGCAAATTTCTTTATTAATGCAAAGGTGACTTGGTTTATCGTTACTGTGACAAACGAAAACACTTTATTTGATGAATCCATAAAGAAAATTTTAATTAATATCAATCAGGAGAAAAGTTATTGCAAAAATATATGTTGATCCCTAGACACTTTTGATGTGTGTATATTGGAGTCGATTTTCAGTCTTGCTAAATGCAACTGCGTACCTGTATTTTATATGAATAACCTGACCTCCACAACCAATTCAGTACTAGGGAATACTTTAGTAAGACTATTATTATACCAAAACCATTAAAGTTGACAACTCAGAAATACGATGAATGGAATAAAACCGTAGGAATTATTCTTATAACATTTCAATGAGCAGATAGTGACGTGGCCATAGAATGGTTATAGACATAGGGCTGGCAAAATAAAATCATTAAATGTTTATTTCATTTAATTTAGAAACTCTACTTAGTTTAGAAAAATTGAACTCGAATAATGTTGCACAAATTGTTGGCAAAAAGCGATTCATAGGACTTGACGATATCTAAGAACCGCAGTCCCTATTGGTTTGAATAGTTGATACAATTCGTTTTCCTCTCAGAATGGCAATATTTGTATAATATCAATTAAAATCACCGTGTTTTTGACAGTAAAGCAAAAACCCTTGGTAAAATAAAAATGAGACGTTATGTTGCAGTATTTAACCAAAAAGTTAAGAGATAGAGAATTAGAACAATTAGTTTTGCCTATATGCGTATAGTGTGCATGAATTTTAAACAAATAAAGTAACTGAGGCAGGACTGTAAATATCAACAAAGGAATGATTATGTCAACAGTGTTAGCAGCTCTGCGTTTTGCTTACTCACTGTTACACTTGAAAAATTATCGTATCCACTGGAAACAAGGTCGTTTTAATCACGCCATTTTCAATCAAGGTAAGACAAACAAAATCAAAGTTGCATTCATTTATATCTTGAGTAATCATTTGTGTTGTGTGTTTTCCCAACAATTAACTACGATAAAGTTAATTAGACAAAGAGGATACAGTATATTAAAACACATTGAAAAATGCAGCTCACAACTCTTGTAACAAAACAATTACAACTTCCCAAAGATCGAGTCTGAATCGACTCAACAAATCAACTACACTAATTTTAATGTGTGTTTTATTTTTTATCATTTTGTTTTGTCCTGTGAGACCAATAAATACTTTTTCTTTTTACGGACTAAATACTGGATTATCTGTCGTTTAAGTAAAAAAAATCACAAGTGGTTCCTTTCCAGATATTCGAGCAATCCACTTGCGTCGCTTTGCACAAACTTTTGGCACGTTTCACCCAATAGGGAAAAACTAGTTGGTAACCTAGTCTCTAACAAATTAACTTTTCTTTCATTTAATTAGACGATGATCCTTTTGGGTCTGCCGATCCCATAATATCCTAATTGTATCACGTTTTTCGTTAAGTTCGCGTAAGTTTGGAGAATGAGAAGCTTTGTGAGCGTGCTGGCTCTAGAACTGTTGGAGTTTTACAATACGAGAAAACTTTTCATACGATACTGGAAGTTACTATTGCATTTAATTATTTGTTAATTTCAAGCAACTCTTACAATTTTGTGTATTAATTAAAGTTGGATACCCATACTTTTGCCCAAACCAAAGAAATCCTGGTTCCAACCTGACAAGAATATTCGAAAAAATGTCCAATCGGAAAACTAACCAAAACATAAATTAAAAGAACTGCAATTCCATTAAACTGGCTCGAACCATACTCAATTCAAATCACTTCCACAATTTTAAAAGGAGAACACTCAGCCCACAGCCCTACACGGTGAGAATAGCGCAGTTTTGAAGCGCAGCCTACTGGAAACAGGACGTGCTAGTGACGTTTGCCTGACTACACAATGCGGCCTCCCCGTGAAACAACTACAAGCCGTACAATAGCTTCACATCTTTAAAGTGTCGCTATTCAGTGTGTTATGTGACGGCTAGTGCTGCGACAAGAGAATGCGATGTTACGTGGCTTGTCGTACAAAATAGGTATTTTTGCATTGGCTTTTGACAACTGATTGGCGTGAGGGTTCGATGGAGTAGGGAGGGACCTTCTACGTCTCGAACATTTGGGTGATAATGCGGTTTAGGTTGCAATCATGGTTCCATAGTTATTTATTTTTCAAAGAATCAGTTTTTTCATACCTTCTAAGACAAAAAAAATCTGTCATTTGAGCATTGTAGTCCAGGATACACCCTGTAAAATATAAATAGGTAAAATAACAGATCTTTTGACCAGCTGCTGATCAAGATATACCAAATAAAAACAAAAAATATAAAAGTACTAAAAGCCAGTTTTGTTCCCATTTTTATCTTCGGATTGGGATCTGTGAAACTTATTATCAGCTTAATCGTCCAACTTCCTCCAAGTTAGATCTAGGATACGAACTACGAACTTTAGCAGACGTTCGCAAGAAGTGCTAAGTTTTCAATTTACGTAATTGGAATCAAACTTCGCACTTCGCACACACAAAATTGTAGGGAAAGGTTATTCATTATAATTGTGATATTTTGTAATTTAATTGATTTTTTGATTTGATTTTATAAGGTCTTTATTCATACATAATTTGATACAAACTGCTTACAAACGATCTTATTCTATTTGCTTTGTAAGCAAATAGAATAAGATCGTTTGTAAGCAGTTTGTTCAGTAAGGATTTATTTTGTTACATAGGCTAAACAAGTCGCCTTTATAAACATCAAAACATGTTGTTAGCATCTTATTATTTACGTTAACCTACCTTATTGATTCACATCGATTAATTCCTAAATATGTGTAAGTCTTAGTAAGGACCCACATAATATTAACAAAGAGATTACGTACAAAATGTACGTTTTACCTTAAAACTAAGTTAAAAAAATAGCACTCCGGGAGTGCCGGCAGAAGTGAAAACTTCAATATTAACTTTCAAACTCGCGTCAGGGCCACGTGATGCCGATCGAAAAATCTTACGATTTTTCGATCAGCATCACGTGACCCTGACGCGAGTTTGAAAGTTTTTACCCATACAAAAAAGTGCTCAGCGCCGCTAAAGAAGTTTTCACTTCAAAAATAAGAAAATAAAGTAAGTAGCGGGTAGTTTTGCGCAAAGTTACAAACATACGCGGCCGGCTAAGCGACATCGGCTGGTAAGCGAGCTATCGTCATGATACGTCACCGAGGAAGTAGTGATGGGGGAGTCGATATCGATTGTATGATCGAGCGTAAGGTAATGTCGTCAGTCTACTGTTACCAATTGCTGATATTAGGATATTACTGTGTGATGTGTTTTTGTGCAGATAAAATTTACGCGAGATCTTCAGTATAAAATCTTTTAGAAAAGGATACTTTATGCGTTTATGTAGTGTCTAATTTAATTGATTTGTTCAACTGGCTGGAGACTTTGTTCAAAGAGGGGAAAGACATCGGCTTTAAATTATCTCTTGATTTAGGGATGCTTTTTTAAATTTACTTTTTCAGTGGTTAAAATCTTGTTCAAAAAGTTTGCAGGAAAATTGACAGTAGGTAGAGGTAATAAAAATTCTTGACACGTGGAAAATTTAATATCTGAGTTTAACATCCAGGAATCCTGGAAATTTTTAATAGCTACGTGAAGTGACATTGAATCTCAATATTGTGTGAGCGATATGTGAGAACCTGCATATATTCTATTTAAGTCGCGAGAAATAGGCTACTGCTAGATTAGCTCGTTCCATCGTCGACCTCATCTTTGCCCTCAGGAAAAGATTGAGGTCAAGAATATACCAATTATTATTATTACTAGCTATTCGTGTCCCACTGCAGGGCAAAGGCCTCCCTTCCCTCTTACCACTTATCCCTATTCAATTTTGTTAATTGCCAATCCCTGCGAAAAGAGAGACAAACTCATATATAAAATATCAAAGTTATTTTTATCGCATTGAATAGTGACCTTCTGTTTGAAGGGCAGGTAAAATGGCCCTAACATTAATACTTTTCTCAAAATGGATAAAAACAACCCATCATCACAAAAATAAGATTAACAGTTTCCTTAACCAAAACTTAAGGTAAAGGCTTACTTCGGTAGAAGATAAAGTATTTTGTTTTGACAACAACTCTGTATTTCATACAAAGCGAAAGTCCAGGGTTTTAACATAAGTATTTGCGCGTGGTTCAGTAACTATGTGGGCGCGGCTAAGCCCCATATTTTGTGCTGTTTCCTTTTAATAGTCACACGGAACTCCCAGGTTCTTTTTTGTTTAGGTTAGGTTTACCGTTTTTGAATAAGCGAGGGAAATAAGATTAGAGGAGGTTAGTATGAGCTCAGAGCATATCTATAAGTAGTTAAGTAGACTGCTGTACCGGATTGGAATCACCTCACCTCATTTTTAATAGTTGAACTTGTACTTTTATATTGTATTCTGTGTCTGAACCCAGATGTTGCTTTTATGATGCTTATAGATCATCATTAGCCTATAATGTTCCCACTGCAGGGACTCAAGCCTCCTCTCTAGGAGAGGGAAATGGTAAGAGATGGAGGGGGATGGGCTATCCACCACTATGCTTAAAGGTCTAGTAAGTAATTACTGCAGTATGGAGTCGCATAAAACTAAAATAATTGTGCGCTTGAGCTGAGGCTATGCCTAATCCATTACTGTACTTGCTTATACAAATATACATGTCATATGCATTGACAAATAATGGAGATGGTTAATAACACTGTGTTCTGCATTTTTATATCAACAGTTATAATTTCAACTGCAAGAATTTCAAAAGATGTCTATGTACCAGTATTGTTCATGAAGTAATAAAGTAAGAAATCTAACTAAATATAGTAACAAACTCAATTAAAAAAAAAAAATCTTTGCCAAGTGATTAATACTCCATGGATCACCGAGTACAAACTAGTAATAGGTATCCCGATAACTAAGCTCTTTTGTTACTACTATGCGAACTTCAAAAACTTAAGCTATAACGTCTAAAGGCTCTGCCACACTAAACACGCAACTTGAGCAAGGTTTTACGCCCGCCACACTTCACTCGCCAACTCATTCACAATACCTATTACGTGAATGTGGCACCGACTTTGACCATTTCACCGACACGAGTCATATAGTAATTTTTTAGTGTTGGTGAAAACGAGTTTATTTGATTCGTATAATCAAATAAACTCGTTTTCATAGATTTAGTCCATTTGCGATCTGCCACTGCTAATCAAAAAACAACATGAGGGTAACTGTCATGAGAATTGTTACGTGAAAACAAATGTGGAGAATAAGCAAGCCAACAGCCCATCGTCAATGAAATAACTTTTTTTAAAGTTTGCATTCCAGTGACAAAACCGAACACATGGCAGCAATTTATTTTTGACAAACAAATGTAGTTGTTATTAATTTCCCGCACCACTTACCTACTTCTCAAAAAGCACATCAACGAGAACCATGGCCAAACATTCAGCGCCTCACCTATAGATTGTGTCCATCGCAACTTGTCCGGCCAAAAACTTAATCATTTTTACTTCTTCATCAATCTCTAACTAGCCCTTATCCCAATTCATTAGGGGTCACAGCAGCATGTTTTCATCTTCCAGATTTCTCTATTACCCGTCATCACATTCGACACTTTCGTTCCTTGTTTCATTCTTACTAGTTTAAGCCTTTTTCCTACGCTATCGCCACCTACTCGCATTTGGTGTGGCAAAGCTTTTAGTCTGACGTTTGAACTATCTTCAGTTAACAGGAACATCTTATATTTATGCTGTTATACTCCGTAGTTGAGATGTTAGCTTATGTTTGCACTTTAGCTTACACAATAATCTAGATGTATACATGTATATTGCTTGTGATTTGTATTACGTACATAGTTTCCATGTATGTTTCTACTACGTGTACTTCATTCCAGTATTTTAATTCGAACGACTGCCTATCTGAGCATCACAACCCACTCAATGGGTAACACGATACCCCTTGGTAAGATTCGTTGTCCGAATTTCTGGCTTCTGACTACAGGTAACGTCCGTCAAAGAGTAGTGCAAGCTGTGCTTTGTAAATACACTGTCTTTTCAGACGAACCCTCTTTCTTTGTCTTTTATTACGCGCACTACTGTAACTCGACACCAAGTCACGACAACATACACTCACAGTATCACCAGGTTTTTTTAAGACTTTAATATGTTGCTGGCTGCTGCCAATAAAAGACAAAGAAAGAGGGTAGACAGATTCGTCTGCTCCTAACAATTTTTTCCAGCCACCCGCATTTTCCAGTTAACCCGCGATCATGGCGCTTGCAACAGCGTCGAAATATCGGGAACTCAAAACAAATGATAATCACGGAAGATAGGTAAGTGACATTTTAAATAAAAATAATAAGTCCATGGACCTCTTTCGTGTATATAAATCTCTGCAAACACTCCACAATATTGAATTAATGGGCTATTCATAGTTATATTAATAGCATTAAGCAACAATAATATCAATTATTATTATTAGTAATTCAACACAGACATTTGATCACGATAATTATTGGTATTAATCATCATCAAATAAGATATTATTTGGGTAAACCGATGTTAGTTAATATTATTATGATATGATATCTATATATAGCCTTATTCAATACAATATGAATTATATATATGAATTATATATATATACTGGAATATGGCATTATCCTAAGTTTCAAGCAATGCACGAAACAGACAACCGATTTTAATCGACCATCGGCCGGCGACCACGAAGTATTTGGGGTACACTTTTAGGTCCATACCAAGATACAAGTTCTTCCTAAAGTTTCATTAATCAATTTCATTGAATATTCATTTGGATTTATGAGTTTCGAAAAATAGTTCTAAAACATATCGGGAGTAGGAACAAAACTGTCCAATTGTGTAGTCATTCATTTTTAGTTGAGTGCATGGTATCTTTATTTCCGAGCGCTCATAACTTCGACTGAAACTATACGTAGGCCCTAGCACAAGCGCACGGTGTCAACGTAAAGTAACTGGACGTCGAGTTTTGGATCGAAAATACTAATTTTATATCATTTTAATTCAAGTTTGCAACAAAAACAATTTTCATCGTTTATGAGATATGAATAAATTCTTAAAATTATAAAAATATGTGAAAGTAGTATTTATTTTTATTTTAAAATCGACAACAGGGTCTTTGTCTGAAATGCCAATAGTATATCCGTTTGAGAAACACGGTCTGACAGAACTGGTTTCAGAAGTATGATAAGCATGTGTATAGTAAAAATACTATCGGAAACTGTTTTAATAAACATTCTTCCTTTGTTTTTTTTTGTCCACTGCATGCTCCAGCAATCTATATCCACACAATTGATGCTTCCAGATTCATTTCCATCGTAAATCAATTAAAATTCAAATGAGATTTTTCATTGCCTGGTTACCCTATCCGCCTATCAATGAATTTATAAGCAATCAAAGAGAAATGGAGTCATTTATTTTTTGTTGTTTTATTTTTAGCTTTGTATGGAAATATTAATAACTTTATTGGGTAAAGATAGTCAGTATAAGACGGAAAGCGTTGAAATGATTTCAAGTTGTGTTGGCATAAACAAGTAGAGGTGTTATAGGTACACGAAAATTAAACACTAAATCAGTAATGCGTTTATAACCTATACGTGTTAAACATTGAATCAGAACCCTTACTAGAAGATCGCTGATCTTTCGAACAGCGCTAAACCAAAATCTAATTTCCTATATTAAAACCACGTAAATCAGACCACTAAGATTTCGTAACACGAACTAAGACCGGGCAATCCTGCAACTATTACCCCATAGTGTCTAGATTACTTCCCAGCTAGGCTAGACCTAGATATGCGGCAAACTGCCCGAGTCTGCCCGATTCCGCCCGACTGATGCACAAACTGAGGCACGAAATCTGTATGTACGGGCTAAATTGAATTTCTGGTGTTTAATAGAATTCCCGAATCAATATTGTAAGGATCTTGTACGGGTCAACCACCGTACAGTACGTTTACCTGGGTCATCATTATTGCGCCACCCGCTCAGTATGTGTCCATCATTTATATTATTGCACTTTCACAGCAATAGTTCAGTACGTAATTCGGCGACATACCGTGCGCGTGACTCATAATCCCATATCGTTCACCAATCATCCTAGTATAAATTAATCTTAATCTTATATTTGTGGAAACAGACAATACAGTGAATTTATTAACGCTAAACTGACTTTCATCTCTTATCTCATCCTTTATCTCTATCTTAACCCAACCCCGAACATTGGTCCTTCGAGCACGTTGGCGGGACCGAAACGCGTGTGCAGAACTTTGTGCTTTGTTCGTTTGTGTGTGCGTTTTACCGGTTTCGTTATACGCAATCAGTAACATTGGAAACTACAGTGTGTGTTATCTCGTGATCCTCGTCAATCCCGGTGCCTAGGAAGGCGCCAATTTTTTTCATCTCGTGACTCCGGTGCCTACGAAGGCGCCACTTTGCCTCATCTCGTGATCCTGTTCAACCCCGGTGCCTAGGAAGGCGCCAATTTGTTTCATCTCGTGATCCCGGTGCCTACGAAGGCGCCACTTTGCCTCATCTCGTGATCCTGTTCAACCCCGGTGCCTAGGAAGGTGCCAATTTGTTTCATCTCGTGATCCCGGTGCCTACGAAGGCGCCACTTTGCCTCATCTCGTGATCCTGGTCAATCCTGGTGCCTAGGAAGGCGCCACTTTGTATCATCTCGTGATTTTATTTAATCCTAGTGCCTAGGAGGGCGCCACTCATCTCATCTCATCTCGCGATCCTGTTCGACCCCGAAGAAACCCTACAAGTAAGGTATCTTTCTTCTCACTTTTACGATGGCTACAATGGAAGACATTTTAGCTACTCAACAGCAAATCATTGAAGGCATAGATAGACTTTACTCCAACTTCAAGAAAGATGGAGCAGAGCGAAAGACCCCCGACTACCTACGTCGACGATTGGAAAGCCTAGAGCAATACTTTACGGAGTTTCATAACAACCATATGAATTTGTTATCCTTTGGTGATCGATCTCATGCGTATTTCACAACCAATCAGTATGATCAAATGAAAGCGAAATACAGCAATATTAAAACAGCCATTCAGAATTATAAGCCTTCCACAGACAGACCTCAAACCCCTGTTTTGAAACCCCCTACTTTTCAACCATCTTCAATATCTCAAACCCCGGACCTCTCATCTCAAAATAATCCTCCTAAGGATAGCGTAAAAATAGAGGACCTCTTGAAGAAACAAGCTACAAATTTTAGGGCATTTTCAAGAGAAGCTGCTGACATTGATCTCAATCTTATCTCTGAAAAGTGGGAGTTTGAAGACATCCTAAAAACTTTAAACACTCGTTGGGCAGCTATTGACACCCTACACTGGGAAATGGACAACGAGCTCAACGGGTCCAACGCCCAGTACGACGAGCAATTCTCGAACTACGAGAAATATTATAAAACTCTGAAAAGGGATATTAACCGAAAGATGTGGTCGGTGGCTCATATTGAGAAATCGACCCCAAGAATGGAAATAGCAACCTTTGAAGGAAGTTATATGTCCTGGATATCCTTCAAAGATCTCTTTACAGAAACTGTACACAATAATCCATCTTTATCAAACGCCCAAAAAATGCAGTTCCTGAAAAGTAAGACCAAGGGCGAGCCGGAAAAATTAATCCAGCATCTTCAAATAAGTTCAGACAATTACCCCGTTTGTTGGAATATCCTTACGCATCGCTATGACAATAAGCGTCGTATCTTTACATCTCATCTCAAAAACCTCCTAAATATCCCGACATCTCAGCAAAAATCAGCGAGTCACCTTAAACGGATTCACGATACAACGTACGAAAGCGTGAACGCTATAAAAAATCTCGGAATCGATGTATCTACTTGGGATCCCTTCCTCGTATGTGTCCTAGCGGAGAAATTAGACTCTG
Source organism: Diarsia dahlii (assembly GCA_949775195.1). Lineage (NCBI taxonomy): Eukaryota > Metazoa > Arthropoda > Insecta > Lepidoptera > Noctuidae > Diarsia > Diarsia dahlii. The sequence continues at coordinate 14,630,565 of OX459198.1, forward strand.
AAACCAACGATGACTATATAGATTCGCTGAAATCACCAAAGGAGTTGCCAGTATTGGACGAATTTCTTCGGTTTCTGGAGAATAAGTTTACGTCGCTGGAAACTTCACGGAAGAAACAAGAACCCTTCAGTCAAAAGTCACCTCAATCCCAACATGCATCTTCATCATCTAACGGCTATCGTAATAACCAACAATCTCATTCAAAGGGATTTAATTCTCGTTTTAAACAAAATAACAACACCTCAAATCATACCTATTCGACAAACCAGGTCATTTCGCAATCGTCAAAGTCCAATTCGAAAAATAACGAAAGACGTAAACAATGTGGTATTTGCAATACAAGCGATCATCGCATACAAAATTGTCAAAAGTTGGCAAAAATGCATCCATCGGCTCGTAGAAACGCAATCGCAAATTTGAACCTTTGTGTCAACTGTTTGCACTATCACGAAGGTAGAAAATGCCTTTCGGAAGTAAAGTGTAAAGAGTGCAATAAAGACCACAATACGATTCTACATGAATGTTTTACGTCAAAAAATGCTAATTCGGATGCGTCGCGATCGGGGCCGAACTCGGCCACTGTTACGAAATCTCCACCTCAGCAAGAAATGAACACCTTAGTATCTATGCAGAATGACCCTACAGAAATACTCCTCGCGACAGCAATTATCAAGGTTCAAGCAGCTGACGGATCTTACGAAAGAATGAGAGCTCTTCTAGATCAAGGATCTCAGACCTCAATCATTACTGAACGAGCTGCACAGCTCCTGAACCTGCGTCGGCAAAAATGCACTGGACTTATCTCTGGAATCGGAAACAATGAAAATAGCTGTAAGGGCATGATCTCCATTAAGTGTATGTCGTTAATTAATGACTTCACTTTTGAATCCGACGTATTTATAATGAAAAGACTAGTCAAGAACTTGCCTAGTTATACCTTCACTAAACCCAACTGGCCAACTCTTAACCAGATAATCCTAGCTGATCCGGAATTCAACAAAAGTAGGCCAGTTGATATCTTATTCGGCGCTGACGTTTATTCCCAAATCCTATTGGATGGTATCTGCCGTTCCGAGGGAATGTTACCCATTGCCCAGCAGACACAGCTGGGATGGATCCTAAGCGGTAACTGTAAAACATTTCAGTGCAATGTGATACTAAACAATCTCACCGATATCAAACAGTTCTGGGAAATAGAGGATATTCGTGAACCCTTAGCTATATCTCAAGAAGACCAAGCCTGCATTGACTTCTTTCAATCCTCAACCTCAAGGCGCAAAGACGGCAGTTATGTCGTGAAAATACCTTTTAAAGAAAACTTTGAAGAACAGTTGGGTAAATCCAAAAATAAAGCCATTGCGCAATTCTTTCAAATAGAAAGGAAATTAATTAAGCAACCAGACTTGGCACATGATTATAAATTGTTTATGTCCGAGTATTTAGAGCTCGGACATATGATCCCCGTTGCGACACATGTCAACGAAACCCCAGATTGCTACCTTTCGCATCATGGCGTACTTCGAGCTGAGTCATTAACTACAAAATTACGAGTTGTTTTTAATGCCTCTGCAAAAACCTCAACAGGTCATAGCCTCAACGATCTTATGTGCAGGGGGCCGAACCTGCAGCAGGACCTCTTAAGTCTCATACTAAAATGGAGACAGTTTAAATACGCATTCACGGCCGATATTGAAAAGATGTTCCGTAACATTTGGCTACATCCTGACCATCAAAACTTCCAGAAAATTATTTGGAGACATCATCAATCCCAACCTTTGCAAGAATATCAGCTAGCGACTGTCACCTACGGTACAAAGGCCGCACCTTTTCTGGCCATGATGACACTGAAACAACTTGCCATCGATGAAAGGCCAAATTATCCCAATAGCAACGCTCCTGATATCTTAGAAACCTCCTTTTACATGGATGATCTCATGCATGGAGCTCATACCGCGACAGCTGCTAAACATATCAAAGCAGAGATGACAAACCTTCTTAAGTCAGGCGGCCTCAATCTTAGAAAATGGCGCTCGAACTTGCCGGAACTTTTAGACGATCATATTAATCCTCAAGATGAAGAATTTCATTTTAAACAGCCAGAATCTACAAAGGCTTTAGGTCTTCGCTGGAATCCAAAAGAAGACTATTTTATCTTTCATCCAATAGAAATTACCACAGAGGGCATCCCAACAAAACGACAATTCTTGTCTGAAATCTCAAAAATCTTTGACCCCTTGGGCTGGGTGTCACCAGTCACAATAAAACTCAAAATATTATTTCAAGAGACATGGAAAACGGAATTAGGTTGGGATCAACCGATTTCTCATAATATTGCCCTGGAATGGAATAAAATAAAGGCCGACTTACCTTATATCTCCCAATTTAAAATACCTCGATGGATACAAACCATGGAGAATGATATAATTGAGCTTCATGGGTTTTGTGACGCCAGCACAAAGGCCTACGCCTGCGTTGTTTATTGTAAAATTACAAGAAACCACAAGACATACATAACTCTTGTTGCTGGAAAATCTAAAGTGGTACCTCTGAAAAAATCTCAATCTATACCTCGCTTGGAACTTAGTGGAGCTCTTTTATTATCAAAACTTATGGCCAAAATAATCTCATCCCTATCTGATCTCAAAATCCAAGCTTATGGCTGGTTAGATTCCATGGCAGTACTAGGATGGATAAGTGGTGAACCAGAAAAATGGAAACCCTTTGTTGCCAATCGAGTAAAAATGATTTGCGAAATTATCCCAAAAAATAGGTGGCGGTATGTGAAATCTCAAGAAAATCCCGCAGATTGCGCCAGCCGTAGTCTGACTGCATCCCATTTAGCAAATCATTCACTTTGGTGGCGCGGACCTGATTGGCTACCTCAATACAACCCTGAAAAGAACCCTAAACCCATCTTATATAAAACAACTGAAGATCTCAGAAAGAAAAAGCTAGTAAACACTATTACTGCTGATTCTAACAATTCCATTATAAAACAATTATTAGACAAATACAGCAGTTACAATAAAATTATTCGAGTTTTAGCCTATGTAAACAAATTCAACGACATCTTGATTTACAAAAAGAAGCGTGAAAACTATCTTACTCTGCATGACCTCAAACGAGCGACGGAAATGTTAATAAAACATGTGCAACAAGAATACTTTTTCAAGGAAATATCTCAGCTTGAAAAAGGTGAACCTTTAAGCAAAAAAAGCCAGATCTTGAATCTCAATCCTATCATAGACAGCCACGGAGTACTCCGTGTCGGTGGACGGCTAAAACATTCGAGTTTAGACCCCGAAATGAAGCATCCCATTATCATCCCAAATCAAACTAAATTAGCTGATCTTATAATAGACGAATCCCATAAATTAGTATTCCATGGTGGAGTGAAAATGACGAGTGGATTTATACGACAAAAATATTGGATAATGGGAGGAAACCGTGCTACAAAAAAACGATTAAGAACGTGTGTAAAGTGTAGGAGACACGATCCCATTCTAAAACATCAACTCATGGGTGACTTACCTTCATCCAGATTAAATCCTAGTCGACCCTTTTATCATACCGGTGTAGACTATACTGGACATGTTTTGGTGAAAGCGAACAAAGGTCGCGGCATCAAAACAGATAAAGGATACGTTGCAGTATTCATATGTATGGTTACAAAGGCCATACATTTAGAACTCGTATCTGATCTCACAGCGTCGGCTTTTATTGCAGCGCTCAGACGTATGTCAGCCAGAAGAGGAACCCCTGGGCACATCTACAGTGATCAAGGAACAAACTTCATTGGAGCTAACAAGATCCTAAAACAAGAAATATCAGAAATCTCAGCAATCTTATCAAGCCAAGAAACATTATCTATCGTCGCAGAAATGAACATTGAGTGGCATTTTAATGCTCCGTCATGGCCTTCCGCTGGCGGACTTTGGGAAGCTGCGGTGAAAAGTTTAAAACATCACCTTAGGCGTGTTGTTGGTGAGCAAAAACTCACCTACGAAGAATATAGCACCCTCCTGTCTCAACTCGAGGGTTGTTTAAATTCTCGACCACTTTGTCCTTTGAAGGAAGATCCCGAGGACATAGACTTTTTAACCCCGGCACACTTTCTTGCAAGTGGGCCTACCTTAACTATCGTTGAAACAGAAAATGATCTTAGGACTCGGTGGCACTTGGTACAAAAAATCTATAGACATATTTGGGCCCAGTGGAAAAATGAATATCTCTCACAGTTATCCATTAGAGCTAAATGGAGACAATCTCAAAAGAATCTCAGTCTCAACGATATTGTTATTATCAAAGATGAAAACCTCCCGCCTGGGAAGTGGGCCCTAGGGCGTATAGTAGAACTGCATCCCGGTTCTGACGGACACGTCAGAGTCGTTACCCTTAAAACCAAAAATGGTTTCCTAAAACGGCCTGTTGTTAAACTATCTCTATTACCTGCGGACAGAGACAATAATCCTTCTAGTGACGCGAAGGTTAACGATGAAGCACCTAGGAAGAAAAACCCTAAGCGTATCTCCTTCTCGACTATAGCTCTGTCAGTAACGCTATTCCTATTGTCACTAATAAACTTATCTCAAGCATCTTATAGTTTTACCCCATTGAGCAACAACAGCGTTTATTTCGATAAAATCTCCAACATGCATCTTATTAGAGACGACTGGCGTTTAATTGTCTATTATGACACATATCCCTACAAAGAAGGCACGTCGGCACTCGAGAAATATATCAACTATCTTGAAACATTGTGCTCCACTATTAAAGAACACACACCATGCGACGGTATCATCTTACAACTCGGGCACGAGTTCGAAGAAATAAAACATTATGATAGTATGTTGACAATTAATGAATCATTTGTAACTGGAGACGAGCGGCGGCGCCGGCGTCGTGGTCTAATAGACGGAGTAGGCTACGTCGCAAACAGCTTGTTTGGCGTGCTAGATCAGCGTTTTGCGGAGAAATACGCACAAGACATCGACCTTTTGAAAGAAAATGATAAACATTTGTATAACCTCTGGAAAAACCAAACCTCAATCGTGGAAGCCGAATTTAATCTTATGAAAAGAATGGAGAAAGCTGCGAACAAACATCATAAATCGATAAATCAAAAGTTTAATTACCTTAAAGAATCCTTTCAAGACCTTCAACGCAATGTACAGAACATGACCCTAGTTACTGATTTCTTAGCATCTGCTATGACGGCGAATAACTTACTGTACAGCCTCAGGAAAATACAAGACTCCATTCTTGATACGGTTACTAATATTTACAATGGAAAATTGGACTTCCATCTGATATCTCCTAAACAGCTGAGAACGGAATTAAGTTCTATATCAGCACATATCCCCAAAGACATGGCACTTCCGGTCAACCATCTGAATCTCAAAGATCTCTACAACTTGATAAAAGTGCGGACTAAGTACTATAGTAAGTACTTGATCATTGAAATAAGAATACCCCTCATCGAAAGAGACCTTTACGAAATCTTTAACCTCATTCCAGTCCCACGATTATTGAACCACGACATGATACATGTGAAAGTCATCTCAAGTTTTGCTGCCATTAACCTCAGAAAAGACTCGTACGTAATCCTTACTGATGCTGATCTCCAGTCTTGTATAAGACAAAATCCTGGGATGATTTTATGTCATACAAAAAACCCTATAAATATCTTAAAAGATGATCATAGCTTGTGTGAAACGATCCCACACACAAGAACCTGTGAAACTATTAGAACCCCTTGTAAAAACATTTGGAAGGAATTAACAGCGGATAATAAATATTATTATTTTTGTTGCAACGAATGCAACTTTAAACTTCTCTGTGACGGCGACATTACCGCCATTAAATTGATGAATGCAGGTCTGTTGAATGTGGAGGAAGGCTGTATCATAAAGACGGACAATTTCGTTGTTCATTCTAATAAAAGGCTGTCTAGTAAAATGAGTATAGGTGCAAGAATTATTGCGCCACAAATATCACCTATTAATCATATATTCAACATCTCTACCCCTGAATCTCCTGAAATTAATCCTAATAATTCTGAAATATTGCGACAATTTGAAGAAATACAGAAAAAGATTGAGATCATGAAACAAACTGAACCATTGAGTGATAAAATATCCTATCACGACGTACATCTTTATAGCGTCTTGTATGCTCTAATCTTTGGAATCCTGATAACTGCGGTGGTATACTGTTGGCGGCGTCACTGGCGGTCAACACGTCGAGAACCTTCGGTGCCTGCTGGAGAGGCATCTACTGCTACTGCGATTTCTTCACATCCCGGAAATAAGAGTGTTATGTTAAGTGAGTGTAGTGCGGTTAGGGAAAAAAGGCAATCTTTAATCAAAGTGAAAAGAGCAGTGAGTGAGTGTTGTGATCTTAGGGAAAAAGGTCAATTTAGTCAATCCGTGAAAAGTGATCCCAAAAATCTTACTAAATCAAACGAGTGTTTACAAACAGAAGATAGGGCCTCGTCCCCTGTTTTTCGTGTATTTTCCCTTCCCGATCTAAGATAACCTTGATTGTAATTGTTCTAAATATTGTTAATCACTCACTACTAATCCTTATCCCTGTCATATAGTTGATAAGTTGAATATTGTTTATCATCTTGTAAATCTCATCACCATCTTTATCCTACTAACCCCTAACTTTGCCCCCGGGAGCATGTACGGGTCAACCACCGTACAGTACGTTTACCTGGGTCATCATTATTGCGCCACCCGCTCAGTATGTGTCCATCATTTATATTATTGCACTTTCACAGCAATAGTTCAGTACGTAATTCGGCGACATACCGTGCGCGTGACTCATAATCCCATATCGTTCACCAATCATCCTAGTATAAATTAATCTTAATCTTATATTTGTGGAAACAGACAATACAGTGAATTTATTAACGCTAAACTGACTTTCATCTCTTATCTCATCCTTTATCTCTATCTTAACCCAACCCCGAACAGATCTCGCTTGGAAATTCTAGGAATGGAATTTTGTATGAGCATTCTTTAGAGGAAGGATGCATGTTTCTGGTTTGACCCACTTGTAAATAGAAAGTCCGCAAGTATCGGTTTAACTAAACCTTCAATGAGAAAAGAATTCCCTTCTATTGTATTAGGTCAGATAACAACCACCCCAATATATTAAAATAGTTGAAAACTTACAACAAACTAAAAAAAAAATCTCAACGTTATTGAACCGGCAATGTGCCCAAGAGACTATCAGTATTGACACGTTGTATGGCAATGGTTAGCCTCTGTCCAAGGATTGTTGAAAATAAATATATAAATCCAAGGTTGCTGGGATTTATATATTATTTACTTAGTATAACTTTATCGAGATAACAAACAGAGAATGAATAACTGAAGCTACTTCACACAATCTTTGATTTAATGTTGTTTTGTTCCTATATGGAATCATCCAAGTTTCATTATTTATGTCGAAAGTTCTATGAACTTACCTAGGAGTTTAATTATTATTGTACTTAGGAGATATTCGGGTTATAGATGATCGTTTATTTGGATAGTACGCCAAGCGTGATATATTATGATTAACAGAAGCAAGCTTGCAAGGTCACGTGAGATCAGAGACAGAATTATCAGTGAAGAAATGTATGGACATTGTGCTGTACCTGGCTTATTGTATTTTGATGAAGACCTCATTTTTAGCCCCTCAGTGCTCTTAATTAAATGACATACGTAACAACAATAGAACTATAACACAACATAATATAATAACTTTCAGGACAATTAAATTCAAAGATTACAGAATAGACATAATTAATGCTGGTGCATGCCATTTTTTATAATTTTTTTATATTGGTAGCATTGTCTTGTATTTGCTTCACTTACTATCATTTTGGTTTTTGTTCATTACTTATTTATAATTTTATCATCAACGCTTCACTATCACTATCACATAGTATAAAACAAAGTCGCTTCCCGCTGTCTGTCATTATGTATGCTTAGATCTTTAAAACTACGCAACGGATTTTGATGCGGGTTTTTTTAATAGATAAAGTGATTCAAGAGGAAGGTTTATATGTAGCACATTCCACCCGTGCGAAGCGGGGGCGGGTCGCTAGTATAATATACAAGTAAGTAGTACCTAAGTATAATATATAATATTGTTGGCTCAAAGTCACGCCATCAGACATTAGCCGTGCGGTCAGCGTGCGGTCGTCGTGCGGCAAGCGACAGAAGTTTATAAAACGAGGCGAGTGGCGTGGCAACGGTCACTTTTTGCTTGCACGGCGCGGCGCGCGGCGCTCGGAAAGGACTTGCTACCCGACTTATCGTGTGCTTAGCTATTTTTGGTTTATGTTTTTGCTCGTGTACTGATTATTCCATTTTGCTAGTGTTTTTTCTACTTGATTATTGTTTAAAATGTTCCTCGTGATAATTTTTGTAATTGTGTAATTTAAAGATATTAAACATTGTTTATTGTTTTAACGTATTTCACTTCTGATTCCTAACAATATAGAGTCGTTTCCTTCTTTATATAAGATTTTTTTCCACAATAGGCTAATACCACCTACCTTATCATCATCCTCCTGCCCTTATCCGATTTCAATTGGGGTCGGCGCAACATGTTATTTTCCACCTACCTAATGCACAATTTACCATACAAGCCTTGGTCAGTCTCAAAAGTGTTGAATAATGCGTCTGGCAGTGCATCGAGATGGCTACTGATAGCCGTCTTTCATTTCCGGGTAGCCCTAGTGGAAATTGCGAGTCTATCCGATGTCGATGCGTCCAATGGTTCACCCCAAATGACATACCTAGTTTGTGCACAACATTTTATAAAGATCTTTTTGTTTCTGGTACGGAGGCTTTTTATTTCAAACTCAACATGGTGAGCCTGTTGAAAATTATTTATTTATTTATTTTACTATTTATGTATACACAATTACTAGACAACACAGGAAAACAACATAATATAACATTAGAGTACAAAGGTACTGCTTATTTCTTTAGAAATTTCTGCCAGCAGACCTGCAAAAGGAGAAATGAAAACAAGAAATGTAGACTATAGTGTGTGAGAAGCGGAAAAGAATAAAGTGCTAAGTGTCTTAACTAACTTAACCTAAGTAATAATAAATACACATAAGTATAAGAAAATAATAATATATACGTATATAAATATGTACATAAGTAATACTAATATACATAAACATATAAAATACATATCTTCTATCTATCTATTCTATATACTTATAATAAATCTGTAGAGAGGTCAATTCTGTACATGATATATATTATATTTTCAAAATAACTATCAGGGGGTAATTAGTGATCGATACTGATGCCAAAAATGCAATCAGTAAAATTTTTGTCTGTCTGTCTGTATGTTCCTTATAGAAACAAAAACTACTCGACGGATTTTAACGAAACTTGGTACAATTATTCTTCATACTCCTGGGGAGGTTATAGTATACTTTTCATCACGCTACAATCAATAGGAGCAGAGCAGTGAAGGGAAATGTTGGGAAAACGGGAGAAGTTGCTTCATTTTTTAAGCTTCCGTCGCGTGTGCAGCCTTAATGGTTAAAGCAACATAGAAATTATTTATGACGGAAATGTTCTACATAAAATTATCTAAAAAATATCCCACAACAGCATGTGTCTATCTTTTATGGTTGACTCACAATAACACGTGTAACTCCGATAGCTTAGCAGTTCGGAGCTTTCTGATTATATTTGTTGACTCTTACGTTTATAATACTCTCACTCATACCTAATTAAAAGAAGTTAATATTATTACCTATTCAATAAAAAAAGAATCATAGTAATCGGTATAGAAACACCAAACTTATACTTACATGAAAATACGCTAATAAGCCATCGCGCCGTCGCGCGTGAATACTGAATCATGCCATAAGGATTATTTTTGTGTAACGGTTGGCGCGCTCGACGCGGGTCGTGGTGGTAGGGTATAAAAAGGCGACAGGGCCGAGCGCGAGCTTCATGTCCGGTTAAGCAGTATACCATCCTCTTGAGAGATGAACTGCGAGTGGCCCTTTCAAAAAAAAAAAAAAAGCGAGCTTCATTCAATATTTGACTGTTTGCGTTCAGAGCGTTCGACCTTATTGACAGACAATAATTTATTGTTAATAACAAACCGTGCTTATCAGCGCGACTTTTAGTCTTTATTAGTTTATTTGAATTTATTTTGTTGTTATTTTATAAAATAGGTATTAGTTGTTTTGGTGTTTAAATATTCGTTCAAATTACAAATTATTAATAGTTTGCATTTTATTTCTTTTTAGGTGAAGTAGTAGTAGAAGTAGAAGTAGTACGCATAGATTTTTAGATACCGATAGGTAAGTTTTGGCTAATTTATGTTCAATTTTATTTTTGTGACGGAGTCGCGGGCACAGCTATTAATAATATTATTCTGCGGTTCCATACTGCGATATTTTTCAACAGTATTGTGGATTGACATATATTTCCTTAAAATAAAATTAAATACGAAAGTTAATTAGAGTGTCCATGAAGTTTCTTGCCATTCTTCTCATGAGACCAACGCTTTGGAATTGGCAACTACAGTACACTCACGAGTTATTATGCCTTGTGACTGGGACTGTAGCTTAGTTTATTTAGCTTCAGTAGTTCAGTAGTTTACTGCCGCACTCGGAGAGCTTCAGTGGTTGCTTGGGCCGTCGCTTGGTAAGGGCTTTTGGCGGTGTTGTCATACAAAACTATGTCAGGCCTTTGCTGGGCGGCGGCTTGAGTAATCGTTGGATATCTCTGAGTGCCGCAGTTAGTTTAAATCGACTATTCAAAAGTGCCTGTTACTGGCCTACTTGAAATAAATATTTTTGACTTTTGACTTTAATCTGTCTGTTACATCAAAACCACTGAACCGTGAGGAAGGACATAATTATGGTACTTTTTTACGAAAAACGACGGAAACGCGGACGAAGTCGCGGGCAAAAGCTAGTATGTACATAAAAATCACAATGGAGAGGAAAGGTAATATTCTTTCACTCTGAGTTTGAACAGTGAAATAGTCTTCAGGTCCCGAATGCTAGGAATGATTGATCTATTATACAATAATTTTCAACAGGAGATATGAGAGAAACATTTCATGGGTGTGTGTGTAGCAGTGTGTGGTTCTCATATCAATGTACTTAGATAACCACATTAATTCTGAAAAATAATTAGCCCCGCTCTAGGCGTAGCGGAAGGGAGTGTCAGACTTCTACTGACTAAAAACCACCCATGTTCCTTCTTAGCCCTTTGTGTCCGGGGCCGGGAATCTCTTTCGAACAACACGCGGCCCCTTCAATGCTGCTGTCATCTCTTTGAGGCGCGCGTGGAACACGAACGCGCCATCGACAAGGCCTGTCATCGTCATAAGACGGACGGATGGTGAGCTAGCCCATTACTTACCGTCCATAGGTCCGCGATATAGTAGTTATCTTACATGGGATTTTTAATCGTTCATCATCTCTATAATAAAATTATGATGAATAGAATACGAGCATCTCTTGCGACGGCCCGTTTAAAAAGTAATCCGATGACTGATATTTCGTTTCTTTTGTAACCAATACGATAGCTTCAAAATAGCATAATCATATGATATATACGGTACGATTCACACATAAATCTTTTACAGATGACCTAATTTGGTAATTATATTTACAACATTTAAAAACTACTATTTACAGAACTAAGATAATAATAAAATATATACAAGTATCAAAAAGGGGAGTAATTACAGGGCGTCAAAAAATTCGTCCACACCGCTGTCAACAGGAAAAGTGCCCAGAAGGCTGGCAGCATTGCCACGTTGGATGGCAATGCTGATTCTTTGCCCAAAAAATATTCCAGCCCTCCGGTCACGTGAAGAGTCGACCAAACGCTTGGCAATTTCCTGATAAATTAAGTGGGCACTCGGACCCCATGGCCCCAGTGTTTCAACCCCAAACGGCTCAAACACATAACTACCAATTAAGTTGATATTAAGGCCATGTTATTTTCGTACCTTTGCGAATTCAATCCTTGAATATGTCGGAATAAACAAAATGATTTGCAAATAAGCTTTTATGTCAACCCGAAGATATAAGAATGTTCTTGGAATTATCGATGAATACAGAATTTCAATTCATCCGGGTCGGCATACATATGAAATTGAAATGACTGAAACGTGAGCGCGCACTCCTAAGCCATAATGAAATCTTATTATGACGAAGTTGCGTCTTAGATTTTGAATCACTTTAACGTGCGTTTCAATTAAGGCTTTACATGTGATTAAGGAAGAGAAAACAAAAGGAAACCATAGTACTTTGTAGGCAGAAAATTATAATCAACCCTGAATGAAAAAGTTGAAAGAATTTGTTTGTCAAGTCATATAAGAGCAATCTAATCAAACAGAGTTCTCAATTTATCCTTAATAGAGACACGCAGATCTTTTAATTAAAATGTAAAAGAGACTCAATGTTTTCTTCATCCCCTTACTTAAAAGTTGGCAGATAACCACAGAAGTGCGAAATGAGACACGAGTGACAAAGATGACGTGCGTATTATTTAGGTCACGTGTCTTTGCGCAAAACATTTGCCTACACTTACTATAAAAGCAGCGAAGGCACTAAAGCTTACTGAGTACCCTCTCCGAGTACTTATTATTGCCAGAGATTGCCCCAGAGTGGGATTTTGTTTTATAAAACTTTTAGCTTGTTAACGCGGCAGCGAGTGCATTTTCCTGATTCAACGCCTAATGTTATGGAAATTTATCAAATTTACGCTAGAAGACACTCACACATTCACAACGTACTTAGAATGCTTTTTGGTTTTATTTTAACTTCCACATTTTAAGAGTACGGTTGGGTATGCAAATGGAGTTAAAAGTGTGTCAGCGACAGGTAAAGAAACAGTAATGAAAGCTCTCAAAACGTAAATTTTGTTTTACAAGACGTAACGTTATGATGAGTTAAAAGAAGCGAGAAGTCAACAAAATTTGCGGAATGAAACCTTTTACTCATTTGCCCAACATTCAATAACATTGTCCCAAAATGTTTAATCGTACAGAACGATGAAAATCGCTTTCAAATCAACATAATAAAATGGCGATCAAAACTCAATATCGCCAGCAACACGTCATATCCTGTCATATACATCCATTTCCTTCCAGAGAATTCGCCTTATTTGAATGTCGAGTTCAAATCATATTAATGACAAAATGCAAGTGAAGCGTAGAATTTCGATTCCTCGATCGGAGTGAATTTTCACAATGTCTGCGCTTTGGCAGATATTCAACGTTTAATATTCATGTCTAGTGCTACGGCAGCTTTGCTTCCTCAGAAATTAGATATTCGTTTCTCAGCAGAAACTTCGCCATTAGCCACTGAATACTGAAGTTTGTTTTCGTAACGTATGTTCTTTGTTCGTAATCATTGTTTGTCCTCCCATGTGTGTTAAAGTCAAGGAAACCCTTAAATTACTTTTGTGTTTTCTCCATGCTTCGATTGTGTGATATCAATTATTCTTGTTCTAATAGTGAGTTTGTCTTTCTTCATTTCAAAGACAAACAGCAACGCAATATTTCATACAGTCCGACGCGTCCCATTGGACGCGTCGGAATGTATGAAATATAATATTTTATTGAACAAAATATAAGTTTTAGTTCGCCTTCACGTCAAAGCATCCGATGGATACGTCCAGCCTGAGGCGATGAGATTTATAAAGGAATAATAAAGAGATAAAGAGAAAGAGAGAGATAAAGGTCTGCAAAGCAGAAATCCAATACACTTTAATATTCATACATGGAATAGGTATCCCAGGAATACTTCTATTTCCATTAGTAACTACTGTAAAAATAATCTAAGAGCATACATTTACGTGATATATTCAGATTATACCTGCATTTGCGTTGGCTACTTTTCAATGTTATTTGACTACTTTATCTATTTTTGAATAATACGCCTAATAATGTTCTAATAAATATTATAGGTATAGGTAATACTGGTTCGTGATACGTTTACCTTTCTACTTGTGAAAGTTTAATTACTAAAGGCAGTTCATTAACCTGTGTCTGAAAATGATATGTTCGGTCTATATTATTCATATTTCGGGGTATTAACACTTCTATTATATTTTCTAAAACAATATTCGCAGTTAAAACGAAGAAAATGAATTCCTTGAAAATGAATTTCAAGGAAAAACATAGGCAGCATAATATGAAAATTTGACGAGGTTACAGCAACAATAATTAAAAAGCACTTAATTTATTCATCGCCATCGGGTTCGGGCCCCTTCCATTGTTCCATATTATCTTTTATCACACAACCATCCCCAAAATGAGTTATTTATTCATGTTTTCTCTTTGCGAATCTTTCCTGTATGATAATTTTGTTTACATTTCAAATTGAATTTCTGTATATAAATTCTATACATCTTGCTATTTGTAAAATGTTAAGCCCTGATGAAAAATGGCCCTCTACGACTATGAAATGAACAGACTTAATAATTCAAAAGTTCGACAACGGTATGATCACAAAATGATATCGAATGGGAAACAAATGATCATTGGATGACATGGCGGAAAGGCTTGGATATTGTTCTTGGAAAGCTATTAGATATCGTGATCAATCTTGCTCAATATAGATCCCTGCGAATCATCACTTGTTGATTGCTTTGTGAAATGAAAACAAATGAATACTGTTCTACTTATAAACTTTCCTTTTACACAATCGTTATGGCAAACAAATCGGGCTCATCATTTGCTTTTTGCCTGGCATTGAAGGTAAGGAAAAGTAAGCGTAGCTAAATTAAAAAAAATACAGCCCGGTTGGCGCAGAGAATGAGCGGTTGGTTCCTGCGCTACGGGTCATTGGTTCGATCCCCACACGGAAAAGGTAAAATTCGTATGACCTACACGTAGTTTTCCGGGTCTGGCTGGTTAGTGAATGTGAGTTTAAATGTAAGAAAATGCACTCACAATACAGGAGGAATTAGAGCGGGGCAAACTTAAAAAATAATTATTACAATAACTAAAATATATTTTAAAAATTTATATAAATATACAGTGTCGAATTTCTCAAGCTAACCTAGAGGGAAAGTACTCTAAGTAGTGAAGATAGCAAATTTTATTCATAGGAAACATTTTTTTAATAAAAATTTAAAAAAATCTCTAATCAAATTTTTTCCGAGATCTCGGCTATAACCCGAAAAAATTACAACTTTTGATCATTTAGTTATATATACAACTCTTGTGATTGAATAGTGAAAAGGTATAATGGATCTCAAAAGTCCTGGTCCTGGAAAACAAACCTCTTTGGTTGCCAACGCTAAACACAATACATACCTTTGATATTATTACTAAAGTTCGGGGTTTAATATCAATAAAGTTTATGTCCGTTAGTAGGTCCGTTCCTTACCCAAACCTGTCCATTTCAATGTGACAGGCGACCGAAACTTAACGCAAAATGTTACGTTAAAACGCGTAATTTTCCGTTTATTACAAACAAAGGAAAAAGCCTAATTAACAGGATGAAGTGGGGGTTGTCAGTGTCATCTGAACAATTTTAATATATTTATAATGAGCCCGAAAGTTGAGTTTATGAGTTTTATGATCCTTTTGAGAATTAACGGGTCACGACTCGCGAACAATTTTACTTAACAAAGGTTTGATCAAATGAAATGGGGTGATAAACAGGTATTATTTTAATTTAAAACCAGAATAAAATAATGTTGTTTGTAATGAATATTCATCTGTGTGGCGCTGGCACGACATTTTTTTTTATTTTGATTACCCAGAACTTCTCTACATCCAACGCATCGTCGTTGGCAGTGAAAAGGTCACCACGGTTGCTGATTTTGGGCTAAAAGGGCAGGAGGTGAAGCATGGTATTCGACACAGTTCCACCACAACACCCTTTTTTTATAAGTTGGGTAATCATCAAATGACTCCTCCCGCTCTGGGCTGACCGGTAGGGAGTGTCAGACTTCTACTGACTAAAAACCACCCATGTTCCTTCTTTGTGAAGAGGTCGTGGTATCTCTTACGAACAACCCGCAGCCTAGACGGGGCGCTGTGCTACCCTCACAATAAATATTTATTTCACGAAACTACGTATACCTACATATGATTGCAGCTTACGAACCTTCTATTTGCAGTCAGCACATATCGAGGTTTGCCTTGCTATTCTCATTTATTCAACTCCCATCTGCCGATCGTTTTATGCTGCAGGCGAAAGGCTTGTCCAATGGTGTACAATGCCTGTCTGAAAAGTCTATACGTGCTGAACTGAGCCCTAGAACGAGCGTGCAGTGTATACAAACGTGACATACCTAATACGTGATACGTCGATTTTTAATCGAAAATAATTATAAATTCTAAATCATCCCAATCAGTAAATTCTTGAAAGTATGTAAATGTTGTTAGTCAAATGTGTATTTTTAGTTAAATTACAAAATTTATAATTGTAAATAAAATACCGCGAAAAACGCTTGAAATTGTCATGGCATCTTCAATAACGTAATCTTATCTTGATCCATCATAAGAACCTACACGGAATCCGATTAATTTGTCATGGAAACAAGCCTATTCGTCCGACTTTAGATGTTTTTTGAAGAGTCATGTGGGAAATAAAAAAAACCTTGTTAACAGGCATTAATAAAAACATCAATCACTTGGTTTATAATAAAACTTTTGCATGTCAATACACGTTTAAATGCTGCATTTTTCCACGTGGCTAGATTGGTAGATTATTAAATACGCAAGCTACACAAAACCAAATTAAGCTGATATCTCATTATACAAAGTGAAGTCAGGTTAAACTGGTTATTCATCCATTCAATCCAGTTATCTATAGTCATTGTCACGTTAGTACGAGCTCACTATTCATACTACGACTAATTGAAGTACCGCCCACATTAATATCATCATTTTTCAATTTCGCTTACAGCCACGGATAATTTGTTGGTTTTTCCTGAAAAATCACTTCGTCCTTATTTCCGAATATCATTCATATTTCGTATTTTACAGTTTTTTTTTTGTTATCTGCACTTGAATTTGACGATTTGATTAGCCAGCTGTCTGCTTATTTTGGGGCTCACTAAATAGACCACATTTGACACCTCAGTTTTTGCTTAAACTGTGATCATAATTATTAGCTTGCTTATTTTTATATGGATAATAGACAATCTTCTATTTCAATTTAAACTATATTAATGGCTGGATAAGACAAAATTTATTTTACATTTTTATGAATAACCATTACAAGGAGAGCGGTAAAAGGATTTATAGAGTTTACTAAATTAAAACTTAGGCAATTTAACTTTTTGTGGTTCTTTGATTCCTAAAGTAAGTCGGAGTTAATCTTCAATAAGTTGACGTTGAAGGTTTTGACATCTTCCTTGACATGAACGACTGTCAGCGACGACTTGTCAGGTGTTATTCAAGTAATGGAAAAGAACTCGTAAAAGAACTTGATTTATTTCCCGTACCTATTTATTGGTTGTGTGTTGTATGAAATATAACTTTTTTATTAAAACACTTTCATAATATAAAGTAAAACTGCTTTTCTTTTCACATTAAAGAGATTCTCCACCCTGGCAATTGGTTTGAGTTGAGTCGCAGCAGCAGTTTTTTTAAATGGCTGTATTGACCGCAATCTTATCTTGAAGAAGAGGAGATGATGTTGACGCAGATGAAGGTGATAAATATCATCTGCCTACCCTTTTTTTTTGGTGGGTGGAAAATCATCGAATACCTAACCCCCCCCCCGCTCTTGGGCAGAGCGAAGGGGAGTGTCAGACTTCTACTGACTAAAAACCAAACCCATGTTCCTTCTTCGCCCTTGTGTCGGAGCCGCGTTAACCTTTCGACAAACCACAGCCCCGATCTTCCTACCCTTGATCCATGTTATTTAGGGTCGGCGCAACACATTTGTCGCAATCAACACACTATCGTTTACTCCTTCTTCTTTCATATCATTTCTCACACAATCCATCCATCTTTTCTGTAGTTTTCCTCTCCCTCTACATCCATCAAAATTTATAGTCATCACTGTTTTATAACGTTCTTCAATTAATTACCTACCTACCAACTACAATTCCTCTTCAACGTGGTGTTCCAAACTGTGATACATATCAGGAATACATGATTAACTTGCGCAAGTACATTTGGGCAGCGTGACAGCCGGTGTCATGTTTAGACGTAATGGTTTCGAACACCGTGATCGATGCACGCTATACTTCAATGTCAGTGTTAGATTACTATTGGATAGGAATCTTGTATTCCGATTGGATAATAGATATAGCACTGTGATATTTGATTAGGACATTAAAGCAGTAGGTAGGTAACACACACATAGATATAACACCTCTACTCATTCACACCCACGCACATACACCACAAAAGAGCCCCCATACATTCATTTAAATGTTTATTTTTGAAAAAAAAACGGTTAAAGACACTGAATCCTGAAACACCTAGCACATGGAAATGGAAATGTATTACTGTTTTTATGTCTACAAAAACTAGCATGTGGATCAATTCTACTTAAAAAATATATCGTGGTT
The DNA here is from genome assembly GCA_949775195.1 of Diarsia dahlii. NCBI lineage: Eukaryota > Metazoa > Arthropoda > Insecta > Lepidoptera > Noctuidae > Diarsia > Diarsia dahlii. The sequence continues at coordinate 14,649,110 of OX459198.1, forward strand.
TATTTAGATTTTATAGTAAGACTGAATTAGAGCTTAGCACCTAAGTGCTTAATGCATTTTTTCATTATTTTTTTCTGTTCATTTACTCACAAAACAGTCTAAACAAGAAAACCTTACTTTCGTGTTCCAAAACCTCACTTAGTTATTCAGTTTCAAGGCATTCTTCTCAACTAAAATAAATTGAAAGCAGTTAAATTCTAAGAGTCCTCCATCTCAAGCTACCAACATGAGCGGAAAACTCATGAATGAATTTAAAATACCTCGCTCAAACCAAACCAAGTTTAGGTAGTCTTCTTAAAACGCGACCCTTTGAGGTATTATGACTGCAAGTATAAAAAAAACGCCAAAGGTTGAGAATAGAACAGCAGGATTAATATACTATGTATTTCCATTGAATTCAGAACTTTACTTATGTTTGTTTATTAAGGTAGAGTTTCATAGAATTCCATCGTATATTAGTCAAAATATTTTATGTACGAAGCTGTAAAATCCTCTTCTCGTATTCACATCCGTCAATATAAAAAGTTCAGAAAACGCGCAAGCCAATATTTTAAGCCTAAAAGCCAGAAAAACATACTATTACGACATTATGACATTTACGAAAGTAAACGTTCAGACGTTTAGTCATATTTCAGAATATATACCAATAAAACTTAGAGCACGGACAAAAACTTATCTTTATACTGGAAAACTAAAAGTCTTATAGATAAAGTACTAAGGCATACTATTCATTGTTGTCATACGATTATAAATCTCCATTTATCAGGAATATAAAAGAGACTAGAACCATTTCCAGTCCATTAATCGTGTAACAAGAGAGGCCGATATTTTGTTCCTCAAGTAATTCTGTAAGGCTTTAAAGAAACAACTTTTTAACATTTCTACCACTTGCCATTTTAACATTTCATTCACGTATTTCAGAAATCGGGACAAACGTGATTCGGGGTCTTATTGAAAAGAGAAACTGTTTTTTGAGTATTGAAAACTTGCGGTCGACCGGTTTGTTTTGCAAGCTGTGTTCTTAAACTTTGGGGATAAAAATAAAAGGAAATAAAGGAATATAAATGAAGGGGCATTATGGCCAAATATAACGATATAAAGTTTTTGGTTAAGGTCAGTCACAAGAGGAAGTCGTGGATGGCTGGTTGACAAGAATTTGCGGGCGTCGGGAATGTCCTTCCCTTCGAAATTGGTAGAGGTTTTTGCTGAATTGGGTGCTTACATGCGAATGCATTGATTCCTCAATTTGCCTTGAAATTGCTGCTAGTTTGAAACAATAGGATCAAATAGTTTCTTTGGTAACACAGGATATAAAGAACACAACACACCCTACATGAAGAATGGAGATAATATCTTTAAATAAACGATAACACTGGGACAGACGATATCATTTCATATTTTTTTAGCAGAAAAAACCTACCATTTATAACACCAGTTAGCCCGTCTGATGGCATATAGAGCAACATACACAATCACCTCATTGGTGATGTCTTTTAGAAAAATCAGGTGTGTTATGCGTAGTACTTGCAACGGTGCATGTATGACCTGATGATTGAATAAGGAAGAGGAGAAAGAAAAGATTCCACCAAGAGGCGTTCTGTAGCTTCGGTCTGCCCCCATGGAAAAAAGCCTAAGTGTATTTTTGTACACCTGTGGCACGATGCGATCTCTATTTAAATAAACATCTAAAAAATTATGTTAGCAAACTTCGTTGAAGTGACAAGCCCAATCACTTTGAGCGAGCGCGTTACAGGTTACGGCAATATTAATTGAACATCACCATGTCAAACCTATCACTTCAGTGTTTGAAAGAGATGGGGTTATACAAGACGTGTGCTCCATCTCTTTTCCACTGAAGTTTGCCGTTCTCTTGTGTATGGCTGGGTTCCCACGGTGCGTGATTCTGCGGATCATCACGCCCATACGACGACCACGGACGGTAACGCACACAGACAGTGCTCTTTCAACGGTGCGTGTCGGTCTGTGTAGATCTTTTAATAGCTTCATTTAAAAATGCAAAGTAAAAGAGAACGTATCGTCGCTCTCTTTCACTTTGCACCGCACCTTTGAAGTTACCAAGTGACAGTATCCTGTGCTACCACGGACGAGGCCCTTGTGTGAGCTGGTCCGCGTCCGTTCTCGATATCACGGACCGTGGGAAGCTAGCCTAACATCAACCAAGAGTGAGTGAACCGTTAGAGGACAGATCCCATTTCGTGAATTTAAACGAGCATAGTATTATCATGTAATTAGCTGACTCTGATTGAATTACTATTCAAGCAAAGGGTGCTTTAGTATCTATGAACATATAAACGCTTTATTTTTTTTATGGTTGTGTGAAATTTGATGGATTAGTTTACTTTATACACGATGGATTAATGTTTCCGAAAGGTAGGCGTGGATGTCCAAACCAAAATTATTTTTACTTTTGATCAATATTCACTACACACTACAATCACAATCGACTTTCAGCAATTTCTGTAAACTTATAGTAATTGCTAAAAGTCGATTGATAAATCACTAAAGTGAGTTATAAAAATAAAGATCTTTATTTTTAGGCCCTTTTATTGAAGCTTGGTCCTTCGAGCCAAAACCTCAAAAACAGAATCCAACTTTCTACCTCAAGGCCGTACCAAACTCTCTTAAATCGTTAGGCCTCAGTTTACACTGATATTATAACTTAATTAAGTTTCAGGTAAACTTTAAACTACTTGAACAACAATGAAATAACAATCTTAACTGTTGGCCGATGCTTTGACCTAGCTCTAAGGCCTTGTACAAACTTGTCTTAGAGCATTTACAGAGTGTTGTTAGGCAATAACATTATAATATAATTTGGTTGCTGAAACTTGGAACTAGGTTCCTGAATAATAAATCGGATTGTGGTAGTTCTCTGTTGAAATAATTTCTGTGCGTAAACATAGTTTTCTAGGTTTTTTAAATTATTTCGTAATATTTGTCTGTTTTAAAACCCCTGCGGTGGCATAAAATCTCTGTCACCTGGTAAGGCCAAAGAAAGAATATTAATTTATCTGTTAGGAAACCACTATTGACTATTGCCATTAGACATGTTTGGTACCGGTGGTACCGGTTACTTCCTTGTGGATGGAACTATCCGGCAGGAACAAAGAAGAAATTTAAAGCAAGACATCGAAGACTAGAAGCTATTTTTACAACACCAAAAAAATATATAAGCATCCTTTGATGTTAATCAGACGACTATAATTGACCAATGACCGGTAGAGTCTAGTAAATATATCGGTTTGAATTAAGGTTATTATATTTATAAACAGAGTTCAACCTTAAATCGTAGAACGCCTATTGATCGAACTTTGAAGAACGATTTCGGAAATGTTTAAATCTTCAAAAAGGATTATATCTATATCCTTCCATTAAATCGGACATCGGAATAAATGGGCATTTTCATTAGACCCCGCTCCATAGCCGGCCGAAAGGCGATTTGCAAGGCTTCGCGTTGATGGGACTACATTGCCATGCAAAATAAAACAATTTGTCTTACAAAAATCACGAAATGGACGCAAGTATGGAGATTCACCTGTACCTGTTTTCAGCCATCACCATAATGTTTTGTCATGATATGGACAACAACACTTTTATAAAGTAGACAAGGCGTGGTTTTACAATCCTACCACGGCTAAGCAAACACCAAGTTAGTTATGTTAATAACCTAAGCCAGTCGTAAAACCCACCTACAGATAAGCAAGCCTAATTAAATACCTACTTAATTAACGCTTAAGAACAACAATACCCTCGCGGCTTTTACAAAAGCAGAACGTTTTGCTACTGGAATCTACAGAATAGAAATGGGAAGTATTTATAACAAAGCGTCCAGTGCTAACTTTTAACTCTGTCACTAAAACCTCCTCGGAAAATTTTTCATTCGAATTGGTACGCTAAATAATTGACCTCCTTTAAATTTAGTTTTTCTCTCTCTTTCACGCGTCAGCTTTTCATGCAGTTTTTGAAAATTGCACAAATTCGAAGCCTGGATATGGTGTAAAGGTTTTGTGGGGCGGAATTGGGACGTGTGTATGTAGATATGTATGTATGTATGTGTACGCTGCCGTTTACCATTGTGTGAAAATATCCAACGTTTACACTGGCGTTCAAGAAGTCAAGGAAAATCTAATTTTTTGCTAAGTTGTGAAAAAAAGTAAATTCGTATCTCACAATGATAATCACCAGACGAATAATTAAAATGCCCGCAAATAAGCATGATGAAAAACTACTACGAAAAACCTACAATTACCTTGTACTTTGCAGGTTTTTCGTAGCCATTGATATATAAGTCAACATATATAAGTAACGCAGTAATATATAAGTAACGCAGTAATATAGAAGTAACGCAGTAATATAAGTAACGCAGTAAATAAGTAATGCAGTATATAAGTAACGCAGTATATAAGTAACGCAGTACATAAGTAACGCAGTATATAAGTAACGAAGTATATAAGTAACGCAGTATACAAGTAACGCAGTATATAAGTAACGCAGTATATAAGTAACGCAGTATATAAGTAACGCAGTATATAAGTAACGCAGTATATAAGTAACGCAGTATATTTAAGTAACGCAGTATATAAGTAACGCAGTAATATATAAGTCAATGTTCGTAGCAGATTTTTTTAAACATCTTTGAAAACTACACAATCAAGGTCCCAATCCATGTTTTTCAACATGCAAAAATCTATTTCAAAGTCACAAAACTAAAAGTGTTTTACTACACAAAAACGTCCTTCAAACGAGAACAAACAATTGCTTTTTGACAACATGAAATCTCATTTTATGTAATGAAAAAGCTCGGAGGTTGCACACCTATTGTAATTCCCAGCGCAGTTTTTCACGCTCTTTTTGTCAGCATGCATTTAGTAGGGACAACATTTCCGTAAGAGGTGGGGCCGGGAAAAGCACACTAATTAAACTAGAGGGTTCAGAGAGCTGTTCACAATGCTGTGCCATCCTATTACCTAGTGGACTATTATGTGTTATTATGTTATGCTTTTATATGTATGTATTTGGTTCTGACTTGATGATATAAAGAATTTCACATTAGGTTATTGTAAACCCGGACTTTGCAATTAGGTGGTGTGCCTCGGAGAGCTCGAGAAGCCAGGTCCAGCGCCTGATCTCACTCCAGTCGAGTCGGATTGATCCCATCTGACAATGAATGTGAGGGAAGAAAGACTATTATGACATTTATCAGTCAGTATGGTGCAGCTACCGTGTGCGCTCACTGTTTTGTTATTCATAAACATTTGTATGGTTTTTGTACTGGGATATTTTAAATTAATTATAAGCTCATCACTGCCTGCTGAAAATATAATAAATGAGGCTCCTACAATTGCAACAAAAAACAATCATATTTTGCTTGTTTTTTTGTGTGTTATGAAGCTGCTTATTTGCACCGCAAGTGTACCACGTCCGTCAGTGACTGCTACAAACATGGGCGGGAACACAGTGCCTGGTCGCGCCACCTCGAATAATGAATGCCAACGACTTCTATTCCATTGTAATGCCCCTGACATATTCACCCAAATTACCCCCATGCTCCACACACGTACCGGAAGGAAAACACGTTAAAATCACTCGACATAGAAAAAATACACCCGCTTGTGAAACTGTCGGAGAGAAAATGTTTTTTTTTGTTATTTTTTCTTGTAGACTATTAGAATATTGTCGTATACGACAAAAGTTAATTAAAGATTTATTACTTCTATCGTTGACTACATAGAAGCTGCTCTTGTATGGAGAGAGCATTTTATCAATAGTCTTTACAACGACCAGAACCATGAGACCTTCGATCTTCAGTTAATTGACCCTTCGTCCATAGTTTATTAGTAGGATAACGAAGGGGTAGGGATGAAGATAACTGGCTTGCATACTATAAAATGACAAACCTTGTTATCACTAGAAGATATTGTAGCCTCGATGCAGAGTTTATGTGCCATAAAACATTATTCGTTAACAAATTAAATAAATAGTAAGGTCCAGTGAAATTGTTATTCTAGTCACATAATTTGTTTCAGTGAGTTATGCACTGAACTATAAATTCTGTGAGTTAACTTACGATCTGCATTGTGCAGCTGAAATCTGTAGTAATATCATATGTTACTGCATAAAATATTCATGGATATATGTTTTAAGCCTTTTTTGTGACGGAAAATATTATAGCTATGCAGTGAAACATTAAATCTTATCATTAAAAAAATAACATAAATTATATTAGATAACAACAAGCTGATAATACTATTAGTTCGTTGTATAATTAGATAATTAAGCTAATTTTCGTGTCCAAATATCAGTCCAACATAGCAGGCTTTTCCTTGTGCTAATATTTTTTTTTTGCCTATATTGTCCCACTGCTGGGCAAAAGCCTCCCCTATAACCTTTTACAATAATAATAGAATCAATGATAGTATTACTGCCATTTAATTTAATCAAAATTGTAACCGACAACCACAACCAGATGAAAATTCTGAATTAAAAAGAAACGTAGCATAGATAGAGAAAAAAAACTGTAAATGTGATTTTTACCGCTCTCCAAAAATGTTCTCTCTGTTTTTCTAAGAATTTCTGCTCTTTTCATGTCTCTTATGTCTGGTTTTTATTACACACCATATTTGCTCACCTCCCATTGTACCGACATGAACAATAATAGCCTCAGATGAGTGGCTCAAATGCAAATTGGTAACTACAACGTGAATATGAAAATTTTATGTAATGTTCACGAAAAAGGCGGGAGGGAAGATATAAAAGAATTATTCATAAAGCTTCCGACAAGTAGATGCTGGCAAGAGGCGCCGGCCGGCCTTTAAGAGGGCTGCATGCCTCCTCCTTATTTTATACCTCGCTTATCCCGGGAGCTGCAATTCTTCAATTTGCCAGTATAACAGCCGGTTTGATGGAGTGGTGAAATGCGATAGATTGTATATTACAATATTGCTGGGTTTCACGATACTTTTGTTTTAGAATAAAACCGCACAGCAAACCACTTCTTGAAAGGTGCATTTTCAGATCATGAATGTAGGTACTATCTGCTTAAGTTATTGCCAATGTACTTTCGGTTTTAAGCAATATACGTTTTGTCTATATTGGCTAAAATAGATTTTAGAACCGAACCTAGAAAACGATACAATAAGAAATGGTTCAGAATTTGCAATACCTATAGCCGTTTAAAAACAGCTGCGATTGTGCAATCAGCTAACACCAACTACCAAACTTTTCCGTTCCGAAAAGGCGGTATTCATTTTCACAATAAATAGATAACCCTCTAATTTTCGAGGGTCAAATAATAATAAATCACCACACTTCCTCCTGTCGTCCCCAATGTTGACAAAAACAAAACAAAAAAATAGACAAAAACAAATATCTGAAAAAAAAATCCTTTACATAAACCTGCGGTCTTCTTTTATTTTAATAGGCCTGTAGCGACATCCGAGGTCACCCTCCGTGATCCAAATATTTACTTTCACGTTCCGATGAATGATTTATTCGGGTATAAGGGTCCTCTTGGTAAACAAAAATGCCACGATTACCTTCCTCGTGGTTTGGGTTAAAAGCTCTCGTGTTAACCGTTTAATCGGAGGGAATTTTGAGTTAATTTTTGTGAACTTACAGGAAGATAGTAACAAAGTTATGACATCTTCCAGTAAATATGAAAATTAAATAGTCAATAAATATAACTAAATCAAATGAGGAGATGGGGTTACAGCAAATATTTAACTGAAGGATTTTATTTAACACTTTAAGGCGTACCCTAAAGTATAAAAAAATATTTTTTTTTTTGTTTTGGTTAGTTCGTTTACACATGAATAACGTAATCCTGCTCAATCATACTGAAAACTGTATCTGTAATGACAGATACTGTTTTCGCAAGTAGGATTTTTTACGTTACTTAGGTGCAGTGAGCACAAGTAAGAATAGTTCGCTCCATCGCTCTTTGGCAAGTAAATCATAGTTATTTTACAATAGAATTTAAGTTTTATTCTGTCCCGTACTTTTCTAGACAGTATTGTCACGAGCCTATTTTCAGCGTACAATATAAACCAACTCAAATGTGAACCATTACCACACCTCGGACACTCCATACAACGCCCGCAAAATAATTACCTATTACTACTACATAAACAAATAACGTTTGTGCACGACGTGCACGTGCAAATGTGTGCGTAAACTCTAGTGGGTTATCGTAGCCTAAAAAATGGCGCGGAAAGTGCAACGGTCTGCGTCGCGAAAACCGAACGACGACTAATACGAGCGCGAGCCATTGCTCAAGTGTCGACGACGAATACCTCGAAGTGCGGGGTGAGGTGCGGTATTTAATATGAGCGCGGGGAAGGGAGTGTCCCTTCTGTACGTAGTACTATTATGTATTCTGTGCCATTACGAAACATCTTGGCGTTCTATTTGTATCTTATTGTAAATCTGCTTATGATATGACTCATGTGATATTAACTTTGGTACCTTTTAGTACATTTTCTACAAATTTAATATCGTGGAACCTCTCAAATATTATTATGTTGGTAATGGAAAATTAATTTCACCTACGCTAACCTTGATTTTACTTGAGGAATGGTAAGGGTGTGCCAACTTTTTCTAGATACGGTACCTGTTACGTTGTGCAGGGCCGTACTACATCGGAAAAATCCTTCTATTCACTTTTGAGGAAACTCGAATTTTGTGTCACATTTCAAAGGTAGCGAGCGATGTGAGAGCTTAGTTTGAACTTTATGTGCTGTTTATTTAATTCTATCTGTATAATACTGTATTATAATGTACCTATTAATGTTAACAATATAATTCTCCTGATTTATTTATTTTTGTACTCCGCCACAAAGCTGTCCTATTTGACCCTAAGGTTCACTGGTAGAGAATGCCTTGTGGCATTAAGTCCGCCTATGTACCACTTTTGCGTGAAGTTTAAATAAATAAATGTGTCTAATATTGGATTGCATTTAGAAGCTAAAGCCTCAATTTTTATTAACGTTTCCTAATCCAGAGTACGGGTAAGTGTCCAGATATGACAGGGGTAAGGTCCATCTGCAAACACGAGAAATCCGTCATACTCAAAGGTCAAGGGTGTTATTAATTATAAGTGATTTATCTACACGATCGATATGGCAAGACTGATTAGGTCAAGTACTTTCTATGTTGGGGCAGCCCATAGATATTTAAAAAAAAAACCGTCGAATGCATCACTTCTTCTATCTGCAAATAAGTTTTTTTTATAAAAGAATGACACCACAAAAGCAAAAAGTTTTCCTCTTAATGATCAACTAATAACTACTATTTTAATTTATTTATAATAAATCTATATAATCTATGTAATTCATCATCCTGTGACCCTCGAGGGGTTAATCAGAAGTGTTATCCTAATACCATAAACCAAGCACGAATCCAGACTCCGTAGACGTCACTGAAAAATTCCCGATATAAAAACCGAATAACAATTTGCTCAGGATCGAACCCAGGACCTCGTGCTCAGCACTAGCTCAACGAGGCAGTCATTTACTACTTTACTATACTAGACATCCAAACAAATAAGTACTACATTGAACATAGTTACTATATTACATTCAAACAATATTACCAAAGGACCGTAAATAACCCAAAGTAATGAGATCGTACAGCCTCAATGGAGTTCATAAATATACATAAACAATTACTCGTTATTGCGCAAAGGAATTTATTCTTTAAATCTGATATGGTAGGCATACAACAGTATTGGTTCTTTCTCATTGACTTACAAAACAAGTGTTGATAGCCCGAATCCCGTTTTCGTATCACGTACCAAGTTTACTTTTTTTTCTATCTTCTTTGTTGGATTCAATTACCAGTTACAGACATTGGCGGGGTAAACGATTTCGCCAGAAATGGATGACTTAGTTTCTTTTGTTAGTTCGGCTTCATAAAACGTACAATGAATGTTACTTTTGTAGGGTTTTAGCGAGAAATTATTGAAGTTTTCTTGGAATCTGAATATTTGTCAAGTTGTTGTTTGCTACGATTAGGGAGGTCTTGCGTTAACTCTGTTTGGATGGCTCTATCAAATATCATTACAATGTTACTTCATTCATGTTTGTTCTCTAGAATTAATTCGTTCTTCTTTTGTTACTTTATTGTGACACTTTGCGAGGTTATTGTCATTTGGTTTTTGTATAGCATCCGCTGTTTGCCGACGCGGACGTCCTTCTTCTTTTCGAGAGTCGAATTTCAACTCAAATTTTGTCCATCCAGTAGGTACGTAGTAACCTGGACAGCTCTTTCGTGTGCTTCATTAAGTCCTTGAACGTGTAATTAGTTGGGCACGACGGGCAAAATAGAAGGTGTGACATGCCCAGTGTTGGGGCTCTGCACTCACATTCTACCAGAGATGGGTCGCGTATACCCCATCTAGCCAGATTGAATCGGCAGCGGCCAACTTGGGAACGCAGTCTATTTAAAGTAAATCTTTAGCCATAATGCGCAAGAGATGCACAACTCTGCTACGCTGTGTTCGCGCCAGTGCAGCCCCAACACCATTCTTAAAACGTTGACTGACAGGTGGGACTAGGTGGGACTCTCCGATCTTAGGGCGGCGGATACGGCTGCATGTAATCAAGTAGACATTGCCCAGGATCTGTGTACCATATGCGGCTTTGAATTAAATGTAACTAACACTAGTTTTAAGTTTATATTGTTACTAACAAATATGGAAGTGATTCTCAAATAACTGTTTATTAATCTGGGTACAGGTAAACAAACCATGTCTCGTAACTTTATAATTATAATGCTTAGTTCATCGTAACCAATAAAATTAAGAATCAAACGAACTTACCTAGTGAAGTTTGATATCTAATTATACGAGTGTCTCTCCCGAAGATGATTACAGTTTACATGCAGCAGTACGAGAGTTGATGCTGTCCTTATCACACTTTTTAGAGAATTTATTTTTAAATAAATTAAAAAAATAGGATAAAAAGTAGTGTATTGACTATTTCCCCCCACTGTAGTGCAAGCCGCCATTGCGCTGCAACGACAATCCTTGACTCATTTTTTAGAGTTCGATTTTTTTGATAGGTCTCGGGATTATCAGGGAGGGAGGGAGTGTAATCATCTTCGGGAGAGACACTCGTATAATTAGATATCAAACTTCACTAGGTAAGTTCGTTTGATTCTTAATTATACTTCGTATCTCTCCCGAAGATGATTACAGTTTACATGCAGATGTTTAGAGCATCGAAAAAAATTGACATTAAAGCGATCGATAAAATATTATGCTATTTAATACGTTTTAATTACTGAAACGTAATGCTAATTATATTTGTTTGTAATAATCATAAAACTAAGGTACAACAATAATAAATAATCATCTAAAGAGTACATCTACAAATTCAGTTTAGTTATGGGGAGGTACATTCTTATTATAGTGTTTTTGGAATACATGGGAATTGGGAAGATTCACTCCAGCCTGCGGCCTTTCGAATAACTTCCAGATTGACACCTGCTCTGTGAGCAGACGCAGATGCGTGCCTTGTACTGTGTGTCCCATACAATTTTACATCTATGCCACTTTTTTCTAGAACTTGTTTTACCCAGTGAGAAAAAGTTTGAGAACCCACTTTCTTAGGTGGTTTGATAACTACAAAATAAAGAATCTTCTTGACACATGACACGTAAGCAAACAGTTTTATAGATATAGTGTTTGAAGGTTAAAGCTGGGAAAACGTTAGGGTTTTTTCTAATATATGGCAACAGAATCAATGGTACCTGGCCGGTTTATATTAAATCTTCGATTTTAATTATAATTTTGTCTGAATCAAAAGTAATATTTTTTATTTTTATTAGGCTTAAAGTTTGATTTCTCTGTGCAGATGCTAGTGCTAAAAGAGTTACAGTTTGTAATAAAATCTTTTAGTGTAATTGAATCATTAGGAAAGTACTTAATTGGTTTAATAACTTTATACAAGATTGTGATTCCAGGTGTGGAATTTTGGTTTAAACAATAGACCTCTTTGAAAAACCTTTTTAAATTTCCTGACCTAACAATATTGATATTGCAGAACTATTAAGTGTGCTGTAACACCCGAATTAACTAGCTAAGTCAAGAATTCTATTAATTGAATAATGTGGGAATCACAGTAATCTAAACCTTTACCATTACACCACACCATTAGCCACTATATGAGTTTAGTGCAGTATTATATTGCTTCAGCGCGTTTATGGAGAGAGAGGCCATCAATATATTGAGAGATGCTTTGGGTTCCGCGCATTAATAGTGACTGCCGGATAAATTCCCTGCCATCAGAGTAAGATCCGAGTGGAGAGGATACTCCCCCTTGAAAGTAAAACACAGTAGATTTTTGTCAGGATTAAAATTAAGTACTTTCGAAATATGTAATTTTAACCGCACTGGGTGCCAAGGCTGTATTGGTCAATATGGTAGTACTATAATCCCTTCTGCTTGTCATTTTTAATTTTATGAAAACTTTTGAGATAAGACTAAAAGGAGTAAAAGCATAAAAAATATACTAATCAACAATAAATATCATCTGCCTAGCCTTTTCCCAACTATATTGGGGTCGGCTTCCAGTCTAACCGGATGCAGCTGAATACCAGTATTTTACATGGAGCGACTGCCTAACTGACCTCCACAACCCAGTTAATACTAGGTAATACGATACCCTTTGGTAAGACTGGATGTCAGAATTTCAGGTCACTGACTACCTGTAACGACTGCCAAAGACTATATATATGGCAGCCGGGACCAACAGCTTAACGTGCTTTCCGAGGCACGGAGGAAACTCGGTATGTCGGGCGGTCACCCATCCACAGACCGCCCTAGACAAGCAAGGGTCCTCCAACAACAATAAATAATAACAATAATTTCGGAATTTGGATCCAATTTCCAGGAAGTACATCTGTAACATTTATGATTCTGGCTATTTGCAAATAAGTCGAACTGTGGAATACCGAGTGAAAGTGTTACTTTATTAAATGCGTAATCTGCTATTCCGATTCTGTATCTATATTAGCAATTGCCATAGTATTGTCTATTCTGAGTATCTTCACACCATTGTGTGAAGTAAAGATTTTTAGACCATAAAAAGTTGCCAGTAACTCAAAAGTATTTATGATATTTATATGTGTTTATTGTAATTATTAGAATAGTTTAGTGCCAGAGATTTTGCTCTTCCTAGAACCTTTGTGTATACCCAGCCGTATTGAATGGCGGAGCATGCTGATGTTAACAGACCTTTAAGTCTATCAGGTTCCCTTTTCGGTAATGTTTTGGGCATGTTGCTTGCACAGAACAGGCACTTTTTACTTGGGTAAATTTTACTTTTGTTAGTGTTGATTAAAAATCCTTATCTTTATAATAATTCTTTTGTCGCTTCGACGTTATTATGACAGGTTAACCGATGCATAAAAAATCATATTATAGTTTACTGATAAATACCCCAGTGAACGTAAATAATTCAGTACAGGTTTTGTTAATTTAGTGAATACGTAGGCACAGATCTTATAATACTTCGTAGGATACGGGTGCGGTACAGAGTCCAAGCGGCAAAACGTTAAGCTCAAATAATTGATTAGTAGGTAAATCTTTTTAAGTTCCAAGTAAGACTTAGGTACCTAAATAATCTCGCTTTGGGCAACTGCAACCAAAAATATACGCGTCTTTTATGTCTATATTTGCCATAAAACAATTTTGATTTATAACTGTGCGGTAGTCTTCCATTTTAAAGTGGTCAACATGAACGAATTTAGTTAATCCTTTTAAATTAAGGAAATGTTTCCCGTTAGGCTTAGGTACTGTAAACAAAGGTGAAGGTGAAATACATCACACTAATATTATAAAGGCGAAAGTTTGTAAGTGTGTATGTTTGTTAGTTCCTCACGCAAAAACTACTAAACGCATTTCGATAAAATTTGGTACACAGATAGTTTATAACCTGAATTAACACTTATGATCGTTTTAATCCCGATTTTATCTTCCCGTGGGATATTTTTTGAGTTGTAGGTGGCGAAGCCGCTGGCAACAGCTAGTCATTGAGAAATAAAACCTGATTATAGCTCAGAATAACAATTATCAATTATGTTATTTTCTGTGACCATGAATAACCTTTTTGGTATGTCAGGCTGATGTGGTTCACAAATAAAAGGTATTTTATATCCTTTAATTCAAGAAAGGATAGTTTTATCCTTTGTAATGAGTATGTATTCATTAAAGTAATGCTGTAACCAGCCAGCTATTGGAATATTGTTGTCTACCTGTGCCGAGGTGATTATAGCGGCGTCAGGCTGCGTGGTTGGCCACCCGTGCACGCGTGGCCGTCTGTGCGCGGTGCGGCGGCGGCGGTGATCCCGCGGCGGCGGAGGCGGCTCGCGACTCGGCGGCTGGTGCCCACACGCGGCACCCCCCATGCGTTTAAAGGACCGTTTAGACGATACGTAGTACTCGACTGATTGCGCTGCTGATTGAATCTCGCATTATTTGCGGTGAATCTTAATAAAATTCTGAGGTAGGTAGTCGTTTTATAGCCTGGGTAGATTTTAGATGATCAGGCAAATTAGAACCGAATAGATAATCGTCTTTTGTAGCGTTTTTTACTACATCCCTTTTTCGTTTACTCGGATTGTAACAGTGAATCTTCTAGACAGAGATTCTCTGTGGTTTGCGTTGCGCGTTAGTCGCCCTGCATTATCACCGAGTGTCTTAATAATGTCTTGTGGTATGTTTACGATTAGAGTTAAAGCTGTGCTTTGCAGATTGCTGAGAAACAGCTGGCCATTTGATTTTGTTTTTACTCACTGTGTGCTTAGCATGGGTGCTTTCATGTGAATACAATTTTCAGCAGCCAGATATTGTTTTAGGATAACAACGTTTTCCTTTTTACCCGACTACGGCGAAGCCAAAAGGAAGGGTAATGATTTTGGCAGTCTATGTATGTATGTATTTATGTATGTATGTATGTTCCACCGCAGCGCCTAAACTACTGAACGGATTTTTTAGTCAGACCGTTAATTAAGATGTGTTTCCACCGCGTTGTCAAATCTTTGTGTAAATTGTCTCCAAATGCTTTATTTAGTGTAGGGTCTGAGCCCAACAATTGTAAAATATCCGGGTCTAGTTCATCAGGATTTTCACCAACCGTTTATTTTCCTTCTTATGGTGCCTCATTATTTGGGATCTCACCTACCAAGGAGTAAAATATAATCATAAGTCACCCGCCATAAATAGGTAGGTAGGTAGGTACTTGACTTTATCCACACACGCTTTGCGTCGGGATATATGTATAAGTTGGTGGGTGCAGGTATCAACA
Source organism: Diarsia dahlii (assembly GCA_949775195.1). Classification (NCBI taxonomy): domain Eukaryota; kingdom Metazoa; phylum Arthropoda; class Insecta; order Lepidoptera; family Noctuidae; genus Diarsia; species Diarsia dahlii. Next base: position 14,664,436 of record OX459198.1, read on the forward strand.
CATTCGGCGGCCATAGTATCCACACACGATATACGTCGGGATATCACAATGAATAAAATCATTTTATGGCATTTGTAACTTTGGCATGCATCCACACACGATATACGTCGGGATATATAAGTTGGTGGGTGCCGGTATCAACACATTCGGCGGCCATAGTATCCACACACGATAAACGTCGGGATATCACAATGAATAAAATCATTTTATGGCATTTGTAACTTTGGCATGCATCCACACACGATATACGTCGGGATATATAAGTTGGTGGGTGCCGGTATCAACACATTCGGCGGCCATAGTATCCACACACGATATACGTCGGGATATATAAGTTGGTGGGTGCAGACCAGGTATCAACACATTCGGCGGCCATAGTATCCACACACGATAGACGTCGGCGTAACACAAAGAATAAAATCATTATAAGGTACTTGCAACTTGGCATTAGGCATCCACACACGATATAAATACGTCGGGATATTAAAATTGGTGGGTAGTTAGACACATAATGGTCATACATACAATGCACACACGATAAACGTCGGCATAACACAATGAATTTATTTTTTGAGAACAATCTTAAAGGCGGGAAATTAAATCAACATTTGTGGGTATTTCTCCATTTACTTACGTTGTGGTTCTAGATCACTAAATAGTTAAATCCTCCGACAGAGAATGCGAAGGAGATACCGCTGGTTCACTTTCCGATGACGATGAGGAGATTCTTCTTCGTTTTTTCCCTTTTGTTAGTAAATTTTCGACACTGTCACTATCGTCCCGACAAGATCGCTTTTATTTTTCCATCGTGTAACGAAATTACAGTTATTTCCGGACGAAACAAAGTTTTGTGTGAGTCGGACAACACGAAATCACGTAATGAGTCAAGGATTGTCGTTGCAGCGCAATGGCGGCTTGCACTACAGTGGGGGGAAATAGTCAATACACTACTTTTTATCCTATTTTTTTAATTTATTTAAAAATAAATTCTCTAAAAAGTGTGATAAGGACAGCATCAACTCTCGTACTGCTGCATGTAAACTGTAATCATCTTCGGGAGAGATACGAAGTATAATTATACTGGGCAGATAATCCACCAACACTCTTCCCACTTCTTTCTAATCATTGCGGAAGCAATCCAGTTGTAAACTTTGTTTTTCTTTTTGGGGGGTGGGAAATCAGCAAATGACTCCTCCCGCTCTAAGCAGAGCGGTAGGAAGTGTCAGACTTCTACTGACTAAAAACTAGCCATGTTCTTTCTTAGCCCCTGTGCCGAGGCCGCGGTATATCTTTCGAACAACCCGCAGCTAAGACGGAGATCCAGTTGTAGACTTTGGGTTGCATTTGCTTCTTAGTCGCTTACTCTTGGCAGTGTGGTCGTTGTCATGGGGGGGTAACCCATATCTGCGATCACTGCCTTCGTGAAACCTATCCCACTGATCTCAATTGGTCGCATGGCGAGTATATTTGCTGGAGGTGACAAATTTGATGGAATAGGCCATGGGGTTGTGGTCGCATAGCGAGCATATTTTGCCAGAGGTGACAGATTTGATGGAATTGTCCATCGGGTTGGTGATAGACCACCTGGTCTCATGCCTTCGACTCTACTCGGAATCACCAAACGCTCCACAGAATCATTTTCGCTGGTTAGTATCTCTTGTAACCACTACATTAATAAGACACCCGTGACTACTATTAATTAACAAAGTATATCTCTTGAACTGTATAAACATCATAATTTAATAATTCCTTCAGAACTTTATGGAGGTGTCAGCTGCTAGACAGCTTATTATAACTTCAGTAGTTTACTAAATAAATAATTCATTTGAAATGGGTGTCTAAGATTTAATATTTTCTTAATTATAACTATCAGAAACACGCAAGTTAGTATGAATGAGCAGGTATTTATAATTCTTTCACTTAAAAGCTACTGAACGGATTTTGATAAAACTTAACAGTATATACAGCTATAATTTAAAATGTATGATGTAAAACAAATTTATTTACTCGGAGGAAGCTAGTCTTCAAGCCCAGTCTCCCCTTAACTATACCTTTTAAAGTAGGGAAAGAATATAAAATCTTTCACTGAAATTGTAAAACAGGAATACTTCACAAACTTATTTTAATTCCGATTCATCATCATCATCTACAGTCTTACTTCACCAAGCCATGCATCTTCCTCTTTTTGACCATCTCTGAGTTCCTGTGCCAGTCCCATCCAGGCGCTTTCCGCGATGGAATAATTTTACGTTATTCTTCACTTAACATACTGTTATTTTAACATCAGCATAATAATAATCATTATTTTAGCATCCAGCCTACGTATATTCGCCGGCAAACCTGTACGAGAAAGGTTAGAAGGCATAGTTCATTCTATGGTGAAACTATTATCTAGTCAGCAGAGATAAGGATCCCGGGGCACACTAAATCCTGCGTTTGCAACATTCGGAATGGCACACCTGCTGTGTGTACTCACTTGTTGTGTGAAATAACACGTTGTTCAATATTAGCTGCGTTAGAACCTACATTCGTCACATCAGTAAAGAATAGCGTAGCATCACGTTTGTAGTCTCCGAAGGGTAAGGCAGAAGTGTACCTAATACTACATTCATATTTCAACTTTTGTTACGCTCACATGGATGCACTCGAGCCTTTTTCCCTTTGGGGGACCAGAATATAATATAATCATTACACTACTTTTTCCTCGTTCATGTTCATACATCTGGTCATACATGCACGGTTGCGAGCACTACGCACCTGATCTTTATGAAGAACTTCACCAAGTCTTGTTAAACTTTCATGTAACAGGGGTCTAACGTATCAGCCATCAAACGGGCAGAAATCCAGACTTCGTGCCTGCTACTGAGAAGCCTCGATGGAAAAGCCAATACCACTATGTTCAATTTGGATATTGAACCAAGGACGTCCTGCTCCCCGTCGCCGCGTCGGGGCTGCGGATTGTTCAAAAGAGATACCACGGCCTCGACACAAAGGGCTAAGAAGAAACATGGGTGGTTTTTAGTCAGTAGAAGTCTGACACTCCTTTCCCCTCTGCCCAGAGCGGGACGAGTCATTTGATGATGTCCCATCCTCCAAAAAAAAAACCACCTAAAATCAACCTTTATTTCGTAAGTCAAAAGTACACGCCTCGTCTTCACATGCTTCATTAAACGTCAAAAGCTAAATCAAACACATTAAAACATGCTTCTTTTACGTCTGTATTTTCAATTACAGAGCGAAGTTACATGTCTTTTTGCAAGACTTCTTTTTAAGCCTGTTAAAATGGTTAACGAACCACCAAATGAATTACAAAGCAAACGTGCCGTCTCGTTGCATAATGTATTCACTCCCAAAGTTCGTATAAGTAGCGAAGCCCCACGTTAAAATCACACAGGATCGAATTTATGCATATTTCATGCCTTCCCCGAGTTGATTCCGAAGTCGTGTGGATTTTTGTTGGCAGTTAAAACTTACTTGATGTTGTATTGCGTGATATTTTGCATAATGAATGGCCAGGCATTCAATATTTTCTTTTTTAACTGACTACACATTATCCCAAGAGTGGGCTGGCCACGTTGTCTGTTTGTGAGCCATGGAGATAAAGAAAGGAGAGGACTTTGTTCAAGAGTGGGAAACGACCTCGACTTACATGTTATAGTTTCACTCCAGGAGAGCACTTTAAGTAGTTCATCTTTTCTCACTGCTATTATAATACTTATACTCTTTCACACAAAAACTTCTGAATGGCTTATGATGTTGCAATGCTTGTTGATGTTGTTAATATCAACAGCTAATGTATTTGTGGGCGTATTGCAAGCGCCATCCAAAAAAGTTATATTGGAGCAGAGACTATTGGAACGAGACTTGACAGCAGTCAGTCTAGCGGAGCATCGTGGCGATGGTCAGCGTAGCCATTATTGAACCTGAAGTCTGGACTAGAACGTCAATGGCAAGGCGCACCACGTATTCGACGAATCGCTGATTGTTCCATGGTCAATGCTGATGATGACAGGCATCCGCCCTTATCCAGGTACCCGCCTATATATTTAATATATACCTAGGCCTTATATCCAGCACCGCATGCCTCACCTATCGCTATCACCTGCACACATCTCCGCAGCACACACCGGGATCTATTTACTTCATTATAGTGAGCGCAGCGCGTGGCTGAGTTTTGGGCTTAGCATCTGAACTTTTTGCCACCGATACACCATTGAAGCAATAGTTACTTCGGCCAATGTACCAGAAATCGAAATACAGGTTGAAAAAAACAATTCATGTCATTATTCTATCCGCAGGTTATAGTGCAAATTCATCAGAATAGAGCCACTAGTATAGACCCAAAGCCATGAATAGCATGTGGCGTGGTAGTTGAAATATGGCGCAATATCTTACCAGTCCTCTACTGCTTACCTTACGATCGGGGACCGTTTATTAAGACACTAGAGGCTTGTAAAAATAGAAAAATATACCTCGGTGAGGATATTTTATTGCGTAAGCAGATTCTAATTTAACGTCGAACATATTTACTCTAAAATAGTAACTGTGCTGGTAACTTTCCAGCTATCTTCAAGGCTTTGAAGCTTGGCTCGGGCAAGTCAATCAATGACCCTCTATAAGTCACATCGGTCAATAGTTTTTAACGCTGGAATTTGACTAAACCATCCCGAAGGTGTAATTGAAAACGACATATTTCTAAATGTAGGGTCAAAAGGCCTCTTCTTGTACTTAATGCACATCATACAAGCTATAGATACTACTTCAGTGTAAATCTACTTTAACTGAGTGGCATTACTAACCCAGTGACTTTCGAGTGATAGGTCATGGTGTTCAAACCCTGGCAACCGTATTACTTTGTGTGATTTTTTCATTAGTGCTCTCAAAACGAAGGAAGGAAAATATACTGGTTGAAGTAAAGTCACAATCACAAATATTTATACACCTAGCAAAATTCAAAAGGTATTTACTTGGGAAATTACGGTTTCTACTTTGAGGTAAGGCTTATTTCGTAAAACTATGGTTTCCAGTTTATGTACCATGTTCGTGTGTCGTTCATCGTTTATCAACACAGTAGCAGAAAATCACTTTTAAAAGATTCTTTTTGTCTGTGGTTGTGACTGTACGACTGTACCAAAAAATATGAGTAACATATTATATCTAACCTGTCTTCAACCCAACACGTGGTGCATTTTAGTCCATTCCTTCTCATAGGGAGTAGACCTGGGGTTGGTTATGCTAATGCTATACTTACACGTACAGTAACCATGATGATTTATCGTTATTAAAACAAAGTTTGTACACTAGAACAACCAACTACAATATGACTAAGTACAGTAATAGTTTTGCTATTTATATCAATAGTTTGGAGGAACAAGAAAACGCGAATAAATCATTCCACCATACCCAACACTTTAATAACATAACAGAGTAACATTAACATTCGTAAGATTAACAGTTTACAAAACGAGTACATGACTAATACAGATGATATTTTATAAACTTTCTCAATGTGACTTACTATGGCTTATTTATCACATAACACCATATACCTAACGTCACCCCATGTAATCCCCAAAGGGTTTGGCAGAAGTGTACCTAATAGGACACCCATATTTCGCTAGTGTAATAGGAAGCGGTGGCCCAGCGGTGGCAGCCCCGACTTACGAACAAGTAGGTCGTGGGTTCGAACCCAGGCAGGCACATTACTTTGTGTAATTTATTTCATCACCGCTGCTCTCAAAACGGTGAAGGAAAACATCGTGAGGAAACCGGCATGTCTTAGAACCAAAATATTCGAAGACATTTGACATCTACCAATCCGCATTAGGCCCGCGTGGTAGATTATAGCCCATTCGCTCTCAAAGAGAGGAGGCCTGTGTCCCAGCAGTGGGAACATTAATAGGCTGTTGATGATGATGATGAATAGGAAGCAAGCCTGTTGCCATCAACCGATCACAAACCAGTCTCTGGGGCAGCTACTGAGAAATTCCTCATGGAAAAACTCAATAATATTTAGCCTAAGATTTAGTCCGACCTGAGAATCGTACCTAAGACCTATAAAATATCAGTAATGGTTACTTTGCTGTGATTTTTTTTTTTGGGACAAGCCCGCCACACTATTCCCAAACCACTGTAACTCCTTTTAGCCAGAATCAACAGTGGCGACCACAAGAAAACCGCCGAGACAATGAAGGTCGACGAAGTCCCAGAGAAGCGATTTAACTGTCTTGGATCCCGCAACGAAATTAATCAGAAAAGAATAGCGGAGAAGTAGGAAAAAACATAATTTCCACTTGCTGTGAATGAGGACGTCCTGTATATCTTTCTCACACTGAAGTGACGTCAAAGTAATACTGCTATTGGATGTAGTGGTAAGGTCCCTATTGACAACTAAATAAATGATAAACAAAATATACAAGTTTCTTTGCTGTGGACATATTTGCTTTTATTCATGTAACATTTTTTAAATAAATAATATATAGGAACAGACACTAACACATCAGACTACCAGAAACTGTTAAATTTTACCAATATTTCTTGAACCCAATGCTTCATTAAATAATTAAAAAAACAAAGTGCTCCACCGCGTCTGTCTGTCTGTCTGTTCACGATAAACTCAAAAACTTGATGGAAAATCGGATACCTCTCTGTCTGGCCAAGGAATCAAACCCAGGGCCTCATAAGCATGGCGTTTGCGACTACTAAACCAATGAGCTAGACAAAACAAGAACTTTGTAAAAACGCATTTTTTTTTTTTGCAGAAAAAATTAACATTAAATACAAGTAGGGACAGGCTATTGTGGTGGATTTTTTCTAATATTTTTATGAAATAATTATTTTTTTAGAATAAACCCAAAGAAAGAACAAAAAGTCTCCAAAAAATCATGCTGCTTACGGAAATATTTTTATTAATTAACTTCATGCACAAGTAAAAATAAGTACAAAGACGGACTTAATTATTAAATAAAAAATGCCTGGCAGGCATTTTCTACCAGTCCACTTTTTGTGAATGTGAATTTATTGTAACTATGTTTATTTTATTTTTTAAACGTTACTCCACACTAGGAATTTCTTCTGTATCGTGGGTGCGTTTACAAACATTTGAACTCACATACACAAATACCTATGTCCAGCAGTAGACGTATTTTGGCTGAAATGATGATGATAATGACACAAATATCCAGACTCGGAACCACTATCTGTAGGTCATATTAGTACATTATGGTACAAATGTGTAATGTTGGTGATTACCGGTGATTTGTTATTTTATTTTACTATTGAGACCCGAGCCGTTAGGTGAAGGTCCTAAGAGAGCCGAGGACGGTAATCATCAATACACACGTGTATCATACGACGTTTTTCAACACACTTGTGAAGAAAGTAATACAAAAAAAAAACAATTTCAACAGATAAAACGAGTTGTGAATTTTTTTTATTCATCTAACAATGGCGATCGGCCATAGACTAAAAGAATGAGGTTTCGTTTTATTTTTACTTTTAACGGACAGCGTTTTAGCCACGTACAAAATGGGGAATTCAAAGTTTTCTTTAAAAACAAAACAAAACAAAAGTTATATTTGAGTGAAAGTTTTTAATAATTATTAATTTACAAAAGTTGCATGAAATGAGCAAGCAAAAGCTACATTAATTTATTTGAGTACTACTGAACACGATCTTTTGTGTTTCTAAACTTTTTAAGAACAAAGCAACTCAATCAATAAATAAATAAAAAAACCCTATAACTCACTAATGATTAAGGGCAATGAAAAAGTCACAGTTTGATTACAGGTGTCATTATGTGCCTAATTGTAGTGAAATAATAGCCATTTTATGAGCAAGTGTGTTGAAAAAATATTTGTTCCCTGCGGAGATCGAACTCGTGACACGCACCGCAGCAGTCCACTCAGCCACTATGCCAACCGTGCCGTCATTTGATCATAATTATAACGATTACGCTATTTGCAACCCGGTTTTAGTCTACGAATACTCTTTTCTGCTGCATAAATAATATTTCCGTTGTTTTCCACGACAACGCCATATATATTGTCCAAGTTAGCCACATGTTGGGCTTGCTTCAATGCTATATTAAGATAATAAATTCCGTCTAGAGCTGAGAAGACAATGTTACCGTAGCGGTCAGAAGTGACGCCATTGGCAACAACGTCACTCATAAATACAGTGGTTCCATTAGCCCTTTCATACATAAACACTCCAGTAGCATTGAAAAATATAAGGTCATTGACTGGATCAACAGCAATTAGCGACACATTGACGTGTTCTAATGCATGCAGTTTCGCGCATTGATGGTTTTTAATGAAATATACCCTCTCTTCTGGGCAAGTTGTAAAATATAATCCATCTTTGTAGAACATTTGAAATATATTTAGTTTCTTCTTGAGGTGTAATCTGGTTGCGTTCATCGTTTTATAATTAAATGTATACAATCCGTCTTCTCCGCCCATAAAAACAATATGATTGTTAGTGTTAACAGCATGTGCAAAACCTCCTTTAATGCCATAAATTTTGCCGAAAGCACCTGTGTTCAAATTGAGATACGCCGATTCAAACAAATATAGAGCTTTTGGTGCTGTGTAGCTATAGAACAGCGTATTCGTATTATGATCGATGGTAAGATGGTATGGATTTGCAATATCGCCTTTAAGGATTGTGTCCTCACTGAGAAAAATTACCGTGGCCGCACTACGTAAAATAAGGACAAAAATCGACCACCATGACGTGTGTAACCCGGTCCATTACGCGTAAGTAGTCAGTCATACGTAGTCGGCATACTGACGCTCATCATGGAGCGGGTTACTTAATTTACTCGTGGTCGATTTTTGTACGTACGTACGTAGCCCGACATCCGGCTACGTAATACGTAGTGCGCAAGTCGCACTGAATACTCCTGAAACTACGACTGCAACACCCGTATACTATTGTTGCGGGCACAGTAGAACGCGGTGAACCATACGTGTGTACCATGGCGGCTTACGTACGATACTGTAGCGGGCATAGTAAATAATGATGAGCCATATGTGTGCACCGCGGTGGCATACGTACGATACTGTAGCGGGCATAGTAAATAATGATGAGCCATATGTGTGCACCGCGGCGGCATATGTACGATATGGTGGCGGACACAGTAAAACACGGTGAGCCGAACGTGTGTACCACGGCGGCATACGTACGACACTGTAGTGGGCACAGTAAATAATGGTCAGCCATATGTGTGCACCGCGGTGGCATACGTACAATACTGTGGCGGACACAGTAAATCACGATGAGCCGTATGTGTGCACCGCGGTGGCATACGTACAATACTGTGGCGGACACAGTAAATCACGATGAACCGTACGTGTGTACCACGGCGGCATACGTACAATACTGTGGCGGACACAGTAAATCACGATGAGCCGTACGTGTGTACCACGGCGGCATACGTACGACACTGTAGTGGGCACAGTAAATAATGGTGAGCCATATGTGTGCACCCCGGTGGCATACTTACAGTACTGTGGCGGACACAGTAAATCACGATGAGCCGTACGTGTGTACCACGGCGGCATACGTACGACACTGTAGTGGGCACAGTAAATAATGGTGAGCCATATGTGTGTACCACGGCGGCATACGTACAATACTGTGGCGGACACAGTAAAACACGGTGAGCTGTACGTGTGTACCACGGCGGCATACGTACGATACTGTGGCGGACACAGTAAAGCACGATGAGCCGTACGTGTGTACCACGGCGGCATACTTACGACACTGTAGTGGGCACAGTAAATAATGGTGAGCCATATGTGTGTACCACGGCGGCATACGTACGACACTGTAGTGGGCACAGTAAATAATGGTGAGCCATATGTGTGCACCCCGGTGGCATACGTACAGTACTGTGGCGGACACAGTAAATCACGAAGAGCCGTACGTGTGTACCACGGCGGCATACGTACGACACTGTAGTGGGCACAGTAAATAATGGTGAGCCATATGTGTGTACCACGGCGGCATACTTACGACACTGTAGTGGGCACAGTAAATAATGGTGAGCCATATGTGTGTACCACGGCGGCATACGTACGACACTGTAGTGGGCACAGTAAATAATGGTGAGCCATATGTGTGCACCCCGGTGGCATACGTACAGTACTGTGGCGGACACAGTAAATCACGATGAGCCGTACGTGTGTACCACGGTGGCATACGTACGACACTGTAGTGGGCACAGTAAATAATGGTGAGCCATATGTGTGTACCACGGCGGCATACGTACAATCCTGTGGCGGACACAGTAAAACACGGTGAGCCGTACGTGTGTACCACGGCGGATGTGACTTTCGAGTGTTTAATATTCAAAATAAGTATCTGAACACATTTGTATGTACCATGCGCCAGCATAAGGAAAGATACTCGCACCTGTATTTTCCTTATGCTGGCGCATGGTACATACAAGTGTGTTCAGATACTTATTTTGAATATTAAACACTCGAAAGTCACATCCGCCGTGGTACACACGTACGGCTCACCGTGCTTTACTGTGTCCGCCACAGTACGTTCTTGAGCAGGCGGTCGAGCGATGCGGGGCAGAGGGGATGGGACGGGGCAAGGAAAGAAATAGTGTAAAGGGCAATTTTAAGTAAATAGACATAAAAGATTCATATTATTTATTTTCAATCGTAAAATTGAGACATACAAAAAAAAGCTATTGCATAGCATTTTTTATCAACTTATGCAATTACAATTATATATTTATTTTATTTTTAAGCTATTGCATGCTTCTATCGCGGGGCTTGAGCGTGGAGACCGAATCCAGAAATTCCGTAACGAAAAAAACCTAACACGGTGATACTTTTTAGTAGCGATCTGTGCGCCCCGGGGCGCACACGTCGGTGGACGGGTTAATGACTTTTTGAAACATCACGCATGTCCCTTTAGTTAAAGTGTGTTGTGTGTGTGTGTGTGGGTATGTGTGTGTGGGTGTGTGGGTATGTGTGTGGGTGTGTGTGTGTGTGTGAGTGTGTGTGAGTATGTGGGTGTGTGTGGGTGTGTGTGTGTTGTGTGTGTGGGTGTGTGTGAGTATGTCGGTATGTGTGTGTGTGTGTATGTGTGTGGGTATGTGTGTGTGTGTGGGTGTGTGTGTGGGTGTGTGTGGGTGGGTGTGTGTGGGTGTGTGTGGGTGTGGGTGGGTGTGTGTGTGGGTGTGTGTGTGTAAAGTAATCGTGTATAATACTGCTATAAAGATAACCAAAATTTTTGATATTAAAATAAGCGATATTAAAAGTAGCCCCCTTTTATATATACACACACACACACACACATATAGTTTAAATTCTCAATTTAGATTCTCAATATGTATGTATATATTTATATGTGTAAATTCATTCTTCATTATGTATACAATTTCGCCCATGCGCATGTGACCGCCCGTAATATTCTGAATATTCATGAAAAAATGTCGAAAATAAACTTCAAAAAGGGGGGTCTATCTATAACATTTTTCATGTTATTCAATTTTTAATATTTTAAGTAGAGTTTGTAGATTTGCTTTCTATTTTTGGACACATCTCCGAAGTTTATGGGTCGATTTGGATTCTGTTTATTATTTCCAAAAGCTTATGAGTTATTTTAACAGGTTAATTAACATTTTTACTAAAAATTATCGACTACGAAAAAAAAGACGGAATCGAAGTCATTTTTTCGGTAAAAAATTGTGTATTTATTTTAAAAAAACTAGTGTAAGTCCATAAATTATCCCCATAGGACGACTTTTTTAATCATCATTTGTAATCTACTACATAACAGCTAAAAATTCATTTACCGAAAAAATGACTTCGATTCCGTCTTTTTTTTTCGTAGTCGATATTTTTTAGTAAAAATGTTAATTAACCTGTTAAAATAACTCACAAGCTTTTGGAAATAATAAACAGAATCCAAATCGACCTTAAAATTTCGGAGATGTGTCAAAAAATAGAAAGCAAATCTACAAACTACTTAAAATATTAAAAATTGAATAACATGAAAAATGTTATAGATAGACCCCCCTTTTTGAAGTTTATTTTCGACATTTTTTCATGAATATTCAGAATATTACGGGCGGTCACATGCGCATGGGCGAAATTGTATACATAATGAAGAATGAATTTACACATATAAATATACAACATTAGTTTTTGTTTATGCTAAACCCGAAAGGGGGTCATTGTACTCATCATTTTGAACAACTTTTTCTATGTGACCAACCCTGAAATCACGAAAAAAAAATCAGCTGTTCCATACATTTTGTCGATTTAAGTGAACAAAAATGTAGGGAACAGCTGATTTTTTTTTCGCGATTTCAGGGTTGGTCCCATAGAAAAAGTTGTTCAAAATGATGAGTACAATGACCCCCTTTCGGGTTTAGCATAAACAAAAACTAATGTTGTATACATACATATTGAGAATCTAAATTGAGAATTTAAACTATATGTGTGTGTGTGTGTGTGTATATATAAAAGGGGGCTACTTTTAATATCGCTTATTTTAATATCAAAAATTTTGGTTATCTTTATAGCAGTATTATACACGATTACTTTACACACACACACACACTACACATACACACACTACACTCACACACACACACACAACACACTTTAACTAAAGGGACATGCGTGATGTTTCAAAAAGTCATTAACCCGTCCACCGACGTGTGCGCCCCGGGGCGCACAGATCGCTACTAAAAAGTATCACCGCTGTGCCGGTCGGAGTGGGGGGTGTTAGGTTTTTTTCGTTACGGAATTTCTGGATTTGGTCTCCACGCTCAAGGCCCGCGATAGAAGCTATGCAATAGCTTAAAAACACAAGCTTAATTATTGTCAGTCACATAATTAATTGTCAGTCTCAATGCTGTTTAGCAATTCAGGGGAGGAGCGAGACAACCCCAACACAAGTGTTATTAACTACTTACTGGGGCTGTTTCAATCACATTTGTTATGTAAATCTAGTGCCGGCCATACACGGTACAAGTATACTTGCGCAAGTATACTGTTACGTGTGTGGCTCAATAAACAATTTATTATTAATTAATCATACTATTCTAGAATTACATGGTAGTATAAACAATGTCTCAGATCTTAGGTATTTGTTGCACGAGCCGGAGGCGGTTACCCCCCTTGCGTAAGAGCAACCTAGGATTTCCGACCAAAGAATAACTAGTAACAGCCAGTCCACACAGCGCGTTGGTTCTCCGTTGCGTCGACGCAGCGCTGCCGTTGCGTCATTTTACATACTAATAATTATAATGTACACACGGTGCGCTGCGTCGAAAATGGTAAGGTATGGGTAAATAAAATGCTTGCCGCAACTGCGTCGCCGCTGCGACGTCGGAACGTTATTACTGCGTCGTCATGTGGACTGGCTCTAAGGGTACCTTGGCATCAATGGAGTCCACGTGGTCGTCGCTGGAAACCAATGCGTCTAGGCCTACGGTAAACCTAACTTATAGGTCGTTCACATACGAACGCTAATACATAAACCTAACTAGTTGCGGAACCTATGTCGCAAGGCCCGACTTTAAACTATAACCGGTATTCTACAAAAAAAAAATACAAAATGTGGGGATCACCCCGTTTTGGTAGCGATCCGAGAGCCACCTTTTGGCAGTAGGGGCGGTGCTCCCCTACCCCATGGCCTAGGTGATGGTTAAACATCAGTACCGAGTTTCGATATTTCTACTTTTACGAAATTTGACTGATTTTAAAAGCACACAATACGATGAAAGAATACAAACAACAAATGAAACTCAGTACTGATGTTTAACCTGAAGTTAAGTTAAAGAAACAAATTGGTGGTGGGCCCGTATTCACGCTTTTGCAAAATGGTAAGGTATGGGTAAATAAAATGCTTGCCGCAACTGTGCGTCGCCGCTGCGATGTCGGAACGTTATTACTGCGTCGTCATGTGGACTGGCTCTAAGGGTACCTTGGCATCAATGGAGTCCGCGTGGTCGTCGCTGGAAACCAATGCGTCTAGGCCTACGGTAAACCTAACTTATAGGTCGTTCGCATACGAACGCTAATACATAAACCTAACTAGTTGCGGAACCTATGTCGCAAGGCCCGACTTTAAACTATAACCGGTATTCTACAAAAAAAAAAATACAAAATGTGGGGATCGCCCCGTTTTGGTAGCGATCCGAGAGCCACCTTTAGGCAGTAGGGGCGGTGCTCCCCTACCCCATGGCCTAGGTGATGGTTAAACATCAGTACCGAGTTTCGATATTTCTACTTTTACGAAATTTGACTGATTTTAAAAGCACACAATACGATGAAAGAATACAAACAACAGATGAAACTCAGTACTGATGTTTAACCTGAAGTTAAGTTAAAGAAACAAATTGGTGGTGGGCCCGTATTCACGCTTTTGCAAAATGGTAAGGTATGGGTAAATAAAATGCTTGCCGCAATTGTGCGTCGCCGCTGCGATGTCGGAACGTTATTACTGCGTCGTCATGTGGACTGGCTCTAAGGGTACCTTGGCATCAATGGAGTCCGCGTGGTCGTCGCTGAAAACCAATGCGTCTAGGCCTACGGTAAACTTAAAGGTCGTTCGCATACGAACGCTAATACATACGCATAAAACTAACTAGTTGCGGAACCTATGTCGCAAGGCCCGACTTTAAGGCTGCAGTCTTGCAAAATGCACTCGCGGGGAAGTTGAAATTGTGACCTCTAGATTAAGAAAATGAAACAATTAGAAAAAACTAATCAGCGCATTTTGAAGACGAGAATGTTGCGCTAATTATGCGCTGAACAGATTTGTAAATTAATTTTTCATTGCCATAAACTAAGCGCACAAACAGAACTCGAAATGATGTTGGGCGAGAAGAGCTGTATTTAACACTTGATTTACCTAACTTTATCCACCTAGATGAACTTAAAAAAAATAACTAGCTATTACCTATATTAGGGTTATCTATGTGCAATAAAAATATTTCATGTTATTTCATTATTTTGTTATAAATAAAAATACAAAGTTGCGCAAATAATTCCCCGCGAGTGCATTTTGCAAGACTGCAGCCTTAAACTATAACCGGTATTCTACAATACCGTGTAAGTGTGTGATGAGAGAAAAATAAACGAAGAAGGTTGGTGGTAATATAATAGGAAGTCCTACCCCAAGGGTACGTATGTCATATGTGATGTGTATTATTCTAAAGTCCATCGAACAGTGACATAAAGTTTTAAATTTGACATTATAGTAATTGTAGCCGGTACAGACGAAACAAGGGTATTATAATTATGTAATAGGTAATCGTTGGTTCTCATCACTTGATACGCATAGTAATGCTGATTAAAATCTATACATTCTAATGAAACACACTCAAATGTAACTTCATCATTGTCAAGTAAATAAATATTTTTTATTTCACCAAACTTTGGTAAGCCTGAAGATTCTGAAATATCTAGAATGACAATTGAAGACAGCTCAAATCGGACACCATACAGCTTCACCCATGTTAGTGAGTACCAACAATTATTATCGATTATACCTCGAGAATGAAAGTTTAGTCTTACATTTTCAATTTGCGCTTCTGTCATATTTGCCTTTTTGCCATATGAGATCGTCTTTACAGTTTCATTTTTAAGAAAAGTATCGTTTAAAATTAATTGATGTTTAATAGCTATTGTTTTACAAACATTTACTCTGTTGTGTGATGCTCTGGCCACAAATTTAGATATACGATGCTTGGCTTCAAACCTCATCGTCCAGATTTGGGTAAGTGGGCCAAATTTTTTTAACATTTCTGGATAATGTGTAAGAAAATGAAACTTTGGCTTTAAGTCTGTTTCAGCTAATTGTCGATAGAGCTCGTTTAATTCAGCTACTGAAAATTTTACTTGATCCATAGTATTTTCATGAATTCTATGACTCAAAAGTTTATCCAACAATTGTCTTAATTTTATGTATAAGAACCAAACTTCGTTTTCATCTGGGACATTATGTCCGACAATCAGCCCAAAATATCGAACAAGGGTAAGCATTTCAGAAGCCGAACATTTTAACTTTAATGTTGAGCCTTCTTTTGCTACAGAATTGCATGGTGTCGATGTAGAATCAGGACCATAATTAAAATACCGTATTCTTGATTTTAAATTGTCAAAAGAAATTAGCCTCTGAGTGCACACTAGATTCTGTATCACAAATGACATCACATATCGACAAGCACCCTCGAGATAGTCATGTAAAACATCTACGGCAACGTTTTGAAATAAGTCAAACCCATCTAAAGCAAGCCACGAGCATTTTTCTTTAAGACCAGTCATATAAATGTCATTTAAATGTAAATCATTTTCATAATTGACATTGTTTCTCATCAACGTGTCATCTTCATAAAGCAGTGTTTTGATTTGTTCTTTATTAGCAGTACAAATTCTACATGGCCGATTTGCAGAAAAACTTTCAACAAAACCTAACATAGCATTCAATCCTAAATTATCTCCCGTCACAGCTGCAACATAAAACTTAATTTTGCCGGTATACACATCAGTTTCAACATGAATACCATTGGTCCTTAAATCATTAAGAACATCAAAAACTTTTTGAAAAATTATGTTGTTTCCAAAGCTTGTTCTGTCTGATGAGTGAAAAAGAGCCAATAGTAAAATATTTTGCAAAAGCGACACGTAGTGAGGTGGAAGACATGGTACTGAGGCATAAATAGCTCCAAGTTTATGAATCCCAGCGTGGCTTCCTAAGGGATTGCCTATTTCAAAATCGTCAAAGTAGATTATTAATGGTAAAATCATTGCATCATGCTCTACAGAATTTTCTGTCATTTTTTTCCATACTGAACCCTGAACAATATTCTCAATACCGAAAGAGTCATTTTGTACTGTGTCCAAATATTCAAGAGTATCCTTCATGAAATTTTTTGATGAAAAAATTCGTTTTAAATTTTCTTTTAACGGAATCACCTGCATTGTACAATTTTCTTGTACTAATAACGTACCAGCCGCTGTTTTTTTAGCCTCCTTACGTTGACCCACAACCACTTCTAGGGGCTCAGAATAAGTTCCTATTTCATTAAAATATTTTATACGTTTGTGTTCCGAATCTAAATTCCCAAACGCATCGCTGAACGCGCTAAATATTTTTTTTAAAGCATTTTTAACATGAAAATTATCTTGGTCTGGTGGTACCAGATCATTAAACTGCCGCTCTATAATGCATTGTGATTTAGAATGAAATAATTGAAGATTTTCTACAAGAACTTGTACGGTTTTACGCGGTATTATTGGGTTAGCATATAGAGTGGAGACGAGACATGCAGCATGGTGACCAAGAGAGTTTTCGTCGCTTTGAGTTGGTAGAGATTCCATTGTATTTGCTGTTTCGTAAGTTTCTTTGCTTGACGTTGAAGGTAAATTGGAGATATTGGCTTCTGTATCTGTATCAATCGGTTTGTTACTATTTGGATGAGGCAAGACTGACAATGATGACTGGTGGTCTCTAACTAAATGCTTTTTGAAAGATGCAGAGGAAATATAATGACGATAACACCCTTGTTCACCACACCGAAATCCGGAAAATCCTACCGTTAATTTACAGAAAGTTCGCACATGAGTTACAAGTAAACTCGGAGACACACTGGCTTTTTTGCAATAGTAACAGGTAAACATTTTTAAAGTATTAACTCTAGATCAGTTAAAAGACTATTCACAGCCTGTGTGGGCCTGTCAAATTTAGTTTTAATATCGTAGAAACCCAATTGAATAAAAAGCCATATGTCTCCAGCTTCCTCCGGGTAACAAGCTCCTATCGATTGAAATATTTTAAATGCACAGTCTACAGCTGTTACTAATTTGTTGAAACTATACAATGTGTCATTTATTACAACATATGCTACTTTTACCTCGATAACGGTAGGGCCAACAAAAATTACATAGGGTTGAACTGTGCGGCCTAGCCTCTGCAGGTTCTCCTTTTTTTGAATGATCTTGTTGGTAACGTCGGCTTCAGAAGCAGCTTGCGATATATAGCCGTCGCATACCTCTGCTCTGGATGGCTTCCACGCTGGCTTTCCTTTCATTTTCCGTGCAGGTGAAATGTTGATGACATAAGCCAGCAACATCAAAGCAACATTGCTAGATGTCTCTGGTTCATCTTCTGTATTCAAAGAAAAAAAAAAGATTCGGTTAATTTTTGAGACTTAATTTTACGAAGGTTTAACCTTCAACTAAAATAAAAAAAAAACACTGGACGTCATTTTTTCAATACACTAACTGAGCGGCTCAGTGCTGAGGGGAAGGGGGAAGTCACAAATCTGTGCGATTTCTAGAATGGGCGGGGACTGAGACTCCACTCCATAGTTAAAGGTTAATAATAAGAACTAATATTAGAGCAAAACTTCTTACCGTCAATCAGTGCAACTATATCTGCTATTTTTGTTCTCGTGTCTTGGTCTCTAATTTTTCGTAATTTTAATGAAGCATATTTTATAATTTCTTCTTTTTTGAGGGTGATGGAGGAAAATAATTTGTTTTCCTTTCCCGGATACAGACGACTAAAATCGTTCATTAGCTGAAAAAAAGAATACAATAAATGTACGGTACGTTATTTCCACTGGTGAGAAAGGTCCGGATCGCTACCACAGAGGTTATTGGGTTGTTGAGCGAGAACTAGAAGAGCTTGTCTCTTTTAGTGCCTGCACAATATTATCTCGTTCTGATAGGTTGGCAGCGCGCGAGTGTTGCAAGAGACTAGTCTGTGCGAAAAGAGAAGAATCGTGGCAGATACGGGAACTAACATTATGAATTTTACATGATTTTTATAGAAAAACCCCAAGGATTATGTAAAAAATAAGCGACTGCGGTGTATGCTTACCAAGGTATAGCCTTGCGATTGTTTTAAGGCTGGAAAATCCTTGAAGTAATCCGCTATATCACCTTTTCCACATTGGATGCGATTTAGGCGGTGATCTGCAGTTTCTGCCCACTTTTCTTCAACAGATTTCCATGGATCAACATTGTTTTTCAGCCATAGTAATGTTTCTTCATAGACAACACCTGTAATTTATATGTGTATGGTGGGATGAGTCAACAAGAGGATGGGCACCATAGTACAGTCGCCCGTGGTACATTTAAATCACGAAAAAGGTGACTAGCGATTATTTGCTTACCACTTTCTACAAATTCCAGGCTATAAATGTCATCATCTGTGATAGTTGGCGTGGATCTGAGCGATGATCTGGACGACTTCGAGGATGAACGGCTAGTTCCCGGCAACTGTCCACTTTCTCGCAACTTTCTTCTTCGAGCTATATAGCTCTCGTAGAGCTTTCCGCTAGCATTTTTTTTAGCTACTTTATTTGTAGCTGATAAATATGCAGAATAATACACCACAACGCGTTCCTTGTGGAATATTTCCACAATTTCGGTAGCTAGTTTATAAAATTCTTCACTGGAAATTTTCTTCGCACAATTGTTTTCAAGTTGGTGGTGTATTAGCAGCTGGCTCAATTTCCTTCGGGAACCCTCCGTGAGTAAGCCTCCTTTTCCCTCTTTGAGTATTGCTCTGCCGTCTAAACTTTCCTGTACGTAAAACACAAACACAATAAGTTGTTGAACAAATTGATAAATGAATGAAAGTTGTAATAATACGGGTTTTAATAACATTTTTGCTGGTTAAACAATATACATAAACTACGTATCTACTAGCACACTAACTTTGACTAGTGCCTTCTAAATACTCATAAAATCTACTAAAGAAAATAACATTACATTTAATAGTTTCAATACCTGAAACAAAAAAAAACGTAATCATAGAATTATTACAAACATACACAGGTACGGGTTCCGTACCTCAAAAGGAAAAACGGAACCCCTTATAGGATCACTCGAGTGTCAGTCTGTCTGTCCGTCTGTCACAGACATTTACTCTGAAAATACTGGACCTATCGAGTTGAAATTGATCGTACTGTACAAGGCCTAAACTTTTCAAGAAAATACAATAAATAGTTCTTTGCCTAATAGATTACAGGAAAACCTATAAGAAAGCCATAACAACAACCAATAAATTAAAAAAAAATAAAGGGGATCGCCTACTATGATGGTGCGGAACCCTTCATGCACGAGTCCGACTCGCACTTGGCCGGCTTTTCAAGCCAAGCCACAACGCTGGTGAGAATAGAGCGCCTGTCTATTTTTCAAGCCAGTGAGACTGGCAGCCAGCGATGGCCTTGTGTAAACAATGCTTTTGGTCCATATCACAAACATAAAGTACCTACCAAATTAAGCTACAAAATGAAAAATTAAGTGAGTACCAAAAAAGGGTAGGGCCGCCTGTCAGTATTGTATTACAATTACTGTAAACTATGCAAAAATGGACTTAGCAGGGTAACGAATTAGGCCGACGAAATACATTTTGTTATCAAGCTGAGTAATGTTATGATTATGAGTAACTCACAGTGTTATTATCTGCAATAGTACAATCTGTAGAGATTTTTGCATTATCACTGACATTAGTGTCCCTTGTAGCGTTTTGAGTCGAGTCGGTTAGTAGCTCAGCATTCATAATTTCAAGGTTCTAGAAAAATAATTTAAAAGCTTTATTACAATGCATTACAAAAGTATGCGGCATCGGTCCAAGAGAAAAAAACAAAGAAAACATTTTTATTAGATAAAATACAAGTAAACAAGTAGGTACGTACATTGACACCGGTCGCTTTTTGATGTTGTAGTAGCCAATTTTTAAATTTTATTCTGGGGCCAATCTTTGGAATCAGTTCTTTCAAATCTTCATCGTTTAACAGAATGGCAGTTTCAAGCGTTGTTATACGATTGTCTGAAAAATACAAATACAAACATGTACAAAACTTGTTATGTAAGTAGGAACCTACTACGAGTTGGCGCCAAAGTTTGTATGGCGCCGCCTGTACACTGTTGAGGACCTCTTGGAACAGTTGGAACTGACTTCACTACAACATAACATGGATCTGGAGTTGATCTAATGATGGAGACGCCATCATCAGATCTGTGAGTTGTGGTGTCATCATACATCATAAATGTTTGGTTAATTTCAACAGAATCAGTTCACAATTGAAAATTTAGTAAATTAGTAAAATTATCAATAATCAATAAAAACAAAACCTACTAAAACAATACAAGTACCTACCTACTTGTCAAAAAGTGAAATTGAAATCAAACAAGTTCAAACATGCCACCAGAGAAAAAAAAATCTTGACTAAATAAAACCAAGCAACTGGCTTACCTACCTTCAAGGAATGGTATTATTTCATCTAAACCGGCGTTTAATATCTCTTCCATAAATTCCATGATGGCTACGCTCCGACGAGTTTTAGCACAAAATCACTCCAATTTTCTCAGAAGACTGCAGGATCAAACTGCCGATACGTACGGGCGACCGCCGCGCGCACACATACAACATGACATGAACACAATGCTGCGAGCCGAGCGAGCCGGCCGGGGTGGGACCGCCCGCGCCGGTGGGCAAGGGGGGGCGTCACCGGCTGATGCAACACATTACCATATTTGGTAACGTTTCGTGAGTTTCGCGATGTAATTCTTTTTTTTCTTACCCTTGCGGGAAGGCAAAGGTAAAGCACATGCAGCCTGATCTTATGTTATTGATTAAAATATTTTGTAATCAAAGGCAAAATGAAAAGTCTTTTATTTACACGTTTTTTTTACGTCTCAGAGACGAACTTTTAAAGATATCGTTATTTATGATTTTGTCAATTAAAGAAAAAAAACTCATGAGATAAAACAAAAATATATTCATTCTGATCATTCCAGACACATCAGGCCACGGTGGTCCATACCACGGGCGTGGCCAGGTTTTCGATTCGGGGGCGGGTTCAGGAAAATAAAACGACTAAATGTACCTGCAGTGCCTTATATAGCCTTTTCTGCGCCCTGTGCTAGTTGGTGGAACAATTAATTATCTAATATTTTGGAAGAAAAATAGAACTGATGTGGGCCATAGGTACACAGGGGCCGTCCCAGCCTACGATTTGAGGGGGGGCCGGTCACAAAGAGCCGAACCGATGATCAAGATGATCCTATGGTTTTGTGTGTCGATGCATGCAAGTAAGGCTACTTTGTCGAGCACCCAGTATTTAAACAGCCAATGTGAAAACCTTTGAAAGAAAAGACAAATTGTATGAGCGAGCGTAGCGAGCTCGAAAATTTTTTCACATATTTTAACATCCTCGGATTTTGATTCTTTTCATTCATTCACCTCGGATACGATGATCGCTTCAATTTCGAGGCGAGGGGGGAGGAGGTTTCCCGAGATGAGTTTGATTTCAAGCTCTAAATGAAGATAATGCAATAGCGAGCGAAGTGAGCTGGCCGTCGATTACGTTAGGGTCTTTTGGTGCTTTCATACAGAAACACGATTACACACAGTACCTAGTCGTTTGCCATCACGCCATGTATTTTTTTTAGTCAAAGAGGTCAGAAAAATGATCGGATAGCCTGGGCGGGGTGGTCATGACGCCCATGACCACGTTTTATAATAGAGTAGTAGAAGATTCACACGAAAATGACTGATATCGGTTACGGTCAAGGCACAATCGGACAATCTTCCGAAAATTGATGTGTTTATGATGGCCACGTATTTCGCATCAAATTCGGATTTTACGTCTACTGAAATAAAAGGAGTGAAAGCAGCAAGATAATTACACAATAAATATTATGGTTCAGTAAAAATAATTGGTTTTCTTGAAACCTCAACTGACAATTTAAAACCCTTATTTTAAAGACACAATTTTTCATTTATCACAAACGTTGTTAAAAATTGAAAGAAATTATCTTAGATTAAGGAAATTAGAATTTGCCTCCTTGCAACATTGACTAAGTGTCAAACTTGTCAAGTGTCAAGTCGAAGGTCTTGTTTATTATTGTTGTCATTGGAATATTTGTTGTGTTTCTGTTTTTAATGGTATTTTCTCAAGCATTTCTCATTGATAGCAAAGAGTACAGCACCTCTGCTAACCTCTTTCTGGCTTAAGCTGCTACCCCGCCGGATATACTTCATCATTGAAGTATAATTATGTAACTACGAAATGATAGTGGAATTCGACAAAAAGCCCGTAAGGTCGTTGTGTTTGAACAGATGGCTGAAATCATGTAGGAGCGCCGTGATCAATTCTCTTATTATTCCGTCAGGATACAGAAATAAGCAAAATCAAGGGATTTTTCATTTTAAACTGCGTGTGATGTGTCGAACCATACCAAAGCTATCGGAGGTAGCATGTAGCGAGCTGTTCACACCAAGGACCTAGGGACTGCGGTAATGGAGTGACGAAGAACAAGCAGACAATCAAACTGAGTGAAATAGTGTAGTGTGTGTAATATTGATCAGAGTTTTTCAATACAATAATGTGTGTATTCGCTGTGTTCCAATATTCGATATTACGATAATTATAGTTGTAGCGGATACACAGCAGAGCTATCACGAGTTTAACGGCACAAAAGAAATGCTTGAGTGCAAGATAATTATAAAATATTCAATACCTATACAAATGTTTGAATCTTGTCAACCCATCTTCAAATCACAGAACTTTTTAACTAAAAGGAATAGAAGAGGCCTTCTATTACATTTATAAATTATCCAACCCTGTTAAGTGTACAATGAAACTCTTTTAAAATAGAATTAACTCAAACATCTGTGAAGTCACTCGTAGAAATACCAGTACATAGAATCTAAATATTTAGAAGTAGTACCATTAATTCTCTCTATGCTAGTACCCTCTACCTATCCAAGTAGTTGACCTATCCAATATATTTTTTTAAACGGAAAGGAAATTGCTAATTCAACAAAAATTTTACAACATGTCAAGTTCCTGAAAAATACATCTCATTCTTCCCATTTTAAAAATGCTTTGTGTAATAGAATTTAATTGTTGATGTTAGTATTTCAAAATGTATTAATTTTGTTTTGTTTGAAGAAAGTATTTGTGTTTATTTATTGTTTTTATTAATGCAGATGTTTGTACCTATGCTGTGTTCAGTTGAATTAAATGTGTAAAATGTTTTGGTGATAATAATGTATGTACCCATAATTTAGTCTACAGTTTTATTTTGTTTCAGATGATGTGTGTATTAGTTGTCTTGATTAAAATGTTGACATAGGATAAGTATAACGTAAGAGATATTGTGATTTGTAATTTTCATGCCATTGTCTTATGAGTATGACGGAATGTCTTCTGCACTGAAATAACTGTAAGTAATGTCCTTTTTACTTCACATTATAGACAAATAGAGATACATACGACCATCATTACATGTTTAATAGGTACATTTACTTTAAACAGGTGTAACTTAAACAAGATGATTCTGATTAATATTAATAAAGTTGAAAATAGGAATCGATTATAGTCGTGTTATTTTTATTTATGAATCCACTTCCTACCAATGAAACTAATATCAGCGACGGTCCACACATACAACTGATACAACGTCCGGAACCTATTTATAGGTTAGGTACGTTCTATGTCGAGACTGCAGGCCCTGGATACTGAAATAAGGCGGCTGTATAACGTCGTACATATAGCGCATACATATTTTATGTAACGGGTTAAGTAAATTACGTATGCTGCTCTGTGCGGAATCAATGAACCGCATACATAAATGTTAAGAGTGCGCCACAGTAATTTCATGATGTGGCTGACGTCATAAAGATTATACGCACCGAACACAGTCAGTAAGCAAACGGAGTTCGTAAAATGAGCCAGGATACGTAATAACTGATTATGTAGGCGGAGACATTATTAATTATCCAGTGTGCGTAAAATGTATCGGCATATCCCCTACTCCGTTCGTACGTAACCGGGACCATTACCTAGTGAGACGGATTCAGTACAATGATTTGGCAACCAGTTACTGTTTTAAAGAGCCTGGATACTGAAATAAGGCGGCTGTATAACGTCATACGTATAGCGCATACATATTTTATGTTACGGGTTAAGTAAATTACGTATGCTGCTCTGTGCGGAATCATTAAACCGCATACGTAAATGGTAAGAGTGCGCCACAGTAATTTCATGATGCGGCTGACGTCATAAAGATTACACGCACCGAACACAGTCAGTAAGTAAACGGAGTTCGTAAAATGAGCCAGGATACGTAATAACTGATGATGTAGGCGGAGACATTATTAATTATCCAGTGTGCGTAAAATGTATCGGCATATCCCCTACTCCGCTCGTACGTAACCGGGACCATTACCTAGTGAGACGGATTCAGTACAATGATTTGGCAACCAGTTACTGTTTTAAAGAGCCTGGATACTGAAATAAGGCGGCTGTATAACGTCATACGTATAGCGCATACATATTTTATGTTACGGGTTAAGTAAATTACGTATGCTGCTCTGTGCGGAATCATTAAACCGCATACGTAAATGGTAAGAGTGCGCCACAGTAATTTCATGATGCGGCTGACGTCATAAAGATTACACGCACCGAACACAGTCAGTAAGTAAACGGAGTTCGTAAAATGAGCCAGGATACGTAAATGATGATGTAGGCGGAGACATTATTAATTATCCAGTGTGCGTAAAATGTATCGGCATATCCCCGACGCATGCTCGTACATTATGTACGTAACCGGAACCATTACTTAATGAGTCGGAGTCAGTACAATGATTTGGCAACCAGTTACTGTTGTAAAGAGCCTAGATACTGAAATAATGCGGCTGTATAACTTCGTTCGTATAGCGCATACATTTTTCTTGGTTCCGGGTAAGTAAATTACGTATGCTGCTCCGTTAATACATATGCGGCATCATTAAACCGCATACGTAAACGTTAATAATGCGGGCACAGTAATTTCATGATGCGGCCTCATTACAAGTAACTTGTTTACATGGTCTTTACAGAGCATTATGCCGCATACTTACTTAACATGGTGTCGATTCATTATAAGTATGGCTCTTATAATTTTCATGTCAAAAGCACATTATACGTATCTGGCTGCCGGTACATTACAAATTTGCCAATTTTAAGTAGCCCGTTTTTCTCAGTGCTCGTAGTCCGTGTCAAGAACGCTAACACAGTCACTAATAACATCGTCTGCGAAGGCAAATATGATTACCGCAAGGAAGAACTTCATCTGTAAAGATAAAAGATTAGTAAATACGATGATATGAACTTAGTATATTTTTAGACAAGAATTTCAAATGACCATAACAGGAAAATATCAATTTATTTATCTAATACGATTTTAAGATTCCGATTAGGTTTATGTAAATGTATATAATCTTTCATTTATTTACTGTAATAATTTGGTGAAATGATACGCAAACGATCAGTGGGCCAAAAAAAAATGTGGGGCAACGTTTAAAAAAAAACATTACTTTAATAAATGCAGTTTACTCTGTGTGTTTTCTTTGTACAAAACCCATCTGCGGCCTAAATGATGACCGAGTCAAACGAAATAAAGCCTGATAATCCGACAAATAAGATACTGATAAAGCAATTGATGTACCAGAGAATGGGCAGCAGCGTTCTCTGTGCTCTTTGTATCGACCGTACTGCGATCGCCAACCCGCCTGCCTAGCGTGGCGATTATGGCAAACCCCCCCTAAGCAAAAATTACACTTAGGGGAGGCCTATGTCCAGCAGTGGACGTCTTTCGGCTGAAATGATGATGATGAAAGCAATTGAAAACGCCGCATGTATTCTGTCAAAAAAAAAATATGTAAAGAATAAAAAAATACACACCATAAAAACTATGAGTCCTTCAAAATGACACGGAATACTTTCATTTGCAAGCAACACTCCTATTCCTATGACTTCCAAACTCCAATAAAGATTTTATTCATGTATTCATAGCAATGCTAGCATAGTTATTATAATAACTGTTAAGATATTACCATTGTAAAAGGTTGCGAACCTACAATGTTCAGTACCTACTAGTTGATAATATAAATATTTTAACTAGTAGGTACGCGTATCATAATTATTATTAATCAGTTTATTTTAGGACTACTTTCACCTGCGGCTTCACCCGCGTTTTCTACATGGAACATGTTTTTAATTTTCTTAAACAAAAATTACAAGCGAAAATTACAAAAAGTGCAAATTACTCTCATTGATTAAACGAACTGAAAATATCCCAACCATGCAATAAGGACGATGTTCTCCATAAAACCTAAAAGGATAATTAAGAGAACCAGTATTGGAAAATTACTAATTGATTTCATACCCAAATGATTAGTTTAAAAAAAAATCAGAAGATAAATCAGCTTCTGAAGCCGGTGACATTTCTTTGTTTGATTTGGTTTTTTTGCCACCGACTTCAGCTTCAGCGACTTATTTTTCACTTTTTGGTGTTTTTGAAGTCGGTTGTATTTTTTTTTTTGCAAAAAAAGCTTTTTTATTTTTTTCATTTTTAGTTGTATTATCTTATAGAAATATTTACTATAAAACCTAACCCTTAACCTTCAAGATTCCCTTATTATTGCTATTAATTAATTCCTAACCATTGAGGAGTAGTACCTTCCATCATAAGCTCATCAACATGAAGTGATGACTGCTAGATGCGAATACTTGTATAGCGTCAGAAAAAGCACGAAACACGTAATACGTGCTTATGAAATTTGTGGGTTGTCCTAGATTTCTCATGAATTCCATCACCAGGTCCTGGTTTCCATATCATGGTACCACACTTGAAAAAAAAATCTTCGTTCCAATAAAAAAAGAATCGTCAAATTTGGTTCATAAACGACAAAGTTATTCGCGAACACACATAAACGAAAAATGTTCATAAAATGAAAAGTACTGGGCTAAACCATGCCAATTTTTTATAGGACCATGGTACGGATCAACCCGTGAGATACAGAAAGTTTGTCGGCTATCCCTCTCAAAGATGAATGAGGATTTTCAGTCACTATGTTGGCTCGTAGGTTCGCGCGCTGTACTACGGACGTAAAAACTACGTTGTTTAGGGCATTTTGCCAATCGTTTTACACGTGCAGCCTATGGGTCAAGCATACGAAAAAGTCGTACGACACCCTGCGTGTTCTCTATAATGCCTTCAAAATGCTGATGAAGCCGCCTCGCTACTGTAGCGCGTCAGGTATGTGTGCGGATGCAAATATAGATGGATTTGCGGCGATTATTCGCAAGAGAGTTGTGTCCCTGATGCGTCGCATACGAGGCAGCTCCAACAGCTACCTTCAGTTATTCGCTTGGAGGATGGATCTGGATCTGGACTGCCCAATAATGCGGTACTGGACCAGGCTGCATGTTGAGCATTCCGGATCCAAACCTAAATTTAGACTTAGATGACATTTTATACTGTATTTTGAAATTGTTTGTGATTTGATTATTTTTCCTTTTTGTTTATTTTAATCTTTGTATTTTAATCTTATTTATTTTTTTATTTATTAGGTACACCAACAGCAATACATACTAAAAAGTTAAATATAAAATATTATAATACAAAAGTGCTGGTATGTAAGCCCATAATAGGTTTATACAGCATTCACCATAATGGCATCAAAATATAAAAAAAATAATCTTAACAAAATATAAAATAAAATCTTAATAATAATTAATAATACAATTAAATTACACAATTATGAATTTTCTTGTGAATGTTAATAATTTCAATAAAATAAATTTGTAATTTATGATGTGTTTATTGATGTCTTTTGTTTTCGCATAATTAATTTTTAATGTACCTAATATGATTTGATAATTTTGATTTCACATGTACATAAATGGACAATGTTCTGAAATAAATGGATTTATTATTATATTATTATTTCCTTCACTTTTGCGATGATAACTTCATTTGCAGACGTTGATGGCCTACCAGAGCAAGGCAAATATTCCATCACATCTCGACCGCTTTTGAACGCTTTGTACCCCATCAAAAGCACGTGTTTTTGATAAAGTCGGTTCACCGTAAGCCTTCTGTAACATTTTCAGTGATTTCGAACACGAAATTCCATTGGCGATGCGAAATTTAAGACAAACTCGTTTTTGTCCATAATGATATTTAGAAATTAATTAATTAATTATTCAGAAATTTATTGTATGCGATACACCTAACTACAAACAGCACTGTTTTTATTTTAAAATAACAGATGCAACTCAAACTCCGCGCCAAAATGGAAAACAGTTGTGCCAATCTAACAAAGATAAAGAATAGATAAAGATAATTTTATTTGTTCAAAACATGAGTATACACAATACATGGCATGCAAGATGTTACATCCATAATATAGCAGACAGTCATGTTTTGCCTGAATGGCGTACAAATATTGGACGTAGGACGCTAAAAAAAAAATATTTGAATTTGGGACAATAGACAAATTATCCATTCCCGATACTTTTCTTACTGAATTTAAGTGGTCATACATGCACGCCGGTTGGGAGTACTATGCACCGGTTCTTTCTGTGTTGTCATTCTAGGGCAAATTACATCAACCTCATAAATACCTCTTGTAATTCGCCTTTTACCCTCATCCTCTCCGCAAGACTAGGAAAACCATCTACGCATAATCTTTTCTATGATGATGCAATCAATTCTAAGAGAATATTATCAACGAGAACTGATCTAAAGAACACGTAGCATTAGACCATACAGTTTCTAACTTTCCATATGTATGACACCGGGGTCAGACATAACGAAGTGTCTAGAAAGCAGGAGCACAAAATCGACTGCGCGCGATAATATAGTAATTTATTGCACCATAATTCACCCCGCGTGGTCCGGTGGGACCCGCGTGACGACCGCTCTGCTGCGAATCTGAAATGCACTGAGGATATTACGTGTAATGTGGGTAAATACATTGTTTAATTATTATGGTTGCTTTTCCTGATAATATGGGAAACGTCAATCACTTGAATTTAATTTATGAGAGAATTTTTTGGGGTTGGTGGGATCTACCTCCTAGTGGTCTACCCCGGGCAACGGAATCGCTGACTTTTGTTAGCGGTTACGGCTGAATGATCCCAACACTGGTGGAAGGGCCTGCAAAGGTCCGCCTGGCTAGTTACCACCCTCCCGCCGAAGTCCGGCGCCAAACAGTTCGCTGTGTTCCGTTGGTGCGCGGGAGAGCCAGTGCTACTGGGAAGGCTCGCTCCATCGTAGACCTCATCCTTGCTCAGGCAAGCCTCGAGGTCAAGAGCTGACCCATCTTAAA